>CM065135.1:12436941-13859441 GCA_033026305.1 Cirrhinus molitorella
ACAGCACACCCTCACCATCTGGAAGTGGCAGGAAGGTACAGGTCAACACACACACACACACACACACACACACACACACACACACAGCATTCACTCTGCGCTCTGCTTTTATATCCAGTTTGTTATCTGAAATTCTTTTTAAAGGTGCCAAAGTAGCAAGTCGGTCCGGTCACACCCAGAGGATCTTTGTGGCAGAGTTTCGGCCTGATTCAGACACTCAGTTTGTGTCAGTGGGGATAAAACACGTGCGTTTCTGGGCGCTGGCCGGAAGGGCTCTGCTTAGTAAAAAAGGAGTGCTCAGCTCCATTGAGGATGCCCGTATGCAGACCATGCTCTCAGTGGCATTCGGAGCTGTAAGTATTTTTCTGTTTCTACATAATGTTCGGCTTGACTTGTAATTGTTATTAGAGAGGGAGAGATTAAGAAATAGTTCACCCAAATTTAAAATCCTATGGTGTTGCAAATCAATACAAAAGGAGGTTTTGCAGAATGTCGAAGTGACTTTTCAGTATAAAATGAATGAAAATGAGAAGGATGCTGTCAAACTGCAAAACAAGCTCTATATACAGTACCATTGAAAAGTTTGGGTCGGTATGATTTTTAAAAAAAAATTGTATATATATATCTTTGTTTATATACACTACCAGTCAAAAGTTTGGACACACATTTTCATTTAATATTTTTTCTTTATTTTCATGACTATTTACATTGTAGATTCTCACTGAAGACTTTAAAACTATGAATAAACACATATGGAATTATGTAGTAAACAAAAAAGTATGAAATAACTCTAGATATGTTTTATATTTTAGATTCCTCAAATTAGCCACCCTTTGCTTTGTTGACAGCCCTGCAAACCCTTGGCCTTCTCTCAGTGAGCTTCATGATGTAGTCACCTGAAATGATTTTCACTTCACAGGTGTGCCTTATCAGGGTTCATTTGTGGAATTTTTTGCCTTCTTAATGGGGTTGGGACCATCAGTTGTGTTGTGTAGAAGTCAGGTTGGTACACAGCTGACAGCCCTATTTGACAACTGTTAGAATTCATATTATGGCAAGAACCAATCAGCTAAGTAAAGAGAAACGACAGTCCATCATTACTTTAAGAACTGAAGGTCAGTCAGTCCGGAAAATTACAAAAACTTTGATTGTGTCCCCAAGTACAGTTGCAAATCAAGCGCTACGAAACTGGCTCACATGAGGACCGCCCCATAAATTAATCCGAGTCACCAACCTCAGAAATTGAAAGTTAACAGCACCTCAGATTAGAGCCAAGATTAATGCCACACAGAGTTCTAGTAGCAGACACATCTCTACATCAACTGTTCAGAGGAGATTGTGCGAATCAGGCCTTTATGGTCAAATAGCTGCTAAAAACCCCTACTAAGGAAAGAAAGGCAACAAGCAGAAAATATTTGTTTGGGCCAAGAAACACAAGGAATGGACATTAGACCAGTGGAAATCTGTGCTTTGGTCTGATGAGTGCAAATTTGAGATCTTTGCTTTCACCTGCCATGTCTTTGTGTGATGCAGAGTGAAGGCAAAAGAGTGCTCAGCAGAGTCCTCAGCATCTATGGGAACTCCTGCAAGACTGTTGGAAAACCATTTCAGGTGACTGCCCCAAGAGTGTGCAAAGCAGTAATCAAAGCAAAGGGTGGCTATTTTGAAGAATCAAAAATCTAAAACATAAATATATATATATATATATATATATATGTATGTAATTATACTATATATTTTTATGGATGTTTTTATTTTCAGTTTTGATCAATTTAATGTATCCTTGTCAAATAATAATGAAAGTAATAATTTCTTTTAAAAAATTTACTTATCTCAAACTTTTAATGGTTGTGTGTGCCATATTTTATATTTTCATATGTATAATTTATGGAAAAAAAATATATTTGAGAGCTGCAAAAGAAGAAAGTCAAAATGGTTAGGAATGAGATGAGGATGAGTAAGTGATGGCAAAATTTTTGGGTGAACTATCCCTTTAAATGAATGTGGGAATCTTTGTGAGTAGATATTTTATGTATACATGCAAGCATACGTGTACATTTGTGCATTTGTTTGTGCACTTGTGTGTCAGAGCTTAAATGGATATTATGTCACAAATTAATTCAAAAAGTTGTTTATTTTAATATAAAATTACATTTCTCTTTTTTAAAGATTTAGTGTAATCGCATTACTGAAAGTATGTAAAATGCTGTGCTTTGCCATGTTTGTGCTGTTTTTCTCTTAGAGGTCACTAGATTAGTGCAGGTTTGTTTTCTTTTCAGAATAACTTGACATTTACAGGTACCATTAGTGGAGATGTGTGTGTATGGAAGGAACACATTCTAGTGAGAATCGTGGCTAAGGCTCACACTGGACCTGTGTTCACTATGTACACCACATTACGTGACGGGCTCATTGTGACTGGAGGCAAAGAACGACCGTAAGTGGCTTGACCTTTGTAAATACCTGTAACTGAAATGTTTTGGTTCTTTTGAATCTGCATGAAGTTCTCAAAAGGTGCTGTAGTAAATGAGAGGATTTGTTTGGGCTGCCCTCTGCAGGTCTAAGGAGGGTGGTGCGCTGAAACTGTGGGATCAGGAGTTGAAGCGATGCAGAGCCTTCAGACTGGAGACGGGTCAGATCATCGACTGTGTGCGCTCCGTCTGCAGGGGCAAGGTACAGCACTTACACAAAATCACTACATCAAAGAGGATGGGAAATACTGGACTTCTGGGAGTACATGTTGGTCAGGAGTTGTCATGTAGCATGTCAGATCACTGTATTTGCCTCAGTTTAAGCGCCATGCGAATCAGTCATCTTTCCGATTACAGTCAGACATTTGTTTAATTAAATAAGGCTATACTGTTTTTTTAATTCCTTCTGATGTTCCTTCACATTTGTATTGTGATATATATTTAAAATAAAGAGGAAAAAACATTTATAATTTGTATTTTGTGATAAAACTAACAGAATTTGAAAGCTGAGCTGTGTTATATTAAAAGCAACAAAGCACAAAATGATTGCAATTACTGGGTGTCTGATGCACTACAATTAATGAGTGGAAGACGTTAAATATTATTTCCAATTCTTTACTGTATTATACTGTGAATAAAATAGCTTGTGAGTAGTCACTTATATACCTCTGAAAAAATAACAATATAACATATGTTAACGAGTTAGAGTTTACTTCAACCTTTAGAATATTTTATTCTTCATTTTAACTAATTAAATGTGAGGAATGAAAGATTGGACACCACAGATTTTTTTAGTGGAGTAAGTGGTGAAAATCAGTATAATTTGATGAAACGAATGTCTCATTGTAATCGAAAAGAAAAAGCACAAAGCTTATTGCTATTATTGGGTGGCTGGCGCAACTTTATTCAACTTTATTTCAACTTTATTCTCGTAATTTCGACTTGAACTCGAGTGAATTTTGCATTCGATGTCACTTTTAAAAACACATAGGACCAAACATTTGTGAATAATGAATAAAAAACAGGGCCCATACTATTACAAAACTACGATGTAAAAAAAAAAAAAAAATTCTAAAATTGCAAGTTTAAAGTTGTAATATTTTAGGAAAAAAAGTCAAAATATTTAAAGAATAAAGTCTAAATATTTCTACTTTATTCTCGTAATTTCAACTTTATTCTTGAAATTTTTCAACATCATTCTCAAATTGTCTCGAAATTCACTTTGACATATAAATGTGTCTTAGCAGTGTGTGGACACAACCACCCTACAATGATTAAAATCAATTCACCCCTTTTTTATCCCCAAAAAACCTAAAGTTTACATTTTTAAAAGTTTCAGCCGGTTTAATTTTCTGAGGAGTTTGATGTCATACTGCTCAGACCCCGCCCACAACCGCTGACGGACTGTCCCGTATTAGCATATTTCCGCCATTTTCTCTGTAATAACAACAATGTCTCATAAGCAATGCAGGAGTTTTGTAGTGGGATGTAAAAGCATAAGAGTCTTAATTTTCTCCCAACGTCAGAGCCACAGTGGATTCGTTTTGTTTTTGATAGTAATGCGCTGCTGAATACACAAAAAAAAGAGGAGAGGGGTGGGGTGAGCAGTAGCTCATTAGCATTTAAAGAGACATGCAGCAAAATGGATCGCCGTGAACAGAGCTGTTTTTAACAATGTAAAAAGGGTGTTGTTTTGCACAATCATTGAAGAATTTTAATCAAAGTACTTCAGACAGTTCTTGAAGACCATGAAGAATCATACCAACTTGTGGAAAACAGTTAATCAATTTTTCCTTATAAATAATTTATTGATTCTTCAGGGGAAGATTCTAGTAGGCACTCGGAATGCTGAGATCATTGAGGTTGGTGAGAAGAATGCAGCATGTAACATTCTGGTTAACGGCCACATGGATGGTCCTATCTGGGGACTGGGTGCTCACCCCACCCGAGACGTCTTCCTGTCTGCTGCTGAGGATGGCACTGTGCGGCTCTGGGACATTTCAGAGAGGGTAAATTATATAATGTCTGTGCATAGTAATTTTCTTCTGAGATACAAGCTGATCGAAATGCTCTCTTGTATGGAAAAACAGAAGATGCTAAATAAAGTAAACCTTGGTCATCCTGCACGTGCGGTCAGCTACAGCCCAGAGGGTGACATGGTGGCCATCGGCATGAAGAACGGAGAGTTCATCATCCTTCTCGTTACCTCACTCAAGATCTGGGGGAAGAAGAGAGATCGACGCTCTGCCATACAAGATATCAGGTGAGACTGATGCTAATTATGTATTTTGAAATTATTTTGTTTTTGAGTAATGTGTCCACTGCAGAGTTTAAAATAATGTATTCAATTATGAAATACTAATATCACTTCCATTTCAGGCAGAAACAAGTTTCTGTATTGTTGTTTCTAGGTGAATGCTGTTTAATTCTAGCGTTAACATGGCCTATTGCAACAACTAAAGTTTCTCTTCCTCAGGTTCAGTCCAGACTCACGCTACCTGGCTGTGGGTTCCAGTGAGAATGCAGTAGATTTTTATGATCTGACGTTAGGACCGCAGCTCAACCGCATCAACTGCTGTAGGGACATCCCTAGCTTTGTCATGCAGATGGATTTTTCTGCTGACAGCTGCTTTGTGCAGGTACAGCATGTTGGGTTGTGTTTGTGTTTTGTTGACATGTTTATATGAGATAAAAAAGTGATGACTGCCTGAAATTAACTTGTCAAAAGAAGTACACTTTAACATACTTTTACAAAGAGGCCTAATTACAACAATTATAAACTTTAAATTAGAATCAATTTAAAATGTACATTTATATTAAATGCAATTAGTTGAGAGCTTTAGAGGATATAATTACTTATTTTATCATTGAAATATGGTTCAAATGCAATGCTGAATGTATTGACAAGCATATATTAAAGCATTAAAGCCTACAAAGCCATGGTTTACATGAATTTAGAACAGCTGAGGGGTGTTACTAGGTTGATTTAAGCTCTTGAAAAAGAAAGGCTTGCACACTCAACTGTTTGTGAAATAAATAGGAAAGCAGAAAACTAAGAACCTTAAAGGGATACTCCACTCCAAAATTAAAATTTTGTTATTAATCACACCCATGTTGTTCCAAACCCGTAAAAGCTTTTTTTTGTCTTCGGAACACAATTTAAAATATTTTGGATGAAAATCAGGAGCGTGGTGGCTGTCCCATTGACTGCCAAGTAAATAACACTGTCAAGGCCCGGAAAAGTATGAAAGACGTCATCAAAATAGTCCATCTGCCATCAGTGGTTCAACCATAATTTTACGAATCTACGAGAATGAGAAAACAAAATAACGACTTTATTCAACAATTTGTTGCCTCTGTGTCACCTTAGCGCTATTTTGGAGAGTATCCATTTGACTCAAACAGCGTACGCTGTTCTCTGTCAGCTGCGTCATGCGGAAACATAGTTCAAATCAAAGCGTAAATAAACATAGAAAACTTATCCGTGTGCTGTGGCTGAGAACAGAGAACAGTGTACGCTGTTTGCATCCAGTGGATATTCTCCAAAATGGCGATACATTGAGACGGAGGAGATGAATTGTTGAATAAAGTTGTTATCTTTGTTTTCTTTGCGTACAAAAAGTATTTTCGTAGCTTTGTAAAATTATGGTTGAACCACTGATGGCAGATGGACTATTTTGACAACGTCTTTCATACTTTTCTGGGCCTTGTTATTTACCTGGCAGTCAATGGGACAGCCACAAAGCTCCCGGTTGTCATCCAAAATATCTTAAATTGTGCTCCGAAGACAAATGAAGCTTTTTCAGGTTTGGAATGACATGGGGGTAAGTGATTAATGAGAAAGTCTGGGGTGGAGTAAGACTTTAAAGGGATAGTTAACCCACCATTTCTGTGCTAGACTGCTTTAGATTAGCTCTCTACAAAGTTCCTCACTCTCTGTCTGCATGTTTGCTCTCTGCAGTTGTCTACTGGTGCTTATAAACGTGTAGTCTATGAGGTGCCTTCTGGGAAGCAAGTAACTGAGCAAGCAGTGATAGATAGAATAACCTGGGCCACATGGACAAGGTAACTGACTGCAGCACACTCACATATCAGCAGCTAAAAACTGATCTTAGATGCATGACACCACACCTAAATGATTTAATTATTCCCACTGATTGAATCAAGACCAGCAAATCGGATTAGTAAATAGTAGCCTACTCACAGTTGTTCTATCAGTATTCAAGATCATAAGTATCACTTAGGTGAGGAGATTGGGTGAATTTGTGTTCTTATTTAGTCCAAATTGAAAACGTCTGTGTTTTTTGCACACAACCTGTAAAAATGACACAAGTTACAATAGCAAATCATCAACTCGTTTCTCTGAGGAATCTAATCCTTTCTGTGATTGCCGCATATTGTTTTTTCACAGCTTTCTCCTGATTAATTTTCTTACTCAAGCTAAATGCCTGGTGTATCTTTATTATAGACATTTTGGACAACCGTTGGTGGTTCCAGCACTGCTGGCATCTAATAAAATAAAAATAAAACCCAGTTTTGTCAGTAAAGTGACTGTTTACAATAGCTACTCCAGTACTGCAGTGTTTGGGTGTCTCTGTAGTGTCCTCGGGGATGAGGTGGTGGGGATCTGGTCCAGGAACGCAGATAAGGCAGACGTAACCTGCGCTTGTGTGTCTCACTCTGGCCTCAACATCGTCACAGGCGATGACTTTGGAATGGTAAAGCTGTTTGACTTTCCGTGTCCAGAGAAATTTGTAAGTATACCCCATTTTTCCAGAAATAAAATGTTGTTTTGTATGAGAAATCCACTTTTTTTTGTGATGCGTGGTGAATTTAGAATGTAAAATGAAGATTCAATAATCATTTACTCTCATGTCATTCCAATTGAAGGTTATTATAGTTTTTTTTTTTTTTTTTTTTGAGTTTTTCATTTATTTATTTAATTTAATTTAAAATGTCAAATTATTTAGTTTAGTTTCAGTTATTTGATCAAGTCTGTTTACTAGCCTGCTTTCTGTATACCTTACACCTATATGCATTTTATGGTTATTTTGACATACTGATACTCCTCCGTTCTTCCCATAATATTATATACTATCATCATAAAAACCTTTAAAATATAACTACATGCAATAACAGCACACCTTTGTCCACATTTTATGGGCTTATAGACAACATAGATGTCTAACAATAATGTTTGCCTTGGACAATCTTCATAATTATTTGTACAAATGTAGGTGGGCTTCACTCATTGGTGATGCAGTATTTCATAACTGTAGATCATAATTCAATTCTGCCATACAAAGAGTGAAACTAAATTGACATTAGTCAAAAGTCCTGTCTATAGTTTATAAATATTAAAATGATACACATTTAAACTTGAACTTTGTAATAATGTCAAATTAAAAGTTTTATATGCTATATTATTATATTATTTGCTATATATAAGTACACCTTTTGATGTGTTGTCTAACATATTAAAGCACTTGCAAAGTGATGATTATAATTTTACCTGTAAGGTTGTGCATTTGATGTTGCATTTAAATGTAGTATATTTAAAATGTACTAAATTGCAACATTATAATTACAGATGCAACAGGACAGGGTTCAACAGAAATGACATGAAAGCTTATTTTAGTTGACTAAAAATGCTTGGCAGAACATGCAGCAGTACATATGCAATTATGCAATTACCTGTTTGAAAACATTACATTCACTTTACACTTAAATATATTATACAGCATTTTAGTAAACTAAGATTAAGACATTAAAGTCAAAATTACGAGAATAAAGTCTAAATGTTTCGGGAATAAAGTCAAAATGTTTAGAGAATAAATTTGAAATTGCGAGAATAAAGTCAAAATGTTTAGAGAATAAATTAGAAATTATGCGAATAAAGTTTAAATGTTTCAAGAATAAAGTCTAAATGTTTAGAGAAAAAAGCTGAAATGTTTCGAGAATAAAGTCTAAATATTTTGAGAATAAAGTCTAAATGTTTTGAGAATAAAGTCTTAATATTTTGAGAATAAAGTCAAAATTATGAGAATAAAGTCTAAATGTTTCAAGAGTAAAGTCTAAATGTTTTGAGAATAAAGTTAAAATGTTTAGAAAATAAAGCTGAAATGTAAAAAAAATTAAGCCAAAATATTTTGAGAATTAAGTCAAAATTACGAGAATAAAGTCTAAATGTTTCGGGAATAAAGTCAAAATGTTTAGAGAATAAATTTGAAATTACACTAATAAAGTTGAAATGTTTCAAGAATAAAGTCTAAATGTTTAGAGAAAAAAGCCGAAATGTTTCGAGAATAAAGTCTAAATGTTTTGAGAATAAAGTCAAAATGTTTTGAGAATAAAATCTAAATATTTTGAGAATAAAGTCAAAATGTTTCGAGAATAAAGTCTAAATGTTTTGAGAATAAAGTCTTAATATTTTGAGAATAAAGTCAAAATTATGAGAATAAAGTCTAAATGTTTCAAGAGTAAAGTCTAAATGTTTTGAGAATAAAGTTAAAATGTTTTGAAAATAAAGCTGAAATGTTAAAAAAATTAAGCCAAAATATTTTGAGAATTAAGTCAAAATTACGAGAATAAAGTCTAAATGTTTCGGGAATAAAGTCAAAATGTTTAGAGAATAAATTAGAAATTACACGAATAAAGTCGAAATGTTTCAAGAATAAAGTCTAAATGTTTAGAGAAAAAAGCCGAAATGTTTCGAGAATAAAGTCTAAATGTTTTGAGAATAAAGTCGAAATGTTTGGAGAATAAAGTCAAAATGTTTGGAGAATAAAGTCTAAATATTTTGAGAATAAAGTCAAAATGTTTTGAGAATGAAGTCTAAATGTTTGGAGAATAAAGTCTTAATATTTTGAGAATAAAGTCAAAATTATGAGAATAAAGTCTAAATGTTTCAAGAGTAAAGTCTATATGTTTTGAGAATAAAGTTAAAATGTTTAGAAAATAAAGTTAAAATGTTTAGAAAATAAAGTTGAAACGTTTAAAAAATTAAGTTGAAATATTTTAAGAATTAAGTCGAAATTACGAGAATTAAGTCTAAATGTTTCAAGAATGTTTGGAGACTAAAGTCGAAATATTTAGAGAATAAAGTTGAAATTACGAGAATAAAGTCTAAATGTTTCGGGAATAAGGTCAAAATGTTTAGAGAATAAAGTAGAAATTACGAGAATAAAGTCTAAAAGTTTCAAGAATAAAGTTGAAAATGTTCAAGAATAGTCAAAATGTTTTGTGAATAAAGCTGAAATTACGGGAATAAAGTCGAAATGTTTTCAGCATAAGGACTAAATGTTTTAAGGATAAAGTCGAAACTTTCCGAGATAAAAGTAGAAATTACGAGAATCAAATCGTAGCAATTAAAGTTATAATATTTTGAGAGTATAGCCTGTTCATGCAAATGGCCCAGATTAGGAGCAGCGGGAGAAGGTGCCAGGCCACCGGAATTTATTTTAATATATGTGGAATTATTAGCAGAAATAGTGTTATACTTGTAGGGACAGTATGCTTGGAAATAATAATTCACGTCTTCAATTGCATTCATTAGGCCTTTTTGTAGTGCGCCAGCCACCAAATAATAGCAATAAGCTTTGTGCTTTTGGTACTTTTAATATAAAACAAAGTCTTAGCTTTCAAAATCTGTCATGTTTTTAGCAAAAACATTCTTGCAATGTTTTTTCCACGCTCTTTAATGTGGCAGGACAGATAGCTGTATTCATGTGAATCAATCGTCTTTTCGATTACAATGAGACATTCGTTTCATTAAATTATACTGTTTTCTTTCCACCACCTACTCCGCAAAAACATCTGTTCTCAAAACATTTTGACTTTATTCTTGTAATTTTGACTTTATTCTTTTATTCCTCAGATGTAATTAAAAAGCAATAAAAGTTTGAAGTAGTCTCCAACTCGTTAACATAAGTTATATTGTTGTCTTTTCTGAGGTATATAAATGACTATTCACAAGCTGTTTTATTTATGGTATAATACAGTAAATTATGAAAAATGAAATTTTTAGCATGCCAGCCATCCAGTAATCGCAATAATTTTGTGTTTTGTTGCTTTTAGTATAACACAGCTCAGCTTTCAAATTCTGTCAGTTTTATCATTAAATACAAATTATAAAGTTTAAGTTTATAGCACGATATAAACATGAAGTAACATCAGAAGAAATAAAAAAAAAAAACAGTATAGCCTAATTTAATGAAACAATTTCATTTTCAGTTTCAATTTTATTCTTAAAATATTTATACTTTATTCTTGAAATTTCGACTTTATCCTCAAAATATTGCAACTTTAATCTCATTAATATCAAACATATTGGCCTACATGTACATTATAGGCCATGTGGGATTAACTTCCTGTTTTCACCCAGTTACCACTGTAAGAAATTGCTGTCCAAATTAAATTTAAAATGGTCTTGACTAATATTTGACATCAAATTGATATCAAGGTGTCTGCTGAATAAGTACTCATTAAAGTATGCTAAAGTGTACTTCTTTTTTACAAGGGTCAATAGTGCTGTTCCTACAGATAAATATAAACCACTGGCTAATTTCCGCTGTCTCCGCATATTGCATTTTACTGAGTGTTGAAAAAATGCCACAGCATGTGACAGTTCATCACAAGGCAATAAAAAGCAACAAAGGGCTATATGTGACACAGTTCTTGTTAACACAGATCAAAACATTCTCACAGCAGCCAAAGTTCAGCTTTGTAATTGGGTTTTAAAATGTGTATTTCCATTATATGTGACCCTGTACCACAAAACCAGTCATAAAAGTAAAAAAAAGAGAGAGATTTATACATCATCTGAAAGCTGAAAAATAAGCTAGGCACAATATTTGGTCGAGATTACTATTTAACAACTATTTGAAAATCTGGAATCTGAGGGTGCAAAAAAAAAAGAGAGAAAATTTCCTTTAAAGTGTTCCAAAGTTCTCAGCAATACATTTTACTAATCAAAAATTAAGTTTTGATATATTTACAGTAGGAAATTTACAAAATATCTTCATGGAACTTGATACTTAATATCATAAAAGGAATATCAATCATTTTGACACATACAGTGTATCTTTGGCTATTGCTACAAATATCCCTGTGCTACTGTGTTTTTTTGGTCCAGGGTCACATTTATATCCATACTCTGACTTGTTCTGCATACATTTCTGCTTTTTCAAGGATATAATACAAACTTTCTTACTAGAATCTGTTTCCTCAGGCCAAACACAAACGTTTTCTGGGCCACTCTGCCCACCTGACCAACATTCGCTTCACCAACGGGGATCGCTTTGTCGTCAGTGCCGGAGGCGATGATAGAAGGTGCTTGTTCAGTTTTGGTTGTTTTTCCTCACAGGTCCCATCTTGCTGTACATTCTTTATCATTCTTCCCTTTTTGAATCTGCATATTGAGACCGTTTCATAAAATTCACAAATCAATGCAAAGTGGGGGGGAAAATCTCATTATGGAATAAATCAGGTCAGGTCAGGGAGCTTTATTTTGTGCTTAGTGACACCATTTTGTCTTGATTTTTATGTTTGTTGTAGATCATTGTCCTGATGGAAGATCCAGCCATGGCCTATTATAAGGTTTCTAACAGAGGCAGTCAGGTTTAGATTTTTTGATATAATCCATCATGCCATGTATTTGAACAAAATAGGCCCACAACATTAAAGTTCCAGCAGTATATTTAACGTGGGTGTGGGGTACTTTTTATCCCTGTTTGCACTGCCAAAAGCTCTTTTTTTAGTTTCATCTGACTGTAGAAGCCAGTCCTGTTTGAAGTTTCAGTTGTGTTTGACAACTGAATATGCTAGAGTTTGGATTTTTCTTGAAACCTTCTCGAACAACATGTGGGGAAGAGGCTGTTTGAATTTTTATTTTTATTATTATTTTTTTTTAGGCTTTCTGACACCAAGACTCAACTAATCTTTGCAGTTCTCCAGTTGTGGTCCTTGGAGAGTCTTTGGCCACTCAAACTCTCCTCACCATGCATTAGAACGATATAGACACTCTTCCAGGCAGATTTGTAACATCTTTAGTTGATTGGAACTTCTTAATTATTGCCCTGATATTCAATGCTTTAGCTATTTTCTTACAGCCACTTTCTATTTTGTGAAGCTCAGACATCAGAACTATATTCTTTGGTATTTCTACTTAGTCACCCTGGTGTGCTAAAAATGCAGATATGAATGGGAATATACTTCAGAGATATTTTACTCATAAGAATTTCTAGGGGTGCCAGTAATTGTGGCCAACATACATTTTAAAAAATCATTTATTTCATGATGTGAGTTTTCCACTTCCAATTGTTTTACTTCAGTGAAAGGTTATAATTTTGTGATTTTTTTTCTATTAAAGATCAAAAAGATGATGCAGATTTATTTTCACTGCCTCTTTTGCTCGTGTGACCCTGGACCACAAAATCAGTCATAAGGGTAAATTTTTTTGAAAATAAGATTTATACATCATCTGAAAGCTGAATAAGCTTTCAATTGATGTATGGTTTGTTAAGAGAGGACAATATTTGGCCGAGATACAATTATTTGAATATCTGGAATCTGAGGGTGCAAAAAAAATCTAAATATTGAGAAAAACGCCTGTAAAAAGTTCTTAGCAATGCATGTTACTTATCAAAATTAAGTTTTGATATATTTACAGTAGGAAATTTACAAAATATCTTCATGGAACATGATCTTTACTTAATATCTTAATGATTTTTGCCATAAAAGAAAAATCTATCATTTTGACCCATAAAATGTATTTTTGGCTATTGCTACAAATATACCCTGGGGACTTTTGACTGGTTTTGTGGTCCAGGGTCACACATTTACCAAAGGTGCCAATATTAGTGGAGGGTACGGTATTAATTCTTAAAATCTAAAATTAAATCTTACTAACCCTACACTTTTGGTAGGTATGGTAGTGTATATACAGTAAATAAATATGTTGGAATGACTTATGACTGAGGAGAAATTAAGATCCAAAATGAACTTTTTCACAGATTTTATTGAAACTTTATGAATGAATGAATGAGCAAACAAAACTGGCAATGGTTAATTATACAATTGATTGCAGAATGCTGTCATTAAAGGAGTAGTTTGCTTCCAGAGCAGACATTTACAGATAATGTACTCCCCCCTTGTTATCCAAGATGTTCATGTCTTTCTTACTAAAAGTCATAATGAAATTGTTTTTTGAGGAAAACATTTAAGGATTTCTCTGTATATAATGGACTTCTATGGTGCCCCCCAGTTTGAACTTACAAAATGCAGTTTAAATGCATCTTCAAGGGGCTCTAAACAATCCCAGCTGTGGAAGAAGTTTCTTATCTACTTTTTAACCTCAAACACTTGTCTTGTCTAGCTCTGTGTGTACTCTGTGTATTCCGGTTCATTACAGTTTGGGTATGTCGAAAAACTCCCATCTCATTTTCTCCTCCAACTTCAAAATCATCCTACATCACTGTTTTACCTTTTTTTGTAAATGCCGTTTGACATTCACCTTGTAAACACTGGGGTGGTACTTCTGCAACAATGTAGGATGATTTTGAAGTTGGAGGAGAAAATGAGATGGGAGTTTTTTGACATACCTTAAATGTCATGAACCGGGATAAAAAAGAGTTCAAGCAGACAATAGAGCAATTTGAGGTTAAAAGTATATAAATTATATATTTTTTTAGAAAATAACCAATCATTTCACTAGATAAGACAATTATCCCTTGGGTGGGATCATTTAGAGCCCTTTGAAGCTGCATTAAAACTGCATTTTTAAAGTTCAAACTGGGGGGGTACCATAGAAGTCCACTACAGTCATGGCCAAAAGTTTTGGCAGTGACATAAATTTTGTGTTTTGAAAGGTTTGCTGCTTAAGCTGTTGTGATGTTCATTCACATTGTTTCTAGATTATTGTGTAGACTGATCAGATGCATTTTATATAATTGCTAAAAGCTTCATTGGTCAAAAAACTTTGCACAAAAAAACTAATTTCACTGTTTTTTGATCCTGACACAAAATGATCTTACTGATATCAGCAGCACATGTGAAATCTGAATGAGCACTGAAATCACTATAATGCCAATTAGACTGTAACAGCAGACTGTTTGCTATAAAAGAATGGAAGAAGAGCTTCCAATCATTGTGTTCTTGTTAGCAATGGTTACCTCCAAAGAAACACGAGCAGCCATCATCGCTTTGCATCAAAATGGCCTCACATGCAAGGAAATTGCTACAAAGAATATTGCACCTGAAAGAACCATTTACCGGATCATGAAAAACTTTAAGGAAAGAGGTTCAACTGCAGTGAAGAAGTCTTCAGGATGTCCCAGAGTGTCCAGCAAGTGCCAGGACCGTCGCCTCCTGAGGAGTCCATTATGGAATCGTGCCACAACCAGTGCAGAGCTTGCTCAAGAATGCCAACAGGTGGGTTTGAGAGCATCTGCACGCACAGTGAGGAGAAGACTTTTGGACAATGGACTGGTGTCAAGAAGCCACTCCTCTCCAGGAAAAACATCAAGGACAGACTAAAATTCTGCAGGAAGTACAAGGCTTGGACAGCAGAAGACTGGCGCAAAGTTATTTTCTCTGATGAAGCTCCCTTCCAACTGTTTGGGACATCTGGAAAATCGATTGTCCGGAGAAGAAAAGGTGAAGGCTACCGTGAGTCCTGTGTCGCGCCAACAGTGAAACATCCTGAGACCATCCTTGTGTGGGGTTGCTTTTCAACCAAGGGAGTGGGCTCTCTCATAATTCTGCCAAAAAACACTGCCATGAATAAAGAACGGTATCAAAACGTCCTGCAAGAGCAACTTCTTCCAACGGTCCATGAGCAATTTGGTAATGATTCGTGCATTTTTCAGCATGATGGAGCACCATGTCACAAAGCAAGCGTGATGAAGCGGCTCGAAGATCATGACATTGAAATTTTAGATCCTTGGCCAGGCAACTCCCCAGACCTCAACCCCATTGAGAACCTGTGGTCAGTCCTCAAAAGGCGAGTGGACAAGCAGAAGCCCACAAATTGTGGTCAACTCAGAGAACTAATATGGCAAGAATGGATCGCCATCAGTCAGGATTTGACCCAGAAGCTAATATCCAGCATGCCAGAGGGAATTACAAAGGTTATGAAGAACAAGGGTCAACACTGTAAATATTGGCTCATTATAATTTTTTGCCAATAAAATCCTTTAAAACTTATAATATGCTTATCATTGTTTTTCAGTATACCATAGAAACGTGGAAAATAATCAATGCGGAAGCAGTAAACTTTGCAAAACACAAAATTTATGTCACTGCCAAAACTTTTGGCCATGACTGTACAACCGAAAGACATGAACATCTTGGATGACACGGGGGTCAGTACATAATCTGTAAACTTTAACCAATCAGAGCCAAGAAGAAAAAAATGTATTATAAATGTTTCTGCAGTGATTTTGTTACATTTGTGATGTTACATTTTCTCTGTGTGTGTTTCAGCCTGTTTGTATGGCGTTGTGTTCATGCTCCTCACTGAGGGCATGTCGTCTCCTCTCCTCTGCCTCAAAACCATCACAAGCCCAGCTGACAGCATGAGTGAACCGACTCTTGGAATGAGGAACATGAGACGGTGGATTTCACAAAGTCTTCACCACCTGTCTGCACCTTGACTGGATGCATGCGTCTTAATGAGCCGTCACATGACCCAGCGTACAGTAAAAGATCTGTCAGATGTGTGTGTTTACCCCTTTTCTTTTAAAAAAGAAAAAAGTCCTGAGCTACAAGTTGCAGAGCGTAATTTATTTTGGAGTTCGTCTGTATCAGTGTTTTTAAGAATTCCTTCCAAACGAAAAAGAACTTGTAGCAAGCTAAGTACGATTAGCCTTAAACTACCTGTGTTTTTGTTAATGTAGATGTGTTTTTTTTGTTGGCGATTTCTTGTTTTCTATTCTTGTTTTCTGTTGTATTTATGTTGATTTGGTTTGGTGGTTCTTTTTGAGGTTTGTTAGATCTCCTGTGGCCTTCTCCCTGAATGTAACACTGGCGTTATATTCTAGGATGTCAGCATGCCAAAGCATTCTATGCACTGTATACTTGACCTGCTCACTGTGGTAGTCCAGTGGTCTTTTAATGTTGATCTTGAACGTGATCTCCCTAAAGAGTAGATGACACTCCTAACCTCATATGTAGCAACTTTAGCTCGATTAGTAAACTTGAGATGTCTGTTTGTGCGTCTGTGTGAGTAGGTATGGATCGTATGCTTTGTGTTTCATGTCTGAGATCGAAGTGTAAAAGAAAAAATGGAAATGCATTCCTCAGAAAATGAATGAAAATAGTTTGTTTCAATGCTGTCTTATCTGAATTCACTGTTCATCTTGCTGCTGAAGCCTTTATAACATCTCACATTCATTCTGATTAGCAATTAAAGTTGTTTTTTTATTGTTTGTTTTCATTTGATTTTATTCAGCTGGATTGTTGAGGCTCAGAGTGAACTGAAGATATGAAATTTCTCTTCTTTAGTATCATTCTGATTGAAAGAGATGTACTTGCATATGCATATTTTGATTTTCTTGTTATCAATGTAAATATCATTTGTAAAGACATTCTTTTGTATATTTTTGTGAAATGTTTCTTAAAAGCCAAGTTTAATAAAAAATGTGTGTATATATATATATATATATGACACATTCATGTAAAACACTGTCAGTTATTGAATATTCTTAGTTTTTGATTTTATTAAAATCTTACTCATTTTGAAGCGATGTGGATTAATTGTTTAGGCGTAATACAAATCTGTGATATATAATCAATTATCACACTAAATATAGTTTACAGTAATAAAACAATATATTATAATGAGGACAGTCAAAATATTTTTTTTTTTCCAGAAATCATGCTTAACTTCTTTTGAACTTGGACGATTGCTTTCAATTTTGACAGTTTGTTGGCTTTGCTCATCTTTTGTATAAGACTTTGTCAGAGTAAAACAAAGAATCACATAATGAACTTCCTTATGATCAGGACAATATGAGATTTACTTACAGCACTTTTTTTTAATGTAATCAAAAAGTATTTATGTTCAGTTCTGTGATTAAAACATAATTTAATTAAAAACATTACTTTAACACGTTTAATCTGAGCTATACTTCATTATCACGATTCCTCTGAACACTGTGATTCAACATAATTCTAATTCATTATCACATGAATCCTCTAAACACTGTTATTCGAAATAATGATTCTTATTCATTATCACAAATCCTCTGAACACTGTGATTCAAAATAATGATACTTATTAATTAACACATGATTCCTTTAAACACTGTGATTCAAAATAATGATACTTTTAATTAACACATGATTCCTTTAAACACTGTGATTCAAAATAATGATACTTTTAATTAACACATGATTCCTTTAAACACTGTGATTCAAAATAATGATTCTTATTCATTATCACGATTCCTCTTATCACTATGATTCAAAATATTGATTCCTATTCATTAAAATATGATTCTTCTGAACACTTACTCAAAATAATGATTCTTAATCATTTTCACAAATCCTCTGAACACTGTGATTCAAAATGATGATTCTTATTCATTAACACACGATTCCTCTAAACACTGTGATTAAAAAAAGATTCCTATTCATTAAAGAATCATTATTTTCAATCAGTATTCAGAGGAATCATGTGTTAATCAATAGGAATCATTATTTTGAATCACAGTGTTCAGAGGAATCATGTTTTAATGAATTCAAAATAATTATTCTTATTCATCATCACACTATTCCTCTGAACACTATGATTCAAAATAATGATTCTTATTATCACATGATTCCTCTGAACACTGATTTAAAATACTGATTCTTATTCATTATCACATGAATCCTCTAAACACTGTGATTCGAAATAATGATTCCTATTCATTAAAACATGATTCTTCTGAACACTTATTCAAAATATTCTTATTCATTAACAAATAATTCCTCTAAACAGATTTTAAAAATGATTCCTATTCATTAAAACATGATTCCTCTGAATACTATGATTCAAAATAATAATTCTTATCACAATTCCTCTGAACACTGATTTAAAATATTGATTCTTATTCATTATCACGATTCCTCTGATCACTATGATTCAAAATGATTCTTATTCATTATCACATGATTCCTCTGAACACTGTGATTAAAAAAAATGATTCCTATTCATTAAAACATGATTCCTCTGAACACTTATTCAAAATTATTCTTATTCATCATCACACGATTCCTCTGAACACTATGATTCAAAATAATGATTCTTATTATCACGATTCCTCTGTACACTGATTTAAAATATTGATTCTTATTCATTATCACATGAATCCTCTAAACACTGTGATTCGAAATAATGATTCCTATTCATTAAAACATGATTCCTCTGAACACCTACTCAAAATAATGATTCTTAATCATTATCACAAATCCTCTGAACACTGTGATTCAAAATATTGATTCTTATTCATTAACACGATTCCTTTAAATACTGCGATTAAAAAAAAGATCCCTATTCATTAAACCATGATTCCTCTGAACACTATGATTTACAATATTGATTCATATTCATTAACACGATTCCTCTGAACACTGTGATTCAAAATAATGATTCTTATTCATTATCACACAATTCCTCTGAACACTGTGACTCAGAATAATGATTCTCACTCATTAACACATGATTTCTCTGAACACTGTGATTCAAATCACATAATAAGAAGCTTTGATAAGCTATGCAACTGACCCTGAGAATATTCGCCCACAAAAAAGAATAATCATAACAGGCAATGGAAAATCATATTATATTATAACTTTATTAGAAATATATTTACAATCTTCCTTATATACAACACACTAACAACTGTAGAATCTGATTTTTGTTTTTCTACTATTATGTCATCTGGTCATATTCATAGACTTAACATATCAGAACCCCTCAAGTTAGCTTATTATGATGCTTCTGGCTGATCTTCAATAAGCACATGGCTACACATGCATTAACAACTTCATAAACTATAACGCTGTGATAGAAGGAGGATGGGCATCAGATTTTGACAGAGAAGGATGAGCCGCATGAGCAGCCGTGATCAGCCTGTGGGTTCTTCAACACCTGAAAGGACGAGCGGATGAGCTCCTGACTGAAGTCAACAGTGGATCCTTTGACAAACTCCAGACTGTCCTGGTCAACTATTATCCCGACACCATTCTTTTCAAACACTCTGGAATGAAAGAGTCGAATATAAAGGCAAGAGATCAACAAAAATTCATTATCACTTTGCTGTTTTAGAAAGTACGCACATTGGATTTCTTGGAAAGTGATGGGTGCTTTTGAAGTACTACTTCATGAAGCTTAATTAGTGATTCATTTGTTTTGAACCAATGATTCGGAACATGTTTCATACTAACAAAGTCACAGTTTTAGTAAATGACTGTTATGTCACAATTGTTTCTAAATTTTTAAGGTTTGCTGTCGTGAACCTATGAATTACTAAAATCACCCCCATGGTTTTTACCTGATCTCAGATCAGCAAAATGTGTAGACATTTTTAAGAGACATTTGTGTATATAAAAAGGAAGAGTAGCAGTGAATAGTCGTTGATTGGCCTGTTTAGACGAGCTTTCCAGAAAACAAACAAAATCCTGCAAATGTATAAGGTACTTCATATTAGTTATTTGATGATTTGTTAATTGCATTTGAAAATATCATACTTTCAATAAAAAGTGAATGTGAATCTTTTTGCGAAGCAATTGGTTAATTGATTTAAAGCTCTGAAAAGGTTCATTTTTCCCCATCACTAACAAACACAAACTTCTGATTTGGTAAAAAAGGCACAAACCTCATGTTCTTTGGAGAAAAAAAACTAGTAGAAATGTTAGGTCAACTAGAATTAACAGTACAACAGAAAAACAGCAGGTTTTGAAACAAGTAAAAGTCTGTACCCTTATCTTTAAAATGGTGACCTCCTCAAATTTATTCAACAATCAAAAAATAAATAAAAATACACAAATGTAACATCTGTTTTATAATATTTAAGTTATTTAGCTAATTATTTAGCAATTAGTTAAATATTTGAATTATTTAGTAACACATTTTACTATTTTTACAGCATCAACCCTGTTACAGTTTTTGAAAAATATAACATTACCTTTTTATAATACTAAAAATAGTTATACATGGGCCATTCTACAGAATTGGTGTGAACTACTGTCCCACAACCAAAAAACACATTTAAAAAGCATTTAAGTATTGAAATCTTAGATGTTCACTAAGATCCTTTTATTATCTATTTAAAATATCAGTTAGCTTATTACATATAAAATTATAATTTATTTGTTTATATATTAAAATGGTGACCTCCTTAAATTGATTCAACAATCAAAAAAATACACAAATGTAACATCTGTTTTATAATATTTAAGTTATTTAACTAATTATTTAGCAATTAGTTAAATATTTGAATTATTTTGTAACACATTTTACTATTTTTACAGCATCAACCCTGTTAAAGTTTTTGTATAAGAAAATATAACATTACCTTTTTATAAAACAAAAAAATAGTTATATTTGGCCCATTCTTCAGAATTGGTGCAAAATGCTGTCCCACAACCAAAAACACATTTAAAAAGCATTTAAGTATTTAAATCTTAGATGTTCATTAAGATCCTTTTATTATCTATTTAAAATAGCAGTTAGCTTATTACATATAAAATAATCATTTATTTATTTTATATTTTATTTGTAAACTATGAAACTAAACAGAAGTGGCATTTTATTGTCACTACCAAAACAGTCTATGTTTTAGTTTACTGAATGAGACTGATTTCAACTAGACCTACATTTATGTTCAGGAAATATTTGTGTCACTTGCTCTCATAGCTACATGGCAAGTAGATAGGCCCCATCATTTTGTGTTAAATGTGTTCAAAATAAACAGAACAATCTGTAACTTTGAAGAATGTCACTACCAAACACATTTTTTTTATACAATCAAACACTTTTCTGGGAGTTCCATAACATTAAGTTTTTATGTGTACAACTTTTCAGAACTGTGCTAGCTAACCATGTGCTGATTAGCATCTTTGAACTAGGTTCCAAAGTATCTAAAATGGTCACTAATCAAACAGTCACAACTGAAACATTTAGTGAAGTTGTTTTTTGTTTTTTATCCCATAAAATTGACACTACCATAACAGTTACGGCCGAAACATGAGTAGAAATAAACAAAATTTTATTATAGTGTTTTAGTATATGGGTTACAATTCTCAACCAAAACATGAGATGTTCTGTCAAACATTAATAACTAAGATGTTATGATAGTGTTTGGTTCAATATATATTTAAACTAATGAGCCAATCCTTAAGTTTGAAATCAGTATGAGTATCAGTATTCTTTTACAAAGAAAGAACTGATTAAAATTACAACAAATCTTAGAAATCACACTTGAAATATTGTTATAACTGTAATTGTTATTGACTTACTGCTGAAAACTTTTTAAAATAGAAAAAATATATATTTACAAGGAAGATGTAGGCAAAATCTAAAACAGGTCAATATAACCCTTCTCCTTAAATTATTACTATGTTTCAGTAGTGACAAATTTTGGGAGAGGACAAAATTCCAAAACTTTCTAAAAGTACTATATGAGAATTAACTGCACAGCTACTAGAAATGTGTACCTTGGATATTATACAGTTTAAATCCATACAAAATTTGTGAAAAATAAACTTTTTCACGATATTTCCAACTCTGACTTTGAACTAATATTGTAGAATGGCCCATATATGAACACCACTCTTTTCTATTAAATATAAACAAAACATTTTTTAGTTTTTATAAGTTCAATAGCTATTTATTAATGATTAAAAGCAAGAATTAAATCATTGGTTTAAACTGTGTTCACTGTTCAGTAATTTCTTAAGGTTTGGTAAAATGGCTGCAATTCATATAAGCAAGGTTCGTACAGAAATGCAAATTGAAATTCTAGGACTTTTCAAGCACTACTTCTTTGGTTTTCAAAAACTAAAATCAGAGATCTCACCTATCAAACAATATTGTTATTATCCTTCAAATTTGAATAACTAATAAAACAAAATGGTACAAATAAAAAGCAGCACAAAAGCATGCAATGCCTGTGGCAACTTCAACATTTGAAAGGATACTGGCAAAGTTATCTGAACTAGCCACCCGACTGAGCCTGGTTTCTCCCAAGTTTTTTTTTTTTTTCTATTTTTGTCATTGATGGAGTTTTGGTTCCTTGCCACTGTTGCCTCTGGCTTGATTAGTTGGGGACACTAAATTTAAAGCAATATCATCAGCTTGATCGCACAGATACTATTTGAACTGAACTGAGCTGGATAATGACATCACTGAATCAATGATGAATTGACTTGAACTGAATAATGCCCTTTTGCATTACTGACACCATTTTCCTGTTTAATACTGTAAAGCTGCTTTGACATGATCTGTATTGTTAAAAACGCTATATAAATAAAAGTGACTTGACTCATTGATTTCCTTTTTTTTCATGAATATATGATTGACCTGAAGAATGAAAGCTACATCATACACTTGAAAAATTATAAGCTTAATCACACTCGTAGCTCACAAGATGAGACAAAATACAGATACTTGGTTCACTAGAACGAGACAATATTATAATACTATTTTTAAGAATTTTTTTTTATACAAGGCTTTTTATTTTGAAATCGCGATGTACAACAATTTGCATATTTAGAAATAGCCGATGTATTCTCTGGTGTTGGCAAAGGTTTATAAATTACTTACATTACAAATCTAGTGAGATAACGCACACTGTTTTCCCAAATGAATGTTAAGGAATCCAAACTCACAGCATATGCAGACGAAGAGTCTGTCGAGCTGCTGAGATGGAGACGTGCTGCACGCTTGTGAATAATAAGAGTGCAACACAAAGCGTGTCAGACTTTATGCGTTCCCAAATGTATGTGATTGGAAACCCAAACAAACAGCACGTCCAATAAAAGACCAAGCACAATCAAAGGTTTTACCACAAAGTCAACTTTATACTGACATCGCAAGACCCGATGCTAAACGAACTGAACACTTTCTTCGCTCGCTTTGAGGCACACAACAGCACCACTGCACAGAAGACTCCACCTCCTCTCGACGACCAGATGTTGACTCTGTCCACGGACAGCGTGAGAAGATCCCTCAGCAGGATCAACGCACGCAAAGCTCCTGGTCCTGACAACATCCCTGGACGTGTTCTGAGAGACTGTGCAGCGGAACTCACTGATGTCTTCACAGACATCTTCAACATCTCCCTGAGTCAGGCTGTTGTTCCCACATGCTTCAAAGCCACCACAATCATCCCAGTACCGAAGAAATCATCTCCATCCTGCTTCAACGACTATCGCCCAGTCGCACTTACTCCCATCCTCATGAAGTGCTTCGAGCGACTAGTCATGCAGCACATCAAGTCTGTCCTCCCCCCCTCCCTGGACCCCTACCAGTTTGCATATCAGTCAAACCGCTCGACCGATGATGCCGTCTCCACTGCCCTCCACTCTGCACTCACACATCTGGACAAAAAAGACTCTTATGTCAGAATGCTGTTCATAGACTTCAGTTCAGCATTCAACACAATCATCCCTCAACAGCTCACTCAAAAACTGTCTCAGCTGGGACTCAACACGTCGCTGTGCAACTGGCTGTTGGACTTCCTGACCGGGAGACCTCAGGCAGTACGGGTCGGCAGCAACACATCCAGCACCATCATTCTGAACACAGGGGCCCCTCAAGGATGTGTGCTAAGCCCCCTCCTCTTCACTCTGCTGACCCATGACTGCACACCGACACACAACAGCAACCTCTTCATTAAGTTTGCGGATGACACGACTGTGGTTGGTCTCATTAGCAACCGTGATGAGACAAACTACAGGAGTGAAGTGAGCCGCCTGGCCAGATGGTGCGGTGACAACAATCTCTCTCTGAATGTAGAGAAGACGAAGGAGATTGTTGTTGACTTCAGGAGAGTGCACACTCAGCATGCTGCTCTGACCATCAACGGTACGACCGTGGAAAGAGTGAGTAGCACTAAGTTCCTGGGTGTGCACATCACAGAAGACCTCTCCTGGACTGCCAACACCACAGCACTGACCATGAAAGCACAGCAGCGACTCTACTTCCTTCGCAAACTGAGAAGAGCCAGAGCCCCAGCCCCCATCATGTGCACCTTCTACAGAGGCACCATCGAGAGCATCCTGACCAGCTGCATCACTGTGTGGTATGGCACCTGCAACGCATCCTGCCGTACGAAACTTCAGCGCATAGTGAGAGCAGCTGAGAAGATCGTTGGTGTCCCTCTCCCCTCCCTCCAGGACATCTACGACACCCGTCTCACCCGCAAAGCCCTCAGCATTGCTGGTGACCCCACCCACCCGTCACACAGCCTTTTCAGTCTGCTGCCATCAGGGAGGAGACTACGCAGTCTTCAGGCCAGGACCAGCAGATTGAAAGACAGCTTCATCCATCAGGCTGTCAGGATGCTGAACTCCCTCCGACTCTGCCCCCTCTCCCCTCTTTCTGCCCCATTTACCTGACCTCTGAAACATCACCCCCCACGGTTCACTACCTCATCCATCTACCTCATACACATTGACTCTCTGAGCACTGGTCTCTACATACACGAACTATCAAGCTCTGCACTACACCAACATTGCACTGACTATTTGTCTGGTTTGCACTACTATCTGCCACTGCCACTTTATTTTCATAAGTCACTTTATATCTCATACATCTCTATCATAAATGCCACTTTATTTTTTTAATTGACTCTTTTACTGTAATTTTGTATTTATATATATATTATTTATTTTGTACGTTAGTGTATTTTACTTCTTATGTTATTGTTAATGTTACCTGTATGCATCTAGGGTTTGAGAGTAACGCAATTTCAATTCTCTGTATGTACGTGCTGTATATATGGCAGAATTGACAATAAAGCAGACTTTGACTTTGACTTTGACTTGACCGCTTTTAACTTCAAGAAGCATCAATGTCACGTTTAATATTGTGAGATCTTGTGCGTGCTCCCGGATTGGCTGTTTAAGTCAGAGGCGCTGCATTGTTAATTTTGTGTGAAAAGATTGTTTTATTGAAAAAATCTATACTGTCTTTTTAAAATTCAAGTACTTTTCCAAGTTCCTTCTCAAAAATATGGCTGTTTTCAAGGGTTTTCCAGGACTTACATTTCAAAGAGTCAAATTCAAGTACTTCAAGCTCTTTAAGCACCTTGTAAATACACATAAAATATGAAAGGATATTAACCTCCTGATGTTGATAAACATTTTCTGAAGGTGGGATATTGCTTAAAAAATAACATAAAAAACAACCCTGTTTGTACACTCTTTGATGAAAGCCCAGACATTGCTTTATTTTTGTAATTACCTGTCATCTTCATTTTTAACGGAATCCACTGAGAATTTATACTGGAATCCTGAACATCCACCTCCCTCCACTGCTATCCTCAGATACTCTCCCTTTTTCATAATCTCTGCAAGCCTCTGTGGAAAAAATATTGATTAATAGACTACTATTTATTGCTGTCCAGGCCTAGTATTGGTTTATTTGTTGCTCCTAAAAATGTAATATCACTTAAGTATCCAAGATGAAACGCAAGTGCGGTCAAACCTTGACACAGGATTCACTGAGATTGATGTTCTCAGCTGGACTGCTGGATGGGTTCTGATGCTCTTCTTTGGTAGAGGGAACGCTGCTGAAGCGCGTAGCGGAGATGAAAGGAGCTGAACATGCTCTCACTGTCTCAACTCTGGCCAACAACAAACACACACGTGACAGTGAATGGCTGTACACACAATGCCCTTGATCGCAATAACGCACGGCTAAGGAATTTTGATATGCGCATCAGAACAACAGGATTATATTAAATAAAAAATAGATATGAAGCAGATTAACATTTGGCTTAATGTGTAAACAGAATTTCGAAGTTTGTAAGAAACTGAAAACAAACGAGTAATTTTACCACGAAATCAAGTAATCTAATTCAAATGTGGCGATAATTAGTTGACATGCATAAATGCTAGTTCAAGTTATCAAATAACGGCATATGTGCTGTGAGCTCACTATCGCATTTGTTGTCAAGCTAGCTAGCTAAGCTACGTGCCTTAGCTATTATCTGAAGATAAAGTACCAAACAAAGTCGTTTTATATTAGACAATAGGTCCTGAATGTATCATTGCCATTTTGCTAATTTGTGCGTACTTCAGACGAGGAAACAACGCAGTTTTAGGGGCGCTTATGAGCAGTCTTCTGGCGAATGACATCTTCTCTAACGTAGTACAATAGTACTGCGCGTGCGCATAATGGAGTTAACGAGAGTAAGGGTTGCCAGATTCAGTGGTTTAACCCTTTTGTTTTTAAAAACAATTTTGTTAGGTAAAAGTGTTGGGGGTAACGCATTACAAATAACACGAGTTACGTAATCAGATTACTTTTTTCAAGTAACTAATAAAGTAACGCACTAGTAAAGTACTTTCTAATTTACAAGAAAATATCTGAGGTTACTTTGTTTCCCCATTCATCGACTGACAGCTCTCCTGTCCACATGTTGAGAGAAATCATAAGTGCAGAGGCGTTGTCTGCATTATGTAAACATAATGCTTACTGTAGTTCTAGACAAAATGTCAACATGCATTCAGATTTAGTATTCCTCAAAATGAATTAAAACAGTGAATGACACATTTTATAAACCAATGTCTTTAATGCTGACCTTCGGTGATTCAGTTCAGCCATACTAATAAACAAAAATGACTTTTTAAATAAACATAACAGTTGTGTTTTTTAATACCATTTCAGCCCAAAGCTTATTTATTTATTTTTTTGATGTGAAAGGGCTTTTACATTTGCAAAAAATAATATATATGAAGAGTTCAGATGCAAACCAAAAATGAGATAATGATACGATACTGAGTGATTGCTGTCTGCAAATATTATACGTCCATCAAATACTTTTTCTTCAAACTCACTAAAATCCCAACCTCAGCATAAAATCAGAAGTAGCTACCGGTACTTAGGTATAGATTAGCACACACAACAAAAAAATAATAATAAAATTACAAAAATAAAAAAGAAAGTTAATTTAGACAGTGTTAAAGTTGAATTGAATTAAAAATGAAACTTTTTAAAAGCTCAATGTGACTTTAATGCTGATGGTTTAGCTTTCTAATGGTTACCTTTATGAAAATCAAGATTTTTTTTTTTTTAGTTTTATGTCACAAATGCATTTTTTTAAAAATGTAATAAATTAAATCTGTTACTAAGCAAGTTTAATGTGCAATAAATGATTCATTTTCAAATTTTGCCCAATCAAGCCTCACAGATGCCAGGTTTTTGTAATGTAGAGACATAAACTGTTACATTTTAGATACAGCCAGGGTCATTATTCAGTGCAGTGGCAAATGAGAGTTTACACAACTTTTTTAACTGTCTTTAAAAAAATAAAAATAAAACAAAAATCTATATTCACACTAAAAGTGTTATATTGCTGCAGGATTCCTATATGAGGTATGGGAACATGCAGATTTTGTTACACATGAAATCTCTCAAGCTCAATTAAATATGTATTTTAAAACAAAAACATAACTTTTAAATTGTTTTCACCCTGTATTATACACATGTGCAAGCATTTCATTATTTATTGGTATTTCAATTTTATTTCAACTGTTAAAAAGAAACACACAAAACAGTTTTCAAAATCAAGAGAGTAAGATCGCTTTACTTCTCCTTTCAATCTCTAAGCAAGTATAATAACCTGACAACAAAAGGTTTTGATAAATCTGGCAACAGTGTCCTCCTTATTTCAGACCATTTCATGAGTCATTGCTATTGGTTCACAGTTCGCTGAAACTGCGTTTACGTCATAACGACGCCCATACAGACAGTATTTGATTGGCGAGCAGTCATTCTGATCTTGTGACAAGGAAATAAGGTGTGAAAATAAGGTTCTGAAGAAAGAGGCTGGTAAGTAAGTAAATATAAACTACATTTTTAGGCGCTTTTAACTTACATTAAACTGAAAACCCGTTACTGTTTTGCTATTTCCTGTGTACTAAGTGTTACCAGCGACATCCTTCTAAGGAAGTGTACATAAACTACGCAGAGATTCACTATCATGTGATTGAGCGATCTAATACTTGTGTTTGTTGGTTCTTTACAGAATTTAATCTGAACCATGGATTACTGTATGCTCTGCGTTGTTTTACTTTCTTTTCTCGCCTGCGCCAATGCTGAGGTGGTGAAATTTGCGGACTGTGGTAAGTACTTTTTATGAAGTACGTATATTTAACAATTCGCATAATTTGTAATGTCCTTATTCCTTGTTTTTTTTTTTCCCCTTATCTTTATTTTCCTTGTTTTTCCTTACAGGCTCAATAGAAGGAAAAGTTGCTGAGGTTGATATCCAGCCCTGTCCACAACAGCCATGCCCGCTTCACAAGGGACAGTCCTATACAGTCAATGTAACCTTCACCAGTAGTGAGTTGCTTTTCATATCTAATAACCGCTCAAATATACCAGATCTAAACTGGTAAATCAACAACGTTTGTATTTTCCTCTAGATGTTGCCAGTCAGACCAGCACAGCTGTGGTTCATGGTGTGGTTGCTGGCGTCCCTGTCCCCTTCCCTATCCCTCAACCAGACGGTTGCAAATCTGGAATTCAGTGTCCTATTGAGCCACAAAAAACGTATAGCTATGTTAACCAGTTGCCTGTCAAGAACGAGTATCCAGCAGTAAGTGTGAACTTCCTCATCTGCCTCTAGTTCTAAACAATGCTGTCACGTTGTATGCATTCACTTCTTTATTGTGTGGTTTGTTTATCAGATAAAACTGGTTGTGGAATGGGAATTAAGAGACGACTCCAGCAAAGATTTATTTTGCATCAAGTTCCCTGTTCAGATTGTGAGCTGAAGGCCAAAACTGAAGCCAAAAACACCTACAAAGGGATAGAATTAAGGATGTGTGCCTAAACGCTTTCTTATGGACCTTTTAGATCTAATATTAATAGATGCAGATTTTATGATTTATACTACTGCTTGTTTCTAACCATGACACATTTGTCATTTTAATGTATGGTCTTTAACTATGCACACAGTGCCACTCTGCAAAAATTGCCTAATCCTAGTTTGTTTCTAAAGTTGTATCAATGATTCACCAGAACGAGACGGTGACAAACAAACTGTGGTCAGTGCTGCTGATTAAATCAAGTGTGCACTAGCTGCTGTGTGGCACGATGGTGTTGATGTTTCTAATCAAAGTTTTTTTTGAACAATTGGTTGTGAAATTTTTACTTACATTTTAAATCTGCATATTTAATAAAGACTGCATCTTAATAAGAGATTATTTTCTTAAAACATTAACAAATGTGGTCACAAGCAAAAG
Source organism: Cirrhinus molitorella (assembly GCA_033026305.1). Taxonomy (NCBI): domain Eukaryota; kingdom Metazoa; phylum Chordata; class Actinopteri; order Cypriniformes; family Cyprinidae; genus Cirrhinus; species Cirrhinus molitorella. The sequence goes on from CM065135.1 coordinate 12,466,875, forward strand.
CCCACATTTGACATGTAACTATGTATATTACTGTCTGAATGAAATAAACTACTTTTTTTATGGTAAACAATTTGTTTTTCTACTGTTTGAGGATTTTGTCTAGGATGTAAAACTAGGGCAGACTTCAAATATTTCTACTGGGGTTCTACAACTCGACCAAAACAATTTAGAATTAAAATGTTATTTATATCTCTCTTTCTGTACAGTTTTTTTTTTTTTTTTTTTTTTTTTTTTTTTCCTCTTATGCTCATCAAGGCTGCATTTATTTGATCAAAAATACAGTAAACCGTAATAAATATTACTATAATTTAGTTAACGTTCTATTTTAACCCTTTAACGGTCCCGCTTTTGAACATGGACATGAAAATGCACAAACTAAAAAATATATATATATATTTTTTTTTTAAATTCATGAACAAAAACATTCCGTAATATGATTTTGATGTACATTTTCCATGATTAAGCAATGTCTTATGATTTTAAATTTTTTAACTCAAATATGATTTCTAAACAAAGGTCAGAACTCCTGTTATGATGTAGTTTTTGAGGTGCACTCTCATAAATTAATCTTTCTTTTCCTACATTATTTGTAACACAAAACAGTGAGTCTTAGACCTTTCCAATGTTATATAGTTTGTCATGATTAGTTTAGGATTTATTTGTAATATGAAGTAAACTTAGGCATCCCACTGAGGAGACACTGACAGTTACAGGGGTAATATACTTTATACTATCATTGATTTTTATGATTGTGTAAACAAATGATTGACTTAATTTTCATCAGCCATTTCCCAAGTCTTTGGTGTCACATGATCCTTCAGAAATCTATGCTAGAAACAGTTGTGTTGCTTAACATTTTTTGGAAACTGGTGTGTTAAAAAGAACAGCACTTATTTAAAATACATTTTTTGTAACCAAATACTGTACCTTTCAAAAATTTTGGGTAAGCACTTTTTTTGTTAAGAAATTACTTTAATTCAGCAAGGACATGTTATATTTTTAAAAAGTGATAGTAAAGACTTATTTTGTTACACATGATTTCTATTTTGTCACTCAGGTTTGCCACCACAGGAATGAATATATTTTATAGTGTATTAAAATAGAAAACCGTCATTTTAAATTGTAATACTATTTCACAATATTACTGTTGCACTGTATTTTTAATAAAATAAATGCAGCCTTGATAAGTCAAGAGACTTCTATTAAAAAAAAAAAGAAATTGTCCCAAAATGTATAATTTTTTTAATCATGAACAACTAGAAAATAATTTTAATTTCTATAGTATATTTATCATATACATTTCTATGAGCTTTCCGTAATGTGATTGAATTTATTTCTATGAATTTTTCAGGTCTGGAATGCACAATTTAAGAGTCAGGGAACCCTGTATCCACTGTGTTTGTGCTCAGCTCATTTCTCTTAGAAAAGAGTGCATTCTAGTTTTATCAAAGTTTATATGTGTACCAGTTAAACATATTGTATAACATCTGGGTAAAAGTCTAATGCAGATCTATGTAAAGTTATGTGTGATTACAAGAAAGCGCTGCCTTTTTTAATGTCTATGAAAGGAAACTGTCGACTATATCTCCTTGCTTCAGTTTCAGTTCTGTTTTCTCAGGAAGCAACTTTTATATTTCTTTCGAGAGGTCATCTGTCATGTGTTTGGGTGCTGGTGGTTACTAGGGCAGTTGTGCACTATGTAATACATGAATTTATTATGGTCAAGCAGGACTTGTAGTTATCGTTCATATTTACATACTGAACATTAGCATGTAATTTACTGTATCTAACAAAATATGACTATTGGCTACAAAACTGAAACATCATGCAAAATAACATCTGAATGTGTGCTTTTTATTACAAGGAAACAAAAGCAAGCAACATTCCTTCAGGTACAGAAGTTATTTGTGCCATGTACGTCATTTAAACACTCTCTCATAATTGTTTTTCATCTTGGTTATCTAGGCAAACATTCTGGAAATAATCAGGAGGTTTGTTTGGGACAGATATAGAGTGTATTGTGTTTCACAGGTATTTGCTAAAACTGGAGGTTTTCCCTTGGCCCTTTTATCACAAAACAGCATACCATTATCACCTGGCTTATCCCAAATCAGCTGAAAACACACATCAATTTCACAGGCATGCTAAAGAGGTCAAAATAAAACCCAACATGAGGTAGAAAACCCATCATCCGAAAACTTCCTGTATGCTTTTATTTAAATGAATCCCTTCCTTCTGTTCTAAACTGAAATGAAATGGAATGTAACTTTGTAGCATATTTTTACACAGCCCTTTCAAGCAAAGTCAGAAAATGGCTGCTTTATCTCATTTAGTGCAATTCTGTGCAAGAGCAAGCATTTTGTTTTGACCAGTCAATCAAGGGTTCTACATAACTTCAAATCTGTCAAACAATAAAAGTCATTATTTAAAACCAGATTTCAGAAACACCAATATTGGACAACACGTATCATGTGATATGTTTGTTCTTGTTGATATAGAACTATCAGTAACCATAGTAAATGTCTTTCTCTTCCACACAAACATGCTGTTATGTAATGTAACTTGTGGGGGAGAATATTCTGCTCAACTTTTTTGTAAATAAAAGTATAAAGCTTCCATTTCAGTGCTAAAATGCACCATCTTTGATCTCTGAGACAGGTTTAAGAAACTTGACAAATGTCTCCATTTTCTTTAAAAAAACAAAACAAAAAAAAAAACAACTTTTTGAGGGGTGGAAGTGGATATCACCACTATGTTTTGGCTTTTCAATACTTTCTGCTGATTTCGACAGATTGAGAAAGAAAACAATGAAGCAAAAGATGCATTTTTACATTCACAAAACGGGTCTGATATGAAATTACTGAGAACAAGCAAAAGATACTGAATGTATCAGGATTTTCAGACAACCATCTAAAATTTGAACAAAAGAAAACTGAATTGTTAAAAAATCTGAATGAAAGTAGTAAGGCATCCGATGTGTTTTTTAATGTTAATACTTTAAAGAGCCATTCTGTACAGTTAATGGATGTAGAGGATGGAGCTCTAAAACTGGTATTCAGCAAGACCCAGTTCATCCAAAATCAGAGCACTAGTATATTAACACAAACGACTTCAGTTCGAACAGATTCCCGTAGTCCTCAAAACAGCACAATGCTTTCTGAGGGTTATTTCAGCTAAAAAAAATGGAGTATTCATCTGGGCCTATTGTGTTATGGAAATGATACCTCTCCAAATAAAAGTAAAACACTTTAAAACATCACAAGCAAGTCTGTTTGTCAAATCAACACCAAGAAGGTCTGTTAAAACATATCACAGGCTAAAAACTGAAAAAAGGTACCACTAATGCTGTAAGCTGAGAGCGGCAAAGGACTTGATTGTTGCGAACTGTTAGCGAGCACAGATATTCTGAATGATACTGAAGCCTTCACTGTCCGTTTTGTTTGAGCCTCTCCAGTCTCTGTAGCAGAGCATTTCCAAACGCTTCTCTGTATCCGGGGCTGAGAGAATCCAGCAGTGAGTAAACAGTCTCATGATACTGAGTGCTCAACCCCTCGTCCACCTGATCGAAGGTATGTCCCACCACCTAAAAGATAACAAACAGAAACACTTAAGACATACATTCCACAGATTCCTCTGGTATTCCTTACTTAGAATCTGCGATCGCCAGCGCTCAGAACAAACCAACGAAATTAACTACTTTTAATGAAATGAATGTGTTTAAAAAATATTTATCTTTACTACTGTGTATTTTGAGGGGATTTTATGGTACTACACAGTATTCACCTCTAAATTATGGACCATTTATTTTTATCCACCTTATTCTTCAACGCTGAAGTAAGCCTAAAGGGCAAGACTTAGGGAAATAGCGAATAACAGTGCAGTAAATGGTAAAACTGTTTGCACTACAATCCAGTGTGTTCATAATTAAGATGATACATTAAAATAAAATAGTAAGATACACCAATTTACAGCTAAAAATAGCTGGATGTGGATGAGCCTGGAAGTCTGACCCATAAAATTTACAATGCATTTATGGGAAAAATAAGGTGGGTATTAAATAATGCAAATATTAGATCAAATTATTTCCAACTGACACAGTGTTTCAGTTAAAAGACAAAAAATGTTTACAATTCAACGCACTGAAGACAGATTGGTGCCATCTGGTGGGAAAAATAAAGAAAATCAATGTCACTTAGATGTCTGTATAGCCATTTAGATATAAAGGTAAACATAACTATAAATATAGGGCTATATTTATTTAGACAATTACTTTTTCATAATTATTTTATTAGGCTTTCCATTTATATATGATCAAAAATGACTTCATCAAGGCTGATTTGTAGACTGTACTGTCCAAAATTGTACCGCAAAATTGTTTACCGACATTTTAGCCTTTTCTACTTCTACATTTTAGTTCATACAACAGCATGTGCCACAAAAGTCACTGTTTAGTTTGAATCTGATTAGGTATTTGAACTTAAGTAAAAATAAATTAATAAATGAAACATTTAAAATGCACATTTTTCTGTCTAAAATTAACAAAGATCACCAGAGAGTTGGAGGCACAGACACTATTCACTATCAGTTTAGATGTAGGCTATATTTAGGCTTTATTACAGCTTTATTAGCAGGGGTGCACAATGCACATATGTTTTTAAGTCTGGTTCTCATAAGAGCTCCTGGACATTTGGTTTGGCCATCACACTGCACACAGTGTGAACCATTAAAAATAACTATAAAAAATTAATTAATAATAAATAAAGTGAGATAACACTACTATATTTAAAACAAAAATGCTGTGTTAAACAAAAATACAATTATACAATAGTAAAATAAAATGCTAATATTTACTTTTTTATAAGAATTTTCATTATTTTCAAACTTAAAATCAACTAACTTTTATTTTGGCAGGTTGTATATGTATAAGCATATGTGCTGCCCACTGAAGAGTGTCAGTGAAGGAAATGTCAGTTTTGCATTGTGCTTTGAAAATGGCAGCAAATAGCCTAAATTTATGCTTTTAGTTAAAATAGAAATCTTATACATTAAAAAAAATTAATGTCACCATGTTTTTTGGATTTCACTTGTGCCTGTCTTTTGCAGTTTTTCATACATAACACTATTGTCAATAGTGTGCACCCTTCATTTACAGAGAAAAGAAGGTCAGGGAAAAATTTTTGCAATAATATGCCATTATATTATGATTATATATTCAGCGGCATAAAATGATCTTAAAATGACAATAATATCACTTATCGCACGACAAAAGTGCTTATTTATTTATCACAGCTGGTTGTAGAATGCACTCAATAGCCATTTATTTTTTTTTATTTTATATATTTTCCTATGGTGGTCATGACCGTGAATTGTGAAAACTAAATATTTGATGTAAAATAATCAGAATCTGCTTCATCATGGCTGATTTGTTGGTTGGACCGAAACAATTACTCTGCATTTTTTATGTCATATTCAATTCGTATGGCTTTTATTTATGACTGCAAACATCACAAGTGTGACAATTTTTTAAAGACTTTTCTTATCGTGCTCACTTTTTTATATATCAAGTGCCACAAAAGTCACCAAGTTTCTTATCATTCTTATTAAGTAAAAAAAAAAAAAAAAACGTAAAACTTTTCAAAAACTTTTTCTAAATCCAGTTAATTTCTCCGGCCAGAAGAAATGTTTATAAAAAAAGAATCTGTCTCAATGGCAGTTGTTATTTTAAATCAGATTATTGTTTGAAGGAAATGCAAGATATTTTTTCCCCTCTATATTACTTTGGATAATGATTTGTATGTAATGTGTGAGGAATGTTTGGGGTTGAGTTATTAAAAATGTGTCATTTTATGTTGTGTTGTTAATGTGTTTTTAAGTATTAATGTGGACGTATTTATGTCACCAGTGTAAAAGACCAATTTATGCTCTGTGGCAAGCAGAATGGACCATAAAGTTAAATTAAACTAAAATGACTGAAGACCACCAGAGGGGAGGGCAGAAGTAGATGTGTAGATCTCACCTCATCTTCATCCTCAGGAAAACATCAAAGTGTCAGTATTACAATATGAAGACCTTATTTACATCCTTCACATCACTCACCCTTAACCCTGCCTCGGTGAGCTCTAAGCAGTATCGGATTCCCTCTCTGGTTTCCACGTTTATGTACGCCACATCCAGTCCGCTGGTGAGACTGTGAGAAACGTGCATGTCTGTGACTGCAAAGAGCACATCATTGACCACCGCCTCAGCCTCCAGCCTCATGTCCTTAACCTCTCCCAGCTCCACACAGCGCTCCTCATACGAACACTTAGACAGGTCCTCTGGCTTACAATCCACCTCCATCCCCTAAAAACAACAGCGAGCCTTTAGATTATCGATTATCAGACAAATACGCCGCAGAGATAAACTGCATGTTCACAAACATCTGACGTCGTCTGATCATGAGGGGGCGCGAGCAGCACTGTAAAGTCATGCTAACGCCTCTGACAAATTCCTCAACTGAGAAGTCACGAAGTACTTTTACTATATTTTAAATTTAAGCAAGCATAACATTTTTTAGGGTGAAAAAAACATTTTAATACACATTTTAATGTGTATTGTATTAGATGTAATTTAACGTTACATAAAGGCAGTCTGTAAAAGGTTAGCTAATGCTGCAGACCGAGGCTCTTGTGGCATAAAAGTTCCATATAATGCAAGAACCAGGTTATACTAACAGAATAAAAGTATGACCACATAACTAACAAAGTTATCTGTTATATGCTAAAGTTTGGAGCGGTTAATGTTTATTTATTATCATTATTTTATGAGTTACTAACCTCCTCCGGGGGTAGTTCGTCAGAACACTTCCGGCTCATGCCGGCTAGCACTCATGTGTGTCAATTATGCGCAGCCTTTGCGCAGTGCAGCTTCTGCGTAACCGCCAAGATAAACATTATATTTTTTTAGGAAACACATTTCCAAAATAGAAATATAATAAGTAAATGTGTAATTTAGCTCATCAAAGCTAGCAGCTTCCTTACGTAACAAATTGTGCGGGTGGATGTGCGAGCTCTGGGGGCGGAGGGGCTTCTAGAGATTTCTTTATTTTCCACAAACAACTTCAGTGCAAAGAACTGAATACATTTCGTTAACTTTATTACATTTTATAACGCTGTGTTGTTTTCTTACATTTTACTATTTTCTGATGTTTTATTATTAAGTGTATTTCAATAGTGACATCACTTGCATTTCCACAAGTGTTACTAATGAAAATCACCAATGGAAATTTACCGGATTCAACATGCAAACTTGCAACAATGAACTTGTGAATAATGGGATTTGATTTCATAAACATTAAATCGCAAACTTAAGAAAACTTGCCAGCGAAAAACTGGCAAGATACTTATACTTAAAATGGCTTTATAACGTTAAAAACGTATTAAAATCAACCAAGGTGAAAATAAAATATATAAGCAGTGGAGAATAAATCGCAGAATTATGTTTAGAATAACATCATGTTGTGGTATGCTGTTATCAGTTTATTGTATGTAAATACAGGGTAACGGATTAGATCACATATTTAAAGAAATAGGCAAATATAAGATTTCCAACCCGTGACTTCAAATCATCAGATAAATCCATCACACCACGTAATTAAGCCTACTTACCATAAATAAAGCGATTTTACTGTTCTTATAAAAAAATATTTCAGTCTGTAGTAAAAATAACACTCCTGTAGCTGCGTGGATGATCTGTGTAGTTTCTGCGCAGAGCGGATGCTCGTGAACACACCGCGTGGAGCGGCGCGCAAGAGAGTGCGCAGTCACGAGCGTGTTTGTAAACATCATCATTAGCCTTATAAGCAGACAAACAGAGATGCTGCTTTCACACGACCTGACATCCACTCATAATGCACACGAGGACTCCCATCTTCAATTTCATATGACTGTTATTAATGAGCGATGCATCAGCTGAATAGACAAACTTGCTTGGAAATATGAAGGATTGTGTTTAGCCAGCATGCTAGTTCACCTTATGCCAAGGAACAACGGTTAGTCAGCTATTTTGTAATACAGGTAAGTTATTTGCCTTTGTCATTATAATTTTGAATAAACACAGAGGAGACGGTCAAATTGTAACCCGTTTCTTGCTGTTACTCAGTGTGACTCTATCATTTGGTATTGTTAGCTGCTTACCAAACTCAGTAACCTTAAGGGAATTGCGCAAGCAGTTGTGGTCATTATACTGTATATGTAGATATGGGCCAGACAGCGACGTCAGTCATGCCAGACAAACAAGTAAAACTGCATGCCTTTTATAATGAACTCATCATAACCAGACTTTCTAATGCTGTACTATGGTTAATGCCAGTCAATTGATGGGTTTGGCAAGGTAATCTCAGGCTGTAGAAGTCCTTTGCATCAGTGTATTAAATTACTAGTTCTGCAGATGTAATTTGTTCAGACAGCCACATCTAGACAGCCACTACGGTCAGAAATTGTGTTTATACTGAATGATTGTAATCAACAACCCTTCACTGAATAATTATGTGGGTGTATTTTTGGCAAAACAGTGTTGGATTCATTGAGAATAAAGATTTTTTTTTTTACATTTCAATTCCAATTCCAGAAGAATTTTAGACACTTGTGTATTATGTATTTTATATACAGTATTTTCTGTCTTTAATGCATACTGTTCCAGCTTAATGCAAACATAATGCTTACCTGGAATTAGGATGATTATTCTTAACTAAGACTTAAACCATAAATAGCTTCAACTAATACATAATTATTTATAAACATAATAAAAAAACAAAACAAAACAAAACTAATACAAACCAAAAGAACACATAACTAAATTACTGAAAACAAAATCTAACACTAAAATCTTATTTAAAATATTTACAAAAAATGTAATTGTGTATCAGAGATACTAAAATAGCACTGATGAGAATATGTGGCTTTTAATGCTTTGGATGTTTTACTTTGTTTCAGTACACACTGAAACCCAAGAGCCGTTCAAGATGCCTTGGCCATTTTCTGAGTCTATTAAGAAGCGGGCCTGCAGGTACCTGCTGCATCGATATCTTGGTAATTTTCTCCAGGAGAAGCTCAGTTTAGACCAGCTTAGTCTGGACCTCTATCAAGGCACGGGCTCACTTGCTCAAGTGCCGCTGGACAAATGGGTAAGTTCTGTAAAATATATATATATTTTTTAATTTCTAGATTATACCATGCACCTGACCCAACTGAACACATAATTTGATTACATTTAATTAAAGATGTCTAATGAAATGTGACATTTCATTACTGGATATACAGTACCGTTCAAAAGATTTTGAACAGTAAGATTTTTATTGAAGTCTCTTCTGCTCACCAAGACTGCATTTATTTGACCCAAAGTGCAGCAAATACAGTAATTCTATTCTTTAAAAAATATTTTTACAATTTCAAATAACTGTTTTCTGTTTGGATATATAGTTTAAATGCAATTTATTACTGTGATTTCAAAGCTGAATTTTTAGCATCATTATTGCAGTCACATGGTCCTTAAGAAATCATTGTATATTCTGATTTGCTTCTCAAAAACATTTATAATAATAATAATAATAATCATTATTATTATTATTATTATTATTATTATTGATGAATAGAAAATTCATCAAAAAATTAATCATTTATCTGAAATAGAAATCTTTTGTAACATTATGCATGTCTTTGTCATCACTTTTGATCAATATAAAGCATCCTTACTAAATAAAATAACTTTTTCTTAAAAAAAAAATACTGACCGCTTTTGAATGGTATAGTGTAATATTACAAAAGCTTATTATATTTTGCATCTTTCTATTCAAAGAATCCTAAAAAATGTACTACTACTAATAATAATAATGAAAATTGCTGAAACTGTAGCTTTGATCACAGGAATAAATTATAAAATGTAGATACAATTTTAAATGTATTAAAATAGAAAATAGTTTTTTTTACTGTTTTTGCTTTACTTTGGATGAAATAAATGCAGGCTTGGAGAGCAGAAGAAACTTCTTTAACATTAAAATCCATACTGTTCAAAAACTTTTTTGTAGTGTAACTGAGAGTGATTTTCTTGTTGGTATTTATCCCTAAGTAATCATCAGAAAACAGTTTACCTTTTTTGTCTTCCATATTTCATGCAACTTTAGTCCCTGAATGAGATTCTGGAGTCTGTGGATGCTCCATTTGAGGTGAGTGAGGGCTTCATCCAGGCCATTTCTCTCACTGTGCCATGGGCCTCACTGCTCCAGGACAACTGCGCACTGGAAGTGAGGGGCTTGGAGATGGTGTTCAGGCCAAGACCTCGAATGGGTAGGAAACATCTTTGAAAGCACATTCTTTTCAGATGACATGTCATAAATTTTACATGTTTTGATTGCAATGCTATCCATTCAAAAATTCTGTTTATTCTTATTTACAATACTTTTATTCTCTAATATTGTCGTATTTAATTGTTTATTTTGTATAATGTTTCAGTTTAATAATTTTTCTATCTAAGAATTTTATATTGATTTTAATTAAATTATTTTCTCTGTTTATGTAGAAAGTAGGGACAGCTAATTTACTTTGTAGTGTGATGTACATCTGAGTGAAACAATATTAAAAAAGAAAGTTTAGCGGGGATTTAGTTCCATCTGTGATTTTATGATTAGAGGGAGATCTGAAGATGAGTTTGCAGGCGTTTGGAAGAAAGAGGAGATCTGATTATTCAATTTAATTAAAAAGTGTGAAGTTAAATACATTACCAATCAAAAGTTTTTGAACAGTAAGATTTTTATTGTTTTTTTAAAGAATTCTCTTCTGCTCACCAAGCCTGCATTTATATGATCCAAAATACAGCAAAAGCAGTAATATTGTGAAATATTTTTGCTTTTTAAAATAACTGCTTTGAATATATTAAAAAATTTAATTTATTCCTGTGATCAAAGCTAAAGCTTCAGCATCATTACTCCAGGCTTGAGTGTCACATGATCCTTCAAAAATCATTCTAATATGCTGATTTGCTGTTTAAGAAACAATTATTATTATTATTATTATTATTATTATCAATATTTATATAATGATTTCTGAAGGATCTTGTGACTGGAGTAATGATGCTAAAAATTCAGCTTTGAAATCACAGGAATTCACTATTTCTATTCAAATAGAAAACGGTTGTTTTAAAAAGTAAAAATATTTTAAAATTTCACTGTTTTTTGATGTGCTGTGGATCAAATAAATGCAGGCTTGGTGAACAGAAGAGACTTTTTTTTAAGTATTTAAAATCTTTTGACTAGTAGTGTATAAAATAAGAAACACACAAATGAATTTGTTCACAATAATATCACCAAGATTAATGTAAAAAATACATGGTGGCAATTTCCATTTCATGTTGTGTTTAATGATGTTTGTGCAAATTGTAAATCTTTTTTAGCATCAGGCATGGAACCCATGTGCTGGTCCAGCTTCATGACCAGCAGTATGCAGCTGGCCAAAGAGTGTCTAAGCCAAAGACTCACTGATGATCAGGGAGAGAGCCTTCAACCTCTGGAGGGTCTGGAAAAGTTTGCTGAGACTATTGAGACAGGTATGCCTCTTCCTGTAGAACATAAAATCATTTAAATGTAAGACTTTACAATAAGGTTCATTAGTTAACATTAGTTAACTACTTTAGTTAACATGAACTAAGAATGAACAATACAGCATTTATTAATCTTAGTTAATGTTCATTTTAACATTTACTAATGCATTATTAAAATAAAATGTTAACATTAGTTAATTCACTCTGAATTAACATTAACAATGAACAACTATTTTCATTAACTAACATGAACAAAGATTAATAAATACTTTCATTGTTCATTGTTTGTTTGTGTTAGATAATGCATTAAATAACATTAACTAATAGAACCTTATAGTAAAGTGTTAAATATTTATTTATTTATTTATTCATTGCCTGATTGTTTTATAGACCTGCTAAATAAGATTTTATCTTTCAGTTATTCCCTTTCAATGACTGATCCATTCCCCGTTCTCTCTGTTAGTGTTGAGAAGAGTTAAAGTCACTTTTGTGGACACTGTCCTGCGGATGGAACACGTTCCTGAAAATTCTAAAACTGGCATTGCCCTCGAACTCCGAATCAATAAGTACGTTCTAGAGATGTAACTAAATATTTTCAACACTACAAAATTATATGTTTTCTTTTGAATCCTCACCATGCTGTCTGTACATTTTGTGATATTTAGAATGGTTTACTGTGATGAGAGCGTGGAGGAGGGCTCCAGTGTCAACATCCATCAGCCCACTACATTTGCACATAAAAACCTCACTCTGGAAGGTGCTTCTGTGTTCTGGGATGAGTTTTCAGAATCAGCACGTGCCGGTCTTAAATCATCCCCCCCTCAAACAGTGAGTATCTGTTCTGCTGTAATCAAAAATCATCTCAATCTCAACCTCAACCTAACTTGACCCTATAGCAGTACAATAAAAGTGAAAAAAAAAAATAATAATAATAAATTTGCTATTTAGCAGTACAATTCCAAAGCCTGCTAAGACTTATGTTCTTTATACATTAAAGGAGACTGAACCCAAGCTTTCACCAAGCTGGAACCCAAAAATCATCTGTGAGCCTCATCCTCAGTTTCCAGAACCTGTGTCTTCTAGTACGCCATTTGAGCCAGTGCAGGTGGGCTGCCTAAGCGGGAAACTGGAGCTGTCCGTGGTTCTGAAGCAAAATGAAGCCATGCCTGGAGCTAAGGTGGGTGCATATACCACACTGTTACAATTTTTTTTTTTTTAATTGTTCCTTTGTAAAAAGATATTGCACATATTAGCTTCCTATGAAGTAAAGGGTTAGTTCACCCAAAAATAAAAATTAACCCATTATTTACTCACACTCATAACATCCTAGGTGTATATGACTTCCTTCTTTCAGATGAATGCAATCAGAGTTATATTAAAAGTTTTATAATGCAATAAGCGGGTGTTTCTCTACATCAGTCCAAAACAATCCAGTGAAGTGCATTCATCCATAATAAAAAGTGTCTCACAAGGCTCCGCGGGTTAAATAAAGGCCTCCTGTATTGAATCGATACGTTTTTGTAAGAAAAATATTTATATTTAAAACCATAATAATCACTTTAGTCTAGCTTGTGCTAACAGTTCAGCTCCGGGTAGATAACGTAAGACCTTATCGTATGGAAGATCGTAAAGATGTAAAGGAAGCAAAGTTTCTTGACTTTAGCAAAGGAAAACCAGTGTCCTCTTGGCTTCTATTGAAATCCTTTTTCTTTACAAATCCTTGTTTTGTACTTGTAATTCATGACTTTTGTTTTGATCTCTCCACTGTGCATCCACATTTGTCACTTGTGAGCGGCAGATGCGCAATGCAGACATCATACATCATTTACCCGGAGCTGCCTCCATGTACAACTGTTAGCGCAAGCTAGAGAAAAGTGATTATTACATTTTAAATATGGATTTTTTTCACCAAACGCATCAATTCACTACAGGAGACCTTTATTCAGCCCCTGGAGCCTTGTGAGGAACTTTTTATTATGGATGAATGCGCTTTTAGACTGATGAAGTGAAACACCCGCCTATTGCATTGTAAACCTTGAAGGAGCCAGAACAATCTTTAATATAACCCAAATTGCATTCGTCTGAAAGAAGGAAGTCATATACACCTAGGATGCCTTGAGAGTGAGTAAATAATGGGCTGATTTTCATTTTCGGGTGAACCAACCCTTAATCATACCTTGAGTAAATGTATTCCACTATGATTGACAACAAGATAATATTTAAATGGTTTTTGTCTTCATTTTTAACAGTGTTTCTATTGTCAAACTCTGTCTTCTTGTATATTTCTTTAAAATAAATGTCATTCTGCGTGATCATTTTCAATCTAATGCATTGATGTTAAGGGTGAAATTGACCATTTACATGGGCTTTAATAAAACTTTGCTGTCTTTGCAGTAGAAACATGAAGTAATCATGAATTTGGTCCTACATGTCTAAAGAAACCAAAGAAAATGGCTGTAGCCTTCCCTTTTTCCAAAAACTTCAATACTTTAAAACTGGTTGAAACTTTTAATTGATCCTTTAAGTGTCCTCATACACTTTGGGCTACTGTATTTGTAAATGGAGTAGTCAAAATAACAACAGTAAAATGTAACCGCTGGTCTTTTCACAGTTGGATATTGATGGACAGTTTGATTCTCTAATCATGCTGCTCTCACCACAACAAGTCCACCTCTTACTGGACATGTTTGGGGTTTTCTCCAGCTCAGGTGACTTTTTTTTGGTTCATATATGATTTGCCCATATGATTTCCTAGTTAAATACATTTAGTGATAAATGATTTCAGTAAACGTAACAACTGTTATTGTTTAATTGCTTATATGCAGCTGGACAGGAGTGGTCTGCTATAGGAAAGGATAGAAAGAGTCGGCCAATGCAGCAGGAGGATGAGTATCGTCTCCACATGGAGCTCAACCGCTGCCTGAAGAAAGAGACCATAACAGGTGCCACTGACCAGGACCTATTTGAAAGCCAAACAACCAGAACGGTGTCCAGTAGAGGTTAGTTTAGCACAGCATGTCTTTGAATTCTACATTCTGTTTTTGCATCTCTAACTACATATTTAATTTGTTTCTATCCTATTGGTCGGACAGAGGACGTCTTTTTCTCCATGGCCGATATGGACATGTCACACAGCCTATCATCTCTGCCTCCTCTTGGGGATCCACCCACTGTGGATCTAGATTTGTCTGTAAATAGCAACTACTCCGCCTCCCTGGGGGAGTCGCCATCTGGAAATGTAGCTGTAGGTCACCACTTCTCACTTTAATATTAAACTCTGTGTTTAATAATTAGTATTAAATGATGTATTAAATTGATTATGTCACCATTTGTTTGTTTGGTTCATTATGATATTACAAATGCAAAACCTTTTTAACACATTCCTTAGACGGTGTGGGACGAGTACATGGACATTCCTAGACAGAAGGAGAAACAGACAAATGAGGTCCCACAGCTTTCCAGAGATCCTCATCTTACCCACAAGATGCTCCGGCAGACATGTATGTCTCCTCATCAGCTTACCGTGATTTATGGTAATTGTTTATCCTTATGACTATATTTAAACAATCACAACTCCACCCTATGTGTGATTTCTAGCTCATCCATCTAAAGGCCACTGTGATGAGTCCAGGCCTGAGCTGGTTCTCAGGCTGACAGTGGGGAGTCTCTGCTTGTCTGTCCTTCATATTGACCCCCTCCCACCACCAGACTCCTCCCGCAGTCATCTCGCACCAATGGCTTCAGAGTTTTTCCGTATTCTGTCTGTAAATCAGCTTCCTGCAGGGAGTTTCCTCCAATCACGAACTGTCTTTGACGAAGCCTGTCCACATGATCATCTCAGGTAAGGTTTCACTTCAAACTAAATACAAAAATAAACTAAATACAGACTGCATTTTAGATCTGGAGTCCATCCTGAGACCGTTTCAGTATGGTGGTCAAAGAAGCATCATTTTAGTGCTGCCCCCTAATAGTGGACTAACCGTTAGTCAACAAGTAGAGGCTTGGTCGACCAAAATTTTCACCAAAATAGTCGCAGCAAAAAAAGTGGTGAAGTCACGCAGTCCACAGCCGACAGATCGCTAACAGCTGGTCTGTGTGGTAATACATTAACATGGGCGCTAATGTTAACCTAGAAAAATGTGCACTACTAAAGTAACTGAGCAGAGTCTTGACGAACAGTAGCGTGCCCACTGCATGACAGATGAAGATGCGGTCACTTGCTCTTAAAATACTGTTATTTTTGGTCATACAGAGTATGACAGAGGAGTAGTACATCTTTCAAATCTGTAAAGACTCAATTTATTTGTGTGCACTCAAATAACACAGAATAACAACAGAATGTTGCAATTTGTAAAATAATGAAAGAACTTGAAATCTGAACTTGAATATGTCTAAACCCCCCCTAAACAACTCTATGTATACTTGCCGTACAGACATGAAAAATATCTCTATAGAGAGAGAAATGTCTACTTTCAAATGAACCAATTTAAATGGAAAACAAATATTTTCAAATTATGTAATCCGTATGAAACATGCATACAGGCACATCCACTACTGCAAATATGACGAGCCAACTTCATCTCTTAAGCTGAAAACAAAGAAAGCATTGGTTTATCAATAAATTATTACAACATTAATGCAGTCTTCTTGCTGTTTTTCCCTGACACATTCATAATTATTATATCTGCCAGTGCGTTGTGGTAAGCTTTTTTTGTGTGTGCTTGAGTCATTATAGGTTTATTAATAAATATGCTAGCTACCAGTTAAGACAGAGCCTTGTGGAACTCCATGCTTAACCCATGCTTGGGGTGCTACTGAAGATAGCAGAAAATTTAAAATGCATTGTTTTCATCTTCAGGTTCATTGGTCAGGGATTAAAGGTGACATACGAGCACTGTCAAGGCTCCAGTGTACGTACGTTGAACACGGATCTCTCTCTGAGCCAGATGGAGCTTTTGGAATGCCTGTACTCTACCGACAGCCACACTACACAGAGTGGAGCTCAGTACACAGAGGTGTGTTTTTTTTTTTTTTCCTTCTGTTAACAAACATTATATGTGCGCAGAATAGTTCTCTTACATAATAATGATGATTTTTGTCTCTTGTGTCAAACATTAGCTTCTTACATTCGATGTCTCAGCCAGTACTGATTCTCCTCCTCCTATATGCCTGCATTTACTCTACAAACTAACAGAACGCAGAGGCCCGCAGGTAACTTACTGAAATATTGCAACAGTCTCTTGAATGGTGCTGATGAGAGTACTTGCTTGTATTAAAGGGTTAGTTCGCCCTCATGTCATTCCAAACACGTAAGACCTTTGTTCATTGCTGGACCTGGGAATATTTCAGTGGTGTTGATGTCTATGGAGGGTCAGAGAGCTCTCGGATTTCATTAATGGTATCTTTGTGTTCCAAAGATGAACAAAGGTCTTATAGGTTTGAAACAACATGAGGGTGAGTAATTAATGACAGAATTTTAATTTTTGGGTGAGCACCCTGAAAATGATTAGGTCCTTGACTGGACATCTATTTAATGTTTCACTAGTTGTATTAATCAATCAATTTTTAACCTTTATTTATACCTCTAATTAATCAAAATTGAGTCACTTGCAGACAGTAAACATAGTCCAAAATTTTTTTTTCATCAGGGCGGGCAGGTACGTCTAAGTACCATACCTCGAAGGGCAGAACTGCAGGTGGAGCTGGGTAAAGTGCGCTCAGAGTGTGATGTCAGCATTGTGGACAGGCTCAACTCCCTACTCCAACCTCAGAAACTGGTTACCACAGAGATGATGGCATCTCACATGTACACCTCCTACAATAAACATGTCAGTCTGGTAAGAAACATGAACAACTCTTTGTTTATACTTAATTTATTTAAATTTGTTTTTGTCTTAATTTTAAATTTGTTTATCTTATTGTGTTTCTGTGTTTTTCTCACAAGCACAAGGCCTTTGCAGAGGTCTTCCTGGATGATAGCCGTACCCCAGCACACTGCCACGTTTCTGTGTCGGTAAATGCACCTTTGCTGGTGCTAGTGGTGCGGTTTCCGATCCCAGACCTGCGTTCGGATCAAGAGAGGGGCCCCTGGTTTAAGAAGTCCCTGCAGAAAGAGCTGCTGCAGCTGGAGTTGGAGGATCTGGAGCTCAAGACGGAGTTCACTGGAGGAAACTCATCAGAGCAGACTAAGATGGAGCTCACTTTCAAAGAGCTTAGCGGTACTACTTTACAGACAGAGCCAACCTGGTCAAGGCATAAAAATAATCTTGCATTTTCAGTTAATTGTAAAAGGCAAGGAAACTGAAGGTTCACCTGAAAGTTTTTTTTTTTTGTATAGTTTTTTTTTTTTTTTTTTTGTTGTCTGTACAGAAGTCTTTCTGGCATAATGGTGCCAGTTCAGTAGATGACAAAAAAAAGCAAATTCAGTATGCAAAAAAGCAAGACAGAATAACAATATTTTAAACATTCACAACTGATATGTAAATATTACAATTATATATTCCAGAAATGAAATACCAAACCTATATTTTGATTTGATTTCTAAGCAATGCTTTTGACTTCTATACATTTTACATTTTAATACACCGTTAATCATTTGTTTTATTACACTAGGATCATTCCAAGAAGACAAAGATCATCCCGCTGCCCGGTTCTTAAGAGTAGCTAACACCATGGAGGAGGACATGACGACATCTGACTGTGGCAAATTCGACTGGCCCAGGTATGCTGTGCTCTTGACATCCTGTTTTCTTCAGTGTCATTCTATGGATCTTTATAGCTAAAATACATTAAGATGCAGAAACTAAAATATGTTCTGCTATGCATCCATTCAGAGTGGTGCTGAAGGTGAACCCCATGGCTGTTCGCTCCATCTTAGAGCGTGTAACAGCTGAGGAAGAGGAGGAAGAAGCAGATGGTCACTCACAAGAGGAAGAGGAGGAAGAAGAAGGAGCAGCCCATTCCCTGAAGGATGTGTGTGATTTTGGCAAACCTGAGCCATCCCCCTTTTCCTCACGGCGTGTCATGTACGAGAACGAGGAGGTATTGAGATTATCATTGTCTGATGTATTGAGTGACCATGTTATTAATTATCAATAATAATGAATTATGGGTAATAACTTTCGGCATCACGCAGATGGTCATCCCAGGAGATGTGGTGGAAATGACAGAATTCCAGGAGAAAACCATGAGCAACTCCCGCTATATCCTTGAGCTGTTTTTCCCCAACGTACAGCTTTCTTTGCCCAATAAAGACTTTTATGAAAAACTACACAACCGGTAATTAACACATGAACAAAACTTTAAAATCACATCTTATAAATGTACATATACAGTACATCATATACAATTCATCTTGTTTTTTTTATTTTCAGAATTAATAATGACCTTCTGCTGTGGGAGCCCACTGCTCCATCTCCAGTAGAGACAGTGGACAACATCCCATATGGAGTGGGTCTGTCTGTTGCCAGTCAACTTATTAACACCTACAGTAAAGACAGCTTCAGTCAGTTCAGATCTACTGGCCCTGAGGGTAAAGAACATTCCCCTTCTGCTCACTTAAATATTTAATATCAGACAAAAAATGCATGAACATACTTTTGATACTACTCTGAGCTCTGTTTTGGAAAGAGGTTGTCAGGTATGAATTTTATTTGACATGCTGTGTCTGTTGGTCTTTTGTTTTGAATTTTTTCACATTATGTGTGTGAAGAGGAGGAGAGTGGTTCTGAGGAAGAAATTCTGCAGTATTACACTCCTGCTGAACTGGGCTATAGGAACAGGAGGAAGAAGAGGAGTAAGATTCAGCCTAAGAACTCCCAGAGCCTCTTTTCCATCATTCTGTCTGTTAACCACGGTCTACTGGCTTTCCACACACAGCTAAAGGTATTACATAAATGTATAAAGATATTGCTTCAATACAGAGTCATTATCTAACCAAGTAATGGTTGCATATTCTTATGTAATGAATGTCAATACTTCCAGCCGGATGATAATGGTGTGTTACCAAAAAAACACGGTGAATTCTGGATGGAGGTGAAAAATGGGACGCTTTTTGGTGTGACGCAGCATGAAGGCTACAAAGACCAGCATTATCTCTGCTTCCACACATCTCAGGCCTGCCTCTATCACCATGGTAAAAAAAAAAAAAAAAAAAAAAAAAAATATATATATATATATATATATATATATATATTTATTTATTTATTTGCTTTGTTATTTTTTTTATTATGTTGACCTGTACAGATTCCTGATTATATTGTTGTTAATTGTGTGAACATTTTAGTGCTTGTTATTATTTATTTATTTTTTTTGCCTGGTGCCTGGTCTGTTTTATAACGTCATGGTGTATTAAATTCCACAGGCACGGTGGAAGGAGATGCCCCTGAGTGGAGTGTTAATCTACCCTGCAGGACACGTCCTCATTGGCTGGAGCCCGTGATGTATGCGTCCGAATCTGCCCCGGAGAGGGCGTCTCCCTCTGAAGGGCTTAGTTTGGAGCCTCACAGCATGCTGTCTGTCGCTGTTAAAATTTCCTCCCACAACACAGAGCGCAATGTCAAGGTAAGCCAAATAGATACAGTTTAAGTCAAAAGTTTACATACACCTTGCAGAATCTGCAAAAAGTTAATTATTTTACCAAAATAAGAGGAATCATACAAAATGCTTGTTATTTTTTATTTTATTTAATACTGATCTGAATAAGATAATAAGACGTTTACATATAGTCCATAGGAGAAAATATTAGTTGTATTTATAAAAATGACCCCGTTCAAACGTTTACATACACTTGATTCCTAATAGTGTTGTTACCTGAATGATCCACAGCTGTGTTTTTTGTATAGTGATTGAGATTCATTTTTTTCACACTGAGGACAACTGAGGGACTTGTATGCAACTATTACAGAATGTTCAAATACGCAATGATGCTCCAGAAGGAAACATGATGCGTTAAGAGCCAGGGGTGTAAACTTTTGAACAGAATGAAGATGTGTAGATTTTTCTTATTTTGCCTAAATATCATATTTTTAATTTATTACTGCCCTTCAGAAGCTACAAAAGATATGTACATGTTTCCCAGAAGACAGAATAAGTTAAATTTACCCTGAACTTCAAATTCAAAAAGTTCATAATTTTGACCCATACAATGTACAAATATATATTATATATTGCTACAAATATACCCATGCTACTTATGACTGGTTTTGTGGTCCAGGGTCACAAATTGTAACAATGTTTCACTGTATTTTTGATCAAATAAATGCTGTCTTTTTAGCACAAGAACGTCTTTCAAAAACATTAAAAAAACCTTACCTTTTTCATTCGTGTTTGTGTTATTAAAAATGTAACTAATTCTGTTGCACATTTTTCTGTACTTTCAGGAGTTTCTCATAGCCATTGGCATGAGGGGAGTTACACTGGAGCACAGAGTAGTGCCTTCAAGTCTGGGCTGGTATGACCAGGTAATAAATGTGTGTATGTATGTGTATATATTTATATTAAAAGCATCTTTTAAAATGGACTTGTGGACATGTTTTACGTGAAAAAGTAAAATGATTATGTGAGTTGTTGAATCAGTTAATACTATAGCTGGCTTGCAGTTCATTAATCTGTGCTAAACATTACTGTTTGTCATTCCCCTGTAGATAGTCGACTTTTTAAATGTGTCAGATGAGCCGGTGCTTGGCTACACACCCCCATCATCTGTATCCACCCTCCACCTGCATCTATGGAGCTGCTCCCTGGACTACAGGTGATAAGCTAGATTCTAGCGTCCATCCTTATGCACAAAATTTATTTATTGTGCTTTTCTTTTGAAAGACCATTTAAATCTAAGCAGTAGTTTTCTCTTTCTAGGCCTTTGTATTTACCTGTGAGATCTCTGCTGACCGTGGAAACCTTCAGCATCTCTAGCAGTGTGTCTTTAGATCATTCTTCCTCCAGTCTGAGGTAATAGCTTAAACTGAATCAGTTCTAGACATGTAGTCTTTCTGTGATTTATCATTTTCTTAGTTAGTCATACATTTCATACTTTCTTTCTTAACAGAATAATTTTAGATGAAGCTGCATTGTTTCTGTCTGACAAGATCAATGCTGTGTCTGTTAATTTGGCACGAGGTAAGGAGACGTACACGTTAATGCAGTTTCAGAGTATCTACACAAGGATACTGGTTTCATTTTTTTATTCTTGTGTCTTCAGACTATGTCCAGGTGGTTGATATGGGGACTCTGGAACTGAGGATCACAGCAGTCAAACCAGGACCAGATGGCAAAATGGTATGAAAGTCCTCTGTTAAAACTAAAAAGTTTATTTGCTGTCTTTACTTGGTCTTTATCTTGCCATTTATGTGTCTTTAGACGGAGCCGAGGTTTGAGCTGCGTTGCTCAAGTGATGTTATTCACATTCGCACATGTTCAGACTCTTGTGCCGCTCTCATGAACCTTATTCAGTACATAGCCAGCTATGGAGATCTACTGCCTCCTTCTGGGCTGGAGGCCAAACGTAGAAGCACTAAACAAAGGGTGAAGGTCCGTTCAATTAAAAAAAAATTCTTAATAATGTTGACAATGAGAGATGCAATTATGCTTAATATTTAAAGTCAAACTATCAAAGTAATTATTATCAGAACCTTGTCTGGTGTGTAATAGTTGTGTTGTTATTAGCATATTTTGAAGCTATTGTTTGTGGGTGAGTCATAATGAGGATATTTCATGTTTGGCAGACTGAAGCAGTGAGCCGCCCACCAGCTCAGGCACCTTTGCTTCCTGAAGCGGAGCAGCAGATTCTTCAGGATCTGATGAGTGATGCAATGGAAGAGACAGACAGCCTGCAGAGTCATATGCTGCAACAGAATGGTCAGACTCTGCTCTGTTTATTTCATTTTATTTATTTATTTTTTTTAAAACCATGTTTTAAAACCATGCATTAAACAACATTTGTTATCCCATTTTACTAATGTTATCTGAGGGATACAGAATATTAAGTGTTCCATTTTATAAATCAGAAATTGATTGGTTGTCATTAAAAATCAGAATGGATCCAGTGAACCAGTTATATCTATCTTTGCTTTGGAGTAGCGTACCAATTAATCAGTACAGTAAGACCAAGAATGTGCACAAATTAATTTTGATTTTAATGTTTTTTTGGATTTGTGTTATGGTTACATCTTTTTCCTCTTATCTGAAATATTCTTTTTATCTGTCTCACATTCAGTGTTGTTATTGTTAACTAAAACTAAACCTGTAAAAATATTTTTTGTTAATTAAAATAAAATGTAAATAATATATTAATAATAGAAAAAAATTAAACAATATTACATCTAACCTAAGAAGTTGAAGTTGCTCATAAAGGGTGTATTTTTTTTAATCAAAAATACAGAAAAAAACAGTAATATAGTGAAATATTAATGCAATTTAAAATAATGTTTTTCTATTTTAATATATTTTAGAATATAATTTATTCCTGTGATCCAATGCTGAATTTTCAGCAGCCATTACTCCAGTCTTCAGTGTCACATGTTCCTTCAGAAATCATTCTAAGATGCTGATTTATTATTGATGTTGGAATATTTAATATCTTTTTCTCAGGATTCTTTAATGAATAGAAAGTTTAAAAGAACAGCATTTAAAATACTTTTAATACTTTTATTTAGCAAGGATGTGTTAAATTGGTAAAAAGTGATAGTAAAGACTTAAATTCTTAAAAAATATTTTCTTTATTTTGTATAAATGTTGTTCTTTTTAACTTTTTTTGATTTGTTAAAGAATCCTGAAGAAAGTAACAGGTTCCAAGAGAGAAATATATTAGGCAGCAACACTGTTTCCAACATTGATAATAAATCAGCATATTAGAATGATTTCTGAACAGTCATGTGACACTGAAGATTGGAGTAATGAATGCTGAAAAGTTTTGCATCACAGAAATAAATTATTAATTATTATTATTTCATTTAAATTTTTTGATCAAACAAATGAAGCCTTCGTTAAAACAAGAGACTTACTGATCCCAAACTTTTGAACGCCAGTGTATATTGAAGTATTAAAATGAATAAAACGGAAATAATAGAAACCAATAAAAAAATGACAAAACCACTGGCGCTCCAGTGGTTAATAAACAGAACTGCATGCGTCTTGCGGCACACACAACACTACACACAACGGAGTGCAGCTTTAATTGAAAATAATAATAAATACTGTACTATAATAGTATGTAAAGTAATGCTAAAATAACACTTCTTCAATTTGAATCTGCCTTTTGTATAGGTGTCAATGAAGACTATTCGCATGATCATGAGCCGCCCCGTTCTGATCTCTTCCTTTTCCCCGATGAAAGCGGAAACCTGGGGCAGGAACCAAGTCCCACTTACCCAACCCTGCACTCCCCACTC
Source organism: Cirrhinus molitorella (assembly GCA_033026305.1). Taxonomy (NCBI): domain Eukaryota; kingdom Metazoa; phylum Chordata; class Actinopteri; order Cypriniformes; family Cyprinidae; genus Cirrhinus; species Cirrhinus molitorella. Next base: position 12,490,832 of record CM065135.1, read on the forward strand.
ATCTCTCCTCCTGCCCCCTCTTTGCTCATTGACACTGATGACTTCTGCATCCTGGATACGCCAGGCTCCAGAGTACCGGTGAGCTCTTCACTTTATAAATATTTCAAGCAGAAAACCTTTTACACAAGGTAAAAGCATTACAGTTGTGCTGGTATTATGCTTTCGAAGCCATACGGTACCTTTGTGTGAGGAACTGACTGAATATCAAAAAATTATTTACATTTCTGGGTGAACTTGATTTAAAGTGTTCTGTCTGTTAGGAAAGGGATGAGGAACCTGTGGTAAAGAAGCTGGTCTCTGAACCCATCCTTGTGAAGGAAGAACATTTCAGTGTCCCTCTGGGGGGCAGTAGTTCTACTAGGGGTCCACTTCATTTCCCTGTGCCGGAAATCAGATACATGGTCAAAGAGATCTCTGTAGTGTGGCACCTCTACGGAGGAAAAGACTTTGGCGGTGGTGCATTGTCTTCATCACCAGCTCGCAGTCGAGGGTACATATTTGGAGTTGAGCCACTCCTGATTCAAAATCATGCTTCATATCAAAACTGCACTTTGTAAGTGTGTATTAAAACAGCATGTTTATGTGTGTAGGTGCACTCCTCACAGCTCTCCATCACAGACTCCTGTAAAACAGGTGAGAAGAGGCTCCCGTGCTGGAGGAGGATGGGGCAGAAACCCTGATGTTCTGATGGAGATTCAACTCAGTAAGGTCAGAGAAACAATTTATCATTTTAATCATTAGCCTGCCAATTTTTTTTAATTGGGATCTATACATCATCTGACAGTTGAGCTGAATAAACAAGCTTTCCATTGATGTATGGTTTGTTAGGATAGGACAATATTTGGCTGAGATACAACTATTTGAAAATCAGGAATTGGAGTGTGCAAAAAAATTAAAATACTGAGAAAATCGCTTTTAAAGTTGTCCAAATGGAGTCCTTAGCATATGCATATTACTAATCCAAAATTAAGTTTTGATGTATTTAGGGTAGGAAATTTACAAAATATCTTCAGGGAACATGATTTGTTCTTTAATATCTTTAATATTCTTTTAATATTTATTTAATATAAAAGAAAGTTATAATTTTGACCCATACAATGTATTGTTGCCTTTTGCTAAAAATGTACCCATGCTACTAAAGACTGAACAAAGTTGAGATATATATATATATATATATATATATATATATATAAAAACAAAATCAGTGTTAATATTATTTATGCAGTACTAGTATATTAATATTTTGTCTATATATAATATTTGTATTAATTTTTTTAATTTACTTTTTAATATTTTTAAATATCTTTTTTGATTTTTAGTTTAGTTTTAACTATTTTGTTTAGTGCATTTTTTTATGATTGTTTAATATTAGTTTTAGCTTAATTATCTTATTTTTGAGGTAGTATTAGTTTTTTAATTGATATTTATTTATTTATTTATTTATTTATTTATTTATTTATTTATTTAAAAAAAAAATTTGTATGTCAGTTTCAATTTCAATTTGTTTAATTTTTTAGTAATGTTATGTGCTTTTGTCTTTTCTCAGTTTTTGTCAGTGCCACTTTAGTACAATTATTCAGCAATAAACCATTTAATAATTCAATTCAGTAAACTCAAATACTGTACGATCCTTTTTGTCTTTTATTAGGTGCGGTTCCAGCATGAGGTGTATCCTCAGATGGCTCCAGAGGCAGGCGTTTTGACGGAGCAGCCGGTGTCCAGACAGGTGTTCTCAGTGCAAGATCTGGAGATACGAGACAGGCTGGCCACTTCCATGATGAACAAGTTCCTCTATCTATATTCCAGTAAAGAGATGCCCAGGAAAGCTCACTCCAACATGGTACGATCAAATACACAAAGGCAGATAATGATCCAGTATATCACATAATCTACAGGTGGTGTGTATGGTCTTAAAAGAATCAAATGATCCTGTCTGAAATGTGTTGTCTGTATATATCAGTTGACTGTCAGAGCCCTGCATGTGTGTCCAGAAGCTGGACAGGCACCTCAGGAGTGCTGTCTACGTGTGTCACTAATGCCTCTCCGGCTGAACATTGATCAGGTACAGAGGAAAAACTATTAAAAAAACTCAAATCATGTTTTTAAAAGCATAGTTCAGACTGATGACTAAATGCCAGGAGCCCCTGATTTTCTTTTTTTTTTATGTACAGGATGCATTGTTCTTCCTGAAGGACTTCTTAACCAGTCTGGCAGCAGAGGTTGAGCTGTTTTCCCCACCAGAGCAGGAAGGTAATACTCAATATGCAAAATACTCTGAGAACTTTAGAAACACTGTTCCAAACTCTGAGTAAGCTGCCTACCTAGTCAACATTATGAGAAGTGCTCTTGACACAAAGATTGTTCCAAAAGAAAACAATATCCTCACGTTGTAATTGCCGTAAATACTACTAGGTGTTCTTGTGTGTGAACTTGAATTTATGTTTCTGTGGCAACGCTATTAATTCACTAAATTTACAAGCAGTAGTTTGATATAATGATGTTTCATTTATTGATCTGTTGTAGCATTCTGTGTGTCAGTGAAGAAGCCTCCTGTCCCTGAAGTTTCTTGCAATTTTTCCAAGTACAACGGTGCAGCTGGTCAAGAGCCTGCACCCATCATTTCAGTGCCAACAAAAAGCCGCTCCAGTCCAAGCCTCGTCCACACCTGCAGCCAAGACAGCACTGCTGAGACAGACACTGCCTCCACGTCTTTCACTGACCAGCCCATATTCTTCAGGTGTGTGAGAGAAAGTGAGGGTATTCTTAACCATCTACATTTGTGTACAACAGGGATGTCTAGTCCTGCTCCTGGAGGGCTACTTTCCTCTAGAATTTAGCTACAAAACAACTGCTTGGAAGTTTTTAGTGATTGTAAAGACCTTATTTAGCTGGTTCAGGTAGGTTTAAGTAGGATCCAAACACCCCTGATCTACAGAAATTTACATTTTAACATTTCAAATTCTTTAGGAATAAGTTAATAAGTGCAAACCAGAATTTATTTACGTGTCGTTTTTTTTCAGAGAGTTTCGATTCACTTCAGAGGTGCCAATTCGATTAGACTACCATGGAAAACACATGGCCATGGAGCAGGTGAGCTATCTACAGAACCCAAATGTCAAATTTATTTTTATTTTTTTTCATAATTATTAGGCACCTTGATATTCTGGTCATATTTTTTTCCAAGCAATTTTACCATTTACAAACCACATCGATCTTAATAACTGCTATTCATTTTATATTTAATTACTTATAAGTTATATATTATTGTCCATGAAGGCTGAAAGTGAAAAACTCTTATATTCAGGTGTGCATAATTATTTGGCACGTTTTCTTTTACAGATAAAATGAGCCAAAATAGATTTAACTCAGACTAAAAGTCAAAAATTATTAAATGCCCATGAGAAAGATGCAATACTAATGCAAAAATAGAATTTGTAAAGTTAAAGCATGACCATTGGACAGCGAAATGCTCACTGGGTCTGCATGGTCAGAAAAAAACAGGTGGAGAAGAAAAGACACATGCTAACTGCAAAAGAATTAAGAATTATGGTGAAGAATTAGGTGTGAAACCATCAGGAACCGTTTAGTCTCCAAACTACAACCTACCTGGAGTCTCCAGAAGTGCAATGTGTCAGATTCTTATAGACTTTGCTTGGGTAAAAAATACTAAAAAAATGACCCTTATTAGAATAACATGCTAAGAAATTGTGAAATACATGTTGTTGTTGTTTTTTTTTTTTTTTTTTTTTTTAGAGGCTTTATAGACCAATAAGTTGAGAGTAATTTTTGACTTTTCAGTCTTTGTTAAAACAAATTTTTGGCTCATTTCATCTGTAAAAGAAAATGTTGCCTAATAATTATGGACACCTGAATATAAGGAGTTTTTTACTTTCCAGCCTTCATGGACTATTTATATATTACGTATAAATGATTAAATACAAAATTAATAGTAGTTATTTCGATTGATGTGGAATGAAATTGGTAAAATGTTCTTGGGAAAAAAAAAAAAATAACCAGAATATCAACGTGCCTAATAATTATGCACACATTGTATGTTAGATTTGTGAATGATGTAACAGACATAGTCAGTAAAACTGTGTTATTCTTTTTTACTACATGCAAAAATGAACATGTAACATGAATCATGAACTGAACCAAACAACTCACTTTTTTCCCCTCTTGGCTCTGAAAACTGGACTGTGCTGTTTTGTTGTATTTTAATCTAAATAAAAGGGTAAAGTAATATATATTTTAGAAACAGAACAAGCTTCCAGATTTAATTTGCTTTTAGTAAATGCTCAATAAAAGGATTATAATATGATGTATGGATATAATGTTCGTGTTTTATTCCTCAGGGCACATTTGCCGGTATTGTGATTGGACTCACACAGCTGAACTGCTCCGAGCTTAAATTACGGCGCCTGTGTTACAGACAAGGGTAAGACTGAAATATAACATTTCAAAAAAGTATTTATAATGTTCATCTCAAATCTATCTGAGCAGATTAATTTAAGATTTTTTTTTTCTCAGATTACTAGGTGTTGACAAGCTCTTCTCATATGCCATTAATGAGTGGCTGAATGACATAAAGAAGAACCAGTTGCCAGGGCTTCTGGGAGGTGTAGGGCCCATTCATTCCTTGGTGCAGCTAGGTTAGCAAGCACATTCTCACACACATTGTTTCATCCACAACTAAAAAAAAATTGGTTCTGTTATAAAGTGCTATTGACCAAATATTGATGTGATGACTAGTTACATAGCCTGTCTTAAGCAGTGTTTTCCTCTGTTGCTGCTACAGTTCAGGGTTTTAGGGATCTAGTCTGGCTCCCCATTGAGCAGTACCGTAAGGATGGAAGAATAGTGCGTGGCTTTCAGCGAGGCACAGCTTCCTTCGGAACCTCCACTGCAATGGCAGCACTGGAGCTCACCAATCGGATGGTGCGAACAATACAGGTAAAATGAGTTCTCTGTGGCAATAAAAGTAATTGCATAAGTGTCTCATAAAGAGGTAGTTTTATAATACTTTTTAGTGTATTTCATCAAGTTTTCATCAACAAATGGTGACCCTAGACCACAAAACCAGTCTTAAGTAGCACAGGTATATTTGTAGCAATAGACAAAAATACATAGTATTGGTCAATTTTTCTTTTAGGCCAAAAATGATTAGGATGTTAAGTAAAGATCATGTTCCATGTAAGGACTTTGTAAATTTTCTACTGTAAATATATCAAAACATAATTTGCATTGCTAAGGTCTCAACCAAATCTTGTCCTATTTTAACAAACCATACATCAGTGGAAAGCTTATTTGTGATATATAAATCTCAGTTTCAAAAAATGGACTGTATGACTGTTTTTTGGTCCAGGGTCACATATGACAATGGCAAACATATACATATTAATTATACTGATCACATTAAAATGAATGTGCTCTACCTATAAATGATTTCTAATATGTTCTGTGTGTTTTGTGCAGGCTGCTGCTGAAACGGCTTACGACATGGTGTCTCCAGTGCCAGATGAAAAAGAATGCAAAAAGATTAAACGGTACTCACATTACTGTCTGGCTCATCAGCCAGTGGACCTCAGAGAGGGGGTGGCCAAAGCATACAGCGTAGTAAAAGAGGTATGAGCACTTTGTGTCATAGTCGTAATATATATTTGGCCCTTATGCATTTAATCCTAGCAAGGTAATATGAAATCAAAATTTACTTTCTTAATGCACATTCCCCAAAATTGCACAATTCATTAGCACTTTTAATATTACCACTCTGAAATGCTTCACATTACAGAAATAAAATGCGTTGTGAATGCTGATTTATGTTGGTAGTATACCCAAAATGTAGAAATTCTCATTTACTCACCTTCATGTCTTCAAAACACAAAGTAAGTTACCTTTACTGAAACCTGAGAGATTTCTCTCCATTGAATGTTCCTTTCATCATGTCTTTTAAGCTTCAAAAAGTTCATAAAAACATTGTAAAAGTAATCCATGTAAATCAAAGAGTTTGATCGCTTTATATGATGAACACATTTTATTTTGTGCTTTTATTCACATACAAACATAGACACATACATAGAGCACATTTAATATGGTAAATAAAAGCTCAGTGGATGGACAGAAGTGTCTCAAGTTTTATTTAACAACATCTAAATTTGTGTCTTAAACATTCTTATGGGTTTGGAGCAAATGATGTCTGAATTTTAATTTGTTGATGAAGTAACCCTTAAGAGTGACTAACTTGTAGAATGTTTACAGCTAAAGTCAAAAGTTTACATACATCTTGCAGAATCTGCTAAATGTTATTTAAAAAATAATAGGGAGGGATCATACAAAATGCATGTTATATTTTTTATAGTACTGACTTGAATAAGATATGTTACATAAAAGATGTATTCACATGTATTCCACAACAGAAAATGAGATGAATTTATAAAAATGACACTGTACAAAAGTTTACATACTCTTGATTAGGGCTCCTTCCTCTGATCATAATCCCCTCAGTTATTAAGACAGAAATGTCAACAACTATGGAAAACTCAAATAATTAAAATGTAAACATAAGTCTAAAGTCACAATGAACGCTTAATAATTATCTCTTAACATTTAAGGTGCAAAATGAAAGAAAATGTAAGAAATGCTTAATAAAGTGTAATAAAATAGTGCGAAGTGTTAAATATAAACATAGAGAAACCTATAGGGCTGTGCAATTAATCGAAATTTAATTTCGATTTCGGCTTTAAACGATTATGAAATTGCAATAATCGAGACAAAACGATTATTGCTCCCTATTCCGTCTCTTTTGGTGCGCTTTTGCTTCTCCATAAAAGCCCAAATGTACATGCAAATCAGTAAAATCATGTAACGTGACTGGCATAAAATGGGACATGCTTGATTTATTAATGTATATTTGATTTGGTGTTTTTAAAAGCACGAAAGAGAATTTGAGCTGTTCTGTTATGCGTTCAGAGACGGAACAGAACACGGACAAGTAAAATGAACGCTTAGCAGCTATTAAAATAGTTCAGTTTTGTATGTAATGGCAAAGTGATTAGACATATTTCGTTTCGTTTTTTTATTAAGTTAATTTGGAAAATTGTTGGGAGGATATTTTTTGTTTTTTTTTTAATGTAAGTTTTCGTATTTTTAAGTAACGAACAGCGGCCAGCGGAAGACTTTCATAGTCTGTTTGATCAGTGCCTTCTTAAATAATTACGACCTAAAATAAAATCTATAGATATAAAACAGTTCAAGTATAAAACAATCTTGATTTAAACGTCAAACCTAGATAAATGTGCGCTAGTAGGTGCATATCCAACCGTTTGAGCGGAGAGTGAATGTTAAAGCCGCTTACAGGACATATAGGCGCCAGCGCCTTCACTTGAATGTTTTCAGACATGATAAATAATCTTTAGATTATTACTTTACGAAATAAAACAAACCGAAAAAAACCTTTCATTATGAATTGCGTAAAGATTTAAGCATTTAAGGCGAGATTGCGAGTAGGGATCTTAGTGACACTGACTCAGAATACACTAGTTTATTCATAATTCAAATATATCCTTACTATTTTCCACCGACACATTCATTATTTATTTTTGCCAGTGCTTTGTGGCAAGTTTCAGTCTATTGCTTGAACGTGAAGCTGCATTGAAGGAATGCTGCTGGCGGAGACACTAAACGCGTCCGAACCGCTCTCCAAAGTGAAAGTGAAGTCTTACTAGCGCGGCATTTTTTAATCACCACAACTGATGGATCAGTAAGAGAGAGGAGTCCAGCAGACCAACACAAGACAACGATATGGCGCAACTAAACTTACTACTGTTACATGATTGGCTGTTAGCGTGTCACTCCCTACGTTGCTAGGTTACCAGAGAGCCAGTGCCTTTGTTAATGCAACCAAACTTGCTTCGCAACCTCTGTTTTCTTCTGACGAAGAATAAAAAATATTGAACGTTTTATCGAACACATTTTTTATTGATATCGATTACGTCTCTATCGCGATACATATCGTTATCGTTTTATCGCCAAGCCCTACTCTTGATTCTTAATACTGTGTTGTTACCCAAATGTGTGTGTTTTTTTTTTTTTTTTTTGTTTAGTGATAGTTGTTCAAGAGTTCCTTGTTTGTCCTAAACAGTTAAACTGCCTGCTGTTTTTCAAAAAAATCCTTGAGGTCAAATTCACAAATTCTTTGGTTTTTCAGCATTTTTGTGTATTTGAACCCTTTCCAACAATGACTGTATGATTTCGAGATCCATCTTTTACACTGAGGACAACTGAGGGACTCATGTGCAACTATTACAGAAGGTTCAAATGCTTATTCATGCTTCAGGACTGATGCATTAAGAGCCAGGGGTGTAAACTTTTGAACAGAATGAGGATGTGTACATTTTTATTATTTTGCCTAAATATATGTATATTTTTTTCATGTAGTACTGCCCTTCAGAAGCTACAGAAGATTCTTACATGTTCCACAGAAGACAAAATAAGTTACATTTACCCTGATATTCAAATTAAAACAATGCATTGTTTCCTTCTGAAGCATCAGTGAGCATTTGAGTCTTCTGTAATAGCTGCATATGAGTCCCTCAGTCTGTAAAGTCATTGTTGGAAAGGGTTCAAATACACAAAAATGCTGAAAAAACAATGAATTTGTGGGACATGAAGGATTTGTCTGAAGAACAGCAGGCAAAGTGTATGTAAACTTTTGACTTTAACTGTATATAAACAGTTTCTATGCATTTGTGTGTTTGTAGGGCATTACTGACACAGCTCTGACCATTTATGACACTGCAACACGCGAGCATGAACAGAGGGGCATGACAGGCGCTGTGGGTGGAGTCCTGCGACAACTTCCTCCAGCTGTTGTTAAACCTCTTATCGTAGCCACAGAAGCAACATCCAATGTGCTGGGCGGCATGAGAAACCAAATTCACCCAGATGCACGTCAAGAAGAGTCTCAGAAATGGCGCTTAGGGGAAGAGTGAGCTATGTTCCCTGAAATTTACTCTGGTGGCCTGCATTAGATCAGAATCGATATTCATTCTGGCCTGTCAGTCTAGAATATGTGTGCTGGCTTTGTTTCATTAGTGATTTAATGCCCGTCAAGATCTGTTTTGCTGCCTATTCTTTTGTTTAAAGCGGTCTTGGTGTCTCTGTGGCAGACAGTTAGAGGCTGTGGTTGCAAAAGTCTAATCCCCAAATGAAGTATCAGAGGAAGACTTGAGCTTTTTTTCTCAGCAGCACTAGTGCTTGACATTTACTGTAACTGGAGTCATCGAGTCTTGTATCTCAGAGCCGCAGAACTGAAGACGCACAGGTCCTGCTGGAGTAGATTTAACTAGATTTGTCTCTTCTCACCCCACTATCAAAACATCCTTGTAGTGCCTTCATGTCATAGTTTAATAATATCATATGATCAACTGTTTTAATAATGAGATGGTGTAGTGTCATGTGGGGTACATGATTACTGCACCATGGGTTTTCACCATTTCACCATTCAGTTTTAAACATGTCCAATACATGTAATTCAAAATGATGTGACTTTTGCTGGTTACGTCATGACGTCCAATGTTGGATGCAAGGGAGAGTCTCACAAAAAAAGTCTAAAAAAATTACATTGTGCATAAAGACGATGAAACCTATTTAAGGACCGTGCCATTTTTGTGTTGCTTTAATAACACGTCACACATTTTAATACTATCATTTAAGAAAAAAAAGCTAATTCTCATTGTTATAATGTTAAAAAAATAATCTAATTAAATTACAACAGATATAGTTCACCCAAGAAAAATTATATTTTGTCATCATTTACTCATCTTCATGTTGTTCCAAACCTGTATGAGTTTCTTTCTTCTGTTAAACACAAAGATATTTTAAAGAATACTGCTAACCATTTGCTTCCATAGTATTTTCCCCCATATTATACTATAGAAGTCAGTGGCTAACGGCAGCTGTTTGGTTACCAAGGTATCTTCTTTTATGTTTAATCCCGGTTTGGAACCTGAGGGTGGGTAAATGATAATTTTCATTTTTCTGGGTGATCTATCCCTTTGACAGGTATAGTTTTTCCACATACACTAATAAATGACATTTCAGTTGGCTACTAACAAGTGAAAATTAAAAAACTGTCATTTTATGAAATGTTAGTGCAAAAAAAAAAAGTAAATAGTTCAAATAGGTTTCATTTTCTTTGTGTAAATCATATATATATTTTTGTTTTATTCTTTTTGAATAGGGTGACTGTCTGGAAAAGTTACTGGAAAGTTTTTGTGAGATTCAAAAGCTAAACTTGTTAAATAATTTATTGTAAACACTTTCAAAAGGACAAAAAGGAGTTATCTGATAGCATCATTCTTTTTATTTAAAATACAATAAACATCTCTTCGCTATGGAAGCTCGTTTCCACCACTGAATAATACATTTTAAAAAAGGCAATTGCAACTTTTTATCTCACAATTCTGACTTTTCCTCACAATTGCGAGTTTACAAGTTGCAATTCAGATTTCGGACTCACAATCCTCAAAATTTTGATATAAACTGGCAATTGCAAGTTATGAAGTCAGAATTGCGAGTTATAAAGTGAGAATTGCAAGACAAATTCGCAATTTTGAGAAATTAAGTCAGAATTGCGAGTTTATATCTCACAATTGTGACTTTTTCTCAGAATTGCAAGATATAAACTCACAATTGTGACTTTTTCTCAGAATTGCAAGTTATAAACTCTAACTTTATAATGCTGTTGCAAGTTATTAAGTCAGAATTGTGAGATATAAACTCCTAATTCTGAGAACATATCACTATTCCCCCCCTCAAAATTGGACTTTACAGCTCACAATTGTGAGGTTTTATCTCACAATTCTGACTTTATTTCTTACAATTGAGTTTATATCATGCAATTCTGAGAAAAAACGTCACAATAACTCACAATTTAAAGTTTATATCTCATAATTTTGACTTCATAATACACAGTTGTGAGTTTCTCACAATTCTGAGAAAAAAAGTTAGAATTGTGAGAAGTCGCAATTACCTTGTTTTATTTTTTATTCAGTGGCGGAAACAGGCTTTCATACTAACCACACTATTAGCTTTTTAAATAAAAGACACTGACTCTTATTTGCACCAAATTGATTTCTATGGCTTAAGCAGCACAATGTTGTGTAGTGTTTATCTTTCCTGATACCGTGTTAGAAACTAGTCTTTAAAAATGTGGAATGTTTTGCAGTTATTATTACCACTTGCACTTTGTACTTAAGTGATCCCAGAAAATTACACCTTTTATCGTTTTTGATTTCAACTCTGTTAGCTGTCTGACAGCATCTGCTTGAGTGACATTCCCTAAGCATCTGCATTCAAGAAGTCTTATGAATGATACATCTTTCTTTAGTTAGACAAATTCTCTATACTTTTCCATGTCAAATAGATGAGCATTTAATTCTGTTCTTCACAAATGTCGAATGTCTTAGTCTGAGAGAAAATTGTGTTCTTTTTTTGTCTTCATGACATCATTGCTGTTGTGTGAGTAAGTGTTAGTTTAAAATATTGGGAAATTGATAAATAACAGCTAATTTTAGCTTGCAGTCCAAACACTTCCTTTTCTCATTTAAATGATGCATTAATATTTATTGTATGTTTTCTTTGAGGTGGTAATAACATTGATTGTACATAGCTGTACAGATCATTTCCCCAATTTATACGAAAGCATGTATTGTCAAGAAAGGGAAATAAATTATTTAATGTCCACCACTTGCCTTTCTGTGCTGTTCATGTCTTTGCCTGCCAGAAAATGAGCAAACATTTAACAAATGTGTCAATCTCTGAGATCTGACATGAAATCATGAATATATTTTTGGAATACATATTTTCTGGTGCTCTACTGATTCTCTTTAAATGCTATTGAGCTTTTAAAATGTTTGTATATTTGTTGTTGAGCCCATTCGATAGTGAAATGCATATCTTTATTTACATATGATTTGACAGTTTATACAGTTCGTATCAAAAATCTAATAGATGTGAGTTATAGTTGACATGAACAAGGTGGTTTTATGACTGTAATGGATTCTACTCAAATGCTACTGAGCTTTAAATTGTGGCATATTTTGTGTCATATTCAGCAGCGAAACAAAAAACCCCTGCATTTTTACATATGATTTGACAGTTCATTTTAATAAACACCTAAAATCTAAAAGGTGTGCATTATAGTTGACACCTACATTAACAATTTACAGTTGGCTAAGTGATTCTTCTTAAATGCTATTGAGCTTTAAACTGTTATATTTTGTTTAAACCCATTCGATAGTGAAACAAACCACATTTGTACATATATGATAGTCTATTTAAATGGATATTAAACATCTAAAAGGTGTGCATTATAGTTGACACCTACATAAACTGTTTACAGTTGATTGTATGACTACACTGTAGCATTCTCAAATGCTATTTAAATTCTAAACATGATTGCTAATGCTGTTTGTAAGACGCTCCCTACTTGGCTAAATTTGCGAATATAATATAAAGTCCAAAGTCCAAAGCCAACTTTATGGCAGTTCAGTTCATCACGAGCACAAGCTGCAAGTGAAAGTATTAACTTTTCGTATCGCCATTTCAACCTTTAGAGACGATTTTATCTGTTATATATGCACATAGTGTTTAACAAAAACTTTTATAAAATCTTAGGAACGATTTTACTCGTAAGTTCTTAATGGGAAACGTCTAGGTTACGTATGTAACCATGGTTCCTCGAGGGAACGAGACGCTGCGTCGAACGACGCTTTGGGGAACGCCCTTGGCGGAACCACGCTCTGAATGCATGTGTAGCAAATGAAACGGCAGCGGTGACGTCAGAGGCGGGTGACGTCAGCGACCAGGAAGCTATAAAACCACGTGCGCCGAGACGGCGTCAGCTTCGAACTCTTGAAGCGAGCGCTCGCAGCGGACGCAGGAAGTATGGCATAGAGACGCAGCGTCTCGTTCCCTCGAGGAACCATGGTTACATACGTAACCTAGACGTTCCTCTTCAGGAACTCGCGCTGCGTCGAACGACGCTTTGGGGAACGAGATGCCCACGCCCCCAGACTTTCAAGTCCCTGCCCAGTGTGTTTAAGGCACGAGGACTGAGGAACCGGGAGTGGCCCGAAGGTCAAGGTTATAGAACCTCACGAAGGTGAGGGGCGTGGACCACCCCGCAGCGTTGCAGATATCCTGGATGGGGACCCCCGAGAGGAGAGCCTTAGAAGAGGCCATGGCCCTGGTGGAGTGAGCCTTGACCCCCAAAGGTGAGGGGAGACCAGAGGACTCGTAGGAAGCACAGATGGCTTCAACTATCCATCTACTTAAAGTTTGCTTAGACACAGGTAGACCTCTCTGGGGTTTGCCATAGCATACAAACAACTGGTCCGTCTTACGCCACAGGGCAGCTCTGTGGACGTAAGCATCTAAAGCACGGACAGGACAGGTGCAGTGTAACTTCTCCTGGTCGGGATTAAGGAAAGGAGGAGGACAGAAGGCCTGGAGCACTACAGGCTGTGGTGTGGAAGTGGGGACCTTAGGAACGTACCCCGCTCTGGGGTAAATAAAAGCCTTAGCATTGCCAGGGGCGAACTCAAGATATGAGGGGGCCACCGAAAGGGCTTGCAGGTCCCCGACCCTCTTAAGTGAGGAGAGGGCCAGAAGGAGAGCGGTCTTCAGAGACAAAAAAACGATCGGAGATCTCATCAATAGGCTCAAAAGGAGGTTTACTTAAAGCCTCAAGTACCACAGCCAGGTCCCACGTAGGGACGTGTTCACGTGCTGGAGGCCTCAGCCTCAGTGCACCACGGAGGAAGCGTATAACAAGGGGGTTCTTGCCCACAGACATACCATCCAGAGGGGTGTGGTAGGCCGATATTGCCGCCACGAGCACCCTCAAGGTGGAGTGGGCTATCCCAGTGGAGAAACGGGCCTGCAAGAACTCCAGAACTGTACCAACCGGGCAGTTGACTGGGTCTAGCTGGCGGTCTTCGCACCATGAAGTGAAGAGCCTCCACCTCATGGCGTACGCTTTCCTCGTAGAGGGAGCTCTGGAATGGAGGATGGTCTCAACAACCTCAGTTGAGAGACCAGAAGCTATGAGGTGTGCCCCCTCAGGGGCCACACCCACAACTTCCACATCTCCGGGCGGGGATGAAGGATGGAGCCCCCCGCCTGAGAGAGAAGGTCCCTCCTGACAGGAATCTCCCACGGAGAGCCGTCGAGGAGGGAGATCAGGTCCGAGAACCACACTCGGCCTGGCCAGTTCGGGGCTACTAAAACTAGGCTGACCCCGTCCCGACGTACTCTCTCCAGAACTCCTGGGAGCAGAGCGACCGGGGGAAAAGCGTACAGACGAAGCCTCGGCCACGTCTGTACCATGGCATCCAGCCCCAGTGGGGCTGGAGGGGTTAAAGAAAACCAAAGGGGACATTGCGATGTCTGCTGAGTCGCAAAAAGGTCCACTTGAGCTCGACCGAAAATGGTCCAAATCTGCTGCACCACCTCTGGGTGAAGCATCCATTCCCCGGGACTCGGCCCCTGTCTCGACAGGACGTCTGCTCCCACATTGAGATGCCCAGGAATGTGAACTGCTTTCAGCGAAAGGAGTTTGTCCTGGGACCACAGGAGGATCTGGTGTGCCAGTTTGTTCAAAGGACGCGAACGCAGACCCCCCTGGTGGTTGATGTAATAGACCACCGCTGTGTTGTCGGTGCGCACCAACACATGGTGACCTCTCAGGTCTGGGAGAAAGTATTTCAGAGCACGAAACACGGCCAGCATCTCTAGACAATTTATGTGCCATTCGAGATGGCGACCACTCCATAGACCTTGGGCCGAGCGGCCACTCATGACCGCTCCCCAACCAGTGAGGGACGCATCCGTCGCTAGCGAGACACGGCGGCAAGGAGCTCCCAACACTGGGCCCTGAGATAGAAACCAAGGTTTTCTCCACATATCCAAGGCACGGAGGCAACGCCGCGTGACCTTGATAGTGCGGAGCGGGTTTCCCCTCGGGGAGAACCCCTTGGTTTTGAGCCACTACTGTAGGGGTCTCATGTGCAGTAGGCCAAGAGGTATCACGTTGGACGCTGCTGCCATCAGACCCAAAAGTCTTTGAAACTCCCTTACAGTGAGTGACTGGCCTTCTCTGACTCTCGCGACTGAGGTGAGAATCGACTCGATCCGAGCAGGTGACAGACGTGCCTGCATCGTAGTCGAATCCCACACTACACCTAGGTAAGTGGTCCTCTGTAATGGAGACAGCACACTTTTCTTGGTGTTCAGTCTTAACCCCAACGCCTTCATGTGGGCAAGCACAACATCTCGATGTTGAGCTGCCAGTTCGGCCGACTGGGCTAAAATAAGCCAGTCGTCGATATAGTTGAGGATTCGAATCCCCTGGAGTCTTAGAGGAGCAAGAGCTGCATCCATGCATTTTGTAAACGTGCGGGGGGAGAGTGCTAGGCCGAACGGAAGAACACGATATTGGTATGCTTGGCCCCTGAAAGCAAACCTCAGGAACTTCCTGTGATGAGGAAGGATGGAGATGTGAAAATACACATCTTTTAGATCTATTGTGACAAACCAGTCCTCGGACCTGATTTGACACACCACTTGACTCAGTGTAAGCATCTTGAACTTCAGTTTCTTCACAGAGCGGTTCAGACGTCTGAGATCTAAGATGGGTCTCAGACCCCCATCCTTTTTGGGAACAATGAAATAACGGCTGTAGAACCCTAACTGCCTCTCCTGAGGAGGAACCAGCTCTATGGCTTCCTTCCTCAACAGAGTAGCTACTTCCTGTTCCATTATTAGAGCCTGCTCGGGGCCCACCAGAGTGGGAAAAACCCAGTCGAAAGGTGGCGGTGGTATGCCAAACTGGATATAATAACCTCTCTCTACAGTGCGCAGGACCCATTGAGAGACATTCGGCAGTAGCTTCCACGCTGCCAGAAAGTCTACTAAGGGTACCAGCCTCTCGAGACTGGCCTCTAATTTTCCCTGAGCTGCTAGCTCGCCCTGAATAATTGGACTAGAAAGGGGAGAAAGAACTAACTGCTCTAGGGACCCCCGTGGGGGTTGTGAGCCCCCCAACCCTGCTACGCAAGCGGGCAGAAGCTGGGGTTTTAGCTCGCTGGAGACTGCTGCGCCCTGTAACTCTGGCAGGGGAAGCAGACTGGTCTCCTGAGGGCCTCGAGGGGAGACGGACACCGTGAACTGCGGTGCTACCCGCTCGCCCCCGAGAGGGGCTGCCCTCAACGGTCCTGAGGAACCACCGTCAGGGCCGCTTCCCCGAGGCCTTCCTCGACTGCAGCATGACTCTCAAGTCGGGCCTCGCCTTGGAAGACCCCGGGCGCCGCTGCTCGCGAGATGGAGGAGCACGAGCAGCGACGCTTTGTTTTTGTGTGTCGCGGTATGAGGAGCTGGTACACGGTTGGGGCTGCTCCCGCCCAGCAGCCCCAGCGATAACGCGGCGAGGGAGGTACCGCTGAAACGCCGCCGCTTGCTTACGAGCCTCCTGGTACCTATTGACGACAGAGTCTACGGCGTCGCCAAATAGGCCAGTTGGCTCAAGCGGGGCGTCCAAAAGGAAGACCCTGTCCTTTTCTTTCATATCAGACAAGGTCAACCAGAGGTGCCTCTCCGCAGCCACCATAGCTGCCATAGACCGCCCTACAGCGCGAGCGGTCTCTTTGGTGGCGCGGAGAGCAAGATCAGCGGTACGACGCAGTTCGTTAACGTCAATCTCCTCGCCGTCGCTAAGGTCTTTCAGCAGGTCAGCCTGATATGCCTGCAACACTGACATAGTGTGCAGACATGAAGCAGCCTGACCCGCTGCCGTGTACCCCTTGCCAACTAGCCCTGAAGTTGTTCTTAGAGGCTTAGAAGGCAAGGAAGGAGCCTTCAAAGACGACGCCAAACCGGGTGACAGATAGGTGGCCAACGTCTGTTCCACCCGTGGCATCGTCTTATATCCCCTCTCACTAAGCCCTCCCACATTCCCGTAGTAATCAGAGGAAGGGACAAACAAGCGAGAGGAGAATGGTCTTCCCCAAGACCTCGACACCTCAGCATGGAGGTCGGGGAAGAAAGGAAGGCTCCTTCGTGGAGGTGGTGTCTTTGTCCGCAGGAAGCGTTCATCTAACTTGCTTCCTTGCGGCTCATCTTGACTCTCGGCAGGCCAGTCTATCTTTAACCTGGACACTGCACGAGTCACCACCTCCAACAGCTCCTCATACCGAACAGACTGGGGAAGCGAAACATCAGCGGCACCCCCCTCATCCTCCTCCTCAGAGGAGGACAAGCGGAGGGCCGAGCCCGACCCCCGGGGGGAAGTATCCGCAGTGCAGGCTTCCGAACCCTGGGAGCGGGCTTCAGACCTGCTGGGTGAGGAAAGAGATAGGGGTTCACCCGTCTCCATCCCCTCCAACAGATCTAACTGCGAACCCCATGAGTGCAGCCGCCGCTCAGCCTCAGCCGAAGCGGGACCAGACCCATGAGGAACGCTGGAGAAAGCCCCCTCCTCAAAGAGGGCTTTCCGGGAGCGGAGCACACGTGCTGGCATTGAATTGCAGTGCGGGCAGCCAGCCCCCTCGAGGGCTGACGCCGCATGCTCCTCTCCCAGGCAGACCACGCACCAACCATGTGTATCCCCTTCAGCAATAAACCGCTTACAGGGAAACACATGGTTTAAAATGCGGTCTGCCTTCACTTCCCCTAACAACAAGCTGTTTCTTTTGAATATCTTTCCTATCAGACATTGTCACTCAAATAAAAGCTGTGCAAACTGGCACAAAAAACAGTGACAACAAACACACACATAGAGCGCTCCGCTGAAAGACAGAAGCTGACGCCGTCTCGGCGCACGTGGTTTTATAGCTTCCTGGTCGCTGACGTCACCCGCCTCTGACGTCACCGCTGCCGTTTCATTTGCTACACATGCATTCAGAGCGTGGTTCCGCCAAGGGCGTTCCCCAAAGCGTCGTTCGACGCAGCGCGAGTTCCTGAAGAGGAACGTGGTTTCTGTGAATCTGTATGTAATTGCATTTTGATCAAGGTGAGTCTGGCCTCGAGATGCTAATTACTGTTTTCTTGGAAATTCATAGCAATTTATTAATTTTTCTTTTAATTTCTCCAGAGGGCACCGCAGCTCAGGATTTAGTAGGAATATGTGTAGTGACCTAATGGAACTGGTGGAGGATTTATGCCAATAATTATGTGGGTACATTTTGTTTAAGGTAAGTACACAGCTTGTGTTAGCCTAACAGATTACATTTGTGATTGAATTAGTTTGAAGTTGGAAGCTTGAAGAGTTTAAAATGAGTGAATGAGTGAACTAAAGTGAAGGCCAATAGACCAATATAACAACCACATAAGATCTCCAGTGTTAAGTTATTTACAGTTGTGGATAAAGTACCTAAAAGCCACAACTGAGTAAAAAAAGTAGATATCTTAAAAATGAAACTGTTTAAGTAAAATATTAATAATAGTAATAACGCTATTTTCAAATATATATATATATATATCATCATTTGCTCTAACATGTCAACATGAAAAAAAACTGAAATTTTAACAGGAATAAAAGAAAAAAATATCACATGTACATTCAGAAAACATCTCTTTGTAACTTAAAAAAATAAAGAACAAAATCCAGATATTCCTTCCCTCCCATTCCTTTATTCAACTGTGCATCTCCTTCTTCCTCCTATCCTTCTCTACCATTAAAAGTTGGTTTTCAAAATTGCAAGAATTTAGTCCTGTGATGCTAAATAGCCTTTCACAGGCTGCAGAGGCAGACACTGTTCAGCTTCACAGACAGCTTGCACACAGCACAGCTGGGAATGATTTCAACAAGTCCATGTGATCTGCTGAACAGGCTAAGCATCCATTCAGTTGTTTGGAGCTGTCTTGTGTATAAGATGACTGCAGGACAGAGAAGAAGTCATCCTCTTTAGATGAACTGGATCTAGCATCAGCTCACTGCAGCGAGGAGTGATCTATGTGCTGTTGATGTAATCCATTCCTGATATAGTGAGCGAGAAAATATAAATTATACATTTAATGTGTCTGGCTTCCGGTCTCATCCTCTTCCAGCAATTTTTAGCAAGCCAAAACAACTAATTTTGCTGCTCGATAATGCAAACTGCGCCTTGATTGAATGTATTATCTTAATTATGAACACACTGGTTTGTAGTGCAAGCAGTTTTACCATTTATTACTACACTGTTATTCTTTTCGTTATTTCCCTACAACGGCTAATAAAGCAGAAGTCTTGCACATTGACAAAAACGGCTTACTTTCACATTGAAAAATAAGGTGGGTGGACACCGTGCAAGTTCTTAGTGTAACACATAGTCACAAGGGGGCGCTGGTCACAAGAAGGACAATAGTTAATGGACAGTTAGTTATAGACATACAGGATTTATCATCATCAATTAAAACAAATATATTAAAATGTGTAGCTGTAAATGAGTATGTATGCCTGCATAATCTATAAATTTAATTTACTATGTTTTTGTGTATTGATGTTTATACTGTCTGTGGTAAAGTCAAAGGCAAATTTCTATATTGTGTACAACAAAAGTTACTGAAGTGAACTAAACTGAATTATAAAGCCTGTTTAATTACTGTAGTGTTTGTCTTTTTCAGAGTGAATGGTGAGTCCAGCTGTTCAATTCCATCATGGGTGACACACAAATATCCACAGATGAAGATTTTTTTCCAGAATGCAGGTGCTTTGAATGAACAGTCTATTGAATAACCTTTATATCAGAGCCTGTGAGATCCATTTTCCTGCAGAGTTTATCTCCAACCTTGATCAACCTCACCTGCCTGTAACTTTCTAGTGATCCTAAAGACCTTGATTAACTTGTTCATGTGTGTTTGATTAAGGTTGGATTTGAACTCTGCATAAAAAGGATCTTATGGGCCAGAGATGAGAACGTCTGCTTTATACTATAGAGCAAAGTATTTTTGTGTCTCCAATTGATGAGTATTATTTCTTAATTATGTTTATTATTTCTTTAATTAATGTTTATAATATAGTTCAAAATATTAAGGGGCAATTAAGGGGCCAAGCACAAATAGCCCCAAAATGAATTACTCATTAAGACCAGGGGTCTCCAAGTCTGTTCCTAGAAAGCTACCTGTAGATTTAAGTTCCAACCCAATTAGTTCACTTTCAGAACAAAATTTACAGTTAATTTACTCACACCCTTGACATCCAAGATGTTCATGTCTTTCTTTCTTCAGTCGTAAAGAAATTATGTTTTTTAAAGAAAACATATCAGGAGTTTTCTCTATATAGTGGACTTCGACGGTGCCCGCGAGTTTGAAGATCCAAAATGCAGTTTAAATGCAGCTTCAAAGGGCTCTTAATGATCCCAGCCAAGGATTAAGGGTCTTATCTAGTGAAACGATCTGTCATTTTCTCAAATAAATTAATATTTCAAAAAGAGAGATTTGAGGTTGGTCTCATAGAGAACTCAGTTTTATTTAAAGTATTTTCATTTCATTTTTATTTATAAATGAACATGTGATCAGTACAGTAATTCACATGAACTTTATTCTCTCTCTTTTAGTTCAGTCCAACAGAAGAGGTCAGAACAGGAGCCCAGCAGTGTGTCAATGAAAAGTAACCAGTCTATGGATCCCCCACAAAATTATAATAGAAGAGTTACATGGCCTGGTCTCAGGTATAACATTTAAAAAAAATACATTATAATAATTTTTTTTTTTCATGCCATATTTTGTTCTAAAATTCTTTATCTGATATTTTAACATAATGTTGCTTACGCAGAGAGACCCATCTATGAAATCACTTTTTTAAATTAACATAATATGAATAAAAAGGTCATAAAGTTCTCTTGAATGTATTTTTATTTCATTGTATTTCATTGTTACTGATAAATAAATATGTGATTGGTTGAATACAGTATATTCTCTCTCTTTTACAGATTAGTCCAGCAGGAGAGGTCAGAACTGGAGCTCATCTGTATGTCTAAAAAGATTGACTGGTCTATGGATCCAACACACAATTTTAAGAGGGGAAACAGATATCCTGATGTTAGGTATGAAGTTTCTATAAAAAGACATGATTACGCAGTACCTCCCGGAACTTGCAATCACAAGAATAAAGCAAAAAAGCACTTTAAATTATTCAAATTCCACGAATCTGAGCACAAACAAACTGATCAACACGTTCATCTGTAGTGCCACACATAGCCATGCAGAGACATTTTGAGGGCCAGTTGCCCAAACCAAGAAAAAGAACACTAAGCCACCAGCCCAAACCCTTTAAGTGTCTCAATAACAGCCAGGTTGAAAGCTTTTGGGATCCATCCTAATAATAATGAATGAATAATATTAAAAAGAGGTTCTGTGACTACTAGAAGCATTTATTGCAATAGTTTTTAACAGGTATAAAGTCTAACATACATGTTATTGATTTGTATTTGATTATAGTTTAGTCCAGCAGGAGAGGTCAGAACAAGAGCCCAGCACTGTGTCAATGAAAAGTAATCAGTCTATGGATCCACCACAAAATTATAAGAAAAGAAGCACATGGCCTGGTCTGAGGTAGAACATTTCTATACAAGACATTATTATACAATGGTATTTTTTATCATGACATATTTTGTACTAAACTTCTTCATCTGATAATTTAATTTATTGTTGATTACACAGTAATTCAGATTAACTTTATTCTCTCTTTTATAGTTTGGTTCAACAGGAGAAGTCAGAACTGGAGCTCCGCTGTATATCTATTAAGAGTGACCGGTGTATGGATCCAACACAAAATTTTAAGAGCGGAAACACATGTCCTGGTTTCAGGTATTACGTTTTTATAAAAAGTTATAATTATACAGTCCCTTTTGGATTTTGCAATCACAAAAATAATGCAAAAAGCGATATGAGCTAATCAAATTTTACAAATCTGAGCACAAGCAAACTGATAAATATGTGTTCATCAGTAGTACCACACATGGTAATGCACAGCCATTATGAAGGAAGTGGCCCAAATCAAGAAATAGGACATTAAGCAAACAGCCCCACCCCTAACCAAATTTAAATATCAGTTCCCCAACTTGAAGTCATCACGATTAGGGCTGTGAATCTTTGGGTAAACAACAAATTGATTCAATTCACGACTCATAGAGTTTCACAATAAAATTCAATGCGATTCTATTAATAACAATTAGATTCTGCATACTTTATGTGTATTCACAGGATTATTTAAATGCTTTCCCTAAATTCTTTATATGCTTAGTCAGGGGGCAAATTACACTTCTGCCTTTATGGAGTCAGAGAGCAAGGGCCAAAAAAAATACAAAATTATAATAATAAATAAAACACTTTTGTCCACTGTTAGATGTTAGTTTAATGATGCTATGGCATGACACAGCATATGTAGAAATGTACCCTAGTGAAAAGTAATATATTTAAAATACATTTATTTAAAACTAAGTATAGTTCAAATCTATTAACATATTTACTAATACATCCCTCAAAACTTTGACATAAAAATTATAATTAAACTTTATTTGAATTTCTTAATATTAAGTCTAAAATGTGTTTTAATGTCACTGTTGCTGAGGATTGTATTCTCTTTGAATAAAAAGGTCTTTAAATGCAAGATATTTAGTGTACTTGAAATATACTTGCAATAGTTCCACTTCAGCACAATCAAATATACTTCAGTTCATCTTTAGGTGGATTTCAGCGCTATAATTCCAATTTAGCACACTTTATGCCAGTTTAGTATAGGCTACTAAAAGTACAATTTGAAGGTATTTTTTATTAAAAACTTAAATATGTACATTTATACTTAGCATGAAATAAAAGTATTTTGAATACATTTTAGTATATTTATTTCCCCTTTTTTATTAGCCTATGTAAGCCAAGATAAAAAAGACTTTAAAAGTAGACATTTTATATCACACGTTTGCTTGATGTGATAAACCCTGTTTAAGGTCTCTGTTAATTCGTGGTTATAGTAATTTATATATTCTAAAGCACTCATAAAACATAAAACACTTATTTAAATGATGATTGTTTTTAGCCACTTCATTTATTAACGTCCGATCATTCATACAATGGGATTGATGGAATACGAATGTTTCATGAATCACACATGAACCCTGTCATTTGTTGATTTGTGCACTTGGATCTACATTAGATAGATAAATAAAGACCAATATTAGGGGTATTCCAGGAACGTGGTTGCAACTGGCCATTGCTATTCAGTTATACCATTTACACACTGGATGCTAAAAAAAAGAAAGAAAAAAAGAAAAGAAAAGAAAAAGAAAAAGAAAAAAAGACTATGTGACTTCTAAGCAATGCATAAGAAAATGAAAATAATGTGGAAAAAGCAAATCAAAGCTATTTGAACTAAATCAATAGTAAAATAAGATTTTCCTAAATGTATTTACTTAATTTACAATCAAACTAAAGTCTACTTAACTATTATATCTCCAGTACACAGTCATAGTTGCATACTAGAAATGCTGCCACTGTGAAAACACAATAAGTGAATGCTGCTTTCATTTTACTTGATTTTGTGGAGGAAAGGGGGAATTGTTTGTTTGGGAATTTATTTGTAATACTTCAATGCTTTAGTGCTTAAAGGAGAAGTTCACCAGAACAAATGTTGTATTCTTCTAGTCTCCTCAGGGTCTGTGTATTCTGAAAGGAGAGAATGATATATGTCATTGTTCTCTGCAGGTTGTTTGAATGTGGTGTCACTGATAAAGGTTGTGCTGCTCTGACTTCAGTTCTGAGATTAAACCCCTTACACCTGAGACATCTGGATCTGTCTGGGAATAAATTAGGAGATTCAGGAGTTAAACTGCTCTCTGCTGAACTGGCAAAATCTCATTGTAAATTAGAGATACTATGGTAAGATCATCTGTCTGATTTAAACAAATGCATCTTTGTCGTAAATCAGGCATATCTTTTTGATGATTTTTTTTTTTTTGTCAGCAACATATAAATCACAAATATTTTATTACTTATAGTTGATATTTTACCAGTGTATGTGTATCTTAAAAGTGTATGTGTACATAAAATTGTATGTCACAAAAGTGTGGCTGTGAGGGTTTAGGGTGCGAATTGGGGCAGAGCCTGTGTGTTTTCTTGAGTTTCTGTCAGCCAATAGATGTTGTCATAATGTCATTTTGACTCTATGGTGATCAGTCACTTGACATTTATAGCCTAGGGGCCATTTGGTCCAGCTGTAAGTTATATAACTCAGCCCGGCTGAAGTGTAAATTAATACTATGTTACAACTTGTGTACTACTACTACAAATATTTCAGCATTGCAGCATTAAACATATTAACTACATTTAGAAGCAATTCCAAGCCTATAACCAGCCTCTAATGGCTGGAATAACATTACAGATTACATTCTTTAAATGAATTTGAAACATGGGAAATCACTGGCATAATTAAAAATGATTTTGTATTTGACAAAAAAGCAACAAACAGGAGACTTCAAAATTCCAATACACACTACTGCTTCTTTATTGATCTGATATGTGTGTTCTGAACTGAGAGAGTGTGTCCTTGTTATCTACAGGTTGTCTGATTGTGGTGTCACAGCTGAAGGTTGTACTGATCTGACTTCAGCTCTGAAATCAAACCCCTCACACCTGAGAGATTTAAATCTGTCATGGAATAGAATAGATTCAGTGGTTAATCTGCTGTTTGCTCAACTGAATAATCCTCACTGTAACCTGGAAATACTGCGGTAAGATCTTACATGACTCTCATACATGAAACACAATGTAAACTCCATTCACATCATATAAGAGCAAAAAGAAAAAGCCAAAAAAACAAAAAAACAAGACAGTAAGAGGAACAAGTCACAGGTGTACATACTAAACCTCAGTTTAATTTAGTTATATGTATGATACTTGCATCACCTTGGCCATTAAATAAGCATCTGGATACAGTCTCGGATGAAAGTCTTGATAGATTGATTGTTCGATGATGTTGAAGTTGTGATAGAGTTCTTCCAAGTTGATGATTGACAAATCCAAAAATGTAAGTCTGACTCCAGTTGTGGTTGGGAGTTTTCTTCTTTAGATGGAACATTACACCATAGCCATCTCCTTGAAATAACCATATATTTAGCTTACAGTGCCTAGTTTTAATATGCGTTTTAGTATTTAGTATATAATTTTCATATGCATAATTCCCATCCACGTGATACCATGTTTATACCTTGACTATACTAAATTGGTAGCCATATGAGATCAATAAAATATTAAAAGTTTTGTCACATAGTCTACATACTAATACAGATCTAAATAGTAAAATGTCAATCATGAAATCAGTTTAAATAAATTTGGACATACATTTATCATAAAATACATTATTTACACTACTTAAGTAAGACTCAGTCCAGTGATCCATCAAATTTACCAATTTGTGTTTTAAGTTTGTAGTTTTACATTATTAATGGATTTAATACTAAACTGCTCAGTTTGGTTGAAACTAAAAGAGTAAAGAGTGTGTCATTGTTCTTTGCAGGTTGTTTGACTGTGGTGTCACAGACAAAGATTGTGTCTCTCTGACTTCAATTTTAAGATCAAACTTCTCACACCTGAGACATCTTGATCTATCTGGGAATAAATTAGGAGAGTTAGGAGTGAATCTACTCTCTGATGGACTGAAGAATCCTAACTGTAAACTGGAAAAACTGCAGTAAGATCATCTTTCTAATAATCACACATCTTTGTCCTTATTAAGGCTTTTTGTTTATTATTAATGTAACAGTTTAAAGTTTTAAAGGAACAGTTCACCTAAAAATAAAATACCATCATCATTTACTCATTCTCAAGTTGTTCCAAACCTGTATGAGTTTCTTTCTTCTGTTGAACATAAAATAAGATATTCTGAAGAATGTGGTCCCTATTGACTTCCAAAGCATGGAAAGTATGGTTACCTTCATTCTACAAAATCTTTCTTTTTTTGTGTGTGTGTTAAGAAGAAGAAAGACATTTATACCATTTTGCAATAACTTAAGGAAGAGTAAATGTTATTTTCTATGCTAACCTATAATTAGAGTTAATTTTGTAACATAGGCCATCATCCATATATTTCTCACCCAGTAGTAAATCTGAACATTTGGCAATTTCATTCTACCCTTTGACTTGGGGCTCTGCAGAAGTGCATTTCTTATTCTAGGTGTTTTTCTCTTAAAAATAAATGATTGGAAATAATTTTATCAAGGCTATGAAAATAACTTTTCTTCATATATTAGTTTATTGGTATACATTGAATTAGAAATAAACATTTTGGAGGTATGGACATTTTTATTATATAAATTTTTCCTGCTAATGAGAAAGGGATCTCTAGATCCTACAATGTTTGATCCAGTCATTTTGAGGAATTCTCTTTTTAGATATAGATCTGCAAATATTTTAGTGATATTGATCACATATTGATCAGATTGTGTCAAAGCAGCTTTACAGTATCAAGTAGGAATGTAGTATGTCAATAATGCAAAAAGAAACGGTTACCATTTTTCAGTTAAAGCGAGTTAATCATTGAATTCAGTGATGCTATCATCCAGCTCAGTTCAATTAGTATACAGTATCGCTGGAGATTAAGTGTCCCCAATTGAGCAAGCCAGAGGCGACAGCAGCAAGGAACCAAAACTCCATCTGTGACAGAAATGGAGAAAAAAACCTTGGGAGAAACTAGGCTCAGTCAGGGGGTCAGTTCTCCTCTGACCAAAAAACAAGCAATTTGTAACTGTAGAGGTCATCTATAGGTGCTGATCCACCATCCGAATACGGACTGGATCAGGGGATTTCAGTGATCTGATCAGGATACAGACTGGAAGTCATGAACACATGAAACAACATTTCTGCATTTGACATTGAGAGCATAGGTTGTAATTTCGATATGTTTTTAAGGTGGAAAAATGCTGTTTTGCAAATGCTAGAAATGTGTTTTTCGAAGGAAAGATTGCTATCAAATAGCACACCTAGTTTCCTGATGATGAATTTACAGAGCAGCCATCCAGTATTAGATCGTATTTTAAGTTATTACTTGCAGAGGTTTTAGGCCAAATAATTAACACCTCTGTTTTTTCAGAATTTAGCAGCAAGAAATTACTTGTCATCCAGTTTTTTATATCAGCTGTGCATTCCGTTGGTTTTTCAAGTTTGTATATTTCGCTGGGCCACAAAGAAATATAGAGCTGAGTATCATCAGCATAACAGTGAAAGCTAACACATTTCC
This sequence comes from Cirrhinus molitorella, assembly GCA_033026305.1. NCBI lineage: Eukaryota > Metazoa > Chordata > Actinopteri > Cypriniformes > Cyprinidae > Cirrhinus > Cirrhinus molitorella. Next base: position 12,518,100 of record CM065135.1, read on the forward strand.
TGATGATAAGAGCAGGTCATTTGTTACTCTAATGAGGGTAGTCTCAGTACTATTATACAATCTAAATCCTGACTGGAAATCCTCACAAATGCTGTTTTTCTCTAAAAAGGAACATAATTGTGAGAATACTACCCTTTCTAGTATCTTTGACAGAAAAGGGAGATTTGAGATCATTCTGTAATTAATTAATTGGTTGGGGTGAAGTTGAGGTTTTTTAATGAGAGGCTTGATAATGGCCTATTTGAAGGTTTTGGGGACATATCCTAATAACAGTGATGAATTAATAATATTCAGAAGAGGATCTATGACATCTGGAAGCACCTCTTTTAGTAGCTTAAATGGAATCGGGTCTAACATACACGTTGTTAGTTTAGATGATTTAACAAGTTTATAAAATTCTTCCTCTCCTATAGTAGAGAATGAGTGTAATATTTGATCAGATACTGTTGTTGAAGGCTGCATGGTTACAATTTTATCTCTAATAATATCGATCTTTGAAGTAAAATAGTTCATAAAGTCATTACTGCTGTGCTGCTGGGAAAGGTCAATGCCTGTGGGTATCTTATTTTTTGTTAATTTTGCCACTGTATTGAATGAATACCTAGGGTTATGTTTGTTTTCTTCTAAAAGAGTTGAAAAGTAATCAGATCTAGCAGTTTTTAATGTTTTTTTATAGAATAGAGTAGACTCACGCCAGGCGGAACGAAAAACTCTGCGTTCCATTTTCCTGGGTGCTCTCTTTAGGGCGCGAGTGTGCTCGTTATGCCACGGTTAGTAATGGGCGATATAAACGATATGCGATATAAACGATACAAAACTGGCCTACGATAGAGATTTTAATTTTTTTGCACTATCCGATAATGCATGTTGATGACGCAATCTACCTGCGAAATTTAGAGCCACGAGCTGCAGCCGGCTGCAACGCATCATCATATTCATCATCTTGAATAAACATGGCTGAAAGCATCAGCTAAACAGAGGAGCTTGTGAAAAAGACCGGTGCAACATCTATTATTTGGACTTGGTTTGGATTTAAGTCATCTGACGAGCAGCAGAAAAATATACTCTGTAGAGTGTGTGGGGCAAAAGTTCCAGCTAAGAGTGGTAACATGACTAATCTGTTCTACCACCTCAAAACTAAACATGTCGTTGAATACCAGCATTGCCAGGCAATGCAGCCAACCGCAAGATCCAGTACGAAGAACGCAGGAAAGAAAAAACAGGAACTGATCCAAACCTCAATCCAACAGTCATTTTCAAAAGGTACTCCTTATATTAGGAATAGCCCACGATGGATTAAAATTACCAGGGCCATAGCTGTTTACATGTGTAAGGACATGGTCCCTTTTTAAACGGTAGAGAGACGCGGCTTTAAAGCCATGATCAGAGCTATTGATCCACGATATGAGGTGCCAAGCCGCAAATACTTCACAGAAACAGAGATGCCAAAATTGTATGCCGAGCTCCGCGAAAATGTTGAAAAAGAGCTGTGTTACTTGAAATACTTTGCTACTACAACGGACCTGTGGACAAGCTGTACCAATGAAGCTTTCCTCAGTCTGACCATTCACTATATAACGGATGATTGGAAACTTGGTAGCTGGTAGCAGACGTCGTACTTCCCCGCTGAACATACGGCCGAGGAGATAGCACAAGGACTCAAGGAAGCGCTTGAGTCATGGGGTTTTAAAGAAGAAAGCCAAGTTTGCATTACTACCGATAACAGAACGAACGTGGTCAAGGCAGCGTCTCTGAATGATTGGCCCAGGCTGCAATGCTTTGGACACAGGCTGCACCTCGCCATTGGTAGGTTAAAACATTTTGTGCATATGCATAATATTAATATTTTAATAAATATTTATATATATATATATACGCCAGATGATGATCCAGAGGGTGCTTGAACAAGAGAAGGCCCTATCACAGGTACTGAAAGCAGACAGGAAAACCAAACACCTGGTACTCACTTGGCAAGATACAGATGTCTTGGAATCTATAAGCCGGACCCTCGGCCCACTGCTGGAATTCACAGACGCACTGTCTGGAGAAGATTATGTCAGTGTGTCGTACATCAAACCTGTTCTCCATCTTTTCAACAACACTGTTCTTGCTGCAGCTGATGATGACACAGAGCTGACCAAGGACATGAAAACAGTCATCTTAAAGTACTTAAACAAGAAGTACTCAGAGCCAAAAACGGTTGACCTGCTGGATATGGCCTCCTTGGTCGACCCACGGTTTAAAGATGCATATATAGCTGATGACCGCCAGGAGTTCATCAAGACCAGAGCGGTAGCGGAAATTCTGTCACTGTTGGAGGTGCAAGCTGCAACATTCAGTGAGCCACTGCCACACACAAGCACAGAAGCTGCAGCTGATGGTCCTGATGGTGCTGAAGCTGCTGAAGTAGCTGTTGAGTGGCAATCAAAGAAGGTAAAACGGAGCCTGGGAAGCTTTTTCAAAAAGGCCTCCTCCGATGGCACAGCTGCTCTCGCTGACAGAGAGGCCATCGAAGTGGAGCTAAAAAGTTACCTGCAGACAATGCAGGTTGATGGAGAGACTGACCCACTAGACTGGTGGCGGCTGTACCAATTAATTTTCCAAGGGTGGCTAGACTGGCCCACAAATATCTCTGTATCCCGGCCACAAGTGCTCCTTCGGAAAGGGCATTTAACTTTGGTGGCAACATTGTTACATGCCACCGGTCTCTGTTGAAGCCAGAGACTGTGGACAAGCTTGTGTTCCTGGCTAATAATCTTTAGGGCCTAACCAATGACAAATGGTGTGTATTAAACAAAATCTCAGTGAGTGCCTGATTTTAGGATTCGTTGTTGTGTTGCTTTTTAACTGAGAATACCAGACAGTTTTTCTTTCTGTTCTTTTCTGTATATATGGCATGGCACTACTAAAGAAACTTTTATACTTTAAAAATTTTCTTCAGTTGACGTATATGTCCCTTATACTGGAAGTATTTTATTTATTCATTTATTTTGTGCTTTCATTTAGCACTTTATAATGTTTTCATTTGAAATATACACGTGGAAGAATTTTTACATTTAAAATAGGCATGCATGCCTAATACTGGAAGTATATCCCTAATTCACAGTGTCTGTTCCTTTATTAACAAGACACCAGTTTTAATTTCATTAGGAGAACAAAATGTTTAAAACCAAATGCGTTACCTTAGGCTGCAGGTTTGAAATATGTTTTTATTTAAAGTATCTGTGCATTACACAAAATAATTTTCTTTGCCTAATTAATACTGGAAGTATTTTCAGTACAGTGTATGTTCCTTAACTAAAAAGACACCAGTTTTTCTGTTCTCTACAACTTGGGTGGCATTTAAGAACCAAGGACTTAAACAAACTAAGTGTAGTGCCTTTTAGAAGGAAAGGCTTTTCTTTTATTTATCTGCAACATTGTGTTGTATAATTACAGTTTTGCTTTTGCACAATAAATGTTCTCAAAATGACATACAACGTTTCTTTATTTCTTAAAAAAAAAAATACATTTAGCGGTTTGGCTTTCCTAAGGGTCTATGTAACCTGTTCTGAAATGGTTCAATTATAATTTATATATCGCAATATATACGTTATCGCAAGAGGCTGCAATGGATTTTAGGCCATATCACCCATCCCTAGCCACGGTGTCTGACTGTTTTCCTTAATTTTCCTTAGGCATAAAGGAGCAACTGCATCTAAAGTGCTAGAAAAGAGAGAGCCAATAATTTCAGTTACATCGTCAAGTTTATCTGAGCTATTGGATATACTGAGGAATTCAGATAAGTCAGGAAAATTATTTACAAAGCAGTCTTTTGTGGTAGAAGTGATGGTTCATAATGATCTGTCCTGTCCTAATAAAAAGCCAAAAATAAATCTTAAAAAAAAAAACAGAAGTGATAGTTCTACCATACTTGTAGCAAGGAGTGAAATTTACAGTTGTAGCTATCTGGAGTATACACAAGACTAGATAAAGATCCGAGATATCATTGCTTTTGTTCAGAATGTCTACAAATGCTGATCGCAATGTATCTTTTTCATTATCAACATGGATGTTAAAATCACCCACTATTAAGACTTTATATGCAGCCATCACTAACTCAGATAGAAAATCAGCAAATTCTTTAATAAAGTCTATATCGTGCCCTGAAGGCCTGTATACAGTAGCCAGTACAAATGTCACAGGGGATTCTCTTCTCTGAGAAACACTGAAAAAATTGCTATAAATTGCAGAAACACGTCCCCCTTTACCTTTTAGACGCGGCTCATGTTTATAACAGTAATCTTGGGGGGTAGACTCATTTTTAGAAAGGGACCTGATATTCAATAAGCCAAGCTTTATCCTTTGTTTCTCTGTGTTATGTACGTTTTTTATTTGTTGAACATCAATTAAATTGTTACTCTTAAATTGGTTTGGACATTTTTCGTATTTTCTAGTTTGGTAACAGACACAGTCTATATAGTATGACATGGTTGTCTATGTGCTGAGAATTAACTGATTTCTGTGACATGAGGCGGCTAGCAGATGGTTGGTTTACTTAGTCTGTCTGCTTCCTGACCTGGGCCCCTGTCTCTATTTTCACGTTCCGTACAATAGAATCGCCAATAACTAGAGCACTTTCATCAGGTTTCTCAGTGGGTGCTTGTCACATCCAAAGCCGTATCTGTGGCCCTTCCATTCTTACTATCCTCTATTAAAGTTTGGATGCGTTTCTCTAGTTCTGAAATCTCTGTCAGCCTAACTATTTCCCTGCATTTATCACATGTGAATCCCTCACTGCCAACAGAAATAGATAAACTATACATGTAGCAAGCAGTGCAGACAACTAAAGCAGGAGAAGCCATTTACTCACCGTGATTGTAGGACGATTCCAACTTACCACTGTTGTTTGATGAACTTGGGAAAAACAGAGCATGGGGAGAAACACCGGAGCGAGAGTTAAAAAGAGAGAGAAAGAAAAAGAGAAAACGGTAGTCGACATGGATAGAAATATGAGTGCAAAGGCGAATGGCAAGCTAACCAGCTAGCGGAATGCTTATGCGCTGGATATAGAATAAAAGCAAGTGGTCAGATTAGTTTCATAATATCAGAATATTTGGTTTGGATTAAGCTATATTTTATCACTTAAAACAACAGAGAGTGATAGAAGTAGAAGTAAGTAAGCTACAAGGAGCTACAAACAGCTACAAACAAACCACTCAGCAGCACGGCAGACAGGAAACCGGAAGCGTGATAACGATAACGATACCTCGGTCTCTGGTTTCGTAGCTTCATTCATATAAATCTGCATATATTTATTATATTTTTCCACTGCCCTTGTAAACCATCCCAATAGTTTGCAATCAACTGCCCGGAAAGTTAGTAAGGACATCGATAAAATAGTCCCTGTGACATCAGTAGTTCAACTTTCATTTTATGAAGCTACAAAAGCTTTTTGTGCACAAAGAAAACTAAAATAACAACTTCATTAACAATTTCTTCTCTTCCCTGTTCACAAAGACAAAATAATGTACTTTCTGACCTAGAACGGCCATCTCTTTTAGTTCATCATCTGTATATTCCAGTTCGAATAAGGGCAAAAATTGCAAGTCATCCTCTGTCGAAATCTTCAGATATGTTTTATGAAGACTGTTTTATGTACAGCGTGTCTTTTTCTGCTTGTAAACAAGGCGCAGCGTATTTGGGTTCTACATTGACATTGAGGGTGGAAAATAATCATGTTTTTCAGATTGAACTGAATATGTGCCAAAAACTTTACAAAAACAAGTGAACCATAAGCAATGTTAAAATAATAAAAAGGCATGCAATGACCCCTTCAAATAATTTTTGTCTTGTCTCTCAGGTTGACTCCATTTACTGATTCATGATACTAGGGCATTATCACACTGATTAAGTCAAAGCCATCATGTTTTCATTTGTTTCCATTTGCAGGCCATAGTCAATATGTGAATGGGCACCTGCTGTCATCTTAAAGTTTAGTGAATAACAAACTATAGACACTTGCCACCAACCATTCACAAGCACACATTATTAAGATTTAATGAAATGGTGATTTTACACACTGCTTATACAACTTCATACAGAGTGTGTCATTGTTCTTTTACAGGTTGTCTGATTGTGGTGTCACACATGAAGGTTGTGCTGCTCTGACTTCAGCTCTGAGAACAAATGCCTCACACTTGAGAGATTTGAACCTGTGTGGGAATAAACTACAAGTATCATCAGTGAAGTTGCTCACTGATCTAAAGAATGATTCAAATTTTACACTGGAAAGACTAAACTTTTGTAAGTATGTGTGTTTGTGTGTGTGTGTATATATATATACATATATACTGTATTCTCTCATACTTTTTGTCCTTTTCATCTGTGCTTGCTTGACAAGAGAACACACCTCACTAGGTGCATTTCTATTACAGATTTGTTAAAAAATTTAGCGATAGGTAAAAATGATTTCGAAATGGCGGTGTTTCCTTTAACCGATGTTATGAGATAAGCACATTTTTTCCTTTCGCAATAAGTAATGACGACCGATGTTGGTAGGTTTGTGTATATCGCAGCCACGCACTAGACACTATTTTTAATTGAAGGAGATGTAGATGTGTATCTTTAGCAAAGCAGCGCAGAGAGACGCTTCTAAAACATGTTGTGGCAAAGCTGTTATAAACACAAGCATTGATTAGAGTGGCCACTATTAGCTCCAGCGGCTGTGTCAGAGCCGTAATACACTGCAAATGTGTGCAGTGTAAATAAGGGTTTTATTCAAGCGTTAATGGCAAGAAAAACCCCTAATACTTGTGAGCAGCCATGTATGAGGTGTTTCTTGGAAGTTGTGGTACATTAAAGAATGATCATGTGAATTTTACATACGCCAAGTGAGCTTTAAATGTGAAAAAAAAACCTTTCCATTGCAGTTTTGTGATATATGCCTTTTTTGAAATGCCTGAAAAACCACCTCATATAAGCGTAAAAATATTTTTGTGATATATAGGAGTTTTTGTGAAATTAACATTTCCATTGGGCATATTTTCAATTTGCGGGATAATGGAAACGCAGCTACTAGTTCTCATTTTTAAGCAAGCATGGTTTAGCATCCATGTTTACCATATTACAGTAGATGTATTTGGGTTGATTAATGTTTAGATATAAATAAAAGCCTGCTCATCATATAAAATGATGGAGTTTCTTCAGAAGGCTTGCATTAATTTGCTTGATTCATATGGATTACTTTTACCATACGTTCTAATGTAGGTTGCATTGACTTGAAGTGGATGGACAAAAATGTTGAGAGAATATTAATAATATCTTCACTTGGGTTCAGAAGATAAATGAAAGTCTTATGGGTTTGGAATGACATAAATGACAGAATTTTCATTTTTGGGTCAGTTATCTGTGTTTAATATGAGTTTAATTATGTAATGTGACTAACATAAAATAGATTAATATTTTCATCTCCAGTGTGTGAGTGAAAAAGTTTTTATTTTTTCATATACTGTTATACATGTTACATGTTTGCATTTTCATTCATATATCTGTCTATAATATTGATATATCAATATCTCTGTTTCTGCCTTTAAAATCTGTGGATCTCCAGATCTGACATGACAACAGTAATGTCTAATTGTCTGTATGTGACTGTATGTTTTATTGTATTTAGGATCAGCTGATGGTAAATGAGGAGCCAGCACAGAGACGTCAGAATCGCACAATCAACAGGAACTAAAGAAACACTGACCTTCAGTCTACAAATATGTATTTTACAAATCTTCAGTGTAAATTCAGTAAAAACTGACAAAAGTTTAGTGTTTACTTCATTTTGTGTTTTACTTAAGAGCCTGACTAAGTTATATGTATTTTAAATGTGGCTGTGTTACTTGTAGTGTGTGACAAACATCATGTAAATTTCTTCACTGAACATTTATTGTATTTCTGTAAAACATGTTTTTATTGTTTATATATGTTTAACTGTTTATTCAGTGACATATTAAAGCTTGCCCTAGATCATACTAGGGGTTTGTCATGTAATTACAAAAAGCATTTAAAACATTTCAGATTATTCATATGTGCATGCCCTGTGTGGTACACTGAAAGGTCTCTCACCATTATATAAGCATTACTCCAGTGCTTATCAGACGTGACATTTAAACACTCCAAAATAAATTACATTAAATTAAATTGGTAAAAACTGAATAAACCAAGACAGAGGAATAAAAGAAAAACTCAGTAATAAAAAAACACTGCAAAGCATCATGTTGCATTTGATTAATTAAAAGCACCAAACCAAATATCCACTTATTTCCAACAAGTATATATATCAGATATGTACATACTGTCTTAAGTTTAAAATGTGGCTCATCTTTTTGATGAGCGGCTTCACTCCTAAATCTCCTAGTTTATCCTAAAATAGATTTGGATATCTAAGTGGTGGTTCTAAATCTTACTTGAGCCAGAACCTCATCATCCATAATATTATTATTGTTATTTACAGATATTATTAACATGTCATTAACAGATTTGATACAGAGCAATGAAGCCATTTGAATAGTAATTACATTTACACATATTAAAGTACAAATTAATGTAAAAAATGAATGTACAAAAGCACCGGTTAGAAATTTGACGTTAAAAATAATAAAAAGAAGCAATGAATAAAGTCTTATTCCTTATTACAAAAAACAAGATTAAGAATTATCTTAATGTTTAGTTTGTTTTGCAATGTCATGCTAGATTTTGCTTTTGTGAGAAATCCAACAGCTGTGCTACAGAAAGCCCAATAAGGTCTGACAGAAACACTTGTGTAAAGAGTGGTTGCTTGCCCCTGAAAATGATAGTGGCATTAGTATAAATTGGCAGGTTTAACACTACATCTACGTAAATAAATAAATAATAATAATAATAAAAAAATAGAGGCTATTATAATCAGTACACTGATACTGTCTACACAGGATGATGAATCACTGATTGATATTCCACTCTGTTTCTGACTTACTCCAAACATTTGCTCTACTTAGGACAAATATCTTTGAAAGAACCACATGAGATTGGTGGAATTGTTTGCAGTTGGACACAAAATGTCTTGTTTGCCTGATTTATTCCAACTTTTGAACCCTAAAGACACAGAACACATGGCACAATATTTTTAGACATTACACTGATTTTTAAAAATATACACATAAAAACAGTATCTTTATTGGCACCTATGGTTCTATGAAGAACCTTTAACATCTGTGGAAAATTTCCATTCCACAAAATGTACGCCTGTGGGAGGTTCGCATTGAATAGAATATGAATAGAAGTAAAATTAGAATCATGCCACATTTGTAAATGTATATAATTATTGTGTATTTGCTTAAAACCCACTTTAAACCATCATTGAGTGCTTGTAATAACTTCTGATTGAGATCTGTAGTTGATTTTGATTCTACAATAAGCATACATACACTTGTATGTTTAATAACGCCCCACTGCTTTTTGTCATAAATATTTTGACGGTTTATTATAAAAATACCAGACAAAACACATACAGAAAATATTAGATAGATAGATAGATAGATAGATAATATAACATAATTACATGTCTGTTTGCTTTCATGTTCATGTGTAGAACAGTAGAAAAATATTTCACTCAGTTAATTTTTTTTTTTTAAAACAGAAGATCTAGAGAGCACTGACTCATATAACGCTTGCGCACGTGGAAGAAAACGGACAGTGTTCTCCTCCAGAATGCAATGATAACGCTCCAGGACATCAGCGTTAACACTCCTCATTAGGTGTGTTCGACTTAACGCAGCACTGCACAGCTTGGTCAAATTCTGTGTTGAAGCAGTGCATGCTGGTTAAAAAATTTGCCTGTCACGGGTGCCACTGAAGTACCGCAATAGCAATTCGAGACCAGCCACCAACTTTAGCCGCCGCAGTTTCTCCAGAGCGACTGCACGAGCTTTGATGACGTAACAGCTGTTTCACGATTGGCCAGATTCGCTGCATGTTTTGTGTTTATTCTAACCTTTTTCAATTCCAACAATGGCCACAATCTGTGTTTTTAGAACAGTATGAGCTTTTTTTTTTTACTGTTGCAGTGTTATATTGAGTCACGTTTATCATCCAGGTGGATTCAGGTCGATGCTGCACATTGGTGGTGGATGAGGAGATTCTGTAATAGATAGATCTGTTGCAGGACATAGATGTGATTTTGCAGGACAATGCAGGACATATGTGAGACAGATACATTTTCTACTGTTATTCTTTGTAAATACTGATTAAATCCATTGCGCTTATTTATGTTTCTGAGCGCACACATGCAAGCGAGAAAAAGTGCATTATTAAAGATAATCCACCTACCAGAGAAGAGATTTGTGCTTGACCATTCTGATGCGCCCCCGCATAACAATAATGCGCTCTACACATTTTTATTTAAAATAACGCCATAGAAATTTCCTCAAATTAACTATTAAAATAATAAGAAAGTCACATCTGAAATCTGCATCAATATTTTAAATTGGTTTTATAAATGGAGAATATCGTGTTTTTCCGTGTACGCCCGACATTTCCGTTGGCGAAAAAATATTTTGCACGGAAACCATGCAGCAAAAAGAATAAATAAAAAGCTTTCCTACAAAGGCAAAAGAATGCATGTACGTTTTCTTAATATGATAATTAAAAATATATATGCGATGTGCGGGACAAGCTGTGAAAATGTTGTGCGGTACAACGCAAAACGCGTCAAGTGGTCACCCTAGATGGCGCTGTATTAAGCAGTATATAAAAAGTGTTTTGTTGCTCATTAAAACATTTCTGAAACATCTGTGTATTTGACAAATACTGCATTTTATTCAGTTCATCTGTGATAAAGTACGCAAACACTGTGTGAGTGTTACTACCGAGAGCACAAAGAGTCCTACCAACCATGTAGCCATGGTTCAAGTCCAACACACCTATTTACTTTGAATGGATTTACGTCAAGCACTGCTGAACTGAATTGTGGGTCCATTGCTTGCGGCAGAAGTTGAAAATCTTTAAACTTTTCAAGCGCCAGCGCAGGCGTCAGCCAATATGATCACCTTATGCAAATACCCTACTAGCCATTCATGTTCATGCAACACCAGACAAATAATGTGATTGACTGACATTTGCGTCAGCACCAAGCTTCATGCATGCCCTCCGTCAAGCCCTGTGTGAATGCACCAAGAACGCATCCTATTCTCTCTCGGAGTACTCTACTTCTGTGTTTGTTTACACTGGTTTTTCGAAACAGCGCCACCACACTGTCCTTTTTTTGCAACAGCAGTTGGACAGCCTGTGTTTTCGCTTTGCAAAACTGAAAAGATTTGTTGGACTGGTTGGAAAAAAAGCCCACTGCTGATCTAAAGTATCCAGATTTGTTGCCTGTTCTCAATGGGAAAATGCCCAAGCAACATTGCTCGAAAAGTGACCATGTGTATGATAACCCTAAGACAAATGGATTTGAAGGATTTGCTTTGATGTGTCCATGCACGCACTTGGTGTCAGTAGTTTCAGCTTGTCTCATCATGAATTTTTGGTGTAAACTCATCTTAAACAAATAACACCTTTTCAAAAATGGTTGTCCCCAGATGTTCTCTGAATGCTCCATTGTACCTTGCAGAAGATTTACTGTACAATTAAAAGTCTTTACTGCATTCAAACAATTGTTAAGCTATTTTAAAGGGATAGTTCACCCCAAAATTTAAATTCAGTCATTAATTACTCACCCTCATGTTGTTTCAAACCTTGGAACACAAGTGAAATCCGAGACCTCTCTGACTCAGTTTTTCTTTTAATTTTTAGGCGAACTATCCCTTTAATTCTATTGTAATGTACATAATTTAGAAATGGAGAAAACACTGCTGGTAATTAAGTCTAGTCTAGACTGGCCCATCCATTAAAAAGGTCACATATATTACTTGTTTTTTACAGGACTATATATTCAATTTCAAATATAGCATTAATATTTTTCTATTAAGCACATTTTTTTGAAAAATGCTTTTTGCACACACACAAACCCATTGGACTGTGGGAATGGCACAAGACTTTGCATCTGTGCAGTCTCGTGAACTGATAACGATATACCTGCACACCTTTTTATTTATTTAGCAAACATTCTGGTGTTTCCTATTGGAGGATGTTGCTTTGAGCTGCTGTATAAAACAAATCACAGAGATCATTCACTCACACGCTTCCTCCTGTCCTAAGGCACAATGAAGCTCCTGATTCTGGTGGTGCTCTTTGGGTTGAGTATTGCTCAGCACAACCCAAACATGAAAAATGGTAGGACATCCATTGTTCATCTGTTTGAGTGGCGTTGGGCAGATATAGCTGAAGAATGTGAGAGATACCTGGCACCAAATGGCTATGGAGGAGTTCAGGTATGATTAAAATGATTTTCATGACCATAGAGACGGGTAACATGAATAAGATCATAAATGTTTTTAGATTATTTATTGATTTGTTACAAATGGTTCTTAATAAGGCTTATACTGTATTTGAACAGATCTCTCCCCCAAGTGAGCACGTCAAGCTGTCCAATCCTTGGCACCCTTGGTGGCAGAGGTATCAGCCGATTGGCTACAACTTGTGCTCCAGATCAGGAACTGAAGCAGAGCTGCAGGACATGATCACACGCTGTAACAATGTTGGGGTAATGCAAAACTAAAGCTTATAGTATCATACACAATAATGGACACTAAAAGCAATAAACAAAACAAAAGCATCCTGCTTCTGCCACTTCTTTTGTTTTATTTTATTGTTAGTAATAGTTGTAGTAGTAGTATTAGTATATTAAAGAGCTTAATCACATTCTTTGTGTGCTATTGTGCTGTAGGTGAACATTTATGTGGATGTTGTCATCAATCACATGTGTAAATCAATTCATGGAGAAGGCACTCCCTCCAGCTGTGGATCATACTTCAACGGAAACAAGGAGGACTTCCCCTCTGTTCCCTACTCATATTTGGACTTCAATGATGGCAAATGTAAAAGTGGCAGTGGAAACATTGAAAACTACCATGATATCTACCAGGTTTATTTTTTGGGTTCCTATCCTACAATATAAACATTACAGAAATTACACCAAAACTGTTTATGTTCATACCAAGAATCATTTCGAAGTCATTATCTGCATCTTGAATAGGTCAGAGATTGTCGTTTGGAAGATCTCCTGGATTTGGCACTGGAGAAGGACTATGTTAGAGGGAAACTGGCCGACTATCTGAACAAACTGATCGACCTTGGTGTGGCCGGATTCAGAGTTGATGCTTGTAAGCACATGTGGCCTGGTGATCTTACTAATGTCTACGGCAGACTCAAAACCCTCAATACCAAATGGTTTCCAACTGGCTCCAAGCCCTTCATTTATCAGGAGGTATTTTTTCTATCCCATCAACTTCTGAATAAAAAGACTTAGCATTCACTTAATGGTTTATAAAGCATTAACACAACTTTTTATAGGTTATTGACTTGGGTGGGGAGCCCATTACAGTCAGTGAATACAATGGGCTTGCAAGAGTGACGGAATTCAAGCACAGTGCGAAACTGGGCACAGTGGTTCGTAAATGGGATGGAGAGAAGCTGAGCTATGTGAAGTATGTAAGAATATGTAATGACTAAACATGTCACTTGTTCTTATAATCATGCTCAGCAAAGTTCCCAAAAGTTCAGATGAGATGAGTGTTTTGTTTTAGGAACTGGGGAGAGGGCTGGGGTTTCATGCCTTCTGATAAAGCTGTGGTGTTTGTGGACAATCATGATAATCAGAGAGGGCACGGTGCTGGTGGAGCTTCTGTTCTGACATTCTGGGACTCTAGGTAAAATAGGCATCCTCTTGTGAACTAAATTTGAGTGTTTGCTGATCACTGATTAAACTGTCAGCTGCGTTCCACTAAGAAATGCTACAATTCATTTTGTAGGCTTTATAAGATCGGTGCAGGGCTCATGTTGGCTCATCCATACGGTGTGACCAGAGTCATGTCTAGCTACCGCTGGGAACGTAAAATTGTGAACGGAAGGGTAATAGTGATTTCCAAATCTGTTCATTTAAAAACTTTTCGTACTTTAACATACACTTTAGCTACCACTACACCAATAAACAGGATTTGTAACCCCTCATGAGACTATCCAATTTCATGGCACAGGATGAGAATGACTGGATGGGTCCTCCAAGCAATTCTGATGGATCCACTAAGCCAGTACCCATCAACCCAGACTCTACCTGTGGGGACAATTGGGTATGTGAGCACAGATGGCGCCAGATCAGGTGGGTGTGAGTTTTAGTCCTTCTGAATTTGGTTTTAAAAGGAATTGTCTTAAAACTGTATTCCCTGCCCCAGAAATATGGCAATTTTCCGCAATGTGGTCAATGGTCAACCTCTGTCCAACTGGTGGGACAACGGTAATAATCAGATCGCCTTCAGCCGTGGTAACAAAGGATTCATTGTCATCAACAACGATGATTGGTGAGAAACATTACAATGAGTAATGGACATGTTAAATGTGTAATAATACACAATTAACGCATAGCTGCTCCTTAAATGTATTTTAATGAATGTCCCAGGGCTATGGATGTAACGCTGAGCACTGGACTGCCCATGGGTACATACTGTGATGTCATCTCTGGAGATAAGAGTGGGAGCAGTTGCACAGGGAAACAGGTGTCAGTGGATGCTGATGGACTTGCCTTCTTCAGCATCAGCAACACAGATGAGGATCCATTCATTGCCATTCATTCTGATTCCAAACTGTAGAGTCAGTGAGGATACTATTATAATAAATCAGTTCAGAGTCATTGAACTGAAATGTTTTCTGTTTTTCTTGTTTCTTTGAATACAGAATATTAAAGTGTAATTTTTTTTTTCTCGAAAAATGGTGAACCCATGTTTAACACCAAAACTAAGGCAGGCTTTTTGAACTAGTATTTTTTTTATTAACCAAAACTGTTCTCCTTCTGACAAATTTAGAAGTTCAAAATTCCATAATATCCTTACAGAAATATTTAGAATCCAAGAGTTTTTTCATGATGTTTTCCCCGGTAAGCCATCCTAGAAGTACATGACAATATGACTTCTTTCAGACAAATACAATCAGTGTTATATTAAAAAAAATTTATCACTCTCTTGTGAATGCGCACACAACCGTTAGCAGAAGCTAAAAATAAGTTTTAAATATGGATATTTTAATTATACAAACTTCAAACTTCAGAATGTCTTTAAAATCTCAACCACCATTCACTGCCATTATGAAGCTTGGAAGAGCCAGGACATGTTTTAATATAACTCTGATTGCATTTATCTGAAAGAAGAAAGCCATATCCAGCTAGGATGGCTTGAGAGTGAATAAATCATACGGGAATTTCCTTTTTTTATGAACTAATGCTTTAAGCTTGTAGTCCATATTTCTGATACTAGAAAGACTGGATCATAACTTTTATTTTTTTAGTGTATTAGACCAGTCGTCGACAAGCCACATGTATGTTGCTTCTGTGAAACCAAGGGGTCAGTGGTGATCCATAAATATAAGAAAGAAAGAGAAAGCAAACAAAGCAATGTAAGATTGTAGGACGGGGTGCCCAGCCCTGTTCCTGGAGATCTACCTTCCTGCAGAGTTTATTTCCAACCCTGATCAAACACACCAAAAAGAAAGAAAACTGCCCACAAAATTCTTATTAACAGGCTTATGTCTGTTACACCTCAAATATGGCTTGTGAGATCCACTTTACTGTAGCGTTTAGCTCCAACTTTGATCAAACTCACCCACCTGTGATTTTCTAATGATCCTGGAGACATTGATTAGCATGCTCAGGTGTGTTTGATTAAGGTTAGAGCTGAACTCTGCAGGAAAGTGGATCTTGTGGGCCTGATTTGAGCATACCTGGCCTATATGAAACAACAGGTTCTGAAAAGGTCTCTTTTGGTTTGAGCCATTCCAGTTCAATTGAGTGGCTAAAGAACGGCCAGTCAATGTTGTTTGTATTCTCCTAGTTGCATTACAGGGCTGCCTACACAAAAGTTGCTCTGGGCCCAAACGGGCTGGCCCACACTGGGCCATCATGGGATTGATGTGGACAGTCCACTAGTGTGGGTTGCTCACAGAGAGCCTGTGGTGGGCTCCTGGGCAAGCTCACACTGGGCCTGTTTAGATTTGGTGTGGGCTGACCCTAGCCCACTGTGCCTGCAAAAAAACAGCATGGGCCCTGCAAGGACATGTTTGCAGGGACACTAACTAGAAGGAAGCTTTCTTCTCAACATTGTAATTTAGTGATTTACATGCAAGAATGCAATTCAGGGTGCTTCATTATAGTTAAGACTATCAGCTCTGATATTTACAACAACAACACCACTGTGTGTGTAATATTGATTTATATAACACTTTGATGAAGTTGATATTGAGTAACTTACGTTATAGACACAATATTGCAAGTTAATCTGTGTATTTCAATATACTAGTGAAAATAGTCAAAACATCAAATTGTTGCATCTCTAAGCACTGTCAAAGACTGCCTAATTTAGCCTTATATAGTGCACTATTTTGAGTGTCAGTCACGTAATAGTGTTTAAAACCATAGTGCACATTTTGCATTGTGTGCATATAGAATTCAGGATGATGAGAGAGAAAAAAAAGGCCTTTAAAAGCGCGTAGCTTAGCTTCGCAAGAGACAGCAGATAAGAACAAAATTTGTAGGCCTAAAAAAAATCAATAGGGGGCAGTGTGGTTCAACAATTTTTCACTTTATCTGTGTCAAAAGCATGCACAGTTTGAGCTGCACATCAGTTCTGGCCATTCTTCTGTGTAGAATTTTTTTTAGGTTTCATCATTTGAGAACCTGCAAAGCTGACCTGTATCACCATCCTCTCGTTTGCTTCAATTAATAGCAGAAGGACTTTGTAAAGCGACCTAGCATGATGAACACTCTCCTTAACATATTTGTATATCTAACGATGATAACAGGTAAGTAAAATCAAACGTGGACTAGGTAAATATTTACTTCACATACATTATGTAGATTATTTCAGTTTGAACAATAATTATAAACTCCTGTTTTGTTTTCCCCATAGCTGTCTGTCTTGGTGAAAGTGTTCACCAGACACCTGATAATATATTGAAGAAACTAGGTGAATCTGCTGTGATCACATGTACTCACAAGATACAAAGCTATGACCGAATACTATGGTACAAACAAAGTCAGGATTTGTTGGGGTTTGAGTTGATGGGATACCTTTTTATAAGGATGAGACTAAAGAGCCTAGATTTGAAAAAAATATCAAATTGGATGGAGATGGACGAGATAAAGGCACTCTGACTATCAGCAACCTCACACTGCTAGACAGCGCAGTGTATTTCTGTGCAGCATATTACACAGTGCTCAGAATCACCTCTGTCTAACACAAAAACCTCTTTTAAACGACTTACTTCAAACGCATACTTGTTCATGTTCCTCTCCTCACCTGTGGGTTTTGATTCAGTGCCAATACTGAACACAACAGCTGTAGGTCTGTAGGTCTTGTTTAAAGTGTTGCTTAATATCCTGTAGCATGTGGCCAGTTCACATCCCAACACAGAATTAACCAGCCAGCCTTAACGTAACATAATGAGGAACGTTATTCAGTTGATTCTGACGCTACACTGCGTCCAAGGTATGAAAACTATCTTTGCTAAATCATAGTAGAATAACCTTTTCAAATTGCTTATGTATTTTATGCTTGATTGCAGGTAACAGTGATGTTTCACAAGTTCCAAGTGTTTTAATGGCAGTAAAAGGGTTCAATAATAATAAAAAAAATAAATAAAAAATCAGCCATTAAGACATGAAAATTGTACAGTTAGATGATAGTACCATCTATTTTAAACAATTTTAAACAAAAACAGCTGCAATAAACAATTAAAGTAACAGTGATCAACAGGGGGCAATGTGGTTCCATAAATGTGCAGTCTGCTTAGCATTGCCATGTTAAATAATACAATAGAATAACATAGAGAAAGGAGAGAGTTGAGCCTCATTGTGCTTACAAAAAGCTATTGGGGTCCAGACTTTGGAGATTTTGATCAAAGTAAATTTGAAGCGCATAAACATGTTCCTGAGAGTGGATCTCTATCTGTGAGGTATGCACAGCCAGATGATAGTGCCATGTATTTCTGTTCAGTGATAAAACACAGTGTGTCAAAAACTGAAGGTAGATATACAAAAATACCTTGTAAACATATCTTATCAAATTGTAAAGAATATACCATCCAAAAGAGGGCAATCTGGTACAAGTAAGCAGTAGTCCTCCAGTGTCTTGTAGAATGAAAACTAATGCTTTCCTACAATAGAGATGACTTTAAGAGAGAAAACTATGCTGCCACCCTAGATGACATCACTTCCTTCATTATTAATTTGTATTTGATTCATAGTGGAATCATTCAGCAAAGAGAGAGACAACGTGTAATTTTTGTTTTTAGTTTTTAGACTTGTTAGTACATTGTGTCATTGAGATATCATCACATAATTATATAGTTTCACTTTTTATATTTCTCTTTACAGTCACCATCCTTGATAAAAGTGTTGTCCAGACTCCTGCTGATCTCCTGAAGAAAGTAAATGAATTTGCTGAGATCAAATGTACAAAACTATGAAGTCATACAATGGTAAAAAAAAACAAAAAAACAAACAAACAAAAAAAACAGAGCACCATGGATCTTCAGTTCATGGGCTACCTTACTATTAAATAAGAAATCAAAGAGACTGATTATATACAATTAGCTTAGCAACAAATAAAGAAAGGACTCTTACTTAAACTTGAGAAATTCCCTTTGGTGACATCACTTCCTCCATTGTCTTTTTTCATTTCATCAACTGCATTTGCTCACAGCAGTCACATACTGTAGCACAGAAAACAGCATGAACACATTTCTCATAAATTTATCTCTCGCATTTATGTGGCTCACAGGTAAAAATGTCTTTTTAAGTGTTTCTTGATTTTTATTTTTTTTTTGATCACAACAACTGTATGTAAATCATCTTTTATTGACACTTTATCATTGAATCTTTCAATTTCTTTTTTTACAGCTTCCACTTTTGGTAACACTGTTTACCAGACTCCTTCTAAATCAATAAAGAACCGAGATAAATCAGCTGTGTTTGTATGTACACACAATATAGCAAGTTATTTTCAAATGATGTGGTACAAACAGACCCATGGCACCCTGGAATTAAAACTAATGGGATACCTTAATAGTGAAACTGATCAAATAGAGACCGAATTTAAAGACAAGATTGATTTGAAAGGAAATGGAAGACGGAACGGCACTCTGACAATTAAAGACCTCACAGAGGATGACAGTGCAGTGTATTTCTGTGCAGCATATGACACAGTGCTCTGAACTCCCTCTGTCTCATACAAAAACTATTACACTAATGGTTTATCAGCAAAAAATCCAGCCTCAGCCTTCTAACCATATTTGTGGCTAAATTATTTTTCTTTGTGAATGATGAGCAATAATAAGATGTAGCTACAAAAGAAAATATATTTATACCAGTGTAAGATTCTGGATAAGCATTTATTATTTCTGGTGCTTATTAAAGAAAGCATTACTATTACTTACACTTCCTCATATTAATGTTTAGTCATTTGTAAAAACCCATCAAAGAGGGGTGGGAATTATTCATAAGGCTTAATAATATCATAAGGGATTCATCTGATTCTCCATATTAAAGATTTACTAAAATTCTGAGTACCACATTTTAGTATTATTTAATACAAATATGACTAATAATAATATTTTGGAGTAATAATACACATATTTAATATTCATGTGGTATTGTTCATTACTGTTGCATCTTGTGACGTCATATCCTGTTCGACAACAGCTAGAGTTTGGATCATTTCAAAGGTTGAAACTCTCTGTACACCCCACCAAAACTCAACATGACTAGGGGTATTATTGCATTGATTCTGTTCCTGCACTGGAGCCAAGGTATTTAAAACATTTAACATCTCCTCCATAGTAATGAAAACAATAACCTGATATTCTCATTATTTTAATTTGATTTTATCCATAGGCACTGTTGTTCAAAAGCCTGAAATTCTTCGGGAACCAAAGAGCAGTTCTGCTTCTTTGAACTGTACACACAATAAGGGTATTTCATACTACCAGATGTACTGGTACAGACAGCGTCCAGGAGAGACTATGAGGCTCATAGTATTCACTGTGGCTAGTAGTAAACCAGACTTTGGAGATGTTGACGAGAAGAAATTTGATGCTCAAAAAAGTGATGCTAAAAGTGGATCTTTGACAGTGAAAGATCTAGAGCCAGAAGACAGTGCCATATATTTCTGTGCAGTGAGTGAGCACAGTGTGTCAAAGGCTGGAGAGTGCTGTACTAAAACATCACTGCATAAAAAGACAATAACAGCATTGATCAACAGGTGGCAATCTGGTATAACCAATATGCCACGTCAAAACAGTTGAGCTGAAACAAAACAATTAGGAGTAATATGGATACAAGTTACAGTCTATTCGCACCATTTATGGGAATCTGTCCATTATGTGTTTGTAAAGGAATGTGTTCACAGATTAGTACAAATAGACGTCTATAGGTCAATTGTACCATTTTAATTAAAATTGGTACTGCAGAGTTTGAGTGCCAACTCAGTATGACCATGAACCATATGAATTAACATCATTGGGACAGTTTGTTGTAGAAGAATGCTCAAACAAACTTCATTAAAGATTCTTCTGAAATCAGATCAAAGTTGTTTTTTTTACTTCCAGATGGCAGTCTGGTATGCCGCATATAAGAACAGTCCAACTGATTCAAAATTATTAATATTTAGTAATTAGATTAATATTTGTAAATGTTTAGTGTTGAATAAAAGTTATTATCTGCAGACAGCATTTGTGGCATGCTGTCTATTACCACAGAAAATAACTACAACGTGGTTTTTAAAAGAATGTGTTTCACCTCCAGATGGTGGTGGTTTTATTTCCTGACAACATTTACCAACAACTGATTTAAGATATTACATGTAAACGTAACAGAAATGCTTCCTGGTGCAAAACTATTTAATCATAACAAACTATTTATATCTATCATAAGAAGTAAAGTTAAAAATTTTGTCACGTTTTACAACTCAGATACATGAAGCTATACTGAACTAAATATGTTATTGAAAATTAAATTGTTCTTATGTACAACTAGATTCCAGTTGTAAAAATAAATGTTTTAAGAGTTTTTCTTTTTTCTTTCAGGTGGAAATCTTGAGTGATGCTGTTCTTTTGATGTCACATCCTGTTACAACAGCTAAAGTTTCAGTCTCACATGACATTCGGTCTACTTAGTTTATACATTAGGACTCAACATGATTAGAAGCATAATATCATTAATAGCACTGTATTGGTGGCAAGGTATCCAGATGACTTTACAGTTAACTTAAAAATTTACATTTACATTTATATTACTTTACTCATGCACTCTATTTTTGCACAGGAACAGCACTTGGAGATGATGTTTTGCAAAAACCTGTAATTCTTTATGAACTAAAAGGGAAATCTGCACAAATCAACTGCATGCACAATAAAGGTTCAGACTACAGACTGATGTACTGGTACCAACAAAGACAAGGACAAACTATGAGACTCATAGCATTCATAACCTCTTACAGCGATCCAGAATATGCAGATTCTGAGCAAAACAAATTTGTGGCCAATAAAACTGTTCCGGAGAGTGGATCTCTGACTGTGAAGAATTTGGAGCCAAATGACAGTGCCATGTATTTCTGTTCAGTGAGTAAATACACAGTGTATCAAACGCTGGGAAGAGATGTACAAAAAATGTTGTCTTAATAAAACATAGATCAGTAGGAGGCAGTATGGTTCAACAAATTTTCAGCCTTACCACAGAATCATGCTTTATTTTTTCAAGTTTCACCATTTGAAAACCTATAAAGTTGACCTGCAGCACCGTCCTCCCACTTCAATTCATGACAGAAACACTTTGTAAAAGAGCTAACGTGATGAAGACTCTCCTTAGAATAAGTGTATATCTAATGATCTTAACAGGTACGTAAAACAAACACTGACATGTTAAATATTTGATATGGATTATTTCAATCTGAACATTAGTTTTAAACATTTCTTTTCTTCACAGCAGCCTGTCATAGTAAAACTGTTCTCCAGACACCTGATGATATATTGAAGAAACAAAATGAATCTGCTGTGATCACTTGTACTCACCAGATACAGAGCTATAACCGAATTTTGTGGTACAAACAAAGTCAGGATGTATTGGGCATGAAGTTCATGGGAAACCTTTTATATAAGACTGGGACTACAGAGCCTGAATTTAAGAACAAGATCAAATTGGAGGGAGATGCAGAGAACATTGGCATTTTGAATATTCACAACCTCACACTGATAGCGCAGTGTATTTCTGTGCAGCATATTACACATTGCTCAGAATCACTTCTGTCTTATACAAAAACTTCCTGCTTAAATTCTGAATTTCGCCCCACCCTGAAATCACGATGATGTCATGATGTCACATCCTGTATTAACAACAAAAATTAGAATAATCACAGAAGATTATAATTTAACCCTCAGAGTAACATGAGGAGGAACATTATTCTGTTGATTCTCACGCTACACTGCAGCCAAGGTATTCAAACTATCTTCACTAAAACATAATAGAATAACGTTGCTTATATATTTTTATGCTCAATTGCAGGTAACAGTGATGTTTTCAGCCATTCAGACTGTTCCAGAGAGAGGATCTCTGACTGTGAAAAATGTGCAGTTAGATGATAGTGTCATCTATTTCTGCTCAGTCAGTCAGCACACAGTGTAATGAACTTTTGCAAGAGTTTGACAAAAACAGCTGTGTAAATAATTAAAGTAACAGTGATCAGCAGGGGGCAATGTGATTCCATAAATGTGCAGCATGTTTATGTAAATTTCAGATCCTGTAAAGAGAGATAGAATTCAAATCATTTCTCAAAACCATGACCAGTGCACTCCTAGCCATCATTCAATATGATCGTTGTTCTACTAATCCTGTCACTTTGTTGTAGTCAATGTATGATTATTTTTTCCAGAGCTTTACCATGTTACATAAATAAATGTGTTTACACTGAAATAATTATTAATAATTATCATTTCTCTTCAGGTGCTTCAAATCATGACGGTGTTTCACAGCCTGACATTCTTTGGACACGCCAGGGGAATTCTGTCCAAATAAACTGCACACACAATAAGGGAGCTGACTACACTCAGATGTACTGGTACCAGCAGAGAAAAGGAGAGAGTTTGAGCCTCATTGTGCTTACAAAATCCTATGGTGATCCAGACTTTGGAGATTCTGATCAAAGTAAATTTGGAGCGGATAAACGTGTTCCTGAGAGTGGATCTCTTACTGTGAAGAATGCACAGCCAGATGATAGTGCCATGTATTTTTGTTCAGTGAGCAAACACAGTGTGTCAAAAACTGAAGGCAGATGTACAAAAACACCTCGCACATAACATATCTTATCAAATTTAAAGAATATACTATCCAAAAGGGGGCACTCTGGTACAAGTAAACAGTAGTCTTCCAGTGTCTTGTAGAATGAAAGCCAATGCTTTCCTACAATAGAGATGCCTTTAAGAGAGAAAACTAAGCTGCCACCCTAGATGACATCACTTCCTTCATCATTCCTTTGTATTTGATTCATAGCGGAATCATTTAGCAGAGAGAGAAAACATGAGTTATGCTCACTGTCTCTGTGTTACTGTTTTTTTTTTCTGCGTCTTGCAGGTAATTGTTTTTAGATTTTTAGACTTGTTAGTACATTGTGTCATTGAGATATATGAAATATCATTGCGTGATTATATAATTGAATGATTTATATTGCTTTTTACAGTCACCATCCTTGGTAAAAGTGTTATCCAGACTCCTTCCGATCTCCTGAAGAAAGAAAATGAATTTGCTGAGATCAAATGTACAAACAATGTACAAAACTATGACATCATACAATGGTACAAACACAGCCAGAACACCATGGACCTTCGGTTTATGGGATACCTTAATATTAAACAAAAGATCAAAGAGAGTGACAAGATCAAACTGAATGGAGATGGAAGAAATAATGTCACTCTGACTATCAACACTCTCATGCTAAATGACAGTGCAGTGTATTTCTGTGCAGCATATTACACAGTGCTCAGAATAACCTCTGTCTAATACAAAAACTCCAGATTATCAGTGACAGCAAATGCACTCCCTCTTTGCACCTGGACTAGTGATTCAGTGATTATAATGCATACAAATAGCTTAGCAACAAATAAAACAAGAGCATTAAAGAATGTATGATTTTGAAGGGTATTTTGTTTTTAATTATTAATGATTTCTGAACTCATTATTACATGTTAGGCTCCTCTTCATCAAGTAGTGAACATTCAGTAGTTATTATAATCATTTGGTCAAACTCTTGCTTAAACTTGAAAATTTCTCTTTGGTGACCTCACTTCCTCCACTGTTTTATTCATTTCATTAACTATGTTTACTTACAGCAGTCACACGCTGTAGCACAGGAAAACAACATGAATACAGTTTTCATTAGTTTCTCTCTCACGATTATGTGGCTCACAAGTAATTATGTATTTTATGAAGTGTTTCTTGATTTTTGTTACAACAACTGTATGTACATCATCTTTCACTGACACTTTATCATTAAATCTTGCAATTTGTCTCTTTACAGCTTGCACTTTTGGTAACACTGTTTACCAGACTCCTTCTAAATTAATAAAGGACCGAGAAGGACCTGTGTTTGTATGTACACACAATATAGCAGGCTACTACCAAATAATGTGGTACAAACAGACCCCGGGCTCCCCGGGATTAAAACTAATGGTATACCGGTGAATCTGATGAAATAGAGACAGATTTTAAAGACAAGATTGATCTGAAAGGAAATGGAAGACAGAACTGCCTCTGTCTAATACAAAAACTTGGGACTGTTACACTAATGGTTTATCAGCAAAAGATTCAGCCTCAGCCTTTTAACCCTATTTGTGGTTTCTTTGTGAATGATGAGCAATAATAAAATGTTGTTGCAAAGGAAATTATCACTTATACCAGAGTATGATTCTGGATAAGCATTTATTATTTCTGCTGCTTATTAAAAAAATCATTACTATTACTCACACTTCCTTATATTAATCATTGGTAATTTGTAAAACCCTCCAAAGAGAGGTGGTGTTTATTCATAAGGCTTAGTAATATCATAATGGATTCATCTGATTCCTCTTATTAAAGATTCACTATAATTCTAAGTAGCATATTTTTGTATTATAAAAACAGATTTGACTAATAATCATATTTTGAAGTAATAATATACATATTTTTTTATTTCATGTGGTATTGTTCATTACTATAACAACTTGATGTCATATCCTGTTCGACAGCAGCTAGAGTTTGAATCATTTCAAAGGTCTGTACTTTCTGAACATCCCACCAAAACTCAACATGACTAGGGGTCTTATCTCATTGATTCTGTTACTGCACTGGAGCCATGGTATGTAAAAAAAAACATTAACATCTCATTAACATAGCATAGCAACTGAAACAATAACCTGAAATTCTTAACAATTTTTTTTTTCCCCTCACAGCCACTGAGGGTGCAGAAGATGTTATTCAAGAGCCTAAAATTCTTTGGGAACCAAAGAGCGGTTCTGCTTCTTTTAACTGCTCACACAATAAGGGTATTTTATATAACCAGATGTACTGGTACCGACAGCGTCCAGGAGAGACTATGAGGCTCATAGTATTCACTGTGACAGGTGGTGCACCAGACTTTGGAGATGTTGATGAGAAGAAATTTGATGCTAAAAAAACTAAATTTGAAAGTGGATCTTTGACAGTGAAAGATCTAGAGCCAGATGACAGAGGCATATATTTCTGTGCAGTGAGTGAGCACAGTGTGTCAAAGGCTGGAGAGTGCTGTACAAAAACATAATTGCATAAAAAGACAGCACTGATCAACAGGTGTCAGTCTGGTACAACCAATACGCCACATGTCAAAACAGTTGAGCTTAAATAAAAGTATTTTGGGTGAAATACAAGTTATACACTTGTATTTTGTATTTATCATGACACTTATGATAAACTGTCAATTATCACAGATAATAACTTCAACCTCAATTTGTAAAAAAAACAAAACAAAAACAAAAAACTTGTGCTTTTAGAACAATACAAAACTGCAGAGTTTGTGTCAACTCAGTTTGGCCATGAACCATATGAATTAACACTATTGGGACATTTTGTTATGTAATCTAAAGAAAAAGACATTAAAGTGTCTTCTGAACCAGATAGAAGGTGGTTTCAACATTCGTATTGCCCAACAGGGGGCAGTGTGGTATAAATTTCATCCTATTTGCAATGCAAACAAGTGATGCACTAAAGAAAGAATTTAAATGGGGGGTACAGTGGTGTTTCGTATATTCAGAGTTGTTTACAGTGTTAAAGAGTTGGATTCTCATGCTAAACATGGCCAAAGTTAAAAAAAATAATTTGGACAAATGACAGAGAATTTCTTTGCCGAAAATCTTACACGCCTCCAGAAGTTTGGCTTTTTCCGGAGAAAATCGGAAAGCTGTATTTTTCTTTTATAAATATAATAAAACTAAAGACTTTTTGGAGATATTAAGGATACATTACTACTCTATAGGTACTCAGGATTAACATGAGATTAGGTGAAACTGTGTATGTTATGTACCCTTTAAGGAATGATCTTTAATTTCATTATCGTTGTGAAATGCGTATCAGTTCTGATATTTATATGCAACTCATTTTGTGTAGATCAAATCTTATTTTCCCAATTTTATTACTCTTTTCTCTCAGGTTTAACCAGTTAAAAACAGATATTGCTGACATCACTTCTTTCTGCTTGTGCCTTTAATTGCACAGACAAAAAACTTGATGAGAGAAACCATGATGAACACGTTCCTTCGCATACCTTTGTCTCTAATTATGTTTACAGGTAATAATAAACAAATATGCATTTACTTTCACAATGTACAGATTATTTTTGTTTAAACAGTATTATAAAAACTGTTCTTTTTCTTCACAGCTACCAGTCTTGGTAAAACTGTTCTCCAAACACCTGATGTTTTCTTGAAGAAGCAAGATGAATCTGCTGTGATCACTTGTACTCACCAAATACAGAGCTATAACCAAATTTTGTGGTACAAACAAAGTCATGATTCATTGGGCTTAAAGTTGATGGGATACCTTTATTACGATAAACAGAATAAAGAGCCTGAATTTGACAAGATCAAATTGGAGGGAGAGGCACAGACAAATGGAAATTTGACTATCAGCAACTTCACACTGACAGACAGCGTAGTGTATTTCTGTGCCGCATTTTACACAGTGCTCAGAATCACCTCTGTCTAATACAAAAACCTCTTTTAAATTGCTTACTTTCACTTTCCACTCAACACCTGTGAGTTTTGATTCAGTGCCAATACTAAACACAAAACCAGTAGGTCTTGCTTAAAGTGTTGCCAATTCAATGCACATCTGAACTGAAGAAGTGAAGGAAGATGATAATTTCAGAATTTTACCCCACCCTGAGATCACCACTACCATGATAATGATGTCACATCCTGTATTAACAACTTACATTTGAATCATTGCAGAACATTATATTTTTATAATTTAACCAAGACAGCCTCAAGATTACAAGATGAGGGACATTATTTTGTTGATTCTGATGCTACACTGCAGCCAAGGTATTCAAACTATCTTCTTTAAAACATAATAGAATAACAGTGCTTATATATTTATATATTCAAACCCATGACAATAGTAGAATAAAAACCTCTTGACATATTCTCAGAAATATTTGTATTTTTCTCTCTATTTTAATTGCAGGTATCAGTGATGTTTCACAAACTCCAAGTGTTTTAATGGCAGTAAAAGGGAGTTCAGCTCAACTGAACTGCACACATAAAAAGGATTTTACATACACCCAGATGTACTGGTATCGTCAACGCCAAGGACAAACGATGACGTTAATTGTGTTTACAAGCACTTTGAGCCCACCTGACTATGGTGATTCTGATCCAAAGAAGTTTTCAGTGATTAAAACTGTTGCAGAGAGTGGATCTCTGACTGTGAACAATGTGGAGTCAGATGATAGTGCTGTCTATTTCTGCTCAGTCAGTAAGCACACAGTGCAGTGATCTGTGGCAAGAGTTAAACAAAAACAACTGCCGTAAATAATTACAGTAACAGTGATCAACAGGGGGCAATGTGGTCCCATAAACGTGCAGCCTGTTCATCCAAATTTGTTGTAATATGTACAACTGCCTCACAGAAATATTGCTTCAAACATTGCCTAGAAAAGCTCTGGTAAGGGTTTGAACATCTAAGAATTGTGTCTGCTTCCTGTAAATGGGCAAAGGCCTTTTAACAGTGAATAGGTGCCGTTCTAGTTTTTATATTAATATATATCTGTAAAACAACAATGGCAGGTTATCACTTTTTGCAGTTCAGGTGTCAGATTCAGGTGAGGCAGACCATGCGATACATTTCAAGAGACATGATTTTTGGTGATGTCTTTGTCTCTTACTTCAGAATCATTCAGTGACAGTTTATGTCACTGTTGCTGCTGAGGTATTGGGACTCACAAGTATTTTTTTAACTGAATAAAAAGTAAACCATATTAAACAAATATCAATGATAACATTTAGCCTACCGCTATATATCAGATTATTGTTTTGCTTTGTCTCTTAATTTCTACTCAGGTTCTGTCTTCAGAATCAAAGTTCATCAGAGTTCTCAAGTCCTATATATCCTACATATAACAAAAGGAGATGATGCACAGCTTGAATGTCAGCACAGCATATCAAGCAACAATGTGATACTCTGGTACAACAAACAACCCCCTGGTCAGGGACTGACATTACTGGGACATCTCATGATGTGGACTGGACAAAGAGAGGATGACATTATAGTCAAAGTTGACCTGAAAGGAGATGCAACTAAAAGTTGAACCAAGAAAGAACCAAGATGAATCTGCTGTGATCACATGTACACACAATATACCAAGCTATGACCGTATTCTTTATTATCCATTATTTATTATGGCTATTAACACATTCTCCGACAAGCGGAAGCGCTGAGACCTGTTTTCCGGGTTTGGTCAGGTGACGTTCGACATATACCCTATTCATGACAGAAGCACTTTGTAAGAGCTAACGTGATGACGACTCTCCTTAGCATAAGTGTATATCTAATGATCTTAACAGGTATGTATAAACACATACTGACGTGTTAAATATTTAAATGATATGGATTATTTCAATCTGAACATTAGTTTTAAACATTTCTTTTCCTCACAGCAGCCTGTCATGGTAAGACTGTTCTCCAGACACCTGATGATATATTGAAGAAACAAAATGAATCTGCTGTGATCACTTGTACTCACAAGATACAGAGCTATAACCAAATTTTGTGGTACAAACAAAGTCAGGATGTGTTGGGCATGAAGTTCATGGGAAACCTTTTATATAAGGCTGGGACTACAGAACCTGAATTTAAAAACAAGATCAAATTGGAGGGAGATGCAAAGAACATTGGCATTTTGAATATTCACAACCTCACACTGACTGACAGCGCAGTGTATTTCTGTGCAGCATATTACACAGTGCTCAGAATCACTTCTGTCTTATACAAAAACTTCCTGCTTAAATTCTGAATTTTGCCCAACCCTAAAATCACCATGATGTCATGACGTCACACCCTGTATTAACAACAAAAATTTGAATAATCACAGAAGATTATAATTTAACACTCAGAGTAACATGAGGAGGAACATTATTCTGTTGATTCTGACGCTACACTGCAGCCAAGGTATTCAAACTATCTTCACTAAAACATAATAGAATAACGTTGCTTATTCATTTTTTTGCTCAATTGCAGGTAACAGTGATGTTTTCAGCAATTCAGACTGTTCCAGAGAGAGGATCTCTGACTGTGAAAAATGTGCAGTTAGATGATAGTGCCATCTATTTCTGCTCAGTCAGTCAGCACACAGTGTAATGAACTTTGGCAAGAGTTTGACAAAAACAGCTGCCTTAAATAATTAAAGGAACAGTGATCAGCAGGGGGCAATGTGATTCCATAAATGTGCAGCATGTTTATGTAAATTTCAGATCCTGTAAAGACAGATAGAATTCGAATAATTTCTCGAAACCATGACCAGTGCACTCCTAGCCATCATTCAATATGATCGTTGTTCTACTAATCCTGTCACTTTGTTGGAGTCAATGTATGATTATTTTTTCCAGAGCTTTACCATGTTATAAATACATGTGTTTATACTGAAATAATTATTAATAATTATAATTTCTCTTCAGGTGCTTCAAATCATGATGGTGTTTCACAGCCTGGCATTCTTTGGACACACCAGGGGAATTCTGTCCAAATAAACTGCACACACAATAAGGGTGCTGACTACAATCAGATGTATTGGTACCAGCAGAGAAAAGGAGAGAGTTTGAGCCTCATTGTGTTTACAAAAACCTATGGTGATCCAGACTTTGGAGATTCTGATCAAAGTAAATTTGGAGCGGATAAACGTGTTCCTGAGAGTGGATCTCTTACTGTGAAGAATGCACAGCCAAATGATAGTGCCATGTATTTCTGTTCAGTGAGAAAACACAGTGTGTCAAAAACTGAAGGCAGATGTACAAAAACACCTTGCACATATCTTTTAAAATGTAAAGTATATACCATCCAAAAGGGGGCACTCTGGTACAAGTAAACAGTAGTTTTCCAGTGTCTTGTAGAATGAAAGCCAATGCTTTTCTACAGTAGAGATGTCTTTAAGAGAGAAAACTAAGCTGCCACCCTAGATGACATCACTTCCTTCATCATTCCTTTGTATTTGATTCATAGCGGAATCATTTAGCAGAGAGAGAAAACATGAGTTATGTTCACTGTCTCTGTGTTTCTGTTTTTGTTTTGTGTCTTGCAGGTAATTGTTTTTAGATTTTTAGACTTGTTAATACATTGTGTCATTGAGATATATGAAATATCATCGCGTGATTATATAATTTAATGATTTATATAGCTTTTTACAGTCACTATCCTTGGTAAAAGTGTTATCCAGACTCCTTCCGATCTCCTGAAGAAAGAAAATGAATTTGCAGAGATCAAATGTACAAACAACGTACAAAGCTATAATGTCATACAATGGTACAAACACAGCCAGAGCACCATGGATCTTCAGTTTATGGGATACCTTAATATTAAACAAGAGATCAAAGAGACTATATTTAATGACAAGATCAAACTGAATAGAGATGGAAGAAATATTATCACTCTGACTATCAACACCCTCATGCTGAATGATAGCGCAGTGTATTTCTGTGCAGCATATTACACAGTGCTCAGAATAACCTCTGTCTAATACAAAAACTCCAGATTATCAGTGACAGCAAATGCACTCCCTCTTTGCACCTGGACTAGTGATTCGGTGCTTATAATACATACAAATAGCTTAGCAACAAATAAGAAAAGAGCATTAAAGAATGTGTTGAAAAACACACACAAAAAAAGAAAAGAAAAAAAAAAAACACATGAGTATGGAGTTATGCTCCTCTTCATCAAGTAGTGAACATTCAGTAGTTATTATAATCATTTGGTCAAACTCTTGCTTAAATCTGAGAAATTCTCTTTGGTGACATCACTTCCTCCACTGTTTTATTCACTTCATTAACTGTGTTTACTCACAGCAGTCACACACTGTAGCACAGGAAAACAACATGAATACAGTTTTCATAAGTTTCTCTCTCACAATTATGTGGCTCACAGGTAATAATGCATTTTATGAAGTGTTTCTTGATTTTTATTACAACAACTGTATGTACATCATCTTTTACTGACACTGTATCATTAAGTCTTGCAATTTGTCTCTTTACAGCTTCCACTTTTGGTAACACTGTTTACCAGACTCCTTCTAAATCAATAACGGACCGAGATAAATCAGCTGTGTTTGTATGTACACACAATATAGCAGGCTACTACCAAATAATGTGGTACAAACAGACCCATTAAAACTAATGGGATACCTTAATCGTGAATCTGATGAAATAGAGACCGAATTTAAAGACAAGATTGATCTGAAAGGAAATGGAAGACAGAACGGCACTCTGACAATTAAAGAGGATGACAGTGCAATGTATTTCTGTGCAGCATATGACACAGTGCTCTAAACTGCCTCTGTCTAATACAAAAACTTGGCACTGTTACACTAATGGTTTATCAGCAAAAGATCCAGCTTCAGCCTTTTAACCATATTTGTGGTTTCTTTGTGAATGATGAGCAATAATAAGATGTTGGAAAAGGGAAAAATCATTTATACCAGTGTATGACTCTGGATAAGCACTTATTATTTCTGGTGCTTATTAAAGAAAGCATTACTATTTCTCATTGGTATTTTGTAAATACCCCTTAAAAAGAGGCGGGGTTTATTCATAAGGCTTAATATCATAATGGATTCATCTGATTCCTCATATTAAAGATTCACTATAATTCTGAGTTGCACATTTTTGTATTAGAAGTAAAAATGTACTAATATTCATATTTTGAAGTAATTAATATACATTTTTATTTCATGTGGTATTGTTCATTACTATAACAACTTGATGTCATATCCTGTTTGACAACAGCTAGAATTTGAATCATTTCAAAGGTCTGTACTCACTGAACGTCCCACCAAAACTCAACATGACTAGGGGTCTAATCTCATTGATTCTGTTATTGCACTGGAGCCAAGGTATGTAAAAAAAACATTAACATCTCATTGACATAGCATAGCAACTGAAGCAATAACCTGAAATACTTAACAATATATATATATATTTTTTCCACAGACACTGAGGGTGCAGATGATGTTGTTCAAGAGCCTAAACTTCTTTGGGAACCAAAGAGTGGTTCTGCTTCTTTTAACTGCTCACAAAATAAGGGTACTTCATTTAGCCAGATGTACTGGTACCGACAGCGTCCAGGAGAGACTATGAGGCTCATAGTATTCACTATGACAGGTGGTGCACCGGACTTTGGAGATGTTGATAAGAAGAAATTTGATGCTCAAAAAAGTGATGCTAAAAGTGGATCTTTGACAGTGAAAGATCTAGAGCCAGAAGACAGTGCCATATATTTCTGTGCAGTGAGTGAGCACAGTGTGTCAAAGGCTGGAGAGTGCTGTACAAAAACATCACTGCATAAAAAAATTATGACAGCATTGAACAACAGGTGGCAGTCTGGTATAACAAATATGCCACATGTAAAAACAGTCCAGCTGAAAACAAAACCATTAGGAGTAATATGGATACAAGTTACAGTCTATTTGCACCATTTATGGCAATCTGTCCATTATGTGTTTGTAAAAGAATGTGTTCGTAGATTCGTACGAATAGACGTCTATAGGTCAATTGCACCATTTTAATAAAAATTGGTACTGCAGAGTTTGAGTGCCAGCTCAGTATGACCATGAACCATAAGAATTAACATCATTGGGGCGTTTTGTTGTGGAAGAATTCACAAACAAACTTCATTAAATATTCTTCTAAAATCAGATCAAAGTTTTTTTTTTTTTAACCTCCAGATGGCAGTCTGGTATGCCGTATTTAAGAACAATCCAACCGATTAAAAATTATTAATATTTAGTAATTAGATTAATATTTGTAAATGTTTAGTGTTGAATAAAAGTTATTATCTGTAGACAGAATTTGTGGCATGCTGTCTATTACCACAGAAAATAACAACTTGGTTTTTAAAATAATGTGTTTCACCTCCAGATGGTGGTGGTTTTATTTCCTGACAACATAAACTGATTTAAGATATTACATGTAAACATGTAACATAAATGCTTCTTGGTGCAAAACTATTTAACCATAACAAACTATTTATATCTATCATAAGAAGTAAAGTTAAAAATTTTGTCACATTTTACAACCCAGATACATGAAGCTATGCTGAACTAAATATGTTATTGAAAATTATATGTACCACATTATTGAAGCTCAGAATAAGGTTATTTTATAATATATCATACTGAAACATCAGTTTATATTATTTAATGAGTTCAACTAGGTTCTAGTTGTAAAATAAATCTGGTTTTCTTTTTTTATGTTCTTTTTAAAAAAGAACATTAAAGAATTTATGATTTTGAAAGGTATTTTGTTTTTAATTATTAATGATTTCTGAACTGCTTATTGCATGTTCAGGCAGAAAAAACAAAACATGAGTATGAAGTTATGCTCCTCTTCATCAAGTAGTGAACATGCAGTAGTTATTATAATAATTTGGTCAAACTCTTGCTTAAACCTGGGAAATTCCCTTTGGTGACATCACTTCCTCCACTGTTTTACTCATTTCATTAACTGTGTTTACTCACAGCAGTCACACACTGTAGCACAGAAAAACAACATGAACACAGTTTTCATTAGTTTCTCTCTCACAATTATGTGGCTCACAGGTAATAATGTATTTTATGAAGTGTTTCTTGATTTGTGTTACAACAACTGTATGTACATCATCTTTCACTGACACTTTATCATTAAATCTTGCGATTTGTCTCTTTACAGCTTCCACTTTTGGTAACACTGTTTACCAGACTCCTTCTAAATCAATAAAGGACCGAGATAAATCAGATGTGTTTGTATGTACACACAATATAGCAGGCTACTACCAAATAATGTGGTACAAACAGACCCAGGGCTCTCTGGCATTAAAACTAATGGGACACCTTAATGGTGAAACTGATCAAATAGAGACAGATTTTAAAGACAAAATTGATTTGAAAGGAAATGGAAGACAGAACGGCACTCTGACAATTAAAGACCTCACAGAGGATGACAGTGCAGTGTATTTCTGTGCAGCATATGACACAGTGCTCTAAACTGCCTCTGTCTAATACAAAAAACTTGGCACTGTTACACTAAAAGTTTATCAGCAAAAGATCCAGCTTCAGCCTTCTAACCATATTTGTGGTTTCTTTGTGAATGATGAGCAATAATAAGATATTGGTGCAAAGGGAAATATTATTTATACCAGTGTATGATTCTGGATAAACATTTATTATTTCTGGTGCTTATTAAAGAAAGCATTACTATTACTCACACTTCCTTATATTGATGATTGGTAATTTGTAAAACCCCTCAAAGAGAGGTGGGGTTTATTCATAAGGCTTAATAATATCATAATGGATTCATCTGATTCCCCATATTAAAGATTCACTATAATTCTGAGTAGCAAATTTTTGTATTATAAAAAAAATATATATTTGACTATAATCATATTTTTGAAGTAATAAATAATATACATGTCTATTTCATGTTGTATTGTTCATTACTGTAACAACTAGATGTCATGTCATTACTGTAACAACTTGATGTCATATCCTGTTCGACAGCAGCTAGAGTTTGAATCATTTCAAAGGTTTGTACTTACTGAATGTCCCACCAAAACTCAACATGACTAGGGGTCTTATCTCATTGATTCTGTTACTGCACTGGAGCCAAGGTATGTAAAAAAAATGCTAACATCTCATTGACATAGCATAGCAACTAAAACAATAACCTGAAATCCCTAACAATTATTATTATTTTTTTTTCCACAGACACTGAGGGTGCAGATGATGTTGTTCAAGAGCCTAAAATTCTTTGGGAACCAAAGAGTGGTTCTGCTTCTTTTAACTGCTCACACAATAAGGATATATCATATAACCAGATGTACTGGTACCGACAGCGTCCAGGAGAGACTATGGAGCTCATAGTATTCACTATGACAGGTGGTGCACCAGACTTTGGAGATGTTGATGAGAAGAAGTTTAATGTTAAAAAAACTTTTCAAAGTGGATCTTTGACAGTGAAAGATCTAGAGCCA
This sequence comes from Cirrhinus molitorella, assembly GCA_033026305.1. Lineage (NCBI taxonomy): Eukaryota > Metazoa > Chordata > Actinopteri > Cypriniformes > Cyprinidae > Cirrhinus > Cirrhinus molitorella. The sequence goes on from CM065135.1 coordinate 12,554,017, forward strand.
GGTGACAGTGCCATATATTTCTGTGCAGTGAGTCAACACAATGTGTCAAAGGCTGGAGAGTGCTGTACAAAAACATAATTGCATAAAAAGATAGCATTGATCAACAGGTGGCAGTCTGGGACAACCAATATGCCACATGTCAAAACAGTTGAGCTTAAATAAAAGTATTTTGGGTGAAATACAAGTTATACTATAAAGACACTTATGACAATTTGTCCATTATCACAGATATTAACTTCAACCTCAATTAAAAAAAAAAACAAAACAAAAAACGTGTGCTTTTAGAACAATACAAAGAGATGTCTATAGGTCAACTTTTTTATTCAAAACTGCAGAGCTTGTGTCAACTCAGTTTGGCCATGAACCATATGAATTAACACTATTGGGACATTTTGTTGTGTAATCTAAAGAAAAAGACATTGAAGTGTCTTCTGAAATCAGATAGAACTAGATAGAAGGTGGTTTCAACATTCGTATTGCCCAACAGGCGGCAGTGTGGTATAAATTTCAGCCTATTTGCAATGCAAACAAATGATGCATTAAAGAAAGACTTTAAGGAATGATCTTTAATTTCATAATCATTGTGAAATGCATATCAGTTCTGATATTTATGTGCAACTCATTTTGTGTAGATCAAATCTTATTTTCCCAATTGTATTACTCTTTTCTCTCAGGTTTATCCACTTAGAAGCAGATATAGCTGACATCACTTCCTTGTGCTTGTGCCTTTAATTGCACAGAGGGAAAAACTTGATGAGAGAAACCATAATGAACACGTTCCTTAGCATACCTTTGTCTCTAATTATGTTTACAGGTAATAATAAACAAATATGCATTTACTTTGACAATGTACATATTATTTTTGTTTAAACAGTATTATAAAAACTCTTCTTTTTCTTCACAGCTACCAGTCTTGGTAAAACTGTTCTCCAAACACCTGATGTTCTCTTGAAGAAGCAAGATGAATCTGCTGTGATCACTTGTACTCACCAGATACAGAGCTATAACCAAATTTTGTGGTACAAACAAAGTCAGGATTCACTGGGCTTAAAGTTGATGGGATACCTTTATTATGATAAACAGAATAAAGAGCCTGAATTTGACAACAAGATCAAATTGGAGGGAGAGGCACAGACAAATGGAAATTTGACTATTCAGCGCAGTGTATTTCTGTGCCGCATTTTACACAGTGCTCAGAATCACCTCTGTCTAATACAAAAACCACTTTTAAATTGCTTACTTTAAAAGCGTATTTATTCACTTTCGACTCCACACCTGGGAGTTTTGACTCAGTGCCAATACTAAACACAAAACCAATAGGTCTTCCTTAAAGTGTTGCCAAGTCAATCTATATCTGAACTCTAGAAGTGAAGTAAGATGATAATTTCAGAATTTTGCCCCACCCTGAGATCACCACTACCATGATAATGATGTCACATCCTGTATTAACAACTTACATTTGAATCATCGCAGAAGATTATATTTTTATAATTTAACCAAGACAGCCTCAACGTTACAAGATGAGTGACATTATTTTGTTGATTCTGATGCTACACTGCGGCCAAGGTATCTTCTTTAAAACATAATAGAATAATACTGCTTATATATATTCAAACCCACGACAATAGTAGAATAATAACCTATTGATATATTCACAGAAATATTTTTATTTTTCTCTCTATTTATTTGCAGGTATCAGTGATGTTTCACAAACTCCAAGTGTTTTAATGGCAGTAAAAGGGAGTTCAGCTCAACTGAACTGCACACATAAAAAGGATTTTACATACACCCAGATGTACTGGTATCGTCAACACCAAGGACAAACGATGACGTTAATTGTGTTCACAAGCACTTCGAGCCCACCTGACTATGGTGATTCTGATCCAAAGAAGTTTTCAGTGATTAAAACTGTTGCAGAGAGTGGATCTCTGACTGTGAACAATGTGGAGTCAGATGATAGTGCTGTCTATTTCTGCTCAGTCAGTAAGCACACAGTGCAGTGATCTGTGGCAAGAGTTAAACAAAAACAACTGCCTTAAATAATTACAGTAACAGTGATCAACAGGGGGCAATGTGGTCCCATAAACATGCAGCCTGTTCATCCAAATTTGTTGTAATATGTACAACTGCCTCACATAAATGTTGCTTCAAACATTGCCTAGTTAAGAAAAGCTCTGGTAAGGGTTTGAACATCTAAGAATTGTGTCTGCTTCCTGCAAATGGGCAAAGGCCTTTAACAGTGAATAGGTACCGTTCTAGTTTTTATATTACAGTGGGGCAAAAAAGTATTTAGTCAGCCACCAATTGTGCAAGTTCTCCCACTTAAAAAGATGAGAGAGGCCTGAATTTTCATTATAAGTATACCTCAACTATGAGAGACAAAATTAGAAAAAAAAATCCAGAAAATCACATTATAGGATTTTTAAAGAATTAATTGGTTAATTCCTTGGTAAAATAAGTATTTGGTCACCTACAAACAAGCAAGATTTCTGGCTCTCACAGACTTGTAACTTCTTCTTTAAGAGGCTCCTCTGTCCTCCACTCGTTACCTGTATTAATGGCATCTGTTTGAACTCGTTATCAGTATAAAAGACACCTGTCCACAACCTCAAACAGTCACACTCCAAACTCCACCATGGCCAAGACCAAAGCGCTGTCAAAGGACACCAGAAACAAAATTGTAGATCTGCACCAGGCTGGGAAGACTGAATCTGCAATAGGTAAGCAGCTTGGTGTGAAGAAATCAACTGTGGGAGCAATTATTAGAAAATGGAAGACATTCAAGACCACTGATAATCTCCCTTGATCTGGGGCTCCACGCAAGATCTCACCCCGTGGGGTCAAAATGATCACAAGAACTGTGAGCAAAAATCCCAGAACCACACAGGGGGGCCTAGTAAATGACCTGCAGAGAGCTGGGACCAAAGTAACAAAGGCTACCATCAGTAACACACTGCGCCGCCAGGGACTCAAATCCTGCAGTGCCAGACGTGTCCCCCTGCTTAAGCCGGTACATTGCTAGAGAGCATTTGGATGATCCAGAAGAGGATTGGGAGAATGTCATATGGTCAGATGAAACCAAATCAACTTGTCGTGTTTGGAGGAGAAAGAATGCTGAGTTGCATCCAAAGAACACCATACCTACTGTAAAGCATGGGGGTGGAAACATCATGCTTTGGGGCTGTTTTTCTGCAAAGGGACCAGGACGACTGATCCATGTAAATGAAAGAATGAATGGGGCCATGTATTGTGAGATTTTGAGTGAAAACCTCCTTCCATCAGCAAGGGCATTGAAGATGAAACGTGGCTGGGTCTTTCAGCATGACAGTGATCCCAAACACACCGCCTGAGCAACAAAGGAGTGGCTTCGTAAGAAGCATTTCAAAGTCCTGGAGTGGCCTAGCCAGTCTCCAGATCTCAACCCCATCGAAAATCTTTGGAGGGAGTTGAAAGTCCGTGTTGCCCATCTCTAGAAGAGATCTGCATGGAGGAATGGGCCAAAATATCTGCAACCGTGTGTGAAAACCTTGTGAAGACTTACAGAAAATGTTTGACCTCTGTCATTGCCAACAAAGGGTATATAACAAAGTATTGAGATGAAATTTTGTTATTGACCAAATACTAATTTTTTTTTCCACCATAATTTGCAAATAAATTCTTTAAAAATCCTACAATGTGATTTTCTGGATTTGTTTTCTTCTCATTTTGTCTCTCATAGTTGAGGTATACCTATGATGAAAATTACAGGCCTCTCTCATCTTTTTAAGTGGGAGAACTTGCACAATTTGTGGCTGACGAAATACTTTTTTTTTTTTTGCCCCACTGTAAATATATATGTAAAATAACAATGGCAGGTTACCACTTTTTGCAGTTCAGGTGTCAGATTCAGGTGAGGCAGACCATGCGACACATTTCAAGAGACATGATTTTTGGTGATGTCTCTTACTTCAGAATCATTCAATTACAGTTTGTCATGTTGCTGCTGAGGTACTGGGACTCACAGGTATTTTTTTAATTTAATAAAAATAAACCATATTAAACAAATATCAAGGATAATATTTAGCCTACCGCTATATATCAGATTATTGTTTTGCTTTGTCTCTTAATTTCTGCTCAGGTTCTGTCTTCATATCAAAGTCCTCAAGTCCTATACATCCTATATATATAACAAAAGGAGATGATGCACAGCTTGAATGTCAGCACAGCATATCAAACAACAGTGTGATACTCTGGTACAACAAACAACCCCCTGGTCAGGGACTGACATTACTGGGACATCTCATGATGTGGATTGGACAAAGAGAGGATGACATTATAGTCAAAGTTGACCTGAAAGGAGATGCAACTAAAAGTGGTTCTCTAATCAAGTCTGCTTTACTCTTACCAGTTTTTCACCACATGAGCTCCGATTCACCTCAGGGTTTGATTTGACCAACATTTTTTAATTTAAGATCCTGATACAAAGTTCACCTGAAATTATACCGCTATCAACCACTAGAGGACCAAAAGTTGTATAGTGTATACTTGCTTTTTGTGAGTGGCAACATATATGACATAATTTCCTATTAGACGTGCCTTCCAGCATTTAATGCACAGAACTGTCATTGACCACATAAAACAAACATGACTCTATTAAGTGTTTGTGTTTCTCTAGTATGCCTTATAGGTAATTCTATTATCTTCTTTTGTGAAATTGAGCTACACTGCTTACATAGAATCTCATTGTACATGCATCTTTTTTTTCATTGCAGCTGCCTGTTTTGGTAAAATTGTTTTCCAGTCACCTGGTGATCTCATAAAGAACCAAGATGAATCTGCTGTGATCACATGTACACACAATATACCAAGCTATGACCGTATTCTTTGGTACAAAAAAGACATCATGGGCTTCAAGTTAATGGGGTATCTTAATCTCATATATGACAACCCAGAGCTGGAATTTAAAAGCAAGATCAAACTGGATGGAGATGGAAGAAGTATGTGGACTGATATATAACAGTTTTTTATTTTTATTCTTTTCACTAACATTTATGTATAAATATCAAATAAAATGTCCACAATAAAAACGGCTAGCTCGTTTAACTGATTACCTTAAAAGTCAGTTGATATCGCCATTATTTATTATGGCTATTAACACGCTCTCCGACAAGCGGAAGCATTGAGACCTGTTTTCCGGGTTTGGTCAGGTGACGTTCGACATATACCCTATTCATGACAGAAGTACTTTGTAAGAGCTAACGTGATGAAGACTCTTCTTAGAATAATTGTATATCTAATGATCTTAACAGGTATGTATAAACAAACACTGACATGTTAAATATTTAAATGATATGGATTATTTCAATCTGAACATTAGTTTTAAACATTTCTTTTCCTCACAGCAGCCTGTCATGGTAAAACTTCTCCAGACACCTGATGATATATTGAAGAAACAAAATGAATCTGCTGTGATCACTTGTACTCACCAGATACAGAGCTATAACCAAATTTTGTGGTACAAACAAAGTCAGGATGTGTCGGGCTTGAAGTTCATGGGAAACCTTTTATATAAGGCTGGGACTACAGTACCGGAATTTAAAAACAAGATCAAATTGGAGGGAGATGCAGACAACATTGGCATTTTGAATATTCACAACCTCACACTGACTGACAGCGCAGTGTATTTCTGTGCAGCATATTACACAGTGCTCAGAATAACTTCTGTCTTATACAAAAACCTCTATTAAACAGCTTACTTTAAAAGCGTATTTGTACATGTTCCTCTCCACACCTGTGGGTTTTGTTTCAGTGCCAATACTAAACACAACAGCTGTAGGTCTGTAGGTCTTGCTTGAAATGTTGCTTAATATTTTGCTGCTTGTGGACAATTCCCATTTCAACTCAGAAACTTCTTATAGCCAGAAACTTCCTGCTTAAATTATGAATTTCGCCCCACCCTGAAATCACCATGATGTCATGACGTCACATCCTGTATTAACAAAAAAATTAGAATAATCACAGAAGAATATAATTTAACCCAGCCAGCATCAGGGTAACATGAGGAGGAACATTATTCTGTTGATTCTGACGCTACACTGCAGCCAAGGTATTCAAACTATCTTCGCTAAAACATAATAGAATAACGTTGCTTATATTTTTTTATGCTCAATTGCAGGTAACAGTGATGTTTTCAGCCATTCAGACTGTTCCAGAGAGTGGATCTCTGACTGTGAAAAATGTGCAGTTAGATGATAGTGTCATCTATTTCTGCTCAGTCAGTCAGCACACAGTGTAGTGAACTTTGGCAAGAGTTTGACAAAAAACAGCTGTCTTAAATAATTAAAGTAACAGTGATCAGCAGGGGGCAATGTGATTCCATAAATGTGCAGCATGTTTATGTAAATTTCAGATCCTGTAAAGACTGAATTCGAATAATTTCTCGAAACCATGACCAGTGCACTCCTAGCCATCATTCAATATGATCGTTGTTCTACTAATCCTGTCACTTTGTTGGAGTCAATGTATGATTATTTTTTCCAGAGCTTTACCATGTTACATAAATAAATGTGTTTATACTGAAATAATTATTAATAATTATCATTTCTCTTCAGGTGCTTCAAATCATGATGGTGTTTCACAGCCTGGCATTCTTTGGACACACCAGGGGAATTCTGTCCAAATAAACTGCACACACAATAAGGGAGCTGACTACACTCAGATGTACTGGTACCAGCAGAGAAAAGGAGAGAGTTTGAGCCTCATTGTGTTTACAAAAAGCTATGGTGAGCCAGACTTTGGAGATTCTAATCAAAGTAAATTTGGAGCGGATAAACGTGTTCCTGAGAGTGGATCTCTTACTGTGAAGAATGCACAGCCAGATGATAGTGCCATGTATTTCTGTTCAGTGAGAAAACACAGTGTGTCAAAAACTGAAGGCAGATGTACAAAAACACCTTGCACACAACGTATCTTATCAAATTTAAAGAATACTCTATCCAAAAGGGGGCACTCTGGTACAAGTAAACAGTTGTTTTTCAGTGTCTTGTAGAATGAAAGCCAATGCTTTCTTACAACAGAGATGCCTTTAAGAGAGAAAACTAAGCTGCCACCCTAGATGACATCACTTCCTTCATCATTCCTTTGTATTTGATTCATAGCAGAATCATTTAGCAGAGAGAGAAAACATGAGTTATGCTCACTGTCTCTGTGTTTCTGTTTTTGTTCTGCGTCTTGCAGGTAATTGTTTTTAGATTTTTAGACTTGTTAGTACATTGTGTCATTGAGATATATGAAATATCATCACATGATTATATAATTTAATGACTTATATTGCTTTTTACAGTCACCATCCTTGGTAAAAGTGTTATCCAGACTCCTTCCGATCTCCTGAAGAAAGAAAATGAATTTGCGGAGATCAAATGTACAAACAATGTACAAAACCATAATGTCATACAATGGTACAAACAAAGCCAGAGCACCATGGATCTTCAGTTTATGGGATACCTTAATATTAAACAAGAGATCAAAGAGACTATATTTAATGACAAGATCAAACTGAATGGAGATGGAAGAAATAATGTCACTCTGACTATCAACACCCTCATGCTGAATGATAGCGCAGTGTATTTCTGTGCAGCATATTACACAGTGCTCAGAATAACCTCTGTCTAATACAAAAACTACAGATTATCAGTGACAGCAAATGCACTCCCTCCTTGCACCTGGACTAGTGATTCAGTGATTATAATGCATACAAATAGCTTAGTAACAAATAAAACAAGAGCAAGAGCAATGTATGATTTTGAAGGGTATTTTGTTTTTAATTATTAATGATTTCTGAACTCATTATTACATGTTTAAGCATTTGAAAAGCACAGAAAAAAACAAAAACAAAATGTGAGTATGGAGTTATGCTCCTCTTCACCAAGTAGCAAACATGCAGTAGTTATTATAATCATTTGGTAAAACTCTTGCTTAAACCTGAAAATTTCCGTTTGGTGACATCACTTCCTCCACTGTTTTATTCATTTCATTAACTGTGTTTACTCACAGCAGTCACACACTGTAGCACAGGAAAACAACATGAATACAGTTTTCATTAGTTTCTCTCTCACAATTATGTGGCTCACAGGTAATAATGTATTTTATGAAGTGTTTCTTGATTTGTGTTACAACAACTGTATGTACATCATCTTTCACTCACACTTTATCATTAAATCTTGCAATTTGTCTCTTTACAGCTTCCACTTTTGGTAACACTGTTTACCAGACTCCTTCTAAATCAATAAAGGACCGAGATAAATCAGCTGTGTTTGTATGTACACACAATATAGCAGACTACTACCAAATAATGTGGTACAAACAGACCCAGGGCTCTCTGGCATTAAAACTAATGGGATACCTTAATCGTGAAACTGATCAAGTAGAGACAGATTTTAAAGACAAGATTGATCTTAAAGGAAATGGAAGACAGAACGGCACTCTGACAATTAAAGACCTCACAGAGGATGACAGTGCAGTGTATTTCTGTGCAGCATATGACACAGTGCTCTAAACTGCCTTTGTCTAATGCAAAAACTTGGCACTGTTACACTAATGGTTTATCAGCAAAAGATCTGGCCTCAGCCTCCAACAGGCTGGAGAGTGTTGTACAAAAACATAATTGCATAAAAAGACAGCATTGATCAACAGGTGGCAGTCTGGGACAACCAATATGCCACATGTCAAAACAGTTGAGTTTAAATAAAAGTATTTTGGGTGAAATACAGGTTATACTATAATGACACTTATGACAATCTGTCCGTTATCACAGATAATAACTTCAACCTCAATTTGTAAAAAACAAAACAAAACAAAAACAAAATACTTGTATTTTTAAAATAATACAGAGATGTCTATAGGTCAACTATTTTATTCAAAACTGCAGAGCTTGTGTCAACTCAGTTTGGCCATAACCCATATGAATTAACACTATTGGGACATTTTGTTGTGTAATCTAAAGAAAAAGACATTAAAGTGTCTTCTGAACTAGATAGAAGGTGGTTTCAACATTCGTATTGCCCAACAGGGGGCAGTGTGGTATAAATTTCAGCCTACTTGCAATGCAAACAAGTGATGCACTAAAGAAAGAATTTAAGAAATGATCTTTAATTTCATTATCATTGTGAAATGCATATCAGTTCTGATATTTATGTGCAAGATTATTCTGTGTAGATCAAATCTTATTTTCCCAATTTTATTACTCTTTTCTCTCAGGTTTAACCAGTTAGATATTGCTGACATCACTTCCTTCTGCTTGTGCCTTTAATTGCACAGACAAAAAACTTGTGAGAGAAACCATGATGAACACGTTCCTTAGCATACCTTTGTCTCTAATTATGTTTACAGGTAATAATAAACAAATATGCATTTACTTTCACAATGTACAGATTATTTTTGTTTAAACAGTATTATAAAAACTCTTCTTTTTCTTCACGGCTGCCAGTCTTGGTAAAACTGTTCACCAAACACCTGATGTTCTCTTGAAGAAGCAAGATGATTCTGCTGTGATCACTTGTACTCACCAGATACAGAGCTATAACCAAATTTTGTGGTACAAACAAAGTCATGATTCATTGGGCTTAAAGTTGATGGGATACCTTTATTATGATAAACAGAATAAAGAGCCTGAATTTGACAAGATCAAATTTGAGGGAGAGGCACAGACAAATGGAAATTTGACTATTCAGCGCAGTGTATTTCTGTGCCGCATTTTACACAGTGCTCAGAATCACCTCTGTCTAATACAAAAACCTCTTTTAAATTGCTTACTTTAAAAGCGTATTCATTCACTTTCCACTCAACACCTATGAGTTTTGATTCAGTGCCAATACTAAACACAAAACCAGTAGGTCTTGCTTAAAGTGTTGCCAATTCAATGCACATCTGAACTGAAGAAGTGAAGGAAGATGATAATTTCAGAATTTTGCCCCACCCTGAGATCACCACTACCATGATAATGATGTCACATCCTGTATTAACAACTTACATTTGAATCATTGCAGAACATTATATTTTTATAATTTAACCAAGACAGCCTCAACGTTACAAGATGAAGGACATTATTTTGTTGATTCTGATGCTACACTGCGGCCAAGGTATTCAAACTATCTTCTTTAAAACATAATAGAATAACACTGCTTATATATTTATATATTCAAACCCATGACAATAGTAGAATAATAACCTCTTGATATATTCACAGAAATATTTGTATTTTTCTTTCTATTTTATTTGCAGGTATCAATGACGTTTCACAAACTCCAAGTGTTTTAATGGCAGTTAAAGGGAGTACTGCTCAATTGAACTGCACACACAAAAAAGATTCTACGTTCGTCCAGATGTACTGGTATCGTCAACACCAAGGACAAACGATGACGTTAATTGTATTTACAAGCACTTTGAGCCCACCTGACTATGGTGATTCTGATCCAAAGAAGTTTTCAGTGATTAAATCTGTTGCAGAGAGTGGATCTCTGACTGTGAACAATGTGGAGTCAGATGATAGTGCTGTCTATTTCTGCTCAGTCAGTAAGCACACAGTGCAGTGATCTGTGGCAAGAGTTAAACAAAAACAACTGCCGTAAATAATTACAGTAACAGTGATCAACAGGGGGCAATGTGGTCCCATAAACGTGCAGCCTGTTCATCCAAATTTGTTGTAATATGTACAACTGCCACACAGAAATATTGCTTCAAACATTGCCTAGAAAAGCTCTGGTAAGGGTTTGAACATCTAAGAATTGTGTCTGCTTCCTGCAAATGGGCAAAGGTGACAAGAGACATGATTTTTGGTGATGCGCACTCTTACTTCAGATTCATTCTTTGACCAGCACAAGTCAAGATGATCAGAATTTATGTCACTGTTGCTGCTGAGGTACTGGGACAGTTTTTTTTTTTTTTTTTTAATTTAATTAAAAATTAAACCTTATTAAACAAATATCAATGATAATATTTAGCCTACCACTGTATATCAGAGTATTGTTTTGTTTTCTCTCTTAATTTCTACTCAGCTTCTGTCTTTAGTATCAAAATTTATCAGAGTCCTCAAGTCTTATATAAAACAAAAGGAGATAAATGTCAGCACAGCATATCAAGCAACAATGTGATACTCTGGTACAACAAACAACCCCCTGGTCAGGGACTGACATTACTGGGACATCTCATGATGTGGATTGGACAAAGAGAGGATGACTTTATAGTCAAAGTTGAACTCAAAGGAGTTTTCTAATCATAAAATCATTATCTTTCAGAATGGCCAGTCCACACAGTGATATTGACAGTCAAACCTTAATACAAAAACTCTCTAGTCTGTATTACTCTTACCGTTTTTTTTTTTTTTTACCACATAAACTCTGATTCACCTGCTGAGGGCTCAGGGTTTGATTTGATCAACATTTTATAATTTTAGATCCTGATACAAAGTTTACCTGAAATTAACTTATACCACTATCCAACCACTAGGGGACCAAAAGTTGTATAGTGTATACTTGCTTTTTGTGAGTGGCTACATGACATCATTTCCTATTAGACGGGCCTTACAACATTTAATGCACAGAATTGTCATTGAGCACATAAAACAAACATGACTCCATTAAGTGTTTGTGTTTTTCTAGTATGCCTTACAGGTAATTATTTTAACTTATTATGTGAAATTGAGCTACACTGCTTACATAGATTCTCATTGTAAATGCATTTTTTTTTTTTTCCGTTGCAGCTGCCTGTTTTGGGAAAACTGTTTTCCAGTCACCTGGTGATCTCATAAAGAATCAAGATGAATCTGCTATGATCACATGTACACACAATATACCAAGCTATGACCGTATTCTTTGGTACAAAAAAGACATCATGGGCTTTACGTTCATGGGGTATCTTAATCTCATATATGATAACCCAGAGCTGGAGTTTAAAAGCAAGATCAAACTGAATGGAGATGGAAGAAATAATGGCACTCTGATTATCAACACGCTCATGCTGAATGACAGTGGAGTTTATTTCTGTGCAGCATATGACACAGTGCTCAGAATCACCTGTGTCTAATACAAAAACCCTACTGTGATATGAAGCTAACTGAACCCCACCCCCCAAATACATTTTCTACAAATTTACACATTTAAAACTAATATAAAAGATATGTTTTGTCCACTTAGGCTGTGAAAATTACACTTTTGTGCATATTTCACGTATCAAAACAGAAAATGCTACCAAAATGCGTGGCAGGAATTTGCAGCAATTACAAAACCTGTGGGTAGATGGTGCTAAGGGTCCATAATATAATTTGTAAAGAAATACTTAGGGGCGGTTATGTTGCAATATTCATAGAGAGATCAAACTGAACTTTTCACTTAGAATATTTCTCCAGTCTGAATCAACATGATCAGAGTTCTCCTTGTTTTGCTGCTTTGGCTTTCAGGTACCTACTTTATATTAAATGATGCTAGTTTCATAACACAATTACTTATAATTAACTATAATGCAATTTTTGTTTCTTCATACAGGTTTTGTTGTAAATGGCAGTGTTAATCAAAGCCCCTCAATTCTAATTAAATCTGAGAAAGACACTGCAGAACTTGTATGCGAACACAACATACCATCTTACTCTAGGATCTTCTGGTACAAACAAACACTCGGCCATGACTTCACATTTCTTGGATATACCTGGAATAAGAATTCTGTCCCAGATGATAATTTTGATAAAAAAATTGAATTGGACGGAGATGGAACCAAGAATGGTTCCTTAAAAATCATCCAACTTGAAGCCAGTGACAGTGCAATGTATTACTGTGCAGCTAGTTTCCACAGTGTGCTGTGCAGTCATGCCACAATACAAAAAGCTCTGAAAGCACCACTGCTGCACAATTAACCACAACAGCATTTTTGCACCTGCTCAAGGGCTTGTTTGAATTTCCTGATATTTGCATCCTTCTGATTTGATAAACACAGTAATAGCAGTCTGATTAACAGGAACGTAAACAATATTAATTTCATAATAGGTTCATGCTTATTTTGTGCCTTTGAATTAAACTGAGGTGTTTTTTCTCCCTGTGTACATACATTACATACATTTAAAAATAAAAGTTAATTTCAAAACTGTATATACCAAAGATAATACAGAGATACAGAGATAATACATTCTTTGGGTAAGTGTGTCTTACTAAAACGTATTGAATTATAGGAGCTCATCACAGCTTTTTATAGAGTTTACACATTTATATTTCTCTCCACAGTCAACATTCTTGGTAAAAGTCTTTATAAAATCAAGTGAAAAATCTTGGGGTGATTCTGGAGTCAGATCTTAGTTTCAGTAGTCATGTCAAAGCAGTAACTAAATCAGCATACTATCATCTCAAAAACATTGCAAGAATTAGATGTTTTGTTTCCAGTCAAGACTTAGAGAAACTTGTTCATACCTTTATCACCAGCAGGGTGGACTACTGTAATGGTCTCCTCACTGGCCTTCCCAAGAAGACCATTAGACAGCTGCAGCTCATCCAGAATGCTGCTGCCAGGATTCTGACTAGAACCAGAAAATCAGAGCATATCACACCAGTCCTCAGGTCCTTATACTGGCTTCCAGTTACATTTAGGATTGATTTTAAAGTACTTTTACTCGTTTTTAAATCACTCAATGGCCTAGGACCTAAATACATTGCAGATATGCTCACTGAATACAAACCTAACAGGCCACTCAGATCACTAGGATCGAGTCAGTTAGAATTACCAAGGGTTCACACAAAACAAGGGAAATCCGCCTTTAGCTTTTATGCTGCCCACGTTTGGAATCGGCTTCCAGAAGAGATCAGATGTGCTAAAACACTAGCCACATTTAAATCCAGACTAAAAACTCATTTGTTCAGTTGTGCATTTAATGAATGAGCACTGTGCTACGTCCAAACTGATTGCACTGTATTTTATGTATAATCATTTTTATTCCTGTTTTAATTCATTTCAAATCATTTTTTTAAATCATTTTAATTGTTTTATTGTTGTGATTATTACTTTTTATGATTATTTTAATTCATATTCTTATGATTTTATTATTTCCTTTTACGTAAAGCACTTTGAATTACCATTGTGTATGAAATGTGCTATATAAATAAACTTGCCTTGCCTTGCATTGCCTATAACCTGTGATGTTCTGTGACATCCTGTATAGCTGAAAAGTTTGAATATCCAAGCAAGATTTTGTTACTGTGCTGCAGCCAAGGTATACAATATTGGATAAAATTATCTCTGTGGGAAATAAAACACAAGTATTCTTTCAAACTCTACACGGTGTATCTATAAAAGAGTGCTGTACAAAAGAATATTGCATAAAAATATCAGTGACAGCATTAGTCAACAGGTGGCAGTCTGGTACAACCAATGTACTGTACTGTATATCAGAATGGTTTATATAAGCCAAACCAATAAGAAACATTCCCAGGTGACATTTATGTTGGTCTATAGACAGCTGATGGTTGATAACCACAGAAAAGAATGTTCCCCGTCAGTCCACTTCGAGCTGCGTCGAAACGCTTGGGGAACGCCCTCGGCGAGCCACCGTACTGAAGCGTGTGTAGAACCAAACCAATGAGGAAGTGCCACGTCATGAGCGGGATGACGTAGTCGATCAGGAAGCATAAGACACGCCGGCAACACGCTCATTTTAGCTTTTGCTCTTCAGCGAGCGTGTCTGTTGTGTGTGTGTGTGCTATTCAGTTAACAAAAACTCTGTTAGCCAGCCAAACAATCTGTAAAACATGTCTAAATGTAAAAGCAAAGTGGCGAGCGAACGACGTTTCAGACGTTGTGTTCCTCCCTGCCCGCGTTACATTGCAGGCGAGGACACACACGATCTGTGCGTCGTTTGTTTGGGTGCGGAGCATGCACAGTTAGCCCTCGAGCGGGCTGACTGTCACGATTGCGAGCTTCTCCCGCTCCGCGTGCTCCGCTCCCGCCTGGCCGTCTTTGATGAGGGCGGTCAGGTGCGAGCTCCCGCGGGCAGCGGTCCCGCTGCGGCCGAGGCCCAGCGTAGACTGCTCTCGTGGGGCTCGCAGGTGGATTTAGTGGAAGGATCTGAGACGGGCTCGTCCTTATCTCAGTCCTTAACCGCTAGATCCACGGTCCCCTCTCAGGGTTCGGAAGCCCGCGCTGCGGTTTCTTCCCCCCCGAGAGAGGACCCGGCGCTTCATCTGTCTTCCTCTGAGGAGGTTGACGTGATGAGCGTCGACACAGAAGAGACTGTGAGCTCGCCACCACAGTCTTTGGCATATGAGGAGCTCGTGGAGGTTGTAACTCGGGCGGTTTCAAAATTAAATCTGGATTGGCCGTCCGAGAAGCAGGACGTTCGTCCAAAGAGTAAATTGGACGAGCGGTTCCTGCGTGTACGATCGCAACCTTCACGGAGGGGTCTTCCGTTTTTCCCCGACCTTCACACCGAGGTGTCTAGGTCGTGGGGAAAGCCATATTCCTCTCGCATTTTCAGCCCCGATGTATCTACATATTCTAATGTGTCGGGGCTGAGCGAGAGGGGATATGGGGCGATGCCAGCAGTGGAGCAGACGCTTGCGAGCTATCTCTCCCCTGCTTCGGCATCGTCTCTGAAGGCCCCTAAGCTTCCCACCAAGGCTCTTAAACAAACATCTTCCTTGGTGGGAAAAGCTTATACGGCGGCAGGTCAGGCTGGTGCTTGCTTGCACACCATGGCGGTGTTGCAGGCATATCAGGCTGACCTGCTTAAGGACCTGGATGCTGGGGAGGAAAGGGAATCCGACACAGTTGCTGAACTGCGTCGGGCCACAGATCTGTCTCTCCGTGCCACTAAAGAGACGGCCCGTGCTATCGGCCGCTCTATGTCTGCCCTTGTGGCTACGGAGAGGCATCTGTGGTTGAACCTGTCCACTATGGAAGATAAGGACAGGTTCTTCCTGCTGGACGCCCCGCTTTCGCCTTCTGGCCTCTTCGGCGACGCAGTAAATACTGTCGTCGAGAGGTTTCAGGAGGCGAAAAAGCAAGCGGCGGCTTTCCAGCGCTTCCTCCCTCGGCGCCAGGTCCCCGGGGCTGCTGAGCGGGAGCAGCCCCGGCCGTCCAGCTCCTCATACCGCCAACAACAGAGGCAGAGCGTCGCTACTCGCGCCCCCCCTAAGAAAGACCAGGGGGCGGGACGACGCTCTGGGTCTGGGCCTTCTCGTCAGAAGACGGATCTGAGGACCGTCCTTCAGTCTAAGAAGGCCCAGACAAAAAGGCCCTGACGCTATTGGCGCTTTGGGCTCAAGAGCAGCCCCCACTGGGGTAGAAGGGTGTTTACCTCAGTATACGGTACCCCTTCTACCTCAGCGCTCTCGGGGAGTGTTGTTGCAGTCCCTGCCACCTCGTGTGTTTCAGGGCTCAACGAGCTCCCGCGAACGGGCTACCCAGCTGCCGCCCGGTCTCGGTACGGCACGGGGATGCTCGCTCCCCCCAGGAGGGACCCACCCCGAGGGGTTGGTCCTTCCAACTCCTATTACACCAGAGACCAGCCTCGAGCGGCTGGTTCCCTTAGTAGACTTTCTGGCAGCGTGGAAGCTTCTGCCGAACGTCTCATCATGGGTTCTGCGGATAATAGAACAGGGGTATGCAATCCAGTTTGGGTTGCGTCCACCCCGGTTTTCGGGGGTCCTCCACACTCTGGTGGCCCCCCAGCAGGCTCTGGTGCTAGAACAAGAAGTAGCTACTCTCCTAAGGAAGGAAGCCATCGAGGTGGTTCCTCCTCTCAAGAGGGAACTTGGGTTCTACAGCCGCTACTTCATTGTTCCGAAGAAGGATGGGGGGTTGCGTCCCATTATAGATCTGCGTCTTTTGAACCGCGCCATCAAACGGCTTCGGTTCAAGATGCTCACTATTTCTCAGATCGTTACACAGATCAGGTCCGAGGACTGGTTTGTCACTATCGATCTGAAGGACGCATACTTCCACATATCCATCCTTCCTCGTCACAGGAAGTTCCTGAGGTTTGCTTTCGGGGGCGAAGCCTACCAATATCGGGTTCTTCCTTTCGGCCTATCACTCTCTCCCCGCACTTTCACCAAGTGTGTGGATGCTGCCCTGGCTCCTCTTCGACTCCAGGGCATCCGCATACTCAATTATATCGACGACTGGCTGATTTTGGCTCAGTCGCGTCAGGAGGCGATTCGGCATCGAGATGCCGTCCTCGCCCACATGAAAATGCTGGGGTTAAGACTAAACGCCAAGAAAAGTGTGCTTTCTCCATCTCAGAGGACCACTTATCTGGGCGTGGTGTGGGATTCGACGACGATGCAGGCACGTCTGTCTCCTGCTCGTATCGAGTCGATCCTCACAGCAGTCAAGAGCGTGAAAGAAGGCCAGTCACTCACTGTCAAACAGTTTCAGAGACTGTTGGGTCTGATGGCAGCTGCGTCCAACGTAATACCTTTTGGCCTGCTGTACATGAGACCTCTGCAGTGGTGGCTCGGGACCAAAGGGTTTTCCCCGAGAGGAAACCCGTTTCGCATGATCAAGGTCACGCGGCGTTGCTTACGTGCCCTGGACATGTGGAAGAAACCTTGGTTCCTATCTCAAGGCCCGGTGTTGGGGGCTCCTTGTCGTCGCGTAACGCTAACGACGGACGCCTCCCTCACGGGTTGGGGGGCGGTCATGAGTGGCCGCTCAGCCCATGGTCTGTGGGAAGACCGCCATCTCACTTGGCACATCAATTGCCTGGAGATGTTGGCGGTGTTTCGTGCTTTGAAACATTTCCTTCCAGACCTCAGGGGACATCACGTGCTTGTCCGCACAGACAACACATCGGTGGTCTCCTATATCAACCGGCAGGGGGGTCTGAGGTCGCGCCCCCTTTACAGGCTGGCACACCAGATCCTCCTCTGGGCCCAGGGGAAGTTCCTCTCACTGAGAGCGACCTTCATTCCTGGGCATCTCAATCGGGGAGCGGACATCCTGTCGAGACAGGGGCTGAGGCCCGGGGAATGGAGACTCCACCCACATTCGGTGGAGCTCCTATGGAGGGAATTCGGCCTAGCAGAAGTGGATCTGTTTGCGTCTCAGGACACGACGCACTGCCCACTTTGGTTTTCCCTCACGCATCCAGCTCCACTAGGGCTGGATGCTATGGTACAGCCATGGCCGAGGCTGCGGCTGTATGCATTCCCCCCGATTGCTCTGCTCCCGGGAGTTCTGGAGAGAGTACGTCAGGACGGGGTCAGTCTACTCCTGGTAGCCCCGTTCTGGCCGGCCCGAGTTTGGTTCTCGGACCTGGTGGCCCTCCTAGACGGCTCTCCCTTCGAGATTCCGCTCAGGAGGGACCTCCTCTCTCAGGCAGGGGGCACCATTGTGCACCCCCGCCCGGAGTTGTGGAAGCTGTGGGCGTGGCCTCTGAGGGGGCACACCTCATAGCTTCCGGTCTCTCAGCTGAGGTTGTTGAGACCATCCTCCAATCCAGAGCTCCCTCCACGAGGAAGCTGTATGCCTTGAAGTGGAGACTCTTCACTTCTTGGTGCGGTCAGCGGACGCAAGATCCAGTTAACTGCCCGATTGGTACAGTTCTGGAATTTTTGCAGGACCGGTTTGCCGCGGGGCTAGCCCCTTCCACTCTGAAGGTGTACGTGGCGGCCTTGAGTGCTTTCCACGCCTTTCAGGGTGGTCTATCTATTGGGAAACACCCCCTTGTTATCCGCTTCCTCCGTGGTGCTCTCAGGCTGAGGCCAGCACAACGCACTAAGGTGCCCTCGTGGGACCTGGCAGTGGTTCTGGAGGGCCTCTGCGGAGCTCCCTTCGAACCTATCGAGGAGGTCCCAGTCAAGTTCCTGACACTTAAGACTGTGTTCCTCCTCGCCATCTCCTCCCTCAAGCGGGTGGGAGACCTTCAGGCGCTCGCCGTGTCATGCCTTGAGTTCGCTCCCGGTATGGTTAGGGCGTTCCTCTACCCCAGGCCGGGGTATGTTCCTAAGGTGCCTACTTCCGTGCCAGGTCCCATTGTGCTTCAGGCCTTTTGCCCTCCCCCCTTTCAGGAGGCGGGTCAGGAGCGTCTCAATCTGTTGTGTCCAGTTCGAGCACTGGACACATACGTCCACAGCACTTCCCTGTGGCGTAATGCAGATCAGCTCTTTGTGTGCTTTGGTGGTCCGAAGAAGGGCACTCCGGCCACCAAGCAGACCATAAGCAGGTGGGTGGTCGAGGCCATCTCACTTGCCTATGAGTCCTCGGGCCTCCGGTCTCCTCTGGGGGTCCGGGCACATTCGACCCGGAGTATGGCGGCCTCTAAAGCCCTTTTCTTGGGTTTGGCCTTGAGCGACATCTGTGATGCGGCGGGCTGGTCCTCTCCGCACACAT
Organism: Cirrhinus molitorella; assembly: GCA_033026305.1. Classification (NCBI taxonomy): domain Eukaryota; kingdom Metazoa; phylum Chordata; class Actinopteri; order Cypriniformes; family Cyprinidae; genus Cirrhinus; species Cirrhinus molitorella. Next base: position 12,573,361 of record CM065135.1, read on the forward strand.
TTGTTCGTTTTTATAACTTGGACCTTCCAATTACTCCAGGTTCTCGAGTCCTCTCCTCCTGACCTAACACACACTCAGGTAGGGGTGGGCTCACTCGTATGGCGCAGTGGGTATTCTCGTTCCCCAAGCGTTTCGACGCAGCTCGAAGTGGACTGACGGGGAACGTCCAGGTTACGTCTGTAACCATGGTTCCCCTAAGGGAACGAGACGCTGCGTCTACGTGCCATACTCCTGACACCCCCACACACGCTCGCTTCGCGTCAAGCTAAAATGAGCGTGTTGCCGGCGTGTCTTATGCTTCCTGATCGACTACGTCATCCCGCTCATGACGTGGCACTTCCTCATTGGTTTGGTTCTACACACGCTTCAGTACGGTGGCTCGCCGAGGGCGTTCCCCAAGCGTTTCGACGCAGCGTCTCGTTCCCTTAGGGGAACCATGGTTACAGACGTAACCTGGACGTTTACTTTGACCTCAGTTTGTAAAAGACTTAAATTTGAATTAAATAAGGATTTAATTAAAAGGTTATTCTGAAATTAGATGAAACTAAGATATGTATTAACTCCAGATGGAGGTGGTTTTATTTTCTGCCAACATTTACCAACAACTGATTTAAGATATAGCAACAGAAATGTTTGTTGGTATATGCAATTTAACTGTTTATATTTACCACTGGAGGCTAAAAAACATATACAAAAACATATAAGTTAATTTGTTCTCCCAAGTTGAGAAAAGCGGAGATATAGCTGACATCACTTCCTTGCACTCATGACATTATTGCATATCAGAAGCACTTGGTGAAAGAAACCATGATGGACACATTCCTTAGTGTATCTGTATGCATAATGATACTTACAGGTAATAACAACAAACAACATTACAACTCTACATTAATACATTATAATACAATAATGGATCCTGTTTTACACTGGTATACACTGTTTTTTTCTCCACAGCTGCCTGTCTTGGTAAAACTGTTCTCCAGACGCCTGACAATCTCATCAAGAATCAAGATGAATCCGCTGTGATCATATGTACTCACAATATACCAAGCTATTACAGAATATTATGGTACAAACAAAGTCCAGACATGTTGGGATTCATATTGATGGGATATCTTAATTATGATGCTAAGAATGAAGAACCTGAATTTAAAAGCAAGATCAAATTGGATGGAGATGGACAGAAAAATGGCACACTGATTATCAGCAACCTCACAATGACTGACAGTGCAGTGTATTTCTGTGCAGCATATTACACAGTGCTCAGAATCAGCTATCTCTAGTACAAAAACCTCTTTTAAATTGTTTGCTTCCGTGAAAAGCATATTTATTTCTCTCCACACCTGTGGGTTTTGATTCAAGGCCAATACTAAGCACAGTTGGTTTAGCAAATATAGTAAATAATGAAGCAAAAAAGAAAAAGGGTTCCAGATCTTGCATATTATGTAATAAATTATTTTAACTAAGTATAAAATAATTACAAATTAACTAATAATTTGAATTAAAACTAAAATAATTATGTAATTGTTTTCTTTTATTTATTTATTTATTTCAATTGTTGTTGCACTAATAAATCCACTAAATTTTTGCAATTTGGCAAATACTTCATCCCGTCCTTCCAAAATAAAATTTTAGCATCCTGTCACTTGACAAAAAAAAAAAAATTAAAATAAATAAATAAATAAATAAATAAAACAAATATAGTAAATTAAAAACATATTATGTAATAAGTAATTATGCAGTAAGTATAACATAATTATTTATTTGAATTAAAACTAAAATAATTATGTAATTGTTTTGTTATAAAACTAGTAATTGTTTTGTTGCACTAATAAATCTGCTATTGTTTGTCTGTTACATTTTCTTAATCTGCAGTTTAGCAAATTCTTTATCCAGTCCTTTCAAATTCAAATTCTACTTTAACATCCTGTCACTTGCAGTCAGTTTTTAAACTATACATTTTGCTCACACATGATAATGTCACATCCTGTACTGCCAACTAAATCATCTCAGAAGATGATTTAACCCATCCAGTCTCAACGTGACATGATGAGGAGCATTATTCTGTTCATTATGTTGCTACATTGGAGCCAAGGTATTCAAACTCAATTTCCATGACATACATTATAGAATAAATTATAATACAAACCAAAAGTTCACATTATTACAGAAATATTGGACTTTTTTCTCTCTATATTTCGATTTGCAGGTAACAGTGATGTTTCACAAGTTCACAAAATCACAAGAGTTTTAATGGCAGCAAAGAGAGTCCTGTTCAACTGAACTGCACACACAAAAATGATTATATGTTCTACCAAATGTACTGTTCTAATTGTGTTCTCAAGCACTTACACTTGCCACAAACAAATTTTCAGTCATTAAAACCATTCCAGAGAGTGGATCTCTGACTGTAAGTAATGTGGAGTCAGATAATAGTGCCATTTATTTCTGCTCATTCAAAGAGCACACAGTACAGTGATCTTTGTCAAAAGCTAAACTAAAACAGCTACCACAAATAATTACATTGATCAACAGGGGGCAATATGATTCCATAAATGTGCAGCATGTGAAACTACATGTGCTGCATTACATAAATCACTCACACTAATTGATGCTTCAGCAATTAATCATTTTGGATGGTTCAAAATGAATCAAGCTCATTTAGCTTAACACTGATTTTTAAACAGTTCAGAAAGATTAGCTGGTGTCTTTTTTCTTTCAAACAACACCTGAAACATGCTAAAGCAATATGTTATCCAGTCACATTGTGATCTCATAAATAATCAAAATGAATCTGCAGTGACTGTATGGACATACAGTATAGCTAGCTATGATTGTATGTTTTGGTAAAACAGATCCAGAACACACTGGACTTTAAGAACATTGGATATATTTTATATGAAATTAGTCTGAATTTGAAAACAAGGTCAAAATAAATGAAAATGGAAGAACATTGCAGTGACTGGACATTCAACTGACACACCATAACATGTTTCTAATAGGCCATTTATTTGTTGATAGTTCTGGATGATGGATAAAATCACCAAAAAAAAAAAAAAAAAAAAAGTATTAAAATATCTAATAAGTGCTGTTGAATGGGCAGAGTCATTTCTCAAATATTTCTAAGGGTATGTTACACATGACAAAGCTGTTTAATTCAGCTGTTTAAATCTCCAGAGTAGCTAAAATAATCTAGGTTTCAAGTTTTACAAAAATAAAATGTAATTATTCCACAGGAACAGTGGGTGTGGATATTGTTATACAAAAGCCAAAGATTCTTTGTGGACAACAGGAAAACTGCACACCCAATAAGGGCTCAAGCTACAGACAGATGTACTGGTACAGACAGAGACTATTCACAACCTCTTACACTAAACCAGAATTCAGATTCTGGGCCAAAAATTGTTTTGGCTGAGAGTGGATCTCTGACTGTGAACAATTTGGAGTTGAATGATAGTGCCATATAGTTCTGTTCAGTGAGTGAAAACACAGTATATCAAAAAACTGTTTTAAAATCAGAGATAAGTATTAATCAACAGGGGGCAGTGTGATTCAAGAAACTGTTTGCCTATTCACAATGCAAAACACATGTAACTGTTTGCATAAGACATTTTGAATAATGAATCATTATCACTGCCCCCCCTCTGTAAATCAAAAACATGCACAGTCTGAGTTGAAATTCAGTTCTGATACACAACTCATGTATAGTTTGAATCTTATTTTTTCATTTTATTTCTTGTTTCTCCCAGGTTTCACCAGTATACTCAAAATATACCCAACATAGTTGACATCACTTCCTCCCGCTTCTGCTGTTAATTCATTACAGAAGCACTTGGTGAAAAAACCATGATGAACATGTTCAATGGCATAGCTGTGTCGCTAATGATGTTTACAGGTAATATTAAAAAATATGCACTAAAAATATATTTTATCAGCATACAGATTGATTTAGTCTAAATGTTACTATACACAACTGTTTTTTTTTCCACAGCTGCCTGTCTTGGTAAAACTGTTCTCCAGACGCCTGATGATCTACTGAAGAAATAAGATGAATCTGCTGTGATCACTTGTACTCACAAGATACAGAGCTATAACCAAATACTATGGTACAAACAAAGTCAGGACTCACTGGGCTTAAAGCTGATGGGATACCTTTATGCTGAGTCTAAAAATAAAGAGCCTGGATTTGAAAACAAGATCGAATTAGATGGAGATGGAAGAAATAAAGGCATTCTGACTATCAGCAATCTCACATTGACTGACAACGCAGTGTATTTCTGTGCAGCATATTACACACTGATCAAAATCACCTCTGCCTAATACAAAAACCTCTTTTAAATGGCTTAATTCAGTAAAAAGCATATTTATGTTCCTCCCCACACCTGTGGCTTTTGATTTAGTGCCAATATTAAAAAAAAAAAAACTACAGTGAAGTGCAACAGTATTAGAGAGATCATATGAATAAGCACACAGAAATATCAGCATTATGTATATTATGTTTTGACAGAAAAATCAGTTTTGAACTTAAACCATTAGCTGAAAAAAATATATATATATATATGAAAGTGAAAATTACAAAATATAACTCTTATTGTGTTCACAACCAAATTAAAACATGCAAAGTGCAAACCCAATCTTCTGCTTTTTCTACTGCAAGACTAAATGTTAAACACTTTATATAGAACACATCTGAGTGCTGAATGTATCAACATTTAGGGATGATCTTTCACTGTCTGTGTATCTTATAGACGACATCACTTCCTTCTCTTGTGCCTGTACTTCATAAGCAGACGTACTGATTTTAGTACAAAGAGCTGACATAATGAACACTGTCCTTATCAAATTTGCATCTCTGTTGTGGCTAACAGGTAATGTTAAAAATATATATATGTTGTGCATATGACGATTAACTAATGTAAATGTTACTACTAATGTTATAATGATAAAATAATAATAATAATAAAAAAAAATTACTAATCACTACAAATAATGTTATTTTTCTCCGGACAGTGGCAAACCATGCAAAAACTGTTTTCCAGACTCCTGATGATCTCATAAAAAAACAAAATGAATTGGCTGTTATCATATGTTCTCATAATATACAGAGCTACAACCGAATGCTGTGGTACAAACAGAGTCAGGACATGCCTGGACTTAAGTTTATGGGATACCTTTACACTAATGAGAATATAGAGTCTGAATTTACAAGCAAGATCAAATTGGAGGGAGATGCATCGAGAAATGGTTCTCTGACTATCAACAACCTCACACCACAAGACAGTGCAGTGTATTTCTGTGCAGCATGGTACACAGTAGACGATGAAACCTTAATACAAAAAAGCTCTCTAAGTCTGTGCTGCATGACATCAGCTCTGCCTCACCTGCAAATGGCTCAGGGTTTGATTTGCTGCCAACATTGAGGTGAGATCATGTTGCTCTGAATTATCTTGTTAAACGACAGAAAGATTTTATAGATACATATACACCAATAAGTAAGAATATTTGAGGAATCCCATGTGAGAACAGAACAATCCCACCAGTTAATTAAATTGATAAACAAGGTGTATACTTAGCATCCCAGAACAGTAGAGGGAGCCCTTTCTCTGGAAATGCTAAATCAGAACAGCATTGAAAAATGTACATAATTTAGAGATTTCAAAATGAAGGTACTGTTCAAAAACGCAATAAATAAATAAAAAATAAAAACAAATCAGAGGTCAGTGTCTGTCTAAATCAGAATATATATTATGTTTGAAACATTTTTTCACTAGAATGTCTAAGTTTGTTATGATTATAGATTATTTGTTTTGAATATAATGTAAGTCAAGCACTGATTAACAAACATGAAGGCAAACATTTTTAACCTTTTAATTTCTAAACGTTCTTCACAACATGGTGTGCATGGCAGGAAATTGCAGCAATTACAAAAACTGTGTGTAGGAGGCGCCATGTGTCCATAATAGAATTTGTTAAAAAATATGGGTGGTCCTATGTGAACACTCACAGAGATGAGGAATTATATCAAATCAAACATTTCTTTTCACTTAGAATATTTCTCCAGTCTATACCAACATGATCAGAGTTCTTCTTGTCTTGCTGCTTTGTCTTACAGGTATCTATTTTTTTTATATTAAATGATGCTAGTTATGTAATAACACAGTTATTTACAAATAACTATAATGCATTTTTTGTTTTACAGGTTCTGTTGTTAATGGCGGTGTTAATCAAAGCCCAAATCTAATTAAATCAGAGAAAGACACTGCAGAACTTGTATGTGAACACAATATACCATCTTACTCTGTGATCCTCTGGTACAAACAAACACTTGGCCATGACTTTACATTACTGGGATACACCTGGAATAAGAACTATTTCCCAGAGGATAATTTCAATAAAAAAATCAAAATGGACGGAGATGGAACCAAGAATGGTTCCTTAAAAATCATCGAACTTGAAGCCAATGACAGTGCAATGTATTACTGTGCAGCTAGTTTCCACAGTGTGCTGTGCAGTCATGCCACAATACAAAAAGCTCTGAAAGCACCACTGCTGCACAATTAACCATTGCAGCTCTTTTGCACCTGCTTGGTTGAATTTTTTTGATAATATTTGCATCCTTCTGATTTGAGATACATACAATACCGGTAGAAGTCATGTGGTCTAAATATGAACATATAAGCTAGTCAATGTAAAAAAATATTCATTTTATAATAGGCCTATATATTTACAGAAATGTAGTGCAGCCATTACGTATCTTAATTCGAAGATCATGGCTGTGAATGTCTCTCTAAACACATTTAACATATACATTTCATCTTACTAAAACATAATACTGAATGATATATAGTAACATCTGCATTTTATTTATTTATTAAGTTTCTTTTCGAGCCATCAGAATTTCATCTTATGTTTTGGCCATATAAATATCAGTTGCATGTTCATGCTCAGTTTGTACCTTTAAATAAAACTGAGGTGGTTTTTCTTCTCTGAGTAATTTATTTATTTTCCTCTGAGGATTAATTCTTGGTCATTCTTGGTATTTTCAATAAACAATACACCATAATTTGTTTGAATAGGCCATTTATTTGTTTATTTATTGATAGTTTCCTGTTTATACTGCTTTTTCTCATGTACTATTGTAACCTATTATGTCATATCTTGTTCAGCAACAGCTTCAGCTTGAATCTACTGAAAGGTTGGGATTCACTGTACGCCCCTCCAAAACTCAACATGACCAGGGCCATTATTTCATTGATTCTGTCAAGGTATCAAAATTATTTTTTAAAATTAGCTCTTTAAATGGTCTTCATAGCAGCTCAAACAAACTATATATATATATATATATTATTTTTTTTTTTTGTTTTGTTTTGCCAAATAAACTATAAGTTTTCCATAGGAACAGTTTGTGTGGATGACGTTATACAAGAGATAAGTGAAGAGTTCAGATGCAAAACCTCCTAAAAGCCATCCTGGTCAAAAATGAGATAATGATACTGAGTGAATGCTCTTGACACATATTGTATGTCCATCAAATACTTTTACTTAAACTTGCTAAAATAACAGCCTTAGCCCAATCAGAAGTACTGGTACTTAGGTAGAAATCTATACATTGGAGCCTTTTTTTTTTTTTTTTAAAGAAAGACGTCAGATGGATTTAGAGGGTTTTGCATCGGAACTCTTCAAGCATTGATCAACAGGGGGCAATCCAATTCAACAAATTGTCTCCCTACTCACAATGCAAAACCAATGTAAGAGATTTTAATGAATGATAATAATAAATTATCACTGTCCCCTTTTGTAAATTAAAAACATGTACAGTCTGAGTTGAATATCAGTTCTGATATTTATACACAACTCCATTTGTTCATTTTTCTCCCAGGAATCAACAGTTAGAACCCAATAAATCTGACATCACTTCCTTCTGCTTGTGCTGTTAATTCATAACAGAAGCACTTGGTGAAAGAAGCCATGATGAACACGTTCAATAGCATCTGTGTCGCTAATGATGTTTACAGGTAATGAAAAATATACACTAAAAAATTATTTTACCAGCATACAGATTGTTGTAGTCTGAATGTTATTATACACACCTGCTTTTTCTTTCTTTCTTTCTTTCTTTCTTTCTTTCTTTCTTTCTTTCTTTCTTTCTTTCTTTCTTTCCTCCACAGTTGCTTGTCTTGGTAAAACTGTTCTCCAGACGCCTGATGATCTACTGAAGAAACAAGATGAATCTGCTGTGATCACTTGTACTCACCAGATACAATACTATGACCGAATACTATGGTACAAACAAAGTCAGAACTCATTGGGCTTAAAGTTGATGGGAAACCTTTATATTGAGTCTAAGAATAAAGAGCCTGAATTTGAAAACAAGATCAAATTGGACGGAAATGGAAGAGATAAAGGCACTCTGACTTTCAGCAATCTCACACTGACTGACAGTGCAGTGTATTTCTGTGCAGCATATTACACAGTCATCAGAATCACCTCTGTCTAATACAAAAACCAAAAAAAAAGCATATTTATGTTCCTCCCCACATGTGTGGGTTTTGATTCAGTGCCAATACTAATAAAGAAATACAGTGAGGTGCAACAAAACTAGAGGGATCAAATGAATAAGCATATAGAAATATTAGCACATTTTGACCTTAATACACAAGTTATGAAAATTAATATGAATGCTGGAAAACATGTAATCTGGTCAACAGGAATGTAAACAGTATTAATTTCTTAATAGACCATACACAATATTTAAAGTTATTTAAAGTGAGTCATACAGTACATATACATTTAAAAAGAAATGTTTAAAAGTTTAAAAGACTGTTACATTTTAAAATTGTGTATGTCAGGTTTTACAGAGTTAATACATTCTTAGGGTAATAGCGTCTTGCTAAAACATTATATCATTTAAATTTTAGGAGTTCATCACAGCTTTGTATAGCACCCGCTTCGGATGTTATCACTCGATTGAATGGGCGTTATCAGTGGTTATCAGCTGATAGTTATGGGCCAGAAGGGGCCTGCTGCGCCTACTGGTAGGCTCAGAAGGCTGTTATCATCCATCCATACGTCATTCAGTAGACTTCCGATTCCCGGTGAGCTGGATTCCTCTGGATTGGATCTGGAGTCTTCTCTAATTTGTATCGGTGATTAACCATGTGGATGGATGATAACAGCCTTCTGAGCCTACCAGTAGGCGCAGCAGGCCCTTTCTGGCCCATAACTATCAGCTGATAACCACTGATAACGCCCATTCAATCGAGTGATAACATCCGAAGCGGCTCTGTATAGAGTTTACACATTTATATTTATCTCTACAGTCAACATTCTTGTTAGAAGCCTTTATAACCTATGATGTCACATCCTGTATAACAGAAAAGTATGAAGGAATGAATGACCAAGCTTGGGACTCTGTCTGTGCTGGATTAGAACTGAACATGACTACAGTCTTTTTTTCACTGATTCTGTTACTGTTCTGCAGCCAAGGTATCCAATATTTGGTAACATTTTCTTTAATTTTTTTTTTTTTTAAAAGCCATTTAAAAACATGTTTTTTCTTTTAATATTCACAGGCACTGTAGGTGGGAGTGATGTTGTACAAGAACCTATTCTTTGGAAAGAAAAAGGGAGTTCTGCAGTTATAAACTGCAAACAAAATAAGGGCACTGCCTACAATCTGATGTACTGGTACAAACAGCGTCCGGGAGAGTCTATGAAACTCATAGTAATCACTAATGCTTATGGAGAGCCAGAATTTGGAGATGTTGATAAAAACAAATTTGACACTGAAAAAAATTATCCTAAAAATGGATCTCTCACGGTAAAAGATCTAGAGCCAGAAGACAATGCCATATACTTCTGTTCAGCAAGTGAGCACAGTGTGTCAAAGGCTGGAGAGTGCCATACAAAAACATTATTACATAAAAAGATCAGTGACAGCATTAGTCAACAGGTGGCAGTCTGGTACAACCAATGTACTGTACTGTTCAGTTTACCAGAATGGATTATTTATAAGCCAAACTAACTCCCAGGTGACATTTATTTTAGTTTATAGACAGCAGATAGTTGATAATCACAGAAAAGAATGTTGACTTTGACTTCCGTATGTAAAATATTTTAATGATGTTTTAATACATTTAATGCCATATTTTTAACCACTGTCTTTGCACCCGACCTTCGATGATCCAAATCATCCAGATAATCTAACATTTGTTTTCCTTTTTGACATTTGACTTTTTTTTTCTTCTTCTGTGGTCTACTGTACAGACATGAATTTACTTTTCTCTAAGCCTGAGGCTTTTGGAGTGTAAAGGCTCTTTACATTTTCAGAAAAAAACTAATATAACTTTTTATATTAAAAACAAACAAGCAAGCCTTGCCCAGATTTAAAAAGTAATGCAAAAGTAACGTAACGCATTACTTTCCATAAAAAGTAACTAAGTAACGTAATTAGTTATTTTTTTAGGGAGTAACTCAATATTGTAATGCACTACTTTTAAAAGTAACTTTCCCCAACACTGTTTATTTCTCTCCAAACCTGTGGATTTTGATTCAAGGCCAATATTGAACACAGTAGTTCTAGAAAATATAACAAATAAAGAAGCCAAAAAAAATGGGGTTTAGATTCTGCATATTACATAATAAATAATTATGTAATTAACTATAAAATAATTATAAATGAATTAATTTAAACTAAAGTTTAAAACTACAGTAATTATGTATTTGTTTTGTTGTAAAATTAATAATTGTTGTGTTGCATTAATAATTCCGTTAATGTATGTCTGTGTTAAATTTGCTTAATTTGCAGTTTAGCAAGTTATTCATCCTTCTAATTTAAATTTCACTTTAACATCCTGTCACTTGGAGTCAACCATAACCATCACACATGATGATTTAACCCATTCAGCCTCAATGTGACAAGATGAGGAGCATTATTCTGCTCACCCTGTTGCTACACTAGAGCCAAGGTATTCAAACTCAGTCTAGATGACAGACTTTGTGGAATAAACTATAACAGAAACCAAAAGTTCAGATTATTACAAATAGATTTTACTTTTCTACTTTTCATTTCTTTTTACTTCTCTGTATTTCAATGTACAGGAAACAGTGATGTTTCACATTATTCCAAGTGTTGTAATGGCAGTAAAGTGGAATTCTGTTTAACTGAACTGCACACACAAAAAGGATTCTACGTTCAACCAAATGTACTGGTATCAAAAACGGCAAGGACAAACTATGACTCCAATTGTGTTCACAAGCACCAAACCAGACTATGGTGATTTTGATACAAACTAATTATTAAAACTGTTCCAGAGAGTGGATCTCTGACTGAACAATGTGCAGTCAGATGATATTACCATCTATTTCTGCTCAGTCAAACAGCCCACAGTGCAGTGAACTTTGGAAAGAGTTTAACAAAAAAAAAAAAAAAAAAAAAGCTGCCATTGATAATTACAGTAACAGAGATCAGTAGGGGACAGTGTGATTCTACAAATGTGCACCATGTTCTTGCAGATTTGCTGTATTTTATAATTGATTCACATTAATTGATGCTTCAACTATAAATCATTTTACAGTACAAGTTTGGATGCAGAATCAAACTCATTTAGCTATTTTTAAAGCTATTATTGTGCCATATTATTACCAGAAGTTATTCTTGGTCACAGTATTTTCCAAAATCTGAGAATCCAGTCAAATATCAAGTAATTTTAATCAAGTAATTTTACTGACAGTGAAGTGAATGAGCATTTAACCAATACACCATTATATGTTTCTAATAGGCCATTTATTTGTTTATTTGTTGATAGTTTCCTGTTTATACTGTTTTCCCTCCTGTACTATTATGATCTATGATGTCACTGTCAACATCAACGACTTCAGCTTGTATCTATTGAAAGGTTGAAATTCACTGTACGCCCCACCTGAACTCAACCTGACCAGTGCATTATTTCATTGATTCTATTGCTGCACTACAGTCAAGGTTTCAAAATTATATATATATATTTTTAAATTAGCTTAAGATGGTTTCCATAGCAACTGAATTGATCTGTTCTTACATTATTAACAAATGAACTGTATTTCTTCCACAGGTACAGTGGGTGTGGATGATCTTATACAAGACTCTAAGATTCTTTGTGGACAAAAGGAATTACATTCATATGAACTGCACACACACCAAGGGCTCAAGCTACAGACAAATGTATGGGTACAGACAGAGATCCTAAGCATTTTAAAGGCAGTAAAGGGGAGTTCTGTTCAAATTAACTGCATACACAGTGCAAACTCAATCTTCTGCACTTAGACAGAGCTATTTGTACTGCAAAACTACATGCCAAACACTAGATAGAACACATCTGAGTGCTGAATGTATCAACATTTAGCACTGATCTTTCACTGTCTGTGTACCCTATATGACATCACTTCCTCCTCTTGTGCCTGTACTTCATAGCAGTCGTGCCCACTTTAGTATAAAGAGCTGACATAATGAACACTTTCCTCATCAAATTTGCATGCCTGTTGTGGCTTACAGGTAATATTAAATATAAAAATATATTTGTTGTGCAAATGATGATTAACTGTTATGTTACTTTAAAGTTATAATGATTTTTTTTCAAACTTTACTAATCACTACAAACAATGTTATTTTTCTCCATGGACAGTGGTAAACCATGCAAAAACTGTTCTCCAGACTCCTGATGATCTCATAAAGAGTCAAAAAGGATCGGCTGTTATCATATGTTCTCACAATATACAAAACCACGATCAAATGCTGTGGTACAAACAGAGTCAAGACAAGCCTGGCCTTCAGTTGATGGGTTACCTTTATTTTAAAGACAATATAGAGCCTGAATTTACAAACAAAATCAAATTGGAAGGAGACGCAAAGAAAAATGGTTCTCTGACTATCCAGAACCTCACACCACAAGACAGCGCAGTGTATTTCTGTGCAGCATGGTACACAGTGATATAGACAATGAAACCTTCATACAAAAAGGTCTCTAGTCTATGCTATCGCATCAGATCTGCCTCACCTGCAAATGGCTCAGGGTTTGATTTGCTGCCAACATTGAGGTGAGATCATATTGCTCTAAATTATCTTGTTAAAAGACAGAACAATTTTCTAGATACATATACACCAATAAATAAGAATATTTGACGAATCCCAAGTGAGAATAGACCATTAGAAAAATTGTGACCTCATACAGTCAATTAAATTGATACAAAAGTTTTCCTGAACAGTAGAGGAAGCCATTTTTCTGGTAATGCTAAATGTGAACAGCATTGTACAATATACCTAATTTATTGATTTTAAAATAAATGCACTGTTAAAGAATAATAATAATAATAATAATAATAATAATAATAATAATAATTAATGTTTAATGACATGCTAATTATAATGTTCCTCAAATTTCCACATTAAAAACTAATACAAAAGATATGTTTTCGAGATATGTTTTGTGTACATATGCTGTGAAAATAATAAGAACCATAAGGTTCCAATAACGTAAAAAAAAAAAAAATACAAATAATGACATTCGTACAAGTATATTATCGCATTAATAATAGCAAATTGTTAAATACAATTGCATATTTTGCACAATTGTGAAAATTTCACATATCAAATCAAATAATATACTGCCAAAAACAAGGCACTCTGGTACAAAATTATGATTAAATTACACACTGAATTATATACTGAGGTCAGGGTCTGTCTATATCAGCAGAAATAGATATGTTAGAAACATTAGAAACATATCTGAGTTCATTATGATTATAGTTTTTATAAACTGGTTTAAGCATTTATTAACAAACATAGGGACAAACATTTTTAACATTTTCATTTCTAAACTTTCTTCACAGCATGGTGTGAATGGCAGGCAATTACAAAACCTGCGTGTAGGAGGCGCCAAGGGTCCATAGTGGAATTTGTTAAGAAATATAGGTGGTCATATGTGAACACTCATAGAGATAAGAAGTTATAGCCAACCAAACATTTCTTTTCACTTAGAATAGTTCTCCAGTCTAAATCAACATGATCAGAATCCTTCTTTTCTTGCTGCTTTGGCTTACAGGTAACTATTTTATATTAAATGATGCTAGTTATGTAATAACACAGTTACTTACAATTAACTATAATGCACTTTTTGTTTCCTTTTCAGGCTCTGTTGTTAATGGCGGTGTTAATCAAAGCCCCTCAAATCTAATTAAATCAGAGAAAGACACTGCAGAACTTGTATGCGAGCACAACATACCCTCTTACAATATGATCTTCTGGTACAAACAACCACTCAGCCGTGACTTTACATTACTGGGATATACCTGGAGTAAGAACTATTTCCCAGAGGATAATTTCAATAAAAAAATCAAAATGGACGGAGATGGAACCAAGAATGGTTCCTTAAAAATCATCCAACTTGAAGTCAGTGACAGTGCAATGTATTACTGTGCAGCTAGTTTCCACAGTGTGCTGTGCAGTCATGCCACAATACAAAAAGCTCTGAAAGCACCACTGCTGCACAATTAACCATTGCAGCTCTTTTGCACCTGCTCAAGGGCTTTGTTGAATTTTTTTGATACTATTTTGATTTGATTTGAGATTATTACTTCTGATTTGAGATTCATACAATGCCAGTAGAAGTCATGTGGTCTAAATATGAATGCTAGAAAACATACAAGCTAGTCAATTTATAATTTTATAATAGGCCTATATATTTACAGCAATATAGTTGTGATGAAGGGGACGGAGACAGTTCGTCGCCTTAGAATTATAAGGTTCTATCTGCATTCTGAGCACTTTTGAGATATTGAGCTTCAAAGTTTTTGCATCCCATAGACATCTGTAGATAGAACCATATTTGTTTTCTAAAAAAAGGCCCAAAATGTACACAGCTTACATAAGAAACATCACATTATGTAAATAAATTGTCACAGAATACGAATATGTGAATAACTCAATTTTGACAAAAATGTCAGATAGAACCTTATAATTCTAAAGCGACGAGTTGGATCCATGTGCAAAGCTTTATTTATAACAGAAAACATAGTCAGACAGACGGGGTCAGACAGGAACAAACAGGAACAACGGAGATAAACAAGGGAGGCATTAAAATCTGAGCGAAGGGGTCAGGGCAGGCGGAAGGCTAACAAGGGTAATCCAGAAGGCAAGCAAGGGGTCGATAGGTGGGTGGAAGGAAATCTCAGGAACCAGGAACAAACGGGAACAGCAACGGGAAAATCAAACACGGGAAAACGCTCGGAAATGACAGTGTGAAACTAATCTATTTATACAGAGAGGGTGAAAAGCAAGATGGCTGACAAAGGTGAGGGGTGAAGGGTCAGGAGTAACAGAAAGGGATTATGGGGAATGTAGTGAGTTATGGTCCATAGAACATAGTGAAAGCTCCCTCTAGCGGAGAGAGGAGGGAGCCACAGCGGCACGATTTGTGACAGAGCCCCCCCCAGGAGCGGCTTCCAGACGCTCAGGACAGTCCAAAAAACACCAAAGGGCAGGGGGGGGCAGAGTGCACCAGGTCCATGCGGGATGACAGAGCTAGGAGGGGCAAATAGTCCAGGAGCTGCCGGAGTGGCAGGAGAGCAACAGAGCTGCCAAAGATGCTCAGGAGACCACCAAGATGGAGCAGATATTCTCTTGAGTGAATCAGACGCCCTCCAGGGCGGAGCAGACAGGACAGGAGCCCTCCAGGGTGGATCTGACGCCCTCCAGGGTGGATCAGACGCTCACCAGGGCGGAGCAGACAGGACAGGAGCCCTCCAGGGAGGATCAGATGCCCACCAGGGTGGAACAGACAGGACAGGAACTGATGGGTCTGTAACACAGAACAGAAACAAACACACAGAGAGAGAGAGAGAAAGCTCAGAGCCTAAAGACCAGGCCCGGGTTGACTGAACCCCCGGCATGCTGAAGGCCTCTGTGGCCAAATTGGTACTGGGTGAGGGCTTTCTGGAGTGGCGTGGGTTGCTGGGCTCTACCTCCGTGCAAGGAGCAGGTGCAGTGCTGCCCCCCCCCACCCCCGTTATCGAAGAAGGATGGGCTGCCTCCCCTGGAGACTCAGTGGAGGTGTACGCGGCCCAAACAACCCACAGCACAACTCCCATGAGGAGTGTGACTTCTGAGTAACCAGTTCAAGAAGTGTGGCTGTGAGCTTACTTGGTACAGGAACAGCGGCTTTGACCTGACTTGGCTCAGGAACAGCAGCTCTGACTTGACTTGGCTCAGGAATAATGGCTCTGACTTGACTTGGCTCAGGAACAATGACAGTAATATTTCTTGGCTTGAGAACGGCAGCTGTGTCTTGACCTTGTCCAAGGAGAGCGGCTGTGTTGTGACAGGGTTCAGATGGAGCAGCTGCGATGGGGCTTGACTCAGGAGGCGGAGCAGCTACAACAGAGCTTGACTCTGGAGGCCGGACAGCTACGACGGGGCTTGACTCAGGAGGCTGATCGGCTGTGATGGGGCTTGACTCAGGAGCCGGAGCAGCTGCGACGGGGCTTGACTCAGGAGGCAGAGCGGCTGCGACGGGGCTTGACTCAGGAGGCGGAGCGGCTGCGACAGGGTTTGACTCAGGAGCGACATCACTTGTCTCTGGAGTGACAGCTGCGACATCACTTGACTCTGGAGTGACAGCACTTGACTCTGGAGCGACAGCTGCGACACTTGACACGAGGGGAGCAGCTGCGGCGTGACTTGGCTCTGGAGGAACGGCTGTGACTTGACTTGGCTCTGGAGGAACAGCTGTGACTTGACTTGGCACTGGAGGAACAGCTGTGGTGGAATTAGGGGGGGGGGGGGGGGTATGAGGGGGAGATAAAGCTGCTGGATCCGGGGTAGGTGAAGTCTTCTGTGATGAAGGGGACAGAGACAGTTGGATCCATGTGCAAAGCATTATTTATAACAGAAAATATTGTCAGACAGGCAGGGACAGACAGGAACAAACAGGAATAATGGAGATAAACACGGGAGCTTGACTCTGGAGCGACAACTGCAACACTTGACACGAGGTGAGCGGCTGCGGCGTGACTTGGCTCTGGAGGAATGGCTGTGACTTGACTTGGCTCTGGAGGAACAGCTGTGACTTGACTTGGCACTGGAGGAACAGCTGTGACTTGACTTGGCTCAGAAGGAACAGCTGTGACTTGACTTGGCTCTGGAGGAACAGCTGGAGGAACAACGGCACTGGAGGAACGGCTGTGACTTGACTTGGCACTGGAGGAACGGCTGTGACTTGACTTGACACTGGATAGGCAGTTGAGGCTGGACATGACTCTTGACTTGGCTTTGGAATGACGGCTGTAACCCGACTTGGAACAACAGCTGCCACTGGACTTGACTCTGGAACAATGGCTGGGCTTGACACTGGATGGACAGCTGTGATGGGACTTGATACTAAAAGAACAGTTGAGGCTGGACGTGACTCTGTTCTGGAACAGCGGCTGATATTGACACTGGAGATACAGTTGTGGCAGGACCTGATACTGGAAGGAGAGCTGTGACAGAACTAGACTCAGGATGGGTGGCCATGACAGATGCTGACTCTGGAAGGGTGGCCATGACAGATGCTGACTCGGATGCGGCAGCCATTTTGTCAGCTGCAGCGGTGGGAGGTAATCCATGCTGACAATCAGTCCGTGGTGAAAGATATCACTGGAGGGAAACTCAGCCATCTTGTTCTTGCGCGCTGGCGCGGCCACCACTTTGTGATCGCGTTTCGGCGCGGCCTCCATTACTATTCAGTGCTGTATTACCGTCTTAGACGGATCCGGCCCGGGCCTGGTTTCAGTGGGAGCGGACTACTGTCGCAGAGCGGATCCGGGCCGAGTCTGGTCCAGATCTGGCCCAGTGCTGGATAAAGCTGCTGGATCTGGGGTAGGCAAAGTCTTCTGTGATGAAGGGGACAGAGACATTTGGATGCATGTGCAAAGCTTTATTTATAACAGAAAACATAGTTAGACAGGCGAGGACAGACAGGAACAAACAAGAACAATGGAGATAAACAAGGGAGGCGTCAAAATCTGAGCAAAGGGGTCAGGGCAGGCGGAAGGCTAACAAGGGTAATCCTGAAGGCAAGCAAGGGGTCGATAGGCGGGCGGAAGGGAATCTCAGGAACCAGGAACAAACAGGAATGGCAACGGGAATGGGAAAATCAAACACAGGAAAACACTCGGAAATGACAGTGTGAAACTAATCAAGACTTTGCGATGTGATAGTAGCAAAACCGGTCTATTTATACAGAGAGGGTGAAAAGCAAGATGACAAAGGTGAGGGGTGAAGGGTCATGAGTAACAGAAAGGAATTATGGGGAATGTAGTGAGTTATGGTCCATAAAACATAGTGAAAGCTCCCTCTAGCGGAGAGAGGAGGGAGCCACAGCGGCATGATTTGTGACAATAGTGCAGCCATTACGTATCTTAATTAGAAGATCATGGCTGTGAATGTCTCTCTAAACACATTTAACATATAAATTTCACCTTACTAAAACATAATACTAGATGATATATAGTAACATCTGCATTTTATTTATTTATTAAGTTTCTTTTCAAGCCATCAGAATTTCATCTTATGTTTTGGCCATATAAATATCAGTTGCATGTTCATGTTCAGTTTGTATTCTTTGAATAAAACTGAGGTGTTTTTTCTTCTCTGAGACAGTGCAGTGACTGGGCATTTAACCAATACACCACAATATGTTTTAATAGGCCATTTATTTGTTTATACTGCTTTTTCTCCTGTACTTGTAACCTGTTATGTCATATCCTGTTCAGCAACAGCTTCAGCTTGAATCTACTGAACGGTTGGGATTCACTGTATGCCCCTCCAAAACTCAACGTGACCAAAGCCATTATTTAATTGATTCTGTCAAGGTATCAAATTTATTTTTTAAAATTAGCTCTTCAAATGGTCTTCATAGCAGCTCAAACAAACTATTCTTATTTATTTATTTTTACCAAATTAACTATAAGTTTTTCATAGGAACAGTGGGTGTGGATGACATACAAGACATTAAGACATACAAGAGCCTAAGATTCTTTGGGGACAAAAGGAGAGTTCTGGTCATATCGGTCTCAAGCTACAGACAAATGTACTGGTACCGACAGAGACAAGGACAAACTATGGTCTCATAGTTCACAACCTCTTACAGCGATCCAGAATATGGAGATGAGCCAAATACATTTTTGGCCAATAAAATGGTTCCTGAGAGTGGTGAATGCTCTTGACACATATTATACATCCATCAAATACTTTTACTTCAAACTTGCTAAAATCCCAACCTTAGCCCAATCATAAATACTTTTACTTAGGCAGAAATCTATACATTGGAGCCTGATAAAAATGCTCTTTTTTTTTTCCTTTTTTTTCTTTTGCATCGGAACTCTTCAAGCATTGATCAACAGGGGGCAGTGCAATTCAACAAATTGTCTCCCTACTCACAATGCAAAACAAATGTAACTGTTTGCACAAGAGATTGTACATGTACAGTCTGAGTTGAATATCAGTTCTGATATTTATACACAAGTCATAGTTTGAATATTTTCCCACATTTGTTCATTTTTCTCCCAGGAATCAACACTTAGAACCCAATAAATCTGATATCACTTCCTTCTACTTGTGCTGTTAATTCATAACAGAAGCACTTAGTAAAAGCCATGATGAACACGTTCAATAGCATATCTGTCTCACTAATGATGTTTACAGGTAATGAAAAATATACACTAAAATATATTTTACCAACATACAGATTGTTTTAGTCTGAATGTTATTAGACACATCTGCTTTTTCTTCTTCTTTGTTTGTTTGTTTGTTTGTTTGTTTGTTTCTTTCTTTCTTTTCTCCAAACTTGCTTGTCTTGGTAAAACTGTTCTCCAGACGCCTGATGATCTACTGAAGAAACAAGATGAATCTGCTGTGATCACTTGTACTCACCAGATACAGAACTATGACCGAATACCATGGTACAAACAAAGTCAGAACTCATTAGGCTTAAAGTTGATGGGAAACCTTTATATTGAATCTAAGAATAAAAGAATAAAAGAGCCTGAATTTGAAAACAAGATCAAATTGGACGGAGATGGAAGAGATAAAGGCACTTTCAGCAACCTCACACTGACTGACAGTGCAGTATATTTCTGTGCAGCATATTACACAGTGAACAGAATCACCTCTGTCTAATACAAAAACAAAAAAAAGCATATTTATGTTCCTCCCCACATGTGTGGGTTTTGATTCAGTGCCAATACTAATAAAAAAATACAGTGAGGTGCAACAAATCTAGAGGGATCAAATGAATAAGCGTATAGAAATATTAGCCCATTTTGACGTTATACAATTAATTTAATACACAAGTTATGAATATGAATATGAATGCTGGAAAACATGTAATCTGGTCAACAGGAATGTAAACAGTATTAATTTCTTAATAGGCCATACACAATATACATTTACAGTTATTTAAAGTGATTCATACAGTACATATATATTTAAAAAGAAATGTTTAAAAGTTTAAAAGACATTTCAAAATTGTGTGTGTCAGGTTTTACAGAGTTATTACATTCTTCGGGTAATAGTGACTTGCTAAAACATCATTCAATTTTAGGAGTTCATAACAGCTTTGTACAGAATTTACGCATTTATATTTTTCTCTACAGTCAGCATTCTTGGTGAAAGACCTTATAACCTATGATGTCACATCCTGTATAACAGAAAAGTGTGACGGGATGAATGACCAAGCTTGGAACTCTGTCTGTGCTGCATTAGAACTGAACATGATTACAATCTTTTTTTCACTGATTCTGTTACTGTTCTGCAGCCAAGGTATCCAATATTTGGTAAAATTTTCTCTGTATCAACTAAAATACAATAAACCATTTAAAATCTAATGTTTTTTTTCTTTTAATATTCACAGGCACTGTAGGTGGGAGTGTTGTTGAACAAGAACCTATTCTTTGGAAAGAAAAAGGGAGTTCTGCAGTTCTGAACTGCATACAAAATAAGGGTGCTACCTACAATCTGATGTACTGGTACAAACAGCGTCCAGGAGAGTCTATAAAACTCATAGTAATCACTAATGCTTATGGAGATTCGGAATTTGGAGATGTTGATAAAAACAAATTTGACACTGAAAAAACTGATACTAAAAGTGGATCTCTCACGGTAAAAAATCTAGAGCCAGGTGACAGTGCCATATACTTCTGTTCAGCAAGTGAGCACAGTGTGTCAAAGGCTGGAGAGTGCTGTACAAAAACATAATTTATTACATAAAAAGATCAGTGACATCATTAGTCAACAGGTGGCAGTCTGGTACAACAAATGTACTGTATAGTATAACAGAATGGTTTATTTATAAGCCAAACTAATTCCCAGGTGACATTTATTTTAGTTTATAGACAGCTAATAGTTGATAACCACAGAAAAGAAAGTTGACTTTGACTTCCGTTTGTAAAATACTTTAATAATATTTTCATACATTTAATCCCATTTTATTAACTATTGTCTTTGCACACAACCTTCGATGATCCAATTCATCCATACTAATAAGCAAAAATTACTTAAGATAATTTAACATTTGTTGTTCTTCTTTGACATTTTACTTTTTTTCTTCTTCTGTGGTCTACTGTACAGACATGAATTTACTTTTCTCTAAGCCTGAGGCTTTTGGAGTGTAAAGACTTTTTACATTTGCAGAAAAAAAGAGCTTTTTATATTAAAAACAAACAAGCAAGCCTTGCCCAGATTTAAAAAGTAATGCAAAAGTAACGTAACGCATTACTTTTCATAAAAAGTAACGTAATTAGTTATTTTTTTAGGGAGTAACTCAATATTGTAATGCACTACTTTTAAAAAGTAACTTTATTTCTCTCCAAACTAAAGTTTAAAACTAAAGTAATTATGTATTTGTTTTGTTGTAAAATTAATAAATGTTGTGTTGCATTAATAATTCTGTTAATGTATGTCTGTGTTAAATTTACTTAATTTGCAGTTTAGTAAATTATTCATCCTTCTAATTTAAATTTCACTTTAATATCCTGTCACTTGGAGTCAACCATAACCATCACACATGATGATTTAACCCATTCAGCCTCAATGTGACAAGATGAGGAGTGTTTTTCTGCTCACCCTGCTGCTACACTAAAGCGAAGGTATTCAAACTCAGTCTCCATGACAGACTTTGTAGAATAAACTATAACAGAATCCAAAAGTTCGGATTATTACAAATAGATTTTACTTTTCTTCTCTATATTTCAATTTACAGATAACAGTGATGTTTCACATTATTCCAAGTGTTGTAATGGCAGTAAAGTGGAATTCTGTTTAACTGAACTGCACACACAAAAAGGATTCTACGTTCAACCAGATGTACTGTTATCAACAATGGCAAGGACAAACTATGACTCCAATTGTGTCCACAAGCACCAAACCAGACTATGGTGATTTTGATACAAACTAATTATTAAAAGTGTTCCAGAGAGTGGATCTCTGACTGAACAATGTGCAGTCAGATGATAGTGCCGTCTATTTCTTAGTCAAACAGCCCACAATGCAGTGAACTTTGGAAAGAGTTTAACAAAAAAAAAATTACAGTAACAGAGATCAACAGGGGGCAATGTGATTCTACAAATACGCACCATGTTCTTGCAGATTTGCTGTATTTTATAAATGATTCACCTTAATTGATGCTTCAACTATCATTTTACAGTACAAGTTTGGATGCAGAATCAAACTCATTTAGCTTTTTTTAAAGCTATTATTGTGCCATATTATTACCAGAATTTATTCTTGGTCACAGTATTTTCCAAAATCTGAGAATCATGTCAAATAACAAAAAGTAATTTTACTGACATTGAAGTGAATGGGCATTTAACCAATACACCATTATACGTTTCGAATAGGCCATTTATTTGTTTATTTGTTGATAGTTTCCTGTTTATACTGTTTTCCCTCCTGTACTATTATAACCTATGATGACACTGTCAACATCAACAACGACTGCACACACACCAAGGGCTCAAGCTACAGACAAATGTATGGGTACAGACAGAGATGAGGACCCTGACAGTATTTTGATTTGAGTAATCATAAATTCTAAGCATTTTAAAGGCAGTAAATGGGAGTTCTGTTCAAATTAACTGCATGCACAGTGCAAACTCTCTGCAATCTTCTGCACTTAGACAGAGCTATTTCTACTGCAAAACTACATGCCAAACGCTAGATAGAACACATCTGAGTGCTGAATGTATCAACATTTAGGACTGATCTTTCACTGTCTGTGTACCCTATATGACATCACTTCCTCCTCTTGTGCCTGTACTTCATAGCAGTCGTACCCATTTTAGTACAAAGAGCTGACATAATGAACACTTTCCTCATCAAATTTGCATGCCTGTTGTGGCTTACAGGTAATATTAAATATAAAAATATATTTGTTGTGCAAATGATGATTAACTGTTATGTAAATGTTACTTTAAAGTTATAATGATTTTTTTTTTCAAATTTTACTAATCACTACAAACAATGTTATTTTTCTCCATGGACAGTGGCAAACCATGCAAAAACTGTTCTCCAGACTCCTGATGATCTCATAAAGAGCCAAAAAGAATCGGCTGTTATCATATGTTCTCACAATATACAAAACCACGATCAAATGCTGTGGTACAAACAGAGTCAAGACAAGCCTGGCCTCCAGTTGATGGGTTACCTTTATATTAAAGACAATATAGAGCCCGAATTTACAAACAAGATCAAATTGGATGGAGATGCAACAAAAAATGGTTCTCTGACTATCCAGAATCTCACATCACAAGACAGTGCAGTGTATTTCTGTGCAGCATGGTACACAGTGATATAGACAATGAAACCTTCATACAAAAAGCTCTCTCTATGCTACCGTATCAGATCTGCCTCACCTGCAAATGGCTTAGGGTTTGATTTGCTGCCAACATTGAGGTGAGATCATGTTGCTCTAAATTATCTTGTTAAAAGACAGAACAATTTTATAGATACATATACACCAATAAATAAGAATCTTTGATGAATCCCAAGTGAGAATAGACCATTTGAAAAATTTTGACCTCATACAGTCAATTAAATTAATACAAAAGTTTTCCCAAACAGTAAAGGAAGCCATTTCTCTGGTAATGCTAAATCTGAAGAGCACTGTAAAATATACCTAATTTAGTGATTTTAAAATAAATGTGCTGATAATGAATAATAACAAATAATAATAATAATAATAATAATAATAAATCTATGATAACAAGAGAAAACCATTAATATTTAATGACATGCTAAGTATGATTTTCCACAAATTAACACATTAAAAACTAATACAAAATATATGTTTTAGATATGTTTTGTGCACATATGCTGTGAAAATAATAAGAACCATAAGGTTCCAGTAACATCAAAAAGAATTAAAGACATTCATACATGTATATTACCACATTAATAATGGCAAATACAATTGCATATTTTGCACAATTGTGGAAATTTCACAATTGAAATCAAAACAAAAAATCTACTGCCAAAAACAAGGCACTCTGGTGCAAAATTATGATTTAATTGCCCACTGTGTGCATATCAGCAGAAATAGATATGTTTGAAACATTTATTCACTAGAATATCTGAGTTCATTATGATTACAGTTTTATAAACTGATTTAAGCATTTATTAACAAACATTGGGACAAACATTATTAACATTTTCATTTTCAAACTTTCTTCACAGCATGGTGTGAATGATAGGAAATTGCAGCAATTACAAAACCTGCGTGTAGGAGGCGCCAAGGGTCCATAGTGGAATTTGTTAAGAAATATGGGTGGTCATATGTGAACACTCATAGAGATAAGAAGTTATAGCCAACCAAACATTTCTTTTCACTGAGAATATTTCTCTAGTCTAAATCAACATGATCACAGTTCTTCTTGTCTTGCTGCTTTGGCTTACAGGTAACTATTTTATATTAAATGATGCTAGTTATCTATAACACAGTTACTTACAATTAACTATAATGCACTTTTGTTTACATTTCAGGTTCTGTTGTTAATGGCGGTGTTAATCAAAGCCCCTCAAATCTAATTAAATCAGAGAAGGACACTGCAGAACTTGTATGCGAGCACAACATACCCTCTTACAATATGATCTTCTGGTACAAACAAACACTCAGCCGTGACTTCACATTACTGGGATATACCTGGAATAAGAATTCTTTCACAGAGGATAAAGATAATTTTGATAAAAAAATCAAACTGGATGGAGATGGAACCAAGAATGGTTCCTTAAAAATCATCGAACTTGAAGCCAGTGACAGTGCAATGTATTACTGTGCAGCTAGTTTCCACAGTGTGCTGTGCAGTCATGCCACAATACAAAAAGCTCTAAAAGCACCATTGCTGCACACTTAACCACAGCAGCTCTTTTGCACCTGCTCAAGGGCTTGGTTGAATTTCTTGCTAATATTTGCATCCTTCTGTAAGCAATATTATTTCATAATTGGCCTATATATTTACAGTGATATACTGCAGTCTTCATGTATTTCTCTAAAAACAATTAACATATCTTCGCTGTCGGGCGGAAACCTCGTATGTCCAAATTTTGTAAATTTCATATTTTTTCACAAATCGATGCTATTGGTCAGTGCCCACGTGGATCTGTAATTTTTACAAATTATTAACCAATCTAAAGTGTTGAAAATAGCTTGAGAGCAAATCTCTTAACTCATTTTAACACTTCAACTGTCTGAGAAGAGCTCGTATCTCCACCTTTTCTTCACTCCGCTGGAGCGTCGGGGCATATGTCCCCTTCCATCTTCTTGTCACAAAGCACCGGCAAAAATAATTAGCATTGAATGTGTTGGTGGAAACAGTAAGGAGATATTTGAATGATCCATTAATAAAGTAGTGTATTCTGAGATAATGTCGCAAAGACCCTGACTCGCAATCTCTTCTTTGGACGCAACTTTTGAAGGAAAGCATCTTTCCGGATTACATAATGAAAGCGTTTTTTTCTGATTTGTTTTATTTCGTTAAGTAATAGTTTAAAGCTTTCTATTTATTTATTTATTTGTCATGTTTGTGAGGCATGTAGCCTATTCGCTGAGAAATGTGATCGCGCTGACTCCTCATGTCCTGCAAAGCGATTTCAGCTTCTCCTCTTCAAAAACAATATTTACATAATAGCGCACATTTATCTAGGTTTAATGTTTAAACTAAAATTGTTCTATAGCTACTTTAACTGTTTTAGATCTATAGATTTTATTTTATGCAAGTCGTAATGATTTAAAAGGCAAAAGTCTTCCGCTGGCCGCTGTTCGTAAAAACAAACAAACAAACAAACAAACTGATATTTAACGAACAAAAAAATGCTCCAAAAGTTTTTCTAAATTAACTTAATAAGAAAACGAAACGAAATATAACCACTTTGGCATTACATACAAAACGTAACTATGTTAATAGCTGTAACAGTAGTATAAGCTGTTCTGGAAGAATTAAGGGGGAAAAAGACGGACTCAGTTTTTTTGTATTGCATCATAGCTCTTAAACCTTTAAAATAGAGTTTAGGAAGATGTATGTAACCACAGTCGTTAGCTTTGGTTAACTATTGAAGCCTTTTCTCTTGTCAAAAGGCTCAATGCGACCGCAGACTTTGTTTGCCTGCAGATTAATTTCCGCCTATTAGACAGTTTATCGCTTTATTTTGGTATTGCATCACTCAAAGCTCTAACCTTTAAAATAGAGGTTAGGAAAATGTATGTAACCACAGTCGTTAGCTTTGGTTAACTATTGAAGCCTTTTCTCTTGTCAAAAGGCTCAACGCGACCGCAGACTTTGATGAACTGCTGGCAGCAGCGAAGTCTGTGTCTGTACCATTCTTATCAATGACGGCGTAATCTCGTATCTCCCTGCTCCCAAGTCATAAAACCTCGTATCTCCGATAAAACATGATTTTGGGGAAATGTTGTCTTAATGTTGGTACACAACAGTGTATGATAGCAATATATGGTATAATACCAACTTTAACGATAAAATATTTAATAACTCAAAAAATATGCATTTTTTTTCATTTCCTGAAAAATGACGGTTTTGGAGATACGAGGATTCCGCCCGACAGCGACGATATTAAATTTAATCTAAGACATAATACTGAAAGATATAGGATTTAGGATTTATTTAGTTTCATTACAAGCTATCAGTATTTCATTTTACATTTTGGCCATATAAGTATCAGTTGCATATTCACGCTCAGTTTATACTATTAAATAAAACTGAGATGCTTTCCCCTCCCTGAGTAATACAGCATACTACAGTATATGAGCCATAAATGCCTGATGTATCAAATATGATACTCAACAAAAACACATATGCAACTTTTTTTTATATATATATTTTGTTTAATAGTTCAGTAAACTGTTAGATTTAAAAATATATTTTTTTTTCTGAAAACTATTTTATTTCAGGCTTTACAGAGATACATTCTTAGTGTGATAGTGTGTTGCTAAAACATTATACTGAATTATAGGAGCTCATCACAGCTGAATTATAGGAGCTCATCACAACTTTTTACAGAGTTATTTATATTTATATTACATTTATATTTCTATCTACAGTCAGCATTCTTGGTAAAATACTTTATAGCCTATGATGTCACATCCTGTATAACAGAAAAGTGTGACGGAATGAATGACCAAGCTTGGAACTCAGTCTGTGCTGCATTAGAACTGAACATGATTACAATCTTTTTTTCACTGATTCTGTTACTGTGCTGCAGCCCAGGTATCCAATATTTGATGAAATTAATATCTGTAGCAACTAAAATATGATAATCCCTTTTAAAATCTAATGTTTTTATAATTTTATATTCACAGGCACTGTAAGTGTGAGTGATGTTGAACAAGAACCTATTCTTTGGAAAGAAAAAGGGAGTTCTGCAGTTTTGAACTGCATACAAAATAAGGGTGCTTCCTACTATCTGATGTACTGGTACAAACAGCGTCCAGGAGAGTCTATAAAACTCATAGTAATCACTACTGCTAATGGAGAGCCAGAATTTGGAGATGTTGATAAAAACAAATTTGACACTGTAAAAAATAATCCTAAAAGTGGATCTCTCAAGGTAAAAGATCTAGAGCCAGATGACAATGCCATATACTTTTGTTCAGTGAGTGAATACACAGTAAGTCAAAGGATGGAGAGTGCTGTACAAAAACATTATTGCATAAAAAGATCAATGACAGCATTCGTCAACAGGTGGCAGTCTGGTATAACCAATACACTGTACTGCATACTGTATCAGAATGGTTTATAGAAGCCAAACCAATAAGGAATATTCCAGGTGAAATTTATGTTAGTCTATAAATAATTCATAACCACACAAAAGAATATTGACCTCAGGTTGTAAAAGTTTTTAGCTATAATAAAATTAGGATTTAATACAAAAGTTCTTCTGAAATCAGATGAAACAACGATCTGTATCACCTCCAAATGAAGGTGGGTTACTTCCTGCCAACATTTAGCAACAACTGATTTTAGATACTGCAGTAACAAGAATGTTTCTTGGTATATATAATATAATTGAGCTGGAGGTAAAAAAAAAAAAAAAGTACAAAACATATACCTTAATTTCATCCCCCAACTGAGAACAGTTGAGATATAGCTGACATCACTTCCTCCCTGCCTTTAATGCAAAGCAGAAGCACTTGGTGAAAGAAACCATGATGAACACATTCATTAGTGTATCTGTATGCATAATGATATTTACAGGTAATAACAACAAACAATTCTGCACTTTTTAAAAAAAGTACTTACTCATTTAGAGATCATTAACTCTTTATACATTACTATACACTGTTAACACTGTTTTACACTCTTTGTTTTTTTCCTCTATAGCTGCCTGTCTTGGTAAAACTGTTCTCCAGACGCCTGACAACCTCATCCGGAATCAAGATGAATCTACTGTGATCATGTGCTCTCACAAAATACCAAGCTATGAACAAATACTGTGGTACAAACAAAGTCAGAATTCACTGGGTTTAAAGTTGATGGGGTATCTTAATTATGATGCTGAGAATAAAGAGTCTGAATTTAAAGACAAAATCAAATTGAAAGGAGATGGAAGAAATGATGGTACTCTAATTATCAGCAACCTCACATGGACTGACAGTGCAGTTTATTTCTGTGCAGCATATTACACAGTGCTCAGAATCACACCTGTCTAATACAAAAACCTCTTTTAAATGGCTTGCTTCTCTCCACACCTGTGGGTTTTGATTCAAGGCCAATACTAAACACAATTTAGCAAATATAGCAAATAATGAAAACAGAATAAGAAAAAAAGACTTTTTTTAGATTCTAGAAAATATTAAACTGATAAATTAATAATTATTTGAATTAAAAATAAAACAATTTAAATGTGCAAGAATATTTGCACAATGTGCTGTATTATATATTTGGCTATACTTGATACTTTAGCAGTAAATCATTTTACAGTATGAGGCTGGATGGTTAAGACTGCCACCCATTCTATGCAGAATTATTATCTAAACATTGATGTTTGTTGGCGTCTTTTTCTCTCAATAAACACATGATACATGCTGAAAGCATAGTATTATTAATGAACATTTGAACAATCTAAATTAATCTGCTGTGATTATATGTACAGACAATATTGCATGCTGTGATTAATACTTTGGACTTTCAGTACACTAAATATTGTTTATATAAAATTAACAAACTAGTCTGAATTTGAGAACAAAAAATAAGGTCAAAATTAATGGAGATGAAAATATAGTCAGCAATGTTATACTGACTGACAGCACAGACAATGGGCACTTAACTGATCTACCATAATATGTTTCTAATAGGCCATTTATTTGTTGATGGGATTGTGGATTAAATCTCACAAACTGCATAAAATGTCCCTGGTGCCGCTCATAAGTGCTGATGAATGGGCAGAGTCAGCATTTCTCCACCACCTCTAAGGGCAGGTTACATACAACAAAGTTGTTTAATACAGGGTCTGAGCTTTGTGTGCTATAAATGCATATTGCTTATGAACTGGGAAAACTGACTTGGAAGGTTTTATTATTGGAAGGTTGATATGCAAAGTGGACTGCGTCATCAACATTTTTGCAGCATAAAGAGTGCACTAAAATGAACATAGGAGCTTTATAAATGATTAATGATTAAAACATTTTTAGATTTACACTTATAGCAGTTTTAGAATTTTTTTTAGAACATCTAGATATATTAGGCCTACTTTATGTAGTACTGTGTGCTGAATCCTTGAAGCCTCGTCTCCATTAACTTTTCTTGACTGATGGTGATTGAGTTACAATAAAATCAGTTATGGGCTGAGCTGTTCATTCATTCATGTTTCCTGTTTATACAGCTCTTCCCTGTACTATTATAATCTATGATGTCATTTCCTGTTCAACAACAGCTTGAGTTTGAATCTACTGAAAGGTTGGGAATCTCTGTACGCTCTACCAAAACTCAACATGACTAGGGGTATTATTGCATTAATTCTGTTATTGCACTGGAGCCAAGGTATCAACAGCTCTTAAAATAGTCTCCATATCAACTGAAACAATCTAATCATATTATTATTATTATTATTTTAATTAACTGTAATTTTTTTTTTTTTTTTCACAGGAACAGTGGGTGCAGATGATGTTATACAAGAGCCAAAGATACTTTGGGGACAAAAAGATAGTTCTGTTCAAATGAACTGCACACACAATAAGGGCTCAACCTACAGACTGATGTACTGGTACCGACAGAGGCAAGGACAAACTATGAGATTAGTAGCATTCACAACTTCTTACACTCCACCAGAATATGAAGATTCTGAAGCAAATAAATTTTTGGCTAATAAAACGATTGCTGAGAGTGGATCTCTGACTGTGAGGAATTTGGAGCCCAGTGACAGTGCCATATATTTCTGTTCAGTGAGTGAATACACAGTGTATCAAACTCTGGAGAGACCTGTACAAAAACAGGTGTTTTAAAATTAGAGATAAGTATTGATCAACAGGGGGCAGTGTTATTCAACCAATGTTCTGTCTAATCACAATGCAAAACAAACAAGCTGTTTGCATGAGAGA
The DNA here is from genome assembly GCA_033026305.1 of Cirrhinus molitorella. Classification (NCBI taxonomy): domain Eukaryota; kingdom Metazoa; phylum Chordata; class Actinopteri; order Cypriniformes; family Cyprinidae; genus Cirrhinus; species Cirrhinus molitorella. The sequence continues at coordinate 12,604,473 of CM065135.1, forward strand.
TTTTAATGAATGACAACAGATTATCAATGTCCCCCTTCTGTAATCAAAAACGTGCACAGTCTGAATTAAATATCAGTTCTGATGTTTATACACAACTCATGTGCAGTTTGTATCTTATTATTCCCATTTTATTCCTCTTTTTTCCACGTTTCACCAGTTAGGACCCAATATAGCTGACTCCTCCCACTTGTGCTTCTAATTCATAGCAGAAGCACTTGGTGAAAGAAACCAAGATGAACACGTTCAATGGAGTGTCTGTGTCGCTAATGATGTTTACAGGTAATATTAAACAAATATGCACTAACAATAGCATCATACAGACTGTTTTAGTCTAAACATTACTATACATAAGTATTTTCTTTTATTTTTCATTCTGCAGTTGTCTGTTTTGGCAACACTGTTCTCCAGACGCCTGATGATCTACTGAAGAAACAAGATGAATCTGCTGTGATCACTTGTACTCACAGCATAAAGGACTATGACAGAATACTATGGTACAAACAAAATCAGGATGTGTTGGACTTTAAGTTGATGGGAAACCTTTATTTTCAGACTGAGACCAGTGAGCCTGAATTTTTAAACAAGATAAAATTGGAGGGAGATGGAAGGAGTAAAGGCACTCTGACTATCAGCAACCTCACACTGACTGACAGCGCAGTGTATTTCTGTGCAGCATATTACACAGTGCTCAGAATCACATCTGTCTAATACAAAAACCACTTTTAAACGGCGTAATTCAGTAAAAAGCATATTTATGTTCTTCCCCACACCTGTGAGTTTTGATTCAGTGCCAAAGTGTGGCAATGCTAGACTGATCATAGGCTATTAGCAAATAAATACATTAGCATATTAACAATTTGTTTGAACATAAAATAAAATATATTTAATTAGTTGTATAATCAACAATTTATAATCAACACCTAGGACTGATCTTTTACAGGAAAAAAACAACAAACAAAATGTATGTGTACTTTAGATGACATCACTTCCTCTCTCTTGTGCCTACACTTCATAGCAGAAGTACCCATATTATAACCAAGAGCTGACATGATGAACGCTTTCTTCATCAAATCTGCATGTTTGTTGTGGCTAACAGGTAATAGTAAAAAAAATATGCTGTGAATATTATGATTAATTGTGATGTAAAAGTTACTTCTATGTTATAATGATACTTTTTGTTGAACAGTGGGAAACCATGCAAAAACTGTTTTCCAGAATCCTGATGACCTCATAAAGAACCAAAATGAAGCAGCTGTTATTATATGTTCTCATAATATACAGAACTACAACCAAATGCTGTGGTACAAACAGAGTCAGGACATGCCTGGACTCAAATTGATGGGATACCTTTTAGGTAATGAGAATATAGAGCCAGAATTTAAAGACAAGATCAATTTGAAGGGAGATGCAAGGAGAAATGGCACTCTGACTATCAACAGCCTCACACCACAAGACAGTGCAGTGTATTTCTGTGCAGCATATTACACAGTGATATAGACGATCAAACCTTAATTCAAAAAGCTCTCTCGTCTGTGCTACCGCATCAGATCTGCCTCACCTGCAAATGGCTCAGGGTTTGATATGCTGCCAACAGTGAGGTGAGATCACGTTGCTCTGAATTATCTAATTAAATGAGTGTGATTTTATAGATACATGTACACAAACGTCTAAGACTATCTAAAAAAATTCATGTGAGAACAGAACAATCCCACCACATTTGACTTCATACAGTCAATTAAATTGATACACAAATTTTATACTCAGCATCAAAGAACAGCAGAGGGAGACATTTTTCTGGTAATGCTACATCTGACCAGCACTGAAAAATTTACACACTTTACATATTTGAAAATGAATGCACTGTTATAGAATAATACAAGTGATCAAAATTATTGCCATTGATGATGACAAGAGATAACCATTCGTGTGGAACAACATGCTAATTATGATTTTCTCTTTAAACATCTCTTTAAACTCACTAATTCATTGTCAGTGCCCTTAGAGATGACATCATTTCCTATTAGAAGTGCCTTCCTCTATTTAATTCACAGCACTGTTACTAAAAGTAAGGATGCCTAGCCTCATTACAAGCGTTTGTGTTTCTCTAGCATGCCTTACAGGTAACCAAATGTAATGGAATATTATTTGTATTCTTATTTGTATGTTAATTTGTTTTACACTGACAACACAAATTGTAATGTGTATTTTTTCTTATTACAGCTGCCTGTGTTGGTAAAACTGTTTTTCAGTCACCTGATGACCTCATAAAGAGCCAAGATGAGTCTGCTGTGATCACATGTGCACACAATATACCAAGCTATGAGCGTATTCTTTGGTACAAAAAAGAAATCATGGACTTTAAATTTATGGGTTACCTCAATCTTGGCTACAAATACCCAGAGTCTGAATTTGAAAACAAGATCAAACTGATTGGAGATGGAAGAAATAATAGCACTCTTACTATCAGCAACCTCAAACAGAATGACAGCGCAATGTATTTCTGTGCAGCATATTACACAGTGCTCAGAATCACATCTGTCTAATACAAAAACCCTCATCAGTTACAAAGCATTAGTGAAATGCAGTGGTTATTAGGGAACTCACTCCCACTCTGCACCTGGACCTGTGGAGCTTGATTTAGCATTTTGATTTTAAGTAATGAAAAAAAAAAAAGAGAAATCTTAGCATTGCACACATAATGTGTTCCATCATTCCTACGAAACAATATTTTTTAACTAACATGTTTAATTTTAAAATGTTTTGTTTTGAATCTTTCGACAAAGAAGAAGAAGGGTTTGTCGTGGAAAAGTTATTTTATTTCAGTAATTCAACTCATATTGTAAATCTTGTGTATTAAATTCAATGCACACAGACTGAAGTAGTTTAAGTCTGTGGTTCTTTTAACTGTAATGATTTTGGCTCACATTTAACAAAAACCCACCAATTCGCGATCTCAACAAATTAGAATATGATGACATGCCAATCAACTCAAAACACCTGCAAAGGTTTCCTGAGGCTTCAAAATGGTCTCTCAGTTTGGTTCACTAGGCTACACAATCATGAGAATGATTGCTGTCCGTCCAGCTGTTGTCCAGAAGACAATCACTGACACTCTGGAAGGAGGGTAAAAAATGTATTGCCAAAGAAGCTGGCTGTTCACAGAGTGCTGTATCCAAGCGTGTTAACAGAAAGTTAAGTGAAAAGAAAAAGTGTGGAAGAAAATGATGCACAACCAACCGAAAGAACCACAGCCATTGATCGATTCAATAATTTGGGTGAACTTCACAAGGAATGGACTGAGGCTGGGGTCAAGGCATTAAGAGCCACCCCACACAGACATGTCAAGGAATTTGGCTACAGTTGTCGTATTCCTCTTGTTAAGCCACTCCTGAACCACAGACAACATCAGAGGCGTCTTACTTGGACTAAGGAAAAGAAGAACTGGACTGTTGCCCAGTGGTCCCAGAGGTCCTCTTCAAGTGAGAGCAAGTTTTGTATTTCATTTAGAAACCAAGGTGCTAGAGTCTGGAGGAAGGGTAGTGATGTTCATAGCCAAAGTTGCTTTAAGTCTAGTGTTAAGTTTCCACAGTCTGTGATTATTTGTGGTGCAATGTCATCTGCTGGTGTTGGTCCACTGTGTTTTTTGAAAAAAAAAAGTAACTGCACCCGTTTACCAAGGAATTTTAGAGCACTTCATGCTTCCTTCTGCTGACCAGCTTCATAAAGATGCTCATTTCATTTTCCAGCAGGATTTGGCACCTGCCCACACTGCCAAAAGCACCAAAAGTTGGTTAAATGACCATGGTGTTGGTGTGCTTGACTGGCCAGCAAACTTACCAGTCCTGAACCCCATAGAGAATCTCTGGGGTATTGTCAAGAGGAAAATGAGAAACAAGAGACTAAAAAATTCAGATGAGCTGAAGGCCACTGTCAAAGAAACCTGGGCTTCCATACCTCCTCAGCAGTGCCACAGACTGATGACCTCCATACCATGCTAAATTGAGGCAGTAATTAAAGCAAAAGTAGCCCCTACCAAGTACTGAGTACATATACAGTAAATGAACATACTACTCAGAAGGCCAACAATTCACTAAAAATGTTTTCTTTTTTTTTTTTTTTTAATTGGTCTTATGAAGTATTCTAATTTGTGGAGATATTGAATTGCTGTGTTTTTGTTAAATCTGAGCCAAAATCACAATTAAAATATCTAAAGACTTAAACTAGTTCAGTCTGTGTGCATTCAATTTATTTAATACACGAGTTTCACAATTTGAGTTGAATTAGTGAAATAAATGAACTTTTCCACGACATTATAATATATTGTGATGCACCTGTATATTCAATATGTAAAAAAAAGGTTATATTAAATATACAATATTAACTCATTATGCTCATGAACATTTATTGTGAAGAATACACAGCCAGATGTATCAAACATGGTAGTCATAAGTACAAAAATATTTACTTATCTTACACATATCTTAAAACAAAAAATAAATAAATAAATAAATAAAAAATGTACTGCAAGTTAAATGTTAAACTTACTGCAAGAATTTGAATCTTTTCCAAAATATCTGTGAACTGTGAAGCAATTACCTCTTGAATCTCTATGTGCTTGGCAAGAAATTGTTGAAATTACAAAACCTGTGGGTAGGAGGCGCCAAGGGTCCATAATAGAATCTGTAAACAAATTCTAAGGGCGTGGTAATGTTGCAACACTCATAGAAAGTAGGAATTATATTGAACCAGACATTTTTTTTTACCTAGAATATTTCTCCACTCTAAAGCAACATGATCAGAGTTCTCCTTAGCTTACTATTTTGGCATACAGGTAAATATTTTAGATTATAAAACTTAATAATAGTACTGCAATAATAGTGCTTTTATAACATGTATCCTTTTGATTCTTTTAACAGGCACTGTTGTCAGTGTTAATCAAAGCCCCTCAAATCTAATTAAATCAAAGAGAGGCACTGCAGAACTTGTATGTGAACACAGCATAGCAACCTACACTATGATCCTCTGGTACAAGCAATCACTTAACCAGGAATTTACTTTACTGGGATATATCTGGAATAAAAATTATTTTCCAGAGGATCATTTCAGTAAAAAAATCAAATTGGATGGAGATGGAACCAAGAATGGTTCCTTAAAAATCACTGAACTTGAAGCCAGTGACAGTGCAATGTATTACTGTGCAGCTAGTTTCCACAGTGTGCTGTGCAGTCATGCCACAATACAAAAAGCTCTAAAAGCACCATTGCTGCACACTTAACCACAGCAGCTCTTTTACACCTGCTCAAGGGCTTGGTTAAATTTCCTGCTAATATTTGCATCCTTTTGATTTGAGATGCACATATTGATGGTAGCAGTCATGTGGTCTAAATAAACAATACCAGAAAACCTAAAACAGTTCATACTAATTTTTTGTTTAATAGGGCCAAACAGCCAATCATATTTAAACTGAATGAATAAATTATGAATAAATAATTAAATAAATAATCAAACAGAGTGTAACACTAATAAAAATGAATTACTTGTTGGGTGCTTTTTTTTCTCCAATAACTGTTTGGAACTTTTGATGACATCACTTCCTCCATTTCCTGCTTTCAACTCATAGTGAAGTCAATCAGCAAATAAGGACAACATGAATAACGCTTCATATGTTTCTGTCTTTGTTCTGTGTTATGCAGGTAATTATATGTCATCTAATATTGTTTTGTTAATACATTGTGTTACTGAATTAGTATTTATTAGGCTTTTTACTGAGTTTCTTTATTAATATTTCTTTTGACAGTCACCATTTTTGGTAAAGGTGTTCTCCAGACTCCTCCTGATCTCCTGAAGAAAGAAAATGAATTTGCTGAGATCAAATGTTCTCACAGTATACAAAACTACTATGTCATACAGTGGTACAAACAAAGCCAGAGCATCATGAACCTTCAACTCATGGGATTCATAAATGTTCAACAAACGACTGTAGAGCCTGAATTTGATGGCAAGATCAAAATGGATGGAGATGGAAGAAATAATGTCACTCTGACTATTGACACCCTCAAGCTGACTGACAGTGCATTGTATTTCTGTGCAGCATATTACACAATGCTCAGAATAACCTCTGTCTAGTACAAAAACCTTGTTGTGTTGTACAAGTTTATCAGTAACTGCAATTTCACTTTCACTTTACACCTGGATCTGTGGTTTAGTAAATATAACGCTGATAAATATCTTAGCAATACACAGAGATTAAGCTTCATGATATAATATTATTTAATTTATCTAATAATTATTAATGATTCATTGTTTTTATTAAATGTGTAGTTCACTAAAAAATAAATTATTTTGCATATTTACATAGGCCTACATATTGCAAAAAATATTGTGGGTAGTATGGGTCTTTTGTGTAGTCAAGATGCAATGGTTATTATAATCACTTGGAGGAGCTCTTGGTTAATTTATGTGCAAATTATGTTGCACTAAACGCTTTGAAATGTTACTGCATTGCTCAATAAAAGTAATCATATATCCCTGCTGTTGGCATTATTTTGAAAATAATTGCCAAGATGAATCCAGCTTTAGTTTTTCTAATTTTATCACTTCAGTGGACAACAGGTATTTGACAATTCAGAATTAAAATGAAATCAGAATCAAACACTAAGCACTTTATTTACTGAGACTGCACAGCAATCAAAGCGTCATTATTGGGGATATAAATTGGAGGCTTTTGCTACACATATGTTGCTAAAAGAATAGTTCCCACAAAAAGCATCATCATTTACTCACCTTTTTTGTCATTTCAGTCCGGTATGGCTTTATTTTTTTATTTTTTATTTTTTGTAAAACAAAACAAAATAAAAACAAAACAAAACAAAAAAGAAAAAGAAAAGAAAAATGTGTGTGTGTGTGTGCTTTGTCCATACAGTAGAAGTCAATCTGGAAACTGGTTGGCAATCAGCATTCTTCAAAAGATCTTCTTTTGTGTTCTGCAGAAGAAATACAATTATACAGGTTTGAAGCTTACATGAGGGTATAAATAATATAATTAAAATTTTGGGGTAAACTATCACTTTCCATAAATAAGTTTTCCATTGATGTATGGTTTGTTAGGAGGACAATATTTGGCCAAGATACTATTTCAAAATCTGGAATCTGAGGGTGCAAAAAAATAAAAATAAAATAAAAATAAAAATAAATAAAATCTAAATATGGCTTTTAAAGTTGTCCAAATTAAGTTCTTAGCAATGCATATTACTAATCAAAAATTAAGTGTTAATATATTTACGGTAGGAAATTTACAAATTATCTTCACTCAATATCCTAGTGATTTTGGCAAAAGAAAAGCTATTGCTACAAATATACTGTGCTACCTGACTGGTTTTGTGGTCCAGGGTCACATTTGATAAAGGATTTGTCCACCTAAAATGTTTGCATTCACATACATATGTTCTGTAGTTGAGGGTTTTGAACACACCCAGAATATTCTACACCCCTCACGATGTAATGAAAATGCAGACTGAGAGTGGTAACACCTCTTTGGTGGGTGACAGCAAATAAGACTTATGACAGATATTGAAAAGTAATCATATATCCCTGCTGTTGGCATTATTTTGAAAATAATTGCCAAGATGAATCCAGCTTTAGTTTTTCTAATTTTATCACTTCAGTGGACAACAGGTATTTGACAATCTCAATGAAATCAGTGCTTAATTGCATTTATCTTAACTGTTGAGTGATCTTAAGTCAAAAGTCAAGTCAAAGTCTGCTTTATTGTCAATTCTGCCATATATACAGCACGTACATACAGAGAATTGAAATTGCGTTACTCTCAAACCCTAGATGCATACAGGTAACATTAACAATAACATAAGAAGTAAAATACACTAACGTACAAAATAAATAATATATATATAAATACAATATTACAGTAAAAGAGTCAATTAAAAAAATAAAGTGGCATTTTATGATAGAGATGTATGAGAAAGTGACTTATGAAAATAAAGTGGCAATGGCAGATAGTAGTGCAAACCAGACAAATAGTCAGTGCAATGTTGGTGTAGTGCAGAGCTTAATAGTCTGAGTATGTAAGACCAATGCTCAGAGAGTCAATGTGTATGAGGTAGATGGATGAGGTAGTGAACCGTGGGGGGTGATGTCTCAGAGGTCAGGTAAATGGGGCAGAAAGAGGGGAGAGGGGGCAGAGTCGGAGGGAGTTCAGCATCCTGACAGCCTGATGGATGAAGCTGTCTTTCAATCTGCTGGTCCTGGCCTGAAGACTGCGCAGTCTCCTCCCTGATGGCAGCAGACTGAAGAGGCTGTGTGATGGGTGGGTGGGGTCACCAGCAATGCTGAGGGCTTTTCGGGTGAGACGGGTGTCGTAGATGTCCTGGAGGGAGGGGAGAGGGACACCAACGATCTTCTCAGCTGCTCTCACTATGCGCTGAAGTTTCGTACGGCAGGATGCGTTGCAGGTGCCATACCACACAGTGATGCAGCTGGTCAGGATGCTCTCGATGGTGCCTCTGTGGAAGGTGCACATGATGGGGGCTGGGGCTCTGGCTCTTCTCAGTTTGCGAAGAAAGTAGAGTCGCTGCTGTGCTTTCATGGTCAGTGCTGTGGTGTTGGCAGTCCAGGAGAGGTCTTCTGTGATGTGCACACCCAGGAACTTAGTGCTACTCACTCTTTCCACGGTCGCACCGTTGATGGACAGAGGAGCATGCTGAGGGTGCACTCTCCTGAAGTCAACAACGATCTCCTTCGTCTTCTCTACATTCAGAGAGAGATTGTTGTCACCGCACCATCTGGCCAGGCGGCTCACTTCACTCCTGTAGTTTGTCTCATCACGGTTGCTAATGAGACCAACCACAGTCGTGTCATCCGCAAACTTGATGAAGAGGTTGCTGTTGTGTGTCGGTGTGCAGTCATGGGTCAGCAGAGTGAAGAGAAGGGGGCTTAGCACACATCCTTGAGGGGCCCCAGTGTGCAGAATGATGGTGCTGGATGTGTTGCTGCCGACCCGTACTGCCTGAGGTCTCCCGGTCAGGAAGTCCAACAGCCAGTTGCACAGCGATGTGTTGAGTCCCAGCTGAGACAGTTTTTGAGTGAGCTGTTGAGGGATGATTGTGTTGAATGCTGAACTGAAGTCTTAACTATATATTCTATACTTCTTTTTGTCAGGTTTCGCTGATGTAAATGATATTACACAGTCTCCAAACATCATGTTACCTGTTAAAGAAAATGCCACTCTCACCTGCAGTCACACAAAAGGTGCTACTTATAACAGAATGTACTGGTTCCGCCAACATCAAGGCAAAACTATGGAGCTCATAGTGTACACAACAAGTTTTAACACGAAGGAATTTGAAAAGCTTAAAGAAAACAAATATTCAGTGAATCATGAAACTGCTGCGAAGGGAGTTCTGACTGTGAAGAATCTGGAGTCTGATGACAGTGCGCTGTATTTGTGTGCAGTGAGTGAACACAGTGCACACTTTGTCACTCTGGGTTGCCAGTTGGCAAAAAACAAAACAAAACAAAACAAAACAAAACAAAACAAAACAAAACCCAACAACAACAACAAACAAACAACAACCACAACAACAGCAAAAACACTGCAGTCATGGAAGCCAGCAAACAAACTTGCTCAGAGATTGCAGACTCTGCCCAAGCTAAAAAAGGCTCAGAATCCATCTGAAAAGCTCTACGACCAGAGCCAGAGGCATATTAAAACTTGAATAAATCAACTTATAGTGTAAAGCTTGTCACTTTCCATTGTCAACTGTATTCGTTCCTGTTGTGTGTCTGCAATCTGGCAACCTGTATGAGGATCGAGTCTGAAGCCCCCTTCACACCGCCAGTGACAAACAGCGACATGATCCTATTAATTTTCAGTGGAGAGCTGGCGACTTCTGGCATCACGAGGCATGTCAAGTGAAACAACGCAAGAGCGACAAAAGGAAAGAATGCTTTATGCAAATCAATAGTAAATTTTGCAATTAGCAACCCAATGGAGTGAAAAATATGTTAGTAGCGCTCACATGTCACCGTCTTGAGTGCAGGCAAGACATGACAGAGTTCTGGAGCAATTTCACTGTTTTATTCCAGACATGCAGTCTACCAACAACATTAAAGCAGCAGCGCTAGGAACAAGCATCTTTACAGTACAGAGTCTAGAAACATACAGTCAACAAGTCGCTGGCGGTGTGGCTTGAGAAAGATGGGCGGGAGAAACAACTCTGAAAAATTTTGAATCATGAATATATTTAGTGTAGGCTAGCCCTCTTTGTTTTGTTTTATTTATTCCTTATAATTTCAGTTTTTTCCGTTCGTGTGGCAGGTGAGTGACGCGACGATGTGTGAATCCTCATGGTCTGTTGTTTATGCTGCTATTTGGCATATAAATCTAATGCCTTAAAGAATAAAAAAAGCTTAGTTTGTCGGCCAGAAAAAATAATCTTAAAGAACAAAATGCTGTCATTATACAATTCTTCGAAATTCTCTATGCTGCACGCAAATTCAGGCTAACTCAAAACTTGCGCACACGATCTCAGACCTGACGTGAGATTTGATCGTAGCCACTGTTCACATCCATGTTGATAAATTCCAAGTTTTGCATAGAAATGTAAATTTTGTGCTAAAACATTTCCTTTAACTACTTCTAGCTGTTCACTTTACATTGATTTCCACTTTGCAAATATTATTTGATAAAAGTTTTATCCACCTAACTTGTCTGCATCCATCCTGTTTGCAAAAAATCATCATCACCTTTTTGTCTTCCAATCCGGTATTATTTTATTTTTTTCTGTGAAACAACAACAACAACAACAACAACAACAAAATGTGTGTGTGTCTCTGTGCGTGTGTGTGTGTGTGTGTGTGTTGCCCATACAATGGAAGTCAGTTTGGAAACTGTTTGGCAACCAGCATTCTTCAAAAGATCTTCTTTTGGGTTCTGCAGAAGAAGTACAATTATACAGGTTTGGAACTTACAAGCGGGTACAAATAATATAATTATTATTATTAATATAATATTAATTTTTATGGGGTAAACTATCACTTTAACTGCTTCCAGGCATTCACTTTCCATAAATAAGCTTTCACTTGATGTAGGGTTTGTTAGGAGGACAATATTTGGCCGAAATACAACTATTTCAAAATCTGGAATCTAAATAAATATATACATCTAAATATTGTCTTTTAAGTTGCCCAAATTAAGCTTTTAGCAATGCATATGACTAATCAAAAATTAAGTGTTGATATAGTTATGGTAGGAAAGTTACTTATTACTTACTAATTATTATGATTTTTACTCCATAACCTGATTTTTACTCCAATGAATAATTTTCCCCTATACAGTGTATTGTTGCTTATTGCTACAAATACACCAGTGCTACTTATGACTGGTTTTGTGGGCCAGGGTCATATCTGATAAAAGATTTATCCATCTAAAATGTTTGCATTCACATACATATGTTCTGTAGTTGAGGGTTTTGAACACACCCAGAATATTCTACACCCCTCACGATGTAATGAAAACGCAGACTGAGAGTGGTAACACCTCTTTGGTGGGTGACAGTAAATAAGACTTATGCCAGATATTGTCTTAAAAAAATCTGAAAAGTAATCATATATCCATGCGGTTGGCATTATTTTGAAACTGATTGCCAAGATGAATCCAGCTTTAGTTTTTCTGATTTTATCACTTCAGTGGATCACAGGTATTTGACAATCTCAATGAAAAAGCATTGAAATCTATGCTTAATTGCATTTATCTTAACTATTGAGAATTCTTAACTATATATTCCATTCTTTTTTTTTTTTGTCAGGTTGTGCTGATGCAAATGATGTTACTCAGTCCCCAAACATTATGTTACGTGTTATGGAAAATGCCACTCTCACCTGCAGTCACACAAAAGGTGCTACTTATGACAGAATGTACTGGTTCCGCCAACATCAAGGAAAGACTATGGAGCTCATAGTGTACACAACAAGTTTTAACACAAAAGAATTTGAAAAGCTTAAAGAAAACAAATATTCAGTGAATCATGAAACTGCGGCGAAGGGAGTTCTGACTGTGAAGAATCTGGAATCTGATGACAGTGCGCTGTATTTGTGTGCAGTGAGTGAACACAGTGCAGCAGAAACATTTCACAGATGTACAAAAACCCTTTTGTTTAATCTGCCATGACAAGCGATATAAAAAATCATACAGACAGGTGGCACTCATGTTCAACACATGCAGTCTCATTATGCAGCCTTATTAGAAAGACTTATATCTATATGTATTTTGTATGACATCAACTCACAGCTCACTTAACACATTCTGTTTAAAAAATAACAAAATTAAAGGTGCTTTATATATGTTTTGTCCGTAATAAAGCATAAAACTCAATTTGTTGAGTAAACTTAAAATATTGTGTTACCCAGCTGCCTTAAAATTTAAAGTTCAGTCAACTCAAATGTTTATTCAAGTTGAAAAGTGACAACTTAAAAATTTGTTTGTTAAACTTAACAGCTGTGTTTGTTACTCTGCTGCCTTAAAATTGTAAGTTGATTCAACTCAAATATCTAAGTTGTCACTTAGTAAAAGTAACATTTCAAGTTAACTAAACTTTTTTAGAGTTGACTGAACTTAAACTTTTTAAGGCAGACAAGTAATAAATTATTTCAAGTTGACTCAACAAATTTTTTTTTTTTTTTTTTTTTTTACAGTGTACTGCACAGACTCAGGCTCAAACAAACAAACAAACAAACAAACAAACAAACAAACAAACAAACAAACAACAACAACAAAAAAAACAATGCTACAGCTAGTTATTATACTTTTTAAATGTGTGCCCCATGTTGAAATGTCATTTTTTATTTTGGTCTGTGTGATTCTGCTCACTGCCATTTTTACCAATAGCACTTCGACACTCTGGGTTGCCAGTTTGTGAAAAACAAAACAACAACAACAAACAAACAAACACAAAAACATTGCAGTCATGGAAGCCAGCAAACAAACTTGCTTAGAGATTGCAGATTCTGCCGAAGCTAAAAAAGGCTCAGGATCCATCTGAAAAGCTCTACGACCAGAGCCAGAGGCACTTTCCATTGTCAATTATATTTGTTACTGTTATGTGTCTGCAATCTGGCAACCTGTATGAGCATCAAGTCTAAAGCCCCGTTCACACCGCCAGTGACAAACAGCGGCATGATCCTATTCATTTTCAATGGAGAGCTGGCGACTTCTGGCATCACGAGTGACAGTGACTGTTGGCGACAGAATGTGGGCATGTCAAGTGAAGCAATGCAAGAGCGTCAAAAGTAGTTTATGCAAAATAGTTTATGCAAATCAACAGTGAATTTTGTGATTAGCAACCCAATAGAGTGAAAAATATGTCAGTAGCACTCACACTCATATATATATATATATATATATATATCTCTCATAAATATATTTTGTGTAGGCTAGCCCTCTTTTGTTTTATTTATTCCTTCTATAATTTCAGTTTTGTCCGTTCGTGCGGCAGGTGGGTGAATCCTCATGGTCTGTTGTTTATGTTGCTATTTGGTATATAAATCTAATGCCTTAAAAGGTTAAAAAAGCTTAGTTTGTTGGATAGGAAAGATAACCTAAATGAACAAAATGTTGTCATTATACAATTCTCTGAAATTCTCTATGCTGCACGCAAATTCAGGCTAACTCAAAAACTTGCTTACACGAGCTCAGACCTGATGTGAGATTTGATTGTAGCCACCGCTCACATCCATGTTGATAAATTCCAAGTTTTGCATAGATTTTACCTGTAGTTGAGGGTAAAATCAACATTTTTCTTAGAAGAAATGAAATTATTGGTTTTGAACTTACATGAGGGTAAGAAATTATATTTATAGAATTAAAATTTTGTGCTAAAACATTTCCTTTAACTGCTTCTAGCTGTTTACTTTACATTGATTTCCACTTTGCAAATATTATTTGATAAAAGATTTATCCACCTAATCTGTCTGCATCCATCCTGTTTGCAAAATTTACTCTGCTCCTGTAGTTGTGGGTTTTGAACACACCCAGAATGTTTTACACCCCTTATGATGTAATGAAAACCCAGATTCAGTAGTAACACCACTCCAGCAAGTGATAGCAAATTAGACTTATGCCACATATCGTGTTGAAATTTTTTGAAACCTATTGCCAAGATGAATCTTGTTTTAGTTTTTCTGATTATATCACTTCAGTGGATCACAGGTATTTGACAATATCAATGAAAAAGCACAGAAATCAAATCTGAATTGCATTTATATAAACTGTTTAGTGTTCTTAACTATATATCCCATTCTTCTTTTTGTCAGGTTTTGCTGATGCAAATGATGTTACACAGTCCCCAAACATTATGTTACCTGTTAAGACAGATGCAACTCTCACCTGCAGTCACACAAAAGGTGCTACTTATGACAGAATGTACTGGTTCCGTCAACATCAAGGAAAAACTATGGAGCTCATAGTGTACACAACAAGTTATGACATAAAGGAATTTGGAAAGCTTAAAGAAAACAAATATTCAGTCAATCACAAAACTGCTGCGAAGGGAGATCTTACTGTGAAAAATCTGGAGTCTGATGACAGTGCGCTGTATTTGTGTGCAGTGAGTGAACACAGTGCAGCAGAATCATTTCACAGATGTACAAAAACCCTTTTGTTTAATCTGACATGACAAGTGATATAAAAGATCACACAGACAGGTGGCACTCGTGTTCAAGACATGCAGTCTATCACAATACAGCCGTATTAGAAGGATTAGAACTTTATGCATTTTAAATGACATCAACTCACTTAAACATATTCTTTTTGACACATTCTGTTTAAAAAATAACCAATTAATAGCAAAACCTCAATACATTTTACACCATGCCTTACATGTGACTATTTTCTGACTGAACATTGACAATACATCCATTCATTTCAAGTTTAAATATGCTTGAGTGTAAACAAGCATTATATGATGGAGATAACTTTTCAACTCAAGTTTCTAGTAAATTTATATTTCCGTCTTTTTTTCTTCTTCAGTAAACTTGGAATATATTCCATCCCCTAGTCACTATGTGCTTGTATTTAGTAAAGGCCATTGTGAAAATTCTGTTATTTCTCTTATTATTTACAATAAAGAAAACTGCCTTGAAACAACATGCAGGTGTAAGCAATTGATAACAGAATGTATTTCTTTTGGTTGAACTACTCCTTAGAAATGCTGTTTTAGAATAAGTTTCAAAACTGAAATTTGACACATGAACAGCAGGAGGTGGTGTTAACCTTGACTCTTCTCAGGAAACCTACAGCAATTTACCATTACACTCAGAACAAACTTTACTTTTATTATCACACTATGGTAATGAGGGGAAGGTAACAGTTAAGGTTTATCCAAACACACATCTCTTCTCTGAACATTCAGGTAAACATGATCAGGACTCTCAGCATTTTTTTTCTCATCTGTCTCTCAGGTATAAAATATTTGACCATACACACATTTTACTATACACATCCTTCATTTTTTTTGTGGTCATAGTTTTACTATTCAATAATTACTTAATTATTATGATAAATTTCATAAATAATTTTTCAATAAATAATCAACAGCATTGTATTAAATTGTTTACATGTTTTCACATTTTTGTTCCACAGATATTTCAAATACTCAAGACATTCATCAGAATCCAAAGGATCTGATCAAAGATCCTGGACAATCTGAAGAGCTCCACTGTTCTCATAGTGCATCTTACAATGTCATGCTTTGGTACAAACAAAAAAATGGCAAAAGTTTGGAGTTGCTTGGATATCTTGTGGGTTCTAGTAATACAGTTGAAGACAAATTCAAAAATAAAATAACTCTGGATGGCAATGCAAATAAAAACAGCGTTCTAAAACTAGGAAGGCTTTCATCTGATGACAGTGCAGTGTACTTTTGCGCTGCTAGTATACACAGTGCTGTGGCTTCCCTTCCTTCTCATCAAAAACCCTGATACATTTCTTCACTTCACTTCACTTCAGTCTTATATCAAGGCCAACTATAATACAATCTTTTCTGTTTAATAATGTTCTAAAAGTTGTTTGTTTAAAGATATACAGTGCCTGAAAGTATTCATTCTTCATTTTTTTTTTTTTTTTTACATTTTGTTATGTTGCTGCCTTATGTTACACTGCTTTAAATTACCTTTTTTCCCCACATCAATTTACATTCCATACACCATATTGACAAAGTAAAAACTGAATTGTCACAACTTAATAAACATTCATACCCTTAACTCAGTACTTAGCTGAAGCACCTTTATAGCCTCAAGCCTTTTTGGTATGATGCGAAAAGCTTAGCTCATCAACATTTGCCAATTTTCTGCCATTATTCTCCTCACTGCTTCACCTCTCAGGCTGAATAGGGCAGATGCACATTTTCAGGTTTCTCCAGGTGTATTTGACTGGGTTCAAGCCTAGGCTGTGGCCAATGGGGGAGCCAGGGATTTTTCATAGGGGTGACCAGGCAGGGGCCAGCAGTTACTCTGGGGTGGCACATTTAATTTCATTATACAAGCAAACATGGCACCATAAAGTACTGTTTGTAGTATTGTAGGTGCCTAAATCACAATGAGGTATAATGTGCAATTGCTACAATAATTTAATTTTAATTACAATTAATTTAAATTCACATAAAATGTTTAGTCATAATTCTTAGTCTTTAGTCATAATTCATGATTCATTTGACTGCTTTTTTCCTTAAGAAGGATGAATAGATCACCTGATAGGATGTTGTGCTCAAACACTCGGAGTTGATATTCAGGCACCAAGATTTGAACTGCAGCACTGTATTCCTCGTCTCCCACTTTTAACGAAAGCTGGAAAACCTTGCTATTTTTCAGTTCCGGTGAGTGTCGCTAGAGTTTTGCGTATATGTCAAAACATTATCGTATAGTTGGTATAAACATGATCGAGGTTCTCCTAGATCAATATTTGAAAAATTATTTTTGTCTCTTAAAAATGCAATTACGATCGGGGTGGCCAATGGGGTGGCCGTGATTATGTTCATGGTGGCTGCAGCCACCCCTGGCCACCCCCTGGTTCCGCCATTGGCTGTGGCACTCAAGGACAAAGTAAAAACTGTACATCCCCACAGAGAAGTTGTCTATAAACCACTCTTATAGCTACTCCTTCAAACATGATGCTTGGAATTGAGGTACATTAGATCAGAGAATCTTGTTTCTCACAGTCTGAGGGTCCTTTAGGTGGTCTTTTTTCTCCCAGGTGTGTTTTCATGTGTCTTTACTGAGGAGAGAATTGAGTCTTGCCACACTGCCATAAAGCCCAGATCGGTGGAGTGTTGCAGTGATGTTTGCCCTTCTGTAAGTTTCTCCTATCTGAATATATGATCATGGAGCCTAACTAGAATGACTATCAGCTTTTTGGTCACCACTCTGACCCAGGGGCGTAGAATTAGGGGGGGACGGACGGGACGTGTCCCTCCCAATATCCAGCTACTGCCAAACTGTCCCTAGCAATAATTTTGCTCAAACAAATGAATATATGTAGGCCTATATGTTTTTGTAATTTCGGACACATCTGAAACCAATGAGATTACCTAAGAAGTTAAATAGGCTACGTTAGAAAACTGCGCGCTTTCAAGGACGCGCATTTTTGGGCAGAGTCATGCACCAGACGACAAGCAGCGCCGCGTTTAACTCACAGGTAATCTATTTCACCTGAATTTAAGACAGCAGTCCAAAAAAAAGTTAACATAACATTGGGAGCTATTATTAGCTATTAGCTATTATTATTATACACAATCTTCCAGCATTTGATAAAGTCATTATGAACATTAACAATAATGTACAAATCAAGCTGAAATGTCCAAAAATAAATAAATAAATAAATTTAAAAAACATAAAAACTGAAATAGGAGCGCGCAGTGTATCTGTAAATCAGATGTGCGTGAAAGCGGTGTTTGTTACTACAGCAACAGCAGAGTACTCTTTCAGAATCATCCTGGATCCAAATCCTTCCTTGTTTGGCCAGGAGGCCAGCTCTAGGAAGAGTGGTTGTTTCAAACTTCTTCCATTAAGGGTAATAGAGACTACATGCTTCTGTGAACCTTCAAAGTAGCATTTTTTTCTGAACTCTTTTCCAGATGTGAGGCAGTTTTTTAAAACAGTTTTTAAAGCTGTTAAACCTTTCTTTAAGATGTGTATGCCTTTTCAAATCATACCCATTCAATTGAATTTGCCACAGGTGAACTTCTCTCGATGTGTAATAACATTTACAAGCAATATGAATGCTCCTGAGCTAAAGTTCAACTATGGTTTTTTTTTTTTTTTTTTTTGCTGCGCCATTATGGTGTATGGAATGTAGACTGATGTGGAAAAACAAGTAATTTAAAGCAGTTTAACATAAGGCAAAAACATAACAAAACGTGAAAAATGAAAGGGTATGAATACTTTCACAAAGCACTGTAGGTGTTTAAATTTTTTTTATTATTTTCATTCTAAACTGATATAACTTTCTTCTGTTAAACACACAAAAGGAGAAAAAAAAGTCTTTGTTATGGTAACCTTTTCCCAATTCAGTAACAATGAGCGGAAACTGAACTTTCAATTTTCAAAAACTGTGAAGAAACATCATAAAACTGTTCTAGAAGTCTTTTGAAGCTATTCAAGAGCTTTGTGTGAGGGACAGACTGAAATATAAATGGTTTCTTATCATTTAGGAGCTTCACAGCCTCAGACCCCCATTGAAAAAAAAGAGTGATATTATATTATTTTATTTTAATTACTTTAATATATTTTAAATTACATTTATAATCTAAAAAAATGTAATTCATTTTATATCTTGACATGAGAACAACAGAGGGCAGTGTTGCAACTGTACATAGATTTAAACCTAATATGACATCCTCTGTAAAAGAAACATTTCTTATATCTCATTCACAATCTTATTCACTTGACATATAGCCCACATCACTCTCTTGTTAAAGTAGATTAAATTCAGCCTCAGCATGAGCCAATTTATGATTAAATTAATTTTTGCAACCTTTATTTGTTCTCCACTTTGGATTCAGGGTATGTATTGTTGCTATTATGTATTCTTATTATTTATGTATTATTAGTTATATTATTTATTTTTACATATATTACATTTGTTCACTACTATATTAGCTAAGCTACAGTACATTATGTACATAGAGAAGAAATTCATGATCACTGCTTAAATTGTCTTAATCATTTAATCTTTTGTAGGTTCCACTCTCAGTGACAAAGTTGTTCAGAAGCCTCGTGACATGACAGTGAATCTTAATGATTCTCCGGTGCTACAGTGTTCCCATAGTATCTCAAACTACGACCGTATCCTGTGGTATAAACAAACCAAGGATGGACAGCTTGTGTTTTTGGGATACCTCTTAGGCTCAATTGATCAGTTAGAGCCTGAAGTAAAAAACAAATTAAAATTAGACGGAAATGGAAATAATAATGGCAATTTATCCATAAAATCCTTGGAGTTTAATGATACCGCTACATATTTCTGTGCAGCATTTACACAGTGCCACACATGGTGTATCACCTCTACAAAAACCTGCTGACAGGCTACATTTGGCCACGAAATGCTATCAACTCTCATCTGAATTGCAGTTTTAATGTTTTAATCTGACATAATGCGGATTACCGTCTAAACATCTGCTGAGTCTGATGTCACATCCTGTGTTTCTTACCTCAAATGACTTCAGTTCAGACTCAACAGGCTCATTCAACATGATCAGTGTTCTGGCTGTAGTTATTGCATCTGTGTTCTGGCAAACAGGTAATTCATTGGCTACCAGCAGCATAAATGTCCTAAATATGAATACAATTTGACATAATCATAATGATTACATTGTTTCCTTTTGTCCAGGACCCGTTAGTAGCAATAAAGTTCACCAAGTACCTACAGATCTTCTGCTGACTGTTAATGACACGTTGGATCTCAAGTGCAGCCACAACATTACTGACTATGTCACTATTCTGTGGTATCAGCAGCTGAGTGGTGCTCCAGACCTTAAACTCATTGGACATGTGTATTATAAAAATCCAACTGTTGAAAAGGAATATACAGAGCTCTTTAAAGTGAGTGGAGATGGACAGAAAGAAGCACATCTCCACTCTTTAAAATTAAGACAAGCTCAAGACAATGGCATGTACTTCTGTGCTGCACGTGCACAGTACTAAAAATGTGCATTTTACCTCACAAAAACCCTCAGAGATCTTACCTGTTAGACACAACATCCTTACACATTTGCAGAGATCACAATCTATGAATGTATTCCAGCAGCCTTGATGTTATGCATCAGTTACAGTGACACAGCTTTGTTTCCTGTCGGTTGGGGGCAGTGTGTTTTCATGCATCATTAATTTTCTTTACGACACTCTGGTGGTTTAAACACTTGATGAATCTACAGTACATTAGACCTGTCAATACTGCTAAAGCACCCATTGTAAACTCAGAATGTTCCTGAATCTGTTCATATATTTAAGTTTGGTGTCATTAGTCACAGGTAATGTTGATAGACTTTGCATGTCATAATGTTCTTCATAATAATACAACTTGTAACTGTGATTTCTGTTGTTTTCACAGGTGAAAAAGGGGACATGACTGTTCACCAAAACCCTCATGATCTGATAATAAATGATGGAAAATCTGCTGAAATTAAGTGCTTCCACAAAATCCCAAACTATGATCGTCTTTTGTGGTACAAGCAATCCGAGAGTAAAGAGTTAACTTTCATGGGAAATCTAATTGGTGACACTGGATACCCAGAAAAAGCTTTCCAGAACAAAATTCAAATACGTGGGGATTCAAATAAGTTTCATGGCACTTTAACTCTGATCAATTCTACATCAGAAAACAGTGCTGTGTATTTCTGTGCAGCATATTACACAGTAACACTAAATGTGTTCCTCCCATACAAAAACCCTAAGAATTATTGTGTATAGTCCTACACCTGTGATAAACCACTGCTAGATACTATACAGCTCTTTTCCAAAACCTAGTAACTTCTGTAGCATTCTGATGCTGATTTTGAACATTCCACATAAGTACCTTCATGTGAAGTCACTCACCTACAACTGATTTCAGCTGAGTATTTTGCTAAGCTAATGATTCAGATCTCTAAATGTGTTCTAATTAATATGTGAACTGTTTTTTTTTTTTTTTTTTGCTTATTAAATAGTTTCTTTTGATTTATTTGGCACCATAGAAACACATGTGTTTTCATTTCTCCCTTTATTTTACAAGGCAACTCCACAGCGTCTATATTTCAACAATTTGAGCAACTTTTCAAATCAAACTTTTCAAGTTTCATGTAGGAGGGACTAATCTACTCCAGCATTATATTCCACTAGATGTCCTCACATGCATCTACAGCAGTTTCTTTACATCACTCATAAAACAAAAAATGTTTGGTTTGCTGATTTTGCTCTCGATTCTTCCATTAGGTAAACAAAATAAATTACATTTAAATGTTTCTTTTCAGGATTATTGAGCGTATTGAGAATACCTTACTTCTTTTCTGACCTTTTTATTTATTTATTTATTTATTTATTTTTACAGATTTGGGATTAAAGCAATCACCTCATCTCTTTGTTACTGAGGATCTCAATGTGACCATAAAGTGCTCCCAGAGTGGAACATCATATAACAGCATGTACTGGTTTAGAAAAACTCCTACTGAACCACTGGAGCAAATAGTGTATTTCTACATTAAAAATGAAAACTGGGAGAAGAATTTTAAAGAGAGGGCATCTGCTGTGAGGAACGGGGCATCTTTAGACCTGACTCTTGGTAAAGTACAGAGCTCTGACAGTGGCGTTTATTACTGTGCAAAGCAGGATGCACATCAATATAACCCAATCTATAACCTCAACAAAAACATTCAGTCCTGCTCCTACAGATGCACATCTAACACCTGCTCATCTTCTGTCACTGAATGGCATTCATCAATATAGGGATGTGTAGATGCATACATACATACACACACACACACACACACACACACACACACACACATATATATATATATATATGGGTATATATGCAGCAATAGCCAAAAAATACATTGTATGGGTCAAAATGACAGTTTTTTCTTTTATGCCAAGGATCATTAGGATATTAAGTAAAAATCATGTTCCATGAAGATATTTTGTAAATTTCCTACCGCAAATATATCAAAACTTATTTTTTGATTCCTTAGGACAACTTCAAAAGCAATTCTCTCTCTCTCTCTCTCTCTCTCTCTCTCTCTCTCTCTCTCTCTCTCTCTCTCTCTCTCTCTCAATTCAATTCAATTCAATTCAATTCAGATTGCTTTATTGGCATGACATACTTGGGTACATATTGCCAAAGCACTGTACATTAGAATAAACAAAAACAAAGCAAAAACACATTATACACACCCATAAATAAACAAAACAAAATACATGTAAAATACATCCATATAAATATATTTACATAAATATTAATGGTCTTTTTATGTCTTCCTCTTTCTATAGCCAGCTGGTGGTCACTCAGTCTGTACTTCATTAGTAAACGTCTGTGTGTTATATTTCTGACTGAGACCAGATAGTCAGCCAGACTATACTCTCTGCTGAGTTTCAGGTAACATTGGAGACGGCTTTGGTCCTTGGTTTGTTCTTTCCAATGTTGTATGTATGTCTTTTTCTCTTCATTCATACTTTCTTTGATTCTTCCATGTTGCTTAGGTTTGGTGAAATTGAGTGCTTTGTTAGTCAGATCTGACACCATTACACAAAGATGACTTTTTTTGAGCACTCATTCATTCATGGCATTCAATCAGCACTGAAG
The DNA here is from genome assembly GCA_033026305.1 of Cirrhinus molitorella. Taxonomy (NCBI): domain Eukaryota; kingdom Metazoa; phylum Chordata; class Actinopteri; order Cypriniformes; family Cyprinidae; genus Cirrhinus; species Cirrhinus molitorella. The sequence goes on from CM065135.1 coordinate 12,627,313, forward strand.
CATCAACATGACATGTATAGTGTGCTTGATTTATTTAGCAGGACCTTCATTCTGGGTCTCAGGTAAACTATTTAATTGTTCATTATCTTTATTTGTTCCTCTACTTTATGTTTTTTTTCTGCTAACTTATACTAATAGCCAAATTCACTTCTGTCTATTTTTAACAGGAGAATCACTAAGTGACCGAGTTCATCAGAATCCACCTCAACTGATAACAAATGCTAAGAAAACAGTTCAGCTCAGCTGTTCTCACACCATTAAAAACTATTACATGATATTATGGTGTCAGCAGCTGAAGGGTGATAGTGCACTAAATCTCATTGGATATGTGTATTACAAAGAATCCTCTACTCTTAATGTCGCATTAGAAAAGAAACATGTTGGGAATACTGCAATATATTATTGTGCTGCCAACAAAGCACAGTGTTGAAGATCCTTTAATCAACCCTACAAAAACCTTCTGTTGAACCCCGTCAACACAAAATTATTAACACCTGAATACAATCATACAACTTCAAAAATTATCAACTAGTGCACATTAAGAAGATATCTAAGTTATATCTATATGCATTTAATTAATATATAATTATATACATAATAAATGCACAAAACTACAGTTTAAAAAGTTGTATTATTAAAAACACATATTACACAAATATTACATAGAGTAATTATTTAACATTGTGATAAGCCAAATACACATTATTGGACACATTCAGTTCATTCTGGTCCATTTACATCAAGTCTGGTTTAAATACACTAAATTAATATTGGTGTTCTCAACCTCACATGTGTCATTACTCAAATGTCAATAATGAGACATATTAAAAAATAAAACATTAAAAAAGCCTGTTTTAGCCCATTAACCTATAACAGCCTAATTTATTAGTATTATTACTTTTCGACACAAATGTAACTTAATTTAGAAGAGATTTAGAGTCATTAAGAGTTCATTTGTTGAAATTATTACAACCAGTAGGGGTCTCCTTTGAGCCTAAATAAAGTTACTTATGTACAGGCTGGAAAAAGGCGTTATAAAACACAGCGTATTAAGAGTTTGTTTTCGTTATAAGTGGTTCATTCACACACACTGCTGTTCATTCATGTCTGTCCCTCAGCACCAAGAATCAACATGGCATTTATAGTGTGCTTGATTTATTTAACAGCATCTCCATTCCCGGCCTCAGGTAAAATATTTCATCTGCTATTATCTTTATTTGGTTTTTCAGTTTATGATTTTCTTAATAACTTCTACTATTAGCTAAATAAATTCTGTCTGTCTATCTAACAGGAGAATCACTAAGTGACCGAGTTCATCAGAATCCACCTCATCTGATAACAAATGCTGAGAAAACAGTTCAACTCAGCTGTTCTCACACCATTAAAGACTACAGAATGATATTATGGTATCAGCAGCTGAGGGGTGATAATGCACTAAATCTCATTGGATATGTGTATTACAAAGAACCTACCATTGAAAGCCAATCTAAAAATCAGTTCAGCATTAAAGGAGATGGTGCAGAATCCTCCACTCTTAATGTCACGTCAGAAAAGGAACATGTTGGGAGTACTGCAATATATTATTGTGCTGCCAGCAAAGCACAGTGTTGTTGATCCTTTAATCACCCCTACAAAAACCTTCTGTTAAACCCTGTCACCACAAAATTATTAGCACCTGAATACAACCATGCAACATGCTCTTAATATACCCAGAGCAGCCATATTAAGAAGATATCCAAGTTACATTTATATGCATTTAATTAATATATACAATTATTGCTTTGAAAATGAGCTTGACTTTTACCTGCTTCCTTATACTTAACTTACTGTTTTGACTGGCTAAAATGTCTCAGGTGAATATGTGTTTGTTTGTAAAGTGAAACTTATGAAGCAGCAGATTCTTTTATTAGAAATTATTGAGAATACTTTTCTTGAAGCCTTTGTTTTGTATATTGTGTCAGAAGGAAGGCTCTTCACATAAAGTTCTAATGTGTTGTAATCAAAATAGACTAGTTGATCATTTTTTAAATGCTGCTTTTTCAATTCTTAGTAATTTAAGTATTCTTAGAATAAATAGAACACTTTTTTTATTTTTATAATTAATATTATTCTTATTTTTTTTTGTATTGAATGAAATGTAACTTCCTTCTGATTTGTTTGCTACCTTGGATGCTAGCTTAGAATTTAATCTCAGATATATTTGATGAACTAATATATTTCAGAACACAGGCAGCAGACAATTGCTAAGTATGGTAGTGATGAGATGACTAATATGACAAACAGAGGAAAATTACATAAACTCTGTCCTAATGTATGCCATTTGTTTTCTATAGTAGCCATGTAATGGCTAAATACATAAATACATTTGTCATTGATGTTTATGTGTCATAAATACACTACTTATCATCACACTACTTATCATAGTTGTCTCCCATCTAGCCTTAACCGCTGTTTTCACTGTTTAGTCCTTGAAATCACATAAATAATACATACAGCTGTTCCTGACACTTTTCTTTCTTGTAATTGACATGTTACTTTATGTTTGGCCAACTGTTCAAAAAAAGTCTGTAAGCATACTGTTTTCAGACAAGGTAGGCGAAGTCCTTTTGATCTTGTTTATGAAACTTTGGGCTTTTAATTTTTTTTTTATGTTGTTTATATGAGAGGTTTTGATAATTTTGCAAAGGTTTTGTTGGTAATTTGGCAGTGGGTGATTGGAAGTAGGCTCATTTATTTAACCTCAACACCGTACACTGTACTGTTAACCAAGTTCAAACGTTTTGAGCTTTCATGGAAAATATTTTGTGATTTCAGGAGTGGGAGACAAAAAAACGTCTACAACAGAGGCAACAGGGTATGTTACAAGGTTTCAAAATTTCTAATGGGAGCTGCTGACATTAGGAGTTACGTGTGAAATGAAGAAGCTCATAAAATAACTTTATATGCATGTTTTCATAATATATTTCACTTATATCACCATGCATGTTATTTTCTTTTGCAGAATTATGTTTTTTTTTTTTTTTTTGCTGTTTTAAGAAGAGTTTGACATCCAAACGTAAGTGACACTCTGGTAATACTTTTAAATAACTGTTTCTATGTGAATATATTGTAAATGTAATTTGTTGCTATGATCAAAGCTGAATTTTCAGCATCATTACTCCAGTCTTCAGTGTCACATGATTCTTCAGAAATCATTTTAATATGGCGATTTGCTGCTCAAGAAACATTTCTGATTATTAGCAATGTTGAAAACAGTTGTGCTGCTTCATTTTCCCCCTAGGATTTTATTGATAAATAAAACGTCTTTAAAAGGCACAGTGTTTGATTAAAACAGAAACATTTACTCTCACTATTGATAACTGATAATGATAAGATATTGGCAATTAGTGTAAATTACAGTGATGATGGCCTATGTTCCTCTCACTTAAATGATACTGTATGTAGTACATTCTAAAGACTGTGGCTATACCCAAAATAATGAGGACAAATAATATGTTTACTAAGGGATCTAGAAAACCAACAACAACAACAACAAAAACAAAAAAAACAAAAACAAAAACAAAAACAAAAACAAAAACAAAAAAAAACATTGTACTTAAACCACATAACAGGGTGTACAGGGAAAAAAGCACAGTCACACTACATTTTTCCTTCCATTCACTTCCATTCACACAAACTTTGCTGCATTCCAAGTTTTGTGAACTCTGACTTCCAAAATTTGTATCACTTAAGACGTGTGAATAATATAAGATTGATACATCACAGTGTGACCTCTTAGCTGAATAAAAATAACACAAATTTTAAAGCTACAACTTTTCAAACTTCTAAAGTTTGCAGCATTGCAGAAAAGTGGAGAAGATTATTTGTTATATACTGAACAGAGAAGGTGTATAACGAATACAACGACGGGCAGCGCTGAATGTAAACAATGCCACAGAACTGAACCACATATTTTGCTAATTATTTTTGCTGTAAATGGTCAATTATTGTCATGTTTTGGGCTCTACTAATTGATTGGACTAGGAAAAACATTTGGAGCATATCTTATTTAAACTGCAGCTTCCACGTGTTTTTTTTTTGTTTTTTTTTTCTGTGGTTTAGACAGCACAAATTGCAATGTATTGTCATCATTTAGTTGTACCAAACCTCTATGAATTTCTTTTTTCCACCGAGCAGCTGATGATAGCCACTGCTATTGACATACTAAGGACATCAATGACAACATTCTGCAAAAATAGCTCAACAGAAGAAAGATGTGATGATTTCCATCTATTTGGAAATAATGTTTTTATTTGAAAATACACACACATTCACTCTTAATCATGCATAACTACAATTTTTTAAATCAAAGCAACGAAATTTGGCAAAAACAGAGTGGTTGCTTATTATTTCAACCATTAACATCTGAATTACATATTAAATATTTAGCTTACCTTGCACTCTTTCACCATTAAAACAAGGGTCACACTGGAATTCTCCTTTGGCTTCTGTGAACAGTAAAGCCCAACTTCTTTGATTTGATTGGCCATCATAATCATTTTGATAATAATAATAATAATAATAATAATAATAATAAATTGCATGTAACATATCGGTAGCTCAGGAATGGTTTGTAGGATGTGTGTAACCTGTGTAAATTAATTTTTGTTTCAGATGTTAGCTATAATAATGTTTATGGTCTTTTCGAGCTAATAGGGCTATATTGAAGTCATTAAGGTGGGTATGTCTGCTGCAATCTGACAATACAACTGACCAAACACAAATATATTTCTTTATGTAATTATGCAGAAAATATAAATCATGAACACCTATCTGGTGTTCGTGGCAGAAACTGATTCAAATATACAATACATATTACAGTACAAGCCATATTGAACTATATTTTATGCATCATATCGGAAATAACATTGAAGCAAACATACATTGCACAGCAAACAGACTGATGGAAACATACATGTGTTCTTGTCATTTTGTTTTGCAAAGCAACTCCATATAGCATCTAGATTTAATCATTATCACTGAGTTATTTTTTTTTCTCTATTATTCCAGCATTGTATTTCCATTCTACTAGATGTCCTCTCATGCATAGCTACTGAGTTTCTTTACATCATTTATAAAACAAAAATGTTTGGTTTGCTGATTTTGCTCTTGCTACTTCCCTTAGGTAAACAAAATAACTTATTTAAATTCATATTTTCAGAATCATTAAAGCTCATTTTAAGGAATTTTCTTTTCTCATCTTTTTCTCAGATTTGGGATTAAAGCAATCTGATTAAAGTGCTGCAAATATGGAGACAGAGTGAACAAACTTTACTTTAAAGGGACTTAGACACGCCTTTAAGAAATGCATCTTTACGGATTATGATTATAATGAAAGAGTTTTTGTTTTATTTTGTTAAGTCATTTAAAGCTTTCTATAGATATGTTTATCATGTCTGTAAGGCATGTATTTGCTGAGTTTCGGTTTATTTTTGTAAAGTGTTCCTGTAAAGTCACTGTTCCCCTACGTTCTCTCGAAGCTGCGTTGGAACGCTATGGGAACGCCCCTGGCGAGACACCGTACTGAAGCGTGTGTAGAACTAGTCCAATCATGGCCGGCCACGTCATGAGCGAGATGACGTAGCCATCCAGGAAGTACAAGAGGGCACCGGCAACACGCTCATTCAGCTTTTTGCTCTTCAGCGTGCGCGTGCTGTGTGTGTGTGTGAGAGAAAAAAACAAAAAACAAAAGAAATATGTCCAAGGCTAAACAGAAAAGCAGACAAGATTTTAGACGGTGTGTTCCCCCATGCCCTCGTTATTTGGCTGAGGGGGACACACACGATCTTTGCCTCGTCTGTTTGGGAGCGGAGCATGCACAGTCAGCCCTCGAAAAGGCTGACTGTCATGACTGCGGTCTCCTCTCCATCCGTGTGCTCCGCTCCCGGGCTGCCGTGTTTGATGAAACCGGCCAGCCGCGCTGGCAGTGGTCCCGCTGTAGCTGAGGCTCAGCGCAGACTGCTGTCATGGGGATCGCAAACGGATTTGTTGGAGGGATCTGAGACGGGCTCTGCCTTATCTCAGTCCTCACCCAGCAGATCCACAGCCGCTTCTCAGGGGTCGGAAGCCCGCGCTGCGGTTTCTTCCTCCCCTAAGAGCGGCGCGGCGCTTCATCTGTCTTCCTCCGAGGAGGTCGATGTGATGAGCGTCGATCCCCCAGAGACTGTGGATTCCCCCCCACAGTCTCTGGCATATGAGGAGCTGGTGGAGGTTGTGACTCGTGCGGTGGCCAAGCTTAATATCGTCTGGCCATCGGAGAAGCAAGATGTTCGTCCCCGCAGCAAACTGGACGAACGCTTTCTTCGTTCACAGTCGCAACCTTCACCCCGGGGTCTTCCGTTTTTCCCTGATCTGCACACTGAGGTGTCTAGATCATGGGGAAAACCCTACTCATCTCTGATTTTTTAGCCCCACCACCACCACATATTCTAACGTGGTGGGGCTGGGTGAGATGGGTTATGGGGCGATGCCACCGGTTGAGCAGACGCTAGCTAGCTCTCTCTCACTCGTCTCGGCAGCCTTCCCCCTGATTGCTCTGCTCCCGGGAGTTCTGGAGAGAGTTCGCCAGGACGGGATCAGTCTACTTCTTGTAGCCCCGTTCTGGCCGGCCCGAGTTTGGTTCTCGGACTTGATGTCCCTTCTAGACGGCTCTCCCTTCGAGATTCCGCTCAGGAGGGACCTCCTCTCGCAGGCGGGGGGCACCATACTGCATCCCCGCCCGGAGTCGTGGAAGCTGTGGGCGTGGCCTCTGAGGGGGCACACCTCATAGCCTCCGGTCTCTCAACCGAGGTTGTTGAGACCATACTCCAATCCAGGGCTCCCTCCACGAGGAAGCTTTACGCCCTGAAGTGGAAACTCTTCACTTCTTGGTGCGGACAACGGTTGCAGGACCCAGTTAACTGCCCGGTTGGTACAGTTCTGGAGTTTCTGCAAGACCGTTTTTCCGCGGGGTTGGCTCCCGCCACCCTGAAGGTATACGTGGCAGCCTTAAGTGCCTACCACGCTCCTCAGGACGGCCTTTCTGTTGGGAGAAACCCCCTCGTAACACGCTTCCTCCGGGGTGCGCTGAGGCTGAGGCCTTTGCGGTGCAACAAGGTTCCCACCTGGGACCTGGCAGTGGTTCTGGAGGGTCTCTGCGGAGCTCCCTTCGAGCCACTCGAGGAGGTGCCAGTCAAGTTCCTAACACTTAAGACTGTGTTCCTCCTCGCCATCTCCTCCCTTAAATGGGTGGGAGACCTGCAGGCACTTCAGTATCATGCCTGGAGTTCGCTCCGGGCATGGTCAGGGCATTTCTTTACCCCAGACCGGGGTATGTCCCGAAGGTGCCTGCAGTTACGCCGGGTCCCGTTGTACTGCAGGCCTTTTGCCCTCCACCCTTCCAGGATGCGGGTCGAGAGAGACTGAACCTGCTGTGTCCAGTGCGAGCACCGCAGTTGGTATTCTCGTTCCCATAGTGTTCCGACGCAGCTTCAAGAGAACGTAGGGGAACGTCTCAGGTTACGTATGTAACCATGGTTCCCCGAGGGAACGAGAAGCTGCGTCTCGTTGCCATACTCTTGGCACCCTCTTGCACGCTTCGCTTCCGAGCAAGCTGAATGAGCGTGTTGCCGGTGCCCTCTTGTACTTCCTGGATGGCTACGTCATCTCGCTCATGACGTGGCCGGCTATGATTGGACTAGTTCTACACACGCTTCAGTACGGTGTCTCGCCAGGGGCGTTCCCATAGCGTTCCGACGCAGCTTCTCGTTCCCTCGGGGAACCATGGTTACATACGTAACCTGAGACGTTTGCCACTAACAAAATGTATAGCCTAGACTACATAATAAATGTGCAAAACTGCAGCTTAAAAAAAGTCATATTATTAAAACACTGTTTTACATAGAGTAATTTAACAGTGTAATGAGCCAAATACTACTTGCACTCTATAACACATTATTGGACACATTCAGTTCATTCTGGTCCATTTACAACATGTCTAGTTTAAATACACTAAATTAATCTTGTGCTCAACTTCACTTGATTCATATACATGTAAAAAACAATTCAAAAGTTTTTTGGTTTAATTTTGATGATTAGAGCTTACAGCTCATGAAAGTCAAAAACCCAGTATCTCAAAATATTTGAATATTTCCTAAGATCAATCAAAAAACGGATTTGCAAAACAGAAAAGTTCAAGTTCTTTAAAGTATGTTCATTTATGCACTCAATACTTCAATTGCTAGCACAAAGCACAAATTACAGCATCAGTGAATTGTGGCATGGAAGTGATCAGTCTGTGGCACTGCTGAGGAACTATTGAGCCTTCAGATCATCTGTATATTGTTGGATCGACTGTTTCTCATCTTTCTCTTGAAAATATCCCATAGATTCTCAATGGGGTTCAGGTTAGGCATGTTGGCTGGCCAATAATGCACAGTAATATCATGGTCAGCAAACCACTTGCAAGTGGTTGTTGCACTGTGGGCAGGTGCTAAAGTCCTGCTGGAAAAGGAAATCAGCATCTCCATAAAGCTTCAGCAGATGGCTGCATTGATTTTGCACTCGATAAAATACAATGGACCAACACCAGCAGACGTCATGGCACCCCAAATCATCAATGACTTTAGAAACTTCACACTGGACTTCAAGCAGCTTGGATTCTGTGCCTCTCCAGTCTTCCTTCAGACTCTGGGATCATGATTTCAAAATGAAGTGCAAAATTTATTTTTATCTTAAAGGAGGACTTTGGACCACTGAGCAACAGTCCAGTTCTTTTTCTCCTTAGCCCAGGTAAGATGCTTCTGACGTTGTTTCTGTTTCACCAACACTCAGTAATGACCTTCTGTGACTTACTCACTTTGTGGAGGGTGTCAATGATTGTCTCCTGGACCATTGCCAAGTCAGCAGTCTTCCCCATTACATTTACATTTACATTTAGGCATTTGGCAGACGCTTTTGTCCAAAGCGACATACAGTTGGGAGAACATAGAGCGGTTCTTCTTAAGGAGACAAACAGACACAGGCAGTGCTATAATACCAGATTTCAAGTGGTGCTTCAAACAAGTACAAGCTAGAAAGGGAAGGAATAAAGAGATTTTTTTTTTTTTTTTTTTTTTTTATGGTAACAGCAAATAGAGTTTTAAGCTGTCGCTTGAAGCTTGTCAGGGAATCAGCATTCCGGATAGGGGTAGGAAGATCGTTCCACCAGCCAGGAACAGTAAAAGAAAGTGTTCTGGATAGTGATTTCGCACCTCTCTGTGATGGTACCACGAGGCGTCGCTCACTAGCAGATCTCAGAGTTCTGGAGGGGGTGTAGATTTGCAATAGCGAGTGCAGATAAGCAGGTGCAGTGGCTGTGGTTGTCCTATATGCAAGCATCAGAGTTTTGAACTTGATACGAGCCGCAATTGGGAGCCAGTGCAAGGAGATAAAGAGAGGTGTAACATGGGCTCTTTTGGGCTCGTAGAAGATCAGCCGTGCTGCTGCATTCTGAATCATTTGTAGAGGTTTGATTGTGCATGATGGAAGACCAGTCAAAAGAGCATTGCAGTAGTCCAGTCTGGAGATGACAAGGGGCTGGACAAGAAGTTGTGTAGCCTGCACTGTTAGAAAGGGCCTGATCTTTCTGATGTTGTGCAAAGCGAACCTGCAAGATCGAGTAGTCTTTGCAATATGATCTTTGAAAGACAACTGGTCATCAAAGGTGACACCCAGATTCCTGATTGAGTTTGAAGAAGTGATTGTGGAAGAGCCCAGCTGGATGGTGAACCCATGCTGTAAGTTTTGGAGTGCAAGGAAAAACAAGAAGCTCAGTTTGTGCCAAGTTGAGCTGGAGGTGATGTTCTTTCATCCACGTTGAGATGTCCGCCAAGCAGCCTGAGATCCGTGCAGGTACTGTTGGATCATCTGGTTGAAATGAAAGATGGAGTTGTGTGTCATCAGCATAGCAATGGTAGGAGAAGCCATGTGACTCTATGATGGGACCCAGTGATGTTGTGTATATGGAGAAGAGGAGAGGACCAAGAACTGATCCCTGAGAAACCCCAGTGATCAGTTGATGTGTTTTGGATACCTCTCCTCCCCAGGTTACCGTGAATGACCTACCGGTGAGATAGGATTCAAACCAGCGAAGCGGAGTTCCTGTGATGCCCAGCGATGAGAGGGTGGACAGGAGGATCTGATGGTTGACAGCGTCAAAAGCAGCAGATAAATCAAGCAGAATTAGAACTGATGATTTAGAATCAGCTTTTGCTGTCCACAAGGCTTCAGTAACTGACAGTAGCGCAGTCTCAGTTGAATGGCCACTCTTGAAACCTGACTGGTTAGGATCCAGTAAGTTGTTCTGTGAAAAGAACAATGATACCTGGTTGAAAACAACTCGTTCGAGGGTTTTTGCTATGAATGGAAGCAGAGAGACCGGTCTGTAGCTGTCAAGAAGTGAGGTGTTTAGTGTTGGTTTCTTAAGCAGTGGGGTTACTCGAGCCTGCTTAAAAGAAATTGGAAAAGTGCCTGTGAGGAGCGATGTATTTATGATGTGTGTGAGTGCTGGTAAGACAGTAGGAGAGATTGCTTGAAGAATGTGTGAGGGGATGGGATCAAGTGGGCATGTTGTAGGGTGGCTGGAGAGGAGAAGTTTTGATACTTCTGTCTCAGTGAGGGGACAGAAGGAGAAAGTGAGAGTGTTCGAAGTGGGTGTGGTGGGTTGTAGGTCATGTGTATGAGGAGCTAAAAATTGTTTGCTGATTGTTCGAGTTTTGTTTGAAACCAATGGTGTGGTTTCAAAGAACAAAGTTATTTTTTTTTAAGTAAGTTACAGCAAAAAATAAACTTTTTCATGATATTTAAATATTTTAAATATCATGATACATAAACCATTGGTGTGGTTTCAAAGAACAAAGTATTTTTTTTTAAATAAGTTACAACAAAAAATAAACTTTTTCATGATATTTAAATATTTTGAGATGCACCTGTAAATATAAATGAGATTTAGAGTCTTCAGAGTTGATTTGTTGAAATTGTTACAACCAGTAGGGGTCTCCTTTGAGCCTAAATAAAGTTACGCATCATGTACAGGCTTGAATCAGGCTTTATAAAAAAACAGCGTATTGAGAGTTTGCTTTCGTTTTAAGTGGTTCATTCCAGACATCCTGTTCAGACCTCACACACAATGCTGTTCATTCATGGGATACCGCCAGCACTGAAGCATCAACATGGCATTTATAGTGTGCTTGATTTATTTAGCAGTGCCTCAATTCTGGGTCTCAGGTAAAATATTTCATTATTTATTGCCTTTGTACTTACAGTTCATGTATTTCTACTATCTTATACTACAGCTAAATACATTCTGTCTGTTTTTAAACAGGAAAATCACTAAATGACCAAGTTCATCAGAATCCACCTCATCTGATAACAAATGCTGAGAAAACAGTTCAGCTTAGCTGTTCTCACACCATTAAAGACTATTACACAATATTATGGTATCAGCAGGTGAAGGGTGATAGTGCACTAAATCTCATTGGATATGTGTATTACAAAGAACCGACCATTGAAAGCCAATCTAAAAATCAGTTCAGCATTAAAGGAGATGGTGCAGAATCCTCTACTCTTAACATCACGTTAGAAAGGGAACACGTTGGGAGTACCACAATATATTACTGTGCTGCCAGCAAAGCACAGTGTTGAAAATCTTTTAATCACTCCTACAAAAACCTTCTGTTAACCCAGTCACCACAAAATTATTAGCACCTGAATGTACCCATACACCATCAAAAATGATCACCTAGTGCACTCATGTTAGCTAGTATGGTGGTTAAAAAGATCATCAATTATCATACAGTTATAATTTTTATTGTTCTGAACGTTATTTTACATATTTTATTAATGCCATTGCTTTTAATTGCTTGCCTTATCCTCACTTATTTTGATTTTGTCCAAAATGTTTGATTGATCTTTGATTAAATAGAACACTTTTTATGTTTTAATCAATACTTTTTTTTTTTTTTTTTTTGTATTGAATGAAACATAAGATTCTCCTGATTTGCTTGGCAAAAATAACCTAACCTAAAATTTGATCAAACTCAGATATTTCAGAAAACAAGGAAAAATAGATGACTGCTAAGTATGGTGGTGGTGATGACAAATATGACAAACAGAGGACAATTACAGAAACTTAAAATTACATATCCAAGTCCCAATGTATGCAATTTTGTTTTCTATAGATTTTTCTATAAATACATTTTAAATAACTTAAATGTAAAAACAAAGTGAAGACATGCTCCTCCTCAAGCTTATTCACATACATTACAAAATTCTGCCTTCAATCTATTCAAGTGTTGTCTGAAACCTGAAAGAAAGTGTAAGCAAATAAAGATGAGTATTTTTGCACTGTTCAGGACAATGCATCGTGTTAGTGAAAACACACGTGTTCTTTTCACCCTTTTGTTTTACAAAGCAACTCCATATAGCATCTAGATTTCATCGGTGAACAATTTTTCAATCAGTTGTTTGAAGGAGGGGCTAATCTACTCCAGCATTATATGTCCTTTCCACTAGATGTCCTCACATGCATCTATAGCTGCTGAGTTTCTTTACATCACTTGTAAAACAAAAATGTTTGGTTTGCTCATTTTGCTCTGGCTTCTTCCATTAGGTAAACAAAAATAATTTAAATTGATCTTTTCAGAATCATTGAGGTTGCTTGTAATTAAAGTTCCTTACTTCTTTTCTTACCTTGTTTTACAGATTTTGGATTAAAACAATCATCTCATCTCTTTGTCACTGAGGATCTCAATGCGACCATAAAGTGTTCCCAGATTGAAACATCATTTAACAGAATGTACTGGTTCAAAAAAACACCTACTGAGCCACTGGAGCAGATAATGAGTTCCTTTATTAAAACAGAAGACTGGGAGAAGAATTTTAAGCAGAGAGCATCTGCTGTAAGGAATGGGGCATCTTTAGACCTGACTCTTGTCAAAGTACAGAGCTCTGACAGTGGTGTTTACTACTGCGCAAAGCAGGATGCACATCAGTGTAGACCAATCTATAACCTCAACAAAAACATACAATCCTGCACCTGCAGATTCACATCTAACACGTGCTCATCTGCTGTCACTGAATGAAATTCTTTACATACATAGGGATGTGTAAAGTATTCGTTTACATCTGTTTTGTATTATTATTTTAGATTACACACAGAATTTAAACTTATCTACATGTAACAAGATTTATACATAATAAATGCAGAAAACTAGAGTTTAAAAAGTCATATTACTGAAAACACTATTTTACATAGAGTGATTCTTAATAAACAATGTGATGAGCAGAATACTACTTGCTTTCTTTTACATGTTGTTGGACACATTTAGTCATTCTGGTCCATTTACACCAAGTTTGTTTTAAATAAACTAAATTCTTCTTGGTGTGCTCAGCCGCACTTATCATTTCTGAACTGTCAATATAATTTCTCAACTGACAGATGTCTTACTAAATAAATAAATCACATTTCAAATCTAATTTATAATTTATTTATTAGAGTCATTTAGACTTGTTTTGTTGAAATTATTACAACCAGTAGGGGTCTCATTTGAGCCACGTTTCAATAAAGTTACTTATCTACAGTAGAATGAAACAGGCTTTATAAAACACAGCACATGGAGAGTGTGCTTTCATTTTAAAACATCCTGTTCAGACATCACACACACACACTGCTGTTCATTCATGTCATTCCTTCAGCACTGAAGCATCAACATGGCATTTATAGTGTGCTTGATTTATTTAGCAGCACCTCCATTTTGGGTCTCAGGTAAAACATTGTTTATTGTCTTTATTTGTTCCTCCAGTTTGTATTTCTACTAACTTCTACTATTAGCTAAATACATTCTGTCTGTTTTTAACAGGAGAATCACTAAGTGACCGAGTTCATCAGAATCCACCTCATCTGATAACAAATGCTGAGAAAACAGTTAATCTTATCTGTTCTCACACCATTAAAGACTATTACATGATATTATGGTATCAGAAAATGAAGGGGGATAGTGCACTAAATCTCATTGGATATGTGTATAACAAAGAACCAACCATTGAAAGCCAATATAAAAATCAGTTCAGCATTAAAGGAAATGGTGCAGAATCCTCTACTCTTAATGTCACATTAGAAAAGAAACATGTTGGGAGTACTGCAATATATTACTGTGCTGCCAGCAAAGCACAATGTTGAAGATCCTTTAATCAGCCTTACAAAAACCTTTTGTTAAACCCAGTCACCACAAAATTATTAACACCTGAATGCACATGTACATCACAAATGACCACCCAGTGCACCCATTTTGATTAATATGAAACATATGTTATGTTATATCTCTACAAGCATTTAATTTCTATATATATATATTCTTTTCAAATAGTTTTAAAACTTATTTTATATATTATTTAATATCACTTAAAGTCATCCAAAACTGAAGTGTTTAAACACCATTATGATACACAACTGCCTTTTACATCTTTTATCTCTGTATTTTAGTTTCAGCTGAAATGTCTCCACACTTGTGTTTGTTTGTAAATAAAACTAATTGAATAAATAATTGTTATGATATATTATATCTGTGGTTACAGTTATACATGAGATTATACAAAGGCATAAATATTGCAAAATAAAATGCTACATATTGCAAAATATATAAAGGCTTCAAGTAAAGTGTTACCAAAATTTCTATAATTATTATTTTTTTGTTACATGGAAAGCAAGACAAATGTAGAACAGGTCTAAAACAAAATGAGTGTGAGAATTTGTATTTTTTTTTAACTTTAGGTGAGCTATGACATGCCTTCATGTCAATAGGTGGCACTGTATCACAACACATTCACTGTGGCGGGGTAAAGTGACCTGAGATAGGGCATTTCTGGCATTTTGTTTTCTGGTCTCATTGCTGCACTGATGTTCTCGCATTATCTGTCAGTTTGAGCTTTTCTCCAGTACTGAGTGTCAACATGAGAGTTATCATCACAATTACTGTCACACTGATCACTTTCTCAGGTGGGGCTTTATCTATGTTGACATATTCTAAAGTAGTTTTCTTTTCTGTTTAGATGTGACTATGTGATATTCTTCTTTTCACAGGATTTTCTTATAGTAACAAAGTCGACCAGTCTCCATCTGAAATTATTCGGAGACCAGGAGAATCGGCAAAGATCCAGTGTTTGCACAGTGTGTTCAATTACAATCAAATAAACTGGTACAGACAAAATCAGAGCCAAGAGTTCACATTCATGGGATATTTACTTCTAACAGGACCAACCCCAGAAAAAGAGTTTACTGAAAAAATACAAATGTCTGGGAATGGAAATAGCAACGGAACTTTGACCATTAAAGATCTTGCATCTAGTGACAATGGAGTGTATTTTTGCGCTGCATATTACACAGTGTTTTAGATCCCTGCTGTTCATTACAAAAACTCTGATTATGTTATTAGGAGAAGCAACATGTAAGTTTAATATCTTCATTCACACCTGCTCCTGTGGTATTTACTGTATTTGAAAATCTGCCAGTTTTTATGAATATAATAATCAACCACAATGAGAATAAACACCAGAATAAGTTGAAATAACAAGAATATACAACAAATGAGAAATATGTGCAGAGGAGCCCTCTCAACCTTTTGTGTTGATCAGTTGAACAAATTTACTTGTGTCATTAGAGAATGGTGAAGAATCTTAAATTTCCCCTCCTAAGACTTTCTGATAATTTTCAGGTGTACTTAGGTTTTGAATTTCTGTACATTAATTATAAAGTTACATCTAAACATCGATCCAAAGTGACTCACAATGCATTTAAGGTACTCTAGCTCAGAACACTCAGTCTTCTCAGTTATAGTTTACTTTGTCTAAAATGTTTCTTCTTTAATTTCTAGTAAAAATAGACACAAATAAAACTGTTGTTGATATACAGCAGGAGTATAGAGCTATACATTAAATATGGTTAGCATAGCTGTATCACAGAACAGCTGAGGTATTAAAGAGATCTCAATTGTGTTTTTTTCTTTCCTGGGGTGGGAATACGTCACTTCCTGTCATTTGTTGTGACTTTTATTTTGTCTCATTGTGTTAGTAGGCATAAAGCTGCCTTCCATCAATTCTGGCTTATGTGCTGAATGCCACCATGATGATAAGGTTTGCCATATTCTTTGCCATGTTGCCAGGTAAGGTTTTTGTATACTTCGTCAAGAAATTATTTTCATTAAAATTACCATGTATCATTTACCACTTTTTCTCTTTTTTTCCGATCAGGTCTCATACGAAGTCAAAAAGTTGACCAGACTCCACAGAACCTCATTAGAAACCTCACAAAATCTGCTATTATCACTTGCTCACATTCAGGGGAGGTCTTTGAACTCATTCTCTGGTACAAACTATCTGATGACAAGGGATTCATTTTTCTAGGTTATCTTAATAATAATTTTCCAAATTCTGAAGAGGAGTTCAAAAAAAAAATTGACCTGGGTGGAGATGGCAGAAGTAGCGCCACACTTACAATAAAAGATCTGACAGAAGTCGACAGCGGAGTCTATTACTGTGCAGCTCGGAGACACAGTGTGTTAAATCCACACAACCCAGCTCAAAAACACATCCTTATCACATTTTAATATCTGTAGTGTGCACTAAAACAGGCGATGCAGTTCACCTGCTACAAACCACTAAACCTGTAAGTATTTTGCTGTGACAGTCACAAAACAAGCTATCTTCTGCTCCTCCTTGTATATAAGGTAAATATGTGTGGCTCAATACAATCACATTTTATGGAACTGATTATAAAATGAAATATGTCACAGATCTTGTGTACAGCTGTGTAGAAACTTTCTGTTTCAGCCATTAGGGGTCTCCTTCTAAACTAACTTAAAAAACATCCTAGCTGAAAAAAAAAAAAAAAAAACTATAGAAACATCACAGAAATTACCAAGTTACCATTTGTAATGGTAATACCATTACACATTTTGTGATAGTGTCTATTGTTTTCTTCAGCAGGGACACAGAAAGTCTATGTTAAGGACTGAATATAGCTTACTACTTACTCAAAACTGTACATTATAGTGTATACAACTCACTTTCATAAACAATAAACATATTTAATTGTAGTTAATATACAGATATTTCATTTTATCTCAGTGGCACTTCATATAAACCCATTTCACCCCCAAAAGCATTCCATCAATTGGAAACTGATATATTATCTACAATGCAAAAATGCTTTTCATACTTAGATTTGTTTTGGCTTGTTTCCAGCCAAAATATTGAACAATTCTTAAATCAAGAAAGATTTCCCAGACAAGTAAAATGATTGTCTTGTTTTCCAAATAAATGAATAAATAAATAATCAATCAGCCAATGGGGTAAGGAAAAAAAAAAAAAAATCTTATTTCAAGCAGAAAACTAGATTCTTTTGCTTACCCCATTGGCAGATTATTTAGCTTGCTTCAACTTCTTTTTTCTGAAAACAAGAAAACAATTTTTACATGTCTAGAAAATCTTTCTTGATGACAATTTTGTAAATATTTTGTCTGGTAACAAGACCAAAAAACCGAAGTAAGAGTTTTTTTTTTTTTTTTTTTTCTGCAGTGTATTATCCTTTTTGACGTCAGATGATGTAGTTACAATATCTACCACCAGGGGCTAGCGTGTCATGCTAATCAACTAGAACACCTGATTCAAACAGGTTCACAGAGTTGTACATTCTTCATTTTTGAACATACATCCACAGAATACCAGTGCTATTGTCGTGATGTACTTAAGTGTTGTCGGTGCACTGTATTTAGATTAGATTTTCTACGATACTAAGTGTCAACATGAAAGTTGCCATCATATTCACTGTTATGCTGAACAATCTCTTGGGTAATATTTATTTATTGGTTTATTTATGTAAAGTAATTTAACTTTGGAGTTTTGTAAATGTGCATATATTCTACAGTAATTCAAATTTCTTTTCTGTTTAGACGTGAATGTGTGATTCTTCTTTTCACAGGCTTTTCTCTTAGTGACAAAGTCGACCAGTCTCCACCTGTTGTAATTAAAAAACAAGGAGAATCTGCAGAGATACAGTGTTTACACAGCGTGCCCAGTTACAATCAAATCAACTGGTACAGACAAGACCAAGGGTTCACACTCATGGGATATTTGCTTGCAACATCAAACTTCAGCGAAAAAGGGTTCATGGATAAAATAGTCATGACTGGGAATGGAAATAGTAAAGGACTTTTGACCATCAAAAATCTTGTATCTAGTGACAGTGCAGTGTATTTTTGTGCTGCATGGTACACAGTGTTTTAGGTCCCTTCTGTTCATGACAAAAACTTCACTTCAATTCTCAGATTAACCAATAAAGCAAAATGAAAAAAAAAAAAAAAAAAAAAGTCTTCATTCACACCTGCTCCTGTGGTTTATGTTTGAGACTTCACTGTGGTAATTATCAATGAGAAACACATTGTATAGGTAAGAGAATGAGAAAAAGTGCTTTACGTTTTATAGAGTAATTAAGACAGAACTTTGGAAACAAAACATAGACATATAATGTCTGTATTCCTCTCTGATATACCAGGTATGCCTCTGGGAACTGAAAGGGCTAGTTCATACAAAAATGAAAATTATGTCAGTAATTACTTATCCTCATGTTGTTCCAAACCGTAAGACCTTCTTTCATCTTCGGAAAACACAATTGAAGCAGTAGAGAGGAAAATGTGGAGTAAAATCATTATTTTTGTTTTCATCTCTGAAAAAAGTATTGTCATAGCTTCGTAAATTACAGTTGAACCACTGATGTCACATGGACTACTTTGTCGATCATCTTGATACTTTTCTGGGCCTTGAACGTGGTAGTACCCTTGCCGTCTATGGGAGGGTCAGAGAGCAATTGGATTTCATCAAAAATATCCTAATTTGTGTTCCAAAGATGAAAGAAGACCTTATAGGGTTTTTTTTTGGGGGGGGGGGGGGGGGGGGGGGTGAAATAACCCTTGAAGGCCAGACAGAGGTGGATAAAAGAATCAGTGAAAGAATCCATTTTTATCACAGTGAAATTCTTGAATGATCAGCTGCACTGCTCTATTACCAAAAGCACATCCTGATTTTGCTGAGTTTGATGTGTTCCTGGGTCAACTTATTTTGTTGACCCTGGAACAACTTTCCATCCAAAAATTTAGTCTTGACCACATCCCTACACCTAAACCTAACCTTACCCATGAGTAATCCCTAAAATCTGAGGAAATGATAAATGACTGACACTGATGTACATGCACCAAACACTGATTATAAGCCTACATTTCACAAAAGGTTTTTTTTTTTTTTTTTTTTTTTTTTTTAAATCTGATTGGTTAGTCACAATGTTGCTCCAGGGTCAACAAAGATGTTGATCCAGGAACATGTTGCACTTGGTAAAATCAGGCTCTGCATGACGAAACATTATTATTACTATTGGAGTGAATGCAATTACTGTTAGGACCAGTAGGGGTCTCTTTTCAACTTCATTTAAATACAGACACATTTATCAAAGAGAGCGCGAGATCTCAAAGAGCACTGAGGGTTAATTGTATAGGTGGTTTATTCTGCTGTCATGCTCACCGAAGCATCAACATGACTTTTACGTGTTTGATTTATTTCACAGCCCTGCCATTCTTGGTTTTAGGTAGGTCTTAAGAATCATTGGTTTTAGTATTATCATATTTTTACAGCTATTTTTAATACACTTGCCTTTCTCTTTTAAACAGGGGAATCATTAAGTGAAAAAGTTCATCAAATGCCAAAAGACATGCTGGTTAAAGTGCAAGAACCTGTGACACTCACCTGCTCTCATACAATACCAAGCTATTACATGATATTATGGTATGAGCAGAAAAATGGTGACAGTGCACTAAATCTCATTGGAAATGTGCTTTATAAAAATCCAACCACTGAAAGTCAATACATAAATCAGTATAAGATTTTAGGAGATGGTGAAAAGAATTCCACTCTTGAGTTCAAGCTGAATGCATCTGGGAGTTCTGTTATGTATTACTGTGCTGCCAGCAAAGCACAGTGTTAGATATCATTTCCTCTGCCTACAAAAACTCTGTTAATACCACAAACCAAAACTGTAGTAGGGAGTTTCTTAAATTACTGGCAATGACTATTTATTGTTATTATAGTATATTTTATTTTGCTCCATTTTCAGTCAAACTGTCATTTTGTTGTGTTAAAATATCTTTAGGATACCTTAAATGTAATTTTCCCTGCAGAAACATTATCAAATAAAATACATGGTAGAGTGGAAAGGTCAATAAAAACAGAATTGAACTGTTGAACATTTAACAAACAAATTAAATGCCACATCTATTGTTATTAACTTATATGTCTGTGGGAAATGAAGATCAGAATAGACACATTTGGGTTAAAACAAATATTTACAGTACATTCAGAGTTGGTAAACGAGCCTTGACTAATCAATAGTGCTGCTTTATCAAAAGAAAAAAAAAATGGTGCAATTACTATCATAACCAGTAGGAGTCTCCTTTCAACCAAATCTAAATAAAGAAACATTAGGGAGTGGGCAGGCTTTATGCTTAGAGAATGATGGGAATGCATTTGTTATGGGTGGTTTATTCTACACACCATTCAGAGAACTCCAGCACTGAAGCATCAGCATGACATTTACAGTTTGTTTGATTTATTTTACAGCATTTCCATTATTGGTCTCAGGTACAAAATCACTTCTTTTTACATTTTCATTCTGGACTTTAACATTCATTTTTAATGCACATTTCTTTCTCTTTTATACAGGGGAATTATTAAATGACAAAGTTCATCAAATGCCAAAAGACCATCTGGTTAAAATTCAAGAACCTGTGACACTCACCTGTGCTCACAAAATATCAAGTTATAATATGATATTATGGTATGAGAAGGTGACCGATGATCCAGCTCTAAATCTCATTGGATATGTGCGTTTAACAAATTCATACATTGAAAGTCAATACACAAATAAGTTCAATATTACAGGAGATGGTGAAAAATCCTCTACTCTTGAGTTTAAGCCAAAAGCATTTGGGAGATCTGTTATGTATTACTGTGCTGCCAGCAAAGCACAGTGTTAGAGATCACTTAATCTTCCTACAAAAACATCTGTTATTACCACGAACCAACAATAAATGTATTAGAGAGTTCTTATTACAACAGATCGCTTTGGTCATATATTTATTTATTTATTTTGTGTGTGTGAGTCATATTTTTTGCTATATTGTTAATTAATTGTTTCGTAATTATCATGTATCCTAAATGCACATAAATAAGTATTTTCACATATTTTGCAAGATTGTTGCTTAAAGGGATACTCCACCCCAAAATGAAAATTTTGTCATTAATCACTTACCCCCATGTCGCTCCAAACCTGTAAAAGGTTCAATCATCTTCGGAACACAATTTAAGATATTTTGGATGAAATCCGGGAGCTTTTTGACTGTCCCATTGACTGCCAAGTAAATATAACTGTCAAGGCCCAGAAACGTATGAAAGACGTCGTCAAAATAGTCCATCTGGTTCAACCATTTTACGAAGCTACATAATTTTAATTTTACATTAAGCTAAGTGATTAATGAAAAAAAAATTATTTTGAGGTGGAGTAACCCTTTAAATGGAAAAAAACAAACAAACAAACAGAAAACCTAATGAAATTAAATACATAATATAATAATTATTTTTGTTCTTTTTTCTTTTATTTCCTTTTTTCTTTTCTTTTCTTTTCTTTTCTTTTCTTTTCTTTTCTTTTCTTTTCTTTTTCTACAGTCCTATAGGAAATTTTATTTCTCAGAGGTTGATTTTTCATGGATCAGGAGTTTATTCTAAAATTCCCTGAAAATAATAATCACAAATGTTTGATGGCATACATAATAGTAATGATCTATACAATTAGCACATCGTAAATAATAAATTATTGTATGCAATGCAATGAAAACTGTATATATTGAAAATCTGAATAGCACAATGTCATTCCTGTGTCTGAGAAAAAGCTGATATTAAAGAGATTTTTGATTTGTATTTTTCCTTTCCCACACTTACAATAAAAGATCTAACAGAAGTCGGAGTCTATTACTGTGCAGCTCGGAGACACAGTGTGTTAAATCTACACAAACCAGCTCAAAAACACATCATTATCACATTTTAATATCTGTAGTGTGCACTAAAACAGGCTGCTACAAACCACTAAACCTGTAAGTATTTTGCTGTGACAGTCACAGAACAAGTTATTTTCTGCTCCTCCTTGTTTATATAAGGTAAATATGTGTGGCTCAATACAGTCACATTTTACGGAACTGAAAAAGATAAAATGAAATATGCCACAGATTTTGTGTACAGCTGTGTATAAACTTTCTGTTTCAGCCATTAGGGGTTTCCTTCTAAACTAATATAAAAAAGTAACATCCCAGCTGAAAAAAACAAGAAGAAGAAAAAAATACCTATAGAAACATCACAGAAATTCTAATGGTTTCCACAACAAATACCATTACAAACATTACATGGTTTCCTGTAGTGTGTTTTGCACAATGTTCCATTAGTGTTTAGTGGTTTTAACAAGTCACCAATAGAAGGTGACCAATTACCAGTAGAAACCCACAGTGTCTACAGTTTCCATTAAAACTAATAAAAGTTACCATTTGTAATGGTATTACCATTACACATTTTGTGATAGTGTCTATTGTTTTCTTCAGCAGGGACACAGAAAGTATATGTTAAGTATATGTTAATATAGCTTACTACTTACTCAAAAGTAAAATGATTGTCTTGTTTTCAGAAAAAATAAATAAATAAATAAATAAATAAATAAATAATCTGCCAATGGGGTTAGCAATATAACCTAATTTCAAGCAGAAAACTAGATTCTTTTGCTTACCCCATTGGCAGATTATTTTGCTTGTTTCAAGCAAAAACTCACTTAATTTTAACTTATTTTTTTCTGAAAACAAGACGATAATTTTTACTTGTCTAGAAAATCTTTCTTGTTTAAAATTTTGTAGATATTTTGTCTGGAAACAAGACAAAAAATCGAAGAAAAGTTTTTTTTTTTTTTTTTTTTCCCTTCTTGCCCAGTGTATTATCCTTTTTGACGTCAGATGATGTAGTTACAATATCTACCACCAGGGGCTAGCGTGTCATGCTAATCAACTTGAACACCTGATTCAAACAGGTTCACAGAGTTGTACATTCTTCATTTTTGAACATACAACCACTGAATACCAGTGCTATTGTTGTGATGTACTTAAGTGTTGTCGCTGCACTGTATTTAGATTAGATTTTCTACAATACTAAGTGTCAACATGAAAGTTGCCATCATATTCACTGTTATGCTGAACATTCTCTTGGGTAATATTTATTTATTTGTTTGTTTATTTATGTAAATTAATTTAATTTTGGAGTTTTGTAAATGTGTATTTACAGTAATTTAACTTTCTTTTCTGTTTAGACGTGAATGTGTGATTCTTCTTTTCACAGGCTTTTCTCTTAGTGACAAAGTCGACCAGTCTCCACTTGTTGTACTTAAAAAACAAGGAGAATCTGCAGAGATACAGTGTTTACACAGTGTGCCCAGTTACAATCAAATCAACTGGTACAGACAAGACCAAGGGTTCACACTCATGGGATATTTGTTTGCAACATCAAACTTCAGCGAAAAAGGGTTCATGGATAAAATAGTTATGACTGGGAACGGAAATAGTAAAGGACTTTTGACCATCAAAAATCTTGTATCTAGTGACAGTGCAGTGTATTTTTGTGCTGCATGGTACACACCGTTTTAGATCCCTTCTGTTCATGACAAAAACTTCACTTCAATTCTCTGATTAACCAATAAAGCAAAAAGAAAAAAAAGTCTTCATTCACACCTGCTCCTGTGGTTTATGTTTGAGACTTCACTGTGGTAATTATCAATGAGAAACACATTGTATAGGTAAGAGAATGAGAAAAAGTGGTTAACTTTTTACACAGTAATTAAGACTAAACTTTGGAAACAAAACATAGACATATCCTGTCTGTATTCCTTTCTGATATACCAGATATATCCAAAAATGAAAATTCTGTCAGTAATTACTTACCCTTATGTTTATTGTGTTTATTGTTTATTTAACAGGGACAACAGACAGTCAATTTGACTGCCCCAGAATTAGCTACAGAGCTAAATTTTATCTGCAGTCCCCAGACTTTTCCAAACCATAAGACCTTCTTTCATCTTCAGAACACAATTGATGCAGTAGAGAGGAAAATGTGGAATAAAACTCTTTTTTTTTTGTGGGAAAAAAAGTATTGTCATAGCTTCGTAAATTACAGTTGAACCACTGATGTCACATGGACTACTTTGTCGATCATCTTGGTACTTTTCTGGGCCTTGAAAGTGGTAGTACCCTTGCTGTCTGTGGGAGGTTCAGAGAGCAATTGGATTTCATCAAAAATATCCTAATTTGTGTTCCAAAGATGAAAGAAGACCTTACAGGGTTTTTGGGTGAACTAACCCTTGAAGGCCAGACAGAGGTGGATAAAAAAATATGTGCAGTCCTTAAATCTAATGAAAGTTGAACTACTTCAGTGAAAGAATCAATTTTTATCACAGTGAAATTGAATGATCAGCTGCACAGCTCTATGACAAAACATTAGTGCAATTACCGTTAGGACCAGTAGGGGTCTCTTTTCAACTTCATTTAAATACAGACACATTTATCAAAGAGAGCGTGAGATCTCAGAGAGTACTGAAGGTTAATTGTATAGGTGGTTTATTCTGCTGTCATGCTCACTGAAGCATCAACATGACTTTTACGTGTTTGATTTATTTCACAGCCCTGCCATTCTTGGTTTTAGGTAGGTCTTAAGAATCATTGGTTTTAGTATTTTCATGTTTTCATATATTTACAGCTATTTTTAATACACTTGTCTTTCTCTTTTAAACAGGGGAATCATTAAGTGAAAAAGTTCATCAAATGCCAAAAGACATGCTGGTTAAAATGCAAGAACTTGTGAAATTCACCTGCTCTCATACAATACCAAGCTATAACATGATATTATGGTATGAGCAGAAAAATGGTGACAGTGCACTAAATCTCATTGGATATGTGTTTTATAAAAATCCAACCACTGAAAGTCAATACATAAATCAGTATAAGATTTTAGGAGATGGTGAAAATAATTCTACTCTTGAGTTCAAGCTGAATGCATCTGGCAGTTCTGTTATGTATTACTGTGCTGCCAGCAAAGCACAGTGTTAGATATCATTTCCTCTGCCTACAAAAACTCTGTTAATACCACAAACCAAAAGTGTAGTAAGGAGTTCCATTCCAGTCGCTCCATTTTCAGTCAAGCTGAATTTTTTGTATGTGTTAAAATATCTTTAGGATACCTTAAATGTAATTTTCCCTGCAGAAACATTATCAAATAAAATACATGGTAGAGTGGAAAGGTCAATAAAAACAGAAATGAACTGTTGAACATTTAACAAACAAATTAAATGCCACAGCTATTGTTATTAACTTATATGTCTGTAGGAAATAAAGAACAGACAAATTCGGGTTAAAACTAATATTTTCAATACATTCAGAGTTGGTAAACGAGCCTTGACTAATCAATAGTGCTGCTTTATCGAAAGAAAAAAAAATGGTGCAATTACTATCATAACCAGTAGGAGTCTCCTTTCAACCAAATCTAAATAAAGAAACATTAGGGAGTGAGCAGGCTTTATGCTTAGAGAATGATGGGAATGCATTTGTTATGGGTGGTTTATTCTACACACTATTCAGAGAACTCCAGCACTGAAGCATCAGCATGACATTTGCAGTGTGTTTGCAGTTGATTTATTTCACAGCACTTCCATTCTTGGTCTCAGGTACAAAATCACTTCTATTTACATTTTCATTCTATACTTTAACATTAATTTTTAATGCACGTTTCCTTCTCTTTTATACAGGGGAATTATTAAAAGACAAAGTTCATCAAGTGCCAAAAGACAAGCTGGTTAAAATTCAGGAACCTGTGACACTCACCTGTGCTCACAAAATATCAAGTTATAATATGATATTATGGTATGAGAAGGTGACAGATGATCCAGCTCTTAATCTCATTGGATATGTGCGTTTCTCAAAATCATACACTGAAAATCAATACACCAATGAGTTCAATATTACAGGAGATGGTGAAAAATCCTCTACTCTTGAGTTTAAGCCAAAAACATTTGGGAGATCTGTTATGTATTACTGTGCTGCCAGCAAAGCACAGTGTTAGAGATCACTTAATCTTCCTACAAAAACATCTGTTATTACCACAAACCAACAATAAATGTATTAGAGAGTTCTTATTACAACAGATCACGTTGGTCTTTGTGTGTGTGTGTGTGTGTGTGTGTGTGTGTGAATCATATTTTTTGCTACATTGTTAATTTCATACTTAGCATGTATCCTAAATGCACATAAATAAGTATTTTCACATATTTTGCAAGTTTCCTGCTTAAATGGAAAAACAAACAAACAAACAAACAGATAACCTAAAGAAATAAAATAAAATACATAATATAATAATTATTTTCTTTCCTTTTTTATTTTCTTTCCTTTTTTGATTTGTTTTGTTTTGTTTTGTTTCTTTTGCTTTTCTTTTTCTACAGTCCTATAGGACATTTTATTTCTCAGAGGTTGTTTTTAAATGGATCAGGGGATATTATGTCTCAGTTCTTGATATAGGTAATGAATGCAATGAAAACTGTATATATTGAAAATCTGAATAGCACTCATTACACAATAGTCATTCCTGTGTCTGAGAAAAAGCTGATATTAAATTTGTTTTGTATTTTTTTTTCTCTCCTGGGGTGGTAAGGTGTCATTTCCTGTCACTTGTTATGACTTTTATTTTGTCTCATTGTTAGCAGGTGTTAACCTGGTTTCCATCAGTGCTGACTATCCGCTGAATGTCACCATGATGATAATGTTTGCCATATTTTTTGTCATGTTGCCAGGTAAGTTCTTTAATGCAAAGCAACTAATGTTCTAAAAACACAGTGTACCATTTTTCATTTCTTTCTGCTCTGATTAGGTCTTGTACAAAGTTATGAAGTTGACCAGACTCCACAGGACCTGATGAAAAACCTCACAGAATCTGCTGTTGTCACTTGCTCACATTCAATCCAAGGCTTTGATCTCATCCTTTGGTATAAACAATCTAATGACAAGGGATTCATTTTTCTTGGATATCTCAATATTAAACATGCATATCCTGAAGATGAGTTCAAACACAAAATCAGATTGGCTGGAGATGGCACAAGTAGCGCCACACTCACAATCAACAATCTGACAGAAGACAACAGTGGAGTCTATTACTGTGCAGCTCGTATACACAGTGCGCTAGATCCCCACAACCTAGCGCAAAAACACATCCATATCACATCTCAATATCTATAGTGTGCACTAAACAACCAATATAGTTCACCTGCTACAAACCACTAAACCTGTTTCTATAACTGTGACAGTCCCTCTGCTGAAAATACCAGGTTAGACCAGCATCAATTTCCATTCCATCTAAAGTATGCTGGTTTTTACTGGTTTGGCTTTGGTCCTTTTAGTAGAGCTGATCGACCTGCATGTTCTTTGTGTTTATGCTGGTTGACCAAGGCTGGTAAAGTAAAAAGCCTAGTGAAAACACCAAATAAACCACTGATGAAACATCTACTATAATATTAAAGGAATTATTTGTTTACTTGCTTGATTAAAATGTTATTCTGTAAAACTACATAACTACTTGATACTACAAAATGCTTTTTGCTGCCAGATGATGTAGTTACAACATTTACCAGCAGGCGCTAGTGATCTAGTCATGCTTATCAGTAAAATTTGACCAACCGGTTTAAACTTGCTCAGAGAAGAGTTGTAATTTCTTCATGTGGGATTGTATATCAACAGCATGTCAGTGATATTGTGATTTGTTTTACATTGATGTTGCATCAGTAATATTTTCACTTACAGTAACAGTTTAGATTCTCTCCAGTACGAGTGTCAACATGAAAGCTGTCATCATATTCAGTGTTACACTGATCAGTTTCTCAGGTAAGGCTCTGTATGCATTTATGCAAAGCTTTTCTTTTCTTCTGTTTAGATGTGAATAGGTGTCTCTTGTCTTTACAGATTTTTCTCACAGTTACAAAGTCGACCAGTCTCCACCTGATGTGATTCAGAGACCAGGAGAATCTGCAAAGATCCAGTGTTCACACCGCATAACCACTTATGATCAAATCAACTTTTACAGACAAAACCAAGATCATGGGTTCACATTAATGGGATATTTACTTGGAAAAGGACCATACAATGAAAATGATTTCAAAAATAAAATAGAAATGTCTGGGGATGGAAATAATGATGGACTTTTGACCATTAAAAGTCTGTCATCTAATGACAGTGCAATGTATTTTTGCGCTGCTTATAACACAGTGTTTTTGTTCCTTGCTGTTCATTACAAAAACCTCTCTTTGATTCTGTGGATAACAGATAAAGGGTAGAAAAGTTTAATATCTGCATTCACACCTGCTCCTGTGGTATTTAGTTCAGACTCTGTCAGCTGTCATGTAAACAACACAACTAGTGACAGGGTTCTGTCAGACTATTATTGTAGTCAAATATGGTCTAAACAATAACGTTGATCAAGCAGGCAACGATCTCACTGAATATGATTACAATATAAAACACATGTTGGAAGTGCTGCGTAATAGACATTGCATTTGTATGCAATAAAAACAAATACTTTTAATTCTTAAATCTAATGGTAAACTTCAGCAAAAGAGCTGAATACTTCCTGCAGCATGTGCCTCATTGGTGCAATTATTATCAAGACCAGTAGGAGTCTCCTTTTATCCTGTTCTGCATATTTTTCAAATAAGTGGGCCAGTCCTTATGTTTCTAAGAGAGCACTTAGAGTTAATTTCTTATAGGCATCATTCTGAGAGCTCCAGCACTGAAGCATCAACATGACATTTACAGTGTGTTTGATCTATTTCACTGCATTGCCAATATTGGTTTCAGGTACAAAATCACTTCTTTCTAAATTGTCACAATGCTTTAGTCTATGGCTGTAGTCACATATTTTTTTTTAATGTGCTTTCTTTCTCTTTCAAACAGGGGAATCATTAAGTGACAAAGTTAATCAAATGCCAAAAGACATGCTGGTTAAAACACAAGAACCTGTTACGCTCAACTGTTCTCACACAATACCAAACTATTACATGATATTATGGTATGAGCAGGTGATAGGGAATGTTGCTGTAAATCTTATCGGATATGTACGTTACACAAATCCATCCACTGAAAGCTCATACACAAATCAGTTCAGTATTACAGGAGATGGTGCAAAATTTTCAACTCTTAATTTTACGCCGAAAGCATCTGGGAGATCTGTTATGTATTATTGTGCTGCAAGTGAAGCACAGTGTTAGAGATCATTTTATCTGCCTACAAAAACCTCTGTTATCACCACAAACTAAAACTGTAGTAGAACCTTTCATTAAGCAATTTTACAGTAGCAAAAACACATATGAGCTATTTTTGTTATATGCAGGTCACACTAAAGCAATATGGGGGACCTTTTAAAAAGCCTGAATTGCATCAGACAAAAATGTGTATTTTGGAAAATTGAAATGCTTGTTATGTGTATAAACACTTGTAAAACAAAACAAAACAAACAAACAAAAAAAAAAACCTCTCGCTTCTAGGATTTTGAAAAGTTAAAACATTTTTTTTAAAAATTGCTTATGTTTAAGCTTCTACACTATTTGTATAATCAAATAAACAAGTTTATAATTAATCATAATTTTTTTAAATGTATGCCTTTCTATATAAATTCATTCATTCATTCAAGATACCAGGGTTGCCAGGTCTATAAAACAAAGCCAGCCCAATTGCTAAACAAAACCAGCCCAGTCATGTTGTTTCTATGGTTTCCCGCTCCACCATGGGTCCCTTCCATCAAAACAGCAATCCAAGGAGATCGCTTTAACCCACAGACTTAAAAAGCCTAATTCACTTGGAAACACAGCAAAATGCTTTTTGCTTCCAGATGATGTAGTTACAATGTCTACCAGCAGGTGCTAGTGAGCTAGTCATGCTAACCAGTAAAATCTGACCAACCGGTTTAAACTTGCTCAGAGAAGAGTTGTAATTTCTTCATGTGGGAGTGTAAATCAACAGCATGTCAGTGATATTGTGATTTGCTTTACATTGCTGTTGCATCAGTAATATTTTCACTTACAGTAACAGTTTAGTCTCCACCTGATGTGATTCCAGGGCCGTCGCCAGAAAATCTTCATTGGGGGGGCATTTCCCAGACAGCATCTGACTCTGTGCCAGATTCGTTTTCAACCGGCAAATCCGCGTTACAGTCACATCCGTTTCAGTGCTGTATCACAGTCCTAGACGGATCCGGCCCGTGTCTGGTTTCAGTGGGCACGGTCTACTATCGCAGAGCGGATCCGGGCCGAGTCTGGTACGGAGCTGGCCCAGTGCTGGCCCAGATGAGCGGAAAACGAGATGCGTGCCGGTATTGGCCCGTTGTGCCAAAAGACACTGGCCCAAGTCCGTTTTGCGGATTTGCAGGAGTGTGGGCCAGAATCAGGCCGGATGAAATTTGCTGTCAGGGTTCGTTTTCATAGGGGGGCACATTTTTTATGATAAAAACAGACATTCACCTAAACAATAACAACCTGTATTATAACTAAATATAATATATAACTTGAATAAAGTTATATATTAAAACACATTTTTAAAAAGGTTTCCGTTTACAGCGTGTTTTTTTTTTTTTTTTTTTTTTTTTTTTCATGCAGTGAATATTTTAAGGAATCGCCACGTAGGCTATGTTAACCTATAGGCACGGTCTAAAATGGTTTATATAGGCTACTACACGTTATCAAGCTGAAAGTCATTCAGATATATATGCTATATACTGCGCTAAAATTAACCTATTTTCTGTCATCTGTATAGGCCTATAACAATGAATTTGTAATTTACAACAAAATCATGACAATAAAACCAATAAAATCTAGTTTTAGAGTTAAAAACGTATTTAAAAAAAAATATTTGTACATTTTTAAAGCTATTTTAAAAACATTTGCTGCATAATTGGGTCGACAAATCCTTTTTTAGTTTTTATACATTTTATAGTTTTCAAACAGAGGAACAAAAAAAAAAAACTGAAAATATGAGCAGCTATAAAATTATGGTGCAAATTTCTATATACAAATTATAAAATAAGTGACAAATAATAATGCCATTCGTTATGAACAACATATAAAAGCGTAACCATAATGAATTTAAAGAGAAACTGAAACGCACCGGCATCTCTCAAATACGCCATTTCCCACGACGAGAGGCTCCGGCGCGATCGCTTAGATTTTTTCTCCCTTTATAAAATACTATGTAATATTTGGTCCTATAGATAAGAAAAAGACATTATTCGGAACTGTAAAAGGTTCACCTTTTATTTGTGTACACTCACAATAAAAACAAAAACATTGAGCTTTCGTAAAATAAAGAAAGCCTTCCTAGTCTTTTTATGACTATTTATTTTATTCCTTTAGGCTATATGTTGTTTTATTCAGTTTTCTGCAAGTGGGTGATGTGACGATGTGTGAATCTTTATGCGCAGTGCGTGCCCGTCCGCTACGCCAATATGTTTACATTTACGAATTAAACTTATTCGCAAAATTGGAATATCACATATAGCTAACATTTGCGAATAAAGCACTGTGAGTTGAACAGAACAAAATCGTCACTTCCTGATTAACTTGCACTAAATATCACAAAGAAAAAAAAAATTTGCTCAGTAGGAGATGGCAATAGGCTATGTGAAAGAAATTACGAGCTTCAGAGTGCGTTGACGACACGCAGTCATGTTATTTTCAGAGCCTGCTGTCTGTGAAAACAGTTCTGGGGGTTAATTAACGAAGCACTTTTAAGAGACTTTGCTCAAGCATTTTAGAATGACAAAACTAGCATTTCATTTGCTGTGCAATGAGATGGGTCCTTTGCTTAGTACAGTTATACTGTCACATCTCATGTATTTTTTGATGTGCATTAAGGAATTTATTACATAACGTCTTTATGTTTATACGCATAGGTTTTACTTGCATCTTTTTTTTTTTTTTTTTTTTTTTTTTTTTTTTTTTGAATTAATGCTCATCTTGGCGTTTCGATCCAAAGTTTTTTATGCGATATATCCTAAATGTGCATAAAAAGTGTAAGCATTGAATATATTCCTATTAAGTTGCCTTGTAGAGATTAGTGGTCCTTTGAGCTAGATGATTTGTTTGTCAATATTTAATGCTAGATCAGTACAATCAATGTTTTTCGTTCTCAATAGTAAGTTCACTCGTGATCATATGCAGGGGGGCACGTCGAGTCATTTGGGGGGGCACTGCCCCCCAATGCCCCCCCTTGGCGACGGGCCTGTGTGATTCTGAAACCAGAAGAATCTGCAAAGATCCAGTGTTCACACCGCATAACCAGTCATAATCAAATCAACTTTTACAGACAAAACCAAGTTCATGGGTTCACATTAATGGGATATTTAAATGGAAAATATCCGTACAAAGAAAATGATTTTGAAAATAAAATAGAAATGTCTGGGGATGGAAACAATGGATTTTTGACTATTGAACTTCTGTCATCTAATGACAGTGCAATGTATTTTTGCGCTGCTTATTACATGGTGTTCCCCTTCAGTTCACTTCGAGCTGCATCGAAACGCTATGGGAACGCCCCCGGCGGGACACCGTACTGAAGTGTGTGTAGAATCAGCCCAACGCAGTGCCACGTCATGAGCGGGATGACGTAGATGACCAGGAAGCATAAAATGCGCCGGCAACACGCTCATTCAGCTTTTTGCTCTTCAGCTGCGCGTCTGTGGTGTGTGTGTGTGTTTGTAAAATACAAAAAACAAACAAAAAGAATGCCTAAATCAAAGGGGAAGAAAGGGGCGAGCGAGCAGCATTTTAGATCGTGCATTCCCCCGTGTACTCGGTTTATCTCGCCGGGGGATACACACGATCTTTGTGTTGTTTGTTTGAGAGCGGAGCACGCACAGTCAGCCCTCGAAAAGGCTGACTGCTATGACTGTGAGCTGTTGCCACTGCGCATGCTTCGCTCTCGTTTGGCTGTCTTTGACGAGTCTGGACAGCCCCGCGATCCCGCTGGCAGCGGTCCCGCTGTGGCTGAAGCCCAGCGGCGGCTACTGTCATGGGGATCGCAGGTAGATCTAGCAGAGGGCTATGAGACGGGTTCTTCCCTTTCTCATGCCTCATCTGCTAGATCTAACGCTCCCTCTCGAGGTGCGGAAGCCCGCGTTGCGATTTCTTCCCCCAAGGGAGAGAGCTCGACGCTTCATCTCTCTTCCTCTGAGGAGGTTGAAGTGATGAGCGTCGACACCGAGGAGACTGTGGACTCGCCCCCACAGTCCCTCGCGTATGAGGAGCTGGTGGAGGTTGTGACTCGGGCGGTGGCTAAGTTAAACATCGACTGGCCCGCCGAGCAGCAAGACGTTCGCCCCAAAAGTAAGCTGGACGAACGTTTTCTGCGTACCCAGTCGCAACCTTCGCGGAGGGGCCTTCCTTTTTTCCCCGATCTCCACACTGAGGTGTCGAGATCGTGGGGGAAACCCTTCTCCTCCCGCATATTTAGCCCCACTGTATCCACATACTCTAATGTGGTGGGGCTAAGTGAGAAGGGATATGGGGCGGTGCCCACGGTGGAGCGGACGCTGGCTAGCTATCTCTCCCCGTCTTCGGCATCGTCCCTGAAGGCCCCCCAGCTTCCCTTCAAGGCTCTTAAAAGAACTTCGGCCTTGGTGGGGAAGGCTTACACGGCAGCAGGTCAGGCTGGTGGCTGTCTGCACACTATGGCGGTGTTGCAGGCATACCAGGCTGATCTGCTGAAGGACCTGGATGAGAGGGGGGGGGAGGAATCCGACGCAGTGGCAGAACTGCGTCGGGCCACGGATTTGTCGCTCCGGGCCACTAAGGAAACGGCCAGAGCCATTGGCCGTTCAATGGCAGCTCTGGTGGCCACGGAGCGGCATCTGTGGTTGAATCTGTCCGAGTTGGATGACAAGGACAGATTCTTCCTCCTGGATGCCCCGCTCTCGCCTTCTGGCCTTTTCGGCGACGCAGTGAATTCTGTCGTCGATAGGTTTCAGGAGGCGAAGAAGCAAGCGGCGGCATTCCAGCGCTTCCTCCACGGGTCAGGTCGCCACGGGTCAGGTCCTCCACGGGTCAGGTCGCTCCCCCCCAAGCAGCTCACCAGAGGCCAGCCTCGAGAGGCTGGTTCCCTTAGTAGATTATCTGGCAGCGTGGAGGCTTCGTCCAGCTTAGTAGATTATCTGGCAGCGTGGAGGCTTCTGCCGAATGTCTCACAGTGGGTTCTGCAGACTGTAGAAAGAGGTTACAAAATCCAGTTCGGGACTCGTGCACCTCGCTTTGCGGGGGTCCATCCCATTTTGGTGGGCCCCCAGCAGACTCTGGTGATGGAGCAGGAAGTAGACGCTCTCCTGAGGAAGGGAGCCATCGAGGTGGTTCCTCCTCTCTCTTGAGAGTCCGGGTTCTACAGCCGTTACTTCATTGTTCCAAAGAAGGATGGGGGGTTGCGTCCCATTATAGATCTGCGTCTTTTGAACCGCGCCATCAAACGGTTTCGGTTCAAGATGCTCACTATAGCTCAGATCGTGACTCAAATCAGGTCCGAGGACTGGTTTGTTACCATAGATCTGAAAGATGCATACTTCCATATCTCCATCCTTCCCGAACACAGGAAGTTCCTGAGGTTTGCTTTCGGGGGCGAAGCTTACCAGTATCGGGTTCTTCCGTTCGGTCTCTCACTCTCACTCTCATGAGTGGCCGCTCCGCCCAGGGTCTGTGGGAAGGCCATCATCTCATGTGGCACATCAATTGCCTGGAGATGCTGGCGGTGTTTCGTGGCCTGAAACATTTCCTCTCAGACCTCAGGGGGCACCACGTGCTTGTTCGTACAGACAACACAGCGGTAGTCGCCTATATCAACCGGCAGGGGGGTCTTCGGTCATGCCCCCTTTACAAGCTGGCGTGTCGGATCCTCCTCTGGGCCCAGGGCAAACTCCTTTCCCTGAGAGCGATGTTTATCCCTGGGCACCTCAATCAGGGAGCAGACATCCTGTTGAGGCAGGGGCTGAGGCCCGGGGAGTGGAGACTCCACCCACAATCGGTGGAGCTCCTATGGAAGGAGTTCGGCCAGGTGGAAGTAGATCTATTCGCGTCACAACAGACGAAGCATTGCCCGCTCTGGTTCTCCCTCACGCATCCAGCTCCTTTGGGGTTGGATGCCATGGTACAAACATGGCCGAGGCTGCGTCTGTATGCCTTTCCCCCGATTGCTCTGCTCCCGGGAGTTCTGGAGAGAGTGCGTCAACATGACATTTACAGTGTGTTTGATCTATTTCACTGCATTGCCA
Source organism: Cirrhinus molitorella (assembly GCA_033026305.1). NCBI lineage: Eukaryota > Metazoa > Chordata > Actinopteri > Cypriniformes > Cyprinidae > Cirrhinus > Cirrhinus molitorella. Next base: position 12,662,827 of record CM065135.1, read on the forward strand.
ATATTGGTTTCAGGTACAAAATCACTTCTTTCTAAATTGTCACAATGCTTTAGTCTATGGCTGTAGTCACATATTTTTTTAATATGCTTTCTTTCTCTTTCAAACAGGGGAATCATTAAGTGACAAAGTTAATCAAATGCCAAAAGACATGCTGGTTAAAACACAAGAACCTGTTACGCTCAACTGTTCTCACACAATACCAAACTATTACATGATATTATGGTATGAGCAGGTGATAGGGAATGTTGCTGTAAATCTTATCGGATATGTGTATTACACAAATCCATCCACTGAAAGCCCATACACAAATCAGTTCAGTATTACAGGAGATGGTGCAAAATTTTCAACTCTTGTTTTTACGCCGAAAGCATCTGGGAGATCTGTTATGTATTATTGTGCTGCAAGTGAAGCACAGTGTTAGAGATCATTTCATCTGCCTACAAAAACCTCTGTTATCACCACAAACTAAAACTGTAGTAGATCCTTTCATTAAGCAATTTTACAGTAGCAAAAACACAAATGTCAGAGTTATTTTTGTCATATGCAGGTCAAAGCAATATGGCAATATGGGGGAATTTTTAAAAAGCCTTAAGCATTTATTTCAGAGTAAATGTATTTGTTATAATAAACAATGCTACAATTTAACAATGCATCAGACAAAAAATGTGTATTTTGGAAAAGTGAAATGCTTATTATGTGTAACAATACAAAAAAAACAAACAAACAAAAAAACAAAAAAAAAACTCTTGCTTTCAGGATTTCTGCAATATTTATAATCAAATAAGTTTATAATTAATCATATATATATATTTTTTTTAATGTATGCCTTTTCTATATAAATTCATTCATTCATTCAAGATACCAGGGTTGCCTATAAAACAAAGCCATCCCAATTGCTAAACAAAACTAGCCCAGTCATGTTGTTTCTATGATTTCCCACTCCACCATCGGTCCCATCCATCAAAACAGCAATCCAAGGAGATCGCTTTAACCCGCAGACTTAAAAAGCCTATTTCACTTGGAAACACTGCAAAATGCTTTTTGCTGCCAGATAATGTAGTTACAATGTCTACCAGCAGGTGCTAGTCATGCTAACCAGTAAACTTTGACCAACCGGTTTAAACTTGCTCAGAGAAGAGTTGTAATTTCTACATGTGGGAGTGTAAATCAACAGCATGTCAGTGATATTGTGATTTGTTTTACATTGCTGTTGCATCAGTAATATTTTCACTTACAGTAACAGTTTAGATTTTGTCTTGTACTGAGTGTCAACATGAAAGCTCTTATCATATTTACTGTTACACTGATCAGTTTCTCAGGTAAGGATCTGTATAAATTTATGCAAATGTATTCAAGCTTTTGTTTTCTTTTGTTTAGATGTGAATAGATGACTCTTCTCTTAACAGATTTTTCTCACAGTAATAAAGTCGACCAGTCTCCACCTGATGTGATTCTGAAACCAGAAGAATCTGCAAAGATCCAGTGTTCACACCGCATAACCAGTCATAATCAAATCAACTTTTACAGACAAAACCAAGATCATGGGTTCACATTAATGGGATATTTAAATGGAAAATATCCGTACAAAGAAAATGATTTTGAAAATAAAATAGAAATGTCTGGGGATGGAAACAATGATGGATTTTTGACTATTAAACATCTGTCATCTAATGACAGTGCAATGTATTTTTGCGCTGCTTATAACACAGTGTTTTAGATCCCTATTCTTCATTGCAAAAAGCTCTCTTTTATTCTACAGATTAACAGATAAAGGGTAGAAAAGTTTAATGTCTGCATTCACACCTGCTCCTGTGGTATTCATTTCAGAATCTGCCGGTTGTTATGAAAACAACAATCAACTAGTGACAGGCTTCTGTCAGACTATTATTGTAGTCAAAATACTATCTGAATTATAACATCAATCAAGCAGGCAAAGATCTCACTGTATATGATTACAATATAAAGCGCATGTTGGAACTGCTGCATAATATACAATGATAAACTTCAGTAAACAAGCTGAATATTTCCTGCAGTATGTACCTCATTGGTGCAATTACTATCAACACCAGTAGGAGTCTCCTTTCAACCTGATTCAAGTAAAGACATTTTTATCAAGAAGTGGGACAGTCTTTATGTTTCTAAGAGAGCACTGAGAGTTCATTTGTTACAGGCATCACTCTGAGATCTCCAGCACTGAAGCATCAACATGACATTTACAGTGTGTTTGATTTATTTTACTGCACTGCCATTCTTGGTCTCAGGTACAGAATCAATTATTTCTACATTGTTGTAATGGCTGTAGTCACATTGTTTTTAATTAGCTTTCTTTCTCTTTCAAACAGGAGAATCATTAAGTGACAAAGTTCATCAAACGCCAAAAGACATGCTGCTTAAAACACAAGAACCTGTTACACTCAACTGTTCTCACACAATACCAAACTATTACATGATATTATGGTATGAGCAGGTGATAGGGAATGTTGCTCTAAATCTTATCGGATATGTGCGTTTGACAAATCCATCTACTGAAAGCCCATACACAAATCAGTTCAGTATTACAGGAGATGGTGCAAAATTTTCTACTCTTGTTTTTACGCCGAAAGCATCTGGGAGATCTGTTATGTATTATTGTGCTGCAAGCGAAGCACAGTGTTAGAGATCATTTCATCTGCCTACAAAAACCTCTGTTATCACCACAAACTAAAACTGTAGTAGATCCTTTCATTAAGCAATTTTGTAGTAGCAAAAACACAAATGTCAAAGTTCTTTTTGTTATATGCAGGTCACACTAAAGCAATATGGGGAACCTTTTAAAAAGCATTAAAGGAACACTCCACTTTTTTTTTTTTTTTTTTTTTTTTTGAAAATAGGCTCATTTTCCAACTCCCCTAGAGTTAAACAGATCAGTTTTACAGTTTTTGAATCCATTTAGCCGATTTCCGGGTTTGCCGTTAGCACAGGAACTATACTCTCATTCAGGCGTAATAATCAAGGAACTTTGCTGCCGTACCATGAATACAGCAGACGCAATGATATTACGCAGTGCCTTAATATACTCCCCAGCTATTTTACTATTACCTTAGTGGCTTAGTGCTGCTCAAGTTGGAAGTTACCTAGCTGGGGACTATTTTCAGGCGCTGCATAATATCATTGCACCTGCCGCAATACGGCAGCAAAGTTCCCTGATTATTATGCCAGAATAAGAGTATAGTTCCTATCCATATCAGCCTGTAAAATCCTCCAATAGGGTAACAACTTTTCATTTTCTGTCAGTCTTAGTACACTATGTAACTACAGAAGAGTCAAGTTTTAAATAGGAAAAATATTGCAAATATTTGGTAATTTTTAAACAAAATGCTAATGGTCTAATCAGATTCAATGATTTATGTTAAGTATGCTAAAAATGCTACCGGCAGACCTGGAGATCGGCTGAATGGATTAAAAAATGGTAAAACTCCTCTGTTTAACTCTAGGGGAGTTGGAAAACGAGCCTATTTTCAAAAAAAGTGGAGTGTTCCTTTAAACATTTATTTCAGAGTACATGTATTTGTTATAATAAACAATACTACAATTTAACAATCCATCAGAAAAAAATGAGAATTTTGGATACGTGATATGCTTGTTATGTGTATAAAGACTCGTAAAACAAACAAACAAAAAAAAAACCTCTAGCTTTTAGGATTTTGAAAAGTTAAAACATTTTATGAATAAATTGCTTATGTTTAAGGTTCTGCACTATTTGTATAATCAAATAAGTTTATAACTAATCATACATTTTTAAAAAAAATGTATGCCTTTCTATATAAATTCATTCATTCATTCAAGATACCAGGGTTGCCAGGTCTATAAAACAAAGCCAGCCCAATTGCTAAACAAAACCAGCCCAGTCATGTTGTTTCTATGGTTTCCCGATCCACCATGGGTCCCTTCCATCAAAACAGCAATCCAAGGAGATCGCTTTAACCTGCAGACTTAAAAAGCCTAATTCACTTGGAACACAGCACAATGCTTTTTGCTGCCAGATGATGTAGTTACAATGTCTACCAGCAGGTGCTAGTGAGCTAGTCATGCTAACCAGTAAAATTTGACCAACCGGTTTAAACTTGCTCAGAGAAGAGTTGTAATTTCTTCATGTGGGAGTGTAAATCAACAGCATGTCAGTGATATTGTGATTTGTTTTACATTGCTGTTGCATCAGTAATATTTTCACTTACAGTAACAGTTTAGATTTTGTCTTGTACTGAGTGTCAACATGAAAGCTGTCATTGTATTTACTGTTACACTGATCATTTTTCCAGGTAAGGATTTATATGCATTTATGCAAAGTAATTCAAGCTTTTCTTTTTTTTTCTGTTTAGATGTGAATAGTCTCTTCTCTTTACAGATTTTTCTCACAGTAATAAAGTCGACCAGTCTCCACCTGATGTGATTAAGAGACCAGGAGAATCTGCAAAGATCCAGTGTTCACACCGCATAAGCAGTTATAATCAAATCAGCTTTTACAGACAAAACCAAGATCATGGGTTCACATTAATGGGATATTTAGTTGGAAAACAACCGTACAAAGAAAATGATTTTGAAAATAAAATAGAAATGTCTGGGGATGGATATAATGATGGATTTTTGACTATTAAAAGTCTGTCATCAAATGACAGTGCAATGTATTTTTGCGCTGCTTATAACACAGTGTTTTAGATCCCTATTCTTCATTGCAAAAAGCTCTCTTTGATTCTACGGATTAACAGATAGAGGGTAGAAAAGTTTAATGTCTGCATTCACACCTGCTCCTGTGGTATTCATTTCAGAATCTGCTGGGTGTTATGAAAACAACAATCAACTAGTGACAGGCTTCTGTCAGACTATTATTGTAGTAAAAGTACTGTCTGAACTATAACATCAATCAAGCAGGCAAAGATCTCACTGTATATGATTACAATATAAAGCGCATGTTGGCACTGCTGCATAATAGACAGTGCATTTGAGTGAAATAAAAGCAAATACTTTAATCCTTCAAGCTAATAATAACTTCAGTAAACAAGCTGAATACTTCCTGCAGTATGTACCTCATTGGTGCAATTACTATCAACACCAGTAGGAGTCTCCTTTCAACCTGATTCAAGTAAAGACAAATTTATCAAAGAAGTTGGACAGTCTTTGTGTTTCTAAGAGAGCACTGAGAGTTCATTTGCTATAGGCATTACTCTGAGATCTCCAGCACTGAAACATCAACATGACATTTACAGTGTGCTTGATTTATTTTACTGCTCTGCCATTCTTGATCTCAGGTATGAAATCACTTCTTTCTACATTGTCGTAATGGCTGTACACTGTAAAAACAATTTGTTGAGTTAACTTAAAATAATTTGTTACCTGGCTGCCTTAAAAATTTAAGTTCAGTCAACTCAAAGCAGTTTAGTCAACTTGAAATGTAAAGTTGTACTAAGTGACAACTTAGATATTTGAGATGATTCAGCTTAAAATTTTAAGGCAGCAGGGTAACAAATTATTTTAAATTGACTCAACAAATTGTGTGTTTTATTTTGTACAGTGTAGTCACACCATTTTTAATTAGCTTTCTTTCTCTTTCAAACAGGAGAATCATTAAGTGACAAAGTTCATCAAACGCCAAAAGACATGCTGGTTCAAGCACAAGAACCTGTTACACTCAACTGTTCTCACACTATAACGAACTATGACATGATATTATGGTATGAGCAGGTGGTAGGGGATGTTGCTCTAAATCTTATCGGATATGTGAGTTTTACAAATCCATCCACTGAAAGCCCATACACAAATCAGTTCAGTATTACAGGAGATGGTGCAAAATTCTCTACTCTTGATTTTAAGCCGAAAGCATCTGGGAGATCTTTTATGTATTATTGTGCTGCAAGAGAAGCACAGTGTTAGAGATCATTTCATCTGCCTACAAAAACCTCTGTTATCACCACGAACCAAAACTGTAGTAGAGCCTTTCATTAAACAATTTTACTGTAGCAAAAACACAGGTCACATTTTTTTAATGTGACCTGCATTGTTATATGTAGGTCACATAAAAAAAAATATGGAGAACATTTTAAAACGCCATAAGCATTTATTTCAGCATAAATGTATTTGTAAATGTATTTTGAATTTTAAAAAGTTGAAAACATTTTATGAAAAAATGCTTATATTTATAATAAAATAAACAAGTTTGTAATTAATCATGTTATTTTGGGTTAACATGAATCAGTTTCAACTAACTGAAAATCCTTTTTGTTATTCCTTTCTATGTGTTTCTTGATATAAATGCAAATAAGAGAGATGTGCTGGATATAAAATATAAATATGCTGCACAAAGATGTGAAAGAAAAGAACAGTTGCATTGCATAGTTTGGTTTTTGAGCGGTGCTATGAAGTCACACATCATATGCTGCAGTCATGCACTTTACCAGTTTCAGAGTAACAATCACTCTTGACTGTTTAGATTGAGCTCTCCGGAACTAAACATCAACATGAGAGCTTTGAGCATACTTACTGTCACACTAATCTATCTCTCAGGTAAGGCTGTATTGTTAACCAGAACAGTGTAATAAAATACTTAATAATAGCATTTTTTTTTTCTTTCTTTCATCAATTATCTGATAGAATGTATGTTTTTGCAGGCTTTTCTTATGCTTACAAAGTTGACCAGTCTCCACCTGATGTAATTAAGAAACAAGGAGAATCTGCAAAGATCCAGTGTGCACACAGTGTGCCCAGTTACAACCAAATCAACTGGTACAGACAAAACCAGAACCAAGGGTTCACACTAATGGGATATTTATACTTAACATCAAAGAACGAAGAAGCAGGATTCACAGAGAAAATAGAAATGTCTGGGAATGGAAATAGCAATGGATATCTGACCATTAAAGATCTCTTGCCTAATGACAGTGCAGTGTATTTTTGTGCTGCATGCTACACAGTGTTTTAGATCCCTGCTGTTCATTACAAAAATGTCTCTTTAATGCTGCGATGAAGAGATAAAAAAAAAATAATAATAATCCACACCTGCTCCTGAGGTATTCATTTCAAACTGCCTTTTTGTCTTTTTTTTAACACAAATAGCAAACAATTCAATTTATTTTGTCTTTGACCTCAAGTGATTCATATATATATATATATATATATATATATATATATATATATATATGCTGAATACCTAAGTAATTTAATTGTATATAACCTGTAAACAAACTAAAGCACTGAACAAACTTGCCTTCCTTTCAATAGGTGGGGCTGTTTTGCAACACATCCACCCAAGAGGATGGAGGAGGGACCTCACCTCTGAAGGGGGTTGATAAAATTCAGATGAATTTGCAACATATAGAGTTAGACAGGTAAAAAATATGTTGTTTTAATAACTTATAAGTACATGTTTTTTAACTGTTCGATGAACCCTGTGTAAATAAAACCGAATAATGGTCAGAAATCCAGTTCTACTCTTATGTTTGCTCTGTGGGCATTTTGGTAAGTGAATTTAGATGTGTTTTCTTTTTTGGACACCACTTTCTGTACATTTTTGTCACATAATTTTTCTACAATGCAGTAAAACTGCCATTTCATTTTCATTTAACAGGCCATTTGTTCAGCAGTGTTGTTCAAACTCCCTCTGAAGTCATTGTGCATTCTGGACAGGCCCGCACTCTATTCTGTTCTCACAGTATCTCCAGCTATAACACCATATTGTGGTACTACCAGCATAGACATGGGCAAGGCATGCACATTATTGGATATTCTTTTCATGGTACCCACAATTTGGAGAATGTAGATGATAAAAAATATAAGCTGGAGGGAGATGCAAAGACTTCTGTGAACCTGACAATCTCAGACCTCACGGTGAAGGAAAGTGCAGTGTATTTCTGTGCAGCAAGTGCACACAGTGCAGTAGGCCCCCCCATAAGCCCTACAAAAAGCCCATATCTTTAGTGCATCTTTCTTTGACTTTTAGGAGTTGAGTTGAGCTAGATTTCATCAGAGGTAACTGCTAAATTTATTTTGTTTTCAGATTGATAAATTTAGTAAGTCTGGTTTGTCCCAAGTTATTTTTTCTCTCTCCATACGGTCATCTGATCTTGCCACTGTCGCCTTTGGCTTGTTCAGCTGGGGTTTAAAAGGCATTTAATATTCAGTAACATTATTGATTTGATTGGTTTAACTTTCATACCCTTTTTTGGACTGTGATGTCTGCCCATTTTAACATGACATCACTTCCTCTGTCTAAGGTCTACTACTTCACTGAAAACCTCTGATATGTTTTCCTCTGATATGAGTTGACACCCAACATGATTCGATTTGTATTCAGTATCATCTTCTTCCTGAGCTGGTTTACAGGTATTATGATTTTAGTGAAACTAGTACATAAATACACTTGCAGGGTTTTGGAAGTATATTATATGAAGGCTAAAAACATTGAAAGGCATCAGTATTTGTACTTAACAGCATTTCTTTGGATTCTCAGGTTACCTGATTTGTGAGAAGGTGCATCAGTCCCCTTCAGATGTGCTGTGCAAACCCAATGATTCTGTCAATCTTACCTGCAGACATAAAATTACTAGCTATGACACAATATTGTGGTATCAGAGGTCATATGGAGACTCTAGCCTGAAACTGATCGGTTACGCACGATATAGCAGCACAAAGGAATTTGAGCCGTCATATAAGGATCATTTTAAATTAACTGGAAATGGAGAAGAGGAAGTTACTTTAGAAATTCTGCAAGCAAGACCAGACCAGGACAGTGCAGAGTATTTCTGTGCAGCGTTTTATGCACAATGCAACAAATGTTCTCCTTCCATGACAAAAACCTTGCTTTGATCCTTAATGCATCATAGTACACCTGCATGAAACCACACTGAGTTCTTGAAAACATCATTGAGCACATTAAGATAAAGAGAAAAGTTTAAATAGGAAAAATATAAAAAAATCTTTGGTAATTTTTTAACAAGATGCTAACAGTTTAATCAGATTCAATGATTTATGTTAAGCTATGCTAAAAGTGCTAATGCCAGACCCGGAGATCAGCTGAATGGATTCAGAAATGGTAAAACTCACCTGTTTAACTCTAGGGGAGTTGGCAAATTAGCCTATTTTCAAAAAGAAAAAGGGAAGTGTTCCTTTAAGCGAGAGATCTTTAATGGTCAAATATCCATTGCTATGTCCATTCCCAGACATTTTATATTTTCTTTGTGAAACTTGCTTCTTCCTTATTTGATGTTAAGTATAAATATCCCATTAATGTGAACCCTTGGTTCTGGTTTTGTCTGTACCAGTTGATTTGATTGTAACTGGGCACACTGTGTGAACAGTGTTTGTAGATTTCATCAGATGTAACTGCCAACTTTATTTTGTTTTCAGATTGAGAAATGTATTAAGTCTGATTTGTCCCGTTTTTTTTTTTTTTTTTTTCTCTCTTCATACAGTCATCTGATCTTGCCACTGTCGCCTTTGGCTTGTTCAGCTGGGGTTTTTAATGGCATTTAATATTCAGTAACATTATTGATTTGATTGGTTTAACTTTCATACCCTTTTTTGGAATGTGATGTCTGCCCATTTTAACATGACATCACTTCCTCTGTCTAAGGTCTACTACTTCACTGAAAACCTCTGATATGTTTTCCTCTGATATGAGTGACACCCAACATGATTCGATTTGTATTCAGTATCATCTTCTTCTTTAGCTGGTTTACAGGTATTATGATTTTAGTGAAACTACTTGCAGGAGTTTGGAAGCATATTATATGAAGGCTAAAAACATTGAAATGCATCAATATTTGTACTTAACAGTATTTCTTTGAATTTTCAGGTTGCCTGATTTGTGAGAAAGTGCATCAGTCCCCTTCAGATGTGCTGTGCAAACCCAATGATTCTGTCAATCTTACCTGCAGACATGACATTGCTAGCTATGACACAATACTGTGGTATCAGAGGTCATATGGAGATTCTAGCCTGAAACTGATTGGTTACGCACAATATAGCAGCGTAAAGAAATTTGAGCCATCATATAAGGATAATTTTAAATTAACTGGAAATGGAGAAGAGGAAGTTATATTAGAAATTCTCCAAGCAAGACCAGACCAGGACAGTGCAGAGTATTTCTGTGCAGCGGCTTATGCACAATGCCACAAATGTTCTCCTTCCATGACAATAACCTTGCTTTGATCCTTAATGCATCATAGTACACCTGCATGAAACCACACTGAGTTCTTGAAAACATCATTGAGCACAATAAGATAAAGAGAAAAGTTTAAATAGGAAAAATATAAAAAAATCTTTGGTAATTTTTTAACGAGATGCTAACAGTCTAATCAGATTCAATGATTTATGTTAAGCTATGCTAAAAGTGCTAATGCCAGACTCGGAGATCGGCTGAATGGATTCAAAAAGTGTAAAACTCACCTGTTTAACTCTAGGGGAGTTGGCAAATTAGCCTATTTTCAAAAAAAGTGGAGTGTTCCTTTAAGCGAGAGATCTTTAATGGTCAAATATTCCTTGTTATTTCCATTCCCAGACTTTTCTATTTTCTTTGTGAAACCTGCTTCTTCGTTCTTTGATTTTAAGTATAAATATCCCATTAATGTGAACCCTTGGATCTGGTTTTGTCTGTACCAGTTGATTTGATTGTAACTGGGCACACTGTGTGAACAGTGTTTGTAGATTTCATCAGATGTAACTGCCAACCTTATTTTGTTTTCAGATTGATAAATTTAGTAAGCCTGGTTTGTCCCAAGTTTTTTATTTTTTTTTCTCTCTTCATACAGTCATCTGATCTTGCCACTATCGCCTTTGGCTTGTTCAGCTGGGGTTTAAAAGGCATTTCATATTCAGTAACATTATTGATTTGATTGGTTTATCTTTCATACCCTTTTTTGGAATGTGATGTCTGCCCATTTTAACATAACATCACTTCCTCTGTCTAAGGTCTACTACTTCACTGAAAACCTCTGATATGTTTTCCTCTGATATGAGTGACACCCAACATGATTCGATTTGTATTCAGTATCATCTTCTTCCTGAGTTGGTTTACAGGTATTATGATTTTAGTGAAACCTGTACATAAATACACTTGCAGGGTTTTGGAAGTATATTATATGAAGGCTAAAAACATTGAAATGCATCAGTATTTGTACTTAACAGTATTTCTTTGGATTTTCAGGTTGCCTGATTTGTGAGAAAGTGCATCAGTCCCCTTCAGATGTGCTGTGCAAACCCAGTGATTCTGTCAATCTTACCTGCAGACATAACATTGCTAGCTATGACACAATACTGTGGTATCAGAGGTCATATGGAGATTCTAGCCTGAAACTGATCGGCTACGCACGATATAGCAGCATGAAGGAATTTGAGCCGTCATATAAGGGTAATTTTAAATTAATGAGGAAGTAACATTAGGAATTCTGCAAGCAAGACCAGACCAGGACAGTGCAGAGTATTTCTGTGCAGCGTCTTATGCACAATGCCACAAATGTTCTCCTTCCATGACAAAAACCTTGCCTTGATATTTAATGCATCATAGTACACCTGCATGAAACCATGCTGAGTTCTTAAAAACATAGAGCACAATAAGATAAAGAGAAAAGGTTCCTGTTCATATTAAGTGTCTTTAACTACTAGAATGTACTTATTGTTTTTAACTGTTAATGTGTACTTATTGAGTACATACATGTGTTTAATTGCACTTATATAAAATAATTATAATATAATAATATAATAATATCTGCATGCAATTATCTATGAAATTGATTTCTGTAATTGCATTAAGAATTGCTCAGTTGACCCCATAACCTAACCCTCTAAATATATAACCTAACCTATATGTAATGGCAGCAGTCTGGTGGCTTGTGATGTCATTTCCTGTTTAGAAGAAGGAAATTAGCTTAGCTCAGCTCAGAGCAGTTGAGAACTCACCATGATGTTTTGCCTCTCCATCCAAATTGTGACAGTGCTCTTGCTCACAGGTGAAATATTTATCTATATTTCAGTTTTTAATTTCAGATTTCATTTTTACAATTCAGAAAAAAATTCTATAACATTCAAACTGTAATGTTTCCTCTGTGTTCTTGTCTTTGAACAGTCCCCGCTGTGTGTAAAGATGTACAACAGTCTCCAGATGCAGCCTTGTGTCATCCTAACAGTATTGTTAAGCTGACATGCAGCCATAACATCAAGACCTATGACACAATATTATGGTATCAGCGCTCTCCTGGGGACATGGAACTGAAACTTTTAGCTTATATGTACTATAAAACACCAACAACTGAGGGTCCATATGTAGATCACTTTAATATTTCGGGTAATGGTGAAAAAGCTGTTTCACTTCATATAAACTGTAACAGACAAGCCAAAATCACGGCCATGTATTACTGCGCTGCCAGTATCACACAGTGCTGCAAGAGTTCAGCCCTCTTTACATTTATCTTCCTCTTATTAGAAAACCAATAAACACCTGCACAGAACAGCACTGGCTCACATTCAAATGCTGATGACTGACAACATGTGATTGTGCTTATTCCTGGTCAAAGCAGGTGCTTCATCGTAGAGTGGTATGAAAACATGATAAAGGTTCAAAATGATAAGATAAACAATGGTTATTGTTAGTATATTTAACATGTTTTGGCACCGATGCCTTAGTGTCTGGTCACACTTTATTTTAAGGACTGATTCTCACTATTAACTATTTTTGTCTTAATAAACTCCTAGTGTGCTGCTTATTAATAGTTAGTAAGGTAATTAAGTTTAGGTATGCAAGGGATCTAAAATATTGCAGAATAAGGTGTTAATATGCGCTTTATAATTATTAACAAACAGCCAGTGTACACATTCAATATAAATATGTTGTTTATTTGTCACTCACTGTACAACAGTATAATTTGTGGGGAAAAAAAAAAAAAAAACATAAAATACTAACATGAGTATAACATCATAAAATTACATCCAACAGTTTAATCAAATTAAATATTCTGATTAATTTAATGATTGCAAATTCAAAATTAGGGGTTTCTTGGTTATGTGACACAAAACCAACCAGTCATAAGGGTACTTTTTAAAATTGAGATTATAAATAAATTATTAAATTATTATAAATAAATACATTCATCTGAAAGCTGAATAATTTAATGCAATTAATTTAATGCAAATAATTTAATGCATTTTTGCTCACTGCTCTTTATAGACAACCCTTCAATAGACTCTATTTGTAGGAGGTGCAGCATTACCCATCATCCATCTGCAATCTCATGCCATATGAAGCAATCCACTGGTTCTGCTCTATATCTAGTCTTTGACATAAACCCACACACAACGTCAACATGAGAGGATCTCTTATTTCGTCAACCACCGTGTTTTGTTTAATAGGTAATTCTATACGATATTCCTTTACATGTATATTCTAACTCTGTCACCTTTAAATATAATTCTTAATTTTACACTATAAGTTAAAGTGTAGCATTTGTCTTCGTGTCTTCACAGGTGTTGTGTTTTCTAGTAAGGTTGATCAAACTCCTTCTGCAATTTTTTGGAGTCCCAAAAGTTTGTCTGAAATTACCTGTCGCCATCAAATAACTAACTATGACACTTTATTGTGGTACCAGCGCTCACAAACAGACACTGAGCTGAAACTCATTGGTTATGTGTATTATGAACGAAGAACTATTGAGAAACCATTTGAGAAGCATTTTAATGTGAGCGGTCATGGTGAAAAACATTCTACACTTCATCTTATACAGCTGAGAAAATCAGAAGACAGTGCTGTGTACTACTGTGCTGCTTATTACCACAGTGCTGTTTCCTCCCCTTCAATTAAACAAAAACCCACCTTCAAGAATTGTGTAACAGAGTTTTTTTCACAGCTGTCACATGATTTTGTGCATGATATATTTTTTTGCTTTTTAAAAGAATGTTCCCCCAGAAAATTAACATTTCTGAAAAACAACATATTTTCTTTGCTTGGTGGATTGAAGATGTTTGTCTAATTAATAATAGGATTATAATATACATTACTTAATGACTGAGCAACCATAATAAGCAATAGCCTGGCAACCAGTCCAAAGGAACTATATATACATATGGATAGCATCATTTGAATTCAAAAACAATAAAACTCACCTGTTTAATGCTAGGGGAGTTGGAAAATTGGAAGTTGGAAAACTGTAATGTTTCCTCTGTGTTCTTGTCTTTGAACAGTCCCTGCTGTGTGTAAAGATGTACAACAGTCTCCAGATGCAGCCTTGTGTCATCCTAACAGTATTGTTGAGCTGATATGTAGCCATAACATCAAGACCTATGACACAATATTATGGTATCAGCGCTCTCCTGGGGACATGGAACTTAAACTTTTAGCTTATATGTACTATAAAACACCAACAACTGAGGGTCCATATGTAGATCACTTTAATGTTTCGGGTAATGGTGAAAAAGCTTCTTCGCTTCATATAAACTGTAACAGACAAACCAAAATCACGGCCATGTATTACTGCGCTGCAAGTATCACACAGTGCTGCAAGAGTTCAGCCCTCTTTACATTTACCTTCCTCTTATTAGAAAACCAATAAACACCTGGACAGAACTGCCCTGGCTCACATTCAACTGCTGATCACTGACAACATATGATTGTGCTTATTCCTGGTTAGTAAGCAGCACAGATAGCATCATTTGGATTCAAAAATGGTAAAACTCACCTGTTTAACGCTAGGGGAGTTGGAAAATTAGCCTATTTTCAAAAAAAAAAAAAAAAAAAAGTGGAGTGTTCCTTTAAGCGAGAAATCTTTAATGGTCAAATATCCATTGCTATTTCCATTCCCAGTCAGTGATCAACATTCAATTGCTGATCACTGACAACATGTGATTGTACTTATTCCTGGTCAAAGCAGGTGCTTCATCATAGAGTGGTATGAAAACATGATAAATGTTCAAAATGATAAGATAAACAATGGCTATTGTTAGTATATTTAACATGTTTTGGCACCGATGCCTTAGTGTCTGGTCACACTTTATTTTAAAGACTGATTCTCACTATTAACTATTTTTGTCTCAATAAACTCCTAATGTGCTGCCTATTATTAGTTAGTAAAGTAGTTAAGTTTAGGTATGCAAGGGATCTAAAATATTGCAGAATAAGGTGTTAATATGTACTTTATAATTATTAACAAACAGCCAATGTACACATTCAATATAAATATGTTGTTTATTTGTCACTCACTGTACAACAGTATAATTTGGGGGGGGGGGGGGGGGGTACTAACATGAGTATAACATCATAAAATTACATCCAACAGTTTAATCAAATTAAATATTCTGATTAATTTAATGATTGCAAATTCAAAATTAGGAGTTTCTTGGTTATGTGACCCTAGACACAAAACCAACCAGTCATAAGGGTACTTTTTAAAATTGAGATTATAAATAAATTATTAAATTATTATAAATAAATACATTCATCTGAAAGCTGAATAAATATGATTTCCATTGTTGTATGGTTTGTTAGTCCAAAGGAACTATATATACATATGGATAGCATCATTTGGATTCAAAAACGGTAAAACTCACTTGTTTAACTCTAGGGGAGTTGAAAAATTAGCCTATTTTCAAAAAAAATAAAATAAAAAAATAAATAAAATAAAAAAAGTGGAGTGTTCCTTTAAGTGAGAGATCTTAAATGGTCAAATATCCATTGCTATTTCCATTCCCAGGCATTTCTATTTTCTTTGTGAAACCTGCTTTTTCGTTCTTTGATGTTAAGTATAAATATCCCATTAATGTGAACACCCTTGGTTCTGGTTTTGTCTGTACCAGTTGATTTGATTGTAACTGGGCACACTGTGTGAACAGTGTTTGTAGATTTCATCAGATGTAACTGCCAACATATGATTGTGCTTATTCCTGATCAAAGCAGGTGCTTCATTGTAGAGTGGTATGAGAACATGTTGTTCAAAATGATAAGATAAACAATGGTTATTGTTAGTATATTTAACATGTTTTGGCACCGATGACTTAGAGTCTGGTCACACTTTATTTTAAGGACTGATTCTCACAATTAAATAACTATAACTGATTAATAAAAATTAATAACTGATTTTTGTCTCAATAAACTCCTAATGTGCTGCCTATTAATGGTTAGTAAGGTAGTTAAGTTTAGGTATGCAAGGGATCTAAAATATTGCAGAATAAGGTGTTAATATGTGCTTTATAAGTATTAACAGCCAATGTACACATTCAGTATAACTATGTTGTTCATTTGTCACTCACTGTACAACATAGCATAATTTGTGGGAAAAAATAAAACAATATATACTAATAACATGAGTGATAACATAATAAAATTACACCCAACAGTTTAATCAAATTAAATATTCTGATGAATTTAATGATTCCAAATTCAAAATTAGGGGTTGCTTGGTTATGTGATTCTAGACCACAAAACCAGTCATAAGGGTACTTTTTTTAATTGTGATTTATACATAAATACATACATCATTTGAAAGCTAAATTAATAATTAAGATTTCCATTGATGTATGGTTTGTTAGGATATGACAATATTTAGCTGAGATACAACAATTTGAAAATCTGGAATCTGAGGGTGCAAAAAATCTAAATATTGAGAAAATAGCCTTTAAAGTTGTCCTAATGAAGTTCTTAGCAATACATATTACTAATCAAAAGTTTTTATATATTTATGCTAGGAAATTAACACAAACTCTTCATGGAACATGGTCTTGCTATTGCTACAATATATCCATGCTATAAGTTTTGTGGTTCAGGGTCACATATTTTAAATATTAGCATAAATACTAACATCTAATAGTTAAATATAATAACATACATATTTAAATATTAACATTGAAAGTTCTATGTCATGTCCTTTCAAACTGAGGCTGATATTTAGTAATGAAATATCAGTACATTCAGATTATATTAAAATCACTAATATTATACTATTATGTACTATATTATTATAAACAGAGTGTTACTATATGTGACAGTGGACCACAAAACCAGTCATAAGTGTCAATTTAAAAAAAAAAAAAATTGAGATTTATTGAGATTTGATGTATGGTTCGGACAATATTTAGCCTACATACAACTATTCGAAAATCTGGAATCTGAGGGTGCAAAAGAATCAAAATATTGAGAAAATCACCTTTAAAGTTGTCCAAATTAAGTTCTTAGCAATGCATATTACTAATAAAAAATTGGGTTTTGATATATTTACGCTATTAAATTTACAAAATAGCATCATGGAACATGATCTTAACTTAATATTCTAATGATTTTTGGTATAAAAGAGAAATTGATAATTTTACCCATGCAATGTATTTTTGGCTATTGCTACAAATATACCCGTGCTACTTAAGACTGGTTTTGTTGTCCAGGGTCACATATTTGGAGCAAATCAAACTGTACTATTAATAAGGGGTAAATAATTTAATGCATTTTTGCTCACTGCTTTTTATAGACAACCCTTCAAGACTCTATTTGTAGGAGGTGCAGCATTACCCATCATCCATCTGCGATCTCATGCAATATGAAGCAATCCACTGGTTCTGCTCTATCTAGTATTTGAACCCACACACAACATCAACATGAGAGGATCTCTCATTTCTTCAACCACCGTGTTTTGTTTAATAGGTAATTCTATACGATATTCCTTTACATGTATATTCTAACTCTATCACCTTTAAATATAATTCTTAATTTTACACTATTAGTTCAAGTGTTAGATTTGCCTTCATGTCTTCACAGGTGTTGTGTTTTCTAACAATGTTGATCAAACTCCTTCTGCAATTTTTTGGAGTCCTGAAAGTTTGTCTGAAATTACCTGTCGCCATCAAATAACTAACTATGACACTTTATTGTGGTACCAGCGCTCACAAACAGACACTGAGCTGAAACTCATTGGTTATGTGTATTATGGACAAACAACTATTGAGAAACCATTTGAGAAGCATTTTAATGTGAGCGGCCATGGTAAAACGCACTCTACACTTCATCTTATCCAGTTGAGAAAATCAGAAGACAGTGCTGTGTACTACTGTGCTGCTTATTACCACAGTGCTGTTTCCTCCCTTTCAATTAAACAAAAACCCACCTTTAATAATCGTGTAACAGAGAACAGTTTTGCACAGCTGTCACATGATTTGGTGCATGATATATCTTTTGCTCTTTAAAAGAATGTTCCCCCAGAGAATTAACATAACAGGGTTTCTGAAAAACAACATATTATCTTTGCTTGGTGGATTGAAGATGTCTGTCTACTAATTAATAATAGAATTATAATATACATTACTTAATGATTGAGCACCCACAATAAGCAATAGTCTGGCAACCAGTCCAAAGAAAAAAAAATGTGTGCATATATATATATATATATATATATATATATATGGATAGCATCATTTGCACACCAGAGGGCAGAAACTGTTTACTCAGTTATAACTGATATAGTTATGATGTAGTTTCCTTTCTGACATGAGAGGAAAAAAAGTGGGTTTGTTTCTCCAATACAGTCATTTATCTTTAGGTACAACATGATTAGACATCTGATCAACAGTGCTATCTTGTTGCTCCTTTTAACAGGTAATGCAATGCATTTAAACATTATTGTAAAACAGTTGTACTCTGTAAAAAAGTTTATTTATTTTTCAAAGTAAATTCTATACCATGTTTTCGGTGTATTGTTTATTAACATTGTCACTGCAAATGTTTTCTTCTCTTAGGCTTCTCAGTGAACTCTACTGTCATACAGACCCCTACTGACCTGCTGTCCGAAAACAATGCAGAATCAGTGAGTCTTCACTGTTCTCACAAACATCCAAGCCTCAATGTCATCCTCTGGTACAAACAGCCTCTTAGTGGAGAAATGCAACTCATGGGGTATCTATACAGGACAAATAATAACTCAGAGCCAGATTTTAAGGAGAAAATTGAGCTATTGGGGAATGGAGCAAGTAGCAGCAGTTTGACACTGAAAAAACTTTCCTCAGATGACAATGCAGTCTATTACTGTGCTGCAAGAGAACACAGTGATGTGGGTTTCCTGTACTTCTGCACAAAAAGGTTATCATAAACCCCTATACATTACCACACAGTGTCACTCTTCTTTATGTTAAGAAGATAGTTATGTTTGTAACATGTCAAATGTAAGGGCTTGTTGTCACACTTTTTTTTGTATAGGTTCATACTTTGGGTCGACATATGCTAAACTATTTTCACCAAAAAGGTATATAATAATATGTAAAACCTACTCTTGTTATTAGAACACAATTCTGACTAAAATCTACCTTCATTATAAATAGTTGACCCATGCATTATTGTATTGTACTGCATTATTGTTTATGTAACACTATCTGACAAATATTTGTTTTCAGTGTTTAATTGATTAATTAATTAAAGACAAGTTTGAACTAGATCTTTGAAACCAACATACATATCCACTGCCTGAGAAAACACATTTGTATAACTGGAATTTTTGGCTCAAAACATTATAGGTGAGATATCACATAACTATTATTGAATTCTACTGTACTTCACAATTCAATATCCAACCCACCAGGTGGCAGTATAAGTAAAAACACATAGATGTGAACTGAATAAATCAGGCTCCACCCTTTTATCTAACAAACCTGACTAGCACACTGTTGAGTTTTCAGTCAAACCAGTATTCAACATGAGCGAATTTCCACTCAAATGTTTCTTGCTTCAGTGTTGCATTGGTGAGGAATTACTTGCAGATATATACTTTCATATCTATGGGGTTGCTGTATTTGAACATGTCTCTTTAATGGCCTTGCAGGGCTGTCTGTGGCATTGAATGTTATACAAACTCCTACTAACCTTTTTTTGGCCACTGGAGCGACCATGAACATCACCTGCAGTCATCATGACAAAACCTATGACAAAATCTTCTGGTACCAGCAGTCTGACGGGCAAAATCTAGAACACATTGGCGTCCTTTCCTTCAAGCAACCCTTGGTTGACAGAAAGGGTTTCACAGTAGCAGGAGATGCAGAGAAAGAGGCATTCCTGGTGGTGCCATCTGTGAAAGCTGAACACAGTGGTGTGTATTTCTGTGCAGTCAGTGCAGCACTGTGCTACAAGTTTATAGAAGCCTGTGTTTAAAACCCCTCCCTCGTCACATGACACATCTGCACCTGGGTTGACAGCCCAGTCAAATGAGGTGAACAACAGTCTTGGCCTCGAGATACATGATAGATGTAATCTTATTACCTCAGAAGGAATAAATATTTAGAAAGGGAACCACTGCATTGTTAATTTGATGTTATTTATTCTATTTAATGTCATAATCATGACCAGAACAATCATTTTAACCACAACCACTACTTTCTGGTTAACAGGTAAGCATTTCTAGTGCATTGAAGTCTAATTATTTAATGTAGATGTATTTTTATGCGCTCCTCACCCTCTTGTAGTTTGTGTGGTTTGTTCTCCTGTCATTCAGCAGTCTCCCAAACATCTTCTACGGACAGTGGAGAAGAAAGAGGCAAAGCTTTATTGTCATCATGGCGACAACAACTATCAAAATCTGTACTGGTATCAACAGAAAAGCAATGGTGGTTCTTTAGAGTTTATTGGAAGGCTTAATTATGGAGCGCCTTTTCATGAGGAAAAATTCAAATCTCGATTTAACATCACAGGACATGCTACAAAAGATGCGTTTTTGCACATATCCAGCATATCTGCTGAGGACAGTGCAGTGTATTTCTGTGCAGCTAGTATGCACAGCCATTCAATTATTTTCAACCACTGACAAAAACTGTTGACAGTGCACCTGTTTGATTAATAAAACAAGTCACAAGATTTCTTGCATCGTAATGCCAAAACTTCTAATAAGAACATTTACAAATAGAGGGCATTAATGAAAATGCAATGTTTTAGAATTGTCTGTCAAACGTGGGCTTTAAATATAAAGAACAACAGTAAAATGGCCTTTTTAAACAGAAAAATATTTTATTTAATACATATTCGTATTTAGCTTAAAACTGCACTTAGGAGTCATACACCTGAATTTGAGCAAACCCCTTATACTAGGTAGTAAAATTCAGTGTTTTACTCATTCAGCTCAGACATGACCAATACATCAAATTGTGCAGCATTTTGCATAAAAGTTAGCAACTACTTTTTTTTTTTTTAATGATCAAACTTCTAATTTTCACAAACAACAACAACAACAACAACAACAACAACAAAACAAACAAACAAACAAAAAACATTTGCCTTAAAAGGAGGATCCAGAGCTGTATATGACTAGAATAGCACAGATGCTTGGGGTTGGCCTTTTTCCATTTGGACCAATAAGCAACCACCTAACATCTAACGTCTAGGTGGTTCCTTTCTGAGGTGAACAAAAGTCTCAGTCTCAAGATAAGTTAAAAGCTCTTTTGATTGCAGAATAAATGATTTAGAGAGGCAACCATTGCACTGTGGATTTAATGTTATTTCTTCTGTTGCTTGGTTGATATAAGCATGATTAGAGCAATGTTTTTAACCATAATCAGTATTTTCACGTTAATAGGTAAGCATTTCCAATGCTTTGCAGTTTTAAATTATTTAATGTACATGTATTGTTATGCGCTTCTCACCCTCTTGTAGTTTGTGTGGTTTGTTCTCCTGTCATTAAGCAGTCTCCCAAACATTTTCTACGGACAGTGGAGGAGAAAGAGGCAAAGATTTCTTGTCATCATGGTGACAGCAGCTATCAAATCCTGTACTGGTATCAACAGAAAACCAATGGTGGTTCTTTAGAGCTTATTGGATGGCTTAATTATGGAGCACCTTTTCATGAGGAAAAATTCAAAGCTCGATTTAACATCACAGGACATTCTACAAAAAATGCATTTTTGCACATATCCAGCATATCTGCTGAGGACAGTGCAGTGTATTTCTGCGCAGCTAGTATGCACAGCCGTTCAATTCCTTTTGATCACTGACAAAAACTGTTGCACCTGTTTGATTAATAAAAAAGTCACAAGTATGCTATTGACATATTTTACTCAAGGTTCAAGACGATGACATGTTCTACTTCCAGTTTCATGAAAATTGCAAAACACATCAGTAAAAACACAAATTTCTTTAGGTAATCTAATCCTATCAAAATAGGGCTAAAGGCAAAAAGCCAATAAACCAGGGGTCAGGACCTGATCCTGTTCTTGGAGATCTACATTTAGCTCAAAAAACACACCTGAACCAGCTAATTAAGATATGTTTTTTTTAAACTGAAGAAGATTTTATTTAATACATATTTGTATTTAGCTTAAAACTGCACTTAGGAGTCATACACCTGAATTTGAGCCAACCCCTTATTCTAAGCAGTACAGTTCAGTGCTGTACTCATTCAGCTCAGACATGACCAAGACATCAAATTGTGCAGCATTTTGCATAGAGGTTAGCAACTACTTTTTTTTTTAAATGATCAAACATAATTATCACCAAAAAAAAAACAAAAAACATTTGCCTAAAAAGGAGGATCCAGAGCTGTATGTCACTAGAATAGCACAGATGCTTGGGGTTGGCCTGTTTCCATTTGGACCAATAAGCAACCACCTAACATCTAACGTCTAGGTGGTTCCTTTCTGAGGTGAACAAAAGTCTCAAGATATGTTAAAACCTCTTTCGACTGCAGAATAAATTATTTAGAGAGGCAATCATTGCACTGTGACTTTAATGTTATTTCTTCTGTTGCTTGGTTGATATAAGCATGATTAGAAAAATGCTTTTAACCATAATCAGTATTTTCATGTCAATAGGTAAGCATTCCAGTGCATTACAGTTTTAAATTATTTAATGTACATGTATTGTTATGCAGTGTTCACCCTCTTGTAGTTTGTGTGGTTTGTTCTCCTGTCATTCAGCAGTCTCCCAAACATCTTATATGTCCAGTGGAGGAGAAAGAGGCAAAGCTTACTTGTCATCATGGTGACAGCAGCTATCTATACCTGTACTGGTATCAACAGAAAAGCAATGGTGGTTCTTTGGAGCTTATTGGATGGCTTAATTATGGAGCACCTTTTCATGAGGAAAAATTCAAAGCTCGATTTAACATCACAGGACATTCTACAAAAAATGCATTTTTGCACATATCCAGCATATCTGCTGAGGACAGTGCAGTGTATTTCTGCGCAGCTAGTATGCACAGCCGTTCAATTCCTTTTGATCACTGACAAAAACTGTTGCACCTGTTTGATTAATAAAAAAGTCACAAGTATGCTATTGACATATTTTACTCAAGGTTCAAGACGATGACATGTTCTACTTCCAGTTTCATGAAAATTGCAAAACACATCAGTAAAAACACAAATTTCTTTAGGTAATCTAATCCTATCAAAATAGGGCTAAAGGCAAAAAGCCAATAAACCAGGGGTCAGGACCTGATCCTGTTCTTGGAGATCTACATTTAGCTCCAAAAACACACCTGAACCAGCTAATTAAGATATGTTTTTTTAAACTGAAGAAGATTTCATTTAATACATATTCGTATTTAGCTTAAAACTGCACTTAGGAGTCATACACCTGAATTTGAGCCAACCCCTTATTCTAAGCAGTACAGTTCAGTGCTGTACTCATTCAGCTCAGACATGACCAAGACATCAAATTGTGCAGCATTTTGCATAGAGGTTAGCAACTACTTTTTTTTTTTAATGATCAAACATAATTATCACCAAAAAAAACCAAACAAACAAACAAAAAAAAAAAAATGCCTAAAAAGGAGGATCCAGAGCTGTATGTCACTAGAATAGCACAGAAGCTTGGGGTTGGCCTTTTTCCATTTGGACCAATAAGCAACCACCTAACATCTAACGTCTAGGTGGTTCCTTTCTGAGGTGAACAAAAGTCTCAGTCTCAAGATATGTTAAAAGCTCTTTCGACTGCAGAATAAATTATTTAGAGAGGCAGTCATTGCACTGTGAATTTAATGTTATTTCTTCTGTTGCTTGGTTGATATAAGCATGATTAGAGCAGTGCTTTTAACCATAATCAGTATTTTCATGTTAATAGGTAAGCATTTCCAATGCATTGCAGTTTTAAATTATTTAATGTACATGTATTTTTATGCACTGCTCACCCTCTTTCAGTTTGTGTGGTTTGTTCTCCTGTCATTCAGCAGTCTCCCAAACATCTTATATGTCCAGTGGAGGAGAAAGAGGCAAAGCTTACTTGTCATCATGGTGACAGCAGCTATCTATACCTGTACTGGTATCAACAGAAAAGCAATGGTGGTTCTTTGGAGCTTATTGGAATGCTGACAAATGATTTAGCTTCAACAGAAGAAAAATTCAAACCCCGATTTTCCCTATCGGGACATGCTACAGAAAATGCATTCCTGCTCATATCTAGCATATCTGCTGAGGACAGCGCAGTGTATTTCTGTGCAGCCAGTATGCACAGTTGTACAGTTTTCTATAATCCTTTGACAAAAAACGATTAACTTTGCACCTGTTGATTAAAAAGAAAAAAAAAAGTTTTCCACAAGGCCACAAGGTTTTCTGAATATTCATGTCAAAACTGGTAATAACTGTTATTTACATATAGAGGGCACTAATGAAAATATGATATTTCAGTAAGTTTGGAGCTTAATGGAGAACAGCAGCATAATGGTCTCAGGTTCAAGAGCATGTTCTAGTCAGCTTCCATCTCTTCATCCTTGTTCTTTCCTGGCATGTCTCCATTGTCCTTTTAAATAAAGGCAAGAAGTCAACAAAGAAAGAATACTGGTCATTTTTTTAATCCTATTTCATTCCTGCTTGTAGATCAGCCATGTTAGCAGCCAAACATCTTGCCTGCATAATTTATAAATATTGCACATACCTTACATTTCTTTAATACTTTATTATATAGAGACAGATTGACCTTTGTTTGTGAACTAAAATGTATTTTAGATTTATCTTAAAACTGCACTATGGACTAATACACTTGAATTTGCGCACACTCCTAATTCTAAGTATTACATTTCAGTTCTTAACTCATCCTACCCTGTTTATGTTACACACATCACTGATACTTAAAATTGTGTAACTTCAGGTTAGGGATTTTTTTTTACCTAATTAATCAAACATACAGTAATTGTTGCATGCAAAAGATAAAAATAATGCTAATTACTTGCACTGAATGATGACACAAAGATGTAGGGGGTGACCTTTTTTGATTTGGACCAATAAGCAACCACCAAACAACATCTAGGTGGTTTCTTTCTGAGGTGAACAACACTCTTAGTCTCAAGCTGTTACCTGTGACTGCAGAAGAAACAATTTAAAGAGGCAGCTATTACATTGAATTTAATGTTATTTCTCCAGTTGCCTTTGTTAGATGCTATTAGCATGATCAGAGCCATTATTTTAACTATAATCACTGCTTACTGGCTACCAGGTAAGCGTTTCCAGTGCAATGCAGTGTAAGTTTTTTACTTCATGTTAATTTTTATGCTCTGCTCACCCTCTTGTAGTTTGTGTGGTTTGTTCTCCTGTCGTTCAGCAGTCTCCCAAACATCTTCTAAGGACAAATGAGGAGAAAGAGGCAAAGCTTTCTTGTCATCATGGTGACAGCAGTTATACATTCCTGTACTGGTATCAACAGAAAAGCAGTGGCGGTTCTTTGGAGCTTATTGGAATGCTCAATTTTGAATCTGCTTCTCAAGAGGAAAAATTCAAACCGCGATTTAACATCACTGGACATGCTACAAAAGATGCATCCCTGCTCATATCCAGCATAAATTCTGAGGACAGTGCAGTGTATTTCTGTGCAGCTAGATTGCACAGCCATACAAATCATTTTAATCGCTTACAAAAAACTGTTTACTTTGCACCTGTTTGATAAAAAAAAAAAAAAAAATTTTTTTTGCATGTTCATGTCAAAATTGGTAATAAGAACATTTACAAATAGGGGGCACTAATGAAAAAAATTATGTTTCACTATGTATTGTCTGCTAAATGTGGGCTTCAATATAGAACAATATAGAAAATGGCTTTTATCACAGACTTTT
The DNA here is from genome assembly GCA_033026305.1 of Cirrhinus molitorella. NCBI lineage: Eukaryota > Metazoa > Chordata > Actinopteri > Cypriniformes > Cyprinidae > Cirrhinus > Cirrhinus molitorella. The sequence continues at coordinate 12,688,833 of CM065135.1, forward strand.
GCATTGCCCTCAACATATGATAAGTGTTTTTGCTCAAGGGGACCCTAGTTCATAACCAACCTAAAACATATTCCACTTCCAGTTTTCTGGAAATTCCAAAATACATCAGTGAAGCACATGTTCCAGGTAATCTAGTTACATCAGAATAGGGCTACAAGCAAATTGCCAATAAACCAGGGGAACCAACCTGATCCTGTTCTTGGGAGACCTACCTTTAGCTCCAACCTTGATCTAACACACCAGAAACTGAAGCTAAGCAGCTTGGAACACGGTGAACTAACGTTTGCAGGTACAAGTAGTCAAAGTAATTTTTGAAATACAGAAAATTAAACAAGATTTGCAATGATGTATGTGACTAATATATCACAGACACTTGGGGGTGGGCTTTTTTTTTCATTTGGACCAATAGGCAACCACATAACAGCTAACAGGTGGTTCCTTTCTGATGTGAACAACAGTCTCAGCCTCAAGTTTTGTGATAAGATATGTGAAAAGCTTTTTCAACTGCAGAAGAGAAAATTTAGAGAGGCAACCATTGCTCTGTGAATTTAATGCTGTTTCTTCTGTTGCTTGGTTGAATGCTATAATCATGATCAGAGCAATCATTTTATTGCTAATCACTGCTTTCATGTTAATAGGTAAGTATTTCTAGTGGAACGCAGTCTAAGTATTTTTTATTTTTTTATATTCATTGTTATGCTCTCCTCACCCTCTTGTAGTTTGTGTGGTTTGTTCTCCTGTCATTCAGCAGTCTCCCAAACATCTTCTAAGGACAGTGGAGGAGAAAGAGGCAAAGCTTTTTTGTCATCACGGTGACAGCAGCTATCAATACCTGTACTGGTATCAACAGAAAAGCAATGGCAGTTCTTTGGAGCTTATTGGAATGCTCAATTTTCAATTTGCTTCCCAAGAGGAAAAATTCAAACCGCGATTTAACATCACAGGACATGCTACAAATGATGCATTCCTGCTCATATCCAACATAAATGCTGAGGACAGTGCAGTGTATTTCTGTGCAGCTAGATTGCACAGCCATACAAATCATTTTAACTGCTGACAAAAAACTGTTTACTTTGCACCTGTTTGATAAAAAAAAAAAAAAAAAAAAAAAAACACATTTCTTGCATGTTCATGCCAAAACTGGTAATAAGAACATTTACAAATAGGGGGCACTAATGAAAAAAATAATGTTTCACTATGTATTGTCTGCTAAATGTGGGCTTTAATAGAGAACAACAGCAAAATAGCTTTTATCACAGACTTCTGCAGTGCTCTCAACATATGATAAGTGTTTTTGCTGAAGGGGACCCTAGTTCATAACCAACCTAAAACATATTCCACTTCCAGTTTTTTTGGAAATTCCAAAATACATTAGTGAAGCACACGCTCCAGGTAATCTAGTTCCATCAGAATAGGGCTAAAAGCAAATTGCCAATAAACCAGGGGAACCAACCTGATCCTGTTCTTGGAAGACCTTCCTTTAGCTCCAACCTTGATCTAACACACCAGAAACTGAAGATAACCAGCTTGGAACAAGATGAACTAACCTTTGCAGGTATAGGCAAAGTAATTTTGGTTACATTTTACTTGAAGGGGTGTGAATAAGACTGACATGACACCTTCATAATCATGACATGACACATGTCATGAATATGAAGGAGGTTTTATGCATGTCAAGTGTCATTCACTCAGTTATGTATAGTTTTTAATGCAAAGATGACATTGTTTGAGATGTCTTTGTTATGGGCTAGGGTAAGGGATAAGGGGTAAGGGTAGGTCAAATAGTCATCTTTACATTAAAAACTACATACCTGAGTGAAAGACACTTAATGACAGTTGTTATAAACATGCATAAAACCTCATGTCAGTTTTATGCACACCCCTTCAAGTAAAGTGTGAATGTAATTTTTTAAATACAGAAAATTAAACAAGATTTGCAATGACGTGACTAATATATCACAGACACTTGGGGGTGGGCTTTTTTTTTTCATTTGGACCAATAGGCAACCACATAACAGCTAACATCTAGGTGGTTCCTTTCTGATGTGAACAACAGTCTCAGCCTCAAGTTTCATGATAAGATATGTGAAAAGCTCTTTCAACTGCAGAAGAGACGATTTAGAGAGGCAACCATTGTTCTGTGAATTTAATGTTATTTCTTCTGTTGCTTGGTTAAATGCTATAATCATGATCAGAGCAATCACTTTATTGCTAATCACTGCTTTCATGTTAATAGGTAAGTGTTTCACTTCACTGCAACGCAGTCTAAGTATTTTATTTTATAATCATTATTATGCTCTCCTCACCCTCTTGTAGTTTGTGTGGTTTGTTCTCCTGTCATTCAGCAGTCTCCCAAACATCTTCTAAGGACAGTGGAGGAAAAAGAGGCAAAGCTTTTTTGTCGTCACGGTGACAACAGCTATCAATACCTGTACTGGTATCAACAGAAAAACAATGCCGGTTCTTTGGAGCTTATTGGAATGCTCAGTTATGGGGCAGCTTCTCAAGAGGAAAAATTCAAACCTCGATTTAAAATCACAGGACATGCAAAAGAAGATGCATTCCTGGTCATATCTAGTATATCGTTTGAGGACAGTGCTATATATTTTTGCGCAGCTAGTTTGCACAGTCATACAATTCCCTTTAAACGCTGACAAAAAACTGTTCATGTACACCTGTTTGATTAATAAAAAGCCACAAGATTTCATGCCAAAACTTGTAATAAGAACATTTACAAATAGAGGGCACTAATGAAAATGCAATGTTTTAGAATAGTCTGTTAAATGTGGGCCGTAAATATAAAGAACAACAGCAAAATGCCCTTCATGGTAATATCATACTGGTAATAAGAATGTTTATAAGTAGAGGGCACTAATGGACAGAGCTGGGTAGATTACTCACAAATTGTAATCAGGATTCCAGATTACATGACAAAAATTGTCGTCAGTAATGTAATCAGTTACATTACATATTTTAGGTAATCTAATCAGATTACTTTTAGATTACTTTTGACAACTCGTTTATCACATTCATTTAATTAGCATTATCTTGTAGCATAATGGCGTAAAAAATGCAAAGAGTAAGAAAATATGTTCCGTTCATTGTAATTTACAACATGAAGTATATTAAACATTTTATTACATCAAGGTTTCCAAAACTAGGGTTGAACAGGAACTTCAGAGGGTTTGAGGGTTTAATGAAAAGCTAACAATTAATTAAATCATAAAAAAATATAAAATTAAAATAAATAATTTTAAAACAAAGTCCTTTTCAAGGAATATCTCTTTATTTGGTAGCCAGATTTGCAATGCCTCCAGGCAGCTCATACAAGACCAAGTCCTATCTTAATGAATAGGGCAATCCTGAAATCTCAAAAACTGTTTGCTGAACTCACAATTAAATTACATCAAATCAGCAACTTAAATTAATTGCCCTATGAATGTTGTTTCTTATGCTCAAACAGTGTTTAAAAGGCTTATTTTTCAGGCTATACCAGAAAATGCGCATGCAAAGTCATAAGTATGTTATGACTGCGCATGCGCATTGGCTGGTCTAGCCTCAGGTTTCTATAGGAAATTTGTCTCTTTCATTTAGAAAGTGCACTATTCCTCCATATTGTGCGTTGCAGTTTCTCACATTCATAAGTATACGAGTGAATTGTCATTGTGTTTAATTAGTCTTTGTTTTAGAATAACAATTAAAATAAAACACTATAAATAACATAAATATATACTATAAATATTAATTATATATTTAATATATATAACATTAATCAACATCAAAGAAACTGTGAACATGCAAATGTGAAACTTAATTTCATTTAAAATCTCAGGGGTACTTAAAGTAAATATATTTGGTGAATAAGGTTTAGATGACAAAAAGTTTGGGAATGCCTGCATTGCATGTAAATAAGAAATAATTTTCCACAAAACTGGACTTTCTGAATGTATATAATTGGTAGGCGATTTTAGAAAGGAAATTTTAACAATGAAAAAGATAAATTGGGGGAATCAATGAATTATGAGTAATTTATTGCTATTGTGTGAATAATATGTAATCATGTAATCCATAAAAAGTAACTGTAGTCTGATTATGAGTACTTTAAAATGTAACTTACTCTAATTACAAGTACTTCATTTTTGGAATCTGATTACGTAATCCAGATTACATGTAATCAGTTACTACCCAGCTCTGCTAATGAAAATGTAATGTTTTAAATGTGTAGTTTGGTAAATGTGTGCTTTAAAAGAGAACAACAGCAAAATGGCCTTGATCACAGACTTGTGCATTGCTCTTAACATGATGCGTGTTTTTGCTGTGGGGTAACTGGGTTCAAGACAAACCTTTGCACATTTTCTACATTCAATTTTATGGAATTTGGAACACAAATTTCTCCCGGTAATCTAGTCCCATCAGAATAGGACCGAAAGCAAAAAAACAAAAAAAAAAAAACAAACAAAAAAAACAACAACAACAACAACGGGTACCTGATCCTGTTCTTGGAGATCTACCTTTAGCTCCAACGTTGTTCTAACACATCTGAACCTAAAGCTAATCAGCTTGGGTGAACTAACCTTTGCAATTACAACAGGCAAAGTCATTTTCACATACAGAAAATTAAAGAAGAATTGCAATGAAGATGCAAAGGAGCTGTATGTGACTAATATATCACAGACACTTATGGGTGGGCTTTTTTTGGACCAACAGGCAACCACCTAACATCAAACGTCTACTGGAGGTGGTTCCTTTCTGTGGTAAACAACAGTCTCAGCCTCAAGATATGTGATAAGATATGTGAAAAGCTCTCTTAGCTGTGGAAGAAACAATTTAGAGAGGCAAACACTGCGCTGTGAATTTCATGTTATTTCTTTTGTTGATTGGTTGAAAGGTATAATCATGATCAGAGCAATCATTCTAATGCTAATCACTGCTTTCATGTTAATCGGTAAGCATTTCTAGTGCAATGCAGTTTATGATTTTTTAAATTATTATTTTATATTCATTGTTATGCGTTCCTCACCCTCTTGTAGTTTGTGTGGTTTGTTCTCCTGTCATCCAGCAGTCTCCTAAACATCTTCTACGGACAGTGAAGGAGAAAGAGGCAAATCTTTCTTGTTATCATGGCGACAGCAGCTACACATACATATACTGGTATCAACAAAAAAACAAAGGCGGTTCTTTGGAGCTTATTGGAATGCTCCGATATGGTGAACCTTCTCCAGAGGACAAATTCAAATCTCGATTTTCCCTATCAGGACATGCTACAAAAGATGCATTCCTGCTGATATCCAGCATATCTGCTGAGGACAGTGCAGTGTATTTCTGTGCAGCTAGTATGCACAGTCATACATTCTCCATAAACCCTGACAAATAACTGTTCACTTTGCACCTGTTCGAATAATAAAAAAGCCACAAGGTTTCTTGAATCTTTATGCCAAAAACTGTTAATAAGAGTGTTTACAAGTAGAGGGCACCAATGAAAATGTGATGATTTTTAGTATGCATCATCTGTTTAAATGTGGAGATTAATGGAGAAAAGCTTTCATCACAGATGTGTACATTACTCTCCACATACAATGGGTGGCTTTGCTCATGGGAACGCAGGTTTAAGACCAACCTGGTACATGTTCTAGTCCAGGTTTATCTTTCTCTTCTGTCAATTTCCTGGCACTTCTCCACTGTCCTCTTAAATAAGATTCCTATTTGGACTGGACTAGTGTCTTTTCTTATCAATTGAATGTCTGTTATTTTATATAGTGAGGTGTTAGTGTCTGCTTTCTAGATGTCAGCATTAAAGAGGGTAATGTGCCCTTTGTAACCTTTCTGGAAAGTTCACCTTCAACTCTGATCAAGCTCTGGAATACTTGATAAGTATAGTAGATTGGAGCAGGGATGGAACTGAACTTGCAATAAACAAACATATATGAACAATGAATGTAAATGCAGATTATCAATTGACTTAATACATATTAAATGTATCTTAACACAGAACATAGGACTAATGCATTTATAAATATGAGCAAACCCCTAATTCTAAATAATTTAATTCATCCTGCCCCTTTTGTGCTATAGACATGACTGATACCTGAAACTGTGCAGCCTTTTTGGTGAGCTATTATTTTTCTTCTATGATCAAACTTAAACTTTTGCATGCAGACGATGAAATGGGATTAAAAAAAAAAAAAAAAAAACGTCTTGGTTACGTATGGTAACCCTCGTTCCCTGATGGAGGGAACGGAGACGTTGTGTCGAAGTGACGACTAGGGGTCGCTCTTGAGAGCCCGAATACCACTGACAGCTTTGAGAAAAGGCCAGTGAGAATTGGTATGCAGTATTTGCATAGCCCGCTCCGCCCCGGAGATCCGGGCATAAGAGGGGGGGGCTAGGCAACACTCATTGTTCTGATCTGAGGAGCCGAAGCACCCGGCTACACTCAGAGGCGGTCCGAGGTTGTGGCAAGGGGGACACAACGTCTCCGTTCCCTCCATCAGGGAACGAGGGTTACCATACGTAACCAAGACGTTCCCCGTCTGTCGTTCACGTTCGACGTTGTGTCGAAGTGACGGCTAGGGGTCCCAGTTGAAAACGCCACAACCAGCGGACCGCGTCACGAGTGCATGGAGTGCAAATATTAACAGGTCTTGCGTGTTAGATAAATGTCACTCACCTCTACGTGACCTTCCAATGCCCAAGAGCTTCAGCCAGCCTTTCCTCACCTTTGGTTGAACATCTTGGAGAACATTGGGCCAGTGTCCGTCCTCCCCGGGGGGGGATGGGCACTACGGAGACCACACCCTGCCCGGAGGGAGGTATTTGTGTGGAGAATACACTTGAGGGCTCGCACTAGGGGAGCACAACAAGGGGACGATCCTGAGGCAGGCTCCGCATGAGGAGAGACTGCTGAGCTCAGGGTCGGAGACAAGTTTTGTCTTAAGGGAAACACCGCATCTCTGGGAGTATAGGTGGAGATACACACATGGGGCCGCATTAGGAGCCACTACATGTGGGGCACCAACCTAATATGAGAGTTCACAAGAGGCAACCTAACCTCATATTAGATTCTGATAGCTAGTTCCTCCGCTGAACATAGCTACGTTGCGGGTGCAACATGATGGAAATTGTCGTTCAGGGTTCACGCCAGGAAACTTACTGAACTGGGGAAGCGTCATCACCCGTGGGGAACGACGCTTCAGCAAGCTTCTACACCGTGTCAGCTTCAGGAGTTACTGGGCTTGCGTTCAGGACTCCCGAAGAGACTGGTTCTACACGCAGATTGTAGAACCTGGCAAACATGTTAGGTGTAGCCCAACCTGCAGCTCTGCAAATGTCTGCTAAAGAGATCCCGTTCGCCAGCGCAACCGACGCTGCGACGCCCCTGGTGGAGTGGGCGTGCACCCCCAGCGGGCAGGGCACCCCTGTGGCCTGGTAGGCCAAACGAATCGCATCCACAATCCAGTGGGAAATTCTTTGTTTGGAGACAGCTTTCCCCTTCTGCTGTCCTCCAAAACAGACAAAGAGCTGACTCGACCGTCTGAAGCTTTCAGTACGTTCCAAGTAAATGCTCAGGGCACGGACTGGGCATAACAAGGAGAGGTTGGGGTCACCTTCCTGAGAAGGGATAGCTTGCAGAGTGACCACCTGGTCCCTGAAGGGAGTGGTGGGCACTTTGGGCACATAACCGGGCCGGGGTCTCAGGATAACGTGAGAGTTAGCCGGCCCGAATTCGAGGCACGAGTCACTGACGGAGAGGGCTTGGAGGTCTCCCACTCTTTTGATCGATGTGAGCGCAGTCAGGAGAGCTGTCTTTTGGGAGAGAGCACTGAGTTCGACTGACTGGAGCGGCTCAAAGGGACCTGACTGTAGGCCCCGGAGGACCACAGACAGATCCCAAGAGGGGACAAGGCGCGGTCTGACGGGGTTCAGCCTGCGTGCACCTTTAAGGAATCGTATAACCAAATTGTGCTTCCCAACCGATCTACCTTCCACCAGGTCGTGGTTAGCGGCAATAGCGGCTACCTGGACCTTAAGTGTTGAAGCAGAAAGGTGTCTATCCAGTCCTCCTTGGAGGAAGGAAAGCACCGTTCGGATGCCACATCTCCGTGGGTTCTCCCCCCGGGAGGAACACCAGTTTGTGAATTTGCGCCATCTGAGGTCGTACAGCCGCCTCGTGGAAGGAGCTCTCGACTGCAACAGAGTGTTTACCACTGCCAGTGGGAGATCTCTGAAATCCTCCTGGTCGCGTCCAGGGACCATACGTGGAGGTTCCAGAGATCTGGGCGCGGGTGCCATATCGTGCCCTTCCCCTGTGAAAGGAGGTCCTTCCTCAGGGGAATGCGCCAGGGAGGAACGGGGGAGAGAAGCACCAGCTCTGAGAACCAAACCCTGTTGGGCCAGTAGGGGGCCACCAGCAGGATCTGTTCTCTGTCCTCCCTGACTTTGCACAGGGTCTGTGCAATTAGGCTCACTGGTGGAAACGCATACTTGAGGAGGCCCTGAGGCCAGCTGTGTGCCAGTGCATCTGTGCCGAGGGGCGCCTCGGACAGACCGTACCACAACTGGCAGTGAGTGTTCTCTATCGAGGCAAACAGGTCGACCTGGGCCTGACCGAAAAGACTCCAGATCAGCTGAACCGTCTGAGGGTGAAGTCTCCACTCGCCCCGAAGCGAAGTCTGTCGGGAGAGCGCGTCCGCTACCCAATTGAGTTCGCCCGGTATGTGGGTGGCTCGTAGAGACTTTACATTGTTTCGACACCAAAGGAGGAGATGGCGGGCTAGCTGTGACATGCGAAAGGAGCGTACACCGCCCTGGTGATTGATGTAGGCTACAGTCGCAGTGCTGTCTGTGCGGACCAGCACGTGTTTGCCCTGAACCAAAGGTCGGAACCTCTTCAGGGCCAAAAACACTGTCAGCAGCTCGAGGCAATTGATATGCCAATGCAGCCGAGGGCCCGACCAGAGCCCTGCAGCTGCTTGCCCATTGCATACGGCGCCCCAGCCTGTGTTGGATGCATCTGTCGTAACCAAAATGCGCCTGGACACTTGTCCTAAGGGCACCCCGGCCCGTAGGAACGAAATGTCTTTCCAAGGACCGAGGGTTTTTAGACATACGGGTGTGACGTGCACCCGGTATGAACCCTGGCGCCATGGCCATCTCGGGACTCGGGAACGCAGCCAGTGTTGTAACGGTCTCATGTGCATCAGGCCCAGCGGCGTGACGGCAGCTGCGGATGCCATGTGACCCAGGAGCCTCTGAAATTGTTTGAGGGGGACCGTCGGGCTGCGTGAGAGCTTCTGGACGCAGCTCAGCACTGACTGTGCACGCTCCGGGGAGAGCCGTGCACTCATGGCAACCGAGTCTAGTTGTATACCGAGAAAAGAGATGCTCCGTACCGGAGAGGGGCAAGGGCTGCCTCTGCGACTTTCGTAAAGACGCGGGGAGACAGGGAGAGCCCAAATGGAAGGACTTTGTACTGAAATGCTCAACCTTCGAAGGCAAACCGCAGGAAGGGCCTGTGTCTTGGAAGAATCGAGACATGAAAGTACGCGTCTTTCAGGTCTATCGCCACAAACCAATCCTGGAATCTGATGCACGTGAGAATGCGTTTGAGCGTTAGCATTCTGAAGGGGAGCTTGTGAAGGGCCCGATTCAGAATCCTCAGATCCAGGATTGGTCTTAAACCGCCACCTTTCTTGGGTACAATGAAGTAGGGGCTGTAGAACCCTTTCTTCATGTCGGCCGAGGGGACCGGCTCTATCGCGTCCTTCGCCAGAAGGGTCGCGATCTCCGCCCGAAGAACCGCAGCATTCTCGTCCCGAACCACGGTAGAGAAGATGCCGCTGAACTTGGGCGGGTTGCGTGCGAATTGGATAGCATAGCCGAGTCGGATGGTTCTGAGAAGCCAGCGAGAGAGGTTGGGTATCTCGAGCCAAGCTGTAAAACTCTCTGCCAACGGTCTCAGGGGGACCACCGACGTACCTCGGGTGGGTACGGTGTGACTGAGTTGTGGTGAAAGCCCTTTGTTCGGGGGCGTGCTGTCCCGGAGGACACAAGGTGCTTTGATCGCCATAACCGACATACAAGGATCCGTGAGAAGATCGCCTGAGCTCAGGGGATCGACTGACGGATGCGCTTGTTTCTCTGTCAAAGTATGCAGAAGCGCAAGTTTTGCGGTTGAGCATGCTTTGATGTGTTTTGGTGGCTGGGTACCCCGGAGGGACCCAGCCATGGAAGGATCGACCATCGGAACCGACAGACAAGGATCCATCAGAAGATCGCCTGAGCTCAGGGGATCGACTGATGGATGCACTTGATTCGTCAAAGCATGCCGAAGCGCAGGCCCTGCGGTTGAGCATGCTTTGACATGTTTTAGTGGCTGGGTACCCCGGAGGGACGCAGTCACATAGATTTTTTTTGCCCAGAGAAGAAAATTGCTCTTTTATTGACCATGTGGTGGCCGTCTGCCGAGAGGCAGACAGCCGGGGTGGAGCCGAAACCCACACTCGTCCCCTCGCCGAGTGTGGATCCAGACAGGTCAGCAGATCTCTCTCCTCCGGGCTGCTCGTTTCAGGAACGCTTCGAAGCCTGACGAGGGTTCTTAGCGGCCTGAGACTGAGCTAACGGCGCCACCTTCTTGCGAGAGCTCGACCGCAAGGCTGGTTTAGGTGCAGGACCAGCCTGTGGCGGGCCCTGAGCCGGTCTGGAAGGCGGTCGTCCTCGGCGTGAAACAGGCGGAGGCTGCTGCCTCGGGGGTGCGGGCCCGGGGGGCGGCGCCCGACGAGGCAAGATGTGTTTGATAGCCTCCGTCTGTTTCTTCACTGCGGAGAACTGCTGTGCAAATTCCTCGACAGTGTCGCCAAAGAGACCAGCCTGAGAAATGGGGGCGTCAAGAAAGCGAACCTTCTCAGCGTCCTTCATTTCACCCTCGTGCAACTCGCTAAGAACCTTGGCCTGATAGACCTGCAGGACGGCCATAGCGTGAAGGGCGGACGCAGCTTGTCCAGAAGCAGCATAAGCCTTCCCCACGAGAGCGGAAGAAGCCTTACATGCCCTGGACGGGAGTTTTGGGCGGTCCCGCCAGGTGGCGGCGGTCTGCGGGCAAAGATGCACCGCGATCGCACGCTCCACGGCGGGAACCTCCGTATACCCCTTCGCTGGACCTCCATCGAGGGTGGTGAGAGAGGAAGAACCGCTAAGACGCGTTCTGGCTGAAAAAGGAGCCTTCCACGACTTAGTCAGTTCCTCATGCACTTCCGGGAAGAAAGGAACTGGGGTAGAATGTGGCCGAGAACCACGGTCGTTACCCAGATACCAATCATCCAGCCGTGAGCGCTCAGGACGGGGCGGAGACTTCCACTCAATCCCGATTGCTTTGGCCGCCCGTTCGAGCATGGCCGCCATTTCCGCGTCTGCTACTGACTGAGAACCCGCCCCCGCAGCGGGTGCCTCAGACAGCGCGTCTGCTTCAGATGGCTGCCCACTCTCCGATGCTGCAGACACTTCTTCCTCCCCCGCAGGAGCCCCGAATAACCAATCCAACCCGTACTGAGACGAGTTTTCAAAGTCATCCGAAAGCTCGACCGGCAGACACACAGAGCGCGAGGGACGCGGGGAATTACCCGGCGAAACGCTCGCGCTCTCTCGCTCTTCATCAACACGCGCCACGGCAGCCTCGTACCCGGAAGTAGAAGGACGAGCCGCGGGAGCGGTTGATGCGAGCCGCGGTCTTTTAGTAAAGAACGTGACTCGCGAACGAAGTGTGCTGAGGGGCATGTCCTCGCAAGCAGGACATCCGCCCTCGCCGAACGCCGCTTCAGCATGGTCACGACCCAAACATTGAAGACAGAGCTCGTGCCGATCGTTTTGGGAGAGAAAGAAGCCGCAACCAGAAGGACACGGAAGGAAAGGCATAGTAAACACACAAACCCACCGTGTCTGCACTCTTTTAGAGAAATTTGCTCTTTAGATTTTATTAAGAGGAAATCTGCTCTTCAAGATTCGCCGTCGAAGCACCCAGGGGACTCTCACTGCTACTGCGTTCGAGAAGGAAGAGACCGCTGCCCGTGCCGTAGATCCAACGACGAGAGAGGTGAGTAACGCTGCTTCTCAATGAAGAGACGCTGCATTCGGCTCCGAAGAAACAGAACAATGAGTGTTGCCTAGCCCCCCCCTCTTATGCCCGGATCTCCGGGGCGGAGCGGGCTATGCAAATACTGCATACCAATTCTCATTGGCCTTTTCTCAAAGCTGTCAGAGGTATTCGGGCTCTCAAGAGCGACCCCTAGTCGTCACTTCGACACAACGTCGAATGTGAACGACAGACGGGGAACTTGCGTTAAAGGAACAACAAGAGCTGTGTACAGTAGCAATATCACAGATATTTGTGGGTGGACTCTTTTGATTGGACCAAATAACAGCCACCTAACATCTAGGTGGTTCTTTTCTGAGCCGAACAACAGTCTCAGCCTCAAGATATGCAATATGTCAATATGTTTTTTGACTGCAGAAAAAACAATTTAGAGAGTGAATTGACTGTGAATTTAATGTTAGTTTTTCTGTTGCTTGGTTGAATGTTGTAATCATGATCAAAACAATAATTTTAACTATAATCACTATTTACTTTCCAGGTAAGTTTTATTTTCTTTCTTTCTTTTTCTTTTTCTTTTTTTTTTTTTTTTTAGTCTAATGCAGTCTATTGGATGTACTTAATATTGTTGTGCTCTCCTCATCCTCTTGTAGTTTGTGTGGTTTGCTCTCCTGTCATTCAGCAGTCTCCCAGACATCTTCTATGGACAGTGAAGGAGAAAGAGGCGAAGCTTTCTTGTTATCATGGTGACAGCAACTACATATACCTTTACTGGTATCAACAGAAAAACAATGGCGATTCTTTAGAACTTATTGGAATGCTCAATTATGACAGAGCTTCTCAAGAGGAAAAATTCAAACCTCGATTTAACATCACTGGACATGCTACACAAAATGCATTCCTGCTCATATCCAATATAAATGCTGAAGACAGTGCAGTGTATTTCTGTGCAGCTAGTTTGCACAGTAGTACAGTTCCTTTTAATCACTAACAAAAACTGTTTACTTTGCACCTGTTTGATTAAAAAAAAAAAAAAAGCCTCAAGATTTCTTGCATATTCATGGCAAAATTGGTAACAAGAACATTTACAAATAGGGGGCACTAATTAAAATATGTTTCAGTATGTATTATCTGATAAATGCTGTAATAGAGAATGACAGCAAAATGGCATTCATCATAGACCTGTGCATTGCTCATGACATATGATGAGTGTTTTTGCTCATGGGCACTCAGGTTCAAGATATCAGTGAAGCACAGATTTCTCCAGGTAACCTGCTTCCATCAGAATAGGGCTAAAAGCAAATCGCCAATATACCAGGGGAACCTGATCCTGTTCTTAGAGATGTGCCTTTAGGTCTAGCTTTGATCAAACACACCTGAACCTGAAGCTAACCAGCTTGGAACAGATTGAAATGAACTTTGCAGGTACAGGAAGCAAAACAATTTTAACATACAGAAAATGAAACAAGGTTTGCAAAGAAGGAGGATCCAGAGCTGTATGTAATTAGAATATCACATTGTGGGGTGGGCTTTTTTCACTTGGACCAATAAGCAATCACCTAACATCTAACATCTAGGTGGTTCTTTTCTTAGGTCTTTTCAGCCTCAAGATATGTAAAAATCTCCTTTGAGTGCAGAAGAATACAATTTAGAGAGGCAACCACTGTGCTGTGGATTTCATGTTATTTATTTTGTTGATTGGTTGAATGTTATAATCATGATCAGAGCAATCATTCTAACGCTAATCACTGCTTTTATGTTAATAGGTAAGCATTTCCAGCGCAATGCAGTCTATGTTTTTTTTACAATTATTATTTTATATTCATTGTTATCATTGTTATGCTCTCCTCACCCTCTTGTAGTTTGTGTGGTTTGTTCTCCTGTCATTCAGCAGTCTCCCAAACATCTTCTACGGACAGTGAAGGAGAAAGAGGCAAATCTTTCTTGTTATCATGGTGACAGCAGCTATCCATACCTGTACTGGTATCAACAAAAAAACAAAGGCGGTTCTTTGGAGCTTATTGGAATGCTCAGACTTGGTGAACCTTCTCCAGAGGACAAATTCAAATCTCGATTTTCCCTATCAGGATATGCTACAAAAGATGCATTCCTGCTGATATCCAGCATATCTGCTGAGGACAGTGCAGTGTATTTCTGTGCAGCTAGTATGCACAGTCATACATTCTCCATAAACTCTGACAAATAACTGCTCACTTTGCACCTGTTCGAATAATAAAAACAACCCACAAGGTTTCTTGCATCATTATGCCAAAAGCTGGTAATAAGAGTGTTTACAAGTAGAGGGCACCAATGAAAATGTGATGATTTTTAGTATGCATCATCTGTTTAAATGTGGAGATTAATGGAGAAAAGCCTTCATCACAGATGTGTACATTGCTCTCAACATACAATGGGTGGCTTTGCTCATGGGAACCCAGGTTTATAATCAACCAGGTACATGTTCTAGTCCAGTTTTATCTTTCTCTTCTTTCAGTTTTCTGGCACTTCTCCACTGTCCTCTCAAATAAGATTCCTATTTGGACTGGACTAGTGTCTTTTCTTATCAATTGAATGCAGTGTCTGTTATTTTATATACAGATGTTAGTGTCTGCTTTCTAGATGTGAGAATTAAAGAAGGTAAAGTGCTGTTGCATGCATCATGTATATAAATATGTCTCTAATAAAAAAAGAAAGTGCCAAGTTCTGTTTCTGGAGAGATTTACCTTTCTAGAAAGTTCAACTTCAACTCTGATTAAGCTCTGGAATACAGACAGGTAGATTGGAGCAGGGATAGAACTGAACTTTGCAGGTAGGTAGACCTTCAGGAACAGAATTTGGCACCCCTGCAATAAATAAACACATACTATATGAAAAATGTATGTAAATTCAGATAATCAATTGACTTAATACATATTAAATGTATCTTAACACAGAACATAGGACTAATGCATATGAGCAAACCCCTAATTCTAAATATTTTAATTCATCCTGCCCCATTTGTGCTATAGACATGACTGATACCTGAAATTGTGCAGCCTTTTTGGTTAGCTATTACTTTTCTTCTATGATCAAACTTAAACTTTTGCATGCAGACGATGAAATGGGATAAAAAACAAAAAAACAAAAAAACTTGCATTAAAGGAGCAACAAGAGCTGTGTACAGTAGCAATATCACATGTGGGTGGACTCTTTAGATTGGACCAAATAACAACCACCTAACATCTAGATGGTTCTTTTCTGAGGCAAACAACAGTCTCAGCCTCAAGATATGCAATATGTCAAAACCTTTTTTGACTGCAGAAGAAACAATTTAGAGAGTGAATTGACTGTGAATTTAATGTTAGTTTTTCTGTTGCTTGGTTGAATGTTGTAAACATGATCAAAGCAATATTTTTAACTATAATCACTATTTACTTTCCAGTTAAGGTTTTTTTTTTTTTTTTTGTCCAATGCAGTCTATTGCATATACTTAAAATTGTTGTGCTCTCCTCGCCCTCATGTAGTTTGTGTGGTTGGCTCTCCTGTCATTCAGCAGTCTCCCAGACATCTTCTACAGACTGTGGAGGAGAAAGAGGCGAAGCTTTCTTGTCATCACAGTGACAGCAGCTACATATACCTTTTACTGGTATCAACATAAAAACAATGACAATTCTATAGAACTTATTGGAATGCTCAATTATGACAGCTCCCCAAGAAAAAAAAAAAAAAAAAAAAAATCAAACCTCAATTTAACATCACTGGACATACTACAAAAGATGCATTTTTGCTCATATCCAACATAAATGCTGAAGACAGTGCAGTGTATTTATGTGCATCTAGTTCCTATTAATCAGTCACACAAACTGTTCACTTTGCTTCTGTTTGATTAACAAAACAAAACAAAACAAAACAAAAAAAGCCTCAAGATTTCTTGCATATTCATGGCAAAATTGGTAAAAAGAGCATTTACAAGTAGGGGGCACCAGTTAAAATATGATGTTTCAGTATGCATTAACTGTTAAATGTGGACTTTAATAGAGAATGACAGCAAAATGGCCTTCATCATAGACCTGTGCATTGTTTACAACATATGATGAGTGTTTTTGCTCATGGGGACCCAGATTCAGGACCTATACCTGTGGCATGTTTTTTCTTTCTTTTTTTTTTCAAATTGAAAAAATACATCAGTGAAGCATAGATTTCTCCTGGTTATCTACTTTAATCAAAATAGGGCTAAAAGCAAATCACCAATATACGAGAGGAATCTGATCCTGTTCTTAGAGATGTGCCTTTAGGTCCAACTTTGATCAAACATACCTGAACCTGAAGATAACCAGCGTGGATCAGGGTGAACTGAACATTGCAGGAAGCAAAACTATTTTAACATACAGATAATGAAACAAGATTTGCAAAGAAGGAGGATCCAGAGCTGTATGTAATTAGAATATCACATTGTGGGGTGGGCTTTTTTCACTTGGACCAATAAGCAGTCACCTAACATCTAGGTGGTTCTTTTCTGAGGTCTTTTCAGCCTCAAGATATTTAAAAATCTCTTTTGAGTGCAGAAGAAACAATTTAGAGAGGCAACCACTGCGCTGTGGATTTCATGTTATTTATTTTGTTGATTGGTTGAATGTTATAATCATGATCAGAGTAATCATTCTAATGCTAATCACTGTTTTCATGTTAATCGGTAAGCATTTCCAGTGCAATGAAGTCTACTTTTTTATTTATTTATTTATTTATTTTTTAATTATCATTTTATATTGATTGTTATGCTCTCCTCACCCTCTTGTAGTTTGTGTGGTTTGTTCTCCTGTCATTCAGCAGTCTCCCAAACATCTTCTACGGACAGTGAAGGAGAAAGAGGCAAATCTTTCTTGTTATCATGGTGACAGCAGCTATCCATACCTGTACTGGTATCAACAAAAAAACAAAGGTGGTTCTTTGGAGCTCATTGGAATGCTCAGTTTTGGTGAACCTTCTCCAGAGGATAAATTCAAACCTCGATTTAACCTATTAGGACATGCTACAAAAAATGCATTCCTGCTAATATCTAGTATATCTGCTGAGGACAGTGCAGTGTATTTCTGTGCAGCTAGTATGCACAGTCATACATTCTCCTTAAACCCTGACAAATAACTGTTTACTTCGCACCTGTTCGAATAATAAAAAAAGCCACAAGGTTTATTCATGCCAAAACTGATAATAAGAATGTTTACAAGTAGAGGGCACTAATGAAAATGTGATGATTTTTAGTATGCATCATGTTTAAATGTGGAGATTAATGGAGAAAAGCCTTCAAGTAAAGTGAAATAGGAATAGCATGTTGTACTGACAAATGCTTAGTATAGTTCACTTACACAAGACTTTAGGGAATATTTGATAATTTACTTTAAGTTTACTCTTGAGTTAGTACTCAGAATTACTGACTCCAGGAGTGCATTGTGACTTAAATAAATGATGCAATTGCTTTGCTATTGTTATTTTATTTATTTATTTTGTTTGCCACCAATTTTATTTTCTGTCTTGTGAACTTTGGTCACCTTTTAAAAGCAAGCTATTTACTATTGTACTTAACTCAAAACCAAACAACTGATTTCATGTTGCATCGCTGCATAAATAGGAAGAGATGATATAAATGAGCTTCCAAGTGCCCAACCAAAGGGAGCACTAGTCACTATAATGATGAGTTCAAACAAAAACAATTTAGGACAATCAACATTAATTTATGAAGTCAGCTTATGTGATGTTATCTAGATTTTTTATTTTTTTATTTTTTTTTATTATTATTATTTGTATTGACATTTCAACATTTAAAATGACTTTGGGAAATGAGTGAATGCAGCTAGAGAAAGATGAGTGAAATGACTATTAAGAATTGCCACCGGTTCAAAATACCTTTTGTTTCTTGACGGCACTCAGAAAAAGCTTGCTGCACATACTTTAACGTCCCTTAATTCATCTTTTGTTGCTCATTATATTAGTGTACTGTTGCCTCTCACTGGTGTATTAATGTCTTTGTGGCTACTTGGATATTTTAAGTGAGCTTCACTTAAAACAGTAAGTAAATTGTTTTATTCGTCTTGAAATTAGCTGTAACTTAAAACCTAGTAAGTATAACAACTAGAACTAATTATATCTAAGTAAGGTAAACTATTGGACTGTTTTGCATTGAGTGAAGAAGCAGAGCTGTGTACAGTAGAAACTATCGCAGAAATTTGGGGGTGGGCTCTTTTGATTGGACAAGGTAACAACCACGTAACATCTAGGTAGTTCTTTTCTGAGGCGAACAATTGTCTCAAGATATGTTATATGTCAAAACATTTTCTGAATGTTGAAGAAACAATTTAGAGAGTGAACTGACCGTGAATTTAATGTTAGTTCTTCTGTTGCTTGGTTGAATGTTATAATCATGATAAAAGCAATAATTTTAATTATAATCACTATTTACTGGTTTCCAGGTAAGCATTTCTAGTCTAATGCAGTCTATTTGATATACATATATTGTTGTGCTCTCCTCACCCTCTTGTAGTTTGTGTGGTTTGTTCTCCTGTTATTCAGCAGTCTCCCAAACATCTTCTACTGAAAGTTGAGGAGAAGGTGGCAAATCTTTCTTGTCGTCACGGTGACAATGACTATCCATACCTGTTTTGGTATCAACAGAAAAGCAGTGGTTCTTTGGGGCTTATTGGAATGCTCAGTTATGGAACTGCTTCTGAAGAGGATAAATATAAACCTCGATTTAAGATCACAGGGCATGTAAAAGAGGATGCGTTCCTGCTCATATCCAACATAAATGCTGAGGACAGTGCAGTGTATTTTTGTGCAGCAAGTGAGCACAGCCGTACAATTCCTTTTAACCTCTGACAAAAAACAGTTTACTTTGCACCTGATTAAAAGAAAAGAAGAAGAAAAAAAAAAGAAACACCAGGTGACTTGTACTGTAACTTCATGACAAAACACTGTTTATACAGTATAAGCACAAAATCACTTGGAATTTGAGCTAAACCTTAAAGGAACTGCTTATCTAAGAATAAAAATTATTCATAAATGGTTTAATTTAACAGCAGATTCAATGCTGGTTTTACATTTAAAATTTTTATTTGCTGCATATTACTGTGCTCCATTTGTGCACAGTACAGCAAACTCACATCTTGACCTTAGTACTCTAGAAATCACTGGTCAAATATTGCTTCTTCTTCTTCTTTTTTTTTTAAGATTCTCTGAGAATCTTTTCTCTGACTGGGTAGAACTTTAACAGCGATCATCCAATCACAGATAACAAGAAGTCATAAGGTTCCTAAACGCTTTAGTTTCTGAATCTGTGTCATTTCTCTTGCACGATCACAATCAGACATTTCTTTCAAGCAAGTATGATACAGCTTAACTTCATTGTCTTCTATTTGCTGTTCTGGTTCACAGATAACCTTTGTACTCTTCTTAATGAATAATGTTTATACTGTATATACAAGTGCAGTGAATAAATTAGTGATGGATTTTCTATTTGATGACATGAAGTGTTTTTCCCTCTAAAGACATTTCTCTAGGTTCATCCATTGATCAACCTGCTGACATGATAAAGCATTTAGGAGACACTGTGAACATCAGCTGTATCCACACTTACAGCAACTATTATTACCTTTACTGGTACCAACAAACAACACAAAAAGAATCCTTCAAACTTCTTGGGTACCTTTACACGTCAACATTTAATTCTGAGAAGGACTATGAAAGAATTCATATTTATGGAAACTCACAAACCCATGGAACACTTCAGATCTCCAGCGTTACTTCAGCAGACAGTGCAGTGTATTTCTGTGCTGTGAGTGACACAGTTTGAAAAAACTCTGCTATGTACAACAAAAACACCTGTCCTGCTTATAAAAGCTCATAGTAGTTCTAAGTGAAATCATATTAACATTTAAACACTTCCGCACATAACCACATTTACACTTTTGTATACACTGAAACAGACTTGACTATAAAATCTGATTTAACACAAGTAAACCAAGGTAATTTTAGCACATTTAAGTAATTACTTTAATTACTTTAAAATAATTCAGTAGTTATTGTTATTTTTCTTTTATGACCTGTTTTTTTTTTTTTTTTTTCTTATCTTATCTGTCAGTAAAAAAATGTGTATTTAAGTAACTTTTATTACAATTAAAATGTGTTAATTTAATTTTTATATAGACATTTAATAGTCTTCAGCTAGATTGACAAAAAATGTAGATTCAATTTAATATCTGGAATATTCAAAACTGCAAATTCACTAATATTTTCTGGACACTTAAATGCATGTTAATTGCAATTAAACAAATTATATAAATATACATTATATATACATTTACTTAATTCCTACTTAAGTGTTTAAAAAGCACTCCAACTAATTTCAACTAATTGTATTTGAAAAATTTAAATTGAAAAAAAAAAAAATGTTGATGTTTTATTTTAATTAACATGTAGTGAAGTGTCTAGAAAATATTCCAGTAAATTTTTTTGAACATATATATAATTTCATAATTACTTCATAATTACTTCTATGTCTTTGAAATTCAGTTAGTGCACTGCTAAATGCTGACAGTTATGGTAAACTAAAATATACTTTAAAGTCATTTGCACTTAAACATGTATGTCATATACATTTATATCTATATATGTATCTCTCTCTCTCTCTCTCTCTCTCTCTCTCTCTCTCTGTGATGTTAAATCAGCAGTCGGTGGATCCATAAGCAAACGGTTTATTTCACAGACAACAAACAAGGTTAAACTGGCAAGGGTCGACAACGGCAATCGGGTGTGACAGAGGCAAGGCAGAGAATGGTCAGGTCCAGGCAAAGGGGTCGAGGCAACTAGCAATCCAAACAATAATCCGATAAGGCAGGCGAGGGGTCAGAAAGGCAGGCAGAAATCGTCACATGAGTCAAACAGTCCGAGTCGATAATAATAATCCAGAGAAATGCTTGGTGATGATGGCCGGAGCAAATCAAAACTTTGCGAAGGGCTCGCGGCTCGGCTTCCTCTTTAAAGCCGGAAGGAAGCGCGCCTGCGGGAAGCGACCCGGAACAGGAAGAGAGTCCCAGGTACGGGATTATGGGTAGTGGAGTCCGTTAAAAGTCCGGGGATAACTCCCGCTGACGGCGATCGGAGGGAGCCACAGAGACCGCGCTCATGACAGAGCCCCCCCCCCTGCGAGCGACTCCTGGCGTGAGGAGGCAACCGACGCCGGGGCCTGCCCCTTCGTCGCGGGGCTGGCCTGTCTGGGTGGGCGAGGTGGAAGTCGTTGGTGAGTGAGGGGTCTAGGATGTCTTCCGCAGAGACCCAAGATCTTTCCTCTGGGCCGTAGCCCTCCCAGTCCACCAGATACTCTAGGCGGCCCCTACGGCTTCGGGAGTCCAGGATGGTGTGGACTTGGTAGACCTCCTCGCCGTCGACCAGGATGGGGGCGGCTCCCTGCGTGGCGGTCTCCTCTAGGTTCTCCCCTCCTCTCGGTCCGTCGGCGGGCTTGAGCAAGGAAACATGAAACTTGGGTGAGATTCGATAATGGGCAGGTAATTCTAAACGGAAAGAAACAGGTGTTATCTGTCGAAGTATTTTGAAGGGACCCACGTACCTGGGACTGAGTTTCTTGGAAGGTAGACGGAGGCGCAGATTCTGGGTGGATAGCCACACCCACTGTCCCGGGGTGTAAGGAGGGTTAGGTCTGCGGCGGCAGTCCGCCTGGACCCGGGTGCGACGAATGGCTCTCTGCAGATGAACATGGGCTGAATTCCAAGTCTCCTCGCTGCGTTCGAACCAGGAGTTGACTGCTGGGAGGTCGGAGGGCTCGCCCGACCATGGGAAGAGGGGAGGTTGAAAACCTAGAATGCACTGGAAGGGTGTGAGGTTAGTGGATGGTTTGCGTAAGGAGTTTTGTGCATACTCAGCCCAGAAGAGATAGCGGTTCCAGTCCTCTTGATTGTGGTGGCAGTATGAACAGAGGAAGCGGGTCAACTCCTGGTTGAATCTCTCTACCTGGCCGTTGGATTCCGGATGGTATCCTGGCGTGAGGCTGATGTTAACGCCCAAAAGGCGGCAGAAGTTGGTCCATACCTGAGAGGTGAACTGGGGTCCTCGATCAGAGACGATGTCTTCCTGACCCTGTGAGGGAGGCAAGTCTGTAATGAAGTCCACAGCTATGTGCGACCAGGGACGTTGCGGCGTAGGTAATGGGTGGAGGAGTCCTGCGGGGAGTTGATGAGAGACTTTGGAGATGTTACATGTCTGACAGTTTTTAACAAATTGGATGGTGTCAGTGCGAAGAGAAGGCCACCAGTAATGATTGGAGAGCAGATGGATGGTGGCCGTGATACCTGGATGGCCAGAACTGGGTAGTGAATGGACCTGGGTGAGGAGACGTTGACGCAGGGACTGGGGAACATATCGACGATCGGGTGGACACTCTGCAGGAGGAGGTTCCTGGATCTGAGCCTCTGTTATCTCCGTAGTTAGATCCCAGAGCACTGGAGACACAATGATGGAGGTAGGTAGGATTTGGTCTGGAGGGGACTGTGGAGGTTGCTGTTCGTTTATTCGAGACAGGGCATCCGCCTTGACATTCTGAGAGCCGGGTCTGTAGGTGACTTGGAAGTTAAACCTTGTGAAAAACAGAGCCCATCTGGCCTGACGGTGGTTGAGATGTTTGGCGGAACGTAGGTATTCTAAATTTCTGTGGTCAGTGAGTACAGTAAAGGGGTGTTTGGCTCCCTCCAGCCAGTGATGCCATTCTTCCAGAGCAATCTTGATGGCCAGTAGTTCCCGGTTTCCAACGTCATAGTTGCGTTCGGCGGGACTGAGCTTGTGCGACAAGAAGGCACAGGGAAACATTTTAGGGGGTTCACCTCGACGTTGCGAAAGCACGGCTCCAACTCCTGTGTTAGAGGCGTCCACCTGACCCTCTCAGGGTCAGGATGGTGGAGTATGGGTGCTGTGGTGAAACGCCGTGTCAGTTCCTCGAGGGCCTGTAGAGCAGTGGAGGACCAAGTAAGACGGTGTGTGCCCTTCTTGACCATAGCAGTGAGTGGAGAGGCTACAGTACTGTAGTTTCGTATAAAGCGTCTATAAAAATTAGCGAACCCGAGAAATCTCTGTAGCTCCTTTAGGGTGGTGGGACGAGGCCATTTGAGAACAGCATTCACCTTCTTCTCGTCCATAGCCACGCCCTCTGGAGTAATTACACAGCCTAGGAAGGAGATCTGGGTCTGGTGAAACTCACATTTCTCAGCCTTTGCGTACAATTGGTGTTGGATGAGGCGCTGGAGAACTGAACGTACGTGTTCGATGTGCTCCTCCCGGGTGTTAGAATAAATGAGTATGTCGTCGATGTAGATGATGACCCATCTATTGAGCATGTCTCGGAAGATCTCATTGACGAATGCCTGGAAACAGGAGGGACTGTTGGACAGGCCAAAGGGCATAACAAGGTACTCATAGTGGCCAGAGGTGGTGGAGAAGGCCATCTTCCACTCGTCACCCTCCCTTCTTCTGATCAGGTTGTAGGCATTACGCAAATCCAGTTTGGTAAAGAAGCGGGCTGAACGGAGCTGTTCCAGTGCTGAGGGTACGAGAGGGAGAGGGTACCTGTACTTTATGGTGATGTCGTTGAGGCCTCTATAATTGATGCAGGGGCGCAAACCGCCGTCCTTCTTATTCACAAAGAAAAACCCAGCTGAAGCAGGTGAAGTGGACGGCCGGATGAAGCCTTTAGCCAGTTCCTCCTTGATGTAACTCCTCATGGCGTCAGTCTCAGGTTGCGAGAGGGGGAAAATACGGCCTTTAGGTAGAGTGGCGCCCAGAAGAAGTTCAGTGGCACAATCCCCAGGTTGGTGAGGTGGAAGTTGTGAGGCCCGGGTTTTACTGAAAGCAAGTTGGAGGTCCCGGTACTCAGAGGGTAGCCCTTGGATGTCACTGGCGGGGACTGTGGCTGAAGTGTTGGTCGAGGTGTCGCGGAGACAGTTTTGT
Source organism: Cirrhinus molitorella (assembly GCA_033026305.1). Lineage (NCBI taxonomy): Eukaryota > Metazoa > Chordata > Actinopteri > Cypriniformes > Cyprinidae > Cirrhinus > Cirrhinus molitorella. The sequence continues at coordinate 12,712,897 of CM065135.1, forward strand.
TGGCAGTAAGCAGACCAGCGTGTGATGATGAGTTGAGTCCAGGAGATACTTGGGTCATGTTGGTGTAGCCAAGGAAATCCTAAGATGAGTGGTGTCTGAGGTGACGAGATGACGAAAAACCGGATGGTTTCCTGATGCTGGGGTTCGATGGAGAGAGAGAGGTCGTGGGTGGTGTGGAGAATCTGCCCGGAGCCTAGCGGCTGCCCGTCGAGGGCTGCCAGTGCCACATGTGAAGTACAAGAAAACAGAGGTAAGTTATGAGCCCGGGTGAAGGCGGTGTCAATAAAATTGCCAGCCAGAGTCAATCAGGGCAGTGATTTTAATGTTGTTATTTTCATAACGCAAAACTACGGGAATTTCCAAACGAGAGCAAAGATTAGTAAATTCACTCACCGAGGGATTCCTTCGAGGTGGACGGGTCGGGCAGTTCGCTCGAATGTGCCCTGGTTTGCCGCAGTACAGGCAGAGATTCTCCCTCAGTCTCCTCTCTCTCTCTTCCACGGTGAGGTGAGTGGCTCCGATCTGCATGGGCTCCCCTTGAGGTTCGGTATGAGTGTCATATCGAGGCCAGGTAGAGAGAGCGCGACGAGGGCTGGAACACCTCCTGGAAACGACGGAGAAAGGCAGAGAAGGAGGGAAAGGCAGGGCGATCGTGGCTCCACACCACAGTGGCCCAGTCCAGCGCACGCCCCGAGAGAAGTGAACAGACAAAGGCTACACGAGATTCGTCAGTGGGATATAGCTGTGGCTGTTGGTTAACAAATAAGGAGCATTGTAACAGAAAGCCCTTACATTTTGTCATTGTTCCGTCAAACTTTTCCGGGAAAGCGAGGCGTGGGCTGGTGGTGGTTGGTGCGGCTGGTGCAGCGGCGGCGACGGCGGGAGGTGCCACAGCAGGAGGCATGTAGCTCGGCTGGGTCTGTGACAGCAGTTGGAGAGCCTGTAGGGTCTTTACTAGCTCTTCCGTGAGCGACGTGAGGCGGTCAAGTTGATGCTGGTGAACCGCCAGCACTGAGGCTTGAGCCGACAGCTCTGAGGTGAGCTGGAACACCGTTGCTGGATCCGTGGGCGGCAAAGTTTTCTGTGATGTTAAATCAGCAGTCGGTGGATCCATAAGCAAACGGTTTATTTCACAGACAACAAACAAGGTTAAACTGGCAAGGGTCGACAACGGCAATCGGGTGTGACAAAGGCAAGGCAGAGAATGGTCAGGTCCAGGCAAAGAGGTCGAGGCAACTAGCAATCCAAACAATAATCCGATAAGGCAGGCGAGGGGTCAGAAAGGCAGGCAGAAATCGTCACACGAGAGTCAAACAGTCCGAGTCGATAACAGAGAATAATAATCCAGAGAAACGCTTGGTGATGATGGCCGGAGCAAATCAAAACTTTGCGAAGGGCTCGTGGCTCGGCGTCCTCTTTAAAGCCGGAAGGAAGCGCGCCGGTGGGAAGCGACCCGGAACAGGAAGAGAGTCCCAGGTACGGGATTATGGGTAGTGGAGTCCGTTAAAAGTCCGGGGATAACTCCCGCTGACGGCGATCGGAGGGAGCCACAGAGACCGCGGTCATGACACTCTCTCTCTCTCTCTCTCTCTCTATATATATACATACACATTTGTAATGATGAGGTTGCAGTTTAGTACATTTAAAATAAATTCCTGTAATACTGAATAATACAGCACAGTTTAAGTATACTTAAATGTGTTTAGAAACATAAGTTGTATTCTCTTTAAGTGGCCATTATTTCATTACATTAAATCATCTAAAAGCACAAAGTATTAACAACAAACTATTAGCATCTGAAGTATGCTACACTACAAAGTGCACATTAACTTTTAACCAAGATAGATAGATAGCACAACAAAATATCAACATAAATTCTTTACATTTTTTACTATTACTATTTATTTGTTTATTTATTTAGTAAAAATTACCATATTGTCTAACTGCATAATCTGTGGTAAGAATTTCTGTGGCAAGGTATATGTGCTTATCCAAACCTCCAGTGCCTTTGAGTGCAGCTGACGATAGGGGGAGGTGTAATTCTAGTGAATAAACGTACAGTAGAAGTCCTGATAATGTGTTCTTATTGTTAAGGTGCTAAGTCTTACTCTCTGTGCAACTTCATGAGAAAAAGATGTGTCGTCTTGCTTATGGACTAATAATTTTTAGCATCGTATTTGCACGTATGAAGTTCTTGATTTATTTGACACCATTTCATTCTCTTTTGAAATATTAGTTAATTTCAATCTTCTTCTTTACACAGGTCTGTCAGACTGTGTTCGTTTTGATCAGCCTTTGTCTCTATTGAAAATGCCAGAAATGGATGCAGAGATCTCTTGCAGACACGATGACAACGACTTAGATATCATGTTATGGTATCAACAACTCCATAACAACAAATCACTGGCCCTCATCGGTTATAGCTATGGCACAGCCGACCCAGTCCTTGAAACTGAATTCCAAAAGAGATTTAAGATGACCAGAAAAAACACCACGACTGGAGCTTTGATAATCTCTAACCTAAAATTGTCAGATTCTGCTGTCTATTTCTGTGCTGCTAAAAGGCACAGTGTTGTATTCTCAATTACTCACTTGACTAAAACCTAAGCATTAAAACAGGAAATACAGATATTTGTGGTATTTGGTGTTAAAATTACAGCATAGTCTCTAATCTGATAAAGGCTTATAGAAGAGCTGAAATTCTAAACTAAAAAAGTATGATTGTTAGCAACTATAACTGAGTGGACCCTAATAAAAAAAAGAAACCTAATAAACAAACAAAAAATAAATAAATAAAAAAACTTTTTATCTCAAAGGTTCAAAGATACATTATTATTACTATTTTGTATTAAAATACACCACCAGTCAAAAGTTTTTGAACAGTAATATTTTAATAATTTTTTAAAAGAAGTCTCTTCTGCTCACCAAGCCCACATTTATTTGAAAATAACTGTTTTTTATTTGAATATATTTTAAAACATAATTTATTCCCATAGAATATATTCAATCAGAAAACAGTTATTTTAAATAGGAAAAATATTTCACAATACTACTACTTTTGCTGTGTTTTGGATCAAATAAATGCAGGCTTGGTGAGCAGAAGACACTTTTTAACATACAAAATGTTACTGTTCAAAAACTTTTGACTAGTAGTGTATTTTTATGGTAGTTAAAGGTGTTAAAATTCTGTCATTAATTACTCACTCTCATGTCATTCCAAACCTGTAAGATCTTTGTGTACATTCAAGACCCTAAAAGGTTCATGAAGCTTAAAAATAACAAATTTCAAAAATAACTAATTTCTTCTCTCTTGGATTTCATTAAAAATATCTTAATTTGTATTCTGAAAAACTACATGAGAAAATTTGCATTTTTGGGCGAACTAACACTTTAATTGGTGTACAAATACACTACCAGCCAAAATATTTTGAACAGTAAAATTTTAATGTTTAAAAGTGTTTTCTGCAAAAGTATCTTTTTTTTATTTTTGGGTGATTTAACCCTTTAAGCATATTCTGTAATACCAAAATAAACATATTATGACAAAATTTAAATGTATACATATCAAAAAAAAAAAAAAAAAAAAAAAAAAAATTCTTGTTTAGGTCATTTGTTACTTTAAATATTTGTTTTAATTTAAAATATTTGCATTTCATTGTTAGACCCACCCAGTTATATCCCAGTTTCGATAGATGTAACAAAGGGGCATGACTTTGAGTTTGTCAAGTAGCCTGTACTGAACAGAGAATCAGAGTAGACTTCACAGAGGAAATTTTAAATAGCAATGTTTCTCCTTCTATGCATGTCACTGCTTTTTTTCAAAGGTATTAATTTGTAATACTATAACAATTTTGGTATGGTTTTCCTCTGATGTAGATGACACAAGATGACAAATTTGAACTATCATTGTATTTCCAGCAGATTTTAGTGATGGTATTCTGATCACTCAATGGCCGAAGTACATATCTAGTCTTCCAGGCTCTTCTGTGGAAATGCACTGTTACCAGAATCATACAGACTATGACTACAAATTCTGGTACAGACATATAAAAGGTGAAGGACCAGTGCTTATTGCAAGCATCATCGGGACTTCTGCATCGTTTGAGAAGGGTTTTGAAACTGGCTTCAAAGTGCCAGGCAAAGAGACAAAGAAATGGACCCTGATGGTAGATGTTAAGGAGGGGATTGATGCTGTGTATCTGTGTGCTGCTAGTTAACACAGTGAATGAATGACAGTAATTTATAATACAAAAATTTTGGCACCCTGCAAACACACCTGCCTCAGCCACAAATAAATTAACCCTTACAGACAAGTTAGCAGAACAAGAGTACTTAAAATACTGATCATACAGAGAATGAACGTTATACTCCTCCCTCCTCAAAAACACCTTCCAATAAGACCTCTCTGATAGTCAGTAGGGGGAGATGCACAGTGTTTATTTTAATGTAGAGAATTCCTCTTATATCTTTAGTAAAGTCTCTCACGCTCTCGTCACATTATTTTTTGAGAATTTTTCTAACCCTGCTTTAGAAGTATGTATAGAGCTGTCTATGGACTATGCATGTTTTTCTTCCTGAATATAGGTAAGATGTTTTGTGATAGAATTATCTTTTTGTATGATTTTTGTTATTGTTCTATCAAATATCTGTCAAAGCCTGCCTTTTTTCACAGGGATGGGGAGATGTGTGACCGTTCAACAGAACCCGACAGCCATATTAGCCAGCAAGAATAATATAACAGAGATAAAATGTAGTCATGATGACAGTAGCATGCTAATTATGTTATGGTATCAGCAGAAGGATACAGCCATGGTCTTGATCGTGTTTAGCTATGGTGCTACAGGTGTCCCCACCTATGAAGATGGATTTAAAGACCAGTTTAAATTGGAAAGAACAAATACTCTAAATGGAGTTCTGAAAATCTCTGATCTCAGTCTGTCAGACTCTGCTGTTTATTACTGTGCTGTCAGTATGCACAGTGCTGTAGTCTTTATTACCTGCCTACCTGAAAACTAAACCACCACACAGGAAATACACACACACACACACACACACACACACACACACACACACACACACACACACACACACATACACACACACACAATTCAATTCAACACCTCTAATATTCAACTTTAATCAAAGGTTTTTTGCAGAGTATAATTTCTGTATAATTTTTTTTTTTTTTTCAGTGTTTAATTGAAGACACAATCAGAAGATATACAGTGGCATGCGAAAGTTGGGGAACCCCTTGAAGAATCTGTGAAAATGTGAATAATTTTTTCTAACAAAATAAGAGATGTCATACAAAATGCATGTTCTTTTTGGTAACACTTTACAATAAGGGTACATGATTAATGATGTACTAATATCTGAATTAATAGTTTATTTATCATGAACTAATTAATGGACCAATAAGGAATTAATGATGGACTAACCTTAGCTACGACTGGAATCATGAGGATTCATGTGTTAACTGCAGCCACCTTAACTACTCGTTAACACGTTTGTTAGTTAACATGTTAATTAACAACGAATGATCAGCTTCATCAAGTTGACACTTTAAGAAGAATGAAGAACAGCAGACATCGCTTAGGTGATGTGCTTCATTTGGATTATTGCATTTCATTATCATTTACTGTACACCGTTCCCACATAATGGATAACTTCGTGAACATTAATTCAGATACAAATAATACCAAAATTCATTCTGTTTCAAGTGATTTTCTTTCCCATGTTCCTTTATATCTGTCACGAACTGTACCGTTGTGGCTCCCTTTTCTCCCCTCTAGAGGGAGCCACCTCTCCACTGTGTTTCCTTATAGACTCTTTACAGACTCCATTTCCCATGACCCCTCTCTCTTGCCCCGTTCGTCACCTCTCACCTTTAGCCCCTGTCACTTCCTGTATAAATAGAGCTTCCATCCAGTACTTCTTTGCGAAGTCATAACTTGCCCCGGCCGTTATTTCTGAGCGTTTCCCTAGTCTAGTTTTCCCCGTTGTCGACCCCTCGTAGTTTCCTGGTTTCCTGATCGTTCTCCGCCCGCCTATCGACCCCCCGCTTCGTCTTCTGGATTATCCCCTCTGATCGCTGCCAGCCCACGGACCCGTTCGCTCGGACACTACTATTCTGTTGGATTTACTGTCTTGCTCTCGTTCGCCCCTGTCTGACCTCCCGCCTGCCTGACTATGAGTATGTATTCTAATAAAAGTATGCATATGGATCCGCACGTCTCCTGTCTCGTCTCTGGGGCTATCGTCACAATATCACTCCGTTTCATCCAACCTCAGAGAATACATACCTCCATTCACTTATTTAAATAGCCTGGAAACTATACTGTGTAACTGATCACTTAATTTATGACTTATAAAGATGCCGCAACAAATCATGAACTCATGTTAGTTAATGACTAGTTAATAATGAGTTAATCATCATGTGCCCCTTCAAGTAAAGTCATGACATAAAGATGCCTCAACAAATCATGAACTCACGTTAGTTAATGACTAGTTAATAATGAGTTAATCATCATGTGCCCCTTCAAGTAAAGTCATGACATAAAGATGCCTCAACAAAACATGAACTCATGTTAGTTTATGACTAGTTAATAATGAGTTAATCATCATGTGCCCCTTCAAGTAAAGTCATGACATAAAGATGCCTCAACAAAACATGAACTCACGTTAGTTAATGACTAGTTAATAATGAGTTTACCATCATGTGTCCCTTACAGGCTATTTAAATAAGTGAACACTGTTGCCAGTAAGTTACTGTAATTAAAAATTACAGTAACAAACTGCATTTGATTTACAGTTGCAAACTGTACTGTTTTAGAGTGATTTACTGTAAAAAAAAAAAAAAAAAAAAAAAAAAACGAATTTACCAGTATACTACTGTAATTCATTTATTTTAATATATATTTCATTAGATTTTATTCATTTTTATTTTGTTCATTATATTTTTACTCTATAAAAATACTGTATTAACTTAAAACAGACACAATAATTCCAAAATATCAAATTCTTTATTTAAAACATTGAATGTATAACAGTCCAATACTTCCAATGTAGTACTCCCAATGCTGGAACAGTGCATCTTGTTGTATCGTCTTGAAAAGAATCTTTAGGCAACAGAAACATAATAAAAGTAAAAAAGACAAACAGTCAAAGAATACATAGCCATCTGCAAAACCCAGGTACTGTTCCAAAACGTGGCCACCACCTTTGACAGAAATGTCTTCTCTGAAAAACAAGTAGAAATGGCACACTTTTAAAAGGCAAACCCCATAGAATACAGAAACCTCTCAAAACCATAGTTTTCTCTTACCATGAATTATCAGTCTCAGGGTGGCTGGCATGCTCGTCTTTCTTAATGCTTCACTGCAGTTGCCTTTAAAACACAAATACAAAAAATGCAGTAAATCTAAAATTTTATTTTAAAACTATAACAAATTATAAAACTAAAAAGGCAGCTAGCCATAAAACTTGGGTGAACCTAACTAAAATACGATTTTACTTTCTCATTAGATTACTGGCCAACATTAACTACTAACAAAAACTTTACATTAGCTAACCAAATGTTAATATAAGGCAAGCGTTGCTCGTTAAAAACAAATTTAACTCGGTAACTTAATTCAATAAGCTGACAAAAGTCATTTGAAACGACCGCGCTGTTTACCATGGTAAAGTTATCGCCATGTGACAAGTAAAAGTTTAAACTGATGTGCAAAATCTGCCACAAACACACAGACAAACGTACATATATTATTACCTTGATTGCTGGTCTTTTTCTCTCATAAGGTGCGTCGACACACAACGCTGATATTCTCCGGAACTCTTCCTCTCTTGCGGGTTTATCCCCGGGTAAAAATCCGCGGCGCCGGCGCGCTTCTTCCGTGCCTTCCTCGGACTCGAATGGCGTAGCGAGGCGTGGTGCGGCTCGGCAAAAGACAATATAAAGCCCATATACTATATACAGTGGATACGGACAGTAAAGTGATATATTTCTGACGTACATATGTACTCCAAGCGCTCGTGCTGTTTCTGACATGAATGACAAATGGATTTCCCAGTCATTACAAGCGATGTAACGCGTCCAGTGTAGTCAGTCCCAAGCTGTTGCAGTGCCGCAGACACGGTGTAGAACAAATGTCAATCCAAATGCAAGAATTGAGGAAAATAAAGCAACCTCATGGTCCCAAAGAGGCTGTTACAGCAAAAACAGTAGTATACAGCAATTAAAAAAAAAAAATACAGTGAGTCTCTGTATGTGTGCTCTGACGTCACAGAAAATTCCCATAATGCAAATGGTACTACAGTTATTTACTGTAAAACAAATTTGCAGTATTATACTAGGTGATATACAGTTGAAGTCAAAAGTTTACATACACCATCCAGAATATGTAAATATGTTAGCTAAATAAAAGGGATCATGAAAACTGCGTGTTATTTTTTGAAACAGAGTGATATAAAGGAAAATGGGAAAGAAAATCACTTGAAACAGAATGAATTTTGGTAAATTATTTGTAACTGAATTAATTTTCACAAAGTTATCCATTATGTGGGAACGGTGTACAGTAAATGATAAAGAAATGCAATAATCCAAATGAAGCACATCACCTTCATACACTCCACATTTACAAAACAAAATTCTTCCTGGAAATAAATATAATCGGAGCTGTCGTCAAGAACAACATTTCTGGTAAGTTGTTAAGCAGGGATAGTGAAAAGTACATTTTTAAATGCTTAAAAATTGCAATAATCCAAAAGCAACTCCGTCACAGGTTGTACTGAAATGTGTCTGCACCAGTCACGTGCACAAGTCAGGAGTAATACTGAAGCGTGGCATATATGTGAAATGCAATAAAACATTGCAAGATTAGTGCTGATCAAGTTGATATAGTTCTAAGCGATGTCTGCTGTTCTTCATTCTTCTTAAAGTGTCAACTTGATGAAGCTGATCATTCGTTGTTAATTAACATGTTAACTAACAAACATGTGTTAACGAGTAGTTAAGGTGGCTGCAGTTAACACATGAATCCTCATGATTCCAGTCGTAGCTAAGGTTAGTCCATCATTAATTCCTTATTGGTCCATTAATTAGTTCATGATAAATAAACTATTAATTCAGATATTAGTACATCATTAATCATGTACCCTTATTGTAAAGTGTTACCTTATTTTTTATGTAGTTTTGCCCTGAGTAAGATATTTTGCAGAAAAGAAGTTTACATATAGTGTACAAGACAAAATAAATAAATAAATAAATAAATAAAATAAGATAAGATAACCCCCTTCAAAAGTTTGGGAACCCTTGGTTCTTAATACTGTGCCTGGATGATCTATGTTTTTCTTGTTTTGTGATGGTTGTTCATGAGTCCCTTGGTGTTCTGAACAGTTAAACTGAGCACTGTTTTTCTGAAAAATGGTCTGGTCTATGCCTCCAGTTCCTCCAGATTATTCAGTTTTCCAGCATCTTTTGCATATTTGAACCCTTTCCAGCAGTGACTGTATGATTTTGAGATAATTATTTTCAAAATGATTACAATTGAAGGACTCAAACACAACTATGAAAAAAAAAGGTTCAAACATTCCCTGATGTTCCAGAAGGAAACACAATACATTAAGTGGTGGGGGGTGAAAACTTTTGAACAGGATGAAGATTTTTCTTATTTTATTAAAATATATATGTTTCTCCATTTACTATTGCCCTTCAGAAGCAACAGAAGATATTTGCATGTTTCCCAGAAGACAAATTAAGTACAATTTACCTTGATCTTCAAATTCAAATTCAGCAAGGGGTTCTCAAACATTCATTTAATGTTTTCGAACATTAAAAATGACTTTAATTTATGCTGAATTTCATTTTATAAAAATTGAAATTATTTCTTGTTTAGGTCATTTGTTACTTTAAATATTTATTTTAATTTAAAATATTTGCATCTTATTGTTAGACCCACCCAGTTATATCCCAGTTTCGATAGATGTAACAAAGGGGCATGACTTTGAGTTTGTCAAGTAGCCTATACTGAACAGAGAATCAGAGTAGACTTCACAGAGGAAATTTTAAATAGCAATGGTTCTCCTTCTATGCATGTCACTGCTTTTTTTTTCAAAGGTATTAATTTGTAATATTATAACAATTTTGGTATGGTTTTCCTCTGATGTAGATGACACAAGATGACAAATCTGAACTATCATTGTATTTCCAGCAGATTTTAGTGATGGTATTCTGATCACTCAATGGCCAAAGTACATATCTAGTCTTCCAGGCTCTTCTGTGGAAATGCACTGTTACCAGAATCATACAGCCTATGACTACAAATTCTGGTACAGACATATAAAAGGTGAAGGACCAGTGCTTATTGCAAGCATCATCGGGACTTCTGCATCGTTTGAGAAGGGTTTTGAAACTGGCTTCAAAGTGCCAGGCAAAGAGACAAAGAAATGGACCCTGATGGTAGATGTTAAGGAGGGGATTGATGCTGTGTATCTGTGTGCTGCTAGTTAACACAGTGAATGAATGACAGTAATTTATAATACAAAAATTTTGGCACCCTGCAAACACACCTGCCTCAGCCACAAATAAATTAACCCTTACAGAAAAGTTAGCAGAACAAGAGTACTTAAAATACTGATCATACAGAGAATGACGTTATACTCCTCCCTCCTCAAAAACACCTTCCAATAAGACCTCTCTGATAGTCAGTAGGGGGAGATGCACAGTGTTTATTTTAATGTAGAGAATTCCTCTTATATCTTTAGTAAAGTCTCTCACGCTCTCGTCACATTATTTTTCGAGAATTTTTCTAACCCTGCTTTAGAAGTATGTTTAGAGCTGTCTATGGACTATGCATGTTTTTCTTCCTGAATATAGGTAAGATGTTTTGTGATAGAATTATCTTTTTGTATGATTTTTGTTATTTTTCTATCAAATATCTGTCAAAGCCTGCCTTTTTTCACAGGGATGGGGAGATGTGTGACCGTTCAACAGAACCCGACAGCCATATTAGCCAGCAAGAATAATATAACAGAGATAAAATGTAGTCATGATGACAGTAGCATGCTAAATATGTTATGGTATCAGCAGAAGGATACAGCCATGGTCTTGATCGTGTTTAGCTATGGTGCTACAGGTGTCCCCACCTATGAAGATGGATTTAAAGACCAGTTTAAATTGGAAAGAACAAATACTCTAAATGGAGTTCTGAAAATCTCTGATCTCAGTCTGTCAGACTCTGCTGTTTATTACTGTGCTGTCAGTATGCACAGTGCTGTAGTCTTTATTACCTGCCTGCCTGAAAACTAAACCACCACACAGGAAATACACACACACGCACGCACACACACACACACACACACACACACACACACACACACACACGCACGCACACATACACACACACACACACACACACACACACACAATTCAATTCAACACCTCTAATATTCAACTTTAATCAAAGGTTTTTTGCAGAGTATAATTTCTGCATAATTTTTATTTTTTTTCAGTGTTTAATTGAAGACACAATCAGAAGATATACAGTGGCATGCGAAAGTTGGGGAACCCCTTGAAGAATCTGTGAAAATGTGAATAATTTTTTCTAACAAAATAAGAGATGTCATACAAAATGCATGTTATTTGTTATGTAGTTTTGCCCTGAGTAAGATATTTTGCAGAAAAGAAGTTTACATATAGTGTACAAGACAAAATAAATAAATAAATAAAATAAGATAAGATAACCCCCTTCAAAAGTTTGGGAACCCTTGGTTCTTAATACTGTGCCTGGATGATCTATGTTTTTCTTGTTTTGTGATGGTTGTTCATGAGTCCCTTGTTGTTCTGAACAGTTAAACTGAGCACTGTTTTTCTGAAAAATGGTCTGGTCTATGCCTCCAGTTCCTGCAGATTATTCAGTTTTCCAGCATATTTTGCATATTTGAACCCTTTCCAGCAGTGACTGTATGATTTTGAGATAATTATTTTCAAAATGATTACAATTGAAGGACTCAAACACAACTATTAAAAAAAAGGTTCAAACGTTCCCTGATGTTCCAGAAGGAAACACAATACAATACAAGTGGTGGGGGGTGAAAACTTTTGAATTTTTGAAATTTTTGTTATTTTATTAAAATATATAATTTTCTCCATTTACTATTGCCCTTCAGAAGCAACAGAAGATATTTGCATGTTTCCCAGAAGACAAATTAAGTACAATTTACCTTGATCTTCAAATTCAATTTTTTTTACCACCTGAATCTTAATGCATCGTGTTTCCTTCTGGAGCATCAGTAAATGTTTGAACCTTATTTAATAGTTGTGTTTGAGTCCCTCAATTTTCCTCATTGTGAAAAGATGGATCTCAAAATCATACAATCGCTGCTGGAAATGGTTTGAATATGCAAAAGATGAAAGAAAAACTATAAAAGAAAACTGAAGAATCTGCAGGACCTGAAGGATGTTTCAGAAAAACAGTGCTTAGTTTCACTGTTCAGAACAAACAAGGGGCTCATGAACAACAACAACAACAACAGTCATAGATCATCCAGATAACCACACACAGTATTAACAGCCAAGTTCCCAAACTTTTGAAGGGGGTTATTTTAATAATTTCAGATATTTTTATTTTATTTTTTTTTGTCTTGTGGACTATATGTAAAATATATGTAATCTTTAATGTAAAATATCTAATGACAGTACTAAATACAAAATTTTGTATGATCTCTCTTATTTTGTTAAAACTATTCAGTTTTTCACAGATTCAGCAAGGGGTTCTCAAACGTTCACATGCCACTGTATAAGACTTACTCCAAAACTTAAAAGCTGTCTATACTGCATTTTAAGGCATCATGTTTGCTAGCCAAATTTCAAGGTGAAATTGTATGTGTTGCATATTAATACAATACCTGAATGCTAACAACAGTAGACTACTTATATTTGATGCAACATATACATTAAAATAGCTGTTTTTCACAATCAGAAGTGGTCTTTCTTGTAGACTTGTGCCACAGGAAATCACAGGCTTGTCACATTTTAGAAAAACACTATGGTTGCAAATGTGATATTGCTTTTATACAAAAATTAACATTGAATATCTTATATCTTTACATGTTGATGGCTACTTTTACTCTGTTAGGTTAAGTTTGAGTTAAACTGGTTTAGTGAATGATTCAGTGATTTACTTATAAAGACAGCTGAATCAGCAATAGCATATTACTCTTAGAGCCAGATTTACTACAAAATATACTTGAAAATCTAAAATAGCATGTTTTTTTGTGAGGGGTATTATATTTGCAATATGCTAATATCAAACTTCACAGGTATTTGTTGTAAATCATGTACTTTTTTATGGTGGGCTTAGTTTCTGTCTTTAGAGCATTTGAAATCAGTCAATAAAAGAAGACAGTTGCTTATAGGCAAGAGGGTTTGGATCAGAACAAATGTGTCATCTTTTTTTTAACCAATGTCTAAGCAGCAAAGGGGTGTGTCCTAAATAAAGAACCATTATTTTTTTGTCTTTGTGTAAATAACTTAGCATCAGGTAATACTGACAAAAGAAACTCTAAATGGATCCCTTTCTCCTCCTGTTCACATTGCTTTGTCTAAATGGTATTAAACTTTAACTTAAAAGAACTGAAAGTGATGATTTTGATCAAATGCACATTTTTTAAAGGACAACGTAACCTGTTTTTGCTAATATATCTTTTTATTTTCAGCAGATTACATTGATGGTGTTCTGATCACTCAGTGGCCAAAGTATATATCCAGTCTTCCAGACACTTCAGTTGAAATGCACTGTTACCAGAATCATACAGACTATGACTACAAATTCTGGTACAGACAAATAAAAGGTGAAGGACCAGTGCTTATTGGGAGCTACATTGTTAACGCTCCCTCTCATGAGAAGGGTTTTGAGACCGGTTTCACAATATCAGGTACAGGGACAAAGAAATGGACCCTGAATATAGATGTTAAGAAGGGGATCGATGCTGTGTATCTGTGTGCTGCTAGTTTACACAGTGAATAAATGACATTACATTATACAACATAAACTCTTTGAATAGCAACCTGCAATCACACCTGCCTCAACCACAAATAAATAAACCCATATCTTTACAGACAAGTCAGCAGAACCTGAGCTCTCACACATGCAGATTTAGTTAATGACGTTATACTCCTCCCTTCCACTGAAAACACATTTGTATCAAGGTCTTGTCATACAGTCAGTAGGGGGAGATACGACTGTTTATTTAATCTAGAGTTTTCCCCACTCTTTTCTTTAGTAAAGTATCACAAACACACTCTCTCTCACTCTCTCACATTATTTTTGCTGTGTGCATGACCAGGGTTTTTGTATACTGTTTTAAAAGGATGTTTGAAGCTGCATCTGAACTGTGCATATTTTTCTTATTGTATATAGGTAAGAAGTCCTCCAGTTAATACAACTCTTTATCCTGTTTACTATTGTTCTTTGCTATGAAATACAATACATATCAAAGCTTTTTTTTTCCTCCACAGGGACGATGAGATGTGTGAACGTTCGACAAAATCTGACTCCCTTATTAGTCAACGAGAATAAAATGGCAGAGATAACATGCAACTATGATGACAGTGGAAAGCCAAATATGTTATGGTATCAGCAGAAGGATACAGCCATGGCCTTAATCTTGTTAAGTTACGGTCCTACAAGTGATACCATCTATGAGGATGGATTTAAAGACCGGTTTAAATTGGAAAGAAAAGAAACACTGAATGGAGTTCTGAAAATAGATAAGCTCAGTCTATCTGACACTGCTGTTTATTACTGTGCTGTCAGTATGCACAGTGCACAGTCTTTATTATCTGCCTGACTAAAAACCAAACCACCAGACATACAGGAAATACATAAAAAAGCAATCTAATGTTTGTGAGATTCAACTGCGATGACAATTGTGTTTTTTAAGTACAAGGCTTGGTGCAGTTAAAAAAAAAAAAAAATAAAATAATAATAATAATAATAATAAATCTATCTATCTATCTGTCTGTCTGTCTGTCTGTCTGTCTGTCTATCTATCTATCTATCTATCTATCTATCTATCTATCTATCTATCTATCTATCTATCTATCTATCTATCTATCTATCTATCTATCTATCTATCTATCTATCTATCTATCAAGTTCCAATGCAAAAAAAGTCTTTAAATACACCTGACGTCTTTCTTTAAAAAATGCATTTTTATAAGGCTCCGATGTATAGGTTTCTACCTAAGTACCGGTACTTCTGATTGGGCTGAGGCTGGGATTTTAGCCAGTATGAAGCAAAAGTATTTGATGGACGTATAACGTGTGTCAACAGCATTCACTCAGTATCGTTATCTCATTTTTGACCAAGATGGCTTTTAGGGGTTTTTGCATCTGGATTATATATATATATATATCTCAGTGTATTAGAAGACACAATCAGAGTGCTCCAAAACAATGCAAGTCAATTCAAAGTAGGGCTGCATGATTTGGGAATTTTATATTGCGATATGCGATTGCGATTATAATAAATGGTATTGGGGGCACAAAATGCTTTCTCAGAAAGCATGTGTTCTCAAGTGCACACAATTAATATAAAATAATATAATCACAACATTTTCCCATCATATAATCGCACAGGCACGATTAATCGTGCAGCACTAATTTAAAGCTATTCCTCTGGAGTCATGTCACAGCTGCCGTTCCTGAGTCAGACCTTGTTTGTTCAAATCAGTTTGTCATTCAGTTCCTGAATGGATTCCCCTGTCCATGACGCTTTCCGTCCTGTCCCGATCTTGTAACACTTACGAGTAAAATGACACCGGAGAGAGAAAATGGCTAATTGGGCCCAATTTGGACATTTTCACTTAGGGGTGTACTCATTTTTGTGGCCAGCGGTTTAGACATTAATGGCTGTGCTTTCAGTTATTTTCAGGGGACAGCAAATTTACACTGTTATACAAGCTGTACACTCACTACTTTATTATTTTAGCAAAATGTCATTTCTTCAGTGTTGTCACATGAAAAAATAATAAAATATTTACAAAAAGGGGTGTACTCACTTCTGTGAGGTACTGTGTATATATATATATATATATATATATATACACTGCTCTTCAAAAGTTTGGAAACGACAATATTGGCAAGAATCCTTTTTAATTTGTGATAATTTTGCACTGATAAGGGACAACACAAACTACGAAAACATATTTTATTACATAAACATTTATACATAGAAAAAATATATATTTTCGATTTATCAAAATATCCACCATTAACAGCTATTACAGCTCTGCATAATCTGGGCATCTGAGCTGTCAGTTTATTTAAACATTGTTACTACATATGGCTTTGACATGCATATATTGGCATTATTATGTAATCAAAATGAAAATTATATTTGCTGGCCTTCAATGATAATTTCAAGTTACTTTAATGTATTTGCAAACTTTTGAAGGGTCCCCTTGTTCCCCAGGGTCCTAAGCGGCTGCTTACCTCGCCTATTGGTTAAATGTGCCCCTGAGAATATATTATATTACACTGCCCTCCAAAAGTTTGGAAACACCCCTGGCAGTGTGGATTTGGATGGGGGTTATGGGGAAAGGAGATGCTTGAGTTTGTCAAGAGTTGGATTTGAACGGGAGTCGATTGCATCAAAAGCACATCTCCCGTCTTTTACTCGCTGTGCCACTGATATTACAGAAAAGTAGCAAAATCGCTGGTGTAAAATTTTCAGGGACGGTCTAAAATCTAAAAAAACAGTGTTGACATTGTTTTAACACTACATGGTAATAAAATAACACCGCTGTTGTTATTTCTAAGACAGAGTCAGTGTAAAATTTAAGTGTATTTTCAAATTTCACCCAAAGTGGTGTAAAAAAGCCACGCCTCCACTTAGCGCAAGGCCACCAGTCTATATCCGCCATTTTCTTTTACTTGAGGTCGAAGACGAAGGCGAAGAACAAGCAGGTAAATCAGACTCTCACATGATATAACTTATTTAAAATTATATAACTAAATTAAATCGTTATCTACTAAGCCCCACATGAGTAGATGACGTGGACACGTTTGATCAATTTGTTCCTTTGTTAAGATGAATCGGGGCCACGTTTGTACTAATTTGA
This sequence comes from Cirrhinus molitorella, assembly GCA_033026305.1. Classification (NCBI taxonomy): domain Eukaryota; kingdom Metazoa; phylum Chordata; class Actinopteri; order Cypriniformes; family Cyprinidae; genus Cirrhinus; species Cirrhinus molitorella. The sequence continues at coordinate 12,730,018 of CM065135.1, forward strand.
TACCTCAGTAACGTTCATTCAGATCATATGGACTCGATTTTAAATTAGGTCACTAACGTTATTTAATTACGTGTCCGTGATTTACCTAAAATGAAGGAGTGTATTAATAAACTGTGAATTCATAAATCATGGTCACGTCATTTGGGTTTCCCCCTTTAAATTGCACTTTCTTACTTACAAGTTAAAACCACAGAGTACTGTTTCAGCTTGTAGCTTGTTGGGCTCCCGGCTTACAAATCTACTCTTGTTGAACAGTGTTTAAGGTGTTTATTTGACCATGTAAGTTACTGTTTTATTGTCTGTGGAAACGTGCTGCATAATGCTAGTTTAACAAAACTAAGTTCTATTTCGAGGGGTGCCTCAGGCCTGGCTTTTTTTTTATGAACGCAAACATTAGAAATATCACCATACCGACACTTTATCAGGACAAAAATGTCACTAATTTTAATCATTTAAAGCGAAACTTGTTTGGTTGGTTTAAAAGTTTATTTTACGAGTTAGATGACTGTTTGACATACTATGGCAAATGCTTGGCAAAACACCTCATATGCATGCTAGCTTTGTTAAAAAAATGTACACAGACTGTCTGTGATTATCCTAATAGTGAGAGTGTTTCATTCCGAAGAAATGCTGGTTCAAGTGGAATGTAAAGGGAAGACGAAATGGATCCGAATACCAGTGAAATATGACTGTTTTGACTTCTGTGAATTCATTAAAGAAGGTCATTTTTTACAAATATAGAGTCATTTTAAGTTTATGACATTATTCACTTTGAAATAAATGATTATTATTCATATTATTATTATTATTATTATTTTAATTGCATTAGACATTCAGTGTATTTTCAATGGACTTAATCAGAAATAATATTCTGATCACACTAAAGTGGTGGTTTATTATTATTATTTTTTTTTTAATTTTATATAATGTTAACAAATCTTTAATTATATCCTACTGATCTGAATAGTTATTTTGTATTTTTTTTTTATGTATTACTTGCATTTGTAAATAATACCAAACAAATAAATTTTGTCATTTCAGTATGTTTGAACATGACATTGAATTGTATTTTCTACCTCTAAGCTTCAGCAAAGTTCAACTTGCCGCATGGAGCCAATATGGTTCTTAAAGATGCTGCAGGAGTTGATGTTGATGCTGATATTTTTGATGAGCTTGTGAGAATATCTAAGGTGTCCTTCAAAATTTTGGATGGTGATACAACAGGTAAGAAACTCATGACCTGCTGCCATGTTCAAAAATGTATAATCTAGTTTGCATTCTCAAATATCTTTCTTCACAATATATGATAATAATATGTATTTTAATTTCCATATTGTCTTGTGTGCTGAATGTGATTCTAAGATAATGTTTCAAAGCTGAGACTGATTTCTATTAGCCGTCATGCCCTGAGTCGTCATTTTCATCAGTAGAATCAGAAAGTTCAGATTCCACAGTGATTCCACAATCTTCAAAGGCATGCAAAAAGCGATTTTTGCAACTTAGAAGAACCTTCTGACTGCAATGTGTCAAAAGATGTCAGTTATTTTTCCTCTCTTGCTTAAGTTTTGTCCTTAAATGCTCAAATTTGATACCAAATCAATCTTACCAACATTAGTATATCAAAGACTGGTTTATTTGCTTTTTTTTTTTTTTTACACAGCTAGTTCATGCAGCACTGCACACAAAACCAGGAGGCTGTTCAATGTTTAGTTGGTTCAAGAGCTTGTAAGTGATGTTCACGCTCAAGCAAGAGACACTGTTTTAAATTGTCTTTCGTCAGAGGTATCTGGGCAAACACTAGACAAAGTTAAAGAATGTTTTCACCAGCTAGAAAATCCTTTCTCTTTCCTTAATACTGAAACAAAGAGGCAGAGACACTTTGAGAAAAAATGGAAAATTGTTGAACTAGTGGAATATGTTCTTGGTGTACACTATGATGTGTGCAAAGATAAAACCACAGGATTATACAGTCAAGTTCCTGTCAATGACAAATTTGTCTATGTGCCCATTTTAGGAACTCTTGAGTCTATGTTTACAAATTCTGAACTTTGCCACTTTTTCCAACAGGTTAAAAGTCATCAAGATGGTATTTACAAAGACATTAATGATGGTTCTTACTTCAAAAAGCATACGTTATTTGGTCAAAAAGAGCATGCTCTTCAAATACAGTTATTTTACAATGATTGCAAAACTGCACTGTAAAAAAAAAACAACTTAAAAATAAGTGTTCGTGCTGCCTACATGAATATAGACATTTAAGTTGAGTAAACTTAACATTTTAAGGCACTTACAAACACTTTTTTTAGTTGAATTTTATTTATTTTATTTTATTTTATTTTATTTATTTATTATTATTATTATTATTATTATTATTATTTGTATTGTATTGGTATTTGTATTCTCATGCCAGTATTAGCGAGTGTGGAGTGAGCCAAGTTGCTGTCTTCATTTGAAATCAGTCACTTAAAAGAAGTCAGCTGCTGATGTATGCAAGAACTTTTGGAACAGAACCTTATTTCCACCAATGGTTGAGCAACAAAAGGGTGTGGCTTCATTATACAGTATATGAACTACTAGATTTTTTGTAATTAATGGAATATCAGAGAACAGTTGACAAAAAGCAACTCTAAATGGACTCCTTTCTTCCTCTATTAACATTGCTTTGTCTCAAAGGTATTAAACTTTAACCTGGAATAAGAAATGACAGTGCCTCTCATGGTTTTGAGATTTACATTGAACAACATATTCTGTTTTTGTAAATATGTCTTTGTGTTTCCAACAGATTTCTGCGATGGTGTTCTGATCACTCAATGGCCGAAGTACATTGCGAGCCTTCCAGGCTCTTCAGTTGAAATGCACTGTTACCAGAATGATACAAACTATGACTACAAATACTGGTACAGACAAATAAAAGGAGAGATAGTGCTTGTTGGGAGCTACATTGTTACCTCTTCCTCTAATGAGAAAGGTTTTGAGAACGGCTTTGAAGTATCAAGTACGGAGAAGAAGAAATGGACCCTGAAAGTGAATGTTAAGGAGGGGATTGATGCTGTGTATCTGTGTGCTGCTAGTTTACACAGTGAATAAATGCCAATAAACTGTGTAACAAAATCTCTTTGGATAGCAACCTGCAATCACACCTGCCTCAACCACAAATAAACTAAGGCATATCTTTACAGAAAAGTCAGTTGAACCTGAGAACTCACACATACACTTGAATTAATAATGTTACACCCCTCCCTTCCATCAAAAACACTTTCACAAAAAGGTCTTTATGCTGTGATACAGTCAGTAGGGGGGGATATGACTGTCTATTTTAATATACAGGTTTTCACCTCTCTCTGTGTCTATACTAAAGTCTCATACTCTCTTGCTCTCTCTCACTTGTGTGCATGACCAGACCATTTCTCACCCTGTTTTAGAAGGATGTTTAGAGCTGCAAGACTGTGCATATATTTCTTATTATATATAGGTAAGATGTCTCTTGATAGCAATATGATCAAATTATTACAACTATTTATCATTTTTGTTATTGTTCTCTGCTTTGAAGTAGAATACCTATATATTTTGTTCACAGGGAAGGTGAGATGTGTGACTGTTCAACAGAACCCAACATCCATATTAGCCAACAAGAATAATATGGCAGAGATAAATTGTAGTCATGATGACAGTAACATGCCTTACATGCAGTGGTATCAGCAGAAAGATACAGCCATGGTCTTGATTGTGTTCAATTATGGTACAGGTGAACCCACCTTTGAGGATGGATTTAAAGACCGGTTTAAACTGGAAAGAAAAGATAGATTGAACGGAATTCTGAAAATCTCTGATGTCAGTCTATCAGACTCTGCTGTTTATTACTGTGCTGTCAGTATGCACAGTGCTGTAGTCTTTATTGCTTGCCTGACGAAAAACCAAACCACCAGACATACAGGAAATACAACAACAACAAAAAAGTTGATCTGTGGGATTCATAAAAAGTACCTTTGGGTTTCTATTCAAAATATTTTAAATGTTTCTATAAATGTAATTTCTCTCTCTCTCTCTCTCTCTCTCTCTCTCTCTCTCTCTCTCTCTCTCTCTCTCTCTCTCTATATATATATATATATATATATATATATAAAATGTTTGAACTTTTTCTCATTGTTTATTAGAATACACAATCAGAAGACATAAACTGCCTAACTAGAAAAACTTTTGAGGCATCATGTGTGGTTCCGGCACAAAGGCAGCTTTAAAAATGTAGGCAACAAGCGCAGTATAACACCAAAACGTACTGATAAAACAGTTAAGCAACATTACAATTACCTCATAATTACAGGTAATTACAATCATCAATTTTCTGTAAAATGCAACAAATTTTGAGTGCAATATTGCTATTGCACAGTTTAATGAGCATGAAGTTAGCCTACTGAGTAGCATTAGACACAATTTTTGCACAGCCAATGAATAAAGCCACATTATTTATTTATTTATTTTTTTCCCGGCCTGTCAGTAACAGTGTGTATGTGTAGCTATGCTATCATCATTCACAGCCTTTTATATATATATATATATATATATATATATATTTTTTTTTTTTTTTTTTATTAATTTTTATATTTTATTTATTTAACCATACTATGACTGACAAGACCGGGGGATAGAGAAAACCAGGAGAGGAGAAAGAAGGAAGAAAAGAAAAGAGAGAAAAAAAAGAACAAAAAGAGGATAGAGAAAAAGAGAGAGAACAAAAACAGATAATCTGCTTCCATACCTGCTGACAAAGAGAGAAAACAACAAAAGACACAACAGCAGAAATACTACAACAACATCCAATGTCCGTATGAATCACAGTAAATACTAAATGTTAAATGGTATTGCGCAGCACACATAACTAATATTACAAAATATGTTTGAAGCAACAGCATTTCAGGACAGTGAGTGTCTGTGAGCACCTGTTTTTACACCAATGTGAATGCTTGTGTGTACACATGTGTGCACACCTGTGTGTGTGAACGCGCTTGTATTCATAAGGTTCCTCCATGTAAATGCTTGATAGTGTGAGTGGGGAACCACAGCCCCGCCCCGCAAGGCATGAAGCAGGCACGGAGGAGACCCGGGTTCCCAAACATCCGGAGGCCCCCCAGGGCGCAGGAACCCCAGGAGAACCACCGCAGGGAAAACCGCGGCCCCCACCCAGAAAAAGGCAGAGGAGAGCCCGGAGGAGGTCATCCGGCAGCCACAATGCAGACGCCCCAGGGGGCCCTCGATGATGGTTGAGGCGGAGTCAAAGGCCTGACCTGACACAAGGACATAGACAAACAAGCACACACATACACAAGCATCCCACCCTCATGCACGCAAACAAAAACTCACACACACATGTAGACGCACAAAAAAAAAAAAAAAATGGACACTGTACCCACACTCAATCCCCCAAGAACCCCACCCCCCAGAGAACCCCCAGACGCCCCAAGCCCAATTGGCCCCCCACGCCAACAACAAAAATCAAAGCCGGACAGAATCAGGACCCCCCACCCACACTAGGTGATGGAGCTGATCAAAGGAGCCCAGAGAGAATGATCTAATGTGGCAGCAGAAGCTGTGTCAAGATTAATATAGTCCAACAAGCGATCTCTATATTCGTTGATATTAAGATTATTTTTATTTTTCCAGTTCATGAGGACCGTCTTCTTGGCAATGCATAAGGCGGTGAAAGCCATGAGGATTGTGTTACCTTCTGTAGTGATACCACCAAGGTCACCCAACAGGCAGACTGACGGAGAAACTGGAATTGAACATTTAAGACACTTTGTTAAGTCTTCACAAATCCGATACCAGAACCTCTGAACAGGCGGACAGAACCATAAAGCGTGGATATAATTGTCAGGAGTATTGTCTTGACAGTGTGAGCAGTTGTTAGAATCTGTAAAACCCATCCTGAACATCCGATGACCTGTGTAGTGTACTCTATGCAGGATTTTATACTGTATTTACTGTAAACCGGGATTCCTAAGCAGTTCAAAGGTTTTTGAACATATCTGAGACCAGAAATTATGGTCCCAGCTGACTGATAGATCTGCCTCCCATTTTGCAATAGGAAGCGATACTGATTCATCTATTTTAGAAAGTGTCCTGTATATTTTAGACACTAATTTGGGGGTTTTGAGACTAAGAAAATCTGCCACACTTGGTGGTATTTGTAATTTAATTTGATTAGGCTTAAATTTATTTTTTTATTATAGATTTAATTTGTTGATATTCTAAAAATCTGTTCTTATTGATCCCATATTGTTTAACTAATATGTCAAAGGGAATAAAGTCTGTCCCTTCGAATATATGTTCCAGGTATTTAATACCTTTTCTACTCCAGTCTGTGAAGTTTATCACATTATTGTTTATTAATATGTCAGGGTTGTTACAGATGGGAGTACGTTTGCATGGGATTAGTGAAGACTCATTTTTAGAAACTCCCACCATGCTGTCAGAGAAGAGCTGATACTGATGCGTGATACGTGTCGTTTGATGATCGAGCTAATGCATGGCAGATCCCAAATTTCTATATTATTACATAATGCCTGTTCTACATCTAGCCAAATTTCATCGAGGAGGGTGTGTTTTAACCACCCTAAAATGTGTTGAAGCCTGTTGGCTAAGAAATAATGGTGAAAGTTAGGCAGATCTAGTCCTCCTTTATCTTTGGTTATTTGCAACGTTTTTAAGCTAATACGCAGTGGTTTACCTTTCCAAAAACCAGTCAGATGATGGTTTGCTAGGGATCATTGCAAATAAATAATTAATCCTTGGCAAAACCATCATTTTTATTGAGGCGACTCTTCCCATAAGTGATATGGGTAGAGACTTCCATCTAGCTAGATCTTCTTCTACCGTCTTTAAAAGTGGGATATGATTTAATTTAATTAGATCTGCCAGCCTAGGTGAAACATTAATACCTAAATATTTAATATTTCCAGATTGCAGTGGAATGGAAGAGTTCTGGAAAGAACAATTAATTGGAAGAACTGTAGATTTTAACCAGTTTATTGAATAATCTGAGACTTTTGCGAAAGAGTTTATTAATGTGATTACCTCAGAGAGAGTGGTTTGTGAATGCTGAAGGAAAAGTAACACATCATCTGCGTAAAGACTGACTTTATATTCTACATTCTTGCATTTAATGCCTTTAATCACTGTAGTCTGTCTAATTGCTGCTGCTAGTGGTTCAATAAAAATTGCAAACAGTGAAGGAGAGAGAGGACATCCTTGCCTGGTGCCCCTCTTGAGACAGAAGCTGGACGATATTTGGTCATTTGTCCTGACACATGCTGTTGGAGAGTTGTATAATATTTTTAACCAGTTTATGAAAGAGTTTCCAAAACCAAATTTGTGTAAAGCTGCAAATAGAAAGTTCCAGTTAACCCTATCAAAAGCTTTTTCTGCATCTAGAGACAATATTGTAATTTGAAGGTTTTTATTGCATGAATAGTTTATTAAATTAATTAATCTACTTGTATTTGTTGCGGAATGCCTCCCTTTTATGAAACCAGTTTGGTCGGGATGAATTATGAGAGGGGTTATGTTCTCTATTCTTTTTGAGAGAGCTTTGCAGATTATTTTAATGTCCACATTAATAAGGGATTTTGGACAATAGCTAGTAGGTAATACCGGGTCTTTGCCTGGTTTTAACAATAGACTGATGTTGGCAGAATTCATATTTGGTGGAAGTCTACCATTATCCTTGATTTCCTGTACCATTCTGTAGAATGTTGGTGCCAGAATAGGCCAGAATTCTTTATAGAATTCTGCTGGAAAGCCATCTGGACCTGGAGCCTTTTTATTGGGCATACTGTTCAGAGCTTCCTGAAGTTCATCTGATGTCAGTGGAGAATCCAATGTCATCGCCTGATTGTCTGATAATTTCGGAAGAGTTATATTATCAAGAAACTGGTCAATTTCGTCTTTTGATGGGTTAATCTGTGGTGAATATAAAGATTTGTAAAAGTCCCTGAAGGCATTGTTTATTCTTTCAGGGTCATATACTATGTCCCCAGTTAAGTCTTTAATAGCACATATAGTTGTTTTTTCTTTATTTATTTTTAACTGGTTAGCTAGGAATTGACCTGATTTGTTACCATGTTCAAATTCTTGCCAGCGAAGTCTTTGTGCTAAGAATTTAGTTTTTTTTATTAATAATTTCATTTAATTCTAGTTTTGCTTTACGTATTTTGTGCAGCATTCCCTGTTCCTGGGAGGATACATAGGCTTCTTCTAAGGATTTGATGGTTTCTTCTAATTCCTGAATACATTTAATTTCTCTTTTCTTTTTATGTGATGAGAATGAAATTATTCTACCTCTCATCACAGCTTTGCCTGCTTCCCAGAGAACAGATGCTGATGTTGCAGGCAGGTCATTGTATTCTAAATATAAAAATATGTATTCTTTCTTGAAATATTTAATAAAGTCTTCATCTTTAAGTAGTGATGTATTAAATCTCCAATTTTTACTTGGCGGGGTGGCCTTCTTATTTATTAAAGTTAAAGATATAGGAGCATGATCGCTGACAGCTATAGGGTGTATCTCTGTGTCTGAAATGTCACTCAGCAATGAGCTGCTGACTAAGAAATAATCCAACCGAGAGTAAGAGTGATGGACATGTGAGAAGAAAGTATATTCCCTACGGTTGGGGTGCAAAGAACGCCATACATCGCAAAGTCCATAGTCGCTCATGTACTGTTTGACTATATTTGTGGAATCCCAATTGCGCTGAGTTCCAGCTGTACTGAGCCTGTCCATTTCTTTATTTAGTCCAAAGTTGAGGTCTCCCCCAAGAACAAGTGCGCAATCTAGGTGTTCAGAGAGTGCGGTGAAAAAAGCATGAAAAAAAGAGGGGTCATCAACATTTGGACCATATATACTGACAATACATAACGTTTTGTTGAATATAGATAATTTTATGATTAGAAATCTACCTTCTGGATCTATAACTGTATTAAGAATTGTGAAATTAATATTTTTATGTATTAAAATTACTACCCCCCTTTGCCTAGAGTTATAGCAGGCTGAGAACACATTAGGAAACTCAGTTGTTTTGAATTCATCTATAGCTGTGGCAGGTCTATGAGTCTCTTGTAGTAAAACAACGTCTGCCTGTAGTTTTTTAAGTTGGCTAAATATTTTTAACCTCTTCTCTCTGGAGCCAGCTCCATTCACATTCCATGTATTAAACCTTAGTGCACCCATAGATGTGTGTGTGCAGCTAATGCTGCCCGCTGCGTGTGATGCTCAACTAAGTGAGATATACGCGGGCTTATATGTGTTTATGTGCGAGTACGTTTGTCATGTTTGTGTGCGCTGTAAAGTCGGAGTGGTTGCGTTGACGCTGAATGTATATGTACTTGGTCGTGCCGTGCAGATATATAAAGATATGTGACCCTGGACCACAAAACCAGTCTTAAGTCACTGGGGTATATTTGTAGCAATAGCCAAAAATACATTGTACGGGTCAAAATTATCAAAAATAAATTGATGCCAAAAATCATTAGGATATTAAGTAAAGATCATGTTCCATAAAGATATTTTGTAAATTTTGTACCATAAATGTATCAAAACTTAATTTTTGATAAGTAATATGCATTGCTAAGAACTTAATTTGGACAACTTTAAAGGCGATTTTCTCAATATTTTTATTTTTGTGCACCCTCAGATTCCAGATTTCAAATAGTTGTATCTCAGCCAAATATTGTCCGATCCTAACAAACCATACATCAATGGAAAGCTTATTTATTCAACTTTCAGATGATATATAAATCTCAATTTTGAAAAATTGACACTTAAGACTGGTTTCGTGGTCCAGGGTCACATATAGGGTGTTGTGTGTGTGTGAGTAGGAAAGCAGGCGAACGGTGCTATGAAAAGAGTTAGAAAAGAGAAAGACATACAAAAAAACAAGCAGGGAGGGATGCAAGTAAAAACTTGACAGAAACGAAAACATTGCAACAACATTTAAACACTGCGGAGATTGACGGTATCGTGTTTGTTATGAAATCGTGTTATATTAGCGAGTTAACATAAATAGAGGTAAATGTAGGAGCAAGTGATGAAAGAGGAAATAATAATAATAATAATAATAATAATAAAGAATTCGGTAACGCTTTAAATTACAGCCCGCAAAGAACTATGTAAGTATGCTGAACTTACAGCGTACTTATAAAGAACGTACGTGTAGGTATAAGGGAACAATATGTTAAGTTCGGGTAATAAGGGGGTAATAAGACTGATAATTAACCTGCAAATAACTATGTAAGTATAAAGCATTTACGGTGTACTTACTGTGTAATTATAAAGAACGTACGTGTAGGTATAAGGGAACAATATGTTACGTTCGGGTAATAAGGGGGTAATAAAACTGACAATTAACCCGCAAAGACCTATGTAAGTAAACTGAAGTTACACCGTAACTTTGTTGTAATTACAGTATACCTATTTAATACATCCATGTAGGTATAAGGGAATAGCATGCGATATTTGGGAAATAACGGGGGTAATAACCTGTGAAATTTTTTTTTTATACTATAGCCTAACATTTATAACTAGGCTATTTAAAACTAAGGGCTACTATAATTAGGCTACATCGTATGGTACAGTGTACTGTATATGGCCTAAACAACAGTCTTATGTTGTGAATATGATTTAAAAAGACGATGTACTTTTCATAATTTTATATTAATGTTTTTTACAGGCCTAGATAGACTATTTCTTATAGCGTAGCTACATATTTAATATTAAAGGATACAAGAGGGTAATCAATAAGCTTTTATAAGGTGAGGAGACATGTGAATGATAAATTATAAACTCAACTCATTTCACTGGATGTCTAGTTTTGTTGTGAAATCTCCATCATGTATCCTTTAACGTACGTACATAGTTCTTTGCAGGTTAATTATCAGTCTTATTACCCCCTTATTACCCGAACTTAACATATTGTTCCCTTATACCTACACGTACGTTCTTTATAAGTACGCTGTAAGTTCAGCATACTTACATAGTTCTTTGCGGGCTGTAATTTAAAGCGTTACCAAGAATTCTTATCTGGAGTGATGTTAATATAACCAGGAAGTTGTACTGAGGTCGCGGTAGAGCCGTCCGTCCACGTAGAGCCGGTCCACGGCGATGACAGCTCGGGAGCCCTTCTGGATGAAATTGCGTCGGATTGGGAACAGAACTTTGCATCGCTCAAAGATCTCTTTGGGGAACTGGTCGTTTACGCTGAAGTCTGTTCCTTTCAGCTCCTTGCCGCGACTTTTCACTTGCTCCTTCTGTTTAAAATATCCGAATTTGGCCACAATAGGACGCGGCCTCGGGGCTCCAGGTTTCTTCGCTCCCAGCCGATGGACTCTTTCGAGGCAGATGTTATCCACGGTGTCTTCCGGAAGCTTCAGGTATGTCTTGATAAAGATTTTAATCGTAGTTTCTGCGTCCTCCTCGGCAGATTCCGGAATGCCTGAAAACACCAGGTTATCTCTCATGCTACGGCCTGGAGATCGATGACAGTCTCTTTTATTTTTTTATTTTCTTCACTTAGATGGGTCATATTCTCAGTTAGAGACTTAACCGAGTCCCGTAGTGATGCGTTTTCAGCAGCGAGTGTTTCCACCTGTTGCTGGCTGAATTCCAGTGATTCCCTCAGGGATTTGAATTCACGGTGCATGATCTCGACAAGGGACAACCTCGCGTCAAAGCTGGACAACCGCTTGTCGATTGAATCCAGAATGTCGGTAAAGCTTTTACCTGTCGGCGATGTTGTTTCAGGCGAGTCTGTCGGGCGACTTCTTTTGGAAGACAGCATCTCGCTTTTGGCTGGAGAACATGCATTTTGGTTCTTCTTCATGACTATAACGTCGAAGCACCAGTCGATGTATTCCTGGAGTGTTTCCAAATTTTCCTCGCTGTTCTCGCTGTTCATTCAGTTTTTCCGCCAAGTCTCCGGCGTCAGACGTCACCTACAGCATTTCCGCTCAATATAAAGCCACATTAAAGCCACATTAAATCTACAGCAAAATTTTCTATAGTGAGCAACAACTGAACATAAGAAAATACTTCACAAAAAGCAAGACTAAATGGTATTTTCTATTAACATTGCTTTGTCTAAAAGGTTTTATTATTATTATTACTTTGGTTTTATTATTATTATACACATTTGTTCTACATGTTGAACAGATGTGGATTTCTAATAGACAACATAAACAGTACAGTGCCATTGCTCAGTGAAACAATCAGTTGAGTGAATGATTCAGTGATTCACTTACAGAGTTCAAAATAAAAGACTACTCTTACTACTTCTGTAATTTAATTACATAAGATAAATAAAATGAAATGTATGCTACTACTGTTTTAAATTCATTCAGTCACTTGTTTCTGAATGAATCAACATACAAATTGGTTGAATGAATTGCATGATTAGGTTTAATAAATGATTCCATAACTAACTCAATGTAACTCAACTAATCAATGTAACTTCTCTTTTCTTTTTTTTCTGCTAGAATGTTGTACACTGGAAAAAAAAAAAAAAGCTTTTCTTACTTAATCAAGGATTTTCTAGACAAGTAAAAATGTGTGTTGTGTTTTCAGAAAAAAAAGAAGTCAAAATTAAGTTTGTTTTTTGCTTAGAACTAGCAAAATAATCTGCCAATGGGGTAAGCAAAATAATCTTATTTCAAGCAGAAAACATGACCGGGATCTTTTATAGCTGGGACCGCTCCATCTTTAGACTCTCTTTCTCACGGTCTAGTCGACGTCAGCATGGGCATGCTTTTCCAGGAGAAATGCTCATATAAAGAGTTCCACCACCGATTACATCATTAAATCCACAATCGAAAAAAAAAAAAAAAAAAAACAGCCGAAACTTGCACCAACCCGGAAGTAAGATTTTCAGCAAAGAAATTTTCTGTCATTCATCTAAATAACTTTTTTTTTAAACTTTGGCCATATTTAGCATGAGAATCCAACTCTTTAACACTCTAAACAACTCTGAATATACGCCACACCATTGTACCCCCCATTTAAGAATTTGTAGATATTTGGGATGAAAACAAAACAAAAATTCTAAGTATAAAAGCATTTTTTTGCAGTGTAGAATTGTAATATTTCTTACTTTCATGTGTCTCACTTTATATTAGGTGGCCTTAACTAGTATATACTTACATTTAAATTAATCATTTGATACAATGCACTTATTACATACATACATGTTTTTACATTGTACTTATATTTTCAAAATACCTGCATGTAATTACATCTGTATTAATTTCTGTAATTACATTTATAATTACACTGTTGACCCATCCCTTATACCTTAAACCTACCCATACCACCAAACCTGTCCCTAATCTTAACCATATCCAACCTCAATAGCAGTAAAAATGTTTTGCAATACAATATCAAAACAATAAGTACATTGTACTTATTTTTTGATGTAAGTACATAGTAGTTAAGGTCACCTAATATAAAGTGGGACCCTTTCATGTTTCATGCTTAACCCATAAATTTCCATATTTGTGTATGATATGTATAATTTATTCTCATTACAGTGGTAGAGCATTTTAAATCAGTCACTTTAAAAATTCTTGATAAGAGGCAGACTCTGAAGGCAGCTGTCTATGTAAGAGGAGAGGTTTTATAACTGAAGAGCAGTGTCATCTCTTTTCCACCAATGATTAAGCAACACAGGGGTGTGGCTTATGAGAATAACAACTAGTTTTTGTAGTTTGTCTTTGTGTAATCAACTGAATATAAGAAAGACTAAATGGACTCATTTCTTCTCCTGTTAACATTGCTTTGTCTAAAAGGTATTATTATTATTACTTTGGATAAATGGCAGTTATACCTATTTCTACATGTTGAAAAAATGTGGATTTCTAATAGACAGCATAACTTGTTTTTGGTTTTTGTATTTCCAGCAGATTTCAGTAATTGTGTTCTGGTCACTCAATGGCCAAAGTACATATCCAGTTTTCCAGGTTCTTCAGTTGAAATGCATTGTTACCAGAATGACACAGACTATGACTACAAATACTGGTACAGACAAATAAAAGGCGAAGAACTGGTGCTTATTGGAAGCTACAATTTTAACTCTCCCTCTCATGAGAAGGGTTTTGAGGCAGACTTCACAATGTTAGGTACAGAGACAAAGAAGTGGACCCTGAAAGTGGATGTTAAGGAGGGGATTGATGCTGTGTATCTGTGTGCTGCTAGTTAACACAGTGAATGAAGGACAGTAAATTATACAACAAAAACTCTTCGGATGGTAATCTGCAATCACACCTGCCTCAACCACAAATAAATAAACCCATAACTTTACAGACAAGCCATAGAGCAAGAGAACTTGTATATGCAAATTTCATTATTGACTTTATACTCCTCCCTTCTACCCCCCCCCCCCCCCCCCCCAAAAAAAAAAAAAAAAAAAATTGCATCAAGGACTTGTTGATGTGATACAGTCAATAGGGGGAGATGTGACTATTTTAATGTACAGGTTTTCCTCTTTCTGTCTTTGTTAAAGTCTTAATACCTGCTTTCTCTCTTGTCACATTATTTTTTGCTGTGTGCATGATCAGAGTTTTCACAACTCTCGGAAGGATGTGTAAAGCTGCATATGAACTGTGCATATTTTTCTTCTTTTACATGGGTAAGAATTCATTTGAGATAGCAATATGATTTTTTTAAATCAGTACTTAATAAATGTTTTTCCAACTGAAGTGGACTATTAATTATACTATTTTCACAGGGAAGGTGAAATGTGTGCATGTTCAACAAAAGGTGACATCCTTATTTGCAAACCAAACTGGTAAAACACAGATGAAATGCACTCATGATGACAATACCATGCTAAATATGCTATGGTACCAGCAAAAGAATACAGCTATGGTTCTAATCGGTAACACATATGGTGTGAGTGAACCCAGCTATGAGGATGAATTCAAAGGCCGGTTTAAATTGGAAAGAAAGGATACACTGAATGGAGCTATGGAAATCTCTAATCTCAGTCTATCAGACACTGCTGTGTATTACTGTGCTGTCAGTATGCACAGTGCCACATACTAAAATTACTGCTTAACTAAAACTCAAGCATACAGGAAACCAAAACAGTGGTGCATGGTTTTCACATCTCTGCTTTGATATTCTAATATTCACTAAAACAGTGTTTTTTTTTTTATTTCTTTATTAACTTAAAGGCTCCCCATTGGCCAGTACAATGTTTGAACATTTGACCTATGAGATGCAAAGAACAGCACATACTATATTAGCATGTTAAATGCAAATTATGCCTTTCCTTGGACAAAGCAAAAGAATGGCCTTAATGTTTATTGTGATGTCTCTTTAAAATATGCATCAAATGTACTTAAAAAAATGACTGACATGTAATCAATTACAATTTGTTTTATTCCTCCATTTATGGCAGGGTTATATGATATATATATATATTATACCACAATAATAGATAATAGACAGAAAAAAATAAATAATGATG
Organism: Cirrhinus molitorella; assembly: GCA_033026305.1. Taxonomy (NCBI): domain Eukaryota; kingdom Metazoa; phylum Chordata; class Actinopteri; order Cypriniformes; family Cyprinidae; genus Cirrhinus; species Cirrhinus molitorella. The sequence continues at coordinate 12,745,527 of CM065135.1, forward strand.
CGGCAGCCTCAACAAATAATAGTACAGGAAAACATGGAGCATGTGTGCAAAATGTAAACGTTTGCATGCGAAAAACAAAAATAACTGTGGTTTTTGTAGGGCCAACAGGGGGAGATGTAACTCTGATATTAAAATGCTGGCAATGACAGTATTACAGTCTTCTCTTTCTCTAATGTCTCTAGGCATCTCTTTCATTCTCTCTCACGCAGTGTATCAGAGATGTGTGAGCTTACGTTTGGGCTGAGCATTTTTCTCATCTTGTTTATAAGTATGATAAAAAGCAATATAAACACACTATTTCCTCAATTTTAAAAGATAATTCTCAGATTGTTTTCTAACTTCACAAATGTTTTCTCCACAGGGACTGCAAATTGTGTGAATTTTGAACAGACTCCACTCTTCATTGCCAACCAAAGTGGAGAAGCACAGATCAATTGCAAACATGACGACAATAGCTTACTTGTCATGTTATGGTATCGGCAACAGAGAACAGACATGTCTCTTGATCTAATTGGCTATAGTTACACAGCATCTTCACCAAGCAATCAGCCTAAATTTGCAGATCGGTTCACACAAACTAGACAAAATACAATGATGGGATCTCTAACCATCTCAGACCTTGTTCTGTCAGACTCAGCTATTTATTTCTGTGCTGCCAGTACACAGTGCTGCAAAATCAAAATTTACTAACAGAAAAACCCTCTACCCTATCTAAGATATGTTTCTCCGGTTTATGTAAAATATTGAGAGGTTAACCACTATCAGGTGTGTTACAAACCATGACTAACTGCCAGTATTATATTGGCAGCGGCTATTTGCACTTAGTGTAAATAGACACTCTGTATTAGGCATTAACGTATTAGTATTAGGGCATTATATTGAACTATTAATATTAATTACGACACACTTAGACTGTAAACAAAAAGCAATGGGAAATTCACTAATGATGAATGATTTGTGCCTGTTTGATTTACTGATGGAATTATGCAAATCAGGTAACAGTTCAAACATGCCCTCAAAATATTTGCTGAACACAATTTGCAAGGTGCAATGATCACTGAGTTTTGTCAATACAATTTTGTAAGGTACAGCTGTTTGTGAATTATTAGTTAAGTCAGATTGTGTTTGTTTATAATTGCAATTTACAACAGATGAAGATCAGACAAAAAATAATAAATAATCAATGTAGAAATCATCTGTTTTCTATGTGAATATATTTAAAATGTAAATACAAACCTGACATTCTCATGCTAAAGGCACTGTCAGTACCATAGAGGATTAAAATATATTCAACTACATTCAGAAGTTTGGGATCAGTATTTTTTTTTTTTTGTATTTTATTTATTTATTTATTTTTGAAGAATTTACTTAAAGGTTGCATTTACTTGATCAAAAATAAATAAATAAATAATATCTATGTGTATATATATATATTATTATTCTTTTTTTTTTCCATATACATTATTCCTGTGATGCAATGCTCACTTTTCAGCATCATTACTCCAGTCTGTAGTGTCACATAATCTATCAGATATGATTCTAATATGCTGATTTATTATCAGTGTTAAAAAGTCAATATTTTGCTGCTTATTATTTAGTTGGAACCTTTGATACTTTAATCTGGATTCTAATAAATAAAAGGTTAAAAACAACAGCATTTATTTAAAATATAAATATATTTTGTAACAATATAAACTACCTTTTAAAAGTTTGTGGTCAGTAAATTTGTATTCTTTCTTTCTTTCTTTCTTTAAAATAAATGAATACTTATATTCATCAAGGATGTATTAAATTGATAAAAAAAAGTGATAGCAAAGAGTTATATTGTTAGAAAAGGTTTTTATTTTATTTATATTTGTCATCAATTTATTCATCAAAAAGGTTCCAAAAATATTAAGCAGCACAACTGTTTCCAGCATTAATAAGAAAAGTAATAAATCAGCATATTAGAATGATTTCTGACAGATCATATGACACTGCCGATTAAAGTAATGGCTGATGAAAATTCAGATTTGCATCACAGAAATAAATTATATATATATATATATATATATATATATATATATATACACACACACAACTATATATATTTATATATAAAAACAAACAACAACAACAACAACAACAAATTTAAGCTGTAAAACTATTTCACAATATTACTGTTTTCTTTTTGTATTTTTGATCAAGTAAATGCAGCCTTTGTGAGCATAAGAAAATTCTTCAAGAAAAACAAACAAAAAAAAAAAAAAAAAATCATACTGATCCCAAACTTTTATTTTAATATTTTTTAATTCTCTGTGGTACAGACAGTGTCTTTAGCATGCCAATGCCAGGTTTGTATTTACAAAAATCAATACATTTTAACTGAAAACTCAGCTGGGTCATTTGTAATATGTAATTTCATTTGTGGAGTACATTTTGTAATATTCATTTGTGATGATGTCAGACACTTTTTTTTCTTCACATTTGTTTGAACAATGGCCATCAGTCATCATCTGCAAAGCACAGCTCAGCTCCTCCTCTTTCAGTTTGCTTACTCTTGCTATACTTTTTGCATTCCACTTGATCTGGCTCAATCTGGAAGATGACGAACAGACAAATCACAATACTTATCCTGAAATGGCTCCTGATTGTGTGTCAAAGTGAGTGTCATATTTGCAGTATGGAAATTTACACTTTTTATTTATTCAAAGCAGACAACATGCTGAACACATGCTAGTCAATTATACACAACTTTACTGCTTATAATAAGTGCTGTCTCAGAGTTATTTGTTTGTCTACTATTTTTATTTCTGTAGGTCAGACATCACCTCACGTCGTGTTTCAGTCAAAACGCTTCATATCAGTGCTACCAGGAGATAAAGTGACTTTAGACTGTAGCATGGCAGCAGGAGTTAGCATGTCTAGCTATACTATGTACTGGTACAGGCAAGACCATTATGGACAACCTATAAAGTTTATTATAAAAGAGTATGACAAGCCAAAACAGAACTATGAGGCCATTCTAAACACAAATGGCAACATGTTCAGCCTGACTGTATCCAACATCACTGCACAGGACAGCGGTACATATTACTGTGCTGCAAGCCACAGTGAAGCTAGAACTGTGCACACTCTAACAATAAGCTTGATATAACTGACACCTGGTGTTAGAGAAACTTTGCAGTCAGGATATCCTAGACTCAGCCACAAACGTCACAGCAAACTGTGATTGGTTGTTTTACGTCAGACGTCCTCTAGGGCAGTCATTGGCCAATGAAAGCTGCTTTGGAGACTAGACCTTTTCATGGGAAGTTGACATTATCTTTCATACTGCAGAACTGTGTGGGAAGTCTGTCACAGCATTACTGAGAGGACCTCATTCATTAATGGGACAATATGGAGCTCAGGTTCATACTTACTTTACTGCTGACCATCTGTAAGGCTTTTTGGATTGTCTTGTGTGTGCTTAATTTAAATTAAAACTTGTATGTCATGTATTTAAAGATATTTGCTATTATACATTTGTTATGAAGTTAGCATACGTAGTAGACTTATGTTGCCTTTTATTTTTTTATTAAAAAATTACTTTTTTTATTTTTTTTTTAAATGTGAAGTACACTGCAAAATGCACAATCAATACTATACCTTTTTCCACAAGGGTTACCAACAACAATATAACAGTAATCTGTTATCAACTATCCTATTTTCCAGATAAATCCAATGGAGAAGTCCATCAACAGCCAGTAATCTTTGCCAACAGCAGTTCAAGTGTGACATTGACATGTCAACATGATAATTCTGACCACTACAGATTGTACTGGTACAAGCAGACAAAGGGCAGTGTGGGTTTGTCTTTACTGGTATTTTCTGCTGGCCAAAATCTGGTGGAGATTGAAGCACCATTTAAATCTCAAGAATCTAAGTATGCAGCGACTCGTCCTGAAATAAAGATATCCAAGCTGCAGATTAACAAGCTAGAGACTGAAGACTCGGCTCTCTATTATTGTGCCACAAGCACACAGTATTATGTTACAGCTGTACTGCCAAACAACAACCACAATGTTAACACTGCGCTGTGCTTTCATCTCTCATTTATGATGTCATTTCCTGATCATAGACACACTACATAGGGCAGTCAGAATCAGTCTATAAGGGGTAACAGACAGTAAGGAGTGGTTTCTCCTCTTTAACGTCATGGGGTTGCTGTGCTTGGGGTTTGCTTTGCTGATAATTATTAGTAAGTCTATCTGTTTTTTGAATTCAGACATTTATTTAGAAATTTTATTGTTGTGATGAAATGTGATGTAATCAATTGTTTTCTACCCAACAGAGTCATTAAGAGGAATAACCATCACTCAGAATGATCAAGTCAGTAAAACTCAACTGATTATTCAACGGGATAAACAGGTTACTTTAAAATGTAACCATGATGATGGCAGCTATTATTATATGTACTGGTACAGACAGAGAGGTCAAGGTGAACTGTCCCTTGTTGCTTTTTCTACTGGGAAAGATACAGTAGAAACTGTCGCACCATTCACTGAAACAAAACATGTAATGAAACGTCCTGACATTAAAGAATCTTCACTGGTGATCAAGAATCTAGCAGAGGAGGACTCGGGCATATATTTTTGCGCCTCAAGCATTGCACAGTACCTTAACCTAGCCAAGCACCTGAACAATAACCTCAACCTGAGCCACAATGATCAAAGAGAAAATACATGATAATAAAGTTTGTTGTGTAATATCCTATCCTAATATTGCTAAAGGAAATAAGTACATAAAATCTAAAAATATATATTCAAAATCTAAATATACATGTACAGTTGTACAAATTATTCTGCAGTTAAGGCAAATATAAATGTAAATGCTAAATAGTTGAATAACTGCAGTAAATATAATCATGCATATTTACAGTCAAAACAACAATTATTCAGACACCATTTTATTTTTATTTATTTATTTTTATTTTATTTTTTTACTAGTGGGAGGATAGGTTTGAAGATTTGAGAATTAGAATTGTTGCTCTTCACAAAGATATCCAGTGCTTTTAGAGGTTCAGTAACACCCTGAAATTGAGTTACTGACACAACAGTGGTCAGGGTCATACAGAGGTTTTCCAAGATGGATTCCATTCAGAACAGGCCTTGCAAGGGCGATCAATGAAGTTGAGTACTCGTTCTGTGCGTCAGGTGCAGAACCTGGCTTCAAAAAACAGATGCATGCGTGCTGGCATTGCTTTAAAGGTTGCAGAAGTAGAAGGTCAGATTGTTAAGTGTTCAGACCATAAGCCACACACTGCAACAAGTCAGTTTGCATGGGCGTCTGATAAGACTAGGTGTCCAGCATGTGTGGTAATGCCCTGGTGAGGAGTACCAAGAAAATTGTGTCTTGCCTACAGTCAAGCATGGTGCTGGTAGCATCATGGTCTGGGGCTGCATGAATGTTGCTGGTACTGTGGAGCTGCAGTTCATTGAGGGAAACATGGACTCTATTATGTACTGTACATTTTGAAGCAGATCATGATGCCTTCCCTCTAGAAACAAGGCAAAACGGCAGTTTTCCAACATGATAACGACCCCAAACACACCACCAAGATGACAACTGCCTTGCTGAGGAAGCTAAAGGTGATGGGGTGGCCAAGTATGTCTCCAGACCTGAATCCTATTAATCACCTGTGGGGCATCCTCAAGCGGAAGGTGGAGAAGCACCATGTGTCTAACATCCAGCAGCTCTGTGATGTCATTATAGAAGAGTGGAAGAGGATCCCAGCAACAACCTGTGCAGCTCTGGTCAATTCCATGCCCAGAATGATTAAGGCAGTTCACTTAAGGTGTACTCACTTTTGTTGCCAGCTATTTTGACAATAATGGCTGTATGTTTATTTTCAGAGGACAGTACATATATACTGCTATACAAGCTGCACACATATATATATATATATACACACACACAGGGGTTGGACAATGAAACTGAAACACTTGGTTTTAGACCACAATTAGTACGGTGTTGGGCCTCCTTTTGTGGCCAATACAGCATCATTTGGTTCTGGAATTGACAAATACATGTCACGCACAGTAGCCAGAGGGATTTTGAGCCATTCCTTTTATAGAACAGTGGCCAGGTCACTATGTGATTCTGGTGTAGGAAAACGTTTTCTGACTTGCTCCTCCAAAACATTCCAAAGTGCCTCAATAATATTCAGATCTGGTGACTGTGCAGGCCATGGGAGATGTTCAACTTTACTTTCATGTTCATCAAACCTCTCTGTCACCAGTCCTGCTGTGCGTATTAGTGCATTATCATCCTTATACATGACAACACCTTTAGGGTACAATGTCTGAACCATTGGATGCACATAGTCAACCTTCACACTTTGCTCTTACTGGTGGAATGTGCAATAAGTGAAGACTGGCCACCAAGCTGCACAAATATAGCCATGAAACCTCCAACACTATATTGGCCAGTGTTTCAGTTTCATTGTCCAACCCCTGTATATATATATATATATATATAGCGAATTAACTCTGATAATGTGAGCAATGTTGAAAGTGTCTGAAAAAGTTTTGGTTTGACTGTATATTAATAATTATAACACATATTTATGTGAATATATAAATGTTAATATATTTTTACTGTTTGCCTGCAAGTTCTGCTAATTCACAAAACTGGCAAAGGTAATGTTAGTTATTAAACCTAAATAAAACAAAACTTCCAAAAACACTCAGCAATGTGATTATTTGGTATTATTATATGTCTTTTTGATACCTGTTCAACCTTCTTTCCTTGGCGTTTTTATGCATAGAAAAGGAATTACTCCGGCAATTCTCGATGCAGCAGACATATTTCACAGTCATGAAAGAAAATAAAAAAACTGCCTTAAATTTAAAAGCAAAAAGGCAGCATGATCCTCATATGGCTTTTAAACAAAACAGTTACATCGAATCCAATGCAGCGTGACATCATCTTTACATTCTTTTTACAAATTCCTCTTGTGTCTACTCCATCTGTGACATTTGTATTGTTTTAGAGGGGCCATTAAAAACATAATTTAGAAGTAACAGGTTATTTTCTGTCCTGTTTTGACCCCCTCATCAGAACGCTCTGTTTGAATGGTGTATTGGAATGCTCACTGCTATGATTAGCTAACAGTAGTGAATATTTGACAGCCTACATCCCTCATAGATGGACGCTTATGTGATTTAAGTTAGAAATGCATAAATACTCAGTATCAAATTATCTGTAATAACAGAGTGCAAAGTTCTGTGGGTGATTTACTGAAAAGATCACAGAGGCAGCCAGGGGTGCATTTCCTAAAAGCAACTATGCTCGTCAGTTCCGTTGTTACCGACTGAGTTCAATGGAATGTATGAACATAGTTAGCTAATGCTTTTGGGAAAAGCACCAATGCAAATGCATGACCAACACAATCTACCAAGGGCAGCATTATTTAGAGTAGGGTTGCAAACAAGCAGAACCAATGATAATGAGGTATGCGTAATTTAGTAACAACACAAGCGCGAAGTGAATAAGTGAATAAGAACCCCGGAAATGATATCTTAAGCAATCTGTCAATTTTTCCATCTTTCAGAAAGTCATGGGACTTTACAATAATCTCTTTCTGCATATGACATGTATAAGAAAAAAAAAAAAAAAAAAATATATATATATATATATATATATATTAGTTGCTTAATGGTTAATGGTAAAGAGGAAGTAACTGACCAGTGCACGTTATTGTTATTTAGTGAATAAATGAGTCCGTTTTTAATAGGATTCATGTGTGTAAGTAAATTATTCAATTAATTACTCAAAGACAATCATTTGATGCCATCTACTTGTGTAACAATGTAACATCCAGAAGGAGAAACTGAAAAATCCCTGTCTCTATCATGTACACAGACTGATATTCTGTATACAGACAAACAGTGAAAAATCCCTGTGGACCAAATATCTGTACTCTTGGAATACTGCTCAGATTCAAAATGGCTTTTGTATAATCAGATTTATAGTCATTTATTATAACGTTATAATATTATAACTATAAAATTTACACTTAATATTTGCAGATTTCTAACTCTTATTTTTTTCATATGCATTTGTATATGTCACTGCACATGGACATGTGTTCATCATAACTCATTGCATCCAATGCAGATGGATTAATTCATTCAATATTTCTTGTCTTTACTCTAGCAGAGTGCTCTTCTTGCCAAATTGTTCCATTAGCACAGTTAACTTTTAGAAGAACAGTATAATTTAATATGACTTGATCATCCTCTGGATTAAAGATCATATGCTGACCTCTGCAGGATGATATGAGCAACTTTAGTGCTGTTTTTATACTCTATTTACAGCAGCAGATGGCATAATGATGCATTCAATTTCTGAGATGTTTCCATACGTCATCATTGTAGTCTGTGATTTAGTGAGTAATAAAGTGATCAAAATTGCTTTTGCTTTGCTTTTTATTAGTTTAGCATTTATAATTACCACATTTCCAGATTGGATAAATTAAATGATTTTATCATATTCTCATGTTATAGAAAACTGTTAATTACCACTGAGAGAAAAAGTCACCAATCAAAATGTTCAAGCTTTGAATTCTCTTGCATTGAAAGGATGCTTTAGTTAATGTTTAAAGATGTTTTATAACCAAACAGCTAATGTAGAGTTATTCGAGTCTGTTTGTGGTGTTTGTTACAATATTGCAGTTTTATTTATAGTGTCTCAGAGGGCATATGATGCAGTGCTCCACAAACTGCAACATTAAATGCATTTTTGTACATTTTTGTATTTCTTTTACATATAGATTGTTGAGTGTTTAGGTTAAATAGAAATTGTTAATTACAAATGAGTTTGTCTTAAATTATTTTCTGTGAATTTAAGAAAATATGAACATTCTATGACATTATAGAATTGTAGTACTAAATTTCTTCAGCTGAAACTTTTATCGATAGTGGCATCAGTTATTTTACTGCAGCTGTTCATTTATTTCTATTATTTAAACAGATTTGTTTGAACACATACAGTACTTGTACTTACTCCATACCATATTGTTTGATGAGGATGTGGGAGGGGTCGGCAAACTGTCATAGAGACATTTTTAGGTGGAGGCATCTGCACCTGCCCAAATTCTCCGTAATCACAGAAATAGCAACATAGACTGTATACAGATAGACATAAAAAGAACATGTGCGAGATAATGATTAAAAATAAAGATAAAATTGGGGTTGGGGGGAGAGTGGGGGGTAAGAGAGAAGGAGAATTTTTTGTTTTTGTATAATGTTTTAGCACCGTGGGGACAGGGGGCCACGGTGATACATTCCCATAGAGCCGCTGTACAAAAACCTCCCTCCATGTACAGTCAATTAGACAGAGACTAAGAATATAAACACTGCAAACATTTCTCATGGATTTTAACATTAAGTATAATAGATATATAGGAGAGAGGGATTACTAATATTTTGAGTAATTACTAAATTTTTTATGAATTTGAACAAATTTTATCAGCAGTAATTACATGTGTGGATACTTGAGGTTGGACATGACTGGATAATATGACAATTTTCCCTGTAGCAAATCGATGTATATTTTGGATTTACATGATTTTACATCGAACAGCCTCCTGGGAGACAACTATAATGGAATTAACAGAATTTTATATGATCATGGAAAAAAGGAATTCTAATGCAAATTTCGGAGTACTTCGAAACAATGTGCTTCTGGCTGGCAAGCATACTTTGGAAATGGGACAAAACTGACAGTTTTAGGTAAGTTTGCTTTAATTTAGGTAAATTTTCTTTAATGTTTAAATGCTACTACAGGCCAATATTCATATTGTCTTGCCTATACCTTTCATACGCTATTTTGACTAAACTACGACACCAGTAGGAAAGGGGCCTCCAAATCAGACCCAAATGTTTCAAATGATTTGTACCATATATTGTGTCGTAAATTTGTGCATACCGTCTCACTGTGACAATGCTTATCAAGCACACTTTGGAAATGGAACAAAATTAACAGTTCTAGGTAAGAAAGACTTTTAACTATACTCATATGTAGGCCTGCATTGGAATATTAGACAAAAATAAAAATTTGTTGAGTTCAAGTGGCTGATGATTGACCGTTAAGGTTAGACTACGCTGAAAAGTTGTGAAAAAATGCAGTGCAGTTTCAGTATTCGATCTGAGACCCTTTTTGACATGACAATCATATGCTGTGCCAATTATCAAGCCTATTTCGGTAACGGCACCAAATTAACAGTTCTTGGTAAGTACTATTTCAACTTCGCTTGGAAACCTCTCCAAATATACTGTGCTATATTATGGGTTGATAATTTAAATCACCATGATTGAAAGCATGAAATGTGAAATGCAATGCAAATATATCACAGAACTAAAAAACAAGAACTATGTATAGGATTAGTTAAATGTAAGGGTTATGAAGTTCAAGTAATTTTATCAGTGAGCCCGCATGCTGTGCTTTGGAACCAGCCATGCTATCTTTGGTGAAGGGACAAGATTGACTGTTCTAGGTAAGAACTTTTTCCTAAATGTAAAAGACTAATTAAATGCAAAGAATGTGTTTGCTAAGCACAATTACAAATGGGAATTACATAATATAGTTGAGTAAGTTTGTGTGAGACAGAAGTTTGTGATACTGTCTTGATACTCTGTGCTCAAACACACCAGCATATTTTGGAAACGGCACCAAACTTACTGTTTTAGGTAAGAAAAACCATGATTGTGATTATAAATATTGTATAATTAAGTGGAATGAAACAATAGGATCAAAAATGGTTGGAAAAGTAATATCTTTATTATGTCAAGTAACTGCTGTTTTGCTCAAATGTCGAATTTGTCTTGTTTGTGACAAAGTTCTCACACCATCCAAAATATGCAAAATATTGTTAGCCAGTGTGTCTGCAACATATTTCTATTCAGCATGTTAACCTTGATTATAGCCAGTGCTGTTTAGAAGTAGTATAAAATCGTTAGTTTTTTACAGTCGTTTAACATCAGTGTAATCAGTATAGTCCTGCACACTTTGGCGGTGGGACTAAACTTACAGTGACAGGTAAGATATTTTTGATTGAATTTGTTGGATAAATATTATTAAGTGCTGAATCTGTGGATGATTACTTGTGAAATAAGTCTGTGACCAGCCACTGATCAGTGTCCAGACCTGGCAGACAGCCTAGACATTTTATTAGTGCTTATGTGTGCTGTGTCAACTACTGCTCAGGCTTATTTTGGCGAAGGAACAAAATTAACTGTACTTGGTAAGAAAAACATTTCATATTGTTTAAATGGCAATGCTTAATCAAAAATGAGGCTTCTAATCAAAATTGCTGATTACTTTTATTGTATGTAGACACTGGTCACTTAATTCATTCTGAGGGTTCAAAACACTTCATTTAATTTGAAAAGTTTTTTTTTTTTTTTTTGTATTGTGCAAATAGTGATGTAGATGGTATAAAGAGTAGAGGAAGTTTTATCTGTATAGCGTAAAATCAGTGTGAACAACTACAACCCAGCTTACTTTGGTAATGGCACCAAACTCACAGTACTAGGTAAGAAATATTTTGACTTTATTGTGCATAGTCTTCTGCATCATAGCAAGAAAACTAAGAAAAATGTTTAAATTAATTAATATATTCTGGCATTGGGATTTAGGAAATAATCTTATCCTTTATAAAAGAAGTATAACGATGTATAAAAGTATAAAAATAATTGTCCAAAGCATAGAGAAAATGGCTAAGCATTTATAAAGCCTCAATGTTTAGACAAAGTATTTATAAAGCCTCAATGTTTAGACAAACTGTAAGACTTAAGTCCATAAAGTCAGAGTAATTTTATTAGTGCACATTTGTGCTGTGACTCTGGTGGTGGTCAAGCTTTCTTCGGCAATGGAACAAAATTAACAGTTCTCGGTAAGACATAAAATATTACAAAAATGTTGGAAATATTAGAAAATACTAAGATTATTTTGTAATGTATGTCTAGTAGTTCAACAAAGAAAAGATGTTTTCTGATCCTTCTGAATACTTCTTAGTGTTAGACAGCAGGCTTAGACATTTGATTGTTCGACATTTGATTTTTATAGTGTTGTGTTCCCAAGTTACTGAAAAGAAAAGAAAAAAAAAACTGTTAAATATGTAAGAAAGATCTTGAGGAGGTTTCATCTGTAGCATAGAATCAGTGTGATCAGTACGAACCAGCATACTTTGGTAATGGCACTAAACTTACAGTTCTAGGTAAGTAAATTGAGTATGTTAATGTTTAGACCTAAAGAAATGTTGTTTGTTAAGTACACTATGTAGAGGCTTGAAAGACTTTAGCGTTTGCTGTCTTGAGTAAATTTGTTAGTGCACATGTGCACTGTGACTCAGACTTCTCAGGCTTACTTTGGCAATGGAACAAAGTTAACTGTACTAGGTAAGAAAATCTAATTTTTTATATATATTTTTTAATGTTAGATAATATGAGTGGGAAAGTCTAAACAATCTTGACTATAGCTGAGGTTTTAACTGTAGCTTAGTATCAGTGTGAACACTGGCAGTGTTGCATACTTTGGCAATGGGACTAAACTTACAGTTCTAGGTGAGTAATTTGAGTATTATGTGTGATATTTAAATCAGAATATTACTGAAATGCTGCTATGTGATGTTCAGGTATTTATTGATTTCAATAGGCAACATTGGAATAAGTAATCTAAGCAAATTAGATTAATATATAATTAAGCAGAATTAATGGGGCATTTAGGTAAAAATGCCTTGGATTTGGCATACTGAGTGTATTTGTCAGTGCCCATGTATGCTGTGCTCTGGTACTTATCCAGCTTATTTCGGCAATGGAACAAAACTTACTGTTCTAGGTAAGAATATTCAAAAATGTTCATGTTGTTTCATTGATTGCCATAGTTATGCATATGCTGGACAGTAAAGCACAATGTGCTGAATTTTGTCAAATGGAGGTTAGTAACAATTTAAATCTGAGGTATTAACTGTTGCATAGAATCAGTGTGACCATGGGTAGTGAAGCACACTTTGGTAAAGGTACTAAACTTACAGTCCTAGGTGAGTAATTTAAACAATATTTCTGAACTTACTTTCATATTTAGGAATATATCTTGCTTAATATATGTCCAAAATGATATCTCTCTGATGTATAAATCACTATATGGTAAATTACTACTGATTGTACTAAAATAATTGTTCTATAGTAGATAGTTTTGCGATATCCACAGGGCATTCAAGTAAAATCCTATGCTGGGGCTTTAGCATTTGGTGTCTTGGGTAAATTTGTTGTCAAAATTAAATTTGTTTTCAAGAATCTGTTAATGTCTTAAAAATTAGGTTAGATGTTGTGGGATAAATGGCACTGTTTATATGAATCCATCTGTAGTTGACGTTTTAATTGTAGCTTAGAATCAGTGTGACCACTGGCACTCCTGCATACTTTGGCAATGGCACTAAACTTACAGTTCTAGGTGAGTAATTTGAGTATTATGTGTACATTTTAGAGCTTAATTCAAGTTAAAACCTATGCAAGGGGGTTAGCATTTGGTGTTGTGGGTAAATTTGTTAGTGCAGTTGTATGCTGTGACTCTGGTGTTGGTCAGGCTTATTTCGGCAACGGAACAAGGTTAACTGTACTTGGTAAGAAAAATCTAATTTTTATAATTATGTCAGATAATGAGTGTTAAAGTCTATGTGATCTTGATGAATCCAGCTGTAGCTGAGGTTTTAACTGTAGCTTAGTATCAATGTGAACACTGCCAATCCTGCATACTTTGGCAATGGCACTAAACTTACAGTTCTAGGTAAGTAATTTAAGTATGCTGTCATAAGTAAAACATTAGCACAGTACACAGAAATGTAGTCATGCCATGTTCTTTTATATTGACTTTAATATGCAATGAATTTTATAAGTTATAAATGTTTGTGTGTTATTTTTATGAAATTACTTAAATGGGATCACTTGCATTAAGTAATCTAAGCAAATTAGTTGCATATAATCGAACAGCGTTCATGAGCAATTTAAGCTAAAAAGGACTTGAATTTGGCATCCTGAGTGAATTTGTTAGTGCACATGTGTGCTGTGACTCTGGTGGTAGTTATCCCGCATATTTCGGCAATGGAACAAAGCTCACTGTTCTGGGTAAGAATATTCAAAAATGTTCATGCTATTTCACTGATTGCCAATGCCATCTTTATGCTAGACAAGGTGCAATGCACTTATGACAAATTGAAGTTGATAAAAAATTTAACATTGCTCTATGATATCTAAAATAATATTCAATTGAATCGAACTGGAATACTTCTCAGTAATCTTGAGATAAGCATTCTTTAAATTAGATGTATTGAGGTAAATGACCATCTGAGGTAATAACTGTTGCATAGAATCAGTGTGAACATGGCTGGTGGAGCACATTTTGGTAACGGTACTAAACTTACTGTCCTAGGTGAGTAAATTGCTAAATATTTCTGAACTTACTAACAAGTTTAGGAACACAATCGTGCTTATTTGATGTTCAGATCTAAAAGGAGGCTATTTTTTGGGTGATTTCAAAATTATATATTTTAATACATATCTTTAGTAGAATCATTATATGGTAAATCACTACTCATTGTACTAAAGTCCTATACTAGATCTTTTGTGATATTCGCAGGACATTTAAGTAAAAACTTATGCTAGAGCATTTAGTGTCTAGGGTAAATTTGTTAGTGCACATGTGTGCTGTGACACTGGTGCTAGTGAGGCTTATTTTGGCAATGGAACAAAGTTAACTGTACTAGGTAAGAAAAACTTTTGTATACTATTTTATTGATTGCATTGATAACACTGAAGGCCATTAACAAAAGTGAAACTGCTTTATGATATCTAAAATTGGTATTGAATTAACTGGCAGTTCTTGGGAACCCAATCATGTCTTAAAAATGTGGTTAGAAATAGTAGAATAAGTGGCACTGTTTATATGAATACAGCTGTAGTTGAGGTTTTAACTGTAGCTTACAATCAGTGTGAACTCTGGATATCCTGCATACTTTGGCAATGGCACTAAACTTACAGTTCTAGGTGAGTAACTTAAGTATTGTGTGAATTTTAGAGCTTAATATTTTTTATATGCTTTCTAAGATTGTGGAATAGGTCTAGTCTTATATTAAAAATGTAACTAGATATACTGGGATGAGTGTCAGTGTTCACATGCCCTGCATATTTAAGGTTTTAACTGTAGCTTAGAATCAGTGTGAACAATCAGAGTCCTGCACACTTTGGCAATGGTACCAAACTAACAGTTCTAGGTGAGTTAAATTAAGTTTTAATGTTTGATATTCATAACCTAATATTTAAAAATGATATCTGTAGTTTTGATGTTCTTATGAATCAGAAGAATTGAACATATGTGCAGTCTTTACAATTAAGTTAGATAAAGTGGGATAAGTGGCAATGCTTATATGATCTCTAGTATAGCTGAGGTTTTAATTGTAGCTTAGAGTCATTGTGAACAATCGCAGCCCTGCATATTTTGGCAATGGCACTAAACTTACAGTTCTAGGTGAGTAAATTGAGTAATCTGATATTTAACTATTTTAAAGGATTTTATTAGGTTATCTAAAATAATGGAGATTTGGAAAAACTGGACTAGGTTTAAAAATAAATAAATAAATAAACAAATAGTGTAAGTGGCAATATTCAGATGCATTTGCATTATAGCTGAAGTTTTAACTGTAGCATAAAATCAGTGTGAACAATGCCAACCCAGCACACTTTGGCAATGGCACCAAACTTACAGTTCTAGGTGAGTAAATGAAGCAATCTGCTCTTTAAGAAATTCAATGATTTTTACATTGTATAGTATAAATACTATATCTAAATGATGGTGTCTGAAGAAATGGAGTAGATTAATCTTCTTTAGGAATAGAGTTAAATATAGTTTACATGATCCACTATAGTTGAGGTTTTAACTGCAGCTTAAAACCAGTGTGAACTATGGCAATCCTGCATACTTTGGCAATGGCACCAAACTTACAGTTTTAGGTAAGAATATTTATATGCTTGTGTTTTGGAATTGTATTAGTTTGTAAGTTCTGTGAATGTGTTGGTAAAAATGTGACAAAGTATATTATATAATGATTTCAATTAAATCCAAACTGTAATAAGTGAATGGAATATGTTGACATGAATTGGCCTGGACCACTGGCATAAGAGCAAAACACTGTCACTTTTTTACTTCTGAGAACACTGTGTGCTAAAAACAGTGCTGAGTTTTGAGGTCTGAGTTTAAAGTACTAGAAATACAGGTTTAGATAATAGTCTGCCTTTAGACAAGCTTTTTGCATTACTAATATGGTGATATGTAAGCTCGTTGTTTTTCTAAAAATATACATTTAAAAACAATGAATATGCATGCATCTGACACTCAAGATCGCTCAAATGTGAATGGTCTATAGCACTGTTAAAAATGTGCATGCTGAGTGTTAAATGCTTTTCATGCTTTTTAGAATGTAATAAGTTGTAGGAAGTGATAGTTAAAGTGATAGGAAGAGTTTTACTGTAGCTGTTGAACAGTGTGAACAACAGACCTGCATACTTTGGCAATGGAACCAAACTTACTGTTCTGGGTAAGAAAGTAAATATTGTTTTTTGATAACATTTTGCTATTAGCTAGTTGCTTATTCATGTTATTAGCATATTGACTGTTTATCAGTGCTTATAAACCACAAATTAATGCCATTTCTGCATAAACATATTTTAGATCTCTTAATCCTACCTCAGCTACCTTACTATTAGTAAGCAACAATTTAGGAGCATACTGAGGCAAACGTTGAAGTTAATAGTTGAATATTTAGTTAATAGTAAGAATATTTCTATGCTTGTGTTTTGGAATTATATTAGTTTGTAAGTTCTGTGAATGTGTTGGTAAAAATGTGACAAAGTATATTATATTAATGATTTCAACTAAATCTAAACTGTAATGAGTTACCTCAGCTACCTTACTATTAGTAAGCAACAATTTAGGAATATACTGAGGCAAACATTGTTAATAGTTGAATATTCAGTTAAAAAGTTAATAGTTGAATATTCAGTTAATAGTAAGAATATTTATATGCTTGTGTTTTGGAATTATATTAGTTTTTAAGTTCTGTGAATGTGTTGGTAAAAATGTGACAAAGTATATAATATTAATGATTTCAACTAAATCCAAACTGTAATGAGCTACCTCAGCTACCTTTCTATTAGTAAGCAACAATTTAGGAGTATACTGAGGCAAACGTTGAAGTTAATAGTTGATAGTGAAAATTGGGCCTAAAATAAAATGTTCTGAGAGTTGCAACTGGCTGTTCTTTAGCAACTCTTGTTGTTGAGCACTATATGAATTTAATAGTGCTGATATACGTTATGCTCTGTAAAGTAAGATAGTTGCTGTGGTTTTCCTGTTGAAGAAGCAACTGCTCTTAGGAATTTTGTATTGTGTAATGGGGTTATAAATAGTTTTGTGTAATTTATTTTATGACAAGAACAAGAACAACAATAATAACAGCAATTATCATCACCATTATTATAAAACTACATATTTCTTTTAGTTGATGTTTCAGCAGACTGAAATGGCATGGTGAAAACTTTCCAAAATTGTTTATGTATGCATGTCTATATTAATATTTTGTTACATATGCTTATGTTTATGCTATATTCTATTTATATTTTTTTATAGAGCATGATTTCCAAGAACCAGAAGTAAAAATTATAAAACCCTCTGAAAATGAGGCGCGTTGTAAGGATAAAGTCACTCTTGTGTGTGTGGCCAGTGGCTTCTACCCAGACCATGTGAGCATCACATGGATAGTTGGAGGTGACGAAAAAATAGATGATGTAGCGACAGACCCTTATGCAACCGAAAATGAAAAAACATTTGAAATATCCAGCAGAATTAAAGTTCCTAAAAAAGACTGGAGAAAGGAAAGTAACATATTCACCTGCAAAGTGACCTACTACACAGAAAAAAAGGCTTATAAGGACAAATGGGCTAACATCAGTGGAACTGGAGGTATTTCATTAGACATAATAAAAAAAACAGAAACAAAGCACTGCTGTCTGTGAATATAATGCATTTTGCAATGCATGCTTCAATTCATTTTTATATTTTAATATTTTAATATTTTAATATTTAGGTCTTCTAATTAATTATTTTATTATATTACAGGGGGTGGATTTGAACCAGGTAAGAGTTTGCTCTTTTTTTTTTTTTTTGGATGTCTATCTGCAAAAGATGAATTAAGGTCAGAGGTTTATCAGTAAAGCTATGCTGAATATACAGATTTCATCTTTTAATTTCCAGAAGACTATTTAAAATCATCAAAGACGATGAAGCTGGCATACGGTGTGTTCATTGCTAAGAGTGCACTGTATGGCCTTGTCATCTTAGTGTACGTATTGAGAAAGGTAAGGATGATAAACTTTTATTTATCATGTATGATTTCAAACAGAAATTCTAGAAAAAAAATATTAACAACATAAGTGTTAAGTGTTTGGTCACATCGTAACTGTTAGATATTTAGATAGATTAATACATTATTTATTTATTTATTTTTCTGCATGTTTCAATATTAATGTGATATTTGTTACAGGGTTCATCTGGAAAGTGACTAAACTGAACATTCCTGGATTGATCGAGTTACCAAGAAAAGTCAACCCATTTACTCCATCCAGAAGACATGCTGTTTATAAAACTTAAGAGTTTATTTTAGTTTATTTCTCTCCTCTGTTCTTTTCTGAGTGTTTATCCCAGTGACAAGTCTGCAGTTACTTCAGATCAGATTAATCATAAAATTTATTTTTTAATGAATTTTTTTCTTTTGCTTTTCTTTTTCTTTTATTTTGTTGCTACTGTACATACCTGTAGTTACAATTTGCTAACCACTAACAGTAACAGTGCTGGGGAAAGTTACGTTTAAAAGTAATGCATTACATTATTGAGTTACTCCGTAAAAAAGTAACTAATTACGTTACGTTACTTTTTATGGAAATTATGTTACTTTTGAGTTACTTTTTCAAAATCTGGGCAAGGCTTGCTTGTTAGTTTTTAATATCGTCGCTGTCGGGCGGAATCCTCGTATCTCCAAAACCGTCATTTTTCAGGAAATGAAAAAAACTGCATATTTTTTGAGTTATTAAATATTTTATCGTTAAAGTTGGTATTATACCATATATTGCTATCATACACTGTTGTGTACCAACATTAAGACAACATTTCCCCAAAATCATGTTTTATCGGAGATACGAGGTTTTATGACTTGGGAGCAGGGAGATACGAGATTACGCCGTCATTGATAAGAATGGTACAGACACAGACTTCGCTGCTGCCAGCAGTTCATCAAAGTCTGCGGTCGCGTTGAGCCTTTTGACAAGAGAAAAGGCTTCAATAGTTAACCAAAGCTAACGACTGTGGTTACATACATCTTCCTAAACTCTATTTTAAAGGTTTAAGAGCTATGATGCAATACAAAAAAACTGAGTCCGTCTTTTTTCCCCTTAATTCTTCCAGAACAGCTTATACTACTGTTTCAGCTATTAACATAGTTACGTTTTGTATGCAATGCCAAAGTGGTTATATTTCGTTTCGTTTTCTTATTAAGTTAATTTAGAAAAACTTTTGGAGCATTTTTTTTGTTCGTTAAATATCAGTTTGTTTGTTTGTTTTTTTTTTTTACGAACAGCGGCCAGCGGAAGACTTTTGCCTTTTAGCCTAAATCATTACGACTTGCATAAAATAAAATCTATAGATCTAAAACAGTTAAAGTATCTATAGAACAATTTTAGTTTAAACATTAAACCTAGATAAATGTGCGCTATTATGTGAATATTGTTTTTGAAGAGGAGAAGCTGAAATCGCTTTGCAGGACATGAGGAGTCAGCGCGATCACATTTTTCAGCGAATAGGCTACATGCCTCACAAACATGACAAATAAATAAATAAATAGAAAGCTTTAAATTATTACTTAACGAAATAAAACAAATCAGAAAAAAAACGCTTTCATTATGTAATCCGGAAAGATGCTTTCCTTCAAAAGTTGCGTCCAAAGAAGTGATTGCGAGTCAGGGTCTTTGCGACATTATCTCAGAATACACTCGTTTATTAATGGATCATTCAAATATCTCCTTACTGTTTCCACCGACACATTCAATGCTAATTATTTTTGCCAGTGCTTTGTGACAAGAAGATGGAAGGGGACATATGCCCCGACGCTCCAGCGGAGTGAAGAAAAGGTGGAGATACGAGCTCTTCTCAGACAGTTGAAGTGTTCAAATGAGTTAAGAGATTTGCTCTCAAGCTATTTTCAACACTTTACATTAGTTAATAATTTATAAAAATTACAGATCCACGTGGGCACTGACCAATAGCATCGATTTGTGAAAAAATATGAAATTTACAAAATTTGGACATAGGAGGTTTCCGCCCGACAGCGACGATATAAAAGTTATATTTTTGTCAAATGTAAATGCCTTTTCACTGACGTTACTTATTTGAAAAAGTAACTAGTAACTAGATATTTTCTTGTCAATTAAACAGTAATGCGTTACTTTATTACGTAACTCACGTTACTTTTAATGTGTTACCCCCAACACTGACCAGCAAAACAGACTTAATAGGGGTGAAAATAATTAATTGTTTTTTTTTTTTATATATGTACTGTATTTTATATTACTGTATTTTATACATAAAGAAAATATATTACACATGAGTTTTATGCATAAAGATATTTCTCACTTACCAATTTGTTCACCAATTCAAGACTAATAGCTATTTTGATACTTTTTATTTTTGCTATAGATCATTTGGTAGTGTATATGGTACTAGCTGTTTAATTCTCAGGGAACATAACTTAATTGTACAACTTAAACTGCTTTAAATAAAATCCTCTGCAAAACGCATAAATGTGAAAGTCAATTGGTAGTCATTAACTATCATAGGACTGACAACGATCTTCCAACAACATAGTAACAGTGAGGCAACTGGTTGATTATATTCTGTAGCCTCTGTGGTCTTTATTTTCTTTGAGAGCCCCCCTAGTGAATACACTCTGGTCACTAAAACATTGTTATTAGGAGTAAATAACTTTTTTACCTCTTTTAGTGAACTGTCCTATCATTTGAATAAAACTAACAGAAATCTCATTGCACATCTACACACCACTTCAAAATTGGATGAAACAATCCAATCCAATCCAATCCAAACTTATTTATTTATTTGTTTGTTTGTTTATTTCTGAATGCTACTGAACGCTGGAGACATGTACCTGCACAAATCTTTATTTTCATTTTTTTTTTCCTCTCAAAAAGTACCTCCACTGGGATATTTGGTAACGCTTTAAATTACAGCCCGCAAAGAACTATGTAAGTATGCTGAACTTACAGCGTACTTATAAAGAACGTACGTGTAGGTATAAGGGAACAATATGTTAAGTTCGGGTAATAAGGGGGTAATAAGACTGATAATTAACCTGCAAAGAACTATGTAAGTATAAAGCATTTACGGTGTACTTACTGTGTAATTATAAAGAACATACGTGTAGGTATAAGGGAACAATATGTTACGTTCGGGTAATAAGGGGGTAATAAAACTGACAATTAACCCGCAAAGACCTATGTAAGTAAACTGAAGTTACACCGTAACTTTGTTGTAATTACAGTATACCTATTTAGTACATCCATGTAGGTATAAGGGAATAGCATGCGATATTTGGGAAATAACGGGGGTAATAAGCTGTGAATTTTTTTTTTTATACTGTAGCCTATCATTTATAACTAGGCTATTTAAAACTAAGGGCTACTATAATTAGGCTACATCGTGTACAGTGTACTGTATATGGCCTAAACAACAGTCTTATGTTGTGAATATGATTTAAAAAGACGATGTACTTTTCATAATTTTATATTAATGTTTTTTACAGGCCTAGATAGACTATTTCTTATAGCGTAGCTACATATTTAATATTAAAGGATACAAGAGGGTAATCAATAAGCTTTCATAAGGTAAGGAGACATGTGAATGATAAATTATAAACTCAACTCATTTCACTGGATGTCTAGTTTTGTTGTGAAATCTCCATCATGTATCCTTTAATATTAAATATGTAGCTACGCTATAAGAAATAGTCTATCTAGGCCTGTAAAAAACATTAATATAAAATTATGAAAAGTACATCGTCTTTTTAAATCATATTGTTGTTTAGGCCATATACAGTACACTGTACCATACGATGTAGCCTAATTATAGTAGCCCTTAGTTTTAAATAGCCTGGTTATAAATGATAGGCTACAGTATAATAAAAAAAAATTCACAGGTTATTACCCCCGTTATTTCCCAAATATCGCATGCTATTCCCTTATACCTACATGGATGTACTAAATAGGTATACTGTAATTACAACAAAGTTACGGTGTAACTTCAGTTTACTTACATAGGTCTTTGCGGGTTAATTGTCAGTTTTATTACCCCCTTATTACCTGAACGTAACATATTGTTCCCTTATACCTACACGTACGTTCTTTATAATTACACAGTAAGTACACCGTAAATTCTTTATACTTACATAGTTCTTTGCAGGTTAATTATCAGTCTTATTACCCCCTTATTACCCGAACTTAACATATTGTTCCCTTATACCTACACGTACGTTCTTTATAAGTACGCTGTAAGTTCTTTGCGGGCTGTAATTTAAAGCGTTACCGGATATTTTGTTTTCAATAATTTTTAAATAATACACTATTTAAAAAGTAAAAAGAGCATTTTGTAATTGTCAAATACAAGTTTATAGTTAATGATTAACCATTTGATTTCTAATTGTAGTTAGTAATTGCAGAAATTCTAACAACATTGAGGTTAGGTCTCAGAAAGTCTCTAGTTCTCTGCAGTTGGGATTTGATTTGAATTTCTATTATCATTTTTTTTTTCTGTTTTTGTTAGTTTTAATTACTGTTTAAATTATAATGCATATTTAAATGCACAGAAAAAAATACATTTTAGTGTACTATACCTGCTGCTCAAAAGAGGCCTCTCTGGGTAACAGCTGGGAGGCCACTATGGCTTTCATGGTCTCAAACTGAAAAGGGGCCCCCAAAAACAGAGTACCATTGCCCATTATTAGCTGCTCATTGTTGAGGTTTAGGTAATGAGATAAATCATCGTGTACTAGCTACGCAAAACTAGAATTTGGAGAAGGGACCAAACTGACGGTTCTAGGTAAGTCTGAATTTTGAAACTCTGAAATTGTACTAGTAGATATCATTCAATAAATGTACTTGTTTTATTTGAGAAATGCATTAAAATGGGTCATATTGAATATGTCATAGAAATGAAAAAATAAAAAATAAAAAAATTGACTGGCTACAGAAAGCATAAAGCACACAGACCATTAAAATACAAACGTACAAATTATTGTATCTATGTAAAATGCTTATTTATTCATAAACTTAAAATTATTGTTGTTATTAAATACGTTCCCACAAGTTTTTACTTAAAATCCACAAGTTTCTACTTAAATGTAAAAATACAAGTATTTAAAATAAGTTAAAGCATAAAAGCATAACAACTATTTGGAACTGCATATAACATACCTTTAGAATCTTTAGTTTCTACGTATAAGTTTCTAATAATTTAAATGTGTGTTTAAACAAAGCACCTTTATATTTGTTTTGTGTGCATTTCTTTGAATGGATACAGTATTTTATCCACACAGTATTAGCATAAAACATTCTCTAATAAAAAATACATGGAAGTAGCACCATTGTGTTGCCTTGGACATCAATGAAATATACAATTAAGTGATCATTGTAAAATAAATAAATAAATAAATATGCACAGCCTTTGCTGTGATTGACCAATCCAGATCAAGCATTTTATTGTTCCAAGTAATACTTACAAGAATAATTAAGATGGTATTTATTGTAAACAAATTTTCCTGATTTTCCGCTTTCCTTCTTAAGCTACAAACATCACTCTTCCTAAAGTCAAGATCCTACCACCTTCTCCAAAAGAAATCTGTTCCCAGGACAAGAGAGATAAATGGTCAACTTTAGTGTGTCTGGCCACGGGCTTTTATCCTGATCATGTGAGTGTTTCCTGGAAAGTGAATGGCGAAGAGAGACAGGAGAACGTATCTACTGACACCTCAGCTCAACAGGACAAGACAACATTAATGTACCATATTAGCAGCAGAATCAAAATTAATGACAAAGACTGGACGGATCCCAAAAATAACTTCACCTGTACCATCCATTTCTTCAACGGAGATGATTATATCACTGTCACAAACACCATAAACAGTCCAAAAGGTTTGTGAAAATGCACCAAATGTTATAATCAGGTTCAATAACTGCATGAAGTTCACACATTATGAAACAAGTTCAATATAGCGATAAGCAGCCTAATAGATATCAGTAAATATATAGAATAATATATGATAATAGATATCAGTAAATATATAGAATAATACATTTGCAGATGGCAATTTCTTTAATATATTTTTATGTTGAGATTGATCGTGCCGAAATAGTCTTTCGGCCAACGTATATTCTAAGATTGCTTATATATATAATTTCACAGTCATTGCTTTTGTCTTTAAGTGCCATTTCAGACATGTTTGTTTGTCTGTGCTTTTAGTGAAGCCAAAAGGATTGAAACTGATTGGCTTTGGCTACATCATATTCCTCAGCAAAAGCCTTCTGTATGCGCTGATTGTAGCTGGTGTGGTGTGCAAACTTAAGGTAATTCCTGACAACTACAATGCACATCTCACACATCAAATATGTACAGAATATATATATATATATATATGAAGAGTTCAGATGCAAAATCCTCTAAATCCATCTGACACATTTCTTAAAAAAATGCATTTTTATCAGGCCCAGATGTATAATTTCTATGTAAGTACTGGTACTTCTGATTGAGCTGAGGGTGGGATTTTGGCGAGTTTGAAGTAAAAGTATATTATGGATGTATAATATATATCAAGAGCATTCACTCAGTATCATTATCTCATTTTTGACCGAGATGGCTTTTAGAGGGTTTCACATCGGAACTCTTCATATATATATATATGGATGGATTGATACATGTGATCCCATAACATATGAAATTATTACTCTACAGTTTTCAGCGCAGAAGAAACAATTACCTGAGGACTGAGATACCTTGAAACTTTGTCAGCGAGAGGCCAGAAGCAATTGTTTTGATATTTACAAGATGTGTAAAATGTCTGTATATTTTCTACATTTTACTTGATACACCTTTGTTTTGTTTGTGTATGACATCAAATCACACTTTTTAATCATGAAAGTTTAATGTAAATAGTAACTGGATAAGAATGCATGTGAGAAACAGCGAGAAACAAATTAAGTGGAACATGATATAAAAAGGTTTCTGTTTTGTGCTATGACTAAAACATTTTACGTAATTCTGAGGCCTTTGTTTTACGAGAAACCGAGTATATTTGCATATGTTTTTTTTGTTTTCCAGTGGAAGATCTGCACTTTTGGAAAGTGTGGGTTGTTATCTCAGTTATGTAAGAATCTTCCATTGCAATAAGAAAAGAAAAACCTTAATTCAATAGATATTGTACCCTCTACATTTATCATAATGAGTTCTGAAGCTTTTCTAAAATTTCTAGAACAGGAACTTACAAAGTGATAAGAACAATGTGACTGCAACTGAAAACAAACAAACAAACAAACAAACAAACAAAAAACAACAGCATCTTGATTTTGTAAATACAAGTTCTTTTGAAATAAAATGTGTGTTCTGCTTCTATATTGTCTTTCTACATTGAATGGTGTGTACAGATGACTTATTGCTGTACTGATGCAGGTTGCTGTAGCTGAATGCAGGATGTGGTGTCAGCTCTTTGCAAGCAGCGTGGAGGTGTTGGGCAGGATGTGGTCAGAACGTTTTCGAGATCCATCCTGCCTCTTTTACACACCTGCTGCTGCACATAAGCCTCAAAGCTCATACACAAAACCAATAAAAACAAAAAAGAGCTGTTGGAAACTGGTGCAGAAACTGGTGATTCATTCGAGGAGCGTGTTTGCAGGTTTCTCTATCAACAGTCTGCAACACACACCCCCACATCTGTATTGTTTTTCTGGAACATGTTGAACTCATACATCATGAATCAGTTGCTCAGTCTGAGTAATCTGAAGCACATTATTAACCCTCTGGAGTCTGAGGGAGTTTTGGGGCCCAGAGAAGTTTTGACATGCTGTGATATTTTCATTTTTTTCAGTTTCTATATTATAATGGCTAAAACCTGATTACGCTGTATTCAGCACACTGCAACATGATCTCATGATAAGTCATATGTATTTTACGTGAAATGGGGGTCTACAAAACATACATTTACTTAGGTTTTTACAGGCACTAAAATTTACAATACTGATATATTTATAGCATCTAAACGTACAAATACTTACATATTTTAAGCATTTTAACATACAATAAAATGTAGTCTGTCATGTTTTTCTTATACTGTACAGAAATAGTTATGGTTAGGTTTAGAGGTAGCAGTGGGATTAGCGACTACAAAAAATATTTTCAATGCTATATTTTTTTACTAAAATTGTAATTTTCCTGCATATTTAGGTCAATTATGTTTTATATCTTTTTATATTCGCTATAAAATAGCATAGGTTTGGGTTTGGGTTAAGTGGGTCTATACAATCAAAATCTCTTACCGATAAAATGATAAACAAAGCATTGATACAAATATCTTAGTGACATAAATAACGAATGGTGTAATAAGTAGCGATTCATACATTTTAAACGTTGAAATACATCTAAATTTGACATTTTATCACAGGGAAGGGCAACTTCGGTCCTAGAAGGCCGCTCTCCTGCAGAGTTAAGCTCCAACCCTAGTCAAACACACCTAGCTTTCTAGTGATTTTGATTACATTGATAAGCTTGTTCAGGTGTGTTTGATTAGGGTTGGAGCTAAACTTTGCAGAAGTTGCCCATCCCTGTTTTAGTATCAATAAAAACATAAACAAATCTGGGTTTGTGCAAACATTACAGCATGTTTGACAAGTCTGTACTTTTGAAAAAACAGCATTTATGCGTGGTTCATTTTTAAGTCATTAAAATAAGGCCATAAAACATATTGTTAATTTTGCTACCTGGTCTCATGACAAAAACATGCCGAGATGTGAAATACGTACCAATAGACCAGTTATCAGTTTGTAAACATTCGGGATGCACACGCAGCATGGTGGCAGAGAACCCAGGAGAGATAGCCTTTAGGGCTAGAGAATTACACAGATACGGCACAAAATACTTTACGTTTTTTTTTTGTGGGCGATTCAGTGGCAGTCTATGGAGCCATGGATTAAAAGGTAAATTTGATTTTATATTTCAAAATTCTGACTTTATTTTCGCAATTACGAGATTATATCTCACAACTCTAATAAGGAAAAACAAATCTTCAGTCTCTCTGTTCCTCTTGGTTCAGAGTTTATATCTCACACTTCTGTCTTTTATTCCCTCAGAATTAACAAACGCACCAGTTTTGTGAAATCGAGTTGTAAAGTCCGAATTAGGAGATATAAACTTGCATTTGTGAGAAAAAAAGTCAGAATTGTGAGATAAAATTAATAAATATTATGTTAAAATTTTAACAGTAATAGGTTTAAATAATATTTCACGTTGTAACTGTAGGGCTAATACAATACATCCCTTATGAACATCATATGTGAATATTATGTAGACCTATTGTTTAAATCAAATGTATGCGTTAGAGTAAGCATAGCAGTTTTCATCCATAGTCTGTGTTTGGATTCAAATGGCATCTTTGACTGCAGCATTCTATAAAAATTATTTGCATTCTGATTTTGACATCAAAAGGCACAAAAAATATTTTTTTTTCTCTTATTCCATGGATTTTAACCATTTACCTCCACTTGTTACTAGTGTTTTTCTGCAACCACTATGCGCGTGCAGCTGCAACTGACGTCACTGTGATGTCTACTGATAATTGGTCTATAAGTACATATCACTGCAGTTTACAAAAATAAAAAAAAAGAACACTAGAGGCTGTAAAACTCTGACACAAAGTATGCAGAGATTGATAAAGCATAATTTTTGCACAATTACTTTAAGGAGATTATATTATGACTTAAAAACATGCAGGGATAATTGAAAACTGATGCTTTTGAATGTTAGCATGACATATTCAGCTTCATATCTATGGGTTTTCATAGACGTAGTTCATAGTTTGTTTGGTAGCTCTCGCAGTACTAACATGGACCTTTACTGAGGTGAAGAGCTCCGATTCAAATCCTGTGTAACCACGGTTCGACAAAAGAGTTCAAATCTACAAACAAGGAAGATTCAAATGGCGTCAACAAATGTGTTTTTATATTGGTTTTGCATTTGTTAACACTATCAAGTATGTTTAGGGTTGGGTTTGGTGTAGGGCATATTTCCAACACAATAGAGGATTAACTTTTAGCAACAGTCCCCTCTTAAACTCTGAACCCCTTAAATATGTACCTGAAGCAACGTAATACCCATGTATTGTACCCATATTAAAGGTCAACCTTACAAACCCATGTGAGCATCAAGTCTGAATAGGAGAAAGCGGTAGAAATGGCTCTCTCCAATATTTTGATTTTGAACTGCAGTACCCATTTTAACCGCTAGCTGTCAATCTTACATACTGCACATTTAATGTAATAAATATGTCCCAGGGTTCAATTATTAAATCTGTGTTTTAGTGCCACTCAGTGAAAATTTCTTTTTGAATCAAACGTGCATTAAGGTACGTAAAAACGGTGCTGCTAAAAAGTACTTAGAGGTACATATTTTTATGAGACTGGTTTGTAATTTTTCCAGTAAATTATATAAATTTATATAAAATATAAATATATAAAATCTAATTTTGTTAGTGTGCTCTTCAGTAACAAAGAATACTGTTCCTGTTAACCCCCATGTAATATGTCAAAATATACTTAATATTTTAGAAATGCTTTCATCACTTTTATCTCATTTTAGTCTTATGAGAACTAATTATAACAAAATGTCAATAACATATTTCAAAAGTCCTATAAAAATATCCAAATGTTGCAAGTAGTTGTAAGATGTATATTTGCACCTGATTTAATGTATTTTTGTACACTAAGTTTTACTAGGACCAGTTTGAAGTAGCCATACTATAATGTATAACATTTCTGAAAATGATGAAACATTTCCTACACTGTGATAAAAAGAGGGTTAATATTTCTATAACATAATTCAAATGTTTTTGATTAGGCCAGAGAGACATAAATCATTAGGGTCTGTGGGACTCAAAATGTAAAAACAGTAAAGACAATCTCAACACAAGAAGTAAATTTTACTGCAGATTATTATTATTTTTTATTTTTTTATTTTTTTATTTTTTGGGACTAAATTTATGTCACACCTCTTTCAATCAAAGTCTTTTCTGACAGAGACTCAAATTATATCATCTAGCCTTCAAATTAACTCAAAAAGCAGTTTTTGTCCCTAGGGGTTTTTGTACAGCTTTCATTGCTGTCTATTGTACTGTGGGGACTGGCTGCACAGAACCAAACAACAGAACCAACTTCGGTTACACTTTTGGACTCCAGCACTATCTGAAGAAGCCCTGGTCTGTTAGATGAAAAATCCCCCACGCTTGCTGGATCCACCATTCCTACACCCAAAGAACTGAACATCAACTTAAAACCATCTGTCGGGGTCCAACGGTACCAGTACAGATTTGGGTTGTCAGTGCCTGTGATGGAGCAGACTACCTTCAGTGGTTGACCTGGTTGAAGAATAAGCACCAATGGGTTTTGGTCTACCTGAAGAGCTGAGATAAAAATAATTAGAACAAGTTTTTGAAGTCTTAAAACATTGTAAAGCTGGTTTTGAGCAAATCAGCAGCTTACAAATAGTGGCAGGCCATTGTAATGTAACAAACACGATAGCAAAATGCCAGTGCATCGTGAGTAGCTGAACTCAGCAAAGTCTTGAGGCTTAAATAATCATATTGTGCCTCTAGAGGTGGGGTTGGGTGGTGTAGCTTAGTGGATAAAGATCTAGGTTGGTAATGGTTGGTTTTACCTCACAGGGGGAAATCCATCAACTATCAGCACTTGAGAAAGGTATTATATAACAGGATGGTTGAGGGGAATGTTCATGCACTGTACTGTACAGTACTGTAAGTCACTTCCAAAGAAAAATAAGTTTATTGAAACCGATTAAGTTAAAAAAGTAGGCTGGTAGTTATTTGTTCACTGTACTTCCATGTAAATGTGAATTTACATCAAGACTGAATTAATGGCATAATTATATCCAAGAATTTATCCATCTTGTTGGCCATGTTTTGTTGGCATATGTTGCATAAGCAACTTTAACATGAGAAAATGAGTTCTGATGCATCCACTTTTACCATATCTAAAATTCAGATTTAAACATTTTATTTTAACATTACACCATTATGATTATAATTCAGAATTCAGTAACAGCACAAGACCATGTGTAATATTAGTTAGTAGACGTGAGAAACAATTTATTGTACTAACTGCAAATAAATACATACATACATACATGGAGGCATCTAGCCTATGGGTCCACTGCTTAGCCTTAGCTAAACATTCAGAGCCCTTTGCATAATGGCTGCTGTCGACTTCATGTTACTTCGGTTATGTTTCGTAACTAAATAACAAATAAATGTTGATGTCTAAATGCCATATATGCAATAATCATAAATGTATTGTTATATTCATTATATTCAGTAAAGAACTACACAGGACACAAGATATTATTGTTATCAATTCTCTTTTAAGGAAGAGGAAGTTAGAGAAATATGAGGTCTGTGAGCCGCCTCCATCCTCATAATACCTGTAATGTTATATGTTAGTGCCATCTACTGGATTCATGTCATACTGGGTTCAATGTATGACAGTAATGGCAAAGCGTTTTTTCAAATAACCTATTATAGTTGTTATGAATAATTACATATTACTATATTACATGTAGTTATTATGTTATATAAATTACTTTGACACACACACACACACACACACACACACATATCACAAATCTCATGTTTCTGTAAATTCAGTGCTGTACTGTATATCAGAATGTTGCCTTTGTCCTTTAAACTGAATTGCCTATCAACTTTTTTTGATGGCTGTTTTTGTTGTTGTTTATTAAATACTATTATTCAATAAATAATATTTTATATAAACAAAATTTTATATAAATTATGTATTTAATACTCTACATACTAGTGTTTTTACTGCACTATAAGTTTTAAGTTTTACTATAAGTTTTTAATGAAGCAACTCAACATTCCTTTGTTACTAGTTTTAAAGTGATGTTTTGGAATTACTAATGGAGGCTTGGGCTCAGCTGTTCAACTGTCAAACTTTGATTTGTGAACTTTGAATCTGTGGTGAAAGGAAGTAGTTTGCAAAAAAGATGGCTTTTAAAGGCACTCCATTGTTATTTAACATATTTACACACTCGTGCCATCTGACTATTGTATAAAAGCAATATCACATTCGTAGACGTGAGATATGGCTGTATATCGGCACGCTGTGGTTACCTGCAGTACTTGGCCTGCAGCCTCGTGCCTATGGCTGAATCACAGCAGTGCCGATGTCCAGCCATATCTCACATATACTTGTGTGATATTGCTTATATATATATGTATATATATATATATATATATATAGGCATAATGCATATATAGGCATAATATATAGTCATAATGCAGTACTTTGGGGTTCATCTGTGCAGAACGTCCCGTGGAACCCATAATATTGGAGTCTGTGGAGCATCACTGGTTTCCGAAAATAAATACATAAAAATAATCAGACTAATTTTAATATTAAATACTAAATAATTTAATATCTCATGTAGGCCAAAACAATGACAGGCCTATACGAACTGATATATAACCTGAAATATGTTGCAAAATTGTCAGTTTAAGGAATATTAGTGAATTTTTTTGGGTTAGATTAGAAGTTACTCTTTCTTTATAGTCTTTTTTTTTTTTTTTTTTTCATTCAGAGACATGCAGTATTTACTGTAAATTCAGTTGTGTTTAAATTTCAATATCTTTTAGCCTTGTGGTGAAAGATTTAGTTTGAAACCTTATAGATTGAATGTCCTCACTATACATGAACTATATTATATAAGCCTATAAGCCTTGATTGCTCGAGGGGGAATGTCTATTGAAAAAGTCTGCATGTCTTTTTAGATGAAAAATATATTTTGTTCACTGAAATTCACTAAGGAAGTTTTTGTACAGCAGCACAGCCAGTCTGTGTCACTGTGTTCACTCACTGCACAGAAATACACACCACTGTCGTCAGGCTGCAGATTTTTCACTGTGAAAGACCCTTCCTCAGCTACAGTCTTAATAGCTGAGTATTTATCGGCAGAAAATTCACCAAAATCTGGTTTGCCGCCTTTCATTGTGAAAGCAATGAGTTTCATTGTTTCTCCCTGCTGCTGTCGGAACCAATACATGTAGAAATAGAGTTGACCTTTAGTATGACTGCAGTTCATTTCTGCAGATTTACCCTGCGGAACCCATAATATTGGTGTCTGTGTAACATCACTGGATACTGCAAAAAATAATATTTGTTAGATATTTTTCCCTTTACTTAAACAAAACAATATACAGCATGAACTGATATGCTACCTGAAATATCCTGCAAAATTATCAGTTTGATGATTATTATTATAATCATGTTGGTTCTTTGGCTAGATTAGATGTGCCATAAATACAGAAGAGAACTGTAAAAACTTTCTTGATGAAGCACAGGATGTGACATCACTATGACATCACACAGTAAAATCACAATCACACGTCACACAATCTATGAGCCACTACTCCTGTAATATACTGTAAATGTTAACATTTAGCACCATCTGCTGGATTATGTACTTTTGTGGCTCAACCACTACTGTGTTGTTCAGTGTTGCAACAGCTTCTGCTATGGCTTTGTTTGAAACTGTTTTCATTGAAGAAGAAAAAACAGATAATGTAACCATTAATATTGTGTCTTAAATGTAAGAGGCTAAATAATAATACAGATTGTTAAACTGTTTATGCAGTCATGCTGCCTCCATTGAGGCCTGCAGGTAAGGAGGCAGCAAGATTGTGTGATGGTTACTATTACAGCAATGTTGTTATATGGTCATAATGCACTTTTGTGAAAGTGACTTTGCTCTTGTAATAATAACAAAGTGATTGTATGTAACATTTAACATGATATACTTATACTAATATAGCCTTTTGTTCCAGGATTATTCAGTGCTTTTGAACAAATCAGTTAAGTAAATGATTCAGTGACTCATTCATAATGACAGTTGTTGCCACGAAACTTGCAGAAAGGGTCACTACCAGTTTTTTTATAATAATATTATTAAATATTATTATTATCATTATTTGGAAGCTGGTGGTAACAATAAATGGCATTTTGTGGCTTAAACACTGCAAAGTAATTTGTGACATTTGATGCAGATTTTCTAAAGATCCTACAAGTATAGTGAAAGTGCAAACCAACAATATAATTTCAACAAAATTTCATTATCATTATAAACACCTTTGGTTACACCTGTTCTGCATTTCCACAAAGTATGAAGCTTGCACATTTTTAGTTTTTGTACAGCAGCACAGCAGGTCTGTGTCACTGTGTTTACTCACTGCACAGAAATACACACCACTGTCATCAGGCTGCAGCTTTTTTACCGTAAAAGACCCTTTGTCTGCCACAGTCTTTTCAGTTGAGTATTTATCTTGAGAAAATTCACCAAAGTCTGGATCGCTGTTTATCATTGTAAAAGCAATGAGTCTCATGGTTTCTCTCTGCCGTTGTCGAAACCAATACATGTACAAATATTCTGCACCCTTAGTATGACTGCAGTTAATTTGTGCAGATTCACCCTGTGAAACCCATAAACTTGGTGTCTGTGTAACATCACTGGATTCTGCAAAATAACGATATAATTAATTACATTTGTTTTACAACTAAGTCCAAACCAATATTATACAGTATAAATTAAATATATCCTACCTGAAATATGCAGCAGAATGATCAGTTTAAAGATTATTAGTATAATCATGTTAGTTCTTTGTCTAGACTAGACCATATGCCACACATGCTGAAGGAAACTGTGAAAGTTATAAAGTGGAAGCACATGATGTGACATCACTAAGACATCACTTTGTCCCTTTAGTGTTTTTGGATAGATTAAAGATGTCTTTAATCTAAAAAATACTGTCACGAACAGTACTGAATTCAAGTTTCAGACAACTTTTTCACATCATTAACAGTTTATTGAAAGTAGACAGTACGAAGACTTTACATGGATCAGTTCCATTATGTAATGATCTTCTCAATTTTTTCAGTTCAAAAATTGATAATGTTCGCAAAGACATGCATAGTTCTTCTAGACCTCATGGCTTTGCAGTTAACTTATCAAGTGTTTTCGGTATACCTTTTTCTCATTTTCTCTTAGTTTCTTCTGAGTCTCTCTGTGCACAGGTATCTTGTATGAAAGCTTCCACTTGCATACTTGATCCTATACCATCCAGTTTATTTAAAGCCACATGGTTTTGCCTAATCGAGTGGAAACTGTCTTTGGTGTATCTGGGACTGTATTAGGTCATATTTTATGGGTTGCAGTCAATTTGTCTATATGAATGGTTTTAGATCTGATGTGGAGACTGTGTGCACAGGTGTCCCACAGGGCTCAGTTCTTGGTCCCCTGCTTTTTAGCATGTACATTTATCCTCTTGGTCAATTATTAAGATCTCTTAAACTCAGGTATCACTTTTATGCTGATGATACTCAGATCTATATACATTCTCAACCTGTCCAACTTGTGGATGTTTCTTATCTTTCCAGCTGTATTTCTAAGATTAAGCTGTGGATGTCTGATAATTTTCTGTCTTAATAGCTCCAAAACTGAAGTCATGCTTCTTGGCTCTCCCCATCAACTGCGTAATGTTGATTCTATAGAGCTATCAGTGGATCGTGTTGCCTTAGAGCTACAAAGTAAGCTAAAAAAAGGTTGGTGTTATTTTTGATGCCACTTTGTCGTTTGACCCTTTTGTACAGAATACGGTAAAGACATCCTTTTTTCATCTTAGAAATATTGCACGTATTCTGCCTATGTTGCCCTTTTCGGTTGCTGAAAGATTGATTAATTATTTTGTTTTCCCGCGAATTGATTATTGCAATGCTCTCCTTGCTGGAGTGTCCAAATCTTCTCTTAATAAATTGCAATATTTGCAGAATTCAGCAGCTAGAATTTTAACTGGGTCTAGGGCTGGTGATCATATAACTCCTGTCTTGGAGACATTACACTGGCTCACTGTTAAATATCGTGCAGATTTTAAAGTTTTAATGCTCACATATAAGGCCCTGCATGGTCTTGCTCCACAGTATTTGGCAGACCTCCTAATACCTTACACGCCATCCCGTAATCTACGATCATCTCAACATAATCTTCTAGTTATTCCTAAAACACGGCTGCGATCTAGAGGTGACAGGGCTTTTTCAACCTATGCTCCAAAATTGTGGAATTCTCTCCCAGCTGACATCAGGGATGGTAATTCTTTATCTGTTTTTAAAACTTCACTTAAAACATTCTACTTTAGGAAAGCTTTTACATGATTAGTTTTTTTTTGTTGTTGTTGTTTTACTTTTTATGATTTATATTTTGTGATTGTATCTTTTGTTGTTTTGTTGATTGTATATTTTCTGTTACTATTTCTATATATGTTTTCTTGTTCAGCGCCTTGATAAAGTAACTTTTAAAGGCGCTATATAAAATAAATGTATTAGTCTATTATTATTATAGTTTTAGCATGCTAATGGTTTTATGACAATGTTAATGTGTTTGTTCTTGGCAGCAAGATCTGCTATGTGTGCTTCTGCACAGCAGCTAAGGCTTTGCAACTGCCAGTAGATACACAGACATGCTGCTGTGAGCATTTCCAGTACCGATCTGCCCTATACCCTCACTACGCAAGGTGCGTAGGGCCCCGCAAATTATGCAAGGCCCCGCCCCCGCCTCCCTGTCAGCTCACCGGTCAATGTTTACACCTTACCGCGTACATAAGTTTGATGACAACGGAATGGAACTGTGTTTTCTAAAATGCGCGTGCAGCCGTGCACAAAACATATATATATATATATATATTTTTTTTTTTTGTCTCTATTGCTTTCTCTGATAAGAAAGCAATAAATTGACTTTTGATTTATTGATTTTAAAATGTTGATTAGCTGGTTATACTAACTGGTCATAGATGTACATTCATCACCATCAAGTACACTATGAAGAATTGCTCTACATGCATAAACCAGGTTATTCTTTAACAGGATATGCATTTATATGATATCAGAAATTTAGTTGTCACTATTTATAATGTCTTGATAATAAGAGTGATTTCTGCAAGTAACAGTGCAGTTAGTTTGCTGCTTATTTTCTGTAAAATAATGTTAATATTCACTTTAATATACAACTTAATATAATATTAATATTAAAATTCAACTTGATTAAAAATATTATTTTCAATAAATATTTCTACATTTCATTCTGCATTGTTCCACTTATTATTTGACCGACATATATAGCGAATTGTTTTGTTTAAAGGAGAGAATGGTTTACATGGCTCATGGCTTAGGTAGAAGGGCCCCTTAGCAGAATTTTGCTTAGGGCCCCAGGGAGGCCAGGATCGGCTCTGAACATTTCACACAGTGGTTCTCAATTTCTTTCAGAGCTTATATTCAATCTTGACCAAACTCACCTGCCTGATCTTGATATGTCACCAGTAAAAGAACAGTGCATGAGGTTTTCATTTTGTTAATGGTTTAAACAAGAAGAGACAATGAAAAAAAAAAAAAAAGTTTGTTTGAACTGAAAGAGAATTGACTTAATGCACCAAAAAATCTTAGGAACGTAAGATGCTACTCCCTTAATATACTGTAAATGATAAAACAGACAACTTAATAACTAATATTCTGTCTTAAATGTAAGTAGCTACATATTAATTCAGATTGTTAAACTGTTCATACAGTCATGCTGCCTCCATCGAGTATTGCAGCGAAATTTGTGGAATATTTGTTATTACAGTAGTGCTGATATTTGGCCATAATGCATTCTTGTGAATGTGATATTACTATTGTAATAACAAAGGGATTAAATGTGAATAAATGTAACATGATATAGGCTTTTACTAATATAATCTTTTGTTCCTGAATTGTTCAGTGGTTTTGAACAAATCAGTTAAGTAAACAGTGTTGGGAGTAATGCGTCACAAAAGTAATGTATTACAGTAAGGTATTACTTTTTACTGTAACGCTGTAGTGTAAGGCATCACTATTCAATTTTCAGTAATATATTACTCGGTACATGTTCAGTAACGCTTGCGTTACAACAAACTTTTCGCCTAGGAGACATTAACAAATCAAAAATCCCACAAGTAAGTTCTATTTCCTGTTCGTGAACAGACGCGTGTGGTGTAATTCATCTCTCTTTCGCTGGTGGAACGTTGTATTTTGTAACGCGGCATGATTTCAGCCTCTGAGCTCAAGGTTCGCGGCTATTGGACCCGTCTGGTTCGCTGTAAGCCCTAGCGCTCACTAGCCAGTGGAAAAGCGGCAAATGGCTAAAAATGGCACGCAACAGTACAGTGGTCGGATGCTCACTTTGTGCATGACAGTTTTGTGTTGTGAGCAAAATGAATAAAATGTCACTGGAGTTTACATAGACCTGTTGTGTCTAATATGAATATACCCAAGCTATTCACAGATATTGCCAGATAATCACTTTACCTCTACCATACTTTTAACAGACTTAGATCATTTGTAATTTTAGCT
This sequence comes from Cirrhinus molitorella, assembly GCA_033026305.1. NCBI lineage: Eukaryota > Metazoa > Chordata > Actinopteri > Cypriniformes > Cyprinidae > Cirrhinus > Cirrhinus molitorella. The sequence goes on from CM065135.1 coordinate 12,783,416, forward strand.
GTCATCCTTTCTTGCATTGTCTTGAACTTTCACTTCGCCAATTATAAAATATATTGTTAGTAGCTTGGATAGACCACAGTAGACCTGCGCGGGACGGATTTTTCAGTCCCACTCCTACAGAAATATATGTAATCTGGTCCCGCTCCCGCCCGCGTCATTCATTTTTGTCCCGCTCCCGCCCGCATGAATGTAACCTACATAAACATAGGCTACATAATGATAAGAACAGCGTATAAGCAAGGCGGCTACACCGCACAACTGAAAGACGCAACACAACACCATCTTATCACAAAGCACCGGCTAAAGTAATTACAATGAATGTGTGGGGGGAAACAGTAAGGAGATACTTGAATGATTCATTAATAAACTAGTGTATGTTAAGAGTGTGGCAAAGACCCTGACTGGCAATCTCCTCTTTGGATGCACCAGAGAGAAATGCATCTTTACGGATTACAAAATGAATTTTTTTTTCTCGATTTGTTTTATTTCCTTAAGTAATAATTTAAAGCTTTTTATTTAAATATTTATCACGTTTGTGAGGTATGTATGCGCTGAGTTTTGGTTATTTTTTGTGAAGCGCTGCTATTTAAGTAGCCTACAAGACAGAACTTTATTTTTAAACTTTATTTATTTCTTTATTTTATAAGCATTGTGTTGATATTGTGGGTGCACACAAACAAAAGCAGACCCTTAACATTTCCAAATGATGTATTACTCTTACCTTTGTAAGCAAAAATGACGGATAATTTAAATTGTTTCTGCTGAAAAAAAATGCGAATTATTGCGCTTAAAAAATATTACACCTAATAGCACACATTTATCTGTTTAACATTTAAACTAACATTGTTTTATAGCTACTTGAGATGTTTTATATCTATAGATTTTATTTGTTGATCTGAGAAGGTAAATTGATCAAACAGACTATGAACGTCTTCCGCTGCCCGCTGTTCCTTACTTTAAAAAACAAAAACTTACATTTAACAAACAAAATAAATGCTCCAAACATGTTTCTAAATTAACTTAATAAGAAAACAAAACGAAATATAATCACTTTGGCATTGCATGCAAAATTTAATTAGCCTATAAGCTACCTGAAACAGTAACTTAATAGAAACTGCCTATTCTTGGGCTTGCTAATCATTTTTATGTTATATGAGTTGTTCTTGCTGCTTTTGTGCAATAGATGAAGAACAATTTATTTGTTTTCAGATATTTAATGTTTAGATATTTCTATTTTGCGGGAGTCCCGCGAATCATTTTATTTTCCCGCATCCCGCGCACACACAAGCCTCTACCCGCCCGCACCCGCACTCGCCCATCAAGTTTTGTCCCGCGCCGCACTCTGTGGGGTCCCGCGGTACTCCCGCGGGAGTGCAGATCTCTAGACCACAGTCATTAGGCTACATCATGTCGCCTTCTTCTGGATGTAAAATGATCTGAGGTACATTTTGACATTTTAGGAAGTTAAGTTCTACTTCTGTAATTATTTTGGTGAAAGTAACTCAGAAGTAATACAGGAGTAATGTAACATATTACATTTCTGAGACAGTAATATTGTAAGGTAAGGGATTACTTTTAAATAACAGTAACAATAATCTGTAATATATTACAATTTGGAAGTAACTTGCACAACACTGTAAGTAAATGATTCAGGGACTCATTTATAAAGATTGTTGATGTTGCCATGAAACTTGCAGAAAGGGTCACTACCAGTTTTTTTTTTTTTTTTTTGTAATAAAATGTATTCATTATTATTATTATTATTATTATTTGGAAGCTCTTGATCACAATATATGGCATTTTGTGGCTTAAACACTGCAATGTCATTTAGTGACATTTTTATGCAGATTTTCTAAAGATCCTTACAAGTATGGTGAAGTTGCAAACCAACAATATCATTTAAACAAAATTTCATTATCATTATAAACACCTTTGGTTACACCTGTTCTGCCTTTCCACAAAGTATGAAGCATGAACATATTAGGTTTTTGTACAGCAGCACAGTAAGTCTGTGTCACTGTGTTTACTCACTGCACAGAAATACACACCACTGTCTTCAGGCTGCAGCTTCTTCACTGTGAAAGACCCCCTCTCAGCTACTGTCTTTTCAGCTGAGTATTTATCTTGAGAAAATTCACCAAAGTCTGGATTGCCATTTGTTATTATAAAAGCAATGAGTTTCATAGTTTCTCCCTGTCGTTGACGAAACCAATACATGTACAAATAGTCTGCACCCTTAGTATGACTGCAGTTCATTTGTGCAAATTCACCCTGTGGAACCCATAAACTTGGTGTCTGTGTAACATCACTGGATTCTGCAACATAACAACAAAATTAGTTAAATTTGTCTTACAATCAAGTCCAAAACAATAATATACAGTATAAACTTAAAGATATCCTACCTGAAATATGCAGCAGAATGACCAATTTAAAGATTGTTAGTATAATCATGTTAGTTCTTTGGCCAGACTAGACCATATGCCATATATGCAGAAGGAAACTGTAAAAGTTGTAATGAAGAAGTACATGATGTGACATCACTATGACATCACTTTGTCCCTTTAGTGTTTTTGGATAGATTAAAGATGTCTTTAATCTAAAAAATACTGTCACGAACAGTACTGAATTCAGGTGTCGTTTTCGCATGCTAATGGTTTTATGACAATGTTAATGTATTTATTCTTGGCAAGATCTGCTATGTTTGCTGCTGCACAGAAACTAAGGCTTTGCAATTGCCAGTAGATACACAGACATGCTGCTGTGAGCATGTCACACAGTGGTTCTCAATTCTGACCCAGTTTCTTTCAAAGCTTATATTCAACCTTGACCAAACTCACCTGCCTGATCTTGGTATGTCACCAGTTAAATAACAGTGCATGAGGTGTTCATTTTGTTTTTGGTTTAAACAGAAAGAGACATTAATGAAAAAAAAAAAAAAAAAAAAAAGTTTGAACTGAAATAGAATTGACTTAATGCACCAAAAATCTGAGGAATATAAAGTACTACTCCTGTAATATACTGTAAATGTTAACTTTTAGCACCATCTGCTGGATTAATGTCTTTCTGAGGCTCAACCTTTACTGTGTAGTTCAGTGTTGCAGCAGCTTCTGATATGGTTTTGTTTGACACTTTTCGTTGATTTCAGTAAAAACAGACAACTTAACAACTAATATTATGTCTTAAATTTAAGTAGCTAAATATTCATTCAGATTGTTAAACTGTTCATACAGTCATGCTGCCTCCATCGAGTCCTGCAGCAAAATTTGTGTAATATTTACAGTAGTGCTGTTATTTGGCCATAATGCAGTCTTGAATTCGATATTACTATTGTAACAACAATGTGATTGAATGTGAATAAATAAATGTAGCATGGTATAGACTTATACTAATATAGTCTTTTGTTCTTGAATTATTCAGTGGTTTTGAACAAATCAGTTAAGTAAATGATTCAGTGAGAGTTGCTGCCATAATAACTTGCAGAAAGAGTCACTACCAGTTTTAATAATGCTATTTATTAACTACAAATACAGTGAAATTATGGTGAAATTACAAACCAACATTTGAATATCATTTCAACAAAATTTCATTATCATTATGAACACCTGTGATTACACCTGTTCTGCCTTTCCACAATGTATGAAGCATGAACATTTTAAGTTTTTGTACAGCAGCACAGCAGGTCTGTGTCACTGTGTTCACTCACTGCACAAAAATACACACCACTGTCTTCAGGCTGCAGCTTCTTCACTGTGAAAGACCCTCTGTCAAGTACTGTCTTTTCAGCTGAGTATTTATCTTGAGAAAATTCACCAAAGTCTGGATTGCTGTTTGTTATTATAGAAGCAATGAGTTTCATAGTTTCTCCCTGTTGTTGATGAAACCAATACATGTAGTTATAGCCTGCACCCTTAGTATGACTGCAGTTCATTACTGCAGATTCACCCTGTGGAACCCATAATACTGGTGTCTGAGTAACATCACTGGATCCTGCAAAGTAATAATACATTTAGTTGGATTTGTTTTACAATCAAGTCCAAAACAATAATAAACAATATGAATTTAAAGAGTCTCATTATACCTGAAATATTCTGCAGAATTACCAGTTTGATGATTAATAGTATAATCATGTTAGTTCTCTGGCTAGATCAACACATTGCATAAATGCAGCAACTGTCAAGGCTTTAATGGGGAAGTGCAGGATGTGACATCACTTTGACATTCAAGTGTGTAAAGCATAGCATTCCATTATACGTACCATTATTATTATTATTATTATTATTAAATTATTTATTTTGCTTACGTTTACAAATTCATAATTACAAAATAAATATATAATAACAAATAATGTTTTATGGTGCAGGTTAATTTAGGACTACTTTAGGACATCTACCATAACTATGTAGGAAGCTGATCTGTCAATATGTCTTAAACATAACTGAGAGGTCCACATTATTATTGCTAGTTAGAAGTATACAATATATTAAATTAAGTCAAATTTGTAATCAGTAATTGGGCAGATGTACTTTGCATTGTTAAACTAGTAAATGAGTAGTCCTACAGAACCTAATTTGTAAATGCATGTTATTAATTATATTGTGTATGATTCATCCATGCATGTTTTGTTTTACTTATTTTTATTTATTTTATTTTGACATTATACATTTTAATCAGAAGCTCTCGTTTAGATCTACCTCCATCCAGTCAACAACAAATGGATAACCAAATCCCCTAATAATAAGTTTCATTCAAATGCACAATCACAATCACAATATGAAAGAAAACGTCTCTACTTACATTTCGCTGCTTTAGGACTTCATTAAACATCCATCAGCTCCTGTTTTTTGTTTGTTTGTTTTTTTTAAAAGCGTGAAAAGATTGTAAAGAGGTAGATTATGAAAATAATACTAATACAAATGGTAATACTACTACTACTACTAGTACTACTACTAAATGTTACATGGAAACATGTGGAAAAAAAAAAGTTGTGGAAGTTTAAATGATTTGCGAAATGAAACTGATTTCACTAGCTCCCTTTTACAATTTTGTACTGATGTAAAGAAATTAATGAATGAATAAATAAATAAATAATAATAAAAAAACTATTAATAATCCTATTTTTTCTGTTTATCTTGAAGGGTTTAATTATGCTACTATTCTATTGTTCAATATATACAACTTGCATTTGTAATATATGTCCAGAAAAAAATCACAAAATCAACATTAGTATTTGTTCCATATAGGCTGCCAGGTTGTGTGGGGATTTATTATTATTATTATTATTGTTATTATTATTATTATTATTATTATTATTATTATTATTATTATTATTATTATTATTATTATTTATTTATTTATTTTCAGTTATTGCCAATGTTACTTTTATAATGTCAGTTGATGCTGACTGTCTTTATGTGTATTTTAATATGTAATGTAATGTGTATTTTAGTATTTTTATATGTATTTTAGTTAACCCAAAAAGCTACATATTACATAACTCAAACTGTTTAAGAACATGGAGCCGATGGAAGAGTTAATGATAAATAAATCATACAGTGGCGCCCTCTAGTGATTGAGAAATGCAATGTCAATTTCAGCCAAAGTCAAAAGTCTATCAGCAGCATTTTAGAACATTTGTGACTCTGGACCACAAAAACAGTCTTAAGTAGCACGGGTATATTTGTAGAAAAATACATTGTTTTGGTCAAAATTATCATTTTCTTTCTTTCTTTCTTTTTTTTTTTTTTTCATTCCAAAAAACATTAGGATATTAAATGAAGATCATGTTCCATTGAGATATTTAGTAAATTTCCTATTGTAAATATATCCAAAATTAGATTTAAATTAGTAATATGCATTCCCTGACAGCAAATTTCATCCGGCCTGATTCTGGCCCACACTCACGCAAATCCGCAAAACGGACTTGGGCCAGTGTCTTTTGGCACAACGGGCCAATACCGGCACGCATCTGGTTTTCCGCTCATCTGGGCCAGCACTGGGCCAGCTCCGTACCAGACTCGGCCCGGATCCGCTCTGCGATAGTAGACCGTGCCCACGGAAACCAGACACGGGCCGGATCCGTCTAGGACTGTGATACAGCACTGAAACGGATGTGACTGTAACGCGGATTTGCCGGTTGAAAACGAATCTGGCACAGAGTCAGATGCTGTCTGGGTTGCTAAGAACCAGATTTTCAAATAGTTGTATCTCAGGCCAAACATTGTCCTCATAACAAATCATACATCAGTTGAAAGCTTATTATTATTTATTCAGCTTTTAGATTATGTATAAATCTCAGTTTCTAAAAATTTTCCCTGCTGACTGGTTTTATGGTCCATGGTCACATGAGGATTTCTGCCTAATAATTTATTTTCCAGTTAAATGTTTTAGTTTGAGTTCAACAAGTATAAAAAAAACACTTCAATTCAGTTGCATTTAAAATGTATTTGATCAAACTAAGCTGGCCCAATGCAATTAAATTTAATGCATGATTTTTTTAATAAGTTGGGGCTACACATATTTAGAAGAATCAGAATCAGAATCAGAAAGAGCTTTATTGCCAAGTATACTTGCGCATACAAGGAATTTGTTTTTGTGACAGTAGCTTCCAGTAGACAACAACAACACGGACAATAAGAAAAATACAATAAGGTGAGAATAAAAAATATACATATTTAAATATAAATAGACAAAAATATATAGAAAACTAAATGAAGAAATAAGTGGTATGTACTACAGTTGTGCTGTTGATGATAAAGGGAAAAAAAAAAAAAAAAATAGAGATGGAGGTGGTAACAAATAAATATAAGGTTATTGCACATGTTTTTATTGTACGATGGTGTGAACATTTAGCTGTTCATAAGGTAGATTGCCTGTGGGAAAAAACTGTTCTTATGCCTGGTTGTCCTGGCAATTGGGGCTCTGTAGCGCCGGCCAGATGGCAAAAGTTCAAAGAGGGAATGGCTTGGATGTGAGGGATCCAGGGTGATTTTCTGAGCTCTTTTCCTCACCCTGGATGTATAAAGTTCTTGAAGGGTGGGCAGGGGAGCACCAATAATCCTCTCTGCAGTCCGAACTGTTCTCTGTAATCTTTTGATGTCTGATTTTGTAGCTGAGACAAACCAGACAGCTATTGATGTGCACAGAACAGACTCGATGACAGCTGAGTAGAACTGTTTCAGCAACTCCTGTGGTAGGTTGAACTTCTTCAGCTGGCGAAGGAAGTGCAACCTTTGTTGGGCCTTTTTTGCGATGGAGTTGATGTGAGTGTCCCACTTCAGGTCCTGGGAGATGAAAGATCCCAGGAACTTGAATGACTCCACTGTAGCCACAGTGCTGTCCATGATGGTGAGTGGGGAAAGTGCAGGGGGATTCCTCCTGAAGTCCACTATCATCTCTACAGTTTTGAGCGTGTTGAGCTCCAGGTTGTTATGACTGCACCAGACAGCCAGCTCTTTAACCTCCTGTCTGTAGGCAGACTCATCACCGTCCTGAATGAGGCCGATAAGTGTGGTGTCATCTGCAAACTTCAGGAGCTTGACAGAGGAGTCTTTAGAGGTGCAGTCATTGGTGTAGAGGGAGAAGAGCAGAGGGGAGAGAACACAACCCTGAGGGGCGCCGGTGTTGGTGCTGCGGCTGCTGGACATGAATTTCCCCATTCTCACCTGCTGTTGCCTATCTGTCAGAAAGCTGTTGATCCATTGACAGATAGGGCTGGAAACAGAGAGCTGGTTCAGTTTGGTTTGGAGGAGTGGAGGAATGATGGTGTTGAAGGCCGAACTGAAGTCCACAAACAGGATCCTCACGTAAGACCGTGGCCTGTCCAGATGTTGCAGAATGAAGTGCAATGTCGTGTTTATAGCATCATCCACGGATCTGTTTGCTCGGTAAGCAAACTGCAGGGGGTCCAGTAAGGGTCCAGTGATGTGCTTCAGATAAGCTAAAACCAGTTTTTCAAATGATTTCATGACGACAGACGTTAGTGCCACAGGTCTGTAGTCGTTAAGTCCTGTTATCTTGGGTTTCTTTGGAATGGGGATGATGGTGGAGCGTTTGAAGCAGGCAGGTACTTCACACATCTCCAGAGACCTGTTGAAGATATATGAGAAGATGGGGGCCAGCTCGTCAGCGCAGGTTTTCAGACAGACTGGACTCACACCGTCTGGACCTGGTGCCTTTTTTCTTTTGTTCTTCCTGAAGACCTGGCACACATCATTCTCGCTGATTTGTAAGGTGGGAGGGGGGGAGAGGGGGGTTGCTGGGGGTGTTAATAGTTCTGAAAAGAGATCGTCTGGACAGGTGTGGGGGCATTAATGTGGGCTACAATAAAACTCATTCAGGTCTTCAGCAAGTCGTTGATTCGCCTCAAAAATCCTCAAAAATCCTGCCCAAAAATCAAATTGAGTTAATCCAATGAATTATTTTGTTGAGTATACCTATACTGAAGTTTATATGCATCTATTTGTACAGGAGAAACATTTTCTATATTGGTGTACAGATAACATACACAACATATAGACATCCCTGACAGCAAATTTCATCCGGCCTGATTCTGGCCCACACTCCCGCAAATCCGCAAAACGGACTTGGGCCAGTGTCTTTTGGCACAACGGGCCAATACCGGCACGCATCTGGTTTTCCGCTCATCTGGGCCAGCACTGGGCCAGCTTCGTAGACTCGGCCCGGATCCGCTCTGCGATAGTAGACCGTGCCCACGGAAACCAGACACGGGCCGGATCCGTCTAGGACTGTGATACAGCACTGAAACGGATGTGACTGTAACGCGGATTTGCCGGTTGAAAACGAATCTGGCACAGAGGCAGATGCTGTCTGGGATATCACAACATATAGGGGTTACGAATTTAAAAGGATATGATATTTCTACTAGATTATCATACATATTGAAATATACTACATTCAGTTTAAAATAAAGGATAGAAGGGTGAGCTGGGACCTGAGCTGTGGAGCTTAATGGTCTTGCCTCCCTAGATTGAGCTTTGGCTTCGCCTGGTCAAATACCACACAGTTTTTTTTTTTTTTTTGGAGGTGGCTCACACACATCTACATTGTCTTTTGAAGAAACAGATATAATTATACAGTGCTGGCAGGTTTAAGTAGTGCTTCTTAAATCTAAAGATATGATCTAATCTGACCAACAATGCATGACTTCAGGTGGGTGTTTCTGGTCTGGAAGTCTCTGCAGTGCACCTCTGTTTGTGGACGTCTGGGTGTCAGTTTTTTAGAGCGTATCATTTATGTTGGATGTCTGAGTGGTGATGATTCTCAGTAGCTTCGGACCTAAATTAGGAGTCAGAAATGCCACTCCTTCTCAATAACCAACAGAGGTCTGTCAGAAGAAAAGCACATTTTTAACAGGAAGTGTGTGTGTGTGTGTGTGTGATATTTATTCATTTATTTTATTTTATTTGTATTTATTTTATTACTTTTTTTTATGCAAGCTGCATAATTGAAGGTTGTCACAATAATTTCAGCACAATTTCATTATCATCAACACCTGTCATAACACCTGTTCTTTCCAAATACACACGATTAGAAGTATAAACATTTTAGGTTTTTGTACAGCTGCAGTCAGTCTGTGTCACTGTGTTCACTCACTGCACAGAAATACACACCACTGTCATCAGGCTGCAGATTTTTCACTGTGAAAGACCCTCTCTCTATTGCAGGCTTTTCAGCTGAGTATTTATCTGCAGAAAATTCACCAAAGTCTGGATTCTTGTTTATTGTTGTGAAAGCAATGCGTTTAATGGACTCTTGTTGTTGTCGGAACCAATGCATGTAGAAATAGGTTACACCCTTAGTATGACTGCAGTTTATTTGTGCAGATTCACCCTGTGGAACCCATAATATTGGTGTCTGTGAAACATCACTGGCTTCTGCAAAACAAGCATTAAAAAATACTTTGATTTGTTTTTCAATTTCAAAAACAATAAAATACAGTATGAACGTAATGATATCCTACCTGATATATGTTGCAGAATTATCAGTTTAATGATTATTAGTATAACCATGTTAGCTCTCTAGCCAAACTATAAATGTCATAAACACATATGTAACCAGGAATGCTTTAATAAAGAAGCACAGGATGTGACATCACTATGACATCGCTCTGCTTCTTAATAATAGATTTGTTGTTTTGCTGTTGATCTGGAAAATTCTGCCACAGCATATGATCTAATTGTGTTTAAATGTTGGCTGAAAATACAACTCAGAGCTCCCTTGCAGGTAAGCCAGTGCTGTTATGTGTGCCATGATAAAAGCTTTTGCATGACCATATGCAGGTGTGGTTGTTGCGCTAAAGTACACTGCATTGTCACTTGTTGAAAGGTTGTTAAGATTTAGAGACAGATACTTGCATTTAAATTTGGTCTCTTTGTGTTTGGCACACTCAGTCAGATATTTAAACATTTGCTCGTACTAAAGTATCAGTGTTGTGTGAATGCTTCATTCATAAAGCTTTAAATTTGACCAGATTGGGTGCTATGGACAAAAATATAGAAAAATGGGAAACTGCTGGCTATTATTCTACAGTACTTTGGAGTTCAACGTTGCAATATTGTACAATATATCATGAGCTCCCCCTATCTTTTTTCTTTTAAAATTACAGGTGTTTTCAGCTGTAGGAATGAATCTTTGCAAGGAAAAACAAAATAGTACACTACCACACTGCATGTAATTTCTACATAGTTCAGTATTTTCTGTATACATACAAATACCTTGATAAAGTTTGGATAATGTATTTTTCCAAAAACATTAAGAGCAGTAAGCTAGGGCAACCACACATTATATGCACTTTCTCCAACGTGTGTGTTGGCCATGATTTCTTAATTGCTGAATTATTCCAGGTTTTGGTTTTGTTTTCCTATTTCCTATGCTTTCATACTTTTCTGAAGATAACTGAAAAGTAGTTGACTCATAACATGCAGGTACTGTAGATAATCAGTCATGGCATGCGGGATGCAAATACACATGCATGTAATGTACAAGGACTGTATAGAGCACTTCAAGAATATAACAAATCCAGAACTTGGACATTTTAGGCAATTTAGAAATCGGGGATATCCAGGAAAGAGGACGTATGGTCACCCTAAGTACCCTATTAAATAGCTCACATACTGCACTGCAATGTGCTCGACAACTCGATAATATCAGGCTCAACTCTTTGACCCAATTATGTAATTGCTACATTTGACATTTTATACAATACTGTAAATATACAGCTATACATGGTTGACAAGACATGACAACATGATTGACAACCAGAAATGTCCAGATACTTAATTTTGAAAAGCTTGTTTTTATAATTTTAAACATAATCCGTTTTGTGATCTCTGTTTGAGAAGTGCACTTATGTTTTTTATCTTAAGAATATATTATTGCCATTTCAGGTGAAAGCCAAAATTAAAAGTGACATTTATATGTAACCCTGGACCCTGGTCTTAAGTAACATGGGTATATTTGTCACAATAGCCAAAAATACATTGTATGGGTCAAAATGATCAATTATTCACTTATGCCAAAAATCATCAGGATATTAAGTAAAGAGCATGTTCCATAAATTCCTACCATACATATATCAAAACTTAATTTTAATATGCAGTACTAAGCACTTTCAGATTTTCAAATAGTTGTATCTCTGCCAAATATTGTCACATCCTGACAAACAACGGAAAGCTTATTTATTCAGCTTTCAGATTATTGACCCTTATGACTGGTTTTGTGGTCCAGGGTCACACACACACACACATACACACACACACACACACACACACTCTATATATATATATATATATATATATTAGTAACTGGCCGCTTACATCATTAGTTTAAATATATCTGGTCATTGTCTGCATATTTTAATTAGATGATTAGATATAACAAGAGCATGACTAAGTTACAGAATCTCCTCACGAAAGCTGACAGTTTCAAACGGTTCTCATTACTGGACTACGAAGGACTTTTAAGAAATGCTGCTATATTTTACAGGTCTACTTAATTGAGCTGTAAAACTCTGTGGCTTCTTTCGAGTGCATTTCATTTTTCCACCGTGAAGAGTGTGTTTGTTCTAATATTTGTTTTTAATGGGTTCTGCTAACGAGAAATTCCCTCTGTTCTTGTAATCTCATAATTACCTTGTTATAGACAACATGAAACAAGAAAGCAATTTCAAGCTTTTCCTTAGAGTTCACAAGATGTCCGCAATGTCATGCCCTCAATATTCTCTTTTACAAAGGCCGTTATGAAATTTACCCTCTCAGTTTTAGGGACTCTGGATGTTTCCAGTTTTGTTAAAAAAAACAAAACAATGGAAAACAATGAGAAAGGCAAATCAGAGCAATGTGTAGCACGCTTTGTTAAAGTGGAACAAAATGCAGAAATGCTGAAGCTTTTATTTCATGTTTACAATCCACATATTCTATCAACATTTAAATGAGAAACTATAGATAAGAGTATACAAACCAGAGAGTTGTGAGATTTCACAGCGTGGTAAAAACTTGCTAAGGTTATGTTTTCTATGAGAACGTCTACAAGGTTGTCCTTTTACAGAATAAATGTTAACATCTTCTATGTGATATACAGGATGCTTAATATACAGTACATCATTACTGGTTGTAAAAACATACCAGTTGCATTTGAGTTGTTCACTGTTTAAAGTTCTTAGTTAACCCTATAGCTGAATGATCAGGTAAAGGTGTTAAATGTGGTCTTGTTATGTAGTGGAATGCCATCGGCCCCACGGAACTCAGCTGCAATGTCATCAAAAGTGCGTCCTTTAGTCTCAGGAAGACGAAACATGGTGTAGGTGAAGGCAATCAAGGCCATACACATGAAGAGGAGGTAGACGTAGGCCCCACACATTTTCTGCAAAACACAAGTTAATGCATTAAAGCTACAGCTTAGGTTTAACTATAAATGTGCAATCTAGATCTTTTGTTGATCTGTACAGGTCCTTCTCAAAAAATTAGCATATTGTGATAAAGTTCATTATTTTCTGTAATGTACTGATAAACATTAGACTTTCATATATTTTAGATTCATTACACACAACTCGAAGTAGTTCAAGCCTTTTATTGTTTTAATATTGATGATTTTGGCATACAGCTCATGAAAACCCAAAATTCCTATCTCAAAAAATTAGCATATCATGAAAAGGTTCTATAAACGAGCTATTAACCTAATCATCTGAATCAACTAATTAACTCTAAACACCTGCAAAAGATTCCTGAGGCTTTTAAAAACTCCCAGCCTGGTTCATTACTCAAAACCGCAATCATGGGTAAGACTGCCGACCTGACTGCTGTCCAGAAGGCCATCATTGACACCCTCAAGCAAGAGGTCTGTGGGAAGGAAAAAGTGTGGCAAAAATCGCTGCACAACGAGAAGAGGTGACCGGACCCTGAGGAAGATTGTGGAGAAGGACCGATTCCAGACCTTGGGGGACCTGCGGAAGCAGTGGACTAAGTCTGGAGTAGAAACATCCAGAGCCACCGTGTACAGGCGTGTGCAGGAAATGGGCTACAGGTGCCGCATTCCCCAGGTCAAGCCACTTTTGAACCAGAAACAGCGGCAGAAGCGCCTGACCTGGGCTACAGAGAAGCAGCACTGGACTGTTGCTCAGTGGTCCAAAGTACTTTTTTCGGATGAAAGCAAATTTTGCATGTCATTCGGAAATCAAGGTGCCAGAGTCTGGAGGAAGACTGGGGAGAGGGAAATGCCAAAATGCCTGAAGTCCAGTGTCAAGTACCCACAGTCAGTGATGGTCTGGGGTGCCATGTCAGCTGCTGGTGTTGGTCCACTGTGTTTTATCAAGGGCAGGGTCAATGCAGCTAGCTATCAGGAGATTTTGGAGCACTTCATTCTTCCATCTGCTGAAAAGCTTTATGGAGATGAAGATTTCATTTTTCAGCACGACCTGGCACCTGCTCACAGTGCCAAAACCACTGGTAAATGGTTTACTGACCATGGTATTACTGTGCTCAATTGGCCTGCCAACTCTCCTGACCTGAACCCCATAGAGAATCTGTGGGATATTGTGCAGAGAAAGTTGAGAGACGCAAGACCCAACACTCTGGATGAGCTTAAGGCCACTATCGAAGCATCCTGGGCCTCCATAACACCTCAGCAGTGCCACAGGCTGATTGCCTCCATGCCACGCCGCATTGAAGCAGTCATTTCTGCAAAAGGATTCCCGACCAAGTATTGAGTGCATAACTGAACATAATTATTTGAAGGTTGACTTTTTTTGTATTAAAAACACTTTTCTTTTATTGGTCGGATGAAATATGCTAATTTTTTGAGATAGGAATTTTGGGTTTTCATGAGCTGTATGCCAAAATCATCAATATTAAAACAATAAAAGGCTTGAACTACTTCGAGTTGTGTGTAATGAATCTAAAATATATGAAAGTCTAATGTTTATCAGTACATTACAGAAAATAATGAACTTTATCACAATATGCTAATTTTTTGAGAAGGACCTGTATGTGCTAAAAACAAGAGCTGCACATACCAGAAGAGGCGGAAAGAGCAGCGCTAGTAAAAACTTCCCTCCCCAGTTAAGCATGCTAGTGAAGGCCATAGCAATGGGACGAGCTGACTGGTCAAAAAGTTCAGCGGCAATGAACCAAGAGATTGGTCCGGGCCCCACTTCATAAGCTGAGATCAGGAAGAAAATCACCAGCACCTGAATATTACGGATGTCTGGAACCATGTCCTGAAAAGAGAAAAGACAAGAAGATGTGGAGATGAGTCAAGAATTCTGACCTTATTTCTGGAGTTTGAAAAAGAAGGATATTCAGCCTCACCAGTATGGAATATGTGATGGTCATAAGTAGGTTGCAGAGCGCTAGTGACAGAAATCCAGCAAGCAACAATTTCCTGCGTCCCGCTCTTTCCACCAAAAAGAACTTTGGAAAAGAGAGAAACAAAATTTCCAAGAAGCTTATTGGATTTTAAATTCAGTTACAAAAGTATTTTTTATTTATTTATTTATTTAGTTACAAAGCAACCTTTTCCTCAATAAAAAGAGATCTAAACAGCTATTTTGATGTTCATGAAAACTATACAGCCAGATCAGAGACCTAGAAATTGGCTTTATTCTACATAAATTGGATGCTCCACTCTCCAGTCCACCTCTTTATATATATAAGAGGTGGTCTACTCCCAGCTAAAATAAAATAAAATAAAATAAAATAAAATAAAATAAAATAATTAAATTAAATTAAATTAAATTAAATTAAAACAATAATCACCAATAACACTGCCAAGGCTGAAAATGAATATCATATAAAATATACTCACTGCTACTATGGTGAATGCCACATTAACGGCCCCCACTCCTAATGTCAGATATTTGGCTTCATCAAAATTGGACTGGACAAACATTTTTGTAGAGTAGTTTATGATCTAGAAGAAAAAATAAGAGACAATATTCTGGACTTGTTGTGCTTGCAAATCTATGGGAGAATCTTTACACTCTATTTATCTTCAGAAACTTATATTCATTTCATTATATTCAGTTCATTCCTTTAGGCCAGAAGAGAAATTGCCCCCGGCAGAGCCCACAAGGTTTTTCTACATTTTTGTCATCTGAAGGAGTTTGGCTTCCTTGTCATCAACACCTTAGGCTTGCTTAGTTGGGGTTTAAATGACAATTAATATTCAGTAATACTAACAATTTGACACCATCAAGTTTCATAACTGATGAATTTTGCAATGTTGTTTAACTGAATTCAATCAACATTTGATCTAAATAATAAAACAATAGTGTTCTGCAGAGCTGCTTATAGTTCAGTTAAAAATGTTACATAACCTATGCACTTTATATGCTTATTTAACTAAACTGAACCAACACTGAACTGATTTGAATGCAATAATGACATTATTGCCTTTTTATTTGCCTCATATTTGACAAAATTTTCATAATTGATTATGTCATTTTCCTCTTTATTACTGTGAAGCTGCTTTGAAACTATCCGTATTGTACAAAGCACTATAAAAATAAAGATGACTTGCTTGGTAATGCATTACAAGAAATGTGAGTTATGTAATCAGATTACTTTTTTAAGTAACTAGTGAAACAATGCATTACTTTTAAATTTACAATGGAACATCTGAGTTACTTTGTTTTCCCATTTATTCACTGACACCTCTCCTCTTCTTGTGTTGAGAGAAATTGTAAGTGTGGTGCAGAGGCAAAGGCACTTACTTCCTTTAATTTTTGGTGTTAAAAACATATAAGCAAGACCAGCCCAGGTGACAAAAGTAACACAAAAGTAATGTAATGCATTACTTTCCATAATGAGTAACTATGTAACACAATTACTTTTTTATGGATTGTTGCATTATTGCAATGCATTACTTTTTTATTTTATTATTATTATTATTATTTATTTATTATTATTATTATTTTTTTTTTTTGCATTTTGAAAAAGGACTATGAGGCAGGATTCGAACACGGGACACCTAAAGCATAATTGTGCCATAAGTTTGCACGCTGCTCACAAGGCTATCGGTGCAGACAGTAAGGCATTACTTTTAAAATTTACTTTTCCCAACACTGCTTGAATGAACTGATTTTCAGCACCATATATTGAGTTGTCATTACCATCATGCTCATAGTAATATGGAAAGATGCCTTCATGATGAAAATCTCTATATAGTCTATAAAAACAAGTTGTATTTTGAAATACATTCATGTTTACATCAAATATTGCAATAATGAAACACCAACCGCATTGAATCCTGATAACTGGCTTCCCAGGTTTATGATAAGCACAAGTATTATCGGCTGCCTATAGCGTCGCTTCTTGAGAAATTCTCTCACAGTCACCCCTGTTTCACTATGGGCTGCTTCCTCTCTCATCTCCTCCATTTCTTTCATCACCGTCTCTGGATTTCCCCGAAGTCTTCTCAGGGCTGTAATGGAAAAAAAGCTGCTAGATCTAGCTTCTTGTCACACTGGGTTTAACAAGTTTATTTTCTGTTCTAAATGAGTCATAAGTCAATGTTCTATCCCAAAAGAATGGTCATTAACTCACCCGCCTCTGCTTCTTTTTCTTTGCCCCTGTTAATGAAGAGGTAGCGTGGGCTCTCAGGGCAAAAAGGAAGGCTCATATACTGGAGCGTTGCAGGAATAAGGGACAGAGACAACATCAAGCACCAGTATTTCTCTGTGCCTAATACCGTTTCCAAGCCCACCACCTGAGATATACCACACAACAAACTATCAGGTTTGCATTGATGAGATCCAGGCCTCAGTTATTTACAATTTACAGAGCTATTAAGGACAAAGCTGGAAATGGAATGGGAGCAGGTGTGTCTCACCATGCCCAGCAGAATGCCTGAGGCGAAGAAGACCTGGTTTAGAGTTGCAAAGGCACCGCGGAGGTTTGTAGGCGAGACCCCTTGGATGTACAGTGGGTTCAGGCTCATCACCAGGCCGCAGAACAAGCCAAAGATCAGCCGACCCAAAATAAGCACTTCAAATGATGCTGTGGCTTTGCTCATGCACATCAGAGAGGCACCCACCACAGATAAGGCATTCACTATCAGAATAGCATTACGCCTGCAAGGAAATGTATTGATAGAATTATTTCAAAATAACACATAATGTGTGTGTTTTTTTTTCAAAGTATTAATACACTTGTCATGTTTGATTTTTCTGATAACATATTTGAAGAAGTAAAGTGTGTTTAAATACACACAAAAAATATTTTTATCAGTATGTATTATATGTAGCTATATAACATTATGGTTGTTAAAAAATAAATAAATAAATAATAATAAATCCAGAGGGGTATACATTCCCCCAATATTACTCATATCAGTCAACAAATATAGGTATTAACAAACAAACCAAATAAATAAACAAGCAAACTAAACAAATAATTAAACAATAATAACAGCATTAATAATAATAATAATAATAATAATTATTATTATTATTATTATTATTATTACATTCCCCCAGTATTACTTACAGTTAAAAAGTCAAAAGTTTACATACACCATGCAGAATCTGCAAAATGATAATTATTTTACCAAATTAAAAGGGATCATACAAAATGCATGTTATTTTTTATTTAATACTGACCTGAATATTTCACATAAAATACATTTACATGTAGTCCACAAGTGAAAATAATAGTTGAATTAAAAAAAAAAAACCCAGTTTGCATACACTTGATTCTTAATACTGTGCTGTTACCTGCATGATCCAGACCTTTTCTTTTTTTTTTTTTTTTTTAAGTGATAGCTGTCCATGAGTCCCTTGTCCTGAACAGCTAAACTGCCTACTCTTCTTCAGAAAAATCTATCAGGTGCCATAAATTCTTTGATTTTTCTGCATTTTTGTGTATTTGAAGCCTTTAAAAATTCACTGTATGATTTTGAGTCCATTGTTTCAGACTAAGGACAACTGAGGGACTCATATGGACCTGAAGTTTTTTTCTGAAGAACAATGGGCTGTTCTGGAAAAAACAAGGGACTGGTGAACAACTATCACTAAACAAAAACAAAATTAAACTAAACATTTTATAGGATATTTTAGGTAACAACACAGTATTAAGAATCAAATGTATCTAAACTTTTGAACGGGTCATTTTTATAAATTCAACTATTATGTTCTCTTGTGGACTATATGAAAATATATTTTACGTGAAATATCTTATTCAGGTCAGTTCTAAAAAAAAAATAACATGCATTTTGCATGATCCATCTTATTTTGGTAAAACAATTAACATATTTCAGCTTCTGGTGAATTTAAACTTTTGACTTCAGCGGTATATCAGTAAACAAATATGGAAATTAACACAAACAAAGTTATTAACAAAAATACAAAAAATCCCAAAAAGATTTTCTCACCTCCCAAAGGTGTCAGCAAGACCTTTGACCCCCAGTGAACCAAGCAGTGCTCCAAAGTCCTTAATACTAACAGAGAGGGACCAAAGGAACGTAAGACTGTGGTCTGGCATTGACTGATTGTGTCTGGATCTCCATGTTGTATTGAAAAACTCCTCAATTACCTTAATGAAAAAAAACAAAAGGATATTAATCATAAACCACACCTTGCTATACGTGCAGTTTCATGATAATAGATATACAATACACAACTCTCACAGTCATCCTTGTTTTAGAAATAAAAAAAAAAACGTTGTGGATAAACATAAACATAGTCATTTGGGTTTAAAAATATAAACTACATCTTAATTTTTAAATGGGTCTGAGTAATGATTAAATGAGTCAGTACTTTAATTTCAGACACTACATAATACATCAACAAACAAACAGCATACGTAATGCTAATGTGGACAGAAACTCAGAGTAGTCTGTAATTTTAATACTTTACTCTAAAAGTGCATTTCACTTGCTTGAAAGACATGACTAATATCTTGAGACCAGTCCCAATGTTTTCATAATGAAAAACCGGCCGGAGGGAACTGGACTATATCCACACACAGACGATAAATCAACACAAGCTAGACATCATAGCTACCTGTGCGCAAATATGAAGCCTTCCAAATCCATCGCTGGCTGAAGAGAAATATTCTCTGACTTGGTAAAGTTTATTCAGTGTTTTATGAGGGCCCTGAGAAGTTTGTATGTAAACTGAGAAACCATGCTAACCAGCGGCTGGCCCCCAAAGTCAACTCTACTCACTCGGGCAGGGGCATTGATGTTGCCTGTGTGGTATCCTATCTGGAGGGAGCCGAGCACCGCTGCCACAATGGAGGTCAGCAACGGGATGGTCAGCTGATTCTGGGTGCAAGAATGTGTTGCAGTTAATCAAATGAACAGGGCAATTCAACACGTATCAGGCATGATTTGTAATGTTAAAACTATATAGCTGTAAACTGTAAACTACATTTACATTACATTTAGTCATTTGGCAGACGCTTTTATCTAAAGCGACTTACAAATGTGGACAATGGAAGCAGTTAAAATCAACAAAAGAGCAATGATATGCAAGTGCTATGACAAGTCTCAGTTAGCCTAACAAAGTACATGTAGCAATGAAACTACTGTATTGTAAAAGTAAATATTGTACTGTACTGTAGTGTATTGTAAATACCCAACAATATGCAAATAATTTTGTTTACAGTTTATGATGAACGATGATATTAGGAATGATGGAGCTACTGATATGCACTAACCTCCTTTAAAGCCATTGGCCTTGAATGAATCTCACCACCTAAAATGAAGGAATAGTGTATTTTTACATTGGATTTATGGAATTGCTGTAGAAGATTTAAATGAATTCACTTTGAAAAATGTTGAAATCATTTTGAGTTGCTCAAATGATTGGATGGTGTGCTGAAATATTATACAAGTTTTATTTAACAACTTCATTCATGCCCATCATTACTTATTTTAGTATCATTTGTATACTATTCTTGTTTATATATTTTGAACTAGATTTTTTTTATTTTTATAGATTTATATTCTGTTTAAAATTGTAATAATAATAATGAATAATTAATGCAAGGATTGAAAGTAATATTTTATTAAATGACCATTGAAACACCTAAATTTGTTAACCACTAATATGAATATTGGGGTGATGCATCCCCCTATAGTGAATTAATAATTTATATGAACATAATAAAATTAATTAATTAATTAATTAATTAAAAACTGACAGTTCTGTGAATTTTTGTTGTTATTAACTCTAATGTTATATATCTGAAATATTTCATAAATAAATGATATAATTTTAAACATTAATGAAATCATGAAAAAAAAAAAATATATATATATATATATTTTTTTTTTTAAATTACATTTATTTTTTAATTCAAGTGTTAATTTTAATTTATTTTATTATGTTCATTTAAATTATTAATTCACTATAGGGGGATGCATCACCCCAATATTCATATTAGTGGTTAAAAAAATATGGGTCTTTTCAACAGGTATTTAATAAAATATTACTTTCATATATATCATATATATTATTTCATGATTTCATCAATGTTTTAAATGATAAATTATTGTTATTTTTTTTTTTGTCAATGATAACAACCCTGCCCATCATGTGACGTAACATGAGTATCGGAAGCACTGTGGAGTCAAACTATGCAAATGTCTAATGTCACTGTATGTTATAACATATAGATGATGTTTTTTACTCTAACAAAAACTCCAGTGAAGTATTTGTAACAATACTGACAAGTTCTCTTCAATAACAGAATGACATATCACTTACTGGTGTATAACAGTCAGGAGCGGTTGCCAACAGCTCTGCTCAGAAGTAGCTGACAGTGGCTCAAAAATGTCCTCACTGTTCCTTGGCACCTCTTGTGAATGTCTTGACTTCATCCATGAAATTACACCTCACTGTTCACTAGCACCACTAGAGACCGGCGTTCTGCAGAATGGCATCCATCTATCCCAAACTGTCTCTGAAACCCCTCACACCCAACCCATTCCCACGACTTCTCTTTTTTTCCTCCCCTTTCCACCTACGCTAAGCCGTCCCTCACACCCCTGCATTTACCAGGACTCACACCACCATCTCTGGGACCCCTGGGAGCCACACTGAAGTCACACTGGACTGGTGAATTTGAGCTGGGTCTGATGGAATTGCAGCAATGAGCCTTTGCTGCTCAATGAGCTTTGGGCCTTTTACCAGGCCAGCATGAGGAAAATTTTCCCATATAGCACATTTGATTTATTGTTTTATCTAAATTGCATACAAATGTGTTGTTAAAATAAATATCAACACTTAACATACAAACCTCAACAATTGTGCTAATTAATAAACATTAAGTAAAAAGGTGGGCTAGCTTTATTACACAGTAAATAATCAACCCTTTAATACAAACTACAATACTAAAATAAATAAATAATAAAAAATAAATAATAAATAAATAAATAGAAGACTTGAAATGGTTACTTTTTAGCTGACTTGATTTTTTAAATTTGAAAGAATGTTTCAATCAAGTAACTCAAAATAGGTTTTACACTTCCCATTATGCTTTGGGGAGAAAATTCTGAAATAAAGTGATATTTTCTGCATTTTTTTATTTATTTTTTTTTTTTATCAAAATTAGAAAATAGTCTAATGTCTAAAATGTCTAATGTTCTACTATGATTGCATAACAGACTTTGTTGGTGTTTTCTGAGCGAGTTACCATTGTGGTGAAGTGTGAAGCATGTGGTTCGGTTAAGGGCCTGCTAAAAAGAATCAAAGTTGCTTAATTGAACAAAAAAAAAAAAAAAAGAGAGAAAGAAAAGAAAAATACTCTAATAGGAGTGCTAGGGATGTACACAGAATCATCTTTAAACTGCTGACAACTAACATCATATGTGGGCTGAACTTGCATATGTGTGATTAAAATGTAATTTATAATGCCATAAATGTTAACATTTATTTTATTTTTATTTTATTTTATTTTATTTTGCAAATGAAAAAGAGACAAATAATGGAATATAAAAACATGAAACCTGATAAAAACTGATAAAAAAGTGGTAATAATATTATACATTTCCATTTTTTACATACATTTTTTTTAAATCTAAACAAACAAACAAAATATTTCTAAATCTAATCAAATGTAAAATTGTGAAATTGACCATGTTTAATAATTAAAAGAATGAATAAATGAATAAATACAATTGATTATTCCTTATTTGATTACTGATAAAATCATTTGGCTTTGTTGCTGCTAACATTTGTCAATAATATTAAATGAAAAATTAAACATAATATAATTTATTTTTATATAATTTGTAATTACATACATACACACCAGCCAAAGGTTTTTGAACAGAAAGATTTTCAATGTTTTTTTAAGAAGTCTTTTCTGTTCGCCAAGCCTGCATTTGTTTGATTCAAAGTACAGCAAAAACAGTACAATTTTGAAATATATTTACTATTTAAAACTGTTTTCTATATGATAATCTACATTTTATATTTTAAAATGTAATTTATTATTGTGATCAAAGCTCAATTTTCTGCATCAATACTCCAGTCTTCAGTGTCCTTCAGAAATATGCTAATTTGCTGTTCAAGAAACTTTTATTTTTTAAAACAGAAAACTTTTAAATAGTAAAGTATTTAAATATTTTTTAAATATTTAAAAAAATGTTACTGTTTTTGTTGTACTCTGGATCGTATAAATGCAGGCTTTGTGAGCAGAAAAAAAAAAAAAACTTAAAAATTTTACTGTTCAAAAACTTTACACTGGTAGTGTATGTATATACATAATATAGATATAATGAGATAATAATAATACAAGCATTTTAGTAGCATTAGACATTGGACTTTATTATGAGGATATCAGTATAAGATATTGTCAAAGTTTGGCTCATACTGCAAATGATGAAAAGGATTGCCATAATTCTAATTAGTATTCCTGCAACCGCTGTAGCTGTACAATTAGTGCTTATGTATCTATGTGTCTATGAGTGAGCCAGTCTATAGGTGTCATAAATTCCACATGAACATGCAACAATTCACAACCTTTAGGATTTAGTTCAGTTTATGTGTTAGTGTCTAAAATGCTTTGCCTCATTAGCTTGCTTCAATATATGCAAATGTTTCAAAGCTGTTTTCATTTCACTGCTGAGTGCTTACAATGTTTGCACCATTAAAGTGCAAAAGTAAATGTTGCAAAATGTTGCTGTATCAACAGTGTGACTTCATGATGACTCATCTCTCAGTTTTTAATTTGCTGATGCCAGACAGATGAAGTTCGTGTTATGCGTTACCAATGCATTTCCTATGGGTGGAGTTTACTCCATGTACATAGCCATATTTTGTCCCTTTCTGTTATTTTTGCAAGTAAAAAAAGTAAAAGTAAAAAATAATAATCATAATAATTTATCATTTTGTTAAGAGTTGGAATTTTGGATTATAACTTTGCACAGATAAGGTTAGTTAAGCAACTGTATTAATCTTCTGTCAAAGTGATAGGAAAAAAAAAAAGTTCTGTAGCCATTTTTTTTTTTTTTTTGTGTGTGTGTTACAACTGACTGTTTCAACAATTCAAAGGTGATTATCAGTAAATGTGACTTTAAATGTAGAGTTTTATCAAACAAAGGTCAAAGATATGTGCTGTACATGGAAAAGAGCATGAAGATTCGACAAAACTCTTTTTTTGTCTTCACACAGAAAAAAAAATGATTTTTTTGTAACTTCAAACAGCAGTACTTCATTGAGAATGAAATGTATTTTAAGTAGACACAGTTTAAAGCAACATTTCAAATTTAATTAATGTAATTAATCTTAATAACGAAAATATTAATAATGAGTAGTAGCATGTTTAAGGTTTCTTGTAAAAGAACAGAAGCATTTTTCAAATGTGTGAATTAGCATTTCTAAACGTTACAATTCCAATATGCTGCAATGTGCTGTAATACATCAGAAATGTATCTTAATCTACACATCTAGCAATTATCATTTGGTAATTCCTAAAAGTAATCCTCTCAGAAAGCTACAGTGTGAAAAATACTACAGAGAACAAATCAATTGTGAACATGTGGCCTTCTTCAACTGTAGCCAGATTTACCTACTCATTAAGACTTCAGAAGATGATTTACTGTACACTTCATCTGCACTGAGGAAATGAAGCCAATTGGGATGCAAAGAATTCCCAGGGTACTTCATATGTGCATCCAATCCAAGAGAATAAAAAGGGGAGGCCAAACACAGTGGGATAATGAACAGAGGTGAAGAGGCATTCCTATGCACAGACCACATCACAAGTGGGCAGAAACAGCATGACAATAAAAGTGGGTAAAAACACTATAAAGTTAAAGTGCCCTCCGTGTGCCCTCAGGGCTGCTGAGTTCCAGGTAAACCAGGCCACATTGCAGCCCTCCTCACCCAAGAATGTGACTCAGTGCTTTTAGCGCCGAAAAACAATATTGTCATTTGGCTGCTCTTGTGTTTCATTGTGTTTAGATTACTTGAAATGAAATTCAAATTAAACTGCCTCACTGATTTCATTTCAAGGGTTTTTGAGAAAGTGGATATTTTAGCACAACGCTACTTTGACTGCATTCTCCTGTCAGGGGCCACCAGTAAAATTGGACTCATGTTTTTTCAATTGTTCCCCAACAGGGGGCCCACGTTCACACAGAATGACATGCCCTGCTATAAATACTGCCATGGGTGTACAGTAAACTTGCTGTTATTTAATTTTAATAGACCATAACATACTTTATATTCATTGGCTTTTCTCGTGTATGATCTTTAACTTAAGAACTAAACCCCAAACATTTATAAACGCATGTCTTTAATCTAGAATTTGTAGCAGTACTCCTAGTTAGAATGAGGCTGGTCTAAGGTTAATGATTTGCAAAGATAAGGGATTATGTGAACAAAAACGTCTGACTTAATACCCCATACATTGTTTTTTACTACAGAAATGACTACAGGAAACTTTGTCTATACCTTCCAAACTGGCAGTGCTGGTGAAATTGTTGATCCATAGCAATAAACGGGGGTTTCGAGTCAATCAGAACACAGTCTCTTTCAATCCAAAATATAATGCAATACAGATGTTCCGAAGCTGATTCCAAAAGAGTATGAGGTCCCGAATGAGTTAGCATTAAATGTACAAAATCAGATAATTTCTTACCCACATTACATTTAAGACATCTACGTAGAAACAAAGATGCATCCAGAAATGTGCATACTGTGCACAGTGTACATACTTTAGAAATAAACTGTAGAAATAGTAAGAGTAGTATGCTTTTCCGAAGCTAATGACCTAATTTCAAATGCATAAGATCAAAAATACGGTATGTTATAAAATATCTTTTTCTGTTTGAATATATTTTAAAATATAATTTATTCCAGTGATGCAAAGCTGAATTTTCAGCATCATTTAAAAAGTTAGTTCACCCAAAAATACAGATGACGTAGGACGTTGGTGTTGGTGTTGCATATACGCCTGTGAGTCTTGTGAAAACCAACGTTTGTTTACAAAGGAAGCAAAGAAAGCAAAGGAAAGCAGTCTCCTCTTGGCTTATAATACAATCCTCTGCCATTTTTCTTTACAAATCCTCGTTCTGTACTTGTAATTCGTGACCGCTGCTTTGTTCTGATCTCTCCACTTGCGCCCCGGTGCTTATCACTTCTGAGCATCGCATGCGCAACGCCGATGTCCTACATCATCCGCAAGAGCTGCGTCTGTGTACAACAGTGAGCACAAGCTAGATTAAAGTGATTGTTAGGTTTTAAATATGGATATTTTTCTTACAAAAATGCTACAGGAGGCCTTTATTCACCCCCCGGAGCCGTGTGAGGCACTTTTATTATGGATGGGTGTGCTTTATTGGACTTCTTTTGACCTGTTCAAGAAATAAGCTTAAATCAGCCAGAACATTTTTTATATAACTTTGATTGGATTCCTCTAAAAGAAGTAAGTCATATACACCTAGGATGACTTGAGGATGAGTAAATAATGGGCTAATTTTCATTTTTGGGTGAACTAACCATTTTAATCCAGTCTTCGGCGTCTGCAATTATTATCAATGATTACTCAATGATTGCTGTTAAAAACAGCTTTTGCTGCTTAATATTTTTGCTGAAACCTTGACTTTTTTTTTTTTTAGTTGTTACAGAACTAAAAAAGTGAAAAAGTGAAACATAAATAAATAAATAAATAAAACATACACAAATAAGCAAGCATATTAAATGCCCACATTCCCATGAAATGCCCTAAGCGTAACTGTACTGTTGTGCCCCCCACCCAACCCCAGCAAATGGAAATTAAATAAAACAAACACCTACTATAGGGGTCAAAATGGAACTTTAATAAAATATAAAAGTAAATAAACTGTATTTAAATTGTATTATTTAGAAATTACAATTGTAGCTCTACAGAAAAAACAAATAAATAAATACAAACTAAAGTTACACATATTTAATACAAAAATTTTTAAAAGTTAAACTGACCCTGCATTAAATGAAGCAGACAATTTGTCACTGAAAAATGTCTAAGTGCACTTTTAAATAATTGTTGTTAGTTTTAAAAAAGGTAAATTAAGTCTTTTATCTAATAAAACATAACATTAACAACAACGAAAAAAGACAGTTACCTCCTATGGCTATGATTTTATTAATACTGTTGCCTGATTGATTTTATGGTCGAAAACATTCAGAAATCACACAAAAGAAAATAAAGCAGTTTTACTATAAAATCATGGTTACTTTTTGTAAGGGTTGTGATGTCCACATATTTTGGTTTAAGAAATTATAGAGGCTATAGCATTTTCACCATAAAGTGACCAAAAATTAAAGATTAAGTGGATATTTGAATTAAATGTTTGGTTAATATTGAGCAAGGATTTGATGTCCTGTAAGTGTACAAAACTATACAACAACCAGGCCTTTAATGTATATTTGATGAATAACCAGGTATTTATAATAGTATGTAAATGTACACTGTTTATTTTGTATTAAATTTATTGTGTATTTTAACACTTTTATTACACTTTTATTCAATAAAATAATATGATTATTAATGAAACAATCATTATTTCCTCTTTGTTTTAATATAATGCATTAGAAAATCATTTTAAAGAATGTTATTAGGTCTGATTTTATTACCACAAAAATATTATCAGAACACTTCTTTGTAAAAGTTAATTTCTGTTTGCATGGATACAAAAATCATGATTTTTTTTTTTAAATTCGTAATAAAACTATGGTTGATTTTCATAAGGGGGACATGGAATATTGAGGCAGATGCCTTGGTGATGGTGAAACTGTTACATTACAACACACGTTATTAACTTCAACAGCCTTATAAATGTACCTTAGAGTGATGGACGGGCTTCATCTCGGGCTTTTTTCCTTTTTCGTTTCTCGGCACCTGACTGCTAATGTCTTTTATAGTTGTCCATACATTTCGTCATTTGCAAACATGAGGTGAGGGCGGGGGCGCGGGCCCGGATACGGATTGTCGCGTGCGTCACGTGTGCGGTATTGCGTTCACTGTAAAATGCATTTTTTACAATATAGAACTTATATATATACCCTATATATATTCATGTTTATATGTTTACTTTTATTTATGTATATAAACATTAATACACGAAATGTTTTTTTTTTATTTATTTATTTTATTTATTTATTTATTTTTTTTTTTTTTTGAGCAACTGGGATGACGGTACCCCCCAGGGAGTTGGTGCCCTACGCAGACTGCGTACTCTGCGTATAGGGAGCGGCCGTACTACGGTGGCCGAGAAGTGCAAAACAAATCACAATTCTGAAAACAAAATAACAAATTACAAACACGAACACAAATCTAAAAAACAAAATAATAATTCACAAAACACAACAGCAATTCCGAAAACATTATAACAAGTCAAAAAACACAATGACAAATTCGGAAACAAAATAACAAGTCAGAAAACACAATGACAAATCCAAAAACAAAATAACATTTCAGAAAACACAACGACAAATCGGACAAACCGGAAAAGGTAGGTATAGTTTGAGACAGCGCCATTGGTTTGAGAATAGACTACTTACCACTGACTGGACGAGACATCTGTCAATCAAGGTATACAAGAAAGAACAGCAGTAGCGGCAGAAAGTTCAGACGTGGTCTTAATGTAGCTCTTTTTGATGTATTGAATGAATTGCCTTTACTGTGGAATAAAAATAGCCTATATGCATGTACACTTACAACACCTGAATACAAAAACTAGTTAATGCTAATGCGAGGTTGTTTCTAATACAGCATATGGGAGTGACGGAAAATTTTGTGTAAAGATGTTACGAGGAAAACCATTCCGAAAGTGGCTTCTGGCAGAGAATAAATGTGAATCTTTTTGTTCGTTTTGAGTCTTGCTGCTAATGTATATATAACTTTTTAAGACACAGTGTCAAGTTAAAAGATTTCAACTAGCGCTGTTTGTCAGAAGAACTCGGAGGCGGGCCAAGCATTGAGAGCTTCTGTTTTACAGTAGCAAGTTGACATGACACCTGGTTAGGGGCTGTTCACACGTCGTGCCCTATGGTCGTGCCTAAAAACACGTGGAAAACGCAACGGCACCGCTTTCTATTTTTTTCCAAAGCCGTGGCATTTGCCGTTGCTAAGCAACCATGACCGTGACCACGCTTGCATTATGAGGGCGCATACCACGTCTCTACATTTGAAATAACGAACAAACGCGCAAAAGACGCGACATGTGAACGGCCCCTGACATCACGTTTCAAAAGCACGTCTCGAAACTTTTGCGTTCTGCACTGAGTTTTTTAAACCATTTCTGAGTTTTTAGACTCAAAGACGCGTTCTGTTTGAATGGCCTCTAGGAACACCTTAGTTTTGTATTCTGATTCAAGGGTAATATAATACAGAGTACAGTGTTGTAAATGTGCATGCATAGGCTATTTTTATTCCACAGTAAAGGCGATTCATTCAATACATCAAAAAGAGTTATTAAGACCGTCTCTTTCTGCCGCTACTGTTGTTCTTTCTTGTATTCCTTGATTGACAGATGTCTCGTCCAGTCA
The DNA here is from genome assembly GCA_033026305.1 of Cirrhinus molitorella. Taxonomy (NCBI): domain Eukaryota; kingdom Metazoa; phylum Chordata; class Actinopteri; order Cypriniformes; family Cyprinidae; genus Cirrhinus; species Cirrhinus molitorella. The sequence goes on from CM065135.1 coordinate 12,812,910, forward strand.
GTGGTAAGTAGTCTATTCTCAAACCAATGGCGCTGTCTCAAACTATACCTACCTTTTCCGGTTTGTCCGATTTGTCGTTGTGTTTTCTGAAATGTTATTTTGTTTTTGCATTTGTCATTGTGTTTTCTGAAATTGTATTTTGTTTTTGGATTTGTCATTGTGTTTTCTGACTTGTTACAATGTTTTCGGAATTGCTGTTGTGTTTTGTGAATTATTATTTTGTTTTTTATATTTGCGTTCGTGTTTGTAATTTGTTATTTTGTTTTCAGAATTGTGATTTGTTTTGCACTTCTCGGCCACCGTACGGTACTGTAATAGTCACAATAATATAAGCATACAAATATTTGAAATAAACATTTAAACAAGCAAAAAGAAAAGGAGGAGGAAGAGAGAGAGGAAAAAACAAACAAACAAAATAATTTTATCCAAAACCTGTGTCCTTAAAGTATTGTAGAAATGGGCTCGATGTTAAATGTTTCTTCAACACCAAATCAGCACATTACAATGATTTCTGAAGATCTTGTGACATCAAAGACAGGTATAATGGCTGCTGAAAATTCAGCTCTGCATCATAGAAAAAATAAATAAATAAAATAAAATAAAATAGAAAACAGTTATTAATTGTAATACTATTTCACAAAATTGCTGTTTTCACTGTATGTTTCAACAAATTGCTGATCATAAGAAACTTCTTATGAATATTAAGAAACTTAATCTTAATTATTCCAAACTTTTGACCAGTAGTGTTTTTGGAAGATAATTTGAGTTATTTTAGTTAGTATGTTGCTGTGTGGGAGAGGAGAACCTTCCCACAGGACTCTTTTCCATCTGTTTTATCATCTGCCAGGCAAAAAATCAGTTTGATTGCCTATATAAGCTCCATAATTTTAGCTATTATGTCTGTAGCGCAAAAGGTGTGAAATGAGTTACGTGCCAAGATGTAATACTTAGTTTAAAGGTTTGTTCAAATTATGTTCAACTTGACCTTTTATTTCCTTTGTGACGAATTAATCAAACTATCATCACCAAATATCTAATTTTCTCTTGATTCACATTATTTGATTAGACTTAAGAATTACAATGTTTCCATTTTGATCATATAAAAAAAATAACTTTTATATGCAATATAACTGGACAAAACTTGCTGAATTATGTAAACATGTAACATTATGAGGCAATAATGAGATACAAATACAAATGTTTTATATACATTTTTTTTTTTAATGGTAGGCCATATACTGTGTACGACACAGTAAGCAATAGTATTTCATTCTGATAAGTAGCTCAAGATGAAAGGTAAAAAAGGGACAGACACCTGCCCTGATTAGTCCAGCTGTGTTCTCAATCACACATGCCTGTCTGAGATATGACCTTTGACCTTAGTCCTAGGCCTCCTGGCAGGTGACCCCTGGCCCTGGAGAGCACAGCCTGTTTGGCAGGTGCTGCTCCAGACAGACAGCAGTGTGTTAGACACAAATGGCTCACGCTGCAAGACCTAACATGCCCCTTTCAAATTTCACATGCTATTTTGCTTTAACTATTAAGGGCATTATTGTCTAAATGACTGCCCTTCATGAGCTCTAATGTGCTTTATAATGGCTTACAGAGCTGCTTATGCAAGATCCTTATTTCACACAACGGCTGAAACTAGTAAATCGCAACATTTGGAATGAATCTGACAAAATAATGCATACAGTGCATGAAATGGTCCATTTGTTTTGATCAAATCTGTTTCCCCTCAAAAGGAGTCTTTTGTAACACAATACAATACTTTTCTGTAGCTCACACTAGAGTGCTGAAATGAATTCAGCTGTGATAATGAAAAAAAATATAATAATATTAATAAATGCACATGCTTCTTCTTCGTTGATCAGTAAAGATTCAAAATTGAATTGAGAATGCTTTTCCATTTTAATTTCAGTTCTTGTGTTGAGGTGGCAAAGTGGCATATACATATATCAAACTTTCAGGTTATTATATAAGAAAGAAAGAAAAAAAAAACACCCACAGGTCTTGGCAAAACTTGTTTTTGGTTTTATTGTATTTTATTTTATCAGATTTTTTTTAAACCTAATATTAAACGATTCTACAAAATCAAGAAATTTCTGTCCCTCGACAAGCACTGTAAGATGCCAAATTGCCAAGTTATTTAAAAATGGTGCAGAGAGTTGCTGATTCAATTCTTGCAAAGTAGGGAGCCATAATGGTCACCAGTGTGAACCTGTAATAACCATTCTATAGGATTGTATGAATAATTAAATCTACTAAATGACTGCTTACAGTAAATATTTATGTACTGTTTTCCTTCATTACATAAACTTGTTCATACCTGATCAATTAAGACTTCATTTACTATATTTTAATGAGTAAAGTAAGGCTAAGTTACTTAGTACTGCATGGAACCACTCACAATGACATTTTGACATTTTTTTTTTGAGTCAATAGGTCTTTAAGAACAATGGAAATCTATTATCCTCCTCCGCAAAACACCCGCACACACGCTCTTTCATGTACACATCCCTAAGCAGCTGCGTCATTATAAAATTCTTTTGAACTTCACACTGAAAGTCAAATGCCACATGTGTCAGTGTTAGACACATGTATCCCAGCTGCTTTACAACCCTTATTTCATTTCTCCACCCCCCCATCACCAAAATCCTTGACCCAACCTCTGACACCATCCTCGTCTTCAAGAACTTATCTCGTTGCTCCTGCTTCTAAGGGAAGATAAAACTTTGGTACCTCAATGCTCTACTGCATTTCAACAATGATCTCACATCCTCTTTGGATCCTTGTCCTTGTTCAATATGTATCACTAGACATCTGATCAGTTGTGCACCTGGGAACAGGGAGTTGCCTCTTTTATAGAAGTTTCTCGCTTTCATTGCCATTCCGTACATTCTGAACATGTGGCCTTTTCTTTACTGCTGGCGGAAAGGCCATGTTGGAATGGTGATGGTTTAGGCCAATTTCTAGGCTTAAATATCTTTCTTTTGAGGCACCTTCAGACTATCTGAAAAATTAACAGTAATCTGTGCCTCCCTCTAGATTGGCTCTCTCTTGTTTGATTGGCCGTGATTACAGCTTGAACAATTTGAAACATTTAAAATGTGATGAGGCCTCAGCTGAGGTCTGGAAGTACTTCAGGGGACACACAGACCTGCGTTTCAGGTGGGCGTAAAAGAGAAAATGGGCGGCAGCTGTGAACAAGGGTGTGTTTGCTTCTCTGAAGTTGAATTCAAAAACACAGTCATCTCAAGACATTATTGAACAACCAATTTCTGAACCATTACTGAATAAAAACTATTAATCCTCAGGCCAGCTTAAAAAAATATAAAACATACTTAAAACTGAAAAATTAGGTTAATACACTATGACTTATCATATGACTTATCCAAAAAAAAAAAAAAATAATGCAAATGTCTTTCATCAAATGTTGCATATTAATTGAATTGAAATGTCAACGGAAAAGGGCTGCATCCAAAAACCTAGGCAGCTGACTTGTTGCCTTGCTGCCTAATCTGGCAATGACTTCACAGGCAGTGTTTGCACATAAAGGCACCTCACAAAACTGATTTCGAACATGCTTCTGAGGCAGAGGAACAGTTTTATGATCTACAATAAAATAGAACAAGCTTTGGTGATAACTAAGCAAATATTTAATTACTATAATACTGATTTCTTGCCAGAAATAATATCAGAAGAGCAAAAAGTTGCTCAGAAACATCAAACATTGGATTTAAATGTGCCTTGATGCCTCCCTACCTTGAAATGTGCTCTCCAAAGGTAGCATTTTCTAGTTTTCGGATGCAGCCCTGGTTTCATTTTCACAAAAGATAACCAGCTTCCAGTTTTCTTATGACCTTTGACCTCAGATGATTTATATAATAATGTGAGACAAATATCACACAAAGTTATGTGTTCTGAAATTATCTAACACTAAAATATGTGCTTAATGGTATTGAATGTGTCCTTGTAATATATACTGTATTGTTATATACACCTTCATGACTGTTTAAGAGTGCACTTTGAAATGTCAAAGTTTTACATTTAAGGGAGGACATTGCAGGCAAAAATGCTGTTTTTTCATGCACCTCTCAAATTTGAGATTTTGGGCTTTTTGGTTTTTCATAAAGTGTTTTGTCAGACTAGTGGAAAGAAAACATCCAAAATAAACTGTTAAATGTTTCTTTTATAGCACTTTATCTATTTGTGTCAACAGATTTCAATTACAATACATATTTTAAAGGCTGTTTTCTCAAAATGAGTTTTTTCTCCTACACTGAGCCATAAATATCAATTTCAGTAGCACTTACACACACCAAACTTTACATTTTTATTCCTGTCTATATCCTGAAGGTTTTTACAGAGGGATTTGTTCATATATAATTTGCTTGAATATATACAACATTTTATTCCCCCCAAAAATGTAAAAAAAAAATTCTGAAGTTTGGAATGACAAAATGAGATACCCCAAATCCCCTCTGTAAAACATTTGACTCTAATATGGTAAACAAATTAAACAAGAATTTTGAAACTGACTTTGAGTGTTTAGATTTTTGTACTAGAAATGTATGCAGATTAGTGCTTATTTTCATTAAATGCCTCATTTGCATATTTTATAATTATATTTTAAAATTTATTTTATCAAAGTAATCAATCAACTGGGTAAGGTGATAACTATTAGTTGTTTTTTTTTACTATATAGCTTTAATTTTTATAATAGCATAATGCATTTTCATGTAATTAAAATAATAAGTGAAAACTGACTGTAATAATTTGCAGAGTATATTGTGTATTTCTTTTTCATAAGGGAATATATTTGAATTCCTGTGAGCATCACACGCACATCAGATAACATTTTAAAAAAATAAACAACAGACAAGCAGACACAGTTAGATTTTTAGAGTGTTTGTATTGTCACTGGCTGTCATTTTTACATTGTGATGAACAATGAAAATGAAAAAAAAAAACAAAAAAAAAACAACAACTGAAATTTTATGATGAGAGCAATACAGCCTACTTACAGTTTACTCTACAATATAATCTAATTGATGTTGACATCGCCTTCGAAGTTTGCTAAACACTGTTTTAAGACTGAACTGGAGAAAAGACCAAAAAAGCACATATGATAAATATTTACAACTTGACTAATTAAATTTTTAAGCCAAAGTAATGGCTTCCATGTACGTCAATAAGCAAGAAAAAAGAAAAAAAAGAAAAAAAAAAAATGTGCGCACACACACACACACACACACACACACACACACACACACACACACACAAACAAATACAAGATAAAACACACACAAACACACACATACACAGGAAAAAAAACAAAAGACCAAACACAATGAGCAATAAAACAACTCTTTCCTAAAGTGGAAAGATACAGTCATCAAAATAATGGGTAAAGATATTTATATTTCTAATTGTATTGTTTTCTTGCAAGAGGTTGAAAGTTTTGCTTTTGGAATCAACAAGAAATTACAATTTCCAAAGCCCATTCAGGGATGACATAGAAGGTAACTTAGAGTCAGTGTAAATACATCCAAACAACTAGTCAATTTAAATCAATTACCCTTTTCTCATATTCGTTCCTGCGACATAACTACAGTTGATTACCTTGGCTGAGAAACAAATAATTGCTATTGAACACACTCCAGCTTAGACAGATGCTGAACAATAAATCACACCTGACAGGGCATAAGCTCAGAGACTTTGCAAATATATATATATATATATATATATATATATATAATTATAATTGCAATATATATATATATATATATATATATTGCAAGACGTACACAAACCTCCTGATTTATACAATCCTCTTCTAGCAAGAGAAGAAAATAAAATCCTAAAAAAAAAATAATAATAAAAATAAATTGGTAATATTCAGTGGTACTGAATGATTACCATGGTATGTCACTCCTAGGTACCATAAAGAATACCATAGTACAGGTCCAAAAAACATGTAAGCAAATACCCAGCTCGGGTAGAATTGATGGAAATAAGGTAAACTCAAGAAGTTACGTTTCTCATGAAAATAATTTCTACATTAGACTAGTTTTATGCACTCATCAGTCTATAGCAAATAGAACAGCCATTTTTATTGTACTATTTGTCATTTGAAGGTTTAAGATATGATAAAGGCATTTGGAAAAATCAACAACAGCAACAACAGCAGAACATCAGTTGTTCAGTATGTGAGACACTCCATGTACTTACTGAATAATCCATTTGAAGAAAGTAAAGCCAAGTGAAGTTTTGTGACATTTACAAACTAATTTTGCATGATAGTGTTTTTGACCTCTGGCTTCTGAACAAACCATGTGGAACTTACTGCTAATTCTCAGTTGATGGTTACATGTACATATAGTGTCCTGAGGTGCAGGTTTGAGAGACCGTAGCTAATGTTTGTTGACAGAAATGATTTCGCTCCATTTCTTGTTCACTATCAATGCTCCATTAGTTCCATTGCCAAGGTGAACAAAGGAGCAAACATACTGGATGAGTGGACTTTATCAAAAACAACAGCAAACCATAGAAGGCATTTAAAGACAAGCTAGTTTTAGAAATGACATTCAAAAATGTCTCATTCAAACACAGCTATAATACTGTCTGGATTAGCGGTGAGCGTGGATGTGCTGAAAATGTGGACGGAACAGGTAATCATTCACACTTACAGTCTGTGTTCTCTGACATACATTTTTGTCAATCTTTAAGTCATATTAATAAGACGTTTACAACACAAACAAGGGACATAATAAAATGTCTAACAATGGGAAGAGAAAGTGCAAATATTTTGGCTCCATGATATCATTTTCATTTTTTTTTTTCTTAAGGAACCTCTTAATAATTTCTCAGATCCTTCGTTGTAGTCTTCCAGCAGTGAACAGATGCCTTCCCACGTGCTTTGTGCTACTGCTTCATCTTCTGGAACTTTCTGTCTTCAGACCAGACGACCTACTGAAAAACAGACAGTGTGGTGAGAAAGGTGAGCTGCGAGGTGTCTCCGCTGAGCTTAGCTGGCCTACAGATGCGGCAAAACACAGCAATAGCGTGACAAGGCGGCAACATTCTTGAGATTATCTGCACTCATGCATGCACACGCTCACATATGCGCACATACATGCACCTTAGATCTTGTCTGCGATCACACACACACACAAGACAAATAGGAAGAGAGATATGGGGCAAACAACATATTGTTCCGCTATTGCGGATGTGTGGGCTTTGTCTACGAGAAGAACATCTCCAGATGCACCAAACGCATTCAAGATGATATGTTCAATGTCAGTTTCAATAACGCACTGACTTCATTTAAAATATGCTGTGTGTATGTGAGCATCTTAATGTGGATGGGAGGATGACAGGCCATGTTTGTTCTCTTTGCAAAGTCATGTGGAAAACAGATCCTTCCCCTGCGGCTGATGTGCAATTCTTTCTCTACTGCTACCTCCTTGTCTTGAATTCTGCCTTTGAGGTTGGGATGTCTGACATTAGATCACAAATCATAGGTGATTTATGCAAATTGCTGCTTTTCGGTATAAAAAGGTTATTTTCCTTACATAAACTCAACATGCGACACAAAGAGAGAGTATTTAGTTCACGCCATGTACTGTACAATAAACCATAACAGACTTATGTGCCGTGTAATTGGATCATGATGGCACTGGGAACAGGGACATTTGGTGTCCGCAGTTTGGGCCATAAGACTCCTTTTGGGGCTATCAATCAGAGAGAGTCTGAGGAACTGGGGAGATGGGTAAAGCGGACAGATTGCTTGCAGATGGCTGCTGTGGAAGGGAGTACAAGAGTTCCAGTGAAGAACCCCCTCCTCTTCCCCATGGGGGAAGGGTCTGACAGGCAGAGGGGGGTCCCGGGCCCTGGAGATTCCATCAGATGTGTGCGTATGTGCGTGTGGGGTCAACAGCAGGCATTTGGGGGTAGGGGAATGCAGGTGGACGCTCAATCAAAAGGAACAGACCTGTTGTATCAGCTATGGTGAATTTAGTAGAAGAAGAAAAGTAGAAAGTTTACTTCAGTTTTTACACAAAAGTTTAGCTTATGTGTACAGCTGAATATGTAGCCTCCAGTGCCTGTGCTATCTTTCACCAGAACTTATGGCTGATAAGAATTTCTTAAAACTGTCTTTGAACTAAAGTGCCAGGTATGTCTTAACCCACTAACACAAGCATTCATCTATTGTTTTTGCAGTGGTGTATTGCTCCTTTCTGTTTTAACTATGAACATCGGTCCAAGCCAGTATTGCCACATTGTGAACTGCCTAATTAGTGAAAATAAAATAAAAAAATTAAGACATTTAAACAAAAAACAAAAAACAAAAAAAGGTAAAAATAGTCTACACACATACACTATGAATGATAATCAGTTTCATCATAACACATACTGTAGGCATACCCTAGCCTAGCACCTATAAAAATTAGCAACCTTTTGGCTTGAAACCAAACCTTAAGAATTCAAAATGTTCCCAGAAGTATTTTGTATTAAGTCATACTGGCTGAAAATATCTTATATATAATATCTTAATAAAGTGGTCAGAATATAAAATATATCTCCTGTGGAAAGTTTAGGACTATAAAATTTTGGTCCAGTCATATAATAGGATGTCCTACCTGCCTGTCAACCTATGCATTTGCATACCTCCACACAGCCAATAGTGATAGTTTGGGGCAGGACATCTGTAGCAAAATTTGAAGACTTGCCAAAATACACAGCGGCAAACAATGGAGTAAAACGAGTAAAGCCTGGCAGTGTTTTTGCAAGATGGAGGAATTTGAATTGAATGTTTGGGTTTCAATTGACCCTTCGCAAACGGATGGCCTGACAGGCGATCTGACCATTCATAACACTGAATGTGCCATTTTGTCTGAAAAACAAATCAGATAGAGAAGGATCAATAGACTAAATCAAGTAAAATTGTCTCTGCTAAGTATAAAGGAGTATTGCGTACAATTTTTGGACTAAAACTGCGTACAATTTTATTACTGAGCTAATAAATAAACAATCAGTGTTCCATCAGTGCTTTTTTTTTTAAAGCCAGATGCATGTTTAAGCAATGCCATATGGTAAAGAATAGAAGGTCTGGCTAATATGGCATAAACAGCATGCTACTTACTTGCTCAGACAACACATTTTTTATCTTTTATGCATTTTTTATTGGGTCTTGGTCTTGGAGTTGAGTGACGACCTGCCATAAAACTGTACAAATAAGTTGAAATTGTAAGTTTTAACCACAGGTGGTGATAGAGAGACCAAAGTTTAATTTCCTTAAAGGGATAGTTCGCCCAAAGTGTTCAAGTTTGGAACACAAATGAAGATATTTTAGATGAAATCCGAGAGCTTTTTAACCCTGCACAGACAGCAATGGAACCACCACATTCAAGTCACATGATGTCACTATTTAAACAATGTCCAAAACAAATACCATTCTGGGCCTTGAATGTGGTAGTTGCGAACATGAACCGAGACTTGCTACTGCCAATACATCCACAACATGCTGCTATAAGAATGTAAGAAATACTGCTGCTGCACATATATGAATAACCTCGTAGCAGATCTACACAGGTGGAGCTGGGGAAGGTGGAGGGTTTCTGAAGCATGCTGCAAACTGCTACATCTAGCACTAGTCATATATTTGAATGTTGAGCAGTGAGCTCATTGGTAACTGATACAGGAGAGAACCTATCGGCTGTGCCATGTGATTATGATGTCATGTTGTCAGATTGAGCTAGACCTATTGGACTGCATCATAGAGTTTCATGCCAGAACTCTGAAATAAAGCATTCATCTGTACCTCACATGAAACTGGAATGGCTTCAGAACACTTGAAATATAGCACATGAAAACTTTACTGTGCTTTATAATATGTTTGTGGCTTTTGTTAGGCTTAACAATAACACAGAATAGTATACGCAGAATATCGGATTTAGATTGGTCTCATCTGACCGATACCCCAATCTGGCAGAAAATGGCAGTATTCGCATATTGGAATGCTTGGGTTAGATTATGTAACATTAGAACAATCTTCCATTTGTTTTTCATCAAAAAAATTATTGTGGAAAAAAATTATTGAAAAGTTTTGTAAATGTGGTTGTTTACCTGTGTTTTTACCTTTCTTGATCTATAAAAAAAAAAAAAAAAAAAAAAAATTTAATGTAAAAAACTAATTTTCACTATTAGTGTATAGTGCAGATAATTACTTTTTCAAAATAGTAGCTTGTTTAACTGAGGTTAAGCTGTTTTGAATTAGCTTTTATTTTTATAAGCTACAGTTTCAGGGTAGCTTCACCAACACTGGCTAAAACACAGACGATATTATAAATTCATCACTGCAAGTATTCCTATGAAACATAGCTATGTCTTTGTGTGGTCACAAGTTTTATATCTAATGGCGATGCGGGTGCGGTTTTAGGCTGAATTTGAGAGTTTGTCTTGTTTGTCCGTTAGCGTGGAGAATTCTAGCTCTCAGTGTCTGCGTGCTCATTCTCCTCAAAAGCCCAATTCCCTTCGGTAATTAACAGGCACCAGAAAAAGGGTCCACTTTGGCCTCTACTCTTTCAGAGCAGTAAAGTGATGAAATGACTGTGCCATTAAGGACACAAAGCCTCTCCCTGCTCACCCCCGTCCCCCTCATCTGATAAAGGCCAGGGAAACCAGATCCAGTGTGTCTGAGAGCTGCCTTACCTGACTGCTGATCTCTGATTAAGCCGAACATTGGAGACTTGGAACGGTGTGCAACACTAGTGCACTAGTGCTTAGTGGCAGAAAAGGTGTGCAACAAGGCATTGCTGATGCTCATTCAAAAAATGATTTCTACAACATTTAGATGGGCACTACAAATTTACTGTATAAATAAGGGTATACAGAATACATTAAATTGTAACCCAATGCAGTATTTGGATACGAACAAAAATGTCTTTAAAAACAAATACTGAGAGCTACTGATATCAGCATGATTTCAATTATAATCCAATAATGTCCCACTGGTTTTGATGGAAAACAGCTAATTGTTATTCAGTTTTCTACCCCGAGTTATCTTAATTTTTCTTAATTTTCTTACTCTCAGATCTGCAACCTGCATTTTTGGATCACAAACCATTAGTTGAGAAAAAAAATAGTAAGCACTGCAAAAACAGAGGAAATTGGAAGCAAATGCTATATAATCCGAACATACAATAAACCTAAGTTAGACTTGTGCTTGTATACAAAAGGCCAAAGAAGATGGATACTTTAAAAAAAAAGCGAGGGCGATTCACTCCCATTCAGTGCCAAACTTCCCAAGCAAGCAGTCTGCTTCTTTTTTTTTACATACTCCATTGAAAACATCACCATGATGTCATCTATAATTATCGTAAATGACTAAGATGCAACAAATCAGTGTGTCTGCAACATTCTCCCAGCCAGATGCTTAAAGCGTCTTGTTCACAAGGCTAATGGCATGCACACACAAAGCCTCTTTCTTACGCCAGAAATAAGAGTTGAGAGCGAGTCGTGCCTCACGTCTGCTGTCAAATTAAAGCAAACAAATGAACATATTTTCCAGCTCACTAAAACCTCTTTAGTCTGACATTTACTGTATGTTTTGTCCATCTTTCAGCAACTGGGCTTTTTTTTTAACCACTTGATGCTCTAAAATATGCTTCTAAAACACTTTCAACTGTGTTAATGAGAGGAAGTACCAAAATAAGTGGTACAATGTACTGGTAGAATCTTTAGAAATGTGCAGAGCAGGTGGGTCCCATATAGTGGTATTAGTCCTTAAACAATTAGCCTGGAAGGATAGCCCACCCCTGTTTTAAGAGCCCTTTTAATTTCTAACAAAGACATAAAAGTTAAGCAGTGCATTAGAGGCTAATAATTAGTGTATTTAGTTCTGAGTTTCTTACATATAATGAAAAGAATGCCCGTACAATAGATTTGACAGTTTATTTATTATTATTATTTTTTTAATCTCACTATAGTAACTCTGAACTCTAAGCAACTACCCTTTAACTGTCTTAATGTCCCTGCCAGAAAAGGATGAAATGAGTCATTGCAATCTGCTAGTATCTTTGTCTGTCACAAGTTTGAGGCGTAAGGTTGGGGCTTTAACTAGCAATTATAGTGTCTGTGTTTAAGAGGTCTAGTGCTGAATAGTGCTGACCATTCAAAGGGAGCCAATGGTTTAAAAAGCTGAAAAGAAAGAACTTGATGAACTTGAAAATTTAAGACGATGATCTACTGCAATGTACTGCTTCTGAGAAGAGAGAGAGAGAGAGAGAGAGAAAAAAGTAATAGTAAAACTAATAAGTAAAACTTAAAACACACACACAAACAAACAAACGTTTTATCTGTTTTACTTGCCTTAGCTGGTTAGGTTTGGCTGGTTGGAGGCCAGCAAAAAAAAAAAAAAAAAAAAGTATGCATGTAGTGTTGCTGACGCAGGGCGTTTTTGTTTTCTTTGCACACAAAAAGTTAGGGATGGGGAGTCGACTCCAAAAGAGTCAATTCCTCAAATCTGAACAGCCCTAGCCGAGTTGGAGTCGACTCCAGCTTTGGAATCAACTCTCGTTATCGATTACGAAATGAGTTTCAAATCTTTATATACAGTAGTGCATGGTGGGTGAGCGCTGAATATAAGCAAATAGTGAATGAACTTAAGCGAGGATCCGTTTGCTGTGCAGTTCGTAGCCTATGCAGTGCAGAAGCTGCGATGTTGCATAGAATATGCGTTTAGCTCCACCCCCTGACTATTTTAATACGACAAATCCATTAAAGAAAAACTTCTTTCTTTTTTTATGATAATATTCCACCACGGCTGTTTTTTGTGACTTTCCCTCTGTGCAATTAGCTGTCGGCAACAGCAAACAACGTTGATAACTTATTTAAAAGTAATGTCACCACTAAATTGGACTAACTTGGACAGTCATGCTAAATGGAGTCGAGGAGTCGGAGTCAACTCCTAAAAACTTGGAACCGAAAAAGTATTTTTGAAGGTTCATGTACTATTTTAATAATGTCCTTACTACCTTTCTGGGCCTTAAACATGGTAGTTGCATTGCTGTCTATGCAGTGTCAGAAAGCTCAGAGACTTCATTAAAAATATTTTAATTTGTGTTCTGGAGATGAACACAGATTAAAACTTACATGTTTGGAACGTCATGAGAGTGAGTAATTAATGACAGAATTGTCATTTTTGAGTGAACTTTCCCTTTAATATAAAGCATTGTCATGTTTTGAGTAGCTTGGAATATTGAACCTTTCCTGACGCAGATCGCAACTTTTGATGTAATTTATAACAGGAAATTTGTCTAGTAGTAAACAAATATTTTCGATGATCATACGACTAAAATATACTGCCTCCAGTGTTGCCAAGTCCGCGGTTTTCCCACGGAATTGGGCTACTTTCATACTATTGCCACGGGTTGTTTTAGACTCTGGAATGCTAACTTTACCAGAAATACCAATACAACACAAAAATACAATACAAAACGTGTATTTAACCCCCTGGAATGTGATTTTTACCGGAGGACAACCTCGAAACCCGACTGGGCTACTTTTGGGCTAGTTTTGAGCGGCAATTGGGCAGGTTTTGTTTTGAAAACCTGGCAACCCTGACTCCCTCAGAAACCTGTCTAAAATCAGTTTCATAAAGTACCACTGTGCTCAAATGCTGTCTGTGAAGTCATTGCCTAATTGGGCAGAGAGGCATCAAGTCAGCTACTATGATGAGACTGGTGAAATTTGGAAGTTTGAGATAAAATGTAAGTAGCTTAATTACTAATTTAATTTTTGACAGCTGTTTAACTACATAAATGTTAAATGAGTGACATTAATCAGGGATAATAAACCTAGTCTAATTTGGTCATTGTAATGCAATGTCTAATTATAACAGGATTCATGTTAAATATAATATGACAAAACAAGAAATATTAACAGTATACATTTTTATCATAATAGGCATAATACTTAATAATGAATGTGCAAATATTGTGAATCAATTTAAATGACATCTGTAAGAAAACCTCAGTTTTATAAAAACCTGCTTATAATGTAGTAAAGAGAACTATCAACATTTTTAAGACATAATTCTGGTGCCTGGACTGCAGTAACTGCAAGTACAGTATTGTAGCTAAATAAATTATGTAGCAATTTGTCATACATTCATTGTCAAACAGCCGCAGCCAGATGAACGAAATGTCCACTGGCTCTCGTTGCACCGTAGATATTTTGGCAGTCCATGGTCCCAAATCGCGACTACATCAGACTCATCAATTTTACTTCCAGTACACTTAAGTGACAAGACATAAAACTGTCTTTTAGCAGAAGCTTGGCTCAATTCATCAACCCTCGAGCGTGTACACGGGAAGGGGGTGTTGAAAAGCAAACTCTTTGGCTGTGGGCAGGAGAAGCCCCCTCAGCTCTCCAAACGAAGCAGCTGTTTATCTTGGCAGTGCTAGTCACGGTCCACTGGGCCTGACTTTCTGCCCGCTCCCGGCCACTGTTTTTAGGTTGAAGTGGGCAGCGCCAGGGTAAACACATGAGCTCAGCCCTTGCTGGGTCCTCGTGGGTCTCTGCTAGGCTACCAGAGCCCACAAGCCAGGGTAAACAGCAGCTACTCAACTAATAACAAGGGAATCCCACTGGTCGGAGAGCGAGCTGGCGAGAAACGATGCTAGTGGGCTAGCAAGCCTGTCATCAAATGCTAAACACCTAACTACGAGCAAAACATTATGGCTGGCAAAAACAGACCAAAGTCAGACGGTGAGTGCAAAGGAGTGAGAGTGACTTGTCATCGTGCTATGAGACAGAATGTCTCTGCTTTCTGCTCTGCGTCTCTGTCTCCGACACGGTAAAAAAAAACAAAAAAACACAGGAGTTAGACAGTCTCGGTCTCAGAGCTATTACAGTTGCCATCATTTCAAATAAACAGTCATGCTACCACAGAAAGTGCATTTTTCTGTGGCTCTACAGAAAATTTCACTAAAGACTACCACTAATCAAATGTGAAGTAAATGGTGCCACAAAGTCTTATTCAAACCAGTTATAAAGCTGCGCATGACTTCTGCGTGTCTACACACAGGAGTCCAATGAATTAAACCTAACACTGTAATTTAGCAAAGAGAAACAGGTGGGTCTGGACATACTGAATTATAGCATTTAGATAAATAATTTCTCCCCTTAAGTTCCACTTTAGAGAACCACAAACCAGAGGAGGCCGATATGGAGAAGCACATCAGGATTAATATTAAAACCACACTTTCCTTCTCATAACCCGGTAATATACAGCAAAGCCATGACAGTGCTATATTTTTGTTGCGATATAAAACGGAAAAGAGAAAAAAAAAGCCTGGGGTCGTGACTCCTGGTGGTTATTTTGGAAGCTGTATTCTCCTACTAGATTTATGAGACTGGAAACATTTTACAGACCTACTAATGCACTTGTCATTGCTTATCTATGAAGCAGAACAAATGATGTGTTCGAAGAGAAGCAAGTAAGTCCAAACCCGCAACTTTTGTCCAACAAAAGCTATTAGACGGGATGTCTTCTTGTAATAAGTAACATAAGTAGCTAGTCTTTTGGCTTGTGATGGAGTGGCAGAACCTCTGGTGCAGCTAATGATGGGATGAAGCATTATTTTAACTCGATCAGCGGAGGATCAGGTGGATTGTGGCCTGCCACACCATCCGGCCCAGTTATCTGAGGTTAGAAGTTGCTTCCAACTCAAGGGTCAAGTTTTGGCTGTTTAGCATGACCCACATAGCTAACCTAACCACACCTTTCTGGGGGCAAACATCACATTTATTTAGACCTATTATAGTATATTCATATACAAGTCAGCTCAGGATAGTCAATCATGAAAAAGTTTCAATAATAATCTCATTCAAATCACAGATGGTAATGTTTGTTTCAAATAATCCAATCTTTGTCAATAATGTCGACATTTGCACTGTTTGAGCTGTGTGATCTGAATCAGAACAGTGAACAAACACTGAACAAGCTGAAGTTAAATAGTTAATTAAAGGGCCAGTAACACTACATTTTTTATTCCACTGACTTCTATTCATATGCATGCAAATGTGGCAGAGCGAAAATGCAAGTTCCAAATGATTTGATGTATTCCAATGTTTAAGTTTGGTGAACTTTGCAAATTCATATCACGTGAGATGTTTGACCGATAGAAGATCAAAGTGAGCTCTTAGCTGAATTAAAAGAACGCAAACTTTAAATCTGCAGGATTGCAGCAATGCAGTAAAGTAGCGTAGATAACAATTTTCACTCTGTAACAACAAACTATGGACATGGACAATTAATAGCTAAAGCATGAATTCATAACATTGTATTACCATGTTTACTTACTGTAATGATATTTCACAGAGCTGAGGTATTTACAGGAAAAGTTTCTGTTAAATGTTAAACACGTTTAAGTTTAAGGTAATAATTGTACTTGATTTAAATTTGCACTTCTTTCTAGAAAAAAAGAGCAAATGAGCAAAGATCTGCATTTTCCTGACCGCTCTTCAGGCTCTAAGGGTTGAATGTGAATTGTCCACCAAATCACTCTAAATAATGATGTCAGTTTCTTTGTATCTACTACTTTTTTTTTGTCTCTGGTTATTCGCTGAGAATAGTTTACTTCTGACTCAATTACATACAGCACCCTGACTAAGTAAAAACTATGATTAAAGTAATGATCTATTGAATTTAGCTCACAAAGAATACATGCACACACAAAAGCAGACACAGTGTGGGTGGCCATCTCCATCATAAAAGGGCAAGACTTATATTGTTCACTACATTGCTTGCACTCTATTCGTATTGTTAATATATTACAATTTCTGCTCTCTGCAGCTGCTGAGGCAAATGTTAGTGCGAAAGCAATTAGTCAAGCCTTACTGAACAAATTTGTCCCTTGCCTTGTCCCCTGACTGCTGCTGATTGTAGTGCTACCTGCAAAAAAAAGAACATACAAGAAAGACAGACATATGTTAATAATAAGAAAAGCATCTGACTAACATGTTTTCCCGGACTAGTGTTTCTTCTATCAATTATTCCACCATTTTTTCCAGTAGTCAGGAACTACTGACTTATACAAAATTTTACTGTGCTAGTATTTGACTCATTTTGTACAGTCACTGCTGTCTCAGGTTTGAGGAAGTATATTAAGCTAAGTTTCCACCTCAGAATAAAAAAAAAAAAAAAAAGAAAATTAAGTTGTAATTTTCAGGATATAGTATTACATTGCAGTATATAAAGTCCCAATGTGAGATATAAAGTCATATGGTTTCACATAAAGTAACACATATGGGACCCTACACACAAGTTTTTTTTTTTTTTTTTCTCTTTTATGCCAAAAATTATTAGGATATTAAGTAAAGATCATGTTCCATGAAGATATTTTGTACATTTCCTACCGTAAATTTATCAAAATGTCATTTTTGATTAGTAATATGCATTGCTAAGAACTTTTGGACATTTGGACAACTTTAAAGGCAATTTTCTCAATATTTCGATTTTTTTTGCACCCTCAGATTCCAGATTTTCAAATAGTTGTATCTCGACCAAATATTGTCCTATCCTAACAAACCATACAACAATGGATTGCTTATTTATTCAGATGATGTATAATCCTCAATTAAAAAAAAAACAAAAAAAAAAACTGATCCTTCATAACTGGTTTTGTGGTCTAGGGTCTCACATGACAAATTAAGTCAAATTTGGAAGAATAAATTCACATTGTCGGATATAAAGTTGCAGTTATGATAAACATAGTAGCAATAAACTTATTTCAAAACTGAGACTGCAATGAGATTCAGTTTTAACATAAACATTAAGAAACGTAATGACATTCTTTAATCTTATGGAAACTGTTCAGAAATGTTGCAATAATAATGTGCAACAATCGGGTAACACATACACAATACAATGTGTTTTGGCTCGTGTCAGTTTGATTCCAAAAAATACACAATATTATTGTTTTGGATAACTATAGTCATAATTGTAAAAAGTGAATTTGTATGTTGTGAAATGTAATAATAATATGTTGTAAAGGTGTACTGGGTTTGATTAGATAAGAGGAAAATAATTTTAAATAATTTAAAACTGAAGTTAATTTCAAAAGTATTAGAAGTACTAAAAAAAAAAAAAAAAAAAAAAAACGAAATAAATAAAAACATTGGAAACTGGTTAGAAGTTGATAGGAACACCATTGTGTATTCAATGAAACAGGAAGTGCCAAAGGAAATTAACTTCCATCATAACATCACAAAATGTGGTTCCACCAAAGCACAACACCATCACTCCAGTTTCTTTAGAGTACTGTACCTGGTTTTATATCATAAATGTGTACAGAAAAGAAAAGAAAAGAAAAAAAAAAAAACTACACACCCTCTTTATTGACTCCTAGACATCCTTTGAGTTCTTGAAGGGAGATGGTCTTGTCCTTGTTAAGATCGCAGTAGTCAGTGAACTTGCGGGCGCATCGTTTGGGCTTGGCTTTCTTCTTCACATAGCGCTTGAAGGGCTTCATCTCCTTCTTGTTGATATCGTGGCTGCCATTATTATCCAGCTGGGCAAAGTACCAATGAACCACCCGTTCCTCCAGTGTGTGGCTTGGGTCAGGCTCAACAAACCTGGAGCAGAAACAATCCCAGTTGAAGGGGTATACTGTAACTTACTTTCAAGAGAGGCAAAACATATTTTCCATTTAAGATTTTTTTGATGTTGGTTGATTAATTTGAAAAAAGAAAGAGAAGACAGAGAGCAAATGACTAAGGAGAAGTGATAGCTTCTTTTTAACTTACAAACAAAGCAATGTTTGTCCTGCATATATATTAAAGATACCTGTTTTGACTTGGAAAATAAATACATAAAATGCTATAAAATAAAATAAAACATTTCATAGAATTACATTGTGTTCAGACTCTGAAGTCCTTGGCCACATATAGTCACTAGAATATCAGAGAGACGTGGGAAAAATATGGCCTAATTTATCATTTTGCTGGGTCCTATCAAGACTAGACTTGTCTTTGGATCATGACTTAACTAAACTAAACAAAAATAAATAATTAAATAAATAAATAAATATATATAAACAACACAATAAAATAAAATCAATTCCTCAGAACATTGTTTCTCATAATATATATTAATGCAGTAGTACAGATTTATTTGACTCTATCCTAACAACACTGCAATTTACTAAAATTTTGTCTTTTTTTTTTGTTTTTTTGCTGTTGCATGAAAAATCTTTAAATAACACATTACTTTATTCTATTCTTACCTCCCACCACCAGAGGGGGTTGGTGAGTTGATAGCCTGCACCATGTCAGTAGTAAGAGCATCCAACAGGCTGGTAATGAATTCCACTTTCTTTCCGTCTGGACACCCTGTAACATTTAAAGGAAGACATAACCACAAGCATTTCCATTTAGGCTTGCAGCAGCACACAAAAGAGTTATTTCAACATTAAAATATTCTCAGACCAACTTGTTTTCAATTATACTCACAGTTTAGCGAGGGATGTATTAAACCGTCCCAATGAAAAACAACATTATGCAATATGGTTCGTAAGTTACATTTGATATCAGTCTAAACATTTTAGCAGTTCATCAACAAAGATTTTCAAACGCTTGAGTGCACATGTGAAATGTAAAGTAGCAAATAAGGTAGAGCGACAAGGTGATGAGGGCTCTTTCACAGACCACCGCAGCCCCGTTAAGTTTTATGGCACATTGCTGAACACCTTGGGTAGCGCATTTTTAACTGTCCCAGATGCTGGGCTGCAACGGTGTGCTTAACTTGAGTCAATGTTTCAGCCTTAATTGTGTCTCTTAAAGGGCAACTTTAAACAAAAGTATGTAATAAACTAATTTCAGTTTACATTTTCACTTTGGTTCATTTTGGTTTTCTTGTGCTGTACCCTCTACCTCAGCCCCACTAACTTTCTTGATTTTCCTCACTGTAATTTTGCTGGCTTAAGGCAGTATGGGAGGTGGGGCCCTGCGGCTCACCAGGTGACTCCAATTAGTATCTGTAAGGTTTGGACAAGTGTGATGACGTGCCGGCTCAGTGCTTCTCAGCCCAAGTGTTAAATCAGAACATATGGAATCAGACTCATCTTGTCAAACTTCCCATACTGCATTCGGCACGTTTAGTGGAAGGCCGTGTATATTAGGCCTTTATTTGTTTGGAGTTTGTTTGTTTATGCTAGCATGATGCTACAGGTAGGTCTTGTAGTGGAATTTGGACTGTGGAAAAGTTGTACATTTATCCAGCCTTTTTTTTTTTACTCAATTCCTGTGCTGAAAGGATGAAACCAAGATTCTTTGTTTTGGTGCCAGGTAACATTCAAGTAGAGTACATAAAAATAATTTAACTGAAATCCCCCAGGCATTGACAGCACCTCTCGGCCCCCCGCTGCTGTCCTCCCCAGTGGTCCACACCATCGTAAACTACACCACACATCTGTTGCCCAGTCAGGAGCCATGTTTTACTCTGTAAACTTACCAGATGGGGAATTAAAAAGGAGTTACAATGAAATTCTAAATGAAAGGGAAAGAAGCGAGAAACCTAGGAACAAACTGGAATGAGCAAAAGCCTTATATTTTAAGGGAAAACAACCTTTAAATGCTAACACGTGGTTCTGTGTGATTTTGTACTTGATCCTGTAACCAGTGGTCGAATTGTAAAACAAAATCAGGGGGAATAATGGGGTGGGGGTTCTGTGATTACAAAAGATTAGAAAATTGGTCTAATTTTTAAACACATTTTTATTAAAAAAAAACCTTTATTAAATGTACTATGGCTTCCCTGTTTAAAAAAAAAAAAAAAACAGCATGTGCTGGTTAGGTAGGTTTTGATGCTGGTATGCTGGTTTAAACTGGTCCTAAAATGGTTTATGCTGGTCCTAAATTGGTTTATGCTGGTGCTTAGCTGGTCATGCACTAGTCCTAAGCTGGTCCTGAACAGGAGGGACCATCTTATGACCAGCACATGACCAGTTTAGGGCCAGCTTAAACCAGCTAAAACCAGCATACCAGCATCAAAACCTACCAAACTAGCATATGTTTTTTCAATAGGGTTATGAGCTGTTTTCCTTGTAGGGCCTAAAATGTCGAAAGTTTTACTTTTTTTTTTTTTTTAGCTGCACATGACCAGCTTAGGATCAACATAAACCATTTTAGGACCAGCATAAACCAATTTAGGACCAGCATAAACCATTTTAGGACCAGCTTAAACCAGCATACCAGTATCAAAACTTATGTAACCAGCATATGTTGTTGTTTTTTCAACAGGGTTATTAGCGGTTTTCCTTGTGGGGCCTGAAAGTTTTGTATTTTTTTTTGTATTTTTTTTTTGCGGGGACAATTAGTCTTTTCATGGGGAAGACACTGCAATGTACGTTAAACCAATGCAGACACACACTTGCATGCACACATGCATGTGTGTCTGTGTGCCAAATGACTTAAATGACGCCCCTTGGATAAGGGTGTGCAATATTGTCAAAAATATACATTATATTTTTGGGGGGATTTTTGTCCATAATGATAATTAATATTTTGCTAAGTGTGTTTTTGTGGTTAAGGCTTGTCATGGATAAATAAATATATGGATAAATAAATATGATATGATGAAATTAATTTAATATTGTCAATCTCACACACTCCTTCTTGTGTTATATTACTTAACTATATCACATAATGATAATAAAAGCACACCAGGATAGGCTATTTTTCTTTCATTATTTGAATTATAGAGGCATTCTAACTGCATTCTAATAGGCTTCATCATGCAGTGAATGCTTATAGACTCTCAAGACATGTTTATGTTTGAGTTTTGCCAAGTCACTGACATACTTGAATGTCAGTTAGTGTGAATTAGAACAGGGTGATCATTTCTGAATGGAATGCATCCCTCGTCTCTTTCTCATTGTCCCTTGTCCTCATATACACTTACAGCACAACAAAGTTACATCAGAATGTCTTTAAACTCAAATTAATCAAATACCATACCTCATTGTCTTCTTTTTAAAGAATGTCAGAAGTTATGCTTGAAACATTTCGCATGAAAAATGCCAAAACCGTGTGAGTTTTTGCGCACCTCATTATATACCACCGCATCGCTTCTATTATGAGATATTAGTTTATGAATTATAGAAAATGTTAATATTTCATTTGCACGATAGGTTGTACATAATACACAGCATTATTAATCTACAGGGGATGGTAAGGGGAGATGTTGGTTTAGGGGATGCTTTTGTCATTTTTTTCACATCCCCCCTCAATTCGAGCCCTGCCTGTAACCATTTGTCAAACATTATTAGCAAGCATACAAGGAACTTAATGGATTTTTAAGCAAAATAATCATGAAAATGTGCAATAAAAAACCTATTTAAATGCAGAGAAACATATTAGCAATATCAATCATTATTGCACATAAAACAAAACAAGCAATTTAGGTCAGTTTTAGGGGGAAAAAATGTTCTCATTCTAAAGAGCATTCAAATGGACACAAATTAGCATTTTTGGTTCATTTTGGTTTTGGTCCTGGAAGAGAAATTAAAAAAAAAGCTAGCCAACTAGATGTAGCTTACAAATTACCTCAAAGCTAATAGCTAATAAAGCTAATATATGACTGGCACACTGGAAAAGAAACCATCAAACCATTATATGTATATAAACACAGAAGTATTAAATTACAAACTAATTAGACCGTCCACAGACAAAATATCGACAGTTAGTTCAGATGAATACAGTCGGAGTTATATAAAATAATGTTCTGGCTCTTTTCAAGTTTTATAATAGCAGTGAATGGGGTTTAAGATTTTGAAGCCCCAAAAAACTGTGTCCATACATCATAAAAAAGTTAATAAAGACTTTCTGAAGTTATAAACTGTAATCTCTAGTTTCTGCTAACTATTGTATGCATGTTCACACTCATTAAGCAAATGAGGTAGGAACAGTGTAGAACAGTGCTAGTCTCACGAGAACCAAGTTGTGTTTACAGCAAAGGAAAACCGGTCTCCTCATGAGGGACACACCTTATGTCAAGTGCTCTGCTCACCTGTCAGATCTCTGTCTCTAAAAGGATCTTCCATCTCTGAGTCTCGAGAACGAGCCGCACTGTCACATTCTGGTTTCTTATACCTGATGGAGAACACAAAGATGAAGCACTGAGTTGCAATGTTTATAAAATTCTTAGTTGTGTTTTTTTGTGTGTGTATGTCATACAAGCCACATCTGGAGGCCAGAATATCACACAAACTTTGGACTCTTATGGACTCTTTTGACTTGAGTCAGTAGACAACCAACAAGAAAGAACCTCATAGCAAATTCTTAGAAACGTGCTTACAACCACTCAGAACACCATGATGACCCAATTGTATCAACTTCTTGGACACCAAAGAAGTTGACTTGGAAACCAAATCTTCACAGACAAGCATCCTGTACTTTTTTTGTGTTAATTGTAAGTAGAGATTGCAGAGCTTGGCATTCAGTATAACAAGCCCTCAGAAAAAAGAGGCCATACAAGTCTTGTCTCAGTTAACACAGCTATCCAAACAAATGAAGAAATGACAAACTCCAAGTATTTGATTTCATTGTTTGATTAGATTTGGTTCACTGGTTTTTATTACACAAAATTGCACTCAAAATTGAGTGAGACAGACATAAAAATGCATGACACTGCAGCCTCACACAAGAACAACAAAAAATCTAGGATTTAACAGAAACATCCAGAACATCTATCCAAAAGATCAAGCTGTCTCAGCATGGTACAGAGGCAGCGTGGGCTCAGTGCCTGAATTCAAATTGCAAGTTTCGTTCAGCGAGAACCAGCTGGCTAAACCTTCTCAATATTTCCAAAGAAAAAAGTGAGCAATTTACACATTCAGAGCACATCTCCTAAAGTGGAAAATAAATCAGGACTCATAATGGGTAGAAACACATCATGACATGTCATGCTTTCAATTTAAACCCTTTCTAAACAAAATTCAGCACTGACAGCTTCACTCATGGAAAAAATAAAGACTTTGTGGTTTGGAGAGAAGGCCAATTGTCATAACGTTCCACAGCTAAACTAATCAGTCACATTGGATTGTATTACTGATGATTACAATACTTAAAGCATTTTGAGATGTTTAGCACATGCAAGCTCATCCAGAAACATGTCGTATAAATAATGAGGTTACTGTGCAATTAATAGGCACAGGCAATGCTAATGATACAATTACAAAATATGTCATAAAAACAAAATGTCTCTGTCTTACCTTGCAGAGGTTCCAGGTATGGGCCTCCCCGTGTCCACCAGCACACACCAGCAGTAACCAGTGGACTGGTGGCACTGGACTGGCTTGTAGAGGCCCTGCAGGCCACAGTCAGGAATAAAGATGGCTTCCCGCGGGTTCTGCCGAGCCTCATCCTGAGCGGTCTGCCTCTCTTGGTCACAAGAGGGAACTTTCTCTAAAACCATGAGAAACACACTCAATACACAGAAGTTTTCAGCTATATAAGGTAGTACAAATATGGTTTACTATTCTTTTACTATTTGCTAAGTTGCATTTTATAATAATAATAATAATAATAATAATAAAATTGCCAGCTACCGCCAGCATTTCATGGTCCCCAGAATATTTAGTTGTTTTGTTGTTGTCTTTTTTTAATGCTTCAAAATCCGAACGCTTCCATCAACACCCCCAAAGCTAGCACAGACCTAGAACACTTCCTGGGTTAACTATTTCATTTCGTAACGTTAGGCAGTTTTGACTTACATGCTGTTTAACATTTGGTGATTTGCATTATTTTACGTATCAATCTGCTTGTTTCTGCTTCTTCAATGTGTTTTTTAATCCAAAGATTCAATACTTTTTCAGAAGATGGGCCTCCTACCATATAATGGTGAAAACACGGAAAGCCAGGAAATTCTGTCAATGGTGAGGAATCAACTAATGGCAATAACAGTTTTTACATCTATTGTCCATCTATATTAAGCTACTATAAGGTGGCGCCACAGTTGCTAAGCAAAAACAGGGACACCACATGGAAAGCCACTTTCCAATTATGATAGGAATAGCATGAGTCATGGCAACTGTCAAAGTAATTTTCAATTTAATTCCAGCCTTTCTGTTTGATTTAAAATCAAGATATCAGCAGATAAAACTTGTAAGGATAGTAATGTATATTGTATCTTTCTGACATTCTTATATGATTGCCCCTAGTGGCCAATGTTGGCATCACAAGTTATAACAATCACATCCCTTTTAGCTAAAGCTAACAAAATTAGAAGGCAGAATTGACTTATACACTTTCAGGAGGCATCTTCACCCCTTTTCTGAAGTTCTCTGAGCCATTAGGATTTAATTTCCCTGTATTTATTAACACAAAGGACGCTTGATAGATGTTCTTTTAAATGTTTTAACGCCTTGTCTCATAAATCTCTATTTATGTTAAAAATCCATTTAGTACATTGCTCACTTGTAGTGCACTGGGCCAAGTATAACAGCACCACATGTTGAGGCTAATCCAGCTAGCGGCGTGCTGAATAGCTTTTTAGCTACTAATTCATGTCATTTTTAATCAGATGTTTAGTGAATATCGTGCCGCAAGAACAGTTATCAGAACCACTGTTCCCCTTGGCGTGACAACTTGGGACTCTAAAGCTGTTAATCATTAGATTGTACAGATGCACAAGCTATACAAAACTCTCTCACGTCTCTTTCTTTCTTCTTCCTCAGCTTGGTTTCTTGCTATTTTTGTAATATTAAAAATAGGGCTGTGAATTGAATAAAAAATAACCAATTTAACACTGTTACACACTGTCTCTACAAATAAATGTAGACTCAACATGAAGTATGTATTTTTTTTAAGTAATATATACGACCAGTAATATTTCTGAGGTTAAAGTGGCCAATTATACCCATCTGACAAATGCAATTTTTACCATTTAATAAAACTAAATTGTAAGTTACCAGATTACATTTTCTGATTATAATTTGTTAACAACTGTTTGAGTAAAAAAAGACTAGTATTTTCAATATAAGAAATAACCAACCTAGGCTGACCTAAAAAAAAAAAAAAAAAAAAAAATCTTTACAAGATTCTTTACAAACAGCTCTAACTTTAATACATTAATGTTATGCATCACATAACCAGCTCCATATGTATAGCTATTCTGAAAAGGTAAACTTGGACCTTTTTTTTATTTCATGTTTGTTTTCATTACCACTAATGGTTAGGTGTAGAGTAGATCAGTAGAGCATTTACCTTTTAGCAACACTCATTGGACATTTATTTCTGAAACTAACACAATACGTATAACAACACTGCAATAAAACATAGCCTGATTCACATTCAACAGTTTCAGATAAAACTAAACATGCTTAATGGCTTTACTAGACATTTCACTTTAAAAGTGCTGACAGAAATAATTTTGCAGAAATGTTGCCACAGGCACATATTTTCAGTGAGCCTGGGTTAGAAATAACTATCTTTACATAAACAGGAAATAAACAATGGATCCTTCATTAAATGTGTCAATTATTTTTAATACAATAAACAGTCCATAAAACTAATGCATTTATTTGGTTAGTATGAACTTGTGGCTCAACCAATAGCATGAGTCTGGAGCGGGGCTGTGTGTCCAAACAATGGATTATGGGACAGGACATGTGAAGTTCTAGAGCTGTATGGGAAATCTGTTCGAAAGCAATTCTATAGTGATGCAAAAATTCAAAGTGCCTTAATTCCTAGATGAATGAATGAATGAATGAATGAATGAAAATTACCTCAAATTAATTTCTACTGAAATATAACATTTCTGTCTGGGGGTGAGGGGTGGTACTGAGGTAGGACAAGATTTAGAGTGTAAGAGTATTAAACAGAGGAGAACGGCACTACCCAGTCAAGGTTCGTCTGAACCTCCAAATGAAAACCATGAGCTACAACCCTGTTCAGTGTAACCAAATCCTGCTGTTTTTGCTTTTGTCTTCATTACAAACAGTTCTGGTAAGGGGACTGACAGCGTTGGCGTGATCGGGAACAAGGCTTGGGGTGTTTTAAGTGGAACCTGACTGTGAAGACAAGGAACAGGGGAGAGTTAGCCATCGGAGTATTAATATGTCCTCTTTTCAGAGATGGGCTCACAATCCGCATTCAAGTGTTCACGGCAGAGTCCATGACTCCTGCGCTTCCCGCCAAGGTTCCTTCATATCTAAATTATTTAGCACTGTTTATTGTAGCGAGGGTATACTGGCGCCAAGCAGCTGGGATTCCCAAAAGAAAATTGTTTTTTTATTCTCTCTCTCTTCCCAATACAATAAAACAGGACAGAAAAGGATGGACAGTCTAAGATCCCATTTAATCCTATTTACGTCACGTTTTTGTTATGCATTCATTTTTTTTTTTTTCAATCTGCACGTAAAACTTAATCTGACTCTCCTCTCTTTTCGGAATACAGTCATTTTTATGCATTCTGTCCATTGTTGTTCCAAGAACTGGGTTGCATGAGTTCTGTTTAAACAAACAGATATAAGTGAGAGTACACCCGAGGTGAGACCTCATTGCTCATTGTTTCACAGAATGCTTTGCTGTGGTTCCCTCTCAGTGTTTACAGGCTGGTATTGATTAGTTTATGCGCGGTATGTTGTAGGTAAACTCTGCTGATTTCCTCACTATCACACTGAAAATCAGAGCCTCATGTGTTTCATCGTGCCAAGATCTGGCCAAACAAAATAGCTTGAAACTCAGACTTATCAGCCTCCTGTAAACACAGCGTTCTCTCTCTCTCTCTCGCTCCTTTTCTCTTTTAGATGCACATATCTCACTCTCTCTTTCTATCTCTCTTTCTTCTGCTATCCCTCCAATTGTTTTCAGCTGCGGGGTAAGTAATCACTCCATTCTTGGATCTATGCATTCGGCGCTCATAAAGTAACAGAAGAGGGTATGATGGGCCAGAAGAGGAGGGGTGGGCACCATGTTCTTTTCAAAGTTTAATATGCTGCACAGAGGGAATGGAAAGGTTTATAGACACTCGTGTCAAACATTTCCTCATCCTTAGAAGTATTCTAACTATTTTATTTGCTTCATGTGAAATGGCCAAAAGTGGGTTTTGATGTATATAGAGAAACACAATATGTTGTTTCTCACAGAGGATGGGCCAATGATGCATAATCATTTAATAACTTAGTGGACATGCAACATGCCTTGGTTATTTGCTATTTAGCAGATTCAAAGTGACTGAACATATTGGGTCATTCTGAGAAAACTAGTTCCCTGACTTACTACCTATATAGGATACAGAATTTTGTCATATTCACCTTATTTTACATTTAAGAAAAAAAGTAGTGTCCCCCAAATTCAAGTCTGTGGTGTTACAAAAATGGCTGTCGCCCCTTTAAGAAAAGGGGGAAATCTATTTGGACTGTGTGTAAAGGTCATTGTAGGTGCTGGTTGATCTGAGGGGTGCATGTTGATTGCATTTTTTTTTTATTAATTTTCTTAAAGTTAGCTAACTTTCTGACAATTTCATGTGACACACTTCATTAGTGTCTGTGGTGTTATGTTGATAACTTGCAGATCTGACATATTTTAATCAAAATTTAGATAAATACATACTTATTAATATTTCCAAAATATCTTGAAATCATCATGATGGCAGACTCCATTTTAGAAAAGTCTAGATTTAGGCTAATTTATCTGTGGTGTTACTGTCCGTGGTCTTATTGTCCTTTCTGTTGACACCATAGACATAAATCATAATTATTTAAAAATCAAAATGAAGCTTCTATTTTAATGTATAATAGCATATTAAACTAATTTTAAATGCATAGCAATATATTTTATCAAAACAGACAAAACATGCATTTTTACAAATTCTGCCTCTCATTTGCCACCCCAATTGAGGAATGGTCCCCATACAGGTGAAATTAACTCTGCAAAATGTAGAAAATACAAAGAAAATTTCAATTTTATTTATTTACTGAAATATTAGCTATGTCCCCTTTAATTGCCATTATAATTATAATTTTATTTTAGTAGATTTTAAATATGGCTATTTATCATCAAAAATGAATCAATTCACTTCAGAAGGCCTATATATATATATGTGTGTGTGTGTGTGTGTCTGTAACTCTGTAACAAGATCTGTTTTTGCCAAGTGTTACTTGCATTTCAAGGCACAGAGAACTGTATACAGTAGCTAGTTCAAAGTTCACTTCCAGAACAAAAATGTACAGATAATTTACTCACCCTCTTGTCATCCAAGATGTTTATATCTTTCTTCAGTCATTAATAAATTATATTTTTTTGAGGAAAACATTTCAGGATTTCTCTCCATATAATAAACTTAAGGTGCCCCGAGTTTGAACATCCAAATTGCAATTTAAATGCAGCTTCAAAAAGCTCTAATGCCGAGGGAGAAGGGACTTACCTAGCGAAACGATCGGTTATTTATATACTTTTTAACCCCAAATGCTCAACTTGTCTAGCTCTGTGTCAACTATGTGTATTCCAGTTCAAAACAGTTAGGGTAGGTTAAAAAACTCCCATCTCATTTTCTCCTCCAACTTCAAAATGTCCTACATTGCTGCAGAAGTACCGACCCAGTGTTTACAAAGTGACTGTGCAAAGAAGATCAAACACTCTTTACAAAATAAGGTAAAACAGTGATTTTAAAATTGGATAAGAAAATGAGATGGGAGTTTCTCAAACTGCCCTAACTGTCATGAACCGGAATACACAGTGTTCACACAGAGCTAGACAAGATGAGCATTTGTGGTTAAAAAGTATATAAATTGTCAATTATTTTAGAAAAAAAAAAACAAAAAAAACAATTGTTTCGCTACATAAGACCCTTCTTCCTCAGCTGGGATCATTTAGAGCCCTCTGAGGCTGCAATTAAACTACAATTTAGAAGTTCAAACTCAGGGGCACCACAGAAGTTCACTATATGAAGAGAAACCCTGAAATGTTTTAAAGATAATTTTAAGTAAATTATCTGTTAATTTTTGTTCTGGAAGTGAACTTATCCTTTAATACCACCACCCCCAAATCTGAGAGGACACTATGATAATTATGCTTGTGCAGTTTAATGGAGATCACAACCACAGTTACCTTAGAACCACACTTAGATGAGCACGTTCACTTTTATAATTGCACAAGTTGATGTGTGAAAGATCTAACTGATGTGTACCACCCACAATGCACTGAGAGATGGAAACTTGGCTTTCTCCGAGATTTACTTTAGCAGCAAAAGCAACATCTCAGTGTTTCAATTTACTCCAGATCCCACACACGCTCCCATAAGCAGCAACGGTGGAGCTTGATGCCAACTCCGTCACTTCTGCACCAAAAGCGCCCTTGTGATGACCGTGGATCTGCTATTCTTGTTGAATGGTGTTGATGTGCAACAGATGCTAATTGGTCACAGGAGGAAACTCTGAAGCTTTCCAAAGACTTGTCAGAATAGATATACAACTTGTCTGCTCAAGGTAAGTGTTTCCTTCAGCACAGAAAACCTTTTGTCAAAAAATTTTAATTTTCTTTTCTTTTTTTTTCTAGTGAAATAAATAGATATTTTTCAATGTCTACCAATTATAGGCCACACAGGCAATGTGTACACAAAGGAACACCACTGGAACTGCATATACACACACTACGTACACAACACAAACACACATTTATCTGCCCTCAGTCATGAAATCTGCTCTCTTCCTGTGCTACAAAAAGTCAGATCCCTCTACCTCTCAACCGCACTGTCCAAAACCCTCGCAGAGCTTGATGGAGTTGACTGGGCATGCCCAGAGGGTGCTCGACTCATTTGAAGGAAATTGTAAAGGAGACACAGAAAGCTAAACAAATTACACAGAGGAGAGTTGAGACAAACAGAGAAAGAGGGGCGCCGTAATTCTACTGGTGTTAGGTTTCTCGTCCCTGGATATGCTGAATATTAAATCTAAAACTGGAACAGAACTATTGCACAATCAAGTCGGCCTAAATGCACCGACTTGGATGCTTTAAAATATTTTTGTAGTACTACGTAGGCAAGCCAGCAGACTTGCATGTGTCAACACAAAGCTCTGCTTTCAAATATGTGTTTTTGGTCATTGCTGCCCTAAGAAGGATTTTTTTCCATTTACATTGCCAATAAAACAAATCAGCTGTTGCTGATTAGACAGGCATGCCTACTGTGAGACAACTGAATTTGACTTAGCAGAATATTATATTTACAGACAGACAGACAGACAGATTCTTACCTGACTTCCTACTGTTTGAACTGTTCTGTTTGTTTTCTTTGTACACCAGCTGCTTAATCCACAATGTGGGAGCTGTAATTTCTGTTTAAAATAAAACATACACATTGATTTGCACTTCTATATCAATCATATACATAAATACAAGACTCAAATTGTGCTTATTTTTACACAGTGTCCAAACTTACCCTCACCTTCTGGGACAACATGCGTCTCCATGGTTGGTGTGGGTTTCGAGCCATCATCTGGATTGAGGGTGAGAAAGAAACGGAAAGAGACTACCATTATTGAGGTTAATACAATCTACTCTCCACAACTGTTGAATGATTGGGATTTGCACATGGCCCGGCCAATAGCACAGAAAACAAAGAGGGTGAGGGATAGAGGGTACAAAGTGAGAAAATACAAGTGAGAAAACACAGATAAATAAGACTGTTCATCCACTCAGTAACACACACACATCATAATGCATAAATTAGCTTTCACATACATACTGTTTAGACAAATGGTAATTCAATAACACACTCAGTCAAAGTTGTCATGATAATTAAGTAATGTCAAACATCCTACAGTACTTACCCATTTGTGTTCTATTGCATTCTGGCTGATTTCCGTGTGGCTCACATCATTGTAGGCCCTGGCAGTGGAGGGGCCAAAGCCACAGTGCTTAAGCCACATTAGAGTGGCAGCAAAACCAGTTCATAGAATACATGTAGTTCACTGAACTGAATTACAGTCAATGTGAGACTAATTATTCCCTGTCCGCTACGTTTCCATTAAAAATCAGTGATTCAGTGAAAAATCAGTGATTATGAAATACATTCTGAAAGTGCACTGCTATCTCACAGCAATTCATACTTATTGTACAATTTGCACAAATTTCGTATGTACGAATTCATACGAATCGGGAACTCATAAAATACATACGATTTTGCCAAAAACGTATGAATTCGTACAAGTGAGGTCGTACGAATTCGTACAAATTAGCCACCCCGTAAAATACATAAAAAATTGTGTGAGATCAGGCTGGAAAGTAAATTCAATTATTCTCAGTCTTTTATATAAACAAGGGTAATTTAGAAAGATAGCAGTAGCAGTAAAATGATGAATAGAATGTTAAAGGAATACTCCACTTTATTTGAAAACAGGCTCATTTTACAACTCCTCTAGAATTAAACATGAGTTTTACCATTTTTTAATCCATTCAGCCGATCTCTGGGTCTGCCGGTAGCACTTTTAGAATAGCTTAGCATAAATCATTGCATCTGATTAGACCATTAGCATCTCGTTCAAAAATGACCAAATATTTTAGATATTTTTCCTATTTAAAACTTGACTCTTCTGTAGTTACATTGTGTACTAAGACCAACAAAAAACGAAAATGTGCGATTTTCCAGGCTGATATGGATAGGAACTATACTCTTATTCTGGCGTAATAATCAGGGAACTTTGCTGCCATCACAATATTTGATTCAAATAATTAAAAAAAAGACAAAAGCTACAAGAGTCTTTTAGAAAAAAAGTGAATTTGCTCTTTGCAAATTTGTAAATGTCAAATCACTATTGTGTTTTATGCTTTAGAGGATAGTTCAAACACTGAGAAATATTCCATAATATCTTCTATAAAAACTTCCAATGAGTTTGAATGAATGAATGAATGAATCAATGAAAGAAAGAAAGAATGAATGAATGAATGAATAAATGAATGAAAGGAATGAGGCATTTACCGTGGAAATAACAAGTCTACACACCCCTGTAAAAATACCAGGTCTATGTGATTTAAAAAAAAAAAAATTGACCATGATAAATAATTTCAGAAATTTTGCCACCTTTTTGTGACCTATAACCTTTGCAACTCGATTGAAAAAACAATATAATTTTTTTTTTTTAGTGGGAAATAAAAATAAAAAAAGCTAAAATAATGTGGTTGCATTAGTGTGCACATCCTTTTGCATGTGGCTGTGTTCAAAATTAACTAATTACATTCAAACTCATGTTAAATAGGAGTCAGTACACTTGCCATCATTTAAAGTGCCTCTGATTAACCCCAAATAAAGTTCAGCTGTTCTAGTAGTATCACTCAGGAGAAGGGTACAAATAAATTTCTAAGGCATTAGATATGCCATGGAACACTGTGAAGTCAGTCATCATCAAGTGGAGAAAATATGGTGCAACAGTGACATTACCAAGAACAGGACGTCCCTCCAAAATTGATGAAAAGACAAGAAGAAAACTGGTCAGGGAGGCTGCCCAAGAGGTCTACAGCAACATTAAAGGAGCTGCAGGAATTTCTGGCAAGTACTGGTTGTGTGGTACATGTGATGACAATCACCCGTATTCTTCATATGTCTGGGCTGTGGGGTAGGGTGGCAAGACGGAAGCCTTTTCTTACGAAGAAAAACATCCGAGCCCGGCTCAATTTTGCAAAAAGTCTTGAAGTCTTCCAAAAGCATGTGGGAAAATGTGTTATGGTCTGATAAAACCAAGGTTGAACTCTTTGGCCACAATTCCAAAAGGTATGTTTGGCACAAAAACAACACTGCACATCACCAAAAGAACATCATACCCACAGTGAAGCATGGTGGTGGCAGCATCATGCTTTGGGGCTATTTTTCTTCAGCTGGAACTGGGGCCTTAGTCAAGGTGAAGGGAATTATGAACAGTGCCAAATACCAGTCAATACTGGCACAAAACCTTCAGGCTTCTGCAAGAAGGCTGAAGACGAAGAGGAACTTCATCTTTCAGCACAACAATGACCCTAAGCATACATCCAAATCAACAAAAGAATGGCTTCACAAGAAAAAGATTAAAGTTTTAGAAAGGCCCAGCCAGAGCCCAGACCTGAATCCAACTGAAAATCTGTGGGGTGATCTGAAGAGGGCTGTGCATAAGAGATGCCCTCACAATCTGGCAGATTTGGAGTGTTTTTGCAAAGAAGAGAGTATTGACAAGTCAAGATGTGCCATGCTGATAACTTATACCCAAAAAGACTGCTGTAAAAAGAGTGCTGTAATAAAATCAAAAGGTGCTTTGACAAAGTAATAGTTTAAGGGTGTGTACACTAATGCAACCACATTATTTTCAATTTTTATTTTCCAAAGAAAAAAAGATTTCAGTTTGTTTTTCAACTAAGTTGTACAAGTTATAGGTCAAGGTGGAAAAAGTTCTGAAATTATTTGTGGTATTTTAATTTTTAATTAAAACACATAAACCTGCCATTTTAACAGGGGTGTGTAGACTTTTTTATATTCACTGTATATAGTGCTTTATTGTGTATTGCCGTACACCCAAAGCGCTTTACGATCATGTGGTGGATCTCTCCTCAACCACCACAAGTTTACAGTTAGTTGTTTGCAGACTGGCTAGACTAGCAGACTGCGAACTAGCAGGCTTGTTAAGCTATGCATAAGCTATCTACCTACCTAACTACATGTGATGTTGTAGCTTTAAAGCATAAAATACAATAATGACAATTATTTACCTTTAACAACCCCACAACTGTAGGTATTTCTCAAAAAGTTTATAGTTCTGTCATGACAACTCTCAGACAATTTAACATATACACAGCAATCTGAATGTGTTTGGTCTTGGCAGAAAAGATCTACTACGCTGCTGCTGTGGCAGAGTAAGTACTTAGACTTGCTACCATCAAAACTTCCACAGACATGCAGCTATAAGCATAAATAAAATTACCACCATATATAACATACATGACATTCCCCGTAGCAGATCTATACAGGTGGAGCTGGGGAAGGTGGCGGGTTTCTAAAGTGAGCTGGAGCTTCTACAGCTAGCACTAGCCAAGTGTTGAGCAGTAAGCTCACTGGCTGCTGATACGAAAAAAAAAATAAATAAAAAAGGTCAGGTGCAGTGTAAATAATGTTGTGATTACATCAGATCAGATCGAACCTATCGGTCTGCACCATCTAGAGTTTTATGACAGAACTTCGTTAAAACTCAGTTATGCTATCAAGAGTATGAATGGCATTTTAATCCTGAAACTCTACAGTGAACTCTAGAAACTCACATTCAATGGCACACAACTACCATCCACCTGCTGGTGACATAAACATCTGTTGCGCACGTACTTTGTCTTGAGTGCAGCCCAGTGCAGAAGAGGTGAAACAAGATCTGAAAAAAACAGAGGCAAACTCCATACCAAAACCCCCTACCTCACATTCCTAACACAACCTGCTCCCACCCCTGCAATACAAGCCTAAATGCACTCTCAAAACCCTATACACCACCCTCGGGGCCTGTAAATGACAGTCTGGCTTTCCTGAGTTAGGGTCCACAAAAGTAGGTGCCTGCCATTGCTGCTGTTAACATCTATATTAGCTGAGATTTCACTGCTTTAACAGAGACCGGTGGGGCTTTGGCCGAGCACAGCCTTTGATGTGTGCTAAGTTCTTACACTGGCTGTTAAACAGAACAACTGGAATAGGTTTTTCATCCTTTACGGTCCTCAGAGAAACTTAAGTCTGAAGTAAAAGCTTGACAGAAAGTTGAGTCAGAGTCAGGCCAATGAATATGTCAGAGAAATACGAGGCAACAGTTGACATCTTTTTGAATGTGCTGACATATTTAATCTTAAATAAATAAAACGAGGCAAGAAAACACAACATTTAGTAGCATTGCAGTTTAGTGTCCTGATTTGTTAGCTTTCAATATCTCTCATACATAAGCAGACACACTCACATTTCTGCGAAATCCAACTCACCTTTTCTGCCAGAGCTAGGAGGTCCCGGTGGCTTATCGGTTACTGACCCTTTAAAGAGAGAGCAGAATGTTTACTCAACTTTTGCAATGTACTACTACAGTAACCACCAATACATATAACTTGCACTTGTAGGAACACAGCATGCTCTTTGGAAAAGTCATACAAAGGATTACAAAATTCAAGTGATATCTGTACATCTTAACTTACACATATAAGAGAAACACACACACACACACACACACACACACACACACACACACACAAATCAGACTATAACCATCAAACCACTCTGAAACCACATTTTCACTGCTGAAAATGTTGAAATGTTATTATCTAAAAAATTAAGTTTCCTGTAATGTCAGTCCCATATTATTCCAGGTGTTGGGTGCACTCATTCATATTGGATAAAAAAAAAGAAATATAAAACACACACAAGGAAAAATTGTGTGCACTGCTACACACTGTATCTAGGCAGTCAATAATTGTTACAATTATTGATATCCATTATTCTTATCTCATTGTTATTAATTATAGTATTATTAAGTACTGTTATTGTTATTGACAATAGTACTGTAGACACACCTTCCTGCAGAATACAGTTCCAACCTTGTTCTAAAGTACCAGTCTCTAAGCAATCATCTTGAGCATTTCTGTTTGTAATTGTACAAGTGTGGTTTTCATGATTGAAGTCCCCTGTGTAGACGTCATTGTAGATATTCTTGATTGTTGTGTTTGTTTTGTGTTGAAACAAAATTCTGCAGCAAGATAGATCTCCAGCACTGAGTATCCATGAATAAAACACACTTTGTTGTGACACGAAACAGACAAAATGCATTGAGGAGGGGGTAGTTATGCATAAATAATCAACAATCACATTGATCCAAGTACGTGCAAATGCTCAGGATTAAAAGCATGCATAAATTCAAGATTAGACAGTCAAACCAATTAAAATGTTGGAGAGAAAGAGAACTTTGAACAAAAGGGCTATTTGGAATGAAATTTACTACCTGACAATCCACTTGTCCCAGCATGAGTTCCCATAAATTCACGGAAGTTTCCTGCAAACGTGTGCAAGACATTTCACTTAAGTGGTGATTCATGGGATTCACTCATTTCTGGGACAGGACTGGTCCATCTTTTGAACATTCATGTGATGTAGAACACTGAACCAAGGTTGAAACCAAACAATTTATCTATGTGTGATGTTATTGGAAAACATCACTGGTTGGGACTTCATTGTGAATATTTTACTTTTGAAAGAAACAAAAACTAAATTATAGGATCATATGCAAGACAACAAGCAGCAAGAAGTTAAGCTAGCAACTTTTTTGTTTTTAAACAAGTACTTAAAACTGATAATGTTTAGATTCATTAAGTTTAAATGCTTTCAGCAGTCCCAGCTAAAATGTGCAGAGACAACTATCTACTGTAAGTAAGCCTTTCATTAATTGACGCACTGAAGCTTTGTTTAAAATCAAATGCTATTATAATTTACAGTAACACTGTACACTATGTACTAACAATGTACACAATGCACTTAAAACAGTATGTTAAATGAGGTCAGATTACACATGTTAAAGATCCATTTTCATATTTTATTCCACAACAGAAAATATGTGAGTAATGCCCCACGTGAATTAAAGCTTTTACTTGTCTTAATTAAAACGTGGTTGCTAACAAGTGGTTATATGGGAATGCTGAGGTTACCTGGGACTTTAAACAGTAAAGTTGAGTGCTTTGCAATGTGTGATGGTATAGTGTACACTAAATGTGTGTAGTAGTGTAATAATAATCTTCTTACCATTCATATTCAGATTAAAAAAAAAACAGTGTGCTGTGCACACTGCATTCTACAGAAAAAGCAGTATGGTATCATGCTATTCTAATCACAGCCTGTGGATCTGTATGGCTAACAAAAAATGCTGTTTATTTGAGTGGCCCAATATAATAACACAGACTTTGGCATGGGACTTCCTGTTTATCCATATAACAGAATGTTTAGGAAACCTGTTTCAGCAGTTCTGTTGGTGCAACTAGTGGTGGCAAAAGTAAAAGTGAGGAAAAAAAATGGTGTCGGTAATAACATTTTTATATAAAGCAATTAAATTACAAAACGTTGCAGGTGTCTCTGCAGTTAGCTACAGATGAACTGAGCTGACAATTGATAACTGGATGGACCATCCAAGCTAGGTGAAATGTAGCATCAGGGTTAGGTAAGCACAAGATGGCATGTAATCATAAAATGTCAAGACACACAAAGGGGAAAAATAAAAGAACTAGAACCAGGTGCTCCAATCATAATGTAATCCAGTTCTGGCAGGAGTTGGTGGTGTTATCTCCAACAGAACAATCATGACCATTAGAGCAAAGTGTTCCCATTCATTTACGAAGAGAAAAGCTCCCTCATTCCAATCCTCCACTGAAAACAGTTATACAATGAAGAGAAAACGAGAAAGCAATGATGGAGAAGAAGGAAAAATGGTAAAGAATGAAACAGATGAAGACAAAGACTGATTGAGTGTGAATTTGGAAAGAGACAGCAAGGGAGAAAAGCAGAAATGCAGAAACCATAACGTAGAGGAGAGAAAAATGGATGAACTTTGGAGTCAGCGTAAGTCCTCCAGGATATTATCCATCACCTCTCGTTTCCATGCACAAACACAGTAGAAGTAAACTAAACAGAGTGGTGGCTAGAGTTTAACATCACGCTGACTCCATCAAAACAAAGAGCACAATTTAAATCAAACAAAGTCTAATGGCTTTGAAAGTGATGGACTACAGGCGCAACGTCTTGACCGAGGCACCTGATGGTTTAGCGGTTCTGCTTTTCAGCACGACCTAAACACAAAGCGATAATCCAAGCAAACAGTCTAGAGATACTATCTGCATACATACAGTACCTGAACACACTGGCGTTTTGTTCTGGACAGAAGAGCCGCTGACTGGCTTGCCATCTGTCGTCACGCACCAGCAGTATCCTGTGAGGGTGTGACATTGGACCTGGAGGAGATACAGACGGATAGAGGTGAGAGGAAATTCCAGTAACCGCTCTTGTATCTCCTGGACGACCCTTACAAAACATCCCGGCGCTTGCGCTGGGGGAATACAATTATTCAGAATGAAAAATGACTCTCATAAACGATGAGGCATTAAAAGCTTAGGCGAACTGGATGATCGCTGTTTAACAAAGTAAGGTGCAGGTGAAATAGAGGCTGTGAGTCTATAAATGCAATTTAATGTACACTTTCCATTCAAATTCCCAATACGGCCATACTGATGGGAAAGACAGGGAAGAACATTTTTTTTCGGAGGCTGGGGAAGATGTTGGAAGGCTAATTTGTCCACGAGGTAGGCTTGCTTTAGGATTCATTGATGTCAGAAACAACACATAAAGTGCAGTGGTCCGCAACTCTGACAGACCTGGGCAAATGTTCCATCGTCATTGCATTCTGGGATAAAAATTGATTCTTGTGGCCTCTTGGCCTGTTCCAGAGCCTGAATCCTCTCAGTCCGACATTTCGTCTGGCCTGCTTCTGAAATATAGATACAAATAAGTCTAATTACACACTTGACATACACAACGTTTACAACAGTTGCTATAATACAAACACTTTTAGTACATAAGGTTAGGGAATGTCAATGGACTTTAGTGTAAAATATACCTTCAATTCGTTATACATTGCTTTGGTTAAAAATAAAAGAGAGAAAGTGAAAGTAAAAAAGTGAACTCCCGTGACCTTTCCAGTTGTTCATGATCACAGGATAGGTATTTTCAATATCCTTCAATAATTTTTTCAAAAAAGTCACTTACAAATACCGACTATATTTTAAATCTTAACAACTAGAAAAATGTATATTCACAATAGAATTTTTCATGCCATTTTCATTATGTTTTTAAGATACTATTAATGTACATGAGTATCCCAGACTTGAAAATCACCATTTTAAAATAGCTCGATATTTCCATGACCACTAAAAAAAAAAAATAATAATAAAATTAACATTAGCATTACCGAAGATAGGATTATTTGAAAATCCATCACATTAAACAGCCTTCGAAAGAAACCTCATCACTTGCGGTAAGAAATGCATCATGAAGATTCTTAATCTTGAAACTTCTAAGGATGGAAAATATGAGGTTTGAAATGTCAGAGCTGAGCGTCGTGTTCCAGCATGTAAGCACTTGGTCTTTTTGTATGAATACAAAGTATTTAGTCATTCTAAGATAAATAAACAACGCTTAAAAGTTGGACCACAGTGCTGGACTGCACCCAAGATGTGGAGAGGCTAAAAACCATGTAATCATTTTCACACTTTTATCTTTTAAGCAGTTCACAGTTAAGTCCTAAAATGCAAAGACTTGCAATATACTTTCAAATTCATGTGAGGATATGAACTCAGTAAGACATAAGCATATCAAGCACACAAAGAGACAAATTGCAAATCTGCCTTGCATGTCCGAGAGCAGATGCTCTCAAGTTGTCTATAATGCAGAAATAAGAAACACCTGTTGTATATGTAAAGTCTGTGACCGATTGGCTGAGAGAGGCAGGTGGGGTTCAATCACCCCTGTTTATTTTCAACTTACTACTTCTGTTTTGCTGAAGCGGTTTTTGATTTGTATATAAACATTACACTCAGTAAATAATGATGCTTTAACCAAAGTTTCTGTTCAGCTGTATGCAACCTGAATTATTATTATAAGGAAGTATGTTAATAAACATTAATTTTAATGTTTTTCCTAAAAACAGTGACAACAGTGATCATTCCTGCATAGGCGGAGCGCGTGTAGAGCTGGGTAAGGCTTAGCCTCTCCCTGGCTACAGTTTAACTTGACTTGAGACAAAAATGCTCCTGAACAATTAAACTAAATACAATAGAAATTTAAATGAAAAGTGTCTATTGCTACATTTTATTCAAATATATGCTTATGTGGCATCTCTTTTTTTTTTCACATGCTTTTTCAGTGTTGCACATCATAACCAATCACTCTCTGCACACTCATCAAGCGATGAGAGACGATACAGTAAAATATAGTTAATTTCACAGTGTACACAACTTCATTGATTACAGTTTTTTTTTTTTTGAGAGTACTTAAACTCACAAGGCTAAATCAAATAATGTTCATTGATAATATATCTATCTATCTATCTATATATATATATTCTTTTCTTGTTTTCTTTATATAATTTATTCACTGCTTGAATAACCTTTAGAAATAAAAGCCCTATAATTATTAACTTATAATAGTCTTACAGATCTTAAACAGGGATGACATTTTTTTGTGGGCGGTTGAATGGCAATCTATGGAGACACGGATTAAAATATTAAAAATTCTGACTTTATTTTCATAATTCCGAGATTATATCTCACAACTCTAAAAAGGAAAAACAACTCGTCATTCTCTCTTTTCCTCTTGGTTCAGAGTTTATATCTATATATTTTTTATTGTGATCAAGTTAAATACAAATTCAGTCATATTAAACATATTTTACATGACACTCATATTTGGTGCTTGCCTAAAAAGACGAGTTTATGAAGTGCGAATTTAATAGATTATATTAAAATTAGGCTACTTTCAGCCT
Source organism: Cirrhinus molitorella (assembly GCA_033026305.1). Classification (NCBI taxonomy): domain Eukaryota; kingdom Metazoa; phylum Chordata; class Actinopteri; order Cypriniformes; family Cyprinidae; genus Cirrhinus; species Cirrhinus molitorella. The sequence continues at coordinate 12,854,474 of CM065135.1, forward strand.
TGCCCTACAGTTGGTTCACTCTCTGCCTATGATTCACTTTTAACTGACCGTTTAACACAATCCAGTCTAAGAAATTGATGATGCAGGCTGACCTTGATTTAAAGCCAGTCAATCTGTCTTTCAGTATGTGAACACAGCCTGCAAAAACTTACATGCATACCAGTGGGCATACGCGTTTCCTTGGTAGTTTGCTCTAATGCCCCAGGGACTGTATATTCTCTCTAGACTGACACACACACACACACACACACACACACACACACACAGATGTGTTCTGCTGCCTTGATTTGAGATCAGCCACCTTCAGGCCAACACAAAACTCTGTCCCAATTCGAAAAAGAAAAATGGTGAGCGAAGTTAAAAGTGTATAAAAAACTTGTATACAAAGATATTATTATAGTCCATTAAAAAAAAAATAATAATAAAAAATCATGTACACTTACATGAGACTCCAGTCATATCAGTAACCTTATATTTTACATGTAAAGTATCACCTCATGGGGCCAGACACAAGATATTATTACTAACCACTTTGCATTCTTTGTAAACCCCTGTTAAATTATGAATTATTGCAAATGGGATAAAGTAATCACAATTGCAAATTATTTTAGCATTACATAGCATTTTGTAATGGCATTTGTGAAACTTTAGCTTTAGAATGATGCTACATTCCTGTCATACAGTCTTAAACTATAACACATTACTTTTTAATACATAATAAAATATATGAATTTCCTATTTACTGACTGACAGCTCTCCTGTCCCCATATTGAGAGAAACAAAGAGTAAGTGGAGGCTAAATGTGACCATGGGTTTACTAATCTCACTTGCACAAAAAACTGATTTAGTATTCCTTAAAATGAAAAAAACAACTGCAAACTCAGAATATGACACAAGCCTGCGATAATTATATGTTGGCAAAAAAGTCCTTTATTTATTTAGTCCAATTTTACCAGTGTCTTTGCTGCTGACTTTCAATGATCCAATCAACCATAGTAATAAGCAAAAATGACTCATTCATTTTTTTTTTTGGTGACTAAGCATAAAGTCTTAAACTTTCTTCTCTTGCATCCTATTCTTCATACAATCCAGAATGACAGCACAGCTGAAAGGTTTGTTTGAGCTTTTTGAATGTACATTCCCTTCATTATTCATACTTTTGGTGTGGAAAGGCATTTACATTTGTCAAAAAAATAACTTTTTTTTTCAATTAAAAACAAACAAGCAAGCCCAAGCAAGATGAGAAAAAGCAACACACAAGTAACGTAATGCATTACTTTCCTTTAGTTACTTTTTTTAGGAAGTAACACTGCTCCTACATCACCAATACAGTGCTCAGTATAGAAATATACAAATTGGAAAGCAGGCACAGGATGCAAAGTTGGTAGAATCTTGTGTGTGTAGATTTTCATACCTTTCATACCTGTCAGCTCTTTGACCTCTGAAACAAGTGTCGGCGCAGGAAGAGGCTGATCTATCCTCACCCAATTTTTAGCTGAAATTGCAATAACAAAATAAATAAATACACATTATGTAACACAACTACTCAAAGAACGGACTAGTTTACAGTACCTTATGTTTCAGCTTTGTAAGTTTTTATTTTTGAATCAGGTCTTTTATTTTGCTATGTGCTTTCGTTTTGAAGTTCTCATTCCTAGTTCCTGTTGTCTTGTTCATTGTTTCATGTCCCTCATGTTACTGTTTTCCTGTGCAAGTTTTTTTTTTTTTTTTTAAACACTGTATTTGAATATGCCTACTTCTTTAATAGGGCTGTTGGTCAACTAGTAATCGTTCTTTTTAAGCATTTGTCGACTAGTAGTCGCACTGACTCATCATCTCCGCAGTAGTGATGCACCTATATGCGTGCTTCATACGAATTATGTAATCTGAGAATATTTATTTTCTATTTTAACTGGTTCACTCTCTATAGATATATTTTACATGTCTGTAAGGAAAGTATACACAGAGTTTTGAAGTTTCGTGCTTAAGTTCAGAGAGACAGAGACGGCAGAAAGCGCATCCTGTCTGCTTTCATTATTTTACAAAAGCACAATGTTTTATTGATATTGTGAGTGCATACAAATAAACATACTTTAGAGATTCAAAAGATGTATTACTTTTATCTGAGTATTTTAAGAGCAAGTGACCGCACCGGCGCCTCTAACTGTCACGCAGTGAACGCGCTACTGTTCAGCCTCCATAGCATGCATTTTTCTAGGTTAATATTAGATTGAGCTGTCATGTAAAGTTGCTACTACATACATCTTTCAGATGAAAAGCCATATTTGAGGTCAATGAATGATACCTGAGCATTTGGATGTCCTGCCCGATGTACTATTACTACATAGACCAGCCGTTAACAAGCTGTCCAATCACAGACTGTGTGACTTTGCCACTTCCTGTGGAATTGTGTTCTAATAAAAGGTTGGTCAACCAAGCTTCTTTTTGTCAACTAACAGTTAGTCGACTATTAGGAGGCAGCCCTAATCTTTACTATATATTACACCGAAAGAGCAGTACGTCTGCTCAGTTGGCAAAACAGTTGGCTAAAAGTACCAAGGTGATCTACTAATTCTAGCACATCTGATAAACATTTTACTATCCCATGATGCCACGAGAGAGGATCATGATTAGTTACTAATCCAATGAGGATTACATTAATACTACACATACTCATTCTTTATAGAATGTTTTTATAGAAAGCTCTTTATCACATATAGTACCCAGAAATTATAAAGTGTTCACATGCACTTCAAGATGTCTCATTTGTTTTCAGAAATTCTCACACATAAGTGTCAGATACCCACTGACCTTTGCATCGGCCCCTGTGGGCGAGGGTGAGTGTGCGGTCCTTGCATTTTGCCCTCTCCAGGTCACAGTTGGTATCATAACTGCGTCCGTCTGACCCACACACAGGCTTGCCGTGACTCCTGGAGCACGCAGGGGAACATGGGCTCTCTCTGTCCCCTATAAGCCACTGCAAACACATGTACACATACATGAAATATATTTAAATAAAGCACTGAGGGCATGACAGTATAATAAGCCACGAAGCACTTGACAAAATACCCTGACTAGACTCTAATGAGGGTGCAATAAATTAAACAGAGCTGCTGAGCTGAGCTGCAGCTCAATGAGTTTTACAGGTTTTAGTAGCAGGAAGACTCAGATAGCTTAGTACAATTTCCATGAATCACGAATCTGAAAATAGCTGAGCTCAAATACCATATAGCCTTATATAGACTTTGTTTTGAGTTGTCAGAACAAAGAATGCTAAAATTAATAGAGGCAGGCAAATCTAAACATGTTGTACAAACTAAAATTGTAATTCCATAAACTAATTACACTGTAAACAAAGAATACCAGTGTCTTCTATTGCATAGTTAGCATTTCCCCAAACCCTAAGATCCAAAAAAAGTCAATGTCCTGTCAGAAAATTACCAGTACATTTTCCAATAACAGACATTTCAGTCAACCTTAAAGCATACGCTCAAAGTAGGTTAAAAAACCTGTAAAAAAATGTATTTATTTATTCATTCATTCATTATTTTATTTTATTTTCAACTAAGACTGGATTTTACTATTAGGAATGGATTAAATTATGAAAATAGATAGTCCATACCAGAATGGAGCCCTTTTTTTCTACCGGAATAATTTTCACTAATGAATTGTGCACAATAAGACCAGGAATGTGTAGTACAAAGTAAACAGATCAGTTTTTTTCAGATTTTTTTTTATATTCACTTTACTGAAAGATTAAACATGAGAATATAATTATTATATTCTCCTTTGCATTTAAAAACTCTTTGTCCCTATAAACCATTGTTCTAATTGTGTAATAATCATCAATGGTATCTTCATCAACTTTTTCCTTTTGTTTTTGTAAAGCAACCAGCCATCTCAAATATACAAAATCATTCTTGAATTTCCACAGCGACACATATTCCCTTAGTCTTTGGGAGGAACAGAAACATCTTTAGAGGGGTAAAGAGAAAAAAAATAAGCCAGCTGGATATTCCTAAAGACCTAGAAAAAGACAAATTCGCTATAGATTGCACTATAGCTGCTGGCCCTATGGTCTCATAGCACAGCAGGTACACAAAACGGGAGAACCTCTACTGGAAAAGGGTAGCTTTAGCCAGAAACACAGGGCACATTTTCCATTTTAACACGACCCATCTGAATAACCAGAGCTGACCGTTTCTGATCACACACACAGCAAACAACAAAACGTTGCTTCAGGACTGAATCTCTAGAGTTGAGCAATTAAGCAAATGGAACCAAATGATGTCACTAATATAGTAGACATGGACTGAATCAGTCTGAATGCCTGATGACAGACAAACCAGACTATTTTTTTTTTCCTTTTTAGCTGAGTAAGTCATTATTAAAGTTGGCTCCTTTACCTTGTACTACAAGCTGCTTATACTGCATATAAACACCATACAAATACTATTATTAGTTTTGAATGCATACTCAATGTAAGTTCCTATGTATACCCTAACATGTAAATACAGTATATAATACAATGTTATGTGTTCACACTGTATACTTTTGAATTCTCACTTGGGTAAATAATCCAGAACAGCCACATTAAAAATTAATACCAAATCTTTAGTGTTGTTTAAGACGGGCCAAAATATTCCTGGTGAAAGCTGCCCGGTCTGAGTAGCACTATAAATGCTGCATCCAAAGCAAGCTGTTTTAAAGGTGATTTAGAACCGAGTTCACGTCCAGATGGTGAGTCGCCTATTTGTCCATTTTCTGTGAAGGAAACCAGGAAAAAGAAAGCAACGGGCAAAGGTTCCACAGACAAGCAGTTGTAGTCTCATAATTCATCTTGACTACATGGATACTTCAATGATGTATTCTGTCTGATGACATTTATTATGACAGAAGGCATAAAAAATTAATGCTTAGTTGTATAACCTAAAGTGTGCCTCTTTATAGTCTAAGATTCATCTACAGTAGCTAAGGATGAAATTAAGTCAAAGCCTAAATGGTCCAAAATAAAGGGACTGTTCAAACAAAAATGCTAATTCTTGAAAATTATTTTGTCTGTGGAACAAAAATGAAGATATTTTGCAGAATATCTGGTCCTTTAAGCTCTAAAAATGACATCAGCCACAAAAAGTAGCTGAAAGATCTTTTACGCTACATTCCAAGTATTTGGAAGCCATACAGCAGTGTTATGTGAAGAACAGGGTGAGATTTACCAGACTGCTTACTTAAAAACCGTCTACCATAGCTCTTAAGTATCATTGACATTTGTATACATTCAAATACAACTCATCAATAAAGCCTAACCTTATTGGTTATCATAAACAATCATTCATTGCATGGAAAAGAGCTTCAGGACATTCTGCAAAACATTTTCATTTTGTATTGCACAAAAGAAAGAAAATCATACATCTCATACAAAAAAAATAAAAAAAATAAATAAATAATAAAATAAAACATCATACAAGAAAAGTACACATTCTGTTCACACTTAAAGGGTTTAGTTCACCCAAAAACCTTTGTCTTCGGAACACAAATTAAGGGTTCTTTTACAATGAAGGTCCAGAAAGGTACCAAGAATCTTGACAAAATAGTCCAGGTGACATCAGTGGTTCAATCAAAATTTTATTAAGCTCCAAGAATACTTTTTGTGCAAAGAAAAAAAAAAACTTTATTCAACAATTCTTATCCCAGTCTAGCGCCACTTTGGAGAGTATCACGACGTATATGTGCGCTTTCCTCTAAACGTAAACAAAATGTGGCGCACGTGTGTTCTACGTCAGCAGCATGCATTGTTTACATTAGAGGAAAGCATGCACATACGCTGTGATACTCTCCAAAATGGCACTAGGCTGACACAGAGGAGAATAATTGTTGAACAGTTATTTTAGTTTTTTTGTTGTTGTTGTTTTGTTTTTCTTGCACAAAAGGTATTCTCGTAGCTTCATAAAATTACGAGTGAACCACTGATGTCACAGACTATTTTGTCAATGTTCTTGGTACCTTTCTGGGCCTTAAATTCAGAAGGAGCCTTGCTGTCTATAGAGGGTAAGAGCGCACTTGAATTTCATCAAAAACGTCTTAATTTGTGTTTCAAAGACAAACAAAGGTTTGGAACAACATGAGAGTGAGTAATTAATGACAGAATTTTTATTTTTGGGTGAACTAAACCTTTAAGCAGATTTTTCTGATAGCATACTCTTTAAATAGGATATTATAGAAAGGCACTAACACAGGCATACTAGTTCTACTTATGAGTTGTCTCCCACAAAGACAGTAAACATTAAAAGGGGCTCTGGAAGGTTAACAAAATGACAACATAAGTACTGACATGGTACAGAGGACAAATTTATGCATCACCTTGGACTGAAAGCGTACTGATACATGACTAGGTCTGTAAAAAATGTGTTTATTTATAAAATATAAGCCTAAGTATAACTGTTTAACTGTATAACTGGAAGTGAAATGAATCACACACATTCTGTCAGTTTGTGTGGGCAGAAGTTTAGTTAAGCATGGAACACAAAGAAAAACAGAAGCCTACACACTATAAAAAATCATCTGCCATTCTCACTTTCAACAATATGCAATGTCCCAAAAAAGTACTGGGAGATTCTGGGACACTTAAGTCACAAATTTCACAAATGCATTGCACTGGATAAGAAACTATTAAACTGAATGGCATTTACCAACATTTGATGCTGGAACTCTACAAAAAAATGTCATTAGCTTCAACATTTTATGCAATTATGCTTAAAAAGTGGCCACAGGACACTTTAAGTGCATGTAATAATTCCATTCCCTTCAAATTCACAGAGTCTCCTAATAGAGTTGCCAAAATAAACATGTTCCACTAATGCCTGACGAACAGAAAGTATTTTGTAAATAATGCAATTATATTTATATATTTTCATTGTATTTAGTTGTGGCATAGGTGCTTAATAAACTTTTAGGGCTGCTGTACGTGTTCAGTAGTCAGCAATTCATAAATTTAGTAGTTCCCTGACACTGCTAAACTCATATGTAAATTATTAAAAACAATCCTCTTGTTGATTAAACAATATGTCAAGCACATTTTTCTAATTACCAGTGATCTCCAAAAATGTTCTCGTTTTTCAGTTTGGGCTTGATGACAAATGTTTCTTTATAACACTTTATTTTGAGAATAAGGATACTCTTAACTTTTGCCCGGGCTCTTCACAATAAAGTGAAGATTTTTGGATGAGCTGGAGACACCAGAGAAATCTCATTGCACAGATGGATTTTTATTCTTGGCAACCATTGTGTATGTGTGTGTGTGTGTGTGTGTGTGTCTCTCTCTCTCTCTCTCTCTCTCTCTCTCTCTCTCTCTCTCTCTGTGTGTGTGTGTGTGTGTGTGTGTGTGTTATTCACAAAGAGTGCCAGAGCTACTCTCTATAACGTGTGAAGCACTCGTTACCTTTCGAAAGAACAACAACAAAAATAACGGCCAAATGAGGACTTCTGATTGGCTGGAATAGAATCACCAGGCCTGGCTCCCCCAAAACAGTTCTCAAAATAAGTGAGAATTCTGTTTCAAATTAGAACTTAGTTTCACACAGGAATTTGCAGATTTTCATCTTATAAAATGAATATATAGGCGCACACATATATACATACAATGATAAGTGTTACAAAACGGATCATGCTTTTTACATGATATTAACTTTGAGCGCATGATTTGGGAAGCAAACACAGTGTGAGAAATTGATTATGCAAACTTCAAATCCCCTCCTAAAACAGCTTTGCATGATTCAGTAATGAATGTCAGATTTCATATGAGGAAGATTTGAAATCATAATCCCTCTTCTCTGATCATTACACTAATTAAGTAAAGACTAACAGGAAATCCGCTTCCTGAACTTCCTACTTTGTCACTCTAATGATACAGCTTGGCTAAGGAACAGTCATGTTAGTTCTTCCGGGGAATCTTACTGATGGTCTGGTCACCCACAAAAAAAAAATAAATAAATTGTCCAATTACCAAATTCTGTCCTGCATTTTTGTCCAGAATGTCAAAGAATGCCTTGACCCTGTGCCCTTAATTACTAACATTTAACTATACATTCAGTGAATTCCACACTTTAGCTCTGGGCTCATTAAAATGTACAGTCCATTTCTTGGACTGACAAGGCTGGATCTGGTGCTTGGCTAATCACAATCTATGTCATATGTGGTCTGCTTTGAGTCTTTCTATAGTCTGGTCTCAACTCAATAGCATACAGCACATCAATAAAGTAATAATGGAAACTGATTGATTGACCACTGCTGAAGCAACATGGGATGCATTTCTTAAGATAGGATTAGCCATAGATCCCTGTTTAACACTGATGTTACATTGTCTTCTTTGTTGGGAGAAAGTATTACTTTTGGTTTGTTTTTTAATCATCACTTGTAAACAGTCTACAGTCTTGAGGTTTACTGATTTCTTCAAAATGGAAATCCAGATTCTAGACAAGCACCAAACACAAAACAATCAAAAGTTTTCTTACATTCTTTGTAGTAACTTCTTGTTACCCAAATGCTTTTGATTATTTGACCCCAGAGCTTGTAGCAACAAATGAAAACAAAAACATGCAGACTAAATAACCAGTAAAAGTTGTTTGTCCACTGCAGTAGCACAATAAGTTCTGTAGACAGCAAAACACACAGAGGATGCCCACAAGAGGATGCCAATGTGGCAAAACTGTGGCATGCCTTTCAGTTGGTGAAACCTGCTATGTCATGGCTAATGGTTGTCCGGTGTGGTAAAAGAGACACTACTTTTATCGGGCTGTAATTGAAGCCTCTGGGAGGCTGGTAATCTCTGGTATTTTCTCAGAGAAAGCCGTATCATTAAACGCTGATAGCCACTGCTATCTCTTCACAGTAAAATGCCATAGCACTGACCCAGAACACATTCTCTCTGTCAGAAAACCTTCCTTATCCAAATCCCAGCTGTCGCTCACTGTATATCAAGCACACAGCGCTGCTTCTGGCCCACACAGGGAGAACAGCCCTTTGTCCCCCGACTCTGTCTCCCAACTTGTTCTCTATCTCCCTCACACACACAATTTCCCTCTCTTTACTTGTCTATCTACTTCTGTCTTGCTCACACTATCTCTCTCTCTGTCCGCTCCAGTTCTTGTCGAACTTTGCTGTCTGCCTAGTGTAATTTAGTCTGGAAACACAATGAACATGCACATACTCTAGGGGTTCGCAACAACACGAAGGTTGCGCAAACAAATAATTATTAGTCAATGCTTTGATGGATTGGGTTGTATATTTTTCTTCACGCTCTATTGTAGCGTTTGGTGTTTTTAATGTGACTGATATCACATGACTTTCTGTAGAGAGTCTTAACAAGTGTTGTGGACTTTTTTCTTCCCCTGACATTTTGAAAAAGAAACAGACATTGCAGTCTTGTGAAATGGCCTCCTGATTTATTAAATAATATCACATGAATTATTCCACGGGATTACTGTTGGATCTCTCGTTTGTCATTCTAAATCCATAGTGACATGTCTATCCTAGTCTATTTTGGCAGGGATGCTTTATACTTGGTGTTTTTTTCCCCCATTTTCTTCACTTTAAATCCACATTTTCATCCGTTACAGTAATATTTTTAGCTAAACACAAGGCCATAAATATCTTAACCACAACGTAATTTTTTAACCATGTAAGGAATGTTACTATCTGAAATGTATTCCATGCCCCGTATTTCTGAACGTCGTTAAATTGCTATAGTTTGGAAAATGTTAAACTCACATCAGACTATGTTGATGCTTTTTGAAAATCATACACTCACCTAAAACATAACCGACCATTACCTAAATCTCTTAAACACTTCTGAATACTCAGGCGTGTCCCCAAGCATCAGGCTTTTCTGACTTTTTCAGTTTTTCATTAATACTTTTTGAAATCACTTACTCCCAATTAGAACAAAATAGACAAATACTTAAATCTCTTAATTGCTCAGACATGTACCTGAGTAACACTGCTATGGTAATAAAACCTCATAACAGTATGACTTTCTGTATAGCTGCTTTAAAATGATGTGTTATAAAAATATATTGTATAATGTATTGTTAAATCAATGTTTTTCCGTTTTGGTAAATTATAGAAAACAATAACAAAAAGTGAAAATCAGACCACTTTGCTTTCACAAAAAAAAAGATATATGTCAACCATACTGGTGCTGCAGACATCTGAAGCCAGGCAGACACAGTGCGATTTCAGAAATGATGAGTGATTTATTTGTTCATACTAAATGGTCTAACTGTCAAGCTGCCACCTAACTGCTAACTCTATACATGTGAAATAAACACGTAGAATGCACCGAAACCATAACTGTGTTGCTATTTTAGAAAAAGAACCACTTTCCTGGGTGAAATGCCAGAGTTTAATTTCTGTTTTTAAACAGGGGCAGTGAGGGAAAAAATACTGAGTTCAGGGCAATCAGTTCGTAACCTTACTTCAACTGTGCGATACCCTCATGAGGGTCGACCAAAATTTCTGACATCTAGCCATCAAACTGCCATTTAGAAGAGGTTAATTACTTGTTACCCAATGTATATTGCATGATAAATGACACATAACAAAGCTGAAATTTGGCCTGACTAAAAAAAAAGTTTCATATTGCTCAGAAATCTGCTCAAAATCAGATGAAAATCACACAAAATGACATTAGCGTAATTTCACTTAAAGGGTTAGTTTACCCAAACATGAAAATTCTGTCATCAATTACTCTCCCTCATGTTGTTCTAAACCCGTAAGACCTATCTTCCGAACATAAATTAAAATATTTTTGATGAAATCCGAGAGCTTTCTGACCCTGCATAGACAGCAATGCAAGTACTACGTTCAAGGCCCAAAAAGGTACTAAGGACATTGTTCAAATAATCCATGTGAGATCAGTAGTTCATAATTGTATGAAGCTACGAGAATATTTGTGCGCAAGGAAAAAAATATTACTTTATTTAACAATTTATTCTCTTCCGTGTAGAACGTCCATCTCTCCTTGTTCATTGTCTGTATATTCTGGTTCAAGTAATTAAGGCTGGGCACAGCATTGCAAGTCATCCTCTCTGTCATAATCTTGTTCTGACATGTTTACGAAGAATACTTTGTGTACAGCATGCATTGTACTCTTCTTGTAAACAAGGCACAGCGCATCCAGGTTTTATGTCAGAACACCAGCTCCTGTGTCCACCGTCTGGTACTCTTGTGAACACACATCGAAGACTGACATGAAATCATTATTTTTGTTCTCTTTGTGCACAAAACGTATTGTTGTAGCTTCATAAAATTAAGGTTGAACCATTGATGTCACATGGACTATTTTAACAATATCTTTCTGTGCCTTGAATGTAGCAGTTGTGTTGCTGTCAATGCAGGGTCAGAAAACTCCGGGATTTCATAAAAAATATCTTAATTTGTGTTCTGAAGATGATCAAAGGTCTTACGGGTTTGGAATGACATGAGGGTGAGTAATTAATGACAGAATTTTCAGTTTGGGTTCACTTTTGGGCAAAAAGGTCAGTTATCTTCAACAATGCATGAAGCACAGCTTACACAAAATATCAGATCATGTGTATTCCCATTGAAATGACAGGATTTTGGCCACAAAAATTCACTGTAAATGTGATCGCATCTTAAGAACCATAGATTTAGCTTTCGTTGCAACCAACTCAAGTTTGTATTTGTATGAATGATGTAAGAATTGTATGAATTTGTCTTTTTCCAACATCCAGTTAGGATTTTAAGAAATAAGGTATAAAAAGTATCTGTCAATATTAAGGGTAAGACTTTATTTTGATGGTCCCTTCTGAACATTGTGTGGACAATAAGTAATGTTGCACCTACATGTCTAACTCTCAATAGAATATTAGTAGACTGTCTGTTTAATATCTGCTAACTTTTTTATTGTGATGGTCTTCCAACAGACTTTCTACTGACTATAAGTAACTTTGCAAGTACATGTCAACTTATCCTAATCCTAACCCTACCAGTGAAAAACAAAGTGAAACCCTATAAAGTATAAATACCTTCTAATGCCTGGAATACACTGTACAATCATGGACTGTCCCAAATGTAATATAACCAATGTGAAACAACTGTGCCAATTTCTTTGGTTTGGCTCCTAAATGGTGGTCCTACGTCATACTTTAAAAGAGGTTCTGTGACCAAAGATAGCCTGCGATAATTTTCTGGCAGTGTCAAAAATTTAGGACACCCTCATACAGTGAGTGAGTGCAATGGTGCTACAGCTGCAACACAAAATGATGTATTTGACACGACATAGCGGTAACACATAAATGCCATTGTCTCTTCCACTGCCACCTTTTCATTTTTTTTTTAATACACAAAACTATAATCGCCAAAGGATGATTCATCTCGCTCTATTTGTTCACCACTATTGCATGCTGCTAATGTATTTTTCTCCTATACTAACTTGTATCATAGCCTACAATTCAATAGGTGTTAACATCGTACAGTCTACATACATGTCGTACCATTCACCTCTGAGAAATTATAGTATGGCTTTTTTTATCACAGTACATGTTGCATGACTTCAAATCTGCATGCTTTACTTTCTCATTTGCATGATGTTAGCTGTGCGAACATTCTCTACAGCAATACACTTTCTGTCAACACAGCTGATGCTGCACAGTGTATCGCAAGTCATTTTATATAAGGTAAACAATGACTTGCTGACTGGTTGACTACTTCTTTGGACTATTAGATGTCGGGTTAAAATGAGTACTCATGCAACACACACAAAACAATCACTCTTTCGAAATGCACTTAGATAAGAACCTGCACATACATGATTCCCACATCTCTCTCACCTGCAAACACACACAACACTAACACCTGCATCACTGGGTCACTGGGTGTGATGTGGGCTGCGCTAATAAAATAAAGCAGAGAGGAGGGGGCGGGGGGTTTGGCGCTCATACGCAGAGTTGGGAGAATGTTGTCTTGGCATGGAACTTGTACTCGCCTCGCTGTGTTTGTTCTTTACATGACTTTACGAGGTTTCAGTGATGCACTCGGCCAGGTATGTTGTATACAGCGCTTCCCCAGACTACCTCCATGTATCCATTTTTCAATCACTCATGCTGGTTATGTTCATTTTTGCAGGGACGTTTGACCCAACTACCATGATGTTTTGTTTTGTGTGGATAGCTATTTCTGAGAAATGAAAGCTGTGGGAAAGCGAACGTCATATCATTTAATTGAACTACTGAATGAAAACAGATTAGACTAGGTTTTTGTCATGTTGGAAAAACTTCACACTCTATTAAGTCGTCATACTTCAAAGGGAAGGAAATATTGAAGTGTTCTAAATAGGTCTTGCACAAATCACAATGTTCTCTTGAAAGCACGTTTGAACAAAAACCTTTAAAACATAAGAAGTTAAAGACTAAGGAGTATTTCACATAGCCCACACATCAGGACAAAAGTCTAAATTAAAAACATTTAAAATAAAAATAAAATAAAATAAAATAAAATAATCAATCAAATGTGCCTGACTACATGATGTTAAACAAATAACTAAATAAGTATTTCGATACGATAATAATTTTAGTGCATATAAGAAAAATAATGAGGACATTTGCTACACGGTTGCTGCAGTTTTCTTGGCTGTACTGGCAAAAAAAGATTGACAGCATTTTTACTGATTGATTTTTCAGAGAGTGTCTAACTCTGCCAGCTGAAATATTGTATGTCTTTATTTTTTATGTTATTAATTTTGCAGCTGGATGCCTTCTAAACTGGGGTTGAGTAACATCTTTTCAAGATTACAGCATATGCTCCACATGCAGTCCATGTTTTGCAAAAAATCAGAAGCGCTGCTCATGTTACTAAAGGAAAAATTCCAACTTGTACTGTAAGACAAAATAATACAGTATACAACTCGGCCTCAGTCTATGTGTACTGTAAAAAAAATGTAAACAAAAAGATTAAAAGATTGCATAATACTGACTTATGAATACTGTACATTACAGGTATCTTATGTTATGTATCACTTTAGGTATCATAATCTGTATAATATAAATTAAAATTAATTTCAAGTAAGGTTTTTTGGCCTTACACATTGTGTTTGTGATGAAAGCAATGTTTAATACTAATAATGTGACCTACAACATTATTTTAAAAAAAAAACATTGACAATGCGTTGTCAATGCACACTGTGAAGGCTGATGTCAGGCTACCATGAGGATCATGTTTGTCAGACTGCTAACAGTGAATGTTCCCAGTGACCTTTGCACATGAGGTGTTTAAAAGTGAAGTGCGTAATTTGTTCAATGTTAAAATACACCAAAGGTTAATTCACTGTGGCACTATAAAAACACAGAAATATTATCTTGACTAACTGTGTTAGCTTATGGGCGGGACTATCTGTTTGTTCTGCCAATGGCAGATGAGGGAAAACCTGTTAATTATCATTATTTTTGCAATTCTATTTGGTCATGCTAGTAGAACAGAAACTATACACCCAACCTTTAACCCAAAAATCTTAAAATTAATTGACAAAATAATGCCTACTGACAGTTGGTATATTCACTGCGCTCAGACGCATCGCTACATGCTGACAGAATTAAATCCTTAGAAAATATTATTTTCTAAGTCTGCGGCATGCCAGAATTGGCCAGGATTACTGTGACTGGAAAAGTGTGCTAAATTCATGTTAAATGTGGAAAAGGAAACCTAAAATCCCTCTACTGTCAAGAGACACTTCCTTTCTTTCTTAAAAAAAAACACAATCACCCAATTGGCTTTAAGGAAAGAGCTTGATTCTGTTATTGGCCCAAATATGTCTTCCAGCTCAGCAGAGCAGCCATAACTCCTCATGAAACTTTGGGTTCTTGGAGCTGACAGAGTTCAGAGATAAGTTTTTACAAATGAGGCACAGAGGGGAGTATAACTTTTGAAGCATTTAACTTCAGATTTTTTAATAGCTTTTTTAACACAGCCTTTCTGGCCTCCTGTAATGATTAGATGAGGATGATGAAGGATGTTTAACCATTGTGGAGATATTTCTACACTGTTTGATGCCGCTGAGCACAACAAATCACACACACATACACACACATACTGTATGGCTAATAATATAGTACATTTAAATCTGTAGAATCCCTGCCAAAATAAAAGTAAGGAGATATTAAATGTATCACAAGAGATAAACGCCTGGGAGTGTTAAAGGCAAGTAAATGAGAAAGCAGCTGCAATCATTAAAAGGAAAATATCATTAATGACAAAGATTAATGCTTTTCAGTTCAGAGTCACAGGGAACTTCATTTATTTTAATAATCATGCAGAAACACAGTGTTTATTTGGTGCTGTTATTACAATGTATAATTGTTTCTCCTCTGTAAAAGAAAGAAATGTAGATAGAGTGCTATAAATGTGTATGACGTGAGTTAGGAACAGATGATTAGTTGAATTTCCAAGGAATTTACCTTAATACACTTTTCAAATCTAGTTATATATCTCAAAGAGGTCCAATGTGTTCCTTGCAGATTAACTGGTTTTGGAAAATATTTCCTGAAGAAAAAAAAAAAGTTTTTTTTTTTTTTTAATACCTTGCTGTTGCTGCTTCTCAGCATTTTTTTTTTTTTAAGAAATGTAACTTTCTTCTGTTCACTTTTGGAGATGCACACACTAATGTACGGTGTTTTTAGATTTAATGTGTGTGTGTGTGTGTGTGTGTGTGTGTGCGTATCATAGATTTTTATACTGACCACCACCTCCGGCCACAAGTATGACAATACCTCAGCAGCATCCACAAATTTCTCTCTTCTACTCTCTTTCTGATCTGTACTCACTTTCACTCTCAGTGGTCAATCTCAAAGGTCTCAGTGCACAAATGAATGGACATTTACCACAAGAGCTCTGCGGCAATCTTTACAAACCATTCTTCTGTCTGAATTGCTCAAATACTTGAGGACATAAAAGAATGCTGCGGTAATTCGATTTCTGGAGCAGGTTTTTATGCTTTGGCTGGTTAGTGTTATTAATCACGCAAGTATATTGCTTTAATTGTTTGTTTTTTTAAGCTTTACTACTAAAACAAGCCAACAGTTCATCAGCTTGATGCACATTTTCTCCCTAGACATCCAGACAGATGTATTTGCATTTTTTTAAAGGATCATTTTTTTTTAAAGACATCATATGTCTCTACTATTCAATATTGTTTGCAAACTAATTCAGCCGCAGAAAGAAATACTCCACACAGTTGTCTTTGTTGAAATCGTATGAAATGCTGCATTGGAAAGGCAATGGTCCTCTTTTCTATGGGCACAGAGGGGTGCACAGGAAGCAAAAGACCTTTATGACAAAAGGTCAATGGGTGTACTCAAGTCTCACTGACAATGTGCCTCAGCAAGCAAAACCCAACTATTCAGCTGAATCACTAAAAGATGCTCTGATGTTGGGTTATTATGCATTATATAATGAAAGTTAATCTTTATAAGAACTAATGTGTATAAACATAAGTAAAAACTGAAAATACAATATACTAAGGTATTCTTTGATTCTGTGTCACTATATAAGGCAGCAAAATGATGCTGCGAAATTTTCAATGGGTTATTTATGCATTCTAGCTTGTCTAGATAATCCTACCTAAAACTGATATTTGCATAACCAATAAGTATTTCATGAGCATTGCATGTAGGATACACTGCACAGATTTGGTGCATTCTATATCTTATATATCCTATATCTGATATTTTCATACATGGAAACACTGTAACAGGAGATTGACTTGCATCGTTTTATAATAATGCACAGGCTTTGACAATGTATAGGCTCTTTATGTGTCACACTGACAGCACTGAGGTTATCAGATGACAAATGCGTGAATGTGCGCAGCTGAACACATGCGGCGGAGAGCGTCGTTACGCACGGACTTACCCTAGGACCATTCGACTTCTGCGCTGAGGCTGGTGGCAGGCACGTCATCATCAGTAGCGTGTGCGAATACAAAAATACAAAAAGGACCAGATTTTGGCAGTACATTCTGTCTGACGTTGAAGTATTAAGACAACTGACAGCCTACGGACAAGATTAAGTTAAGAATTGGCAGTGGTCCCGAAGTTGCAGGAAATTCCAAAAGTTTGTTTCCAAATAAATGTGTCCTCAGCGGGTTTCTTCTTTACGTGTGTGCGTTTTCATAGTGCCAGAGAGTACGCAGACAAGATGATGAAAATCGTAATGATGCACTCTTTCCACTGCGTTGGATGTACTGTCCTTTCCAAAGCTACAGGTTGAATAGTTGGTCTTACACTTTGGGACGCGTTTAAAACCTAAGGAGGTGGGATTGTTTGGCTTGATTGACAGTGGGGACGGCCAATGACAGAGCACTAAAACGGGGTATGGGGTGCAAAAGTCCGCGGATTAATCATCAGTCTACTTGGTTACCGCAGGAGTAATGACGCACAAAAATCTCACAAAACTTTCTTTAACCTTACACTCCTATTAAACATTTTAGAACTTATTTATTTTTTATGGTTGTTTAATTGGCGTAAAAAAGTATTTATTTATTAAGACTGGGACAAGTAGTTAAATGTTTTATGTTCTTCTTCTTTTTATTATTCTAAATGCAGTTTCATTTTGACAAGCAATTGTTCTGGATTGTTGTGGGTCCCCCTCCCCAGTTTTGTTATGATTCTATTAAACATATATATATATTTTTAAATCAAGGCAAACTTTTTTTTTTTTTTTTTTTTGTATAATGGTGCAAATCTCTATTTTATTAAGTCATTGCTATTTATTTACTAAGTAAGTAAAAAGTACAAGTAAAAAGTGAATAAGGGTTATGTTTGGAGGTAAAACATGCTTATAACATGATTGTATGCCATCCTTATTTACAATGTTTTTTTATGAAAAGGTGTACGTCTAAGTTTGTGTATGAGAAGAGAAAGAGAGGCAAAGCTCTGAGAAGCAGGGCTCAGTTCTGCCTCCATACCGTACTGCTATCAAGGATGGTTCTGTGGAATGTACCTTGATGTGCCGTTAGGTTTCCATTCGAATCTCTTCCCGGGGTTTGGTTATGCTGCAGCGTTCCACACTGCACCAGCTGGTCTCTGCCTGGCTGGGACTGTGTGAAGTTCTTCTGGGGGGAGGGAGGGGCGAGGGGGTACAGGAGTGTCTAATGGAATGTTAACGAGATCACTTTATGTCCTGTATCCACTTTCCTCCTGCCCGCTTCTTTAACCATGTCCGCATACAAAACAAAGCCGCTTTCTGGCGTGTGAAAAATTTGTTGTTGGAGAAACGTTGACCAACACAGACGGCTGTTGTCACTTGGCTGGACATGAAACAAATGTTTGACAAGGGGCAGAGAGAAAGGAGAGGGCGAACAAGCTGAAAAGGGCTGTGTTGCCCAATTATCACACCGACCCTTTCCACAGATCCTCAATGGTGGTTCACTGTCTGTTTATAGCAAGCAAAGCCGACAGAAAATTAGCAGGTGTCTGTAGACAAGACCAGCCAGCCTAAACCAGCAGGCACCCCGCCGACTCCAACGCAATTATTGCCAGGCTATGCACATTTTGTGGCTTTAATCAACACATCAGGACAGAAGAGAGGTCTCTCCCCCCACCCTTATCTTATTATGATGTCTAAGATAACCATGACAGGCCCGCTTCATGTTAAGTGTCCTTAATACCTTTGTACTTTAAATTGTGTGGTTCTAACTGCTGTTAAACCCATTTACAGCTTTTATAATTAGACATCTGGACCCAGCTTTATTGTGGTTTTACCAGCTTTCAGAGAAGGTAAAGTTTCGACTCTAGTCCTGAGAGATTCCTTCAGCTAATG
The DNA here is from genome assembly GCA_033026305.1 of Cirrhinus molitorella. NCBI lineage: Eukaryota > Metazoa > Chordata > Actinopteri > Cypriniformes > Cyprinidae > Cirrhinus > Cirrhinus molitorella. Next base: position 12,873,302 of record CM065135.1, read on the forward strand.
TCTTTGACAGCAATTGTCTTTTTTAAAGCGCACATATTTTCACCAGATGTCTAATTAATCTATGGAATATGCTATGTCTAATTAATCTATGAAATTAGTCATAAGTCCATCCATGCATCCATCCTACCATAGTGAAATTCCTTTGAAGAAATGAAAATAGCCAAATGGTGCATATTAAAGTAATATTTCATGCTCTGTACAAGTCAAAGCTCAGCTGATAGAATTTTTAGCATAATAACATAATGTGTAGTACCACACACATATGAAAAATATTACATTTTATTTTAAGGTGCCCTTGTTACAGTGTAATTATACAATTAAGTACTGAATTATATTAATTAACATTAAATCAACATATTTGTTTGTTTTAGTTTAGTCTTTTAATAAACAATCAAACAAGCAAACAAATAAATAAATATTTAGGTGAGGGATAAGTGGATTTTTTTATGGTAATAAACATTATACCTCAAATGCTGTTGATTGAGCTTACAGATTTTTTTTTCTCTATAAACTGAGTTTATAGAATTCCAAAATTAATTATTTCAAGGTGACAGTTACATGTACTTATAGTAACAGTAAATGATGCATAATTGCAAGCAATTAACCCCAAACCAAACCCTATCCTTAACTTTATAGTTAATACATGTAGTAAATGTATAATACTCAGTACTCCTATTTGTGTAGCTGCATGTGTAACTACACTGTAGAAGTCACCTTAATGGGTTACACTTTATTTCAAGGTGTCCTTATTACTTGTAATTACAAATGTAAGTACTGAGTAATGTTAATTAACTAAATATACTACTATATGGTTAGGGTTAGGATTAAAGTTTGGTTTAGGGTTACTTACATGGAATTATGCATAATGAATTGTTATTATATTAGTAAGTACATGCAACATGTGTAACAAGGACACCTTGAAATAAATTGTTACCAAATACTAACGTTTGTATTGAAATCTCAGACTTGTGATAGCAAACTTCTTGAAAAATCTGTCATTAAACTAGAAAGAAGAGACCGAAGAGACCTGAAGTAGAAGTGTCCATTTGTCTTAGTGTAATCTCAATGGAAAACAATTGAGATGTGATTCGCAATTGCTACAGGTGTGTGTACTGTGTGTGTATTCCTAGTCGCTCTGTTGGTGTCTTAATAATTCAAAATCAAACATTGTGAGTTTAGGGACTCGTATAACAAGACATTTCAGATCTGAGGATTGCTCAATACATCTTTGTCCATATTTCTCACAAGTGCCTGTTTGACCTAATCGTGGAAGAATGAAGAAAAGAGATGGACAGAGAGAGAACTTCAAACAAGAGAATGTGAGGTCAGATGCAGAGGCCTTTCACTTTAAAGTCCCTCATCTGGCTTTCATTTGTTGAATTCCATGTCTTTTACATGTACTGGCTGCAATTTTCACAAGCTCCCGTATCTGGAGGAGTCACGTGATTCCAGGCCCGGCCAAAGAGTTCAGATGGTCCATTCGCTGACTTTTTTTCTTTGAGGTCATCTGTAAGGATACTAAACCTCTCAACACACACACACACACACACACACACACATATCAATCGATATTTGAATTCATAACATCAAGCTCCTCAATTTATCATTACACCACCTCATCTGATGAGCGAAGAGTGATTGAGACAACGAAAAAGAGAACGCTAAGAGGAAAGCGGGGTGTGAAAAGAACCATTGATACAGTGTCCAGCGAGTAGTGTGTCCAACACCTGCACCGCCTATTCACCCAAGTGTTTACACACTGTCATCCACAATTAATGGCTCTCAGGGGTAGGGCTGCCTGCCCTCTGCTGGGGCCCCAGACCCTTCCTGGGCCCTTATGAGTGCCTAATTGAGCATACCACCCTCCTGATTGAATTAACAGCTTGGTCCCAGGGACCTTCACCCCACCGTAGAGGGGGGATTCACTCCCTCTGTGCCAGCCCGATGGAGGAGGGGGGAGAAGGAGCAAGGGGTCGAGAGCGCAGAGTTGTCAAAATGTCAGCAAAGCGTGGCCCTTGCTGTTGGCAAAACCAAGCTAGAAATGTGAACTGGAGGCATTCAGAGGTCCCGGTCTTCGCAAGGACAGGCCTGCCAGGTGGACGCTGGGTCCTAAGGCTGGATGTTAATTCTGTGTTTTTCTGGTCATGTGAACCTCACATAATATGTCAAATTGAATAGAAGACAGACAAACAGACAGACAGATAGAAACACATAATTAAATTGTATACTTCATATAGCATATCCCAACAAGTAACATGTCAAATTTGCTACCAATATTTACACTCCATTTTAATCTCCAAGAAATTAATACTTTTTATTTATCAAGGACACATTCATTTAATTAAAAAATACACTAAGGATTTTTCTAATTAAAAAAAATAATGTTATTGAGAACTTATTATTCATAAAAGAATACTGAAAAACAAGATGTATCAGAGTTTCTACAACAAAAAAGCACCACAACATTTTTTTAACATTTCTAATGATACAAAATGTTTAAACCTAAATAATATAATGCGGCCCTGGACCACAAAATCAGTCCTGATGGACAGTTTTTGAGATTTTGAGATTTTTGAGATTGAGATTTATACATCATTTGAAAGTTGAATAAGCTTTGATGTATAGTTTGTTGGGATAGGACAATATTTGGCCGAAATACAACTATTTGAAAATCTAGAATCTGAGGGTGCAAAAAAACTAAATATTGAGAAAATCACCTTTAAATTTGTCCAAATGAATTTTTTTTAGCTATGTATATTACTAATCAGTTTAGTAATAGTTAGTAATTTATTTTTGATATATTTATGGTAGGAAAATGCAGCTTATGTGAGAATAAGAGACTTCTTTTAAAAACCAAATACTTTTTAACTGAAATTACATATAACTATTTTTGCATTATAATAATAAGAATGGGTCAAAAATGTGCTTAATTATTTCTGTTTTTGATTTGGGTTGAAATATGATCCAAACATGTTCTTTTCATTTACCCTTAAAGAGTCATGAAAGAAATTGTCAGTGCACCCGCAGGCTACTTTATTTTCTTACATCATTGCTCAAACACACATTTGTTAGAAAACTTATTACAGCAGGAAAAATAATTATTTGATACCCTGCTGATTTTGTACATTTGCCCACTGACAAAGAAATAATCGGTCTATAATTTTAATGGTAGGTTTATTTGAACAGTGAGAGACAGAATAACAACAAAAAAATCCAGAAAAAAAGTTCAAAGTTCAAAAAAGTTATAAATGGATTTGCATTTTAATGAGTGAAATAAGTATTTGACCCCTTTGCAAAACATGACTCAGTGCTTGGTGGCAAAACCCTTGTTGGCAATTACAGAGGTCAGACAATTCTTGTAGTTTGCAACCAGGTTTGCACACATCTCAGAAGGGATTTTTGCAGATCCTCTCCAAGTCATTAAGGTTTTGAGGCTGACGTTTTGGCAACTCAAACCTTCAGCTCCCTCTGCAGATTTTCCATGGGATTAAAGTCTGGAGACTGGCTAGACCACTCCAGGACCTTAATGTGCTTCTTCTTGAGCCACTCCTTTGTTGACTTGGCCGTGTGTTTTGGGTCATTGTCATGCTGGAATACCCATTCACAACACATTTTCAATGCCCTTGCTGAGGGAAGGAGGTTCTCAACCAAGATTTGACGGTACATGGCCCCGTCCAGCAGTGGCGGCTCGTGGGTTTATATAAAGAGGAGGCACACTAATTGTATTGGTCTGGTAGAAAAACGTAAAGAAAACACATACACATACAGCAGAATAATATAATTTAAGTTACCTGGCCTATCACTTGAAGCAAACACAATTAAAAAAAGTCCCCTGTAAGATTCTTTTCTTAACACTACTCATCGCTGAAAGCGAACACTCAATGGTGATTGGCTATTTTTTTTTTTACTAATGGAGGCATGAGAGCTCAGCTCTTCCCCAGCCTCCCCCTCACCTTCTCTATCACTTAGCAGTTGTAATTACATTGCAGATTCGGCACATTTACAATACAAAAGTGGCTCTTTTCAACTTCAGTAACATGTTATGGTTTTACAAAAATACACATTCTGAGACAGAAACTTAATTAATTTTTCACCTCAAAATTTTGGGGAAGCTGTGCCTCCCTTGCCTCCCCCTACGAGCCACCACTGCCGTCCACCGTCCCTTTGATGCGGTGCAGCTGTCCTGTCCTCTTAGCAGAAAACACCCCCAAAGCATAATGTTTCCACCTCCATGTTTGACAGTGGGGATGGTGTTCTTGGGGTCATAGGCAGCATTCCTCTTCCTCCAAACATGACAAGTTGAGTTGATGCCAAAGAGCTTGATTTTGATCTCATCTGACCACAACACTTTCACTCAGTTCTTCTTTGAATCATTCAGATGTTCGACTTCAGATGGGCATGTACATGTGCTTGGAGGACCTTGCGGGCACTGCAGGATTTCAGTCCTTCACGGCGTAGTTTGTTACCAATTGTTTTCTTGGTGACTATGGTCCCTTCTGCCTTGAGATCATTGACAAGATCCTCCCGTGTAGTTCTGGTCTGATTCCTCACCGTTCTCATGATTATTGAAACTCCACGAGGTGAGATCTTGCATGGAGCCCCAGACCGAGGGTGATTGACAGTTATTTTGTGTTTCTTCCATTTACAAATAATCGCACCAACTGTTGTCACCTTCTCACTAAGCTGCTTGGCGATGGTCTTTTAGCTCTTTCCAACCTCGTGTAGGTCTACAGTCTTGGCCCTGACATCCTTGTACAGCTCTTTGGTCTTGGCCATGGTGGAGAGTTTGGAATCTGATTGATTGATTGCTTCTGTGGACACGTGTTTTTTTATACAGGTAACAAGCTGAGATTAGGAGCACTCCCTTGTGAGTGCTCCTAATCTCAGATTGTTACCTGTATAAAAGACACCTGGGAGCCAGACATTCTGCTGATTGATGGGGATCAAATAATTATTTAACCTATTAAAATGTAAATCAATGTATAACTTTGTTTAAATGTGTTTTTAAGGATGTTTGTTGTTATTCGGTCTCTCACTGTTAAGATAAATCTACCATCTACCATCGACCTAAAATTATAGACTGGTCATTTCTTTGTCAGTGGGCAAATCAACAGGGGATCAAATCATTATTTTGTGTATAAGGAGGAGGCAGCTTGGGTTTATTTGCTGTTAATAAGACAAAGTATACCTTACAGTGTAAATTAATACCAGAGAGTTCTTAAAGACAAATCAAATACTAATAAGCTTCCACAAACAATTATTTAAACTGGAGTAGGGACAGCTGGGGTTTGCTAGCCAATACAGAATAAAGTCCTTTGAGAAAAGCTATCACGCTCTATGTGATATACAAAATACAGTATATTATTTCAAATAATTTTGAGCAAAACCAGATTAACCATCCACAATGCATCAATTCTAAAATCCAATAAACAAAACTTGAGTCAAATAAATTGCAATAAGCTTTTGATTACTTGATCATGTGAATAATCAGAAATTAGACATGAGGATTCTACAAACCTGTGCCATTACATTCTAGTATGTCACGTTTGTTTAGCAGTAATTTAGACATGACATCATGGTTCATGAAGATGTCATTTCATCAGCTAATGGTGCTCATAACTGAAATGCAATCCAGATGAAAAAAAAAAAAAAATCACAACCAAAACTGTTGGGTCTTGATTAAGGCATAGAAACATTTCCATATGTCTCCATCAGCTAACCCCAACCAGTTTCATTACTATACCATGTAACTCACCTCTCTGTGACCTCAGCACAGTTTTGGGGGCATAATATTGTGAAAAGTGAACTGTGCAATGACTATATCTCCAATACCCCCTCCCCCCGCCATCCACCTCAGATCTCATGCCTTTAAGTGACAGGGTAGCCTGCTTGTTCCCTGGATGTCACCCCATGCTCACAGCTTTTCTAATGGGAGTCTGTGGATGGGGTCAATTAAACTCGCACTGTTCATACACTGGGTCAGAAGTTTAGTGGGTCACCACCACAGACTCCCCCTCCAGTTATCTAATCCTATTCTATAAAAATCTCCCTGGACACCCACGGAATCCAAACGCATCCTGAGTTTGTTTTTGAATTTCATTTAGCACAACTGATAATGGGATTATTTGTTATTGTTGGAGGAAGCAGACTGTCAAGGTTTTTTTTTAATTGTGACATTACTTTCTGGACAGTTTAGGAATAGTTTACCCAAATGTGAAAATTAATTACTCACCTTCATGTCATTCCAAGCATGTATGGCATGTATTTCCTCCATAATAAAAAGTGAATACTTGAAAAAAATCTTCTGCTGAATGAAATTAAATTTTTACAAAATTAAACAAAAAAGCACCATAAAAAATAAATAAATTAATTAATAAATTAGTAAATTAATAAATAATAATAATAATAATAATAATAATAATAGATAGTTGCTCAGGCATGACATTAGTTGCTTTGTTTACAATATGCTAACTAATTTAACAACCTAATAATGGTGCATCATCACCAAGCTATTAGAGTTTTCAGTAACAGCAACACAATTATGGATATAATTGATGTTCATAAATGCCTTCCCTTAAAAGTCCATGCTAGTCTTACAAGTATATAGTAAAATACTTTTTTGACATTTGTTTTAATCTTAATCTGGATTTGGAAATCCCATGTTTTGCTATCCAAACCCATTTTACCCTTGTGCCGTTTTTTCAAAGCAATTGGATTGGATCGCCCCGATCCAGATACACACTTTTTCAGATTTCCAAATCTAGATTACTATTACTATGGAGCCCCTAAAGGGACATGGTGACAGAAAAATAAATAAATATGGGATGGGGGGATGCCAGTGTTTTGCATTCTAGTTTTGCATTGCATTTACACAAATAACTACTACTGACTGGGCCATCTCTGATGATTGTGATTTATGTAGCTTATAATCAGTGATTAAAATGAAAACAGCAACAACAACAACAACAACAAACTTTAAATTAAATTTTTTATTTTTTTGTTTGATATTGACAGCTGTTTGAGGATTTGGGGATATATTACATGTTAAAATGTTGTATTTGGCACCAGTTTTAAAGTTTTATTACATTTTTGTTCTTAAAATCCACCATTCTGCTCTGATCAGAAAAATCGAGTTCTTTTGGACCAAAAGTATCCCAACCTTACTAAAACGTTTTGAACAACACAAAATAAAGATTTAATCTAGTTTAGTAACAGTCTCACAGTAACAGTTTTGTATCATATTGGTTGATCATTTATACCAGTGAAAGAGAAAAAATAGTAGTAGTAACCTAGTAGTAGAAGAGGAAGAAAAAGAAGTAAAAGAGGAAAACTTTTTCAAACTCCCTCAAAAAATCTAATATAGAGTTATACAATTAAAACACACTTAGAAATGTATGAATGCTATTGCATTAGACAAACTGCCTAACCAAGCAGTTTCAAGCTAAACTTTTCACATTTTTTGTTGGGTGTTAAACATAAAACATAACATTTTATTTCATATTTCATATATATATATCTAATGCGTTAAAATTCGCACGTTTTTTAAGAATAGCTCTTTGCTGCATGTACTGTCCATTTAAAAGCATTGTAGATACTTGCGCTGATTTCCTCAGTACCACGTTATATTTGTGCATATCGCGTCCTCTAGTGTATATGTATACTTATTACAACATTAAACAGACTGTCGCTGTCAGAACCATTTTTCTCCAAAATAACAGCTGCTGAAATTCTGTTGCATTAGCAAAACTCAGTTTTAATAATAAATTAATATTATAAGCATTATATGTAATATTATTATTAGCAATAGTATTTCTGTTGCAGAATCAGAATATAGGCAAGCTATATAACTGTGTAAACAACACCGATATACAGTCAGATACATAACGCATGCCATCCTTGAGCATATTCACCATGATAGCATTCGCAGAAGCGTTTATTCCCCGTTCATATGGTCACAACAGGGGGACAAAGGGCTGAATATGTACGATATTTTTAGAGCGCAGTCACACGGAGGCGGAGCACGGATGCTTCACGGCCAAGGATGCGAGTGTCAAATAGCAGGTGGAGACTGACTGCTGAAGGAAAGAACCAGACGGAGACCGTCCAGAGAATCTAAAACACATTTGATGAGTGATCAAATGATCCGCTCTGCATGAGTGGGCCCTGATAGCGGTAAGCCTCTTTTTTATGGTCGTGATTTTTGCGTCGTCCCCTGTGTTCTTGTGGGGAAATGATTTCTAGCGCATTTGTGTCATCAGGTATTATTGCGCTGGGTGTGATAGGGACCGCATACTGTATGTAAAATCAAAACATCTGCTTTGGAAACCATCAGCTAAGTGAGAGTCTGTTTTGAGCATTTGTGTTTTTGGATGGCTCTTGCAGCGTGTTCTTTAAAATTAGTGTTTCTGTACTGTATAAACAACGTATGTCTTGTTGGGGCCTATAAAACTATGTTGTTTATCAAAGCTTGCGATAACCTAATGTGCCACTAATATGGAGTGAACGAAACGTTACATCATTTAAACATTAAAAAATTATATAAAATTGTGACAATTATGTTTTGGAGTGAGTAACTGTATTACTGAGGTTTAAAGGCATTAGATAGATAGATAGACAGATAAATAGAAAGATAGATAGATAGATTGATGGATGCAGAGAAGAGACATATTGAAATAGTCTTACATACATGCATGGTTGCATCTGAATCACATACTCCAAAAATAGCAGCTGCATGAGTTCTTTAATATTGCCCAGCATGCATGTGTAACCTTATGTAATTGCCCTGAGGCAGGAACAGTCATCATATACAGAAGCAGAGCGTAAAAAATATGCATGCGTGCGCAAGCTTTGTGGCGTCCCTCAACCTTAGATAGCACTCTTAATCCTTGATCTCTAGACAGAACATAATAATCTCTGTGATTCCACAAATCTGCTTGTGGGTTATCCAGCACTGTCCCTAAAACACTGCAGTATTAATTTTTTTGTTTGTTCTGTCTTTTTATACAGTGAACCATGGTGGACCCATTGGAACCTGATGACCAGGGTAAATTCAGAGGGGCTCAGTTTGAAAGTCCCACTGCAGCCTCTGAAGCACCTTGTCTGCCTGAGCCAGGTGATGATAGAGAGAAAGATGTTAGTGTGGATTCCAGCCCACAGACAGAGCCCAGTACTGAACCTGTACTGAGTTCTCAAGAACTATGCCAGCAGCAAAGCAGTCAACCAGTAGAGCTAAAACTACATCTGGACCTTTATAATTTTGACTCACCAGCTGCGGAAGGCAGTCGGTATGTACTGACAAGCCCTCGCTCTCTTGAGGCATGTGCACGCTGTGGAGTCAAACCTGTGGAGCTTCTGCTTCGTCCACTGTCTGATTTTGCCCGTGAGGCACCCGGCCGGAGTATGCGCGTTGCCACAGGAATGTTTGAAATATATGAGCGGGATAGACATGCTAAACTCAGACACTGCAGAGAGGAGAGAGAGCGGATTATCAGAGAGGAGAAGAGGCGAATTCTGCAGGCTGCTATCAACAGTAATGCTGGTACTCTGGCTTCAGAGAAGTCACAAGAAACTGTAAATGCTGGATTGTTTCAACAAACCAATCCCAGTTTAGCAAATCCAGCCCCCAAAACAGCACCCACTTGCAGCACTGCACCCAAAAAACAATCTACATCAACTACCCCTAAAAGTGTGACAGCAGGGTCAGGACTTACTACATTGTCCACATCCAGCTCTCCCCCAGTTTCAAAAGCCAGTCCAGTAAACCTTGCTCCTACTGCTAAAGGAACTTCCGTAAAAAAGTCTAAGTCCCTTGAAGTTGAATCTGGTGGAAAACCTCAAGGTCCAAAACCTTCAATAATCCAACGATCGATTCAGTCAGCTCCAGGAGGTCAGGGCTCCAAAAAACCTCCCACTGCTCATACAAAGGCTGCAAATACTTTTCCCAGATCAATACCAAAACCTTCTTCCTTTCCAAGGACACCAACCTCACTTGCCCCAATAGTGTCAAAATCTGCTGTCCAAAGTCCTGCCAATGGCATCACAAGTACATTTGCACAGCATAACGGGCACATCATCTCCAAATCAAAGGTTAGATGCAGAAGCCACTCACTGGAGTCTTTGCAGCGCAGGCGTGACGCGTTTTGTTCCTCTAATGCTTCAACAACGAACACCACAACTACCACATGTACCTCCTCTGAATCTGCTTCCTCATCCTATAGCTGGGATGGGGCGAGAGATCACTGGGCAAAGACATCAAGCCCTCGTGCCCGTACTTTAGCTACTTTTAACTCCCTGATGGGTCGCAGTTTGAGCTTGGGAGACCTTAGCCACTCTCCACAGACTACGCAAAAAGTGGAGCGCATTGTAAAAGAGGTAAAACGGCGAGGACTTAAAGCTGTTCCAGAACGTGACCGAAAGATTGCTGCACTAATGCTAGCCAGGTATCAAGAGGAGGACATAATGAGCCAGACACGCTACGTAGCCCATCTGCAATGGGACAGTGAGCGGCGACTAGAGGAGCTTCGACGGGAGCGTGAAGAGCGAGAGAAACAGAGAGCCGTGCAGCAATGCCAACGTGCATGGCAGTCACAGGTTTCTACCCGCCAGCGTTGGCTTAACAGGCAGGAGCGTGAGACTGCAGAAGCTAAACTTCGGCAAGCATTGGAAAATGAGGAGCGTTGGAAGGAATTGGCTGAGCAACAAGAACGTAGCCGTCTGCAGAAACTGCAACAGGCTGCTCGTGAGGAGAAACACAAGAAGGCATTGCAAGAACAGAACCTTAAAGCTCTGGAGGAGGAGCGAGCAGCCATTCTTGAGCAAGAGAAACTGCTCCTCAAGGAGAAATTGACCATCGCTGAGCTGAAGCGGCAGGAGCGAGAGCACCAAATTCAAGAGGAGCGCCGTGGACTCAATCGTGCCGAAAAGAGGCGCCATGCAGCTCTTATCCAAGAGATAGCGCGTCGTGAAGCAGATGACCGTGAAGAAGCACGGAGGTCGGCTGAAGAGAAGCTAAGTAGGTCTTTGGAGAACTATGAGCAGATACAAGAAAAACGTGGACAAGAGTTAAAGGAGAAAGCTAAGCGTGAAGAGAAGCAGATCCAGAAAGCCAAACGTGCCGCTGAGCTACGTGAGCAACAGCAGAAGGAACAGATGGAGGCAAGGGCTAGGGAAGCCGAAAGACGTGCACAACAAGCCGCTCAAGTAGCTGAAGACCGGGCACGGGAGAAGGCCCAACGTGCGGTGCAAAGCAGGCAGGAAAAAGAACGACTCCAAAGACTTAACCGTCAACGCGTAGAGGAGGAGGAGAAACAGCGCCGCCTAGAATTGTTGCAGTCCATTGAACGCAAACTGGAAAAAAGTGAACAAATTTTCAGAGAAAAACGTGCTGTGTTGGAAAGTGCCCGATCCGTGGCACGTGCATCTTTCCATGTGCGGGATCGTGTTCGCGAAGAAACAAACATGCGGACCTTTGACAAGATGGCCCTGGAGGCTCAGTTAAAAGCAAATTTAGTTGAGAAGTGAGCGACCTAATTGCTCTTTCCATGCACATCTGTCTAGAAATAAGCTGTGCTTGAGCCTACATGCTAGCCTCATCACCAAACTACAGCAGCAATTTTGATGGTCATGCCCTCAAGTGTTGTATCTAAAGATTCATTGATTCCTGATGCTGGATCATTTTCATCATGTCATCTAAAATAAATATTTTTCTGTATTTATATCTTTTAAATGTTAATCTAAGAACTTTGTGCTTATGTGTGGATGATCATATGTCGGGGCATGATTGTCTTTTGTAACTTGGCAGCCGTGTTGCTTTGAAAACTGTATATAAAGAGTTCATTGTTTACAAGGAAGTTTGGCACTATGGCAACAGTGATGGCTTCTTTCTAAGGGTGGCTTTATTTCTTAGAAGAAGAAAAAAAGGGGGACGGGATGTTTCTCCTAAAGTAAATCTTTTGAGGGAGATTCTTGTTTTAGGAATCTAGGCCATAGGAGACTGAGCCATGACTTGACTGTGTAAACCAAACTTTAGCTAAATGCTGACCCAGCATTACATCCTAGAGTCAGGACATGACAAAGAATGATCTCAGCACAGTGTAACTGCTGATGAAGCACAGGAGTCTTTGGTCAGCAACAGACCCATCAGGGCTCAAATCCATACTGACATCCCCTGCATTCCTTCAGGTGTGCTAATTTATTTTCTTTTGTTTCACCAGCTTCATTTTTTGAGTATTCTGTTTTGCACATGGAATGTTTAAAATGGAATACTAGCTTAATATTTACTGCACAGTATACACTGTATACTGTCTACTATTTAAAAAAAAAAAAAGTAAGTGAAACAGTAGGCATCATGTACGCTATAATGTACAATGATCTAGTCATTATTGCAAAGCACTGAACATCAACACTCAAATATCTGACCACTGAATACAACTGACCAATCTGAAATGAATTTTTCCAAGGGCTACATTATTGTAATATGACATTACCTCATCCCATGGCATGCAAGTATGATTAAGTTATAACTTTGGGAATAAATATGATTAATTTGCATTTTTAATTCAGTTTTGGGTTAAAATGACAACTTTTGGCAGTCCAATAAAATAACGACTCAAATACACAAAGTGGAGTGCATTGCATTGTGGGATACAATGTTCAAGTATGCTTTTCTTTTAGTATACTACACATTTTTATAACAGGACTATGCACAGGACACATACTACTCTAATAGTAGGCGCAGTATTACAGCTTGCTATTTTGAACATTGTCTGAACATTAATGGTTAATGCATGACCATTATCATCACATTAAAATAAAGCTTGTGTGATGATAATGAAAGAGCACCGAAGCCATTAAAAATATTCATATTACATAACACTTTGGTATTTACGTTTTAACGTGAGCAAGCATAGGAATATAACATATAGACACGGGATGCTATTCATAAAAATGCCATGTCATCCTGGTACATATCTAGAGGACAGGACTGAAAGAGAGCTCACATCGATATCTGTGAGAAAAGCACTGCAGTAGGCATTCAATTCCTATGAGAGCTTAACCCACACTGATGCTTGTCACGGCAGCCATCTGTCACAAGCTTTTTTGTACTGTACAGCAGTCAACAACCTGGACAAAAAACAGTTTTTAGGGCAAGCACATTTTTCACTGCCTCTATGTGCAGGCTTTTAAGATAATTATTGCATGATAACTGCACAACACATTTATATATTCTGTCAAAATCATTGCAAATTGGTTATGTAAGCAAGTCTGATACTGCAGCTTAATTCTTAGTTATTTTATATAGCTGATTGAAGAGCAGCTAAAGTTTCTGTTCAGTAATTGATTGTTATCTGGTTTGTCTTTTCTGACGCAGGTTTGGGAGTGGAGAAGATGATATTGACATCTGTGGCCTGATTCAGTAAAAATAACCCTCAAGAGACTGCAAATTTCACTTTGATCACGGTCCTTATTCCCTTTCTGGCAGTGACTCAGCTACACATGACGTAATTGGAAGGTTTAATAAACACTGAAGCCATTTTACTTCCAGCATATCCAGATGGCACATCAACACCACTTTCAAGCCCACAAAACTATTTCATTTGCATACATTATTGTATCACAGGTAAAATTTTGGTACTTTTTAAATGGAAGCAGAATGGTGTTGAATAGTAACCAAGCTAATAGTCTCAATTTCATAAAGATGTAATTCATGTTTGAGTCATAACCAAGCCTCATAGGGCCAGTGACAAAGCAAGTGTTAATTATAGATTAAATATAAAAAAGGCCATTTCTACATACCAATTTTGCTGCAATACATTTTGCCAGCAATGACATGAAGATAATTGTAGCATTCTTTTATTTTAAGCATAGAAGTATATCTCAACAAATTGTTATATTTTCATCTCAGCACTTATTATTATTATTATTATTATTATATTATGTTTTCTGTAGGTTGCAGATGCTTCATTGCTAGTTTGTTAAAAAAGTGACATGCAGGGTGATACTTTACTTGAGAACCAACAATTAAATTTTTTAAATGTCATATTGTATTTAAAAAATAAATAAAAAATAAATAAATAAATCTGAATTATTTTGTGTAATGCTTCTGGAGATAACACTGTTATATGAATTTACATTACGTCTGTTTTTTGTTTTTGTTGTTGTTGTTGTTGTTGTTTGTTTTTTTTTGTTTTTTTTTTCAATAAATTTGGAAGGGTTAATACATTTACACAGTAACTACATATTTTGTCACAATTCAGTCTATCTGAAATCTTGTTATCTCTGTCCTGTGAATTTTTTGAGGTTTGGCTCAAGTGTGTCATTCTGATTAAGAATAATTTATAACCCTTTCAGTCAGTCTCCCTTCACTCTCAAATTATTTTTAACTTGATTATGTCATTAGCAGTGCTTCATGGGATTGTAGTTCTTTCACTCATCACTCATTAAAGCTGTTATGTAGGCCTAGTCTTCTACTGTAGTCTTCTTGTAGTCTGATTTTCAAATATTTTTGTTGCTTCAAATCAAAGTAAAAAATGTTGTGATTCACCTCATAGCTGATTGGTTTGGTCTATTGCTTATAACTGTTTAACAAAAAAAAAAAATAATAATAATAATAATTATATATATATATATATATATATATATATATATATCTCTGGAATCGATGAGAACAAATATTTCTAGACCAAGACTGCCTATAAAAAAAATACATAAATCAAATACCAAAAAAAAGTGGTCAGGCACTGTTGGCTCTGTATTATTCAGAGAAATCTGAGTAAAATAAAAATTCAATAGACAGGTCAATGCAGCTCCTTTTGAAAAACATCTTCTGTAGAAGCTGTGTTGTTGGATAAGTTCTTTTATTTTCACTAAAAGCAAATATTTGACATTTCATAGTTATATTATCCTACAGTGTAATAAAGTTACAAGGACAAAACATGAAGGACACACAGTGCATGTGTAGATTCCCCTTACTGAATTATAAATGTCTAACTTTCACCAAAAGTTGCACAGCATGGCAAAACAACTTCCCCTCTCTCCCAGGATGTACTGGCAGTCCATCTGTCAGAACACTGTTAGTCCTCAGACTGAACGGACTTCTGGCGGGTGATGATCTTGTAGGCCCGCTGTCTCAAACAGCTGTCTGAAGTCAAACGCCGGGCCGTTTCTCTCAACTCTTCAAGACTGGTGGAGGAGGCACCACGAGAGGAGGCAAATGATTGAGAGTGCTTCACTGTACACAGGACAAGAGAAGGTGAAGTGAATTTATTTATAGTAAATTTAACCGAAACAATGAATCCATTTGGGCAATTCTGCAAGATGTGGCATTAGAGTATTATACAACAATAATGTGTATTTTAATATATTTAAGAAGTATTTTTCTGTGATGGCAAAGCTGAATTTTCAGCATCATTACTCCAGTCTTCAGTGTCACATGATTCTTCAGAAACCATTCTAATATGCTGATTTGTTGTGCAAGAAACATTTCTTATTATTATCAGTTGTGCTGCTTAATAGTTTTGTGGAAACCATAATACAGTTCCTTGTTTTTTGATGAAGAGAACGTTCAAAAGAGACAAAATTTATTTGAACAATGTTTTTTTTTTTTTTTTTTTTTTCACTTTTGATCAGTTTTAATTAGATTAGTATTGATTTCTTCTAAAATGGTACTGATCCTAGACTAATGTGTATGTATCTAGTGAACCCAATTAGCACACATAAAGTGCACAGCATAAATGAGTACACCCCCTCTGAATAAATATAAAATATGTATTTTACTTAATGGTCACTAATACAATTCATGGAAAGATGGCAACATTGAAATGTGTTCGGATTCCTGTCACACCTTTGATGTTCCTAGTCAAAAATGACTGGACTCCAAACAACTGCTTATAAAACTCTTATTATGCTATACTGTCAACAAATTTTGGATTCATTCTTTTTGTTAACTTGTTTCCTTTCATTTAGCACTGGCTTAATTAATCGTAGGCCTCATTTATCTGAGTGAAGGTACCTCATTTTTTTAGTGAAAATAATAATAATAATAATAATAATAATAATAATTTTCACAATATTTAACAAAACATTTCAACAATTTGCACTGTTTATAACACTAGAGTGTTTTAATGTTTAATCAGGAAGTTTGCTTTTAAATGCTTTTATTTTGTATAAAATTGCAAAAAGTCACACTTGTGGTGTTCCCGGTCAAAAATGACAATTGCTTATAAATCTCTCATTATGCTATCTTATTACCAAATATTGAATTCAATCTTTTTGTCAGCTTTTTGTTGCTTTTAAATGCTCTAATTTTTGTACAAAATTGCAAGTCACACTTGTCAAAAATGGCTGGCCAATGAAAGTGAATGGGAAAGAATGAAAGTAAGAGAAACAGCTAGTGTTCAGGAGCATGTTGTGCTTGCAAACACAAAGGCCTTGGACCTGTGCGTGTGTGGTTGTGTGTATACTCACTCTATGACACACACACACACACACACACACACTCATCCATGCATTCAAGCTATTATGAGTATTACACCCATTTCATCCTACCCTGAACTGCATGAAATATGCTTTTATGAATCTGATATAATAACGCTCTCTCTCTATCTCTCACACAAACAAACACTTATAAGCAATTGTCTGGAGTACATTTTTGAACGGGAACACCACAAGTGTGACTAGGTGAGATTTTTTTTTTTTCAAAAATTTCTGAGAAGTACTTATACCCTGTGTGAACAAAGTCAGTAAGTTTGAGTCCAATGTAATAACGTTAACTAGTATTTTTGTGAAAAATAAAATTTTCTTTGGGTCAGTTTGACACAACCAGAGGGTTAAACATATTCTTGATAAAAACAACAAAATATATTCCAATATTTTCTGTTCATTTCAATTCAGCAAATGTATAATATCCTAGTACTTAGCATGTCCTTTAGAACTTTATGTATACTGTTCTGATCCTTCTTGACACTGAGCGTACAAGTTCATGATAAATTTTCACATCTGTCCTGTTTAACTCCTGGAGGACGACCTCCATGAAAATTCTTAGTGCAAAAAGTTGCTCCTTGTGACAAAATTCTAAGAAAATTCTTAGAAATGTGGGTGTTTCCTCTTGAAATTAAAGAAAAAATCCTAGTAAAGAAAAAAGTAATTCAGAAAGCATCTTAACCCTTAAAAGAGGCCATAAGGTCCAAAATTGTTAGGAGTACGGATGAGGACTTTTAAGAGGCAATAGTGTGTGTGTTTGTTTGTTAAAACAATTATGCCTATAATTTCAAAGTGAAGGCTTACAACACACCCTACACTTAAAAATGTTCTTTTATTTCCTGCTTGGACAACCAATCAATCACAGTCTTCAAAAGGCTGATGATCAAAATGCAGTTTTTGTATTACATCACACAGTGTTGTGTAAATTCATGACAGCATTGATATAGCACAACTTCCTCACAACTTCAGCACTCATACATCCCAATATAAGAGCTTCACTACCACTGAACATCACTGTGGGAACCAGACACTTCTTACTGTACTCCTCCTCTAGCAACACCAGAACATTTTGGATGCTTTTGGATCCGAAATGATTGGCTTGGTCTCTTGACCCCAGAGTATGGATTCCCGGAAATCTGTATTTTGTAAATATGGGCCTTGGAAGAAGTTAAATTAGTTTATTGTGCTTTGGTACAGTATAGTTTTGGTGTGGATAAACAACCATTCATGTCTCTTCTGCAGGCTGTATCTTACTCTGTGAAATAAATTGTCACTCTTTTCATAGCTTTATTATTTCGGTAACGCTTTAAATTACAGCCCGCAAAGAACTATGTAAGTATGCTGAACTTACAGTGTACTTATAAAGAATGTACGTGTAGGTATAAGGGAACAATATGTTAAGTTCGGGTAATAAGGGGGTAATAAGACTGATAATTAACCTGCAAAGAACTATGTAAGTATAAAGAATTTATGGTGTACTTACTGTGTAATTATAAAGAACGTACGTGTAGGTATAAGGGAACAATATGTTATGTTCGGGTAATAAGGGGGTAATAAAACTGACAATTAACCCGCAAAGACCTATGTAAGTAAACTGAAGTTACACCGTAACTTTGTTGTAATTACAGTATACCTATTTAGTACATCCATGTAGGTATAAGGGAATAGCATGCGATATTTGGGAAATAACGGGGGTAATAACCTGTGAAATTTTTTTTTTATACTGTAGCCTATTATTTATAACTAGGCTATTTAAAACTAAGGGCTACTATAATTAGGCTACATCGTATGGTACAGTGTACTGTATATGGCCTAAACAACAATCTTATGTTGTGAATATGATTTAAAACAACTTGTACTTTTCATAATTAAAGGATACAAGAGGGTAATCAATAAGCTTTCATAAGGTAAGGAGACATGTGAATGATAAATTATAAACTCAACTCATTTCACTGGATGTCTAGTTTTGTTGTGAAATCTCCATCATGTATCCTTTAATATTAAATATGTAGCTACGCTATAAGGCCTGTAAAAAACATTAATATAAAATTATGAAAAGTACATCGTCTTTTTAAATCATATTCACAACATAAGATTGTTGTTTAGGCCATATACAGTACACTGTACCATACGATGTAGCCTAATTATAGTAGCCCTTAGTTTTAAATAGCCTAGTTATAAATGATAGGCTACAGTATAATAAAAAAAAAATTCACAGGTTATTACCCCCGTTATTTCCCAAATATCGCATGCTATTCCCTTATACCTACATGGATGTACTAAATAGGTATACTGTAATTACAACAAAGTTACGGTGTAACTTCAGTTTACTTACATAGGTCTTTGCGGGTTAATTGTCAGTTTTATTATCCCCTTATTACCCGAACGTAACATATTGTTCCCTTATACCTACACGTACGTTCTTTATAATTACACAGTAAGTACACCGTAAATTCTTTATACTTACATAGTTCTTTGCAGGTTAATTATCAGTCTTATTACCCCCTTATTACCCGAACTTAACATATTGTTCCCTTATACCTACATGTACGTTCTTTATAAGTACGCTGTAAGTTCAGCATACTTACATAGTTCTTTGCGGGCTGTAATTTAAAGCGTTACCATTATTTCTCTGGCAAAAATTAAATCGTCACTAAATGAAAACTTAAAGTGAAGACCTAATTATTTCAGGAGCTTTGTCACGAGTCCATTGCTTTTTGAATGGCAGTGCTACTTCTGCTATATTTTCACACTCAATAATTTGGTATTCCTCTTGTACTATTGTCCTCTTTTATGCTAAGAAATGAGTCACCTGACATTTCTCTTTTCAAGTGGTTTCATTGTTGACAGCATTAAGTCTGAGTATGATTCAGTATATAACACTTTTAACTGTCAGGAAATTACTTGTCTTTAAAAGTTTTGGTTCAATAGATCAAAGATAGCCTAAAACCATTCTGGTCAAGCAGGCTTGTTGGAACATTATATCTCCAAAGAACCCTAACATGTCTTCTAAGTAAAGAGTGAAGTAAGAGAAGGGATGTACTCATTTATGCTGTGCACTCAAACTCAAACCTTTAAACTTCAAATTAAAAACGGCATCAGAGTACTGTTTCTGGTAATAACAGAATGGCAGATTCCTGGCAGGAGACCAGCAAAGATGGATAGGTCAGCTTAATATGAAATGAGCATTAATGGTAGGCCTACTATTTAAGTTATAATTTCATAATGTGTGCATATGTGCACCCACGTGTAACACTTACACCAGTGCTGTCTGGAGGCCCGTCTCTGGATACGGCAACTTTTGATGCGTCGAGCAGCAGCTTTATGCAGATATACTGCATTCTTCATGATGGATGGTAACTTGGCTTCAATCTCCGCAGCACAAATACATTCCTCAAAGAACTCTAGAGGAACAATGCACAACATTCACCCAAACATATTCTTACTGTATGTTTACTGTATATTTGCCGGAGAATGAAAGCATTACAACACTTAAAGGAACAGTTCACCCAAAAATTAAAATTAAAATCTTGTCATTTAATCATTTAAATCACCCTCATGTTGTTCCATACATGTTTATACATGATGTAGTATAAATCAGTTTTTTTTTTTTTTAAAGAGAAATTTTAGTGCCACATAATCCTTCAGAAATCATTCTAATATGCCGATTTGCTGCTCAAGAAACATTTCTGATTATTATCAATGTTGCAAACCGTTTTTTTGCTTAATAATTTTGTGCAAACAATATAGCTACCACTCAAACATTTGTATAACATTTAAAAAAGAGAGAGAAATTAATAATTGTGTTAATCATGCATGCAAGTAATGAAAAGTGAGTGAAGTGAAGTGAAAATCATTTCTATTTAATAAATGCATTAACAAATTTAAATTATATATAAACTAATTAATATATTTGATAAATGCAAATAAATGTTGTTCATTAACTTTATATTTATCAAAACATCCTGAAGTGTATCACCATTTCCACAAAAAATATGATACAGCAAAATTTTCAACATTGATAATAATCAGAAATGTTTCTCAAGAGCCAAAATAAATTGATATTTTAAAAATAAATGATGATATCTAGAAGATCATGTGACACTGAAAACTAATGATAACGATGAAGAAAATTACATTTTATAATATAGTAAAATTGATTTATATATATATATATATATATATATATATATAATACATTTCTAAATAAATTCAGCCTTGATGTCAGATATTTATAGATTCCTTTTGGCAGGTACTTTAATAATAATAACAACAATTCTATATACTTTACTACAATATATTGTAGTACTTTATTATAATGTATTATATTATATTGTTATCATGATTATTAAATGCTGCTTTTTATTTTTTAGAGGACAATAGTATGTATGATTACAATATAAGCTATATATATATATGCTGGGGGCGTGGCTTGTGGGCGTGGCTTGGGCGTGGTCAGATTTTTCTTCTTTTTTGTCTCTAGCTGCACATGCCTGGTTTTTGTATTACATCACACAGTGGTGTATGAATTCATGACAGCATTGACAAAGCACAACTCCTCACACATTTAGCACTCATACATCCCAATATCACCCTCATATTGTTCCAAACTTGTAACATGATGTAAGATACTTAGAAGATTGTTGGTAACCAAACAGTTGCTGGTAGCCAGACTTCCATAGTATATATAAATAAATAAATACATTGGGAATGAATTCTTACAACTTGAGGGTGAGTAAATGTCAGGAGTTTCATTTTTGGCATTTTTGGGCAAACTATCCTTTTAAGTGTTGTAACGCTTTCATTTTCAGGCAAACATACAGTAAGAACAATTCAACACTGTATGACTAAAATAAATGTACATTACTGTATAAATGCAAACTAAATACTATTTTTTTTCCAAGTTAAGTTGATCCTCAGGGAGAAGGAAACACAGTACTAATTTACATAGTTGTTGGCAAACGCACTTGGCTTAATATTTAATTATTATTATTATTTTTTTCTTAATGGTTGAGCTGGAACGGATAGTGAAGGAAAGGCAGCCAACATCCCAGCATGCATGGGAACTCATTCAGAGCAGTCTAAAAGCCTTCCAGTATGCACATCATAAAGTACATTTAGTGGTGACAATATTATTACAAATAAGGGGGTTTAAGCATTGATTCATAAAACAATGAACCAGCTTCACAACCACACAGATTACAGATGTCTGTTTTTGCATTATGATTTCAATAAGCACTCTTTTTTCAGAGTGTTTATTGAAAAACATTTTTTAAGCCTTTTATATCAAGAATTCTATTAATTATTTTATTATTTTCAAATATCTTTATCAAAATGCAATGACTTCTTAAAGTTTACTAAATTGGATCCAAACTTAAAGGGTTAGTTCACCACCCCTGAGGTTATAAAGGCATTGTAAAACATTAAAAATATCTTAATTTAAACTTTGAAAATGCTAAATTAAATTCAACATTTATGGTTACTTAAATGCAGTTTAGCAAGTTTAATGTTAACATTGTAGCAAAAATCTTACGCTCAGTATTAGAAGATGGCTGATGGAGTGTACTCACGGCGGAGATGGCTGACGTCTCCTTTCATTCTTTCATCCCTCTCATGAGTGCGTTCTATTGAATTTAGACCCTGCTCTAGATCTTGCAGAGCCTCCTCAGCCAATTTCAGCCTACGCTCCAGTTCCACACGAGATTCCATCTCCGCCTGTTACACACACACACACACACACACACACACACAACATATAATGTATGAAGTCAGAGTGTAAGGAAGATAGATTTTAGAAGTGAGAGGTATAAAGGAGGAGACAGGCATGGGCCTTTATAGAATTTCAATTGATTTTTATATCAGTAAGAAGTGATAATAGATGTGCATATGATCCAGAGATGCAAGAGAGGTAATGCGATGCATATGCTGCATGTAACCTAATAACACTGTATGTCAGATCCAAAGCAAAAATATAATAGCACTTTTAAAAGAATAGTAAGAATTTTTGCTATGTTCCGCATTCAGATTTACATAAAATCTGTCTTTTTTTCCTTCACACAGTTTCAGGGCACAATAGTTTTCACCTTCAGCTCTTCCTCTGTGTGTTGTTTGTCTGTTGTGAGCTGTGTGAGTGACTGCTGGAGAGCTTGAGCTTGAGAAGAATAGAACTCCCGTTCCTCCTGCAGAACTTTGGCTCGCGTTTCATTCTCTTTCAACCTGCAGGGGGCAACAGAGAGAAGGTCTGGCTGACTGCCATCTAAACAAGGCTGTAGGAAAGAGAGCACTGGAGTGTGGTTGTGATAAGATGCCAGAGATGCTCATTTTCCACAAGTTCTTTTTGGTCTATATGAAATGTCTAAAACATACTTTGGTTAAAATTTCTCAATTGCAGTGTAAAACAACATTCTTTTTATCTTGACAAAAACAGCTCTGTTCACAGCCACCCAGTTTGGTGCATGTCACTTTAAATGATAATTAGCTACTGCTCACCCTGCTCCTCTCTTCTGTTTTTGCGTTAAAGTCATCATTCTTATTCATGCAGCCCTTTAAAAAGCTATCTATCTATCTATCTATCTATCTATCTATCTATTTATCTATTTATCTATCTATCTATCTATCTATCTATCTATCTATCTATCTATCTATCTATCTATCTATCTATCTATCTATCTATCTATCTATCATTTATGTATTCAATTTTTAATTAAATATTGTATTATTTGTATGTAATGTAATACAAAAAAAAAAAAAAAAAAAAAGGCAGTCAGGGGTTAAGAAGGAGATATGACCTCATGTTAATTTGTGGAAGGGAAGGTTGAGTGCATTTTATTGTGGGATACATTAGCCTACTTAGTGCAATGTTCTCTATTGCATACTGCGCATGTTGGCAAAAGTAGTAAGTGATCTAGTAGTCTATGTAAATTTTGCTTATATAGTAGCTTATACAGTCAAAACAAATTCAGACACATTTTCTTTTATATTTTCTTTACTAGTGGGTGCAGGACACTATAGTTCATTTAGGCTATGTGAGGATAGCAAAATAAAGTAAACTGTGACATATTATACCCAAATATTTTTCATGGTGGACTACCAGTAAAATTGCAATAAATAAATAAATAAATAATACATTGGCACCATACATTTTATTTTACACTTCTTCTTCTTTTTTTTTTTTTTTTCAAAGTTATCTTACATTATCAAGTTAAATTTGTTCTGACACAGTTTAACTCTTGAGTTCCTGTATTATTTTATTACCGTTTTCTAAACTATAGGAAATAAACTGTGATAATATAAAAATGTTGAAGGTGTCTGAATAAATGTTGGTTTGATTGTATATTCAGTCATATATTCAGTTATTCAAAAAAGTTTTAAAAAAGTTTATGCAAAAGTAAATAAACAAATATTTCCTAACTATTTTTTTTTTTCAACTAAGTAAAAAATCAATGACATCTTATCAGGTTGTTATTTATACATTTGTTGTATCATGCGTAATGGACCATACGACAGAGTCACATTTATTTATATCCTGCTTTTGAGGTCACTCATGCCCGCTAGTCAGTCTACTATCTGTCTTTTGTGCTTCATTCACATCTAATCAATACACTGGCTAATTTAGGGATCAATGTACATTTCCATTGTCATGGTCTCAGCAGTCCATTTATTCTAATGCACTGCCTGGACAAACAATGGGTCTAGAACCTACTTTGCAAATAAATCATTTTGTTTTGCTGCAACAGGAAATCTCTGTGCTGAAATTCTATATACAAAAAGAATATGTTGTACTGAAACATTTTTATTGACCACAATTTCTCACCTTTCTTCTGCCTGTTCTTTCTCTTTAAGCAGGCTCTTCATCTGCTCCTCAATTTGCCGCAGGTTGCCCTGAAGCTGCACCTCTGGATTTTGAGAGTCTAAAGAGGCCCGCCGATCACTTCCTGCTTCAGTTACATCCTGTCCTCTTTCTCGCAGCAGCTCAAGGGTACGCTTTTTCTCTTGGGATAACTCCTGATATGACAGAGTTAGACTTTTCTTATGAACCTTTTTTCAAAACATCTCATGGATAAAAACAAGCCAGAACTTCGTTATAAAATGTCTTTCATATAACCTCTAGAATGTTCATTTATTTGTTTGTGCTTCACCTCTGGCAATAATAATCTGACAGTACATTATTCCTTAACTTCTAGAATGGGTCTTAAAGGAATTATATATATATATATATATATATATATATAGTAAAATGTTTATTTCTTCATACCTCATAAGACTTTTGTAGAAGTGTGGTAAGATTATGAAGCTCTTCTTTCTCATTTTCCACTCCTTTGAGACACTGTGCAGTACCATCCAGATCTCTACCAACACAGAGCAACAGAGAATGTTTTAGGGGATGTTCATCTATGTTCAGGGTAAATGTAACATAAATTATTCATTTTAATATTTTATTTATACAAATGCTGGATTGTTCTCAAACCCCATTTATTATGGCTGGAGACATTTTTCATCAAAATTTGATGAAGTAAGTAGATAGATAGATAGATCTGATGAGTGTCTTACAGTTTAATTTGATCTTGTTCTGCTCTCAGTTCTTGAACCACTTCCTCAAATTTCTGCTTTTCTTCCTCCAGCAATTGATTCAGTCTCTCCAGCTCCTACAAAATGCAGATACACTCACATGAACACATACAGATATATTTATATATTTATCCATCACTCACTTTACATGCCTTAATTGATTTAAATTTAGCATAAATAGAGAGCCAACCGCCTTCTGTTCTCTTTGCAAGCACAGTTCCTCTGTCTCCTCCATAAGCTTATCTGACAAAAACACAATACAACACTCTAAATAAATGAAACACCTATGGAAGAAAGAAAGAAAGAAAGAAAGAAAGAAAATTTGGCTAAAATAAGAAAATAAATTGAACTAGAAAAGAAGTGACCATACCTAGGTATTCCTGCTTTTCTTTAGCCAGCTGTAGACCCTGAGCTTCAAGACTCTCGATCATAGCCTCGCCTAACTGAGCATTCTTCCAAGTGCTTTAATGGGAAAAAAAAAAATAAAAAAAAATAAAAAATAAATAAATACTCACACCACCACACAAAAGTAACACTAATGTCAGACACAATCAACAGCATATTAAAATAATGATGATAACAATAATAAGAAACTGGAATTAAATCTTAAATGTAGAGTTATTTTAAAGCATTATTGGGGATTTAGAAGAAAAGCTTTAACTACTTTTACCTTTTATTTACAGAGATGTTTCTAGAAGTTCACTCACACTTTTCCTGACTCTTGTAGCATCTCCACCCATTGACTTTGCTCAGACTCTGATTCAGCAGCCAGGACAATGGTTCCCTGTACCGGACAAATAGAAAGATATTCATTCATTATTTATGTATTTATTTTAACAGGGTTGGCTATTACCGATTTACCAATTCTAGTGAATCAGTTTGTACTAAACAGCTCTTTACATTGAAATGTATGATTCATTTAATTGGTCCATCCTAATATAGCACTGAAAAGGCTTGTTGCAAATTGGTTTTAAAAATATTAATAAATAAATAACATATAATAGAATAAAATACAGAAAAAGAAAATGCTTTTACTGTGAAGTCTTCATGGTTGATAACCATGGCAAATGGCATGCCTTGATCTTCTCTTGGCTCGACGATGCATCCACCTAATGGAATCACCCCCTTACATTGAGAAAAAGATAAAATACATTTTATGTAGAGTAAAAATGTATGCTTGAACTAATTGGACATGTTTTGCTTACATTACTCGGCATGCAACTGTATGGTTATATTACAAAAAGTGAGTGATATTCAGCACAACAACAATTGCACATCTTGCTTGTGTGATATTGCTTAAATATACAGTTATGTTATTAACAGTGTTGGGGAAAGTTACTTTTAAAAATAATGCATTACAGTATTGTGTTACTCCCTAAAAAAGTAACTAATTATGTTAGTTACTTTTTATAGAAAGTAATGCATTACTTTTTCTGTTGCGTTACTTTCACATTACTTTTTAAATCTGGGCAGGGCTTTCTTGTTTGTTTTTAATATAAACAAGTTTGATTCTTAGCAAATGTAAAAGCCCTTTCACACCAATATGAAATTAAGTGAATAAGGTTAAGGCTAAAGGAAAATTAAATTCACGTCTGTACAGTAGAACTGTAGGACAATAAAGTTCAACACTCTTCAGAAATGAGAAAAAAAGCACAAATGTTAGTTAATCTAAAGTAAGTTTTGCTTATTAGTACACTGCAAAAATGCTTTTCTTACTTAGATTTTTTGTCTTGTTTCTAGCCAAAGTATCTAAAAATTCTTAAATCAAGAAGGATTTTCTAGACAAGTAAAAAATATTGTCTTGTTTTTCTGAAAACAAGTCAAAATTAAGTGTGTTTTTGCTTGAAACAAGCAAAATAATCTCCCAGTGGGGTAAGCAAATCTTGATTTAAGAATTTTTTGATATTTTGGCTGGAAACAAGCTAAAAAATCTAAGTAAGAAAAGTATTTTTGCAGTGTACGGTTGAATTGGATCAACAAAGGTCAGCAGCAAAGTCATTGGTTAATAAAATGGGATTAAATACATAAATGAAACAAAAAGTAACTGCCGTTACTTTTTTGAGAAAAAAACAAAACAAAAAAAGTACTGCGTTACTTTACTAGTTACTTGAAAAAAAGTAATATTATTACATAACTTGCAACCCTAAGAAATGTTAATGTCTGTGTACCTTAGGGTGAATGTTGAAGTATCTATTGGTCTCAAAGCTTTTTTTCTCGTTCTCAGCATAGTACAAAAGAAAACTATCCTTGATGATGAAGAATCTGTCATGAAAGCACAAACAGCAACAATAATAACCTCACAGCTAACACTGCACATAATAAACACATTCTGTCCATTACAATATGTACTCTTCACTGCTTCCTTCACAACCAAAATATGAGCAGATAACTATCAATTTTAAAATTCATTTTCCTGGAATTGATCTGTCCTGTAATTGATGAATCCTAATGCACAAAAACTCACCGGCAGCACAGGGCATCTTTATAGATTTGACTTACTCAGCTTTAAAAGGCACATTTAAAGCACCTCAGTTCAGTTTATAATGATGGGTTACTCAATATCAGCTAAGCTATAAAGCTTTTAAAGTGCATTACACAACAAGGCACCACACAAAAAATATGATGTGCTTAAAAAAATCACTACAGAGCAAAAATACTAATAATAGCGTAGCT
This sequence comes from Cirrhinus molitorella, assembly GCA_033026305.1. Taxonomy (NCBI): domain Eukaryota; kingdom Metazoa; phylum Chordata; class Actinopteri; order Cypriniformes; family Cyprinidae; genus Cirrhinus; species Cirrhinus molitorella. Next base: position 12,901,022 of record CM065135.1, read on the forward strand.
TTGTGTTTTGCCTCTCTGTACTATCTAGTCTATAACATTATGTATTTCATAACACTTCATTACTGACCAGAACAACAAAAACAAACAATTACGTTGTATATCTCTGTGCAGGGAAAGTACAATGATATGAAAAACAGCAAACAAAAAAAAAATAGCTAAAAAAATCCTCTTAATAAAACAGATTGTGCATAGTTAGGTCCCAATATTACCTGCGGGACCACTTGGCTGAGGGCCTCCCGAAAGGTCTCTTCCATAGAACCCCATGCAGTTGCACTTTGGTGCTGATATCCAAAGCATCCGAGTCAGCTTGATCCATGGAGGTCCAGGGCGAGAGTAGGGAGGGTTTGGATGAGGAGAACATTGCTGACTCTTTCACAGGAAGTGGGAGAGGAGGAGGTGTGGTAAAAATGTCAATAAAGTTAAAATAGTAGCATGTACACTCTCCAATAGTCCTATAGAGACGCATTCAAACAGACAGAGCTTGTGATGATATCCTCCAGTTATTCAGCGACGCGGAATGATGCATCTGCCAATAGTGACATCAGCTGGTATTGGACAGTGGGGAAACAGAATCAGAGAGGGAGGGAGGAATAGATACAAGAGGGTTAGGAGAGAGGCTTTGGGAAAGAGTGTTTTTTTTTTTTTTTTTAATCTGTTGGGATGGCAGTGCAATATTTTGAAGAGAAAAGCTATTACTTTACAGATTACATTACTTATGACGGTGGATCTATCTATCTATATCTATCTATCTATGCATGCTATTTTTATTTAGTACTGACCTGAATAAGGCATTTCACATAAAAGACGTTTACATACAGTCCACAAGAGAAAATAATAGTTGAATTTATAAAAATGTCCCCATTAAAAAGTTTACAATCACTTGATTCTTAATACTGTGTTGTTACCTGAATGATTTACAGCTGTTTTTTTTTTTTCGTTTAGCGATTTATGAGTCCCTTGTTTGTCCTGAACAGTTAAACTGCCCACTGTACTTCAGAAAAATCCTTCAGGTCCCACAAATTCTTTTTCAGCATTTTGTGAATTTGAACCCTTCCCAACAATGACTGTATGATTTTGAGATCCATCTCTTCACACTGAGGACAACTGAAGGACTCATATGCAACTATTACAGAAGGTTCAAACACGCACTAATGTGTCAGATGGAAACACAATGCATTAAGAGGGGGGTGAAAACTTTTTTTTTTACAACTGTTCAGGACAAACAAGGGAAAAAAAACAAAGAAAAAAAAACAGCTGTGGATCATTCAGGTAACAACACATTATTAAGAATCAAGCGTATGTAAACTTTTGAACAGGGTCATTTTTATAAATTCAACTATTATTTTCTCTTGTAGACTATATATAAACATATTTTATGTGAAATATTCTATAATAATATATATATATATATATATATATATATACACACACTAAGAAATTAGCCTCAAACAATGTTAACAATGTCATTTCTACTACAGAATGTTATAAAACACAATAAATAATTTGAGATATATTGTGTAAATAATTATTTTTTTCTTTCTTTCTTTCTTTCTTCTTCCTATAGTTAACAAATATCTATTACACAGGTGGGGAATGGAGATTTTAGATGTTGTTCTTACATAAAAGAGCAATCTGTTTAATTTTCACAGACAGATTAATCTGCTGAAGAGCCATTTGGTGTTGTTGTGTGCATAAGTGTTGAGATTACAGATGTATTCCCCTGCAAACAACTTCAGCAAACACATTATGACTCCATATGCTCATAAATCTGCCATATTTACAGTGATTTGTCTTATCGTTAAACATATGGTATCTCATACATTTATGAATGCGTAGTTTGCTAATGGATCAGGGATTATGTACCCTAGACACTAAACACAGCTGCAGTATCCAGTGGATTTACTTTTAATATCACTTCATCTGTGACTTTACACATGGACTAAAGGTTATTTGCATAGTACAGTACAACTTAAAGCAAAATTCTTGGTTTAGCACAAAGTAAGATAGAGCCACAGATGCTGTTGATTAGCACAGAAAATAATTTATTATAAAACAAAAGTCACTTTTATTGTATAATGCAGGGTTTGTGTAGGATTTAAAAGCATAAAACTGAATATTGTACTTTGCAGAATCATGAGTCACATGTTCTGAACAGTTAAACTGCCCGCTGTTTATCAGAAAAATCCTTCATGTCCCACCAATGATTTTATTATTATTTTTTTTTTTTCATCATCATATGTATTTATACCTTTTCCAACAATGACTATATGATTTTGAGATTCATCTTTTCACACTGAGGACAACTGAGTCAACTATTACAGAAGGTTTAAACACTCACTGATGCTTCAAAAGGAAACATGATGCATTGAAGATCAGGGTAAATTTAACTTATTTTGTCTTCTGGGAAACATGTAAGTATCTTCTATAGCTTCTGAAGGGCAGTAAAAAAGATATTAAGGCAATATAAGAAAAATGTACACATCTTCATTCTGTTCAGACGTTTACACCCGTTTCCTAATGCATTGTGTTTTCTTCTGAAGCATCAGTGAGCATTTGAACCTTCTGTAATAGTTGCATATTAGTCCCTCAGTTGTCCTCAGTGTAAAAAGATGGATCTCAAAATCATTGCTGGAAAGGGTTCAAATACACAAAATGCTGAAAAATAATTTATGGGACCTGCAGGATTTTTCTGAAGAACAGTTGTCAGTTTAACTGTTCAGGACACACAAGGGACTCATAAACAACTATCACTAAACAAAAAACAAACAAACAAAAAACAGCTGTGGATCATTCAGGTAACAATATAGTAGTAAGAATCAAGTGTATGTAAACAGTTATTTTCTCTTGTAGACTATATGTAAACGTCTTACATGTGAAATATCTTATCCAGGTCAGTACTAAATAAAAAAAATATATATATATACAGGTCCTTCTCAAAAAATTAGCATATTGTGATAAAGTTCATTATTTTCTGTAATGTACTGATAAACATTAGACTTTCATATATGTTAGATTCATTACACACAACTCGAAGTAGTTCAAGCCTTTTATTGTTTTAATATTGATGATTTTGGCATACAGCTCATGAAAACCCGAAATTCCTATCTCAAAAAATTAGCATATTTCATCCGACCAATAAAAGAAAAGTGTTTTTAATACAAAAAAAGTCAACCTTCAAATAATTATGTTCAGTTATGCACTCAATATTTGGTCGGGAATCCTTTTGCAGAAATGACTGCTTCAATGCGGCGTGGCATGGAGGCAATCAGCCTGTGGCACTGCTGAGGTGTTATGGAGGCCCAGGATGCGTCGATAGCGGCCTTAAGCTCATCCAGAGTGTTGGGTCTTGCGTCTCTCAACTTTCTCTTCACAATATCCCACAGATTCTCTATGGGGTTCAGGTCAGGAGAGTTGGCAGGCCAATTGAGCACAGTAATACCATGGTCAGTAAACCATTTACCAGTGGTTTTGGCACTGTGAGCAGGTGCCAGGTCGTGCTGAAAAATTAAATCTTCATCTCTATAAAGCTTTTCAGCAGATGGAAGCATGAAGTGCTCCAAAATCTCCTGATAGCTAGCTGCATTGACCCTGCCCTTGATAAAACACAGTGGACCAACACCAGCAGCTGACATGGCACCCCAGACCATCACTGACTGTGGGTACTTGACACTGGACTTCAGGCATTTTGGCATTTCCCTCTCCCCAGTCTTCCTCCAGACTCTGGCACCTTGATTTCCGAATGACATGCAAAATTTGCTTTCATCCGAAAAAAGTACTTTGGACCACTGAGCAACAGTCCAGTGCTGCTTCTCTGTAGCCCAGGTCAGGCGCTTCTGCCGCTGTTTCTGGTTCAAAAGTGGCTTGACCTGGGGAATGCGGCACCTGTAGCCCATTTCCTGCACACGCCTGTACACGGTGGCTCTGGATGTTTCTACTCCAGACTCAGTCCACTGCTTCCACAGGTCCCCCTCTCGTTGTGCAGCGTTTTCTGCCACACTTTTTCCTTCCCACAGACTTCCCACTGAGGTGCCTTGATACAGCACTCTGGGAACAGCCTATTCGTTCAGAAATTTCTTTCTGTGTCTTACCCTCTTGCTTGAGGGTGTCAATGATGGCCTTCTGGAAAGCAGTCAGGTCGGCAGTCTTACCCATGATTGCGGTTTTGAGTAATGAACCAGGCTGGGAGTTTTTAAAAGCCTCAGGAATCTTTTGCAGGTATTTAGAGTTAATTAGTTGATTCAGATGATTAGGTTAATAGCTCGTTTAGAGAACCTTTTCATGATATGCTAATTTTTTGAGATAGGAATTTTGGGTTTTCATGAGCTGTATGCCAAAATCATCAATATTAAAACAAAAAAAAGGCTTGAACTACTTCAGTTGTGTGTAATGAATCTAAAATATATGAAAGTCTAATGTTTGTCAGTACATTACAGAAAATAATGAACTTTATCACAATATGCTCATTTTTTGAGAAGGACCTGTATATGCATTTTGTATCCAAATCCATCTTATTTTGGTGAAATTATTAACATTTTGCAGGTACTTCTGTTTTGACATGACATTACTTTAAAACTAAAAGTTGTAAGTGTAGTCCAAAAAAAAACAAAAAAACATCAAAGTAACGTAGATAAATGTCCTAGATTGATAGATATCAATATTCAAAGATGCGCTTGTTTAGTTCCTAATTACTGGACAATAACTCATATTTCTCTTTAAAATATTACTGATTTCCCATTTATTTGCTTCATTAATTCACAATGAGAAAATATTCCTTAATGCATTTTCAATGTTATTAGACAGGCAAAAAAAAGTACGTAGTAAGATTTGCATCCATTAAAAAAAGAAAACAAGTTTATTCAAATCATGAACAAAGAATTTTGAGACCATTATAAGTTAAACAATTGCAAGAAAAATAAGGCATACTCCTCTTGTGGAATGATTACATAAAAGCCCAAAACTCTGAATTCATCATGTCCCGCCACATTGTAAAATCTCTATGCCAATACCATCACCCTCCCAACAGCTCGGAGTAGAATCCGTCAAAATAATTCAATATGGCACAAAATTTCATCTATCCAATCACCATTCAGTTCCATTACGTATCTGTCCCAAGTCTCTGGGAGGAGGTCATATCGTAGTATTTGAATGAGGCTAAGTTTAAGTAGTTTTCCCTTTTAAAAGAGTCATAAAAGAATATTATCTACAAATCAGCAAGAAGTCTCTCTCATCAGCGTTTCTTCCACAACTTGAGGTTGATGCTCCGCTTGTGCACTATGGTAAGATGAGGGCGCTAGAGAGCTAAAAGCACTAACACAGCTTTTATACAGACTATAACTGTCAGAACAAGAAAGCAACACTTTGTAAACCAGGACCAGAGGATGTTGCTGGTGTCCAAGTTGGCCCCAAAAGTCTCATAACATTTTCTTATTCAAACTTCGGAAGCAACCTTTAAGTAACCTGGTGTGAAACACAGCAGCTTTTCCACTGGTAGATGACTCCATCAAATCTAAAACCTTCAAGTGACCAAACCAGAAATCCATCATATATTCTTTCCAACTGACCTCAAATTCTCTTCAGTAAAGACAAACAATAAGACCTGTATAAAAAACAGAAGTATCGATGTCATTCGTTTAAAAACAACCTTTCCTTCCCCCTCATTATGCAAGCTAAAATGACACTACTAATAAACTACTCTGGGTGTCAAACAGGATGTCAAATAGGGTATTTTTGTTTGTCATTTATACAGAGAATACATATTTACAGTACACAGGCTCTGCTCAGAGCAGGCATCACAGTACAAAACATCCAAATGACCAATGATATCCTTTTTTTCAGGATTAAACAATCAGTGAGGTTTGGAAAAAAAAAAAAAAAAAAAAAAAAGGGTAAAGTCAAATAAAGCTGAACATGCACTGAACTCAACAGAACAATGTCCACTTGCAAGCCTTTGGACAACTTTTCAAGTGTCATTTAATAACATTAATTAAAAAAAAGAAAAAAAAAGAAAAGAAAAATCATAAGCAACTGTTTAAAATTAACCACTAAATCAAAAGTCTTTTTCAGATTAGAAAATGTAAAGTTCTACTGGTAAAAGTGTCGTATTTGTCCAATAACCATATACATCATGAAATTTTGGAATAAAGTAATATATAAGTGGAGAAGAATTTTAGCAGTAGCTAAGATGGGGGGGAGCCCTGTACATCAGTGTATGTTCCCATTAAACTGTAACCTCTAATAAACCTACAAAAAATTAAAGGGAGTAAAAACAAAGAAATCATGAAAATGTTCTTATGAAAACTGTTTTAGCTGACTAAATTTGAAATTTGTGTAATTTGATCATAATAAGTTTAAAATAACTAATCAATACTGTAGAAAAAGGGGGCAATCAAATCAAAATAATTACTTGAGGTCAATAAATTTAATGTTTGTAAAGTATCTAAACATTTGTAATCATTGTAAATGGGCACAACTGTGCTGGTTCATCTTTTAAAAGATTCATGAACACATTTCATATTAAAACCAACAGAATACCAAATTTAAAACATACATGACTACCCAACAACAACTGAATCTTTTAAACCAGCACCACTGAAGAAAACATAAAATTAAGAGGTGGACTCATTATCGGGTTTATTTGTGTATGGTCATCAGAAGCTGTCAGCCCACAGGGCTTTGCGGAGGAGCAGAGCAGCCCATTCCAGAAGTCCATAGGCGCTTCTCAAATCTTGATCCCGACTGCAAAGTTCCTGCGTTCGCTCCAACCGCCAACTTGAATAAACTGACAGAGGCATGATTCAAACCACATCTGTGAGGCTGTTGTTTGGCCAATGCTGTTCAAAGTCCCATTTACACTTTTCCGACGTTACTTCAAGTGAAGAACACTAGTGCTGGTGGCCGATGGACAGCACCAGAGGTATCAGACAGCCTAGAACCAGAGCTCCAACCTCCACTTTGCTCAGTCCCTTCCCTGCGCTTCCTCCAGGCGAGTGGCTGTGGCCGCCCATGCCGCCCACTTCCGGGAGGACGTGCACCGTGGCTACGTACAGGAAGGTGCCGGCGGAAAACAGCATGGCTACACCGGTGGCGTTGACGTCAGACAGCGCCTCTTTACTGCTCTGAATGGAAGAAGAGAGAAAGTGTTAGATGACAGGTGAATCTAGGACACAGTCTGAGTGTTCAGTATTGTTACAGGGATGCTGGTTTGTGTCCCAGCGGTAAAATTGCATCATATTTCTGCATTTCAGTGATTGCCAGGCAGTCTAAAGAAACACAATTATGGGGTGTTTCACAGCAGGAGAGCCAGAGGTGAATAATCTTCACTCTGCCACCTCAACCATTCCCATGGCGATGAGAAGCCTGCAGGCCAAATCTGAAAAACACAGCGTGGGCTTCCATGCTTGTTATGTAACCCTGGTGAAGCATCTGAAGTTTTAGCTGTGAAGTTATAATAAGGACACTAAACCTTTTGGCATTATGGGGTAATTAGTAGATGTAACATTAAAAAACTAATACAATCCCCACAAGGGAAACAAAATTAAATCCAACATTAAAGGATATGTCAAATTAGCATACATTTAAATAAATAGTGGCAGGGTTGTTTTAAAGGCAAATTGTTTAATAAAAATTTATTTGAATAATAAATAAAAAAAATATTACTTTATATTAGTTCCAGAAGTCAAAACTCATCGATGGTTTATGCTTGTTAATGCCATATGTTTGCAATATTTTAACTATTTTTTAAAAAATATTTATTTTAAACAAAAAAATCAGTGGTGAAAACTACATTACCCATGATGCTGTTCTGAAAATTCCACCAATCAGAGTGTTGTGGTCTGAAAATCTCACAGTATATTTTGCAATAAATTTAATTTACACAATATATTTTCAATATATATTGTTTTATTTTGATAACAGCATTATATATCAATATTTTTAAATTTCACCACCGTTTTAAATTTGATTTTGTCATTCACAATGTTTCATAGGCTTGTAGCAGTTAAGTACTTTTTACCCTTTTAAAAAACCAACATCGCTGACAAACTGAGCAAGCACTAAGTATTATGTAATTATAACCCAGTTCATTTTAAAATGTTACGCATATATGTGACCCTGGACCTTAAGGGTAAATGTTTAAAAATAAGACTTCCGTTGATGTATGGTTTGTTATGATATGACAATATTTGTCCGGGATACAACTATGAAAATTTGTAATCTGAGGGTGCAAAAAAAAAAAAAAAATGCCTTTAAAGTTGTCCAAAATGAAGTTCTTAGCAATGCATATTACTTTTCAAAAATTAAGTTGACATATTTGCGGTAGAAACTGACAAAATATCTTCATGGAACATGATATCCTAATAATTTTTGGCATAAAATAAACATCAATAATTTGACCCATGCAATGTATTTTTTGTATTTTGTATTTCTATAGCTACAAATACACAACAGCGACTTATGACTGGTTTTGTGGTCCAGAGTCACATATTGTCTTCATAATATTACAATACATAATACTGACAAGCTGTTTGGTAACTTTAATTTTAAAACTTTAATTTGAACATACCTGACTGAGTCCTACATAGGTGAGCATGGCCAAAACAGGGGCAGCCAAGGCAAAGACTAATAGATGTTTCCGGATACGGTTTCTTTCTAAACCAGCATGCATGAGGAAAGAGACGAGTCCAAATGCAGCAGGTGCCTGAAATGCAAGACATAAAATATAGCAAATCAGACTTAATAAAATTGAACAAGTATAACAAATTTACTTAAATTAAAAGGCTAAACAATTCAAACATTCAAAAAAACATTAGCAAAATAAAAGGTTTAGCTGTATCAACTGATAATATTTATTTTGAATTAAAAATATTCACAAAAATCGACCCTTTAATTAAAGTAAAATAATTTGAGAAATAATTCCACATTTATATGTTATGTAAAATTGTATTTCAATTAAAAACACAGACCTACAATTTTACAAAAGGTGCCGATATAAGGGGAATACACTGTATACACTCTATATTGCTCAAGTATTGGAACACCCCCTTCTAATGAACAGGTTTGACTACTTTAATAATTTCCATGAGTACTATCTTAATGTTTAAGCATGTAATGATATTCCCTTCTAATTTTATAGCAAAAGTTTGGACAGGACCCTTTTTATCCTAACATGACCATGCCTCTGTTTAGAAGGCAAAAGTTAGAGAAATGTTTGATTCAGTCAGTGTGGAAGAACTTGACTGGTCTGCATAAGCCTTAATCCCAGCTGAACACCTCTGGTGTGACTTTAAAATGCAGACCTTGAGCCAGACCAAACACCAATGACTTGTGCATATGGGTACAGTCATTTTAGACACTTCCAAAACTGAATACCAATACTTTTGTCCATATAGTGTATGTACAAGGAATTGGTGTTTGGTGATGCATTTTTTGCTCATGGTCTGCCTTAAAGGTCACACCAGAAGTGTTCAGCAGGGATTAGAGCTTGGTTTATGCAGACCAGTCAAGTTCTTTCACACTGACTGAATCAAACATTTTTCTATGGACTTTTCTATGGACAGAGGCATTATGTTAACAAAAGGGTCCTGTCCAAACTTTTGCCACAAAATTAGAAGGTCACAATTCCCTAGAATATAATTATATGCTTAATCATTAAGATTAGTACTCATGGAAATGACTAAAGTAGTCAAACCTGTTCATTAGAAAGGGGGTGTCCCTACACTTTTGGTAATATAGTCTATGTAAAGTACTGAATAAAGCATTTCACAATTATCATAATAATACACAATGTAGATATAGTCTCTACATTATAGACATAGGCTCAGATTACATGCAAAACACCTGTTATGAGAGTGTGCATAAAAATAATAATAATAATAATAATAATAATAATAATAAATAATAATATTTTATATATATATATATATAGTGAGAACATGCACAAATATTACGCTCTCTCTCAAGTACTGTGTTTGAATAGACAAATTCACACAAAAATTATGTAAAAATGCCCATCTTGGTAAGTATCCTATAGCAGACATAGCTGGCTGAACATACTGTATCAGTGCATTCTCTTAAAGTGACAGCACTTCTATATATGAATTAAACAAGGAAATCACTCACTGCTCTTGATTAAATAGCCTTTGTAACTTTATTAAAGATTAATGTTTTATTTATACAGTAAAATATGCAATGCTATTTCACATTTAATTACTTTATTCAATTCCTGTACCTAAAAACTAATGTTAAACCTACCAAAAAAAAACAAACAAAACTGAAAATCACTGTTTATTTTATTTGTATCTTTACTCTAATATATTTATTTGTGTTGTTGCTTGTAGTTAGACAGATTATTCTTATTTTCTATATTTTTATTTGACAGTATAGTTTTTCCCTAAACATAGCACATACCGAACAGTACCAAAACCATGACTCTAAAACCGTGACACAAACAAAACCATGAGTAAGTTGAACCATTCCACCACTAGGAAACAATCATCTTTATTTGGAAAGATGCCTACATTTACATTAAGTCATTCAGCAGGTATTTCTAAACAACTCAAATTAAATAAGGAACAGCACAAACAATTTAATCACAAGAGGCAACCAGTGTAAATTTTGACAGCAAATTCTGATTTAGTCTTAGTCATCGCCTGTTGGCTAAAAAGCCATTTAGGCTAAATCTTCAACAGATTTATGGGTTTAGATGCAGTGTAATGCATGTTTTAAGCATTTCTCTAAAATTACCAAACTCATTGTATAGGTTTGATATTAAGGTTATATCATGATAGACACAGATTTAACTGCTGTGAAATGCAACATGCCTTTATATTAAAATTAAATGAAACCATTTCTCATAAAGAAACAAGAACATGGTTTTCTTTTCAATCAAATGGCAATAGTTATATAGGCTAATTTTCATTCTTTATAACAACTTGTTGACCACATTCAGACAATGGACCCTGGACAATGGACTCGTTTCAATGGTCATCATCATTGTTTTTTTATATTTAGATTTTTAAATTACGTAAATTTATAACACTATGCTTTGTATTATATTGCCTTTTCATCAAATTACAAAAAGATAGTTAACGATAGTGCAAGGGTGTTTCTAATGCAGCGTCTATGGGGGGGGAACTGTTAAATCGGACAGTAAATTGGACATTGTTCTCTCTTCTGACTGCCGTTATCACCATTTTTCTTTTTTATTTAAGCAGATGGGACTGCAAAAAATATATTTGTGCTACTCTCCCATTCACTATTTATGAAGTTAACCCAACTATAATGACTTCCGCTGCTGAGAAACCCAGAAATGTTAAAAAGGTCCATGGCAACTAAATTAGGCTGCTCTCCCTTTAAAACCAAATGCAAAGTACTGATACACGTCCAATATTATTCTACCAACTGTTTACATTCACCCAAGACATAACAGAGTGTGTTAACGTGAATACTCATCAAAACAGATAATTCAATATAATTTTGTGTGTATTTCTTCATTCATGAGACATGAAAGAGTAATTGAGCAGCCATGCAGCAGACTCATTTGGAATTAATCTCTTTCCAAATCGTCCCTCCCTTCCATTTTCATTTTAATTTTTATTTGTTGACTTATTAACTGTATTAAGATTCACTGTACCTTGTGCAACATAATGGCCACAAAAACAATGAGCTGGACACTGGTCTGAGATGTGGACGCAGCCGCTCCAAGTGCAACACCATCAGCTTGAGCCACAAAGAGAATAAAATATGATTATGGGTCAAATTTAACATAATAAATAAGACACAAATACAATCTGAAACTACTAACATAACATATTACATAGAAAACGCTTGGATAATGCGATTAAAGAGGTTTCATTGACAGTATTTTTTTTTTACCTGCAGCATGAACAACCAATCCAAGTGTGGTGGTGACCTTAGAGCTAGCAGTCCTTGCTGCTTCTGGATCTTAAAATGTTAAGAGTACAGATTTAGACACTTGTACCATTCTAATTCATCAACAAGTACAAAACAAAAACGCCAGCTTCACACCTACCATCACTGCTGTGCATGTGAGAACTGCCAATCTGATCCACCAGCAGCATAAAGACGAAGCCTAGCACCAGAGAGACGCCAATATAAGCGTGGAGCTGCTCGTGACTGTGGCCGTGTTCAGCACTTTGTCCCACGACTCCTTCTACAACCTTCTGTTCAGAAACTTCTGTTTCCACCTGCCCGTGGCCATGGTGGTGCCCATCTAAAACAAAACATGAGTGAGCATAGCTTTGGAAATCATTTATTTAATCAGCAATGGGGGGTAACTAAAAGTTTTGGTACTGCTAACTTCATCGTAGCAACAACAAGTAGCAGGCTAGCATGTGAAAACGCTACCAAAGACGTATTAATGGCAGACTGTACTTGGAAAATGTGACACTGAAGCTAGCATGTATACATGTACATTGTATGACTGCAGATATGTGTGTGTAGTGGGATGGTGTGTGTGTGCTTGTATTTGTGCTCACGTGTGTATGAATAGCCCACCACCCCGAGTCAGCTATATTTTGTTAGTAGCTTATAGTAAAGCTAACAACTAACTTTTGTTTTTTTTTTTTTTTTTTTTTTTAAGTAGCCTGATTATAGTTTACGAGCTACAGTAAACTGCCTACCACACATCAAAGCATTCCTTCAGATAAGCATCTACATGACAGATAAGGATTCAGGAATAAAGAACTCTGCCAAAAACTTTCTTTCTGCACTGAATATAAAAGAAAACAATGCATTAACTGAAGCATGAACTCGAATCTCACCTTCCAGCATTTCCTCATAGAGTGCGTGAACTCCCTCTGGAATAATGACAGCCAGTGCCGTGCCACACAACAGCCCAGCTCCCAAAACGGTCACCAACTTGAGCTTCTCCTGCAGATATAGAAGTATTAATTAGGTCACAAAATTATAGATTTAGGTGGGGTTGACATCAGGTCAACATCATGTGCATAAGCTGGATATCATAAAAAATAGCTTTACAATATATTAATCAAGAGAAGCTGCCATGCAGGTACAATCGCAGTCTAAAATCAAAAACTCCCAAGACCCAAACCTCATCTGTATTAAAACCAGGGCCATTTCAGAGTATATTAAAACTGTTATTTTAAATTGCAATAATATTTCACAATATTGCTACTTACTATGGCTGCACGATTAATCGAAGTGAAATCGAAATCGGGATTAATCGAAAGCTGCGATTGTCATGCGTATCTTTTAGAAAAGCACTGTTCTGTGTTTAGTAAATCTTCATCCGAAGGCCAGAGGGCGCTCTCATTCTTACGCGGAAACTCAAAATACGCCAGAAGAGGAGAAATAGAAACATCTTTGCTATCGCTGCAGCTGAATTAACAAGATTTAACTGCTGTCATTGATTCAACGTGACTAATAAACCCACGACTACAACAACATATAGTTTATCTGACGACTTCTCATTATAATTTTCCTTATAATGCAGTATATAATAATGCAATGCTTTTATCACTGCTTAGAACACTATTCGTGCTTTATTCTGTGTAAATAGCTATACTATCTCACAGAAAGATTTTTTTCAAACACTCGACTGATATAAATATTATAATATGAAGTGAGTTTGGAGTAAAAACGTTATTAAATGTGATATTTTCACATGCTTTCAGGTGTAGCAGCATGTCTACACAAGAGCCGTAGTTCACTGAGAAGCTACGCAAACAGCTGTCATTATCGCAAACGATTTCTTTCGATTTCATAATCGCCCGATTAAATCGTTTGCGATAATAAACGCGATTCAGCACATCTTTTCTGTGGAGTACGGCTCTGTGTAGTACATGCCGCTCCACCTGAACACAGGTGCTGGAGATTTACTGCTGATTACACAACCGGCTTCACTGACAACATGCGCATGACAACCGCCTTCGATTAATCGTGCAGCCCTACTACTTACTCTTCTGATTTACATTTGAACGATAGTATACCTAACAAAATATTAGTGAATTATTGTGCAAAATACATACATACATACATACAATTCTGAGTTTCAAAATACAATTCTAAATTCATAACAGATTTTTTTTTTTTTTTTTTTTTAAAGCCCCTACCTTTCTGCATTAGTCACTAAAAAGTTGTTTTGATGGATAATACACCATAAACAGATCGCTTTAAAATCAGTTTAGTGTCAAATGTTAAAACAAATACAGCGTAGGTGGCAAGAGTGTGTGTCTACAGTATAAACTTACAGTTGATATTACATTCAACATTTAAACGTTTAAGACTATTTGTTAACTTAAATCAAGGGTGCTTAAACTTGGAAATCAAACTTCTTGCATCTCAATCCTGGTCCTAAGGACCTCAGCACTGCACATGATTGATGACTATTTTCTCATACACATTTATTTTCCTGAAGAGAACTAATCTCTGCAGGAAAGGGCATCCAGAAGTTCTAACCAAGCCCTCAATAAACTACTACAGACAAGTTCAACTCAATACTCACCTCAGAAAAGTTGACAGCCAGGGGAATAGTTCCAGCCACATAACAGCCGACTAGCATAGCTAGAGACAGCAGACTGATGGAGCTGAAGTCATCCATTTCAGCTAACGATACTCCGCTGTCACAGTTTAAGAATCACTTTAGAATGTAATAACAAATCCTGTACAATCGGACGATGTCTGGTGCCAGCAGATCCTTCTTACGGTAACTTACTTGGGTTGATATATTAGCTGGTTAGCTAGTCAGCTGTATGCATCTATCCTTACAACTCACACGGTAACATCAAACATCCACTGCCGATTTGCTTTAAAGACGGTTTGGAACTCTTGGTACATTGACCTGATCGATTATCTAAACGCTGTTGCTCAACTTTAATCACACAGAATCGCGTCACGCTTAGCAAAGGCTAAAAGCAAAACAATCAGTCTGCGATTAAACACATAAATCAACAGATTTGTGAAAGTTTGTCATAGTCTACTTCTCTGATTTCATACTGCGCATATTGGCATTGTGATTCCTAAATGGGCGACACTATTTTGTCGCGGTAAACATATACAGTTTGCCACCTACTCCGCAGTATTCACCAACACTGATCGCCAACTAGCCGAGTGTAATGTTGGCAGTGTGATTAAACACTTCCGGGCCACATCGCCGTCAAAACAAAAGCCCCCACCATCCTTTTTAAACTACGATAATCAACGTCATCAAGACGTTCACCGACAAAATACTTGTAGTGTAGCCTTCTACAAATCTTATTTATAATATTTATAAATAAATAGAGTAAAAAAAAAAAAAAAAAAAAACGAGAGTTCAGTTTCTAAATAGGTCTAAATGTAAGCCTACCATTGATAAGTGAAGTATAGGCCAACTTAAAAGAGTGCATTACAATTTATTTAATTTAAAATGTAAAGTTTTACTTGAAACATATTATATCAGTATGTTTTAAAAATCGTTTTGTCATGCTTTAAAGAAATTCATTTATTTTGATATTACTAAATGATACTAAATGATATTACATTTAAAGGTAATATAGGCTGTTTTTTTTATGTAGCGTGAATGTAAATCGCAACTTTATCATTGCAAATGTGTAATTACAGATATACAGATTTTTGCTTTGTTATTTCTTGTTTCTTTTAACGTATTGAGATCATTGAGATTAACAATATACCACTTTTCAACACAAGTCAACAGTGTACAACAGTATACTCATATATAGTTGCACTTTCAATCTTGAAATTGATACCAACAATCTTGATACCTCTCTATATTTATTAGTAATACAAAAATGTCTAGAGATCTTAAAGGTCTCTTTCTAGTTGACATCTTGAAATTGTGATCTCCAAAAACCAATGGCTAAAAAAACAAATATTAGGGATATAATACCAAAACGTATCTTTTGGATGAATATAATTTTGTATCCATTTAATTTTAGAAGTGTAAATCAATTTAGCCCACCTTGGTTAAGCGGATTACAAAGTATAATAATAATAATAATAATAATAATAATAATAATAATAATAATAATAATACTAATAATAATAATAATAAAATAATGTTTATTTTTCCAAATAATAATATGTATACATTTATTTATCTCATTATTGATACGATATAGCCATTGTTATGTAAACTAGCATAGATAAACCTTCAGATTTTGATAATAAAACTCTTCCATTTAAAGATAGGTCTCTCATTGGGTCACTGGCTCTTTCTTTTTAGGCAAATAATTCAATAATTAATATTTAATATTTAGTTAAATTACTCAAGAGCCACTTTTAATTATTTTATGTCTTTTAGAAAAATTGCCTTCATCATCTTCTAGCTGGGAACATGTAATCAAAACACAGCATTGCAGCAGTCCGTAACTTTTGGCGCTCTAGCGGTTAATAAACTGAACTGCATGCGTCTTGCGGAAGAATATTGTAGCCGGAGCTACTTTTCTCGGTTTGTGTCTATGACGAGTCACGCAGGTACTGGGCTACTCCGCAGCGGTTCTTACCAGAACTAGTATAAAATAGTCCAAATACTTATTAGGCCTATTAGGTGCACCGTAGTGATTCAGGATAAACCAAAAACATGGTTTGGAAAATGGATTCATGATGTACTCACATATGTGACCCTGGACCACAAAACCATTGTTAAGTATATATATATATATATATATATATATATAAATCTTTAGGATATTAAGTAAAGATCATGTTCCAGGAAGATATTTTGTACATTACCCACCAAATATCAAAACTTAATTTTTGATTAGTAATAGGCCTATGAATTGCTAACTTCATTTGGACAAATGTAAAGGCGATTTTCTCAATATTTCGATTTTTTATTTATTTATTTATTTTTTTTTGAAGTAGATTACATTTTACTTTACCATAAATGCTTGTACATTTAGCTGTATCTTTGACTTTGAAATTATGAATTATGAAATTACACATCCAGTAGTACTTAAAAAAAAAAAAAAAAAAAAAAAAAACACTACTAAGTTCAACTAATTGCATTTAAATGTAATCTATAATTAATTTACATTTAATTGAATTAATTTAAATAACATTACATTCAGTTTATGCTTAAGTATATTCATTCCAATGAAAGTTAAATTAATAAATTAAAGTTAAGTCAAATGGAAAAAGGGGAGTTCCAAACAGCCGGAAGACACTACAATTGCAGTAAAATAAGTACAGTTATAGAGTAAATGGATGTATAATGTACTCGCATATGTAACCCTGGACCACAAAACCAGTCTTAAGTATATAATTTTTTTTTTTTCATGCCAAAAATATCACCAAAATATCAAAGCTTAATTTTTGATTAGTAATGTGAATTGCTAAGAACTTCATTTGGACAAATTTAAACGCGATTTTCTCAATATTTAGAATTTTTTTTTTTTTTTTTGCACCCTCAGATTCCAGATTTTAAAATGGTTGTATCTCGACCAAATATTGTCCTATCCTAACAAACAAACACAAGCACTCTTAAGTTCAACTATTTGCATTTAAATGTACACTATAATACATTTAATTTAATTTAATTTAGTTTAATTTAATAATTTAATTTAATTTAATTACATTCAGTTCACGCTTAAGTATATTTTCAAATTTAAATTAAATTAATAAATTAAAAAAAAAAAAAAAAAAAAAAAAAAGTTCCAAACCAGGTGGCCGGAAGACACTAAACTTACATTTTAAATAAGTACAGTTATAGAGAAAGTTATATTAAACATTATTATATTTGTTGTTGTTGTTGAAGGACATATATTTTCCTGCTGAAAAGACCCCAGCTTAGATAAACATAAACTTTTATCATAAACTCTATTAGAGTAGCTGGTAGTTGAATTACAAAAGAAGTTTTGGTTAAGTCACTTAAGGGCAGATAGGAAAACAGCATACCATGATGAAGCATACCATACTGATCGCAAGTTCAGTATGGAGTACCTCAAGGCTCAGTACTAGGACCATTACTTTTCACACTTTATATGTTACCCTTAGGAGATATCATCAGGAAACATGGTGTTAGCTTTCACTGTTACACTGATGATACTCAGCTCTATATTTCAAGGCCTGGCGAAACATACAAAGTTGAAAAACTAATGGAATGCATAGTTGATATTAAAAACTGGATGACAAGTAATTTCTTACTGCTAAATTCTGAAAAAACTGAGGTGTTAATTATTAGGCCAAAAACCTCAGCAAGTAATAACTTAAAACACAGCCTAATACTTGATGGCTGCTCTGTAAATTCATCATCATCAGTTAGGAACCTAGGTGTGTTATTTGATAGCAATCTTTCATTCAAACACCACATTTCTAGCATTTGTAAAACAGCATTTTTCTATCTTAAAAACATAGCGAAATTACGACCTATGCTCTCAAAGTCAAATGCAGAAATATTAATTCATGCCTTCATGACCTCCAGGATAGATTATTGTAATGCCTTATTGGGTGGTTGTTCAGCACGCTTAATAAACAAACTCCAGCTTGTCCAAAATGCAGCAGCTAGAGTTCTCACTAGAACCAAAAAGTATGAGCATATTAGCCCGCTTCTGTCAACACTGCACTGGCTTCCTATTAAACATTGTATTGATTTTAAAATCTTGCTAATTACTTATAAAGCCCTCAATGGTTTAGCTCCTCAGTACTTGAGGGAGCTCTTATCACATTATAGTCCCTCACGTCCGCTGCGTTCTCAAAACTCTGTCAATCTGATAATACCCAGAATATCAAAATCAACTGCGGGTGGCAGATCATTTTCTTACTTGGCACCGAAACTATGGAACAATCTACCTAATTCTGTTCAGGAGGCAGACACACTCAGTCAGTTTAAATCTAGACTAAAGACCCATCTCTTTAACCTGGCATACACTTAACACATTCAAGTATTTCTAATATTCAAATCCATTAAAGGATTGTTAGGCTGCATTAATTAGGTCAACCGGAACCGGGAACACTTCCCATAACACCTGATGCAAGAAAAATGCAAGAATCTACACTAATATTGTCTGTCTCCTGCTTATTCCGAGGTCAGATCCAGTATGAATCCTGAACAGTTGGCCACTGCAGTTTTCCTTGATCCAGTTTGTATCCAGATGGTGGGTCAGTACATATAGACCACCTCTACAGGTCTGTATGGGAGTATAAACTACTTATTCGTTGGTCAGAGGAGAACTGACCCCCCGACTGAGCCTGGTTTCTCCCAAGGTTTTTTTTTTTTTCTCCATCAGTGTCACAGATGGAGTTTTGGTTCCTTGCCACTGTCGTCTATGGCTTGCTCAGTTGGGGACAACAACTAAATTGGGGACAAACAATTTATTAATTTTGAACTATTGATTAATTTCCTCAAACTAAAATTGTTTAAAGTTTCTTTTGAATTATTGATATATTACTTTCCCATTTGATACTGTAAAGTTGCTTTGACACAATTTGTATTGTAAAAAGCGCTATATAAATAAAGCTGACTTGACTTGACTTGACTTGAAGACCTGGTAGTGGGTAAACAGTGGGTAAAAATCAAGCAAATATCAACAAATTAAATGATTACAAGCAAAACTAAAATCAGAGCATATAAAATAAATATAATAGCTAAAATATATGCTTTGGGATTTCATTTAAATTCATGTTGACAGGCCTCAGGTCTAATTAGGCCTGTCAGTCCCAACCCTGATGTCAGGAGACCATGGATGTATTTAGAGCATCCCTCATGTAGAACGCTGAGTGTTCTCTGCCTCTGTTCGTAGTTTGCATTAGGATGCTGCAGCATTGTGCTTACTGTTTACAAGGTGAAAGATAAAATCTAAATTTGGGGTTTTTCATAAAAAGTAAAGGTCTGAACATATTAAATAACACCCCAGTTGACTTTTTATCTTTCAAAATATAGTGATGGCTAATGGCCAAAGGCTGCTGACTGCCCTGGGCTTCATGCTGAAAGGCTCACAGTGCCAGAAACAAAGCACTGCAAATGTAACATTAATATTGATTGAAGAGTGCCTGAATGTGTGCCAATGACTGTTGGCATGGTGTAAAATCAACAAACAAATGAAAAATGTAATTTATTCCAGGCTCTAATATTGCTTTCTGAATGCCTTGTTGCAGTGTTGTACACTATTGTTGTCACTATTACTATTTATTAAACACGTGCATTCCAACTGAGCCTTTAGTTCTCACAATTCCTATTTATTTATTTATTTATTTATTTTTGAATTTGCAATGCAGTTTCTCATTATTTGAAAGTACATTTGCAAAATATAACAGTAAGACAATAATTAAGATTTTTATCAACCATTTTTTGATAAGTTTTTTTTTTTTTTTTTGCTAAATTTAAAGTTGGAATTACAAGGACAAAGATTTAATTATTACAAAGAGAATTAATTATTTTATATCAAGAATTACACAACAGTGAATAAAATCGCAATGATACAATATATTAAAATAAATATAAAATATAGTAAAATTAAAATCTAATATTTTTTCATTAGTTCCCTTTTGGTAAAAATGGCATGGGATATTACTGAAAGATAAATGCTGATTGGAAAAAGTGCCCTTCATTCAACAATTAACATTTGACCCTCAGTTTAAGAAAAGCTAATAACTACACTAAATCCTATTTAAACATTCATTTTAATTATACAAGACCTTGGACACTGCTTGATCCCCCCCATGTCTGCCTGGTTATCTAAACCTTTCAATTAGTTAAAACATATCTTGACATAGACCAGACCTATTTTGCCTGTATAAATCTGTTATCTTTTTGACCTTGGATCATTAAAGAGACAGCACTGCATGTATATATAAATAAAAAATGTAGCAATGATTATCCACTGAAAATAAGCTTTTCTTTCTGGCTTTGTGGTCTCGAAACCAAACACTAGATGGAACTGTTGTATTGTTTGTTAATCCCACACCTGTTGCCTGAACCCTTTTCAGTGCTTTGGCAAACATTTTGTACATTGGACAAATGCATTTCAAAGAAACGTTTAATTTTATAATTTTGTGCACTCTCTGGGGATTGAACCCATGACATTGATACTGCTAGCGCTACACATGAAGCTCTACTGTTTGGGCTGCAATAATATAAATAGTGTATTGACTAAGATGATTATTCTAAAGTATCAGCCCTATGAAGAAAGGGGCTAGTTGTCACATGAGGAAGTTGACACAAGGCCTGTATTTCAGTAAGAATTTTTGGTAACACTTTACAATAAGGTGTCAAGGTGAAAATAGGCTCATTTTCCAACTCCCCTAGAGTTAAACACATGAGTTTTACCATTTTTTAATCCATTCAGCTGATCTCCGGGTCTGTCGTTAGCACTTTTAGCATAGCTTAGCATAAATCATTATATCTGATTAGACTATTAGCATCTCGTTCAAAAATGACCAAAGTTTTTAATATTTTTCCTATTCTAAACTTGACTCTTTTGTAGTTACATCGTGTACTAAGACCAACCAAATTAAAAGTTGCGATTTTCTAGACTGATATGGATAGGAACTATACTCTCATTCTGGCGTAATAATCAAGAAACTTTGCTGCTGTACCATGGGTGCAGCAGGCACAATGATATTACGCAGCGCCTGAAAATAGTCCCCAGCTAACTTCCAACGTGACCAGCACTAAGCCACTAAGGTAATTGTAAAATAGCTGGGGACTATATTCAGGTGCTGTGTAATATCATTGCGCCTGCTGCACCCATGGTATGGCAGCAAAGTTCCTTGATTATTACGCCGGAATGAGATATCCACATCAGCCTGGAAAATCGCAACTTTTCATTTTCTGTCGTTCTTAGTAACGACAGAAAAGTCAAGTTTTAATTAGAAAAAATATTGAAAATCTATGGTCATTTTTGAACGAGTATAATGGTATAATCAGATTCAATGATTTATGCTAAGCTATGCTACAAATGCAAATGGAAGACCCGGAGATCGGCTGAATGGATTCAAAAACGGTATAACTCATCTGATTAACTTTAGGGGAGTTGGAAAATGAGCTTATTTTCAAAAAAGCGGAGTGTTCCTTTAAATTAACATTAACTAAGCTTAATAAATGCTGTAGAAGTATTGCTTATTCTGAGTTCATGTTAACTATTGGAGTTAACTAATGTAATTAACTAATAAACCTTATTGTAAAGTTTTACAGATATTTTTGAGGTTTAAGATGTTTGTGGTGGGAAGATCCATGAAATAGATCATATTACATAGAAAATGTTATAGTATTTCTTATTTCAAGACAAGATATTCTTGTCAGTGTGTGTTTCCTTAGCAATAACTGTGGACATGTTCAATAGATTTCTTGTAGTCTGTATTTGACACGTTTGCCTGCTCAGATATTGACTTTTAAAAATAAACTCAACCTGAGAAATATTCACTAGAGTACAAAATGTGATGACTAATCCCAATCTCATCTATTTATTACAACAGGAAACGTGTCTCTTAAGGGGGGGAAGATTACCACTATTACAGTGTGCTTGGGCACATGCAATTTCTGCAGGTAGAAAGACCTACATACAGTATCTCTCTCTGTCTTCAGGAATCAATCAGCCCTATTTCAACATTCATACACTGTGCTTTTAGTGTTTTTTTTTTTTTTTTTTACAGAACCCATTTTTCAAAGCCAAGCCCATTATGCTTATAAAAGACACAGAACTTTACTAAATTATTTATTCGACTGTAGAGACTCAACTTAATTTTCCAATTCTTCAACTACTCATCAGATGTTCATGTTGCATTTTTATGGTAAATGAATGCGGACTTGTTACAGCAGCTGAAATGGTAATTTCTATTTAAAGATAAAAAGAAGAAGAAGAAAAAAAAAAGCAGAAGCTCTTGCAACATTTATGCAGTAGGTCTGAATTTTTAAGGGTATTAACCATTTGCTCTAAAGCAAAATAGAGGTAAATCAATTTTCCATTTTCTTAAGACTTAACTTCTATCTGGTGTCAGGCTAATGACAACGTGCACCATGGGACAGCGGTCGTTCATCAAAGCTGTTTTAGCTGAAGTGAGGAGCGCCCTCCCTCTCTCTCCTCGTTAGTTCCAGCAAAATTACTTCTGAGGGTTACTGCTATTTTGTGTAGAGTGTGGAATAAAAAGCCAATGCAATCAAATTTAGTCTGTGCTGCCTGCATTGTGTACTCATGCCCCAATCAGTTTTGGCCAATGCGATTATAAGAGACTTCATAAGCTATTTTATTACTTTGAGAATGATAAACAAAGCATAGCGTAAAGGCTACAACAAGGTGACTTTATATAAAAAGGATTTAGTGTAGAGAACAACACTCTGTTTAAAGATGAAGTGTTTAATTTCTGACATGCTAATGTCACCAAACTTAATTTCATAAATTATGACTGTGGCAGGAATAACTATGGTCTACTAACTCACATCAGTGGTTGAGCCACGGAAACAGAGTTGTGTTTTGACAATACTGAAAAACCATGAAACAGAGATTTGTCATGGAGGAAGTTTAAAACTTGAGACAGCTATATGAATGTCAGAAATGTATTATATTATATTATATTATATTATATTATATTATATTATATTATATGACAATGAGTGCCATGGCGGATGCCCAAACCCAGTATAATTTTATAAATATTACTGTTTTTGTGTTACGGAATGTAGTTTTAAGAAGTTTTTAGGTGAGAATGTACTTGTTTATAGTTCAAATAAAGAGTTTGTTAGCTGGCTCACAAGAAAGCCTGCAAACAGTTTGCTGAAGACAACCTGTTCAAGAGCATGAATTACTGAAACCATGTCCTATGATTTGATGAGACTAAGATAAACTTGTTTGGCTCAGATGGTGTCCAGGATGTGTGGCGATGCCCTGTTGAGGAGTACCAAGAACATTGTTTCTTGCCTACAGTCAAACATGGTGGAGCTGCAGTTCGTTGAGGGAAACATGGATTCCATTATGTACTGTACATTCTGAAGCAGAACATGATGTCTTCCCTCCAGAAGCAAGGCCGAACAGCAGTTTTCCAACATGATAATTACCCCAAACACACCACCATGACAACTGCCTTGCTGAGGAAGCTGAAGGTGATGGGGTGGCCAAGTATGTCTCCAGACTTGAAATACATTAAACACCTGTGGGGCATCCTCAAGTGGAAGGTGGAGAAGGACCATGTGTTTAACATCCAGCAGCTCTGTGATGTCATTATAAAGAAGTGGAAGAGGATCCCAGCAACAACGTGTGCAGCTCTGGTTAATTTCATGCCCAGAATGATTAAGGCAGTGCTAGATAATGGTACTAACACAAAATACTGACACAAAACACAGTTTTGACAAGTTCACTTAGAGTACTCATTTTTGTTGCCAGCTGTTTTGACAATAATGGCTGTATGTTGAGTTATTTTCAGAGGACAGTAAATATATGCTGCTATACAAGCTGCACATTGACTAATCTAAAATATAGAGGTTTTTTTTTTTTTTTTTCTATAGTATTGTCCCCTGAATTGCTTAACAACTTATGATGGTTGTTGTTTATTAAATATCCAATACATAATATTTTATAAATTATTATAGTATTTAATACTGTATTTTGTATAAATAATAGTATTTAGTACTGTTTAGTGTGTGTGTTCATGATGGTGATTTTAGTTACATTGTTCCGCCATTTGATTTCATGAAGTTTTTCTGAGTCAGCATTAAAGACTTGCAAAGACTGGCAAAGAACACAAAGGTGCGAGGGTCAGTATTTGGGTGGGAACTGGATCCGCAGACCTCAGATCTATGAGGTTCAGGTCCACTCTTGGCTTTTGGGTGAACTAATCAGCAGTCTCTAGGTCTTTGGTGGCATCCGACTCTGGTTCCTGAACGTGCCAGTAGGTATCTTAGGCTCACTGGCTGTGAGGGAGAGGCTGCTGTTCTGGAGAATCCAGCCCAAATACCCCAGCACCCCTCAGTTTTCAGGCAGGAGCAGGAGACGTAACACTGACGTCCATCTTTTTCTTCTTGTTTTAATTTTTCCATCACGCATTGTAGAGGAATAAACAATGTAAACAATGATTCATATTTCAAAATGTCTTCATCTTCGGAAGACAAATTAAGATATTTTTGATGAATAACTTCATAGCTTCTTAAAATAAAGGTGAACCACTAATGTCACATGAACTATCTGAATGATGACCTTGCTACCTGAGATCTTACGAGTTTGGAACACCATTAGAATGAGAAATTAAAGGGTACATAACATGCACAGTTTCACCTAATCTCACGTTAATCCTGAGTACTTATAGAGTAGTAACATATCCTTAATATCTCCTTTAGTCTTTAGTTTTATTATATTTATAAAAGAAAAATACAGCTTTCCGATTTTCTCTGGAAAAAGCCGAACTTCTGGAGGCACGCCGTGGGCGGAGCTAAGTTCGATGTTCACTTGCACTGGGATTGCCAATAAAACAGACATTTGATATTGTTTCACTTACCATCTGCAGTTCTGAATAATTACCGGGATCTTTTATAGCTGGGACCACTCCATCTTTCAGTATTAAACAATGTGCAAATCCAGCGTCGAACTGGTCCTCATATATGAAACATTCACTTGCTAAACTCCATTGCTGCCCCGGAGAAAGGAACTGCATCCACTGTTCACGTAACGCTGGGTTCTTCAGGAAGCTGAGCAAAGTTATCTTTGCCTTACAACCATAACCACACTTCTTTAGAGACTTTCTTCCCAAAGTAATCCCTTGCAGAGTGCAGCCGAATGTAGCTCTCATATAAGGAGTTCCACCACCGATTACGTCATTAATGCCACACTTGAAAAAAAAATCAGCCGAAACTTGTACCAACCCCGAAGTAAAAGTTTCGGCAAACAAATTCTCTGTCATTTGTCCAAATTATTTTTTTTAAACTTTGGCCATGTTTAGCATGAGAATCCAACTCTTTAACACTGTAAACAGCTCTGAATATACGAAACACCATTGTTGTTGTTGTTTTGTTTTTTTTTAACAGTGTAGTCACTACTATATATTGAGTTATTGTAATAATTAATTCGAAATCGCAAAAATGTATGAAACTGTACTACTTGGATCATATAAAAATGCATGTCATACATAACCTTACCATAAAGCTCAACCCTTTAAGATAATTTTGATTGTAATAGGAAAGAAACAATAAAATACAGGTATTACTGTACAATTTTGCCATTTTGTGCAAATTATTAGACATTTTTTGTATTATATGACTTGAAGCTTAACAACAACCAAACAACCCATCAACTCATGACTAAACAAGATTTTCATTAATGAAATACTTTATGAATACTGAATGATTACTATATTTTTACACTGGTATTTACAAGGTACTTTACAGAACTATGATACTACCATGGTACATGTCTGCCACAATGTTTTTCTTGTACAGGATGCACAATGCATATTAAACAGAAGGTTGAGTTTTTTTTTTTCTTTTTTCCTCAGAGGTGTTTGCATTTAAATTTCAACAGCACTTCAGTTTTCTGCTGTTTTTATTAAAGGAAAAATCCTTTGACACCTGAGGCAGAATCATAGGATCATCCTCACATACTCAACATTTTGGATAACTCTCAAATGGGCTCCACTGTAGTGTGGAGTTATTAGAAACACTTCTTTTTTTTCTTCTTCTTCCACAAAGCTGTAACAATAAGCCATTACTCTGTGGTCATGGGCCAGAAACATTGTGAATATCAGCCAAACATTTATGAGCGCTGGTGAGGATCAGGCCCCGCTCTTGGCTTGGGGGGCAGCCTTCACACGCTGCCGAGAACAAGCTTATGACACAATCCCAGGAAGAGAAAGCCCTTCTTGAGAGAAACAACTTGTATTGCTCTTCCATCAAAGGCCCCAGACACAAAAAGATGTCAACAGATTTTTTTTCAGAAGAATGTTGGAGAAGGTCTTCAGGAGAAGAGGGGGATGTCTGGATTTCCGGTCCTGGCAGACTGTACCGACTATATACTGAGGCGATCCTACTGTTGTTTAAAACATGCATCAATTCAATGTTCAAATGCATTTAATTCAGTAACAGATTTTATGATTATGACTGTATTTTTACTGAAATTTAAACTGTAAAATATTTTTAATTATTTGCATAAAAACATTACATTTAATTTGCATATATTATTTTAAGTTATTATTTCTATAATAAGTTCCCTTTTTAAATTCTGCTATTAAAGACTGTTACTTTAAATGAAGACGAAACACTTGATGAAAAAGTTGTCTTGAACTAAGTCAACTGAAAATATACTTAAAACAGTATTTTTATTGATCTGTTGTGAGATTAAGTGCTAACCTACCAAAGTTATTACTTATTTGTAAAAAAAAAAAAAAATATATATATATATATATATACATATATATAAAATGTGTATATATATATATATATATATATATATATTAAATTATAAAACTTATTTGAATTTAATTTTTACATTTCAGTTCAAATTCATGTGAAAAATTCATATTGACTGGACAGGAAGTATCACTCACATTTTACAAAAACAACAACAACAAAATCTTATTGTTATAGGTTGGTGCAAATAATGCTTGAGGGACATTATTAAGACTTTGTACTGAATTGCTTTGGTGGTTAATGAAAATTTGGTGGTGTAATAAGATACTACCTTTAACAAAACAAATTTCAGATGTAGAGAAATTATAATTCTGCTCAGGTTCTGTCTGCTACTGAATGTGAGACCCTTCACACCACAGATCAAGTCTTCTTGTGCTTTGTTTTGAGTGGCTTCATAATTTATAACCCCCATGAAATATTTCCTCTGTCCACAGTAAGGCTGTCATCCCCCATCCTAGAGACAGAATGTCAATCTAACTTTGACTCCTCCATACACTGTTGAAACAGATCTAATAATACATTCATCAGAAACTAGAGAACAGTAGGCACCATTAGACTGAAGTCTCACAAAATGATATATGTAAGCCGGACTTTAGTCATGGAATTATGAAACACAGAGTGTAGTGTCTGTTTCACTATGCCAAAATGAATCCTAATATGCTTATCCTGAATGCCGCTGACAGGATTAACTGCTTAGGATTTCATTTTTCTCTCCAGGGATTTTAGGAGTTTCCCCACCGACCCTACGTAATTCCAAACAGACAGATTGTATTGCTTAAGTAAAGTTGAAGAACAAAGGAGTGGACAGTTATTTTTGCACCTGACCTTATTGAATATACATTTGTAGGAGTTTCCCTTTTAGACGCAAAATTTATAAGAGGGGAGTATTCAAATGAACGCAATGCCTTTTACTAATATTTGCGCTCGTCAAATTACTGGCATTTGCACCATTATTTAACGCACGAAAAAGCATGTCTTAAACTATTTTGCGCTTGAAATGATAGCACCGCAGAGAACAGACAGCGCATGGAAGGGAGAGGATTTTTCCAACAATTATTAATTTATTTGGAATGCCAGAGAAACACATTACTCGAACGTATCACTTGCCAAGCTGTGTTATTTTTAATTTGCTTCAGGAAATAAATGATGACTTGGAACCCTCAACTAGGAGTCACACAATACCAGGTCAAAACTTCTAGCAAACCTTCATTCGTTCTGTGCCTTCTTTATGTCTTTATTCTTTATTTGTGACTATGCTAATTTGTGCTGCGCTTGGTATAGGCTATATTGCGTTGCTTGATATGTAAATTAGATGTTGTGTCTGTGTTCTTTAATTTGTTCATTTTTAGTAAATCACCCTTAGAAATTTCCTCTCCCGTCCGTGTTGTTTTGGAAGTCCTTTTTAGGGCTTGAAAGTTTGTTGTTCTTCAGTCAACTTCAGTTTGAGCCCCAGCTCTAGGTCCAATTCCCCTCTCTCCACCCATGGTTTCCTGTCAGTCTTCCTGTTCTGTTCAGATAAACACAAAAAAATGGCAAACATATATTATAGGAAAAAAAAAAAAAAAGTTCTGCAAAAGTTCTGGTAAAAAAAAAAAAATGTTCCCAGTTGACTTGAACATTGTCGGGAGGAGGGGAAAAAAAAACTAAAACACCCAAAATAAATTATTTTGTGCACAATACAACAAAGAAAGCCAATGCTGGCACAGATAGCTTCACATGTAACGTGCCAACATGTAGCGCCATTGCGAAAACACCAACAATAAAAATATATATATTTTTTATAACCTAGTTGCTTATTAGCATACATATAGCATATTGACTGTTTATTCATACTTATGAAGCAGATGCATGACTATATTTTCAATCCCTTATTTCTACCCTATACCTAAACCTACAACTACCTTACTACCTACTAACAAGCAGCCAATTAAGAGTTTATTGAGGCAGAAGTTGTAGTTAATAGTTAGTTAATAGGCAGAATCGGTCCCCAAACTAAAATATGACCATAATAATAAAATACTCTTATTCCTTTTGGTCCTCTTGCAAAAATAGCAGAAAACACTATATAATTAATTATTTATAAACATAATGTATATAGTGTAAGGGGAAATGTTGTTTATTCTCAGAAAGTCTCATTAGTCTTTCTATTCGGAGAGAACAACCACATATTTACATTTCTTGACCATGTGGTGTTGACAATACTTTTGAGCGCCTTACAACCAATTATACTATCCAATTAAAACCCTTTTTCATGACACTGTTAAATGCATACATATCTCTTATTATCTAGAGTCCCTGTGAGCAGACATCTTCAGGTTTACATCAAAGCCTCTGTCACTAAGAGGTCTTAGGATGTCATGACAGTTAATTTCATGACAGCTCTCTCAGAGTAAGCCGGCTTTTTTTCATTTAGCTGATCTAAGGCACAGTGGGATATTCCAGCACACAGCTGACAACAAGCAGTAGGACACATTTCATTGTGATTTCGGAAAAGGCATTGATTTATGTTGTTTCTACAAGCATTTGTTCTGCACTACTTGGAAAAACCTAATAGTATTCAAATAATAAAGCATGCATTAATGACACCAGGGGTCTGAATTCCCTCGTAATCAGCTTGCTCTGTATGTGCCTAGGGGCCTAGGCTCTCCTAGGGCACCAGGGGCTCTTGTGAACAGCTTTCTTTGGTAGTCTTGGGTCATGGGGCAAATTACTTTTGCTTTTACATTTCTAAGCAGTCAAGTGCTAATTGGGTGGAAACCAGTGTCAGAATTATCTTCACACGCCTTCAAACTCGCCATGAACACATAATGAGATGAACTATATATGTTTGTCGAAGAAGTGACAATCAACACTGCATGATGTCAAAGCATGATTAGGGACTGATGTAGGATCTGATCAAGAAACAAGGTGAAGAAATGCAACAAGCAACATATCATAACAATGCAAAGGCACTCTACTACAGGGGTGCCCAATCCTACCTTCCTGCAGAGTTCAGCTCCAACCCTGATTAAACACAACTGAACCAACTAATTAAGATCACTTTATAATTATAGACAGGTGTGTTTTATCAGGATTGGAACTGATCTTTGCAGAAAGGTAGATCTCTAGGAACAGGGTTGGGCGCCCCTGCTCTACTGCATTGTCCGTGAGTTGACTAGAGATGAGAGCAGGGGGGGCACCCATATATGATAAGTACAAGAGACTGTTGCTGACCAAAGAAGTTGTAGAGCAAAGGTGGATTGAACATTTTAAAAAGACACTGACCAGCTGCCACCACAAAATCCACTTCAAATGGATGAGTTCAACCCTGTGGATGACCCACCTCCTAGGGAGGGCCGATCAGCACAGCAGAAGTGACGGTGGCAGTATGAGGGCACAAGAGTGGCAAGTAGTGGGAATGGATGAAATCACAACATGGAACCATTTGCTGAAATGGTTCTTTGTTTTAGAGTTTAGGGTTCTTTATTCCTGCCCTTTTGGTTGTGGAATCGATTCCTCACTGTTGTTTTCAATTCATTTTCAATTCTTTTTCAGTTCTTGTTTTTTAGATTGGAGGAACCTAATTTCGCAATAACTGCAGGAAATAAAGGTCACAGAAAGTAGCCGTTTCATAATATGAAGCTTCTTTTGTAAACATTTTGATACATTTCTGCTCACACTGATTTCAAATCGTAATTTTATCTGCATTGCCCATTAGATTAGTCATAGCCCACAGCTCAGCAGTGGACATGTGCTTACTGCATGAATAAAACAAGACATGAAGTGTGTAATGATGTGAATGATGTTTACTTCACCTTTATGCTTTGCACAAAATTAGCCAAATATAACGTTACTGAAACAAAATAACCATAACATTAACAACAACTGATAAAAGAGCTTGCGGTTTATCTGTCAATCAGATGCGGCTCTCTGCCACTGGTCTGCGTTTTCTTTCAGAATTATTGTTTTGTATTGACTGATAGAAAGGTAAAAAAATAGTATTTATTTAGGATGGAAATAAGATCAAGACCCTCGATCACGTCATGATCTATTCTGTCGTGCAACGCTCAAAACTATGGACAACATGCCAGTTCCATCATAAAATAATTTCTAAATCGTTTTTGAACTGGTCTATTAAAACGATCTATTCGATAGAACCTTTTCGTGGAAATGAATCAGACTTCTAATCTACATCCTCAAACTCAGACGAGCTCAGTACCGACTCGTTTTCATTCAGTTTATTTTCGCGAATCGAGGTTCAGCAACGTTTAATGACATAGCAGATAAATGCAGGCTTTCAGGATGGCAGCCTTCCATTTGAGAGGCATCCATAGATTAGCTTTGTTAAACTGAAAACATTTGATTTCAAACTCTCGATTCCCAAAGCCTCGACCTCCAGCCCTACTGTCAACATACTCTCAACAGGTAAATTATTTCATTCTTAATTTTAAATACACATTTAATTTTAAAATTATACCTGGTTTCCAAACAAACATTTTATTATTATTATTATTATTACTTATTTATTACTAATAGGCTACACTCTAAAAAAGATGGCTCATTACTGATCTTCTGGAGTTCAGCTATCCAACTACACAGACTGTCAGCACCCTCTCAGCAGATAAATGATTTATTTCTTAAAATGTCTATATTCTTTTAGGCACACTCAAAAAATAACTTGTTGGTCTAACGTAATTTAATTATGATACACATTTCCACACATTTGAATAGTTTTACCTCAAATTAATTTAGGCAATTTGAACCAAAGAGAAACATTAATTTTGAACCAAATCATTTTTGAAAATCACAATTTTTAAGCAAGCATTATAGTGGTCAGTGTTTGCATTAGTTGGTCTCTTGACCCTTACTTTTTTAATATTAATTATAGCAGCCAGACAAACCAAAGGAAATGACCATGTGGTTTTAGTTATGCTTTGACATATTCTTAATGTGAAGTGTCCTGTATAACAGAGTTACATTTTTTACTGATAATATCAACCCTGTGCCAATATATCTATAATCAGACAGATGTTTTTAATATTTATTTTAATCAAAAAGTATTTAATTAAGACACACAGACATGAAGAGTCAGCATCAAAAAAGCATATTGTAATATTGAAATTCTTCTAAAATGTATTAAAAATTTTTTTCTCTGGTTGTGGATTCACAAGGCTAAATACTCAAGATAATTATTTGACCTGAAACATTGAACTCATTTAGAGTGTAATCTCCGAGTTAAATTTCCAATAAAGAAAACATAAATTAGAGTACCCAAAAACTGTCCTCAAGTAAAAGTAAAAGTACTTATAGAAATATTTACTCAAGTAAAAGTAATAGTCTGAATAGTTATTTGAGTAAGAGTAAAAAAAGTATTGGATAAAAAAGTTATTAGTTACTTTGGAACATGTACTGTATATCTATAATCTATAATCTATTATATAGTGTGTATATAATATAATCTAGATTTATATAGACACACACACACACACACACACACACACAGCCGTTCAAAAGTTTTTATATGTTTTTTAATGCAATTTATTTCAGTGATGCAAATCAGAATTTTCATCAGCCTTTACGCTAGTCTTCAGTGTCACATAATCCTTCAGAAATCATTCCAATATGTTGATTTATTATCAATGCCATTCTTTTTAGCTTTCTATTAATCAAAAAATCCTGAACAAAATGTCACTGGTTCCAAAAAAATATTAAGCAGCAATAAATCAATATATTAGAATGAATTCTGAAGGATCATATTTTAAAGTATATTAATTATGTATTATAGATATGTGTGTGTGCATGTGTGTGTGTATATATATAGTCTCTGACGCGAAGAAGAGTGAAAACTCCTCACGTGACAGCTTCTGAACATAACGAAACAAATGCACATTGACAGATCTTCTTCAATTCACTGGTTTGCCAATTGGTTTGATCAAGCCTTTGAACTGATTTGACTCAAAAGAATGAATCATTCACGAATGGGCATCGCTCATTGCCCAGAGAAAAGATGGTGCGTTTGGAACAAATTAAAGCAATTTTAACTTGCATTGCATTAAGATAAAGCAACGAGAGGAGCGTCGCCCACAGTAACAAAGTAAAAGTACCATTATTTCACTAAAATGTACTTGAGTAAGAGTAAAAGTACCCATTTTTAAATATACTCTATTAGTATTAGTTACCCAAAAAATTTACTCAAGTAAATGTAAAGGAGTGAATGTAACTCGTTACTACCCATCTCTGCTTTTAAGCTTTTAAATTGCAACTGATTTCCAATCATGTATTTTTTTCTTTTTAGGTTAAGAGAAAAAGTAAGTGTAACCAGACCAGACCAGACTTGTCTCCTCTTCACCACAAAGTAAGGAGAATGAGGTGATGGAGATGCATTCTAACTCTAAACTCAATTGTTTACTCAATTGTTACATGTCCCACCAGAGACAGTAATATATTGGATCACTGTTACACAACAATTAAAGACGCATATCACTCTGTCCCACGGGCAGCTTTGGGGCTCTCTGATCCCTGCCTGGTTCATCTTATTCCAAACTTAAATCTGCTAAACCTGTAGTAAAGACTGTAAAGAGATGGACCACCGAAACAGAGCGGGCTTTGTAAGCCTGTTTTGGATTGACTGATTGGAGTATTTTTGAAGCTGCTGCCACAGATCTGGATGAGCTCACAGAGACCGTTACTTCATACATCAGTTTCTGTGAGGATATATGCATTCCTACCAGAACTTATCTAACATTCAGCAATGATAAGCCATGGCTTACAGCAAAACTCAGACAGCTTCGTCAGGCCAAAAAGGATGCCTACAGGAAAGGGGATAGAGCCGTGTACAATCAGGCCAGGAACACACTGAATAAGGAGATTAGAGTGGCTAAAAGGACATATGCAAAAAGGTTAGAAGATCAGTTCATATCTAACGACCCATCTTCAGTGTGGACAGGTCTGAAAGCGATCACAAGGAAGAACAAAAGAAAAAAGGCACCAGGCCCAGACGGTGTGACTCCAGCCTGTCTGAAAACTTGCGCTGACGAGCTGGCCCCCATTTTTTCACAGATTTTCAACAAATCTCTAGCATTGTGTGAAGTCCCTGCCTGCTTCAAACGCTCCACCATCATCCCATTCCAAAGAAACCCAAGATAATAGGACTTAATGACTACAGACCTGTGGCACTAACGTCTGTCTCCATGAAGTCGTTTGAAAAACTGGTTCTGGCTTATCTGAAGGACATCACTGGACCCTTACTGGACCCCCTACCGATCCGTGGATGATGTAGTCAACATGGGATTACATCCTGCAACATCTGGACCGGCCAGGGACTTACGTGAGGATCCTGTTTGTGGACTTCAGTTCGGCTTTCAACACCATCATTCCTACACTCCTCCAAACCAAACTGAACCAGCTCTCAATTCCTAGCCCTATCTATCAATGGATCAACAACTTTCTGACAGGTTGTACTTCCTTCGTCAGCTGAAGACGTTCAACTTACTACAGGAGTTGCTAAAACAGTTCTACTCAGCTGTCATTGAGTCTGCTCTGTGCACATCAATAACTGTCTGGTTTGTCTCAGCTTCAAAATCAGACATCAGAAGATTACAGAGAACAGTTCGGACTGCAGAGAGGATTATTGGTGCTCCCTGCCCACCCTTCAAGAACTGTATAAAAGAGCTCAGAAAATCACATCCAAGCCATCCCCTCTTTGAACTTTTGCCATCTGGCCAGCGCTACAGAGCCCCTAACACCAGAACAACCAGGCACAAGAAGAGTTTTTTCCCCCAGGCAATCCACCTTATGAACAGCTAAATGTTCACCCCATTGTGCAATAAAAATATGTGCAATGACCTTCATCAATCATCAATAGCACAACTGTATATGCCACTTATTTCTTAAACTATTTTTCTATATATTTTTTGTCTATTTATATTTACATATGTGTATTCTATTCTCATATTATCCTTATTTATTTTTTTATTGTCTGTGTTGTTGTTGTCTATGTACACTGGAAGCTAATGTCACAAAAACAAATTCCTTGTATATGCAAGCATACTTGGCAATAAAGCTCTTTCTGATTCTGATTCTATTTTGTTTTACTTACGTATTTTTTTATGTTTAATGTCAATTGTCATTCTACTAATAACTCATTTTTTGCAAGAACTTCACATGTCGTTAAAATAATAAACATATTGCAAGCATTTATAAAACATGAGAATTGGTCCTTAAAATACAGTATTACTGTAAAAAGTGTTATCATGAAATAAAAACTCATATTATGAAGATTTTAGTCATATCACCACTAGGGGTTGCACCGGCTAGTTGATTAGTCGACTGTAATGCTCTGCCATGGTGCTTTAAGCTTGACATCAACTAGTCGCTGGTCCTGAATAAAGGCAGGGCAAGGCAAGGCAAGGCAAGTTTATTCATATAGCACATTTCATACACAATGGTAATTCAAAGTGCTTTACATAAAAATAAATAATAAAATCATAAGAACATAAGATGAGTTAAAATAATCATAAAAAAGTAATAATCACAACAGTAAAACATTTAAAATGATAAAAAAAAAAAAGTGATTTAAAATTAATTAAAACAGGAATAAAAATGATTAGACATAAAATACAGTGCAATCAGTTCAGACGTAGCACAGTGCTCATTCAGTAAATGCACAACTGAACAGATGAGTTTTTAGTCTGGATTTAAATGTGGCTAATGTTTTAGCACATCTGATCTCTTCTGGAAGCGGATTCCAAACGTGGGCAGCATAAAAGCTAAAGGTGGACTCCCCTTGTTTTGTGTGAACCTTTGGTATTTCTAATTGACTCGATCCTAGTGATCTGAGTGGTCTGTTAGGTTTGTATTCAGTGAGCATATCTGCAATGTATTTAGGTCCTAGGCCATTGAGTGATTTATAAACGAGTAGAAGTACTTTAAAATCAATCCTAAATGTAACTGGAAGCCAGTGTAAGGACCTGAGGACTGGTGTGATATGCTCTGATTTTCTGGTTCTAGTCAGAATCCTGGCAGCAGCATTCTGGATGAGCTGCAGCTGTCTAATGGTCTTCTTGGGAAGACCAGTGAGGAGACCATTACAGTAGTCCACCCTGCTGGTGATAAAGGCATGAACAAGTTTCTCTAAGTCTTGACTGGAAACAAAACATCTAATTCTTGCAATGTTTTTGAGATGATAGTATGCTGATTTAGTTACTGCTTTGACATGACTACTGAAACTAAGATCTGACTCCTGAATCACCCCAAGATTTTTTAATTGATTTTTAGCTATTTGACCCCTAGCGTCAAGGTACGCATTCACCTTAAGAACTTCATCTTTGTTTCCAAATGCAATGACTTCAGTTTTCTCCTTGTTTAACTGAAGAAAGTTCTGGGACATCCAACTGTTAATTTCATCAATGCATTGGCAGAGGGAGTCAATGGGGCTGTAGTCATTTGGCGATAAAGCTAGGTGCTGTGGTATGCAATTTGGTTCTTTCTCATTATTTGACTTAGAGGGAGCATATACAGGTTAAACAAGAGCGGCGCAAGAATTGAGCCTTGTGGGACTCCGCATGTCATGGACGTCCACTTAGACTCTCCTATACTCACATAATAGCCTCTCCCTTCTAAGTGTGACCTGAAACATTTAAGGACCATCCCAGAAAGGCCAACCCAGTTTTCCAGTCTCTCTAGAAGGATGTTATGATCGACAGTGTCAAACACAGCACTAAGATCTAGAAGTACCAGCACTGATATTTTGCCAGAATCAGAATTTAAGTGAATATCATTTATTATCTTTATTAGTGCTGTCTCTGTCCTGTGATGCTGTCAGAAACCAGATTAAAAAAAAATGTCTAGGTAACAATTTGAGTTTATGTAGTAGTTCAGCTGATTAAAAACTACCTTTTCAATAATCTTGCCTATAAAAGGAAGATTTGATATTGGTCTATAGTTGCTCAATATTGTGTTATCAAGACCGCTCTTTTTCAAAAGGGGCTTAATAACTGCAGTTTTCAGGGAGTTTGGAAAAGTCCCAGAAAGAAGTGAGGTGTTCACCACTTCTAAGAGATCTGCTTCTAAACAATTAAACACACTTTTGAAAAAAGATGTAGGAAGAGTGTCAAGGTAGCAGATTGAAGATTTAAGGTGCTATACTATTTCTTCCAAAATTTTGGTTTTAAAGGACACAACAGGACAATAAAACATTTACACTCTGTTTCTAAACAGTTATAATGATAAATAAATTCACACTCTGAAAGCGCTCCACAAGAGGTTTGATTGCGTTTCTTAATTCCAATCCTTACGCCCCATCTGTAAATAAATGCAATTTAAATTAATGTCTTGCACACTTTAATGACCTTTAGATGGAACATACAACGCTCACTTCAAACTGGAAGCATGGCAAAATAAAATGTGATGTCCACTTTGCAGGGAACTTATATTACAATAGAACAAATGTTGTACGTGATAAGAGATAAACACAAAATGTGCAGAGCAGTGGGGCAAGAGGACTGAAATCGAGAACCGCTACCATATGGATGCTGGAAATTGAAAGGGAGAATGCATGTTTTAAACAGTTTATATACAGGTAAATTAATCAACGTTCTAATCTATTTTGATGGCTACAGACAGTAGCTCCTACATAATGTGCAGATCACGCGCACATACAATCATTTAATACCGCATAAATGTATTGTCAGTACTGTTCTATGATTTCTCAATAATACAGCTTAGAAACCAGGTTCTAGAATATATTTCTTAGTAATTATAACCCACATCTTTACTATTAGTAGAGAGATGCTGCCAGGTAGAATTATTTCAAACACGCAATCACTCTCACTAATGCTTATCTATTTCTCACTAATCTTTATCTATTTATCTGATTAAGAACGAGCTAAATATAACGACCCAAAGACAAAGGACCTGATAAAAACAAGCTATTATAAGAGCAGTAGCCATGTGGGCAGCACTGTGTCATATGCCATAGCGGTGTATTTGCTCATCAATAATGTTATCAGCAACCAGTCGACGTTGACTCAACTTTTTTTCTCACATAAATGTCGACTTTAAAAATTCTGAAGTCGTTCAACCTCTAATCACCACCCATAAACACACTGATGTGACACACGAATGCACTTTGCCACATTTTTCTGAAGGACAAAACAACCACAACCAAGAAACACAACCGGGACTTTGAGGTGAAAAAGAGTCCAGTCCTCTTTGAACTGTGTGTTGTTATTCCGGATGGAATTATCCAGATCGTGCTGGCTCTTGAAATTAGCTGATAAGAACTTTGGCATGTAAATAATTTGCAATTAATGGAGCGGTCTCTCAAAACCCCCCCTCCGCTCCCGTCATCCGGCATCTTCCTAATCAGAGCCTGGACACCTCAACGCCTCGCTGGGCTCCAACCACTTCCGGACCTGTGGGTTGCCGCTGACTGGTGATTAATGCCTGTTCTCTTTAATGAGCAGACAGTTTCATCAAACCTGTCCCCTGCTTCCCTTCATTTCTCCACCATTCCTGCGATAACTGAACCAGTCTTGTGGGCCCTGTGGCTAAAAATGACTGTCATTGTTTGTTGCTGATAAATTTCTGTGTCTTTGGACCATTCAGGTGTCAGAATGTTCAATTTCATTCCCTCCTGAGATACTTAGCAGCATTGTGATTCATTTGGCACTCAATTCAAAAACTGTTCTTTATTTGATCCGATTTCCCAAGATTAATCAAAGGTTCTTGTTGTTTTCACTCCTCAGGTAATCTCCTTGAGCAGCAGCTGTTGATCTGATGAGCTGCCCGTAGACTTTTACCCTAAGGTGTTTGAGAGAGAGATTTTGAGTCAGTCAAAGTTAGGTGTAGACTAATAGGTTTCAACCAGAAGTATTTCTCTTTCAGCACAAGATACCTTGGATTTTGGATCTGTTTGTCAGCATATTCTGTATTATTAAAATACAGGAAAAAAAAAAAATCTTCTGTTCTTTGAGTTCTTGGAAACATGTTTACAGCACAAATATGGTGAAAAGCCAAACAAATGAATATCATGTCATGCTTTTGCAGTTGCTATGATACAAAGACAAAAGAAAATCACCAACTGAATGCTCGTAAAGATGCTGTTTTGGAATGTATGTTATTGGGAGACTGTCGTTGTGTGTTAGGGAGTAAGAAACTGATTAATGATGCCCCAAGCTATTGTTTGTAGCACAAAATGTCAGGAAGGATGTTGTATAAAATGATACTGTACCTCAGTGCTTGCAGGAAAGAAACAGTTCACCCAGAAACTCTTTTTCTTTCAGTGCACTTTTCCATTGAGCTTAATAAAAAGAAAGAAAGAAAGAAAGATTTCCATTCACTGAAAATCTTCCATTTCCATGGTTGCGATTGTTAATTTTACATATGGCAAATCATAACATGATTGATGTAATTTTTGAATAAATGTACTTGGGATGTTGATTCTTGAACTCTTGTGTAATATCAATTTACAGAGCAGTCTCTGTAAAATATGCTCATTCTACATTCTAAAGTATTACAGACTTAGCATCAAAGCAATATTTCTTGAGAAATAAAAACAAATTATGTTTTGAATTTGAATAATATCATATTAAAATATGTGGGGTCAGTATGTCATTGGAAAAATGTGCACATAAGAGGAGGGTTAATGTTCATTAAAATGTGTTTTGAGAGTCACAGCCAATAATGTAAAACCTATTAGTAGGCTTTCATATAAATAATCTTTAAAAACAATGCATACATGAACATTGTCTCCAGTAAACTATCCAATCACAATTAAAAACTATCAACAGTTTTTGATGTGAATTTATACCTTCCACATTGGACAATCTAAACTGATGTGTTGGTTGTTAGAGAGCTGCCTAAAAATGTATTCTGCAGAGCTCGGAATAAATAATTTTAGAGTGATTTACAAAAAGCAAAACCAGAAAATAACATATTTCCAGAAATAGTTTTTCTTTCGGTTTTTATACAATATCTTAAATTGAAGGCCAAGCTGACATAAATTGCACAAGGCCTTAAAAGAGAGTCAAAAATCAGAGCATATGTGAAAACAGCAGAATATCCTGAGAGAAAGGGTGACAAAACATCACCTTTGTAAGTCAGTCTCAGAGGATTCAATTTGTTTCCAAACGTACCGTATTACTAACACACACACACACACACACACACACACACACACACACACACACACTCAGACATACAAAATCAGTTATCCTGCTGAGAGACAGCAGACGCTGTCCCACTTACTCACAGTCATGCAGTGCCATAAGTATGACACAAGCTGAAACAAAAGTCACAAATATACAGAAATAAAAATTGTAAAGGCTTACCAACCAGCATAACTGTCTCCATGACTTAAATCATGAAGGCTTAGCACTAAACCCCCCCTCCTCTAAACCAAGCCTTCGGAGTATTAGAGCATTGCAGGTAAAGCATTTAAAAAACATCCTTAAATGTCATGGCTTAAAAAGCACCCCTTGATTGAGGAAAGCACTAGCGCTCAGCAGAGATATCAGTGCTGCGTCCCAACTTACATACTTATACTATACCCTAAAAGTATGGTCTCTTTTTGTGAGGAAAAAGTACAAACTTCTGAGTAGTAGGGAAGCTTGAGACTATGTTATAATTGCGTCTTTAACAGGCCACTCTGTCGCTTAGAGTGCATCCCATCACCATTTAAACTGCCCTGTCACATCATCTAGTCACAGTTAACATCCTTTGCATTTAATTTAGTTTCATTTCTGACCATACTGGAGAGAAATGCCAGTCACAGGTCTTTCATGCTGAGATTTCTCCATATGTATTTGCAATGCTGTTAAAAGTTAATGACCAAACTTATTTCTTTATAAAAGTACACAATACTGTTATACTGCAGATAAAAGTAAATAAATATAAGGTTAGAAATTGATTATTAATCACTCATTCCCTTTTATCTAAACCTCTCTTCTTAACCGTCGGTCTCACATATCCAGCATGATTTTACTTTTTGACACTTTTTTTTTCTGTTTGTAGTTTGAAACCTTTTCCAGTGTGCTGTTATAATATTAGCCGTTAGAGTGTCCACATATTCACACTTTGAAATTTTTTACCAGAAGCAGGTTGCCTTCTGCACATTCATTTCAACATAGTACAATTTGTGATAAACTAATTCTAATTTTAAATACTGTTTAGTATGGACAGTAAACAAATTGGGATGCAGCACATGTGTTGGAATACATATGTTGCTAAGCAGATACATCAGAAGTTGGTTAGAAATTTAGTTTGAACTGATACACCGTCAATGTTGCATCATTCTGATGTATGCCATCAAAGTACCACAAGAGCGCTTCGAGAGCTGGCACAGTTGCTCCAGAGCTAATGAATAATTCTGGTAGAAAAACAACACAATTCTTAATAATCATCATATTAATGGAAAGTTCCATGTAAACAGGAGGGAAAAGTAAATGTAAACATGCAAACTTGATTCTTTACGCTCATTATTGTCACTGGTGAATCTCCTATGACTATTAGCTATCAACACTGCCTTCTAGCCACTCAGTGAATGTCTTTTCACATAATTAATATGCTGTTAATGAGCAAAGCTGATAAGTTTGTCAGCGCCTCCTCCTTATACTTTCCAGAGCTTCACTACGGCCCTCTAGTACGTAGCATGTCATTTACGATTTCCGTTGACGCACACTAAAAGATACTTTACCCATAACAAATGAATTAGAGATCTCAGTGGAGATAATCTTCATCTTCAAAAATAGAGCAAAGTGATATTCACTGAACCTAGAGTGATATTAAAGAGAAATCATTTGCCATATTGCCATCAGAAGAAAACATGCAGCATATGAATAACACAGTGACTAACTGCACTGGCAAATGAAAATCATGCAATTCAGGACCTATTAGCCATAAATAATACTTGTTCTTGCACTTTTGCGCAGTGTAAATTGATATGCAAGCTGACGCATATGGGGATTGGGGTGTTAGTCATTTTCTCATCCGTTTGAATTGCGCACACTGAATTTGTCCTGTACCCACTCGAGGGGCACTTACAAACAATAATGTTATACTTGGCAAGCGTCATCCGGAGACTGCCAGAGGAGATGTTTCAACAGCTTTTCCACAATATTACAAAATCATTGATAGCTCATTACAAGAACACTTACCGGAAAGAAGTTGAACGACTGCCGGGAACATTCAGGGTGTGATTTGAGGCCTGTGAAAACGCCCCAGAAGCCTAGGGCTTCAGCATCTCAGTTCTTTAACGCTTTTAACATTATCCGTAATGGCTTGTAAAATTTTTATATGATAACTGTCCTCCTGATGCTGAATTTTTAATAACCAAGGTCCATCTTGGCTGGAGTACTTGCTTTAGTTTTAGACATTTCCTTACAAACTCGAACTGTTGAAAAATTCTTTCAAGTTTTTTTTTTTTTTTTTTTTTCATTAATGAATTAATGCATTTACTCATTTATATTTGGGAAACTAGAGAAAGACTAGAGACATCTGTATTTTTTTTTTATTATCAAACCATAATAAATCTACCTGCCGAATATTGCTAGAAAAACGAAGAAGATATTTGCCAGCACTAAAATATTTACATTAAGAAAGGACTTTTCTCTGGTGATGTATACCGAACTTCTCCAATCATTTAGTGTAACCCTGTCCTTTTTCTTCCAATCATCTGTTTGCATTCAGATCTGCCTCCATCCAAACTACAACCAATGGATATAACTGCATCAAACGTTTTTTTTTTTTTCTCTCTCTCTCTCAATAATCAGTTTCAATTGAATGTATCACAACATGGAAGGAAAGATGTGTTACTGTATCTGAATGGTCAGGGTAGGTTTCTGTCGTTGCAGGTTCTGACCAGTTTGACCATGCCTGTTAATCAACCAAATTCTTCATAAAAGTTGTCAAAGCCTGTGGTAACCAAGCTTTAAATGGCAATTTAAGTTGGCCACTAGCTAAGACAGAGTAGGCTAATGGAAGGGAATGTCCACTTCCAGGTATCCAGATAATTTTTTCTAAAAGCACCACTGGCATTCCTACGTAATGCAGCGTGACATCAATCTCAAATGCCTGACCTCACTTAGAAAGAAAATATTGGCAGCTGCAGTGTTTTTATCTAAGATTGTCTGTCAGAGAGAATTAATGAACTCCCTGTGAAACACACATTCAGTTTGTCCTGTTAAATTGATTCATTTAGAGACAGCAGCAGTGCATTACTGCCATGCGGCTCCTTGGCCCTGTCAGAGTGGGTTAGGTTGAGTGTGACTGTCCGTGAATGGATGTTTTGGATGCATCGGCTGCAGGCAAGTGGGATTCCCATACTTTCATGTTCGTGTAATGGCTGTCAACAGGCCACGATATGTAATAGGAAAACACAAGATTTCTGAGTGTAGCTGTACTCTCTGTCATCCCTGACGTGCGGTATTGATCTGCTGACAGGTAGGTCAGCTCAGTCATAGCTGCTGCAGCAACTGCTGCCTCTTGATAAGTCAACTTAAAAACCTCATTTATCTCTTTCTGTCTCTCTCTCACACACTCAACATTTGAGGCAGTAAAAGAACTATAAACAAGAAGAACAATAAAAAAGAGGCTCTAATTTCAACTTAAAGTCCCTGACTTAAAGGTGCACTAAGTCATTTTTTGTCCATACCTAAATGAAAGGTGGCAGTTTACGTTTAAAATTATTTAGGCTGCAGTACACACAGTAAATAAATACCACAATCTTTGTAAAAGGCCCTAAAATGGGGTCTACTTAAATTTTGAAATCACATGACTAAAGAAACAAAAATAACGACTTTATTCAACAATTTCTTCATGACCGTGTCAGTCATAAAACAGTCTTTTTTTTTTGCCCAGCCTTACTGGGCAAAAAAACAGGACACAGGATGTTGCGACACTGTTTCAGTTACTGCTTCTTCCATTGTTGGGCATCTCGCTGCTTGGTGTTGGAGGTATGTGTTTGGTGTGTTTTATTTTTAGTTTTGTGTATGCATTTTTAATTGTGCCGTCTTTCTGGAAGGCTGGTGTCTGTTGGTGCTATCCTTG
This sequence comes from Cirrhinus molitorella, assembly GCA_033026305.1. Lineage (NCBI taxonomy): Eukaryota > Metazoa > Chordata > Actinopteri > Cypriniformes > Cyprinidae > Cirrhinus > Cirrhinus molitorella. Next base: position 12,945,348 of record CM065135.1, read on the forward strand.
GCTGTGTTGTCTTGTCGGCGTGAAAGACAGTAAACAGTATAACAGTAAAACACTTTTTCCATTTTTATCACAGAATAATTCAGAACATATATTTTATATCTTCTGTAGCCTACTGTATCATTCATATACTTTAATTATTACCTGGAGAAGACCTTACAAACACACTTAAACCATATATTGTCGCAATCGTTTACTGTCTTCACGTTTCATCAGTTAAAGGTTTATGCTTGTTATTGAGCTTAGCTACAGCAATAGCGGGATGCATTTGTCCATATTAGGATTTTCCTGGCACTTCAAAGTTATTACTTATATTATAAGAGTCCGTTTTGGACTTTTTGCGCGAGAGCGCCCCCCGGCTTTGAATATGAATGAAACATACACTGCATGAGAGTGTTCAGCACTCCGACATCGCTTTGGATAAGAATAAAACGTATTCAAAATGATGTTACTATCTTGTCACTTTTAATTTTAATCAAGATTTATTCACATTGGCCCTTGAAAATCACTATGCGAACACACTTGCCCGAGAGGAAGTGCAGGGGAAGAGTTTAGGTTTTATTAAAAGCCGGCGTATACCTAAGCTACAGAGTCACCGCAGAGGGATAAAAGAGCCGCATGCGGCTCGGGAGCCCCGGGTTGCTGACCCCTGTGCAAAACAATATTAACTTCTAGTTTATTGAAGTGTAAAATCAAAATAAAAGTGTAAAATCAATATCACATTTGTGATTTTTACGAATGCCACTCTTCGTGTGATATTGATTAACTATATGAAATGATGTAAATATACATTTTCTGCTCCATATTTTGTGTACATTCTAAGGCCCTGATCAGACAGCACACGTTTTATGCAGTGCGAGGCGCCTTTTTTGAATTGTTTTCGGTTGGCAGTGAGCGTTCTGCGCGCTGTTTATGTGCCCCCTCGCGTTTTACCGCCTGCTGCACCTTGCGTTTGCGTTTCTGAGCGCCTGAAGTTGAAAAAAAAAAAACAACTCTGTGCAGAAAAGTGTTCAACGTCATCTCATTACTCCTCTTACAATCAGTGAAGCTGTCCATACACTGTATGATAAATAAATCAGTTCCAACGGGTTAGTTTTATTTGGAAATTAAAGTGATTTCTATATTTTATGCATTCAAAACACTACGAAAGCGATCCCAGTTCTCCACATAATCGTAGCGCAATGTAGACTAAAAACATAGCAGAATATTTGTCTATGGTTTGCTGCACAATACTGTCTTTTATGATTGGCCATAATACCTGCAGACTGCAGTCAATTCTCTATCTGTGCGTGTCCTGCTCATAGATATAAATACATGGCCTTGCTCCTCACAGCACAGATTGTGAAAGCACTGCAGACTGCAGTTTTTGTCATTCATTATAACAAACTAAGTGTATAGATGATGTAAATATATTTAGTATGCAGTGTAGAGATCTTTATTAATTAAAAAGCAAGTTTGTGAGATTGTGATGAACTTAGACAAGTGACAGTTTTTAATGATTATAAAGGGAGTTTGCAAAAGTGAAACTGAAATTATACAAGTTTTATACATTTTTGATTTTATACAAAAGTTAATATTAATGACTTACATTCTAGGAACACATTGTCTGATTGTGCTATATTTTGTCAAAAAACAAAACAGAGTTCTTAACAAAGTCAGATGAGCTGCCGCTTATCTATAGTGTTTAACACAGTGAGTGAATCGATTAAATTAATTATTCAGTCACAAAGATTTTGACTTACTGCCACCTACTGGCGGTTACAGTTTAATTTGTAAATATAAATTTAGTCATTCAAGTCATTTAATATTCCTATATTCAAAACCTTAATCTAAACCAAAACATGAATCAATTTATATATATATATATATATATATATATATATATATCACAAAAGATACATACATTTAATAAAGTTAGGAAAATGTCATTACAAAAGTAAAAAAACTTCAAGGGGCTTTATAATGGGAAGTTTAATTTATGTCAGTAATCAGAAGCTGTTCCTAAGTTTTTTTTTTTGTTTGTTTTTTTCTTCAGGAGCACACAACATACAACAAATCTTTAAATTGGCCACAATTGCAAGTGCCTCTTATCTTATCCAAGAAGGTTTATAAAAAATTTTAAATAAGTTTAATGTTATTATAGACTAACCTCTAACCCTAACCTAACCCTTGAATTTGTAATTGAAATTGTCTTGTGAATGCGCTTCTTCCTTTGTTATATGTTTGGTTGTAGTGTTATCTCTGCTTGACTTGTTCTTCTTTTTTTGTGTTTTCAGGAGATGGGGGACCCAGGGTGGGCAGGCTATTTTTGGAGTGGGAGTTTCATTTTCAAATTGTGTAGTTTTCCTTTTTTTCCCCTTTCTTATATTTTTGAGTGGATTTCACTAATGTGTAAGAGAGTCTTCTTTTTTGTGCACGTGTGGAAATAGTGTGGGTCTCTCAAAGGCCTAGCCTTTAACCTGCCTCACAGCTGGTGACCCCCAGTTCCTTGGATTGGTTTATTTGAATTTTTTTGTATTCAGTCATGCCTATGACCACCTATTGTAAACTTAATCTTGTCTTTTGTTAACTATTTATGGTTTGTTTATAAAGTTGTATTAATATTAATAAAGACAGATTGTAGATTTTCATATCCACGTCTCATTGTCCCTTTGTGTTGAGGACAACTCAAATCTCTGTACCTTGTCTTTGTACTTCCCTGGGTAGTAGGATAGCAAAAGGTGTATGTCTGGCTGAATGCACCAGTTGAGCAACAGGGATTGGAAATGCCACTACTAAAAGATAGTGGACATAGTGTACTCTAGAGATTATCTAGTAATGTGAATAACTGGTTAAGTTTCAGTGACAATGACAATGTGCTGAAGCTTGTAACAATAATTACGGATCACTGCCTTTTAAAATGAACATATATGACCATGACCCAATGGTCTAGAAAATAAAATGTTTGACCTCAGCTCAACAAATCTTTAAAGAATTTCAGACACTCTTTCAACAATTTAGTAATTAAATGTTTTCATGCAAAGTTATGAAGGACATTTCTTACAAGCTAATTGAAATCTGTCACCATGGTAGCTACTCTGATAAAATAAATATTATGAAAAAGCAAACAAATGAATAATGCTACCATACAATCATAGACTTCCAATAACCTTTATGCGAACCAATTTAGTCTGTTGTTGTAGTGCGCTGGCTAAGACAAAGAGAAAACCCATTGATCTCATGATAATGAAAACGCAAAGCAATCTAATCATGCTTTCATTTGGCCTTTTGTTTGACCGCTGGCACCAATGAATAATGACATGTCTTCAAACAAAACAAGTGCCGATGAAGCCTGTATTAATATCACACTCGCTTACTGAATGGGCTATTGAATGCACAGCTCAGCTGTAAGCCATTGAACACAGGTTATGAGAGAGTCACTTCCTATACAATACATCAACTATGGGAGAGCCAGAGACAGAACTGTGAAATGTGTGGGAATCAAAGTACTTCCTCCATATATTTGTAAAAGCTGATGCAATTAACATTCAATAAAATGATTGTGTCATTCTTCAGAGTGGACACCATCTGCAACTCTGGGTGACACTCTACATTGCAACAGTTCAACTTTAAATACCAACAAATAAACCTTAAATAGGGATAACACGGAAAATGTTAGTATGTTGTGTGTAATCAATTAATTTTTTTTTATTTTTAAAATACAGTCACAACCATCTGCATTATGTAGGTCCTCCTTGTGCCACCAAAACACTTCTGATGTATCAAGGTTTGGACTCCAAATGACCTCTGGCCATGTCCTGTGGCAGCTGGTACCAATAAATTTGCAGCAGATTATTTAAGTACTGCACATTGCGAGATGGGGCCTCCATCGACTTGATTTGCTGGTCCAGCACATTCCATAGATGCTTAGTCGGATTGAGATCTGGGGATTTTTTGGAGGCCAGAACATCTTGAAATTTTTGTAATTTTCTTCAAACCATTTCTGAATTTGTATTTATTTATTTATTTATTTGAGTGTGGCAGTGTGTATTCTGTCAAAAAGCCTTGATGCTGTGGATAAAGATGAAGAAATCTCATGTGTGAGTGTGTCCATCCTCGCCCGTTACACTGGTGCCGTGACTTCCTTGGATTCCTTGATCAGCTCGACGCAGATCGACCGTGGTTGCTGTGTGGGTTCAAGTTTATCGCTGGACCAAGTCTTCAGTCGGGTTAGCAGGTCAAGTTTGTCAGTGGATCAAGTTTTCAATAATTCGGATGAGGACAGTACATACATACTCACACATTGTGACTGAGACTGTACGTTCGCTTTTCACACATACACAACGCATGGACTTATGAAACATAGTTTTGCTTTGACTATCATCATATTCAAGATTTGATTTCATATAGTGAGAAAACTTAAAGCGATATCGTATTAATTTTTCTTGTGTTTTTGCTATTTTTCATTAACATTTTTGTGATTGCATAATGGCTGAAAAACAAGAGTGTGATGATGACTTGGATGTAACATGTTATGGTAACATGGGTTTCCCTAGAGGAGGAGGTACATGGATAATTGATAGTCCTGTGGGTGGTGTTTTTAGTGACCGTCCCAGCCGGGGGGGGGGTCGAACGACCAGAGTTACATACTGACAACGGTAGGGGTAGCGGGTTAAGCCAGACCCTAGGTGGTACTCCTGTTGGGCGGGTTCCTGGTGAGGGTCCTTACACTTCAACACCTGGAGTTGATAGAGTTGCTTTTGATCACCTCACAGACATGGTAGGACAGTTAGATTCACATATTGGTGAGTCAATAGTTGCAAAACTAGCGTCTGCTGGCTTAGTTAATGTAAACACTGAATGCCAAACCAATACACCCAGTTACACTCAGACTCCGGCACGCACAGAACAGTGTACACACACACACACACACACACACACACACACACACACACTGATGACACCTCAAGTAACAGTCCACATGAAATCAGAGCATGACACATTCAGGAGTGATGGCTCTGATAAGTATGGCATTGAAGAGTGGGTAGACAGGACAAAAGCTTGCTTAAGAAAACAGATGTGCCCTATTCAAGAACAAGCTGAGGAGATAATGAGTAGATTGGCTGGAAAGGCAAAGGACGTTGTTAAAGTCAGCCTGCGCAGTGATGCTACCCTCAATGTCAAACAGAACCCTGAGTTAATTTATGGTATCCTCATGCAGTACTTAATGCAGTGAAGCGCCTTCTTGCCTGCCACTCGCAGACTTTTATGCCACTCTCCCCAGAGCCAAAGAGAATCCTGTGGACTACTGGATCCGACTGAACAAAGCGGCTGATTTGGCAGATAAGGGACTGCAAAGACAAGGCAAACGTTTGGACGTCATAGGAGAGGAGGTAACAAGGATGTTTATTAAATTCTGTCCTGACCCCAGTTTAGCAAGTATATTCAGATGCAAGCCTATTCAAGAATGGAGTGCGAAAGAAAATTTCCAAAGGGAATTCAGGAGCCGGGGAAATGTTGATGTGAACTTACGGAGCCACCAAACTACAGTGTTTAGCAACAAGCAGGATATATATGAACGCTCCGAGACAGAGTTGCCTGCTGTTCCGATCCAATCGTTCTGCCCCTTACCAGATGGTCAAGTATGCCGTCAGCCAGAGCCTACATCAGTGCCCAGTCAGATACAGAATCAGCCCCCCTCCTGCTCATCTCCAGCTCCAGTGATGTCTCAATACACACAACAGGCTGAGAGTCAGTTGCTCACTCGTATGATGGAGATGATGGAGCAGCTCATGGACAGGGTGCAATTTCGTGATGCTTCCAACCCCAGACGTGACTCTAGACAGCGGCACAACTTTGTCAGAAGTGCCTGTCGAATCTGTAAAGACAACAAACATACCACGGTGACACATTGCATGACCGACAGACTGTGCTTTGCATGCTTCTCCCCAGGGCACACAAAAAAGGAATGTGCTAAACAGTCCCCTGCCCAATCACAGCATGAGGGAAACTAACAGACCCGTATTTGGAGGGAATATATCATTTAGCCAAAGTTAATTGTGATCATTCAGAAATCATGACAGTCTGTTTTACATGCCAGTGAAGATTGGAGAGATGGTCACACTGAATGCAATGTTGGACAGTGGTTCAATGGCCTGCACTATAAATGAAACTGCTGATGACACTGAGATCAGCCGGTGCAGTGAATGCATGTGATGAGTTCGTTGCTGATGTTTCCCTGGTAGGCTGTGGAGGGCTGCATGTAAAACCAAGATCATCATTCAATCTTGCCATAGAAGTGTATGGTATAAAGATGATAGTACCTACCTTAGTAGTTCCCAGACAACATGATGAACTGATACTTGGGACTAATGTTATTAAACACATTCTCAGGTACTTGAGTGATGGATTTTGGCAAGCAGTGTCTAAAACGACATCTTCAGACCCTGAGTGTGAAAGCTTCTTGTCTGTTGGAGAGGTGAGGAGATCCCTGAGAAGATAGGGACAGTAAGATGCAACTCAGCTGTCCACCTTGAGCCAGGCTGTGAGTACTTAGTATGGGGGAAGTTGCCCAAAACAGCTGTTGTGTCTCCAGGGAGCGCAGTCATGACTGAGCCAACATCTTCTCACTCTGCTCCTAGAGGTGTCACGGTAGCTAGACTAATCACGTCTCTGTGGGGAGATGGATGGGTCCCCTTGAAGCTTATCAACACATCAGGCAGGCCTGTGATATTAAGAAAGAATGCAAAAATTGCAGACCTCTATCCATGCATTGCACTTGAAGATTTTGACCTCACTAATACCGTTAGTCCTCTCCTGGTAAACTGCTCCGCCAATTTGTTTGATGATGTGGCTGATGCTTTGCCTTTGAATGAGCGACTTAAGTCAGTTGGCCTGGGCAGTCTTGACATTGACTCATGTGACATCTCAGATGTGTGTAAGCACCGGCTTGTAAACTTGATTCTGAGGTACTCTGACGTATTTTCACATAGCCATCTTGATTGTGGAGAAGCTAAGGGCTTTGTACACCGAATACACCTTTCAGACACCAGACCATTCAGACTTCCATTCAGACGAGTTGCACCCAGCCAGTATCAAAAATTGAGGCAGGTGCTGACCGAAATGGAGGAGAAGGAGATAATTAGGCGATCTACCAGTGAGTATGCTTCCCCTCTCGTTTTGGTCTGGAAGTCGGGTTCCATTCGTCAAAACCGATGTCACGCAAAGACTGCTTAAAGAACCATATGGAACACTACTAGCTGACTCCAAAGGATTGTCAACAGGTTCAGTGCAGAATGCCTTCAGACGTTCAAGTGAAACGGATAGATGGCAGAGCATCCTTAACACAAGTCAGTCGTACAAACAGACCATCCAACAAATTGACAAACCAGTGATGATTCCAAGCGCGGAGATCTCGGCCATTTTGGATTCACATGTCGAGTGGAACATGGGTGCCAGGGCACGAGCTATGGCTTTCATCAATCACCTACCTCAAGTCATGTCTGGAGGCCAGGACACACTTCCGGCATATTCAGAACTGGAGCTGCGTGAAAAACAACTCCACGATAAACACTTGTCAAGAGTTGTGTATTATGTCGAGCGCCAACGTAGACCTTCAAGAAGAGAAAGGGAAAAGGGAAAGGAGTGTCTTGCGACAAGCTATCAAGGATTAAACGCCATCAGTATGTGGTCCCAGAGTCTCTGGTAAATGTGATTCTAAAAGGAATTCATGATGACTGTGGACATCAAGGTCAGTCCCGGACTATTAGCCTCACAAGGCAGAGGTTCTTTTGGATGAACATGGATCGGACTGTAAGAGACTATGTGCATAGATGCTACCGCTGCACTGTGAGCAAACCTACTGATCCTTCTGGGAGAGCCCCCTTGGAAAACATTTCAACAAGTAGACCATTAGAGCTTGTCTGCATAGACTTCTGGTCAGCAGAAAATTCCAGCAACGAGTCTGTTGACGTCTTGATAGTGACTGATCATTTTACAAGACTGGCACAAGCTTTTGCGTGTAGAGATCAGTCCACCAAGCAAGTTGCCAGGGTATTATGGGACAGGTACTTTTGTGTTTATGGCCTCCCGGAACGGATTCATAGTGACCAAGGGCCATGTTTTGAAAGCAAGTTGATTCGTGAGCTCTTAAAGGTTTCTGGGGTGAACAAATCTCACACCACACCGTATCACCCAATGGGTAACGGGAGCGTGGAATGCTTTAACAGAACCCTTGGAAATATGATCCGAGTTTTGTCACCAGATTTGAAAAGAGACTGGCCTAGACGTCTACAGGCACTAACATTTCTGTATAAGTGCACTATACATGAAACGACAGGGTATGCCCCCTTTTATTTGATGTTCGGGCACATGCCTCATCTGCCCATTGATATTCTCTTCCATTCAGTTTTGAACAATCCAGCTGTAAGCAGCAAAAAGCCAATAGGTGGGAGTTGACAGTTTACACTGTCATAGATTGTAAACCAGGCACTCACATTTACAGGATCCGTAATCCATCTACTGGTCAGGAAAAAGTGGTTCATCGAAACCTGTGGAGAACTCTGTGTCTGATCAGCTCTCTGATGTATCTGAGTCTTGCCAGAGGCTACCTTCAGTCCTTCCTTTATGTGCGGTGGAGGATGAAATTTTGGGAAGAGATGCGGGAGTGCCTGAGCATGAGGAGGAAACCTGCAGGAGTGTTACCTTGGCTGGATCGGTGATGACGGGAGGCAAGACATTATCCACATGTGATGATGCTGGCTTTGATGATGAGAATGATGGTATGTCAGTTAGGCTCCCCTCTTGTGGCTGCTAATGGTATTGCAGATTTAGTATTTTTGGCCTCTTCTCTTGCCGTACCGCAGCAGATTTGAGTGTCGCTACTGTAGTTATGTACATCTACAGTACATTGCCGCCTTCAGCCAACTTTATGTATATCTCTTTTTCTATCAAAAAGCCTTGATGCTGTGGATAAAGATGAAGAAATCTCATGTGTGTGTGTGTGTGTGTGTGTGTGTCCATCCTCGCCCGTTACATATGTGGTCTGCAACAATTTTTGGTAGGTGGTCCATGTCAAAGTAACATCTATGGTTTTCTAGAAGACATTGCCCACAGAGCATAACTGCCTCCGTTGGCCTGCCTTCTTCTTACAGTGCATCCTGCTGACATTTCTTATTTCTTCCAGATACAAATTCTAAAGGAAAAAAGTTTTTTTTTTCTTTTGGTCACACACACACACACACACACACACACACACACACACACACATATACATACATGTATATATATATATATATATATATATATATATATATAAATAAATAAATACAGTGGGTACGGAAAGTATTCAGACCCCCTTAAATTTTTCACTCTTTGTTATATTGCAGCCATTTGCTAAAATCATTTAAGTTCATTTTTTTTTTCCTCATTAATGTACACACAGCAGCCCATATTGACAGAAAAGAATTGTTGACATTTTTGCAGATTTATTAAAAAAGAAAAACTGAAATATCACATGGTCCTAAGTATTCAGACCCTTTGCTGTGACACTTATATAACTCAGGTTCTGTCCATTTCTTCTGATCATCCTTGAGATGGTTCTACACCTTCATTTGAGTCCAGCTGTGTTTGATTATACTGATTGGACTTGATTAGGAAAGCCACACACCTGTCTATATAAGACCTTACAGCTCACAGTGCATGTCAGAGCAAATCATGAGGTCAAAGGAACTGTCTGAAGAGCTCAGAGACAGAATTGTGGCAAGGCACAGATCTGGCCAAGGTTACAAAAAAAAAAAAATTCTGCTGCACTTAAGGTTCCTAAGAGCACAGTGGCCTCCATAATCCTTAAATGGAAGACATTTGGGATGACCAGAACCCTTCAAAGTTGTAGAAAGTCAACCATCACTGCAGCCCTCCACTAGTCAGGGCTTTATGGCAGAGTGGCCCAACGGAAGCCTCTCCTCAGTGCAAGACACATGAAAACCTGCATTGAGTTTGCTAAAAAAAGACACCTGAATGACTCCAAGATGGTGAGAAATAAGATTCTCTGGTCTGATGAGACCAAGATAGAACTTTTTGGCCTTAATTCTAAGCGGTATGTGTGGAGAAAACCAGGCACTGCACATCACCTGTCCGATACAGTCCCAACAGTGACGCATGGTGGTGGCAGCATCATGCTGTGGGGGTGTTTTTCAGCTGCAGGGACAGGATGACTGCGGCCAAGTACAGGGATATCCTGGACGAAAACCTTCTCCAGAGTGCTCAGGACCTCAGACTGGGCCGAAGGTTCACCTTCCAACAAGATGATGACCCTAAGCACACAGCTTAAATAATGAAGGAGTGGCAACAACTTCGTGACTGTTCTTGAATGGCCAGCCAGAGCCCTGACTTAAACCCAATTGAGCATCTCTGGAGAGACCTGAAAATGGCTGTCCACCAACATTTACCATCAAAACTGACAGAACTGGAGAGGATCTGCAAGGAGGAATGGCAGAGAATCCCCAAATCCAGGTGTGAAAAACTTGTTGCATCTTTCCCAAAAAGACTCATGGCTGTATTCGATCAAAAGGGTGCTTCTACTAAATACTGAGCAAAGGGTCTGAATACTGAGGACCATGTGATATTTCAGTTTTTCTTTTTTAATAAATCTGCAAAATTGTCAACAATTCTGTGTTTTTCTGTCAATATGTGTGAAGCAGTCTGGGAAAACCAGTGGGATGTCGTGCTGGGACATTTTCAGGAAATTGGAAAAATAGGTTGAATGTCACTTTTTTGTCAAACTTATGATTTGATGATTCAATTATTATTCTATAACATCTTGTCTATTATCTCTGAAAATATATTGTCAAAATTCATTTGTTTAGTGCAGAAAAATAGCTATTTATTGCAGCAAGCAGAAATGAGTGTCTGTCTTTTATGTTAAGAATACGCTGCGGAGGTGCTTTCTCTGAACACCACAAAAACAGTTAACCTATCAAAATAATTAATAAAAAAAAATAAATAAATAAAAAAAAAAAATTAAATTAATAAAGATGTATAATTCCACGCCAGTCCTGTGTAAAATACAGCATGCAAAGTTATTTATTTATTTATTTATTTAATATTGTGAGATGGCGGAGCGCAACAAAGCAGTCTGATGTACTGTAGCTGCTCACTTAAACAATCTTACTTTTTCAATCTACTTAATCTTGGTGATGTCAGTGCCAAACGATGTTATAATGGACAATTTTACATCCAGAGATGAAGGATTGGATGAAGTTACTGAAGATGAGGAGTCTGATGATAGTCTGTTATATGAACAGCAGTGGCGGTTCTAGACCACAGGAACTGGGGGAGCCAGACAGGGGCCACTTGTGTTTTTAGGGGGCACACTTTTCATTCAGTCATTTTTCACCACGTAATGTAACACTGCAATATCTAAGTGAGGTATAAAAATTTAAACTCAAATTAAATTTTCACCATGTTTCATTTATTTTAACTCTGTTTATTTATTTATTTATTTATTTATTATTCAGTTTATTTATTTATTAACTCTGGACAATTAATGACAAAATTAATGTTTAGACATGTAAACTGATATTTCCACTGATACACTAGGAAAAGATAGAAATAACTGACTTGATCAATGTCTGCATGAAATACCTCTGCTTTTGATTAACGAAATGTTTATACAGTAAGGGTTAAAGATTCCAACACAATCTTAAGCTGAATCACATAAATATAAAATAATAGCCTATAAAAATGTCAACATTCGCAACTCAGATGAAAGTTAGAACTCGGTATGGTAAACAACTCAAATAAAATATGTCTTAATAACTAATATCTGTAGATTTATTATACAGTGCTTTGGTAGAAGAAAATCATATATGGAAATATTATCTGTGGCAGCTCATTGACACCCGGCCACATGTTTGTACGGATTAAATTTCATTCATTCATTTGATCGCCTGTATGGATGTTCGGCATCTCTAATAAAAAAAAAATCTTCAACACGGTTCATTAAAGTCAAGGTATTTATTTGCATAGCATCCACAACATCAAAAGCAGCTTCTAGTTCGGTTACGTTACCTTTATAATGGCTTAATTCTTTACACTAAGCAGTTTTACTGGGCAATATGATGATATAACAATGATAACTGATAACTGATTGAAATCTAGCTTCTCCCCTTTAAAAATAGTCAATGTGTTCACCAAAGTATTCCCCGAGGCTAGTGTATTTTTTTTCAACTGCTCTAAATGGAAGCGCTGTGTTTTTAAAAGCGTCAGGAGTGTGGTGAGCGTTTTTTTGTTGTTGTTGTTGTTGTTTTTTTGCGCTGAGCTCTGTTTTTCACTTCGTGAACATGACAATTAAAATATTTTGTTACCTGGATATTTTTGTTGTTGTTGTGTAGCTCTGACAAAATGTGAATGATAAAACTTTTGATTTCCTCTTGACATAAAAAGTTGGGATAATTAATTACTTTTTTTTCCCAATTGCTGCCACCCACAGGACAAACTGTGCATTTCTTTGGTGTGATACGATTTGTTTGGTGTGATACGATTCTAAATTTAGGGGGGCCAGAGGGGGGGCCAAGCTTGTTGACACGGGGGCTCTGGCCCCCCCTGCCCCCCCCCCCCCCCCCCAGAACCGCCCCTGATGAACAGGTGTGCATACAGTTGCGCTTTGTTTGCTTTTATAAATGTAATCTACAAGGACAAGATGCACTATACGTGATATCTAAACATACAAAGGGTGATCAAATGTTCAGAGACTATATAACCGTTCCAGCTATCTCAACCGGTAGTGTTATATGAAAATGAGGGGGAAATAAATATTGCAATAATCCATTAGATAGTGTTAAAAGTCAGGCCAATATATACCAAAAAACAAAACAAAACAAACTATAACAACCAAAATCCTTAGTCAACATATATTGTGTCTCTACACAAATTTACGATCACATAAAATGTTCACAATAGACATACTCAATGTCCCAAAATAGAGATGTGGTTATATTGGTAAGAAACGTCCAAAACATATGCCGAAGAAGGTAACCACTTTGATAAAGTAGAACAGCCAAGATATAAGTTCTTATCTGTTGAAGGGTAGATTGAGGGAATGATGAAAGGAAACAGATATTCTTGGTGGAGTAGGGCAGTAGTCCGAGCAAAGTTCTTGGGCAGTTGCAATACTGCACCCAGACTTCCAATTTCTACACTCCACACAATAGCCTATGTTTACAGGTGAAACAAAATACTCTACAAAAAAAAAAAAAACAACTCATTAGCTTTCAAACAAACTCACCAAACAGTCAAATAAGTGATTTTTTCCCCAAACATTAACCTTCACAAATTCTACACAAAATTCAAATGAACAAAAGAAAAGCAACAAACTCACGGTTGAGCAGCAAAACAAATGTTTCTCAAACCAGGACCCACTAGAGAACAGCAGGTACCATGAGGCACCTCAAACTGAATCTGCCTCTCATTCTTACTTTCTCTTTATTCAAAATGATGGTATACTATTAGTGTCCCCTAGTGGTCAGGATGAACAAGGAACTAAAATTAAATACATCACCCCATGTAACAAGCTATGACTGTTACAACTATGCCCATGATAAACAACGGGAAACAGGTGTTAGTCTGTGTAACGAGGCAGTATAGCGCTCCTGATTGACAGACAGCTCTTGTTAAACCAGTGAAGTGAAAGTAAAACCCGTCTCACTTTAAACTCATCTTTCTCAAAATTCCATTCCTGAAAACCATAGCTAACAGCCAACTTAAGATAGTCATAACTTGTGTTACGTTCAAGCTATGGACAAAAAAAAAAAAAAAAAAACTGCTTTGGAAAACACACACACGTATATAAGACAAAGAAAAAGATCTGATGAATATAGGCTATATATATATATATATATATATATATATATATATATATATGTGTGTGTTTGGTCATGCTCATTTCCCAAAATGGAAACAGTTATGTTGTTTCTAGACCATTTAGGATGATTACATCCTGAGCAAATGGTGACCCATTGTAGAAGGTGAAGGTATGGGACACCGATCTCAGCCAAAGGGGTGGCAGAACTTAATTAACAGACCACAGCTGTTATGACAGGAGCAACTTTATTTACAGTAAAAGCAGTAAACTGTGACGGTATAAAAGGTTCGAGCTTAGGATGTTCTGGTTCATTCCGACTCCGTTGAACCCAAGGTACAACATGTACTTTGCCATTGCTATGCTACAATAAACATCTTCATCGAGACCTTCAACCCCCTCATCACTTTTTTAAACAGTTCTTTCTGGTCCTTGAATCTGACTGGCTAAGAGGAGTGTGATACTCTAGTGATATTGGAACTCCAACAATTTCAGAGTTTGTATCATTTGTCATGATGGATGCCCAAATCCACTATAATTTTATAAATAATAAGTTTGTTTTGTGTCACAAAGTTTCTAGGTTAAGTACTTGTTTAGACTTCAAATATGCAGTTTGTTAATAAAGATAATCTCTACTTAAAAAAATAGCTTAAATGTTTTCAGAGATCCGAGAACAGCGTTACCTCGGCCAGATTGTCTGTAATTTGCAGCTGGCTCTGATGTCTCTATAGTGGTAAAACATAATATATATATATATATATATATATATATATATATATATATGTATATATGTATTGGTCTCATTAATTGATTATTTGTACATACAATCTCATCATGTTACATTTTATGTAACTTTTTTATTTGTATGTGGTTTTAATGTAGTCATTTAGAGCATTAAATATCTGTATTACATAATGCTAGTTGTTATATAAGGGTTTGTTTTTAAGTCAAGTGTTTTCACAGATATGGTTGTTTTCATGATATATGGTACATGATATTGCAGTTACAGTTTAAAACTGAAACCTAAATAAATATGATGCTGGTGGGTAAGAGAGCATGACATGGGAAACATGAGGTGCTTTTATCATTATATAAATGAAACAAACCGAAGTTCTTGGTATAAACAAAGGGCTTTCATGCCATATCCCACACTGCGTCACATCACCCACCCACTACAAACACACTCTTTATCACATTACCTCATGCTTTCTTTCTTTCTTTCTTTCTTTCTTTCTTTCTTTCTTTCTTTCTTTCTTTCTTTCTTTCTTTCTTTCTCTCAGAACTTAGCGATGATGAGTTCTTTTTATATTTATTTTTAAAGATTCATTGTGCTTTTCTTGGTGCTCATATCCACGGCTTTGCTCACAGCCAAGTGCCAGCGGTGTAATTTTCTCTAGTAATAGGGGAAACGAACGGGAGGTTGAAACAGATGCTGTTTGGAGGTCTGAGGAGAGATCAAGCGACTTGGCAACGCACAGATCAATTACAGCTAATGCACCTCAGAGCACTGTAAAAACGAAAACAGCATCTTGGCAGTGTAGTTTGCTCAGAGCAAAGCATCTTCACAGGAAACACAATATAAGGTCTGATTCGTGCTTTTGAGCATATGTTACCTCTACTTGTGAAAGACAGGGAAAACATTTAATTATGTAGTTTGATACGTAATATTATTTCTGTGGAGTTTATATAGTAAAGTCAATTCTCCCAGGACTAGATATGCATTATTTCAAAGGGTTACTGCACCAATTTTATGTTATTTGGCAGATGCTTTTTTTTATCATAGTGACATATAGGCAACTGCATATAGCTCCAATTCCAAACATGGAGCCAGTACTGTTAGATTTTACTAATATAATCGGTTTTGAGGAGGAGGACATGCCATGTGGCCAAGTATGGTGATCCATACACGTAATTTGTGCTCTGCATGTAACCTATCCAAGTGCACACACACAGGAGTGAACACACTCACCGTGAACACACACCCGGAGCAGTGGGCAGCCATATGCTGTGGCGCCTGAGGTCATTCAAATCATATGTCAAATAATGTCATTCCTTAATGGGTTATTCATTCATTCATTCATTCATTCATTCATTCATTGAGGTTCACTTGCAATGTTACTAAAGTGCCAGAACAGTCAGTAAGCAAGAGGTATTTTGTACTTCATAATCATGCTAATTGCATAATTTAAGATTATGAGAAAACTAATTCATTCAGTTTGATTGCACGCAACATTAATGAGTCAATCACACACTATTACTACTTTTATCAAACCTTAACATAGCACAATTACAAGGAGTATATAGTACAGGTTCCAGATTCAGCCGGTTTGAATAGTAGACTATGGTTGACTTTGAGTAGCTTCTCAAAGTAGCTTTGATAAAAAATATAGCTCCACCCTATTTCACCAAGAAACACCCACTTGGAGATTTCTGTATTAGTACTCACACCATGCAGGTGGAAAAGGGGCAGAGGTGGCCTGAAAACATGAGGACAAGATGTCCTGGGACGTTTTTGCTGCTAATTCTATTAATGGAAGTGCAAGTCAGGAAAGTTTACAAGTCCTGAGGGAAGGGGAAGGACAAAGACATACATCCCCTTATCAAGACTAAATGGATAGATGAATTAAAAAAAAAAAAAAAGAAAAGGGCATGTATAATAAATGTTACCAAACCTGGTTTGGTCCGGTTTCTGAAAGAAATTATTGTAAGCAAACTGAAATATTTCTGCTACTTTCTATTACATTATGAAATATTTTACACATCTTAGAGATCTTTTTGATTTAAAAACTCAAAGGTTTTGTATTTAGTAGCCTGTGTATTATGTCTTAAGACTTAGAAAGTGTTGCTGAACTTAGTTCTTTTTCTTTTTACAGTCACCTTAATTAAATCATAGATCTTAAGTCTACGTCATTTATTCATCTGGAGAGCATGGGCTAAAAGTAAATATTTTATAGCGATCTCATGTAAATTCTACATTAAACAGAATGTAAAATGATACTAGTTTCAATTACACAGCAAAAGTGTTATTATAATTAATTCAAAGCCTGTTTTATTTAATCTTTCCATCTTCAAAGAGTTTTTTTTTTTTTTTTTCCCCAGCTCTTTATTGGCACTGCTCTTTTACCATAATGTCCTGCACCATAATTTGTGGAAAGCAAAAATAGATACCTTTTTTCTCCAAGTAATATGCCTGGCATATGAATGAATCAGCTCTATCTGGCGTCAATATAAATCATTGTCAAATATTTGGCCCTGTTCTCCTTTTATAAGATCCATGGCTTGTATAATAAGATATATATATATATATATATATATATATATATATATATATAATTAACTATATATATATATATATATATATATATATATATATATAATTAACTAAGTATTTCATGCAAGATGAATTCATGATAAAATGAATACCACAGCTCCAAACACACTGCCTCTTTCCCAACGGAGATTAAAAAATGAATGAGAGAAAAGCAGAGATTTGTTCTATTTCTATTTGTGACTTCCATTTGGCTGTTTTACAATGGCCAACTGAAGCTAATCTGGATACATCACTATTAAATAAGATGTTAAAAATTAATTTAAAAGGTCCTATGAATCAATAACATACTTGCTAGACACCAAGCGATTTTTATTATCTCTCTATATATATTTAAATTAAATAAATATTTCATGCAAGATGAATTCATGCTAAAATAAATACCACAGCTCCAAATACACTGCCTCTTTCCCAACGGAGATTAAAAAAATGAATGAGAAAAAAGCAGAGATTTGTTCCATTTCTATTTGTGACTTCCATTTGGCTGTTTTACAATGGCCAACTGAAGCTAATCTGGATACATCACGAATTGAATAAGATGTTAAAAATTAAATTAAAAAGGTCCTATGAATCAATAAATTACTTGCTAGACACCAGACGATTTTTACTATCTCTCTTGCTCTCTTACAAAACTCAAATCTTACAAATCTCTCTTGTCTCTCACAAAACCTCTCTTTCCACTCAATCAGATGGAGTGGGGCAAATTCTGACCAGCTTAGATTGCAGACTGCAGATGAATATTTTATGCCATAAGACTGATGAGAAAAGTGAAGCGCTAATGCAAGTGGGTGCTCCACCTAAGCCAGTTTCCTTATTTCAATTACATAAATTCAAAATTGATTACACAATATGCTGATTATTTGATAAAATATTCATCAGATATATTACTGTATATATTTGCGGTGAAAAGGCCCCAAATGGGAATAATTCAAAGATTCGGGTGAGCATGTTATCCAGTTTATTTAAGTTATTCTGTTTCCATCATTAGTTGTCTGGTCTTGTCAGTGTATGGTTATGTTTATTAAATGATTTGAACCATCATCTTCGTCGTTGTGTGTCTCTACAACCAAGTGTGACAGAAGACCAGACCCAAGTGATTTACTATGACATACCTTTTTACATTGTGCATTTTGAGTATTTTTTGTTATTTGCCCCTATCATCATCATGGTTGTCTTGGAAGGAACCTCAAGGAATCTTCTCCATTTACATGGAGTGAGTGCTAAGTTCCTGCGGATTGGTGATGAAAATCAGCCCCATGTAACAGCAGCTCCACTCCCCATCCACGACAGCACGACAACAGCAGCTCAACTCCCCATTCAAAGCCTAACCAGAAACCACACAGCATTCGCTAGAGCCCGCCACTGAGAGTCTGAAAACTTTAATCAATGATTGTTTTAATTTTGGAGATATTGGTTACCTGTCCCTCCACTCTCACCTGAAGTAGATTCTATATGTTCTGCATCTCCTGAACTTTCTGAACCCTCAATAATTTTACTCAGCCACTGCTCTCCTGAGTTCCTGCTCAACTTTCCTTTGACCAGACCCAAGTGATTTATGACATACCTTTTTACATTGTGCATTTTGAGTATTTTTTGTTATTTTGTCCCCATCATCATCATGGTTGTCTGGGAAGGAACCTCAAGGAAGCTTCTCCATTTACGTGGAGTGAGTGCTAAGTCCCTGCAGTTTGGTGATGAAAGTCAGCCCCACTTAACAACAGCTCCTGTGTTTCCTATTAGCCCCTCTGTACCTAATTTGGCTTATTGGAATATTTGCCTCTATATACATTTCGGCAGCACTGTAATTAGACAGTGCTGCAGAACAGGCACGTATGAAGCTTTTGAGGGCAAACCCTCCCAAATAAAGTTAATTTTCATGTTACTAACAAGTATTTTTTGTTGACATACATATACATATACATAATCATGAAGGTCTCTAGAATCATCCAAACAAAACAAATCTTACAAGAGATCTACAGTTTTTTGTATACTTAGTCAAAAGTCCAAGCGGCAACTCCACCTTGGCTCAACACACCCACCTGGAAGTTTCAAGTATATACCTATTAACACCTTGATTAGCTGGTTCAGGTGTGTTTGATTAGGGTTGGAGCTAAACTCTGTAATACACTGGACCTCCTAGAAAGAGTGTGGTGGCGCCTGTGGGAGCATGTTGCTAGCATTATGCTAATCACATGAACAACTTTTTCAAAAATGTTAACATCATGCTAGCAACATGCTAATCATGCTAATTTTGTTTTAACATTTTACTTGAGGTAACATGTTGTTAGCATAATGCTAACACAATTAACATGTTGTTAGCATTTTGTAATTATGATCCTAACACGATTAGGGTTACTATTAGTGCCTAGAGCCGAGTTTTGTCACAGCAAGTACACTCACATTTTCTTCAGAAAATGTACATATATATTTATTTGTATTTATTTATTTTCATTCAACTTTCTGATATACAATGCCCTGTTGGGGACAACTTAATTACTGCACTTTGTTCTGCACTATGTTTCACCACTTTAAGACAAATGGATTCGTTGTCTGTTTTCAAATTCAAGAGATTGTAAAATAGATGCAGCTCTTCTGGGTTCGCACTGAATGTTCTTCGACTTTTATACATGATAAATCTATTTATGAATAAAGACTGATCTTCCCATCTGAAAACAAACAAACAAACAAATAAACAAACAAACAAGCAAAAACCAGCCTAAGCTGGTTGGCTGGTTTTAGCTGTTCATCCAGCCTGGTTTTAGCTGGTCAGCAGGCTGATTTTAGAGGGGTTTTGGCTACTTTCTTAGCTGGTCAAGCTGGTCTTAGCTAGCCAGGCCGGTGGGACCTGGTTTACATAGGACACTAATAACACGACTATATGCATGAAACCATTCAGAAACATTTGGGCACAAATGGGTTAAGGTATGTATTGCAGCTCTTCAGAATTCAATTATCTGGGTAGTGGCGTTAAAGGTTAATGCTCTATCTTGTTGGAAATATCCTCTACACCAAACCCAACTCTAAACCTAACCGATAGTGTTAACAAATGCAAAAGTGATATAAAAAACACATTTGTTGAGGCAGCCATGCTATTTTAACTTCCTTATGCAGATTTTAGCTGTTTTGTCAAACCGTAGTTTCACAGGGTTTGTACCGGAGCTCTTCACCACTCAAGTGCAACACTGTATCACATGAGCTATCTAGTAAACCTATTATGCATATGAAGACATATATTTGACGATAATGTTTAGAAGTATCAGTTTTAAAATTGCGCAGGATGTTAAAATTGTTTTGAAGCCATAACATAATATTCTGCAAGTAATTGTGTGAAAATGGGGTCTTATTAATCAAAACTCTGTGTGTAAATCATACTTTGTATGAAAAGGAATAAAACATGTTTTACAGGTGCAGCTCAAAAAAATTAGAATATCATGGAAAAGTTATTATTTTTTTTTTATTGTAACTTATTTAAAAAAAAAAAAAAAAAAAAAAAAAAAACTTTCATATATTCTAGAGTCATTACATGTAAAGTAAAATATTTCAAAAGATTTTGTTTTTTAATTGATGATTAGAGCATACAGCTCATGATAGTCAAATATCCAGTATCTCAAAATATTAGAATATTTACATTTGAGTTTAAAGAGTGATGTATCAAAGCATATTAAATGCAAAGTTGACTGGAAGGAAGAAATTAGGTAGGCAAAGATGCACAAGCAACAGGGATGACCGCAAGCTTGAAAATACTGTCAAGTAAAGCTGATTCAAACACTTGGGAGAGCTTCACAAGGATTAGAATGAAGCCGGAGTCACCACACTCAGACGTCTTCAGGAAAAGGACTATCAAGCCACTTCTGAAACAATGTCAGATGTCAGAAGCATCTTACCTGGGCTAAAGAGAAAAATAACTGGGCTGTTGCTCAGTGGTCCGAAGTCCTCTTGCAAAAAAGTCCTCCTCATAAAAGTGAATTTTGCATGTCATGTTGAAATCATGGTCCCAGAGTCTGAAGGAATACTGGAGAGACACAGAATCCAAGCTCTAGTGTTTATTTCAACTGGAAACTGCAGTGATTCGTACATATAGGCATGTTTTTTTTTTTTTTTTCAGTTTTGCAGAAATGTATATAGAGGCATGTATTTCCAGTAAGCCTGTGTTGCTCATTTGTCTTCTCTCAGGAAGGACCTAAGGCCATCGCCATGACTCCTCTTCCTTCCCTCTTTCCCTCCTCGGCTCCACCAGGGACCATCAGGCTCACGGCTTCAGTGGGCTCCTTCGGACCTTCGGCTCCAAGTTTTTCAGGTTTTGTCCTTTACACCCTGTCTCTCCACCCTTAAGCTCTTACTTAATGTGTACCTGTGGATATTATTACACTGTAGAAACCTTCATCTTAGTTGTGTATCTCTACAACCAGATGTACAGTTCTTTGTTAATCTTAGGTAATTACACTATTTAAGAACAAAAAACAAAAAACTTAAATCTACTACAGCATATAAAATATTAAAAGCTGATTCTATTAATATTATTTACCAGACATGAGCTAAGTAAGAATTAACAGAAGCATTTACAAATTTACACTTACAGAAGATTAACAAACATGGTTAAAAATGAAATGTTCATTATTAGGTAATGCTTGAATTAAAGCCTAACTAATAGGACTTAATTGTAGAGGGTTACTGTTGTTTGTTTTATTCCCAAATCACAGATGTCTTTAGCCATTGTGTAGCATTTTTTTATTTATTTATTTTTTTTCACATCATAGTCCTGTTTCACGTGTCATAGATTATATGCCTATAAAATAAATTTGGATGTAAGTGAAGGTGAAATACTTTTATGGTAAAAGCTTGCAAAATTACTTGACCCTTAGTCAGTTGTCTCATTGACCTTATTACTTAGATTGAATTTTTTTTCACTTAGAGTTCTTAGTAAGGTCTGTATTTCAAACACTCCAAAACACCACTAAATTATTTTAATGTGCCATTGTCAAAGCTGAATGCTGATGTACCAGTAAGTATTCTGTCCCAAAATATGAATGTTCTGTGGAGTCACCTTCACAGCAAAAGTATGAAACATGAAGGCAAATTAAGTCACTCAGACCATGAACTCTTTACATTAGACCATCCATATATTCAGTAGAACTGATGTAGCTCCACCAGAGGGCATTGCATTATCATTGCCAAAGTCATGTGTTTGAATCCCAAGGAATGCATTAATTAACAAAATGTATAGTTTGAATGTAAGTTGCTTTGGATAAAAGCGATAAAAGAAGAAGAAGAAGAAGAAGAATAAAGAAGAAGCTAAGAATATATAATAAAAAGTAAAAACCAAGAATATACAATGCAACTATTTGCTTACACAATTTTTTTGCTGTCTTACCTTACTAGAAACATGTGGGGGACACTTATAGGTCATAGGTCAAGCTGGTCTTCTGCAAACTTTGGGATTTAGGATCATTTATACCCTTCAGTTTATTCTATACTTCAGTTATAGTACCTGAACACTATGAGTCACTCATAAAGAAACTTCACTTTTAATATTACAATAAAACAAACTTTATTCATTCTTCTCTAGTTATTATGCTATTTAAAAACCAACGTCCAGGCGACTAACATCTAAAAATTAAAAGAAATGTTATAATTACACCGCTCAAATGGTTTACTTAAGAGAGACATTACTTGGTTAAAGAATTGATTGAATATGATTGCAGTGCAAAATGCAAGTAGGTCTTTGTGAATTTTAATAGAAAGTGGCTTAGAGTGTCTGATTTACTGTGTGAAGGAGAACATAATGAATGGTCGCGAGTGCCACGCTTGGAAATTCATTTTCATAAAATAAATTCTGGTGACCTCGTTGCATTTTGATAGTTCTCTGTGGTGTGCTTGCTTACTGTCTTTTCATTTTTTTTATTATTTTTTTTTTTTTACCCGTTTTGACAAAATAACAAGATGAGGAGCCTTGACCCTGTCCAGTTGCTTGCCTCGCTGGACACTTATTCACACTTTCTCATTTCTCATATTTTATCTTTCTCCATCTCTCCTTCTCTCTCTCTTGCTTTCTTCTGCCCTCTCATGCCCGAGCCTAATTTGACAGATGAAAATCAAGGCCACATTTTTCATCTTCTCAGCAAGCAGCACATTCAGTGAAACCCAGTGCTGAGATGCATGTGTGTGTGTGTGTGTGTGTGTGTGTGTGTGTGCGCTACAAACCTTGTTAGGCCCTGAAAGTAGGTTCTGCCTCCAACTAGAGTCAGTCTCTCTTTAAACCTCCAAATTATTGGCTGACATAGTCAAAACCAATACTGAAGGACATAAGAGAGCTCTACCACTTTTCCTCAAACAAAACGAGCAGTAGACTCCATTATAAAATTGACTCTATACTCTTAACAAATAGTGCTTGAAATGCAGCGATGTGAAAGGAATTGTGGATCAGGAAACCCTTTTCAGTGCAGTTTCACAGAAATTATTAAATGTCTCTCTGTTCTTTAAGCCTCATGGCTAATAACAACAGGGATGCAGTGAAAAGGTGAGTAGAAAATGAGCAGACTGATTCATTACTGAAGACTTATTATTGTAACACTGCTGATGTGTGTAAATGTGTGTATGTCAGCAGTAGTTTTATTCTATGTGAAGCACTACCAGAACCAGCATGCGATATTCACTGTAAAAGAGACCAATTAAGTAGGGCTGGTGCATATTTC
Source organism: Cirrhinus molitorella (assembly GCA_033026305.1). Classification (NCBI taxonomy): domain Eukaryota; kingdom Metazoa; phylum Chordata; class Actinopteri; order Cypriniformes; family Cyprinidae; genus Cirrhinus; species Cirrhinus molitorella. The sequence goes on from CM065135.1 coordinate 12,969,202, forward strand.
CTTTCTGATATGTTATGAAAGAAGCAAAGCTGAAATTAAAACTCCATAAAAGAATAAAGCAAAACCTTAATTAATTTCACATTTCTTCTTCTTATTTAGTTAATTTAAGATTTTCATGGTATTTATACAGTTTACAAAGGCAAAACACTTTTTATATTTTATTCCTCTGCATAAAAAACACAAAATGGATATTTTTTTTCTCCTTGACAGAAACAAAATTAAATGCAGAGCAAATAGGGATGTTGTTGAACTTATGTATCTCCTCCAGAGAGAGAGAGAGAGAGAGAGAGAGAGAGAGAGATACCAAGGGCCAGATTTACTAAACAGGGAAAATCAGTGTGAGTCCACAATCCCATAAAAGTGCAGATGAGAGTGGAACATTCTGTGGGAGATCTACTGACAACACACAAATTAAAGCTCATTTACATAATGACCAACGCAATTCACTAAGAACAGCAAAAATTAGCAGATACTGCAGCCATGTCAAGTGCAAAATGGTTCAGACATGCTTGTTGGGCATTAAAAAATATCACAAATTCTGGTAAATTGACAAAAATAATATTGCATAGTTTATTTAAATAATTTCCTTCCATAAATTTAGTTTGAAATTTTTACAAATGTTTATGCAATAAAGTCAGCTGCAGAAAAAAATAAAATAAAAATAAAATAAATAAAACAATAAAAATCATTGCATGTCAAATCCTGACAGTAGTTTATTTTCTTTCTTTCTTTCTTTCTTTCTTTCTTTCTTTCTTTCTTTCTTTCTTTCTTTCTTTCTTTCTTTCTTTCTTTCTTTCTTTCTTTCTTTCTTTCTTTCAAAAGTGGGTTTGTTAGGATTTTGTTAGCTGTTAGTAAATCTGCTGCTGAAAGCCCTATTAGGACAGTAATTATAATAAAGGCATGTGGGGTATTTTTAGCATTTACAAGAGCTAGGCTGTGATTTGATTTCAGATTATTTCAGTTATATCTGTATTTTTCCTCTTTAAAACACCCAGGAGAAAATTCCTTGGTGAATCACAAACTAAATTGTCTTTTGGAAAATACCAGGGTTGCATCATAACTTAATTTCCATACAAATCAACCTTTTCATGTTTACAACGAGGAAATGGAAATGATTTTTTTTTTTCATTCCGACTGCTGTAGGGCTTATATTTGTCACTTTGCATAGCAGTAAGAATTGGCATTTAAAAAAAATTAAATACATTAATAAAATTATGAGTAGGATCTAATAAAAACAACAACAACAGCAACAACAACAACAACAAAAATTGTTCACTTGGGTCAGCAGTTAAATGAACCGTAATTAAGGCTGTAACAGGTAGACTATGCATAAAACTGCACTGTTCGAAAAAAATGCGTAACTCAAAATAAGAGTAAAAAACCTGCAAAATATTAGATCCTATATTGGATAAAATTCTGATCTTATTACTTAGATACATTTCTGAATGCATTGTTTTTACATGGAGGCTTGAAAATGAACCCAAAAGAGGAAATTCATTGTAGACAGGTGAAATGATGAGCATATAGTCGATCAGTTTGAGGCAAGAAGAAAACAGATATGAAAATAAAGGCCATAACAGTTAAGTAAATATCATATAGAGATAAAAAAGTTTTTTTCAAAAAGGAGGCTAGGCAATGATTGAGAGAATAAGTATGGTATATATGCAGTCCTTGTTTGAATGTCAGTTGCTTGCAGCTAGAGAGTTGATTAAAAGTCCAGGGAGACAGCAGTGTGGAGAGGGAAGGGGGAAGCCTGGTGCTGGCATGACAGAACCCATTCTGCTTTTGAAAACCAATCAACCCCCACATATGTGGACACTGGAAATGAAAGTCATGAAATCCACTCCTACTGCAGGTGTGACCATAGACAAAAAGTAACGAGCAAAAGGAGGAGTTTACCAGTTGCCACTTGTCAAGGAGACTTGACTATGACAAAGTAGGGGCAAGACCAAATAAAGCAATCAACTTCCAGGGACACAAGGCCACCATTTAGGAACACAAAGATTTGAGTGATACCAGGGTGGCCAGATCCCAGGGAGGAATGGAGAGACTGAAGAAGGGTTTGTTGTAGTGACACTTGGACATAGCTGTGCTCTGATGGGAACTCTGGTGAAACAGGTTTGGCATTGGTATGTTCTGTGATCTCACTGTCTATTGGATAGGACTGTTGACGAATCAAGGTCAGATTTGCCAAGATACCAAGGGCCAGATTTAATAAACAGGGAAAATCAGTGTGAGACCATAATCCCATAAAAGCACAGATGAGAGTGGAACATTCCGTGGGAGATCAAATTGATTTGTTCAATTTAAGCACAGTCAAACTTATCACAGTGCATTTAATTTCAGAGCTGCGCTACAGAGGGTCTTGGCCTACTGTTATTTTATCCCTTACTGCTTTAACATTAAGAAATTAGGGCGATATGATGATATGTGTTGATCATCTGGCTGAGATCAAGCTATATGACAGAAGATGGCCGTATGATTTCTATGAGTGAGTAGATGTTGATCCAGGACCATGTTGTACTTCGTGAAATCACGTTCACCGTAAAAATCAGAATTTATGGATAACTTTTTAGGAAATGTCAGTTTTAGGCTTACGATCAGGGTTAGGTGCTTCTACACCCTTGCTAATCAGCTATCATTTCCCTCTGATTTTAGGAAAAAAATATGGGTTAGGTATAGGGGTAGGGATTGGGTTAAATCTATATTTTGGGAAGTAATGTTGATCCAGGATTAACAAAAAATGTTGATCCAGGAACATGTCTTACTTGGCAAAATCACGGTGATCCAGTTTTGCATACATTCTAAAAGATGAAACCGTGCTATCTTGGTGGTGAATAAGAAGAAGATCTGCATAAGTATTGATGACTGATGAATCATCATACTGATGATGAAGAGTTTGGTGGAGCTGCTCAACCAGGGTTTAGCTCCAGCTGTAACACCTGAACAAGCTAATCAAGGTCCTCAGGATCATTAGAAAGCTGCAGGCAGGTGAGTTTCATAAGGGTTAAAGCTGAACTCTGCAGAAGACTGGCCCTGCATTCCATTCAGAAAGGCTCATCCCTATGCCCTTATCCCTTCAACGAGTTTACCCTCCGGAGAGAGAGCTTCGCGGGTTTGAAGGGACCAAACAACTGTTTCTTGAAGTGGCTTTCTTCATCATCACATGGCTACACAGAGGCACTGTCATCATTCAAAAAATCTGCGCAAAGGATCATAGGGGCCCGAAATGTCCATCAGTTGTATCTTTCATTCCGAAGGTCCCTTTGAAGTGGCTAGTTTTGAGCACTTCGATTTGGAACGACTCTTCAATATGGCGGCCATGATTGTTTTCCTTAGGAGGGCGATGTATTCCGTTTGGAACGCACCATGGATCTCGAGGGCCAGAACTGCCCAGCTCTGCATTGAGTCCATGTCTAGTCATGACTCTTTTACAAAAGTCACCCAGCAAAACAATTATTATCATTATTATAGACTTATATCAACTTCCTTCAAGGCCAAATTCTCTGGACTATGCTATTAAATTTAAATCACCCTTTCTGTTCTCTAACTGTATGTAAACAACTCTCACATTTACTTATTACTGGATATGTTATTTGCATAATTGAAGCAATTTAACATTATAACTGTAACATAATGTTGTTTCTTTATTTCAAGTGCAACTTAATGTATTAACATTCAATGTGCTAAGATTTAAAAGCTACAGTATATCTACAGGTAAATTCAACACACAAACACACACATTGGGTTTCCATGTTTTATTCTATGGATCATTTCATAGACCTTATGGTTTTTATACTGTAAAAACTGTATTTTCTATCCATCTAACCTAACCGAACTCCTAAGCCTACCCTATTGCAGATGGTTGTGATATAAATGTGTCATGTTTGTCACTATCACTTTCAATCTGTTTGCCGTAAACATCAGGTGAAGTCAAATGAAGTGTGATTTGTGGTTTAACATGTCCATCAGATGGACCCTTGACAGCTTGCCAGATCTTCTTGAACACATTAATTACCAGATTTAATTGGCCAATTGGTAAATATTTGGCTAGTGTAGCTAACAGTCTTGGTCTAGTGAGAGCAATTAGGGCAGTGACAAAGAGAGTATTTCTGGTTTATGAGACCAAAATATTCCCGCTACTGTGAACAGAATGGCACAAAATTGGCGGGAGACCATACCAGTGAGTACAAGCCCACTTCGAGCACTGCTTGGAGCAATATCATTTTCCTGTGGACATGCAGCTAGAAATAGCCTGTCTTTCTAATGATGACGCCTGGAAGAGAAATCAGGTGTGAATGTGCTTACTGTCCTTCCTCTCATCATAAACCATTCCCCAAACACAATATTTATGATTGTTGGCCACTTTTAGTTACAAACATGCACTTACATTTGAACACTGAAAAGATTAATAGCTGCTGGACAAATTGATCCTCTAATTTGAAAGATTAAAAGTTCTTACAATACTGGTTGCCACTGTTTTCCAAAATCCTAATAGTAATATGGTCACTCCTCTGTCATCTGCCACGTTTGTTCAACAATATAAGACTGCCGTGATCCATGTTATTTTGCTTAATTTGATGTTTAATTCATCATGGGTTCCCTCATACATCATACTCCAGGGCCCCTGTAAGCATTTATGCACATGTACACTCTTCAGAAATGACACTGATTGTTGACACACTCAAATATGTTGAACTATGACAAACCATGCAGCCATAGTTTTATATATAATGTTGCTTTTGGGAAACACTCCCCTGATTGCCTGAAATCTAAGGTAGAACTGAAGCAGTTTTTTTTTTTTTTTTGTCTGCTAGATATTCTAGATTGATTACGCAATATAAGTGCATTGCTAGCTTTATTCACCACATAAAGACAAGGACACAAAATATTATTGAAGAAGAACGTATTTTTCCCCACAATGTGATAAATACCAGGTGCACCCACCCACACACACACACACACACACACACACACATGCATACAGTGTTATGTTTAAAAAGTAATTAATCAACAAAATCAAATAAGATCCTATAACAAAGTGAAATGTCATTAAATAACACACTATGTCCAATCATATTTTACAAAATCAAATAAAATCCTACAGGGCAAAGTAAAATTCCATCAAAATTAATCAGAATATCCAATAGGATTCTAAAAATAAAATAAAATCCTACAGGACAAAGTGAAATTCCAATAAAATCAATCAGTATGTCCAATAGGATTCCTATAATCAAATAAAATCCTACAGGACAAAGTGAAATTCCATTAAAATTAAATAGAATGTCCAATATGATTCTAAAAATCTAATAAAATCCTACAGGACAAAGTGAAATTCCATTAAAATGAATCAGAATGTCCAAAAGTATTCTAAGAATCCAGTAAGATCCTAAAGGATTAACTGAAATTCCAGTAGGATTTTTTGACAACATACATGAGCAAAATTGTACATGTTTTTAGCACAAGCTGCCAAATTACTAAATTGTGACTTTATTTGATTTAATGTAACATTTATTTCATAACTGGTCTCATGACAAAAACGTACACACAATAAATAAATAAATAAATAAAAATAACACTAGAGGGAGTAAAACTCAGACACCTTTTATTCCTTTTCACATAAAGTATGATTTATAGAGTCTGATAAAGCATATTTTTTGCTAAATTACTTGAAGAATATTATATTTTGACTTTAAAACTATTTTAATATGCTGGGAGATGTGAAAACTGCTGCTTTTGAATGTTAGCATGACATATCCAACTTCATATCTATGGGTTTCATGGACACACATTTTGTTTGGTAGCTCGCGCAGTACCGAGATGTACTTATGAGAGAAAGAGCTTTAGTTTGTAGCCTGTGTAACTATGGTTCAACAAAAGAGTTCAAATCTACACAAAGAAGATCAACAATTGCGTTTTTATATTGGTTTTGCATTTGTTAACGATATTGGGTAAGTTTAGGGTTGGGTTTGGTGTATTTCCAACACAATACAGCCACGTAATAAAGCAACATAATAAAAACACAGCAATACGTACATACATCAACATAATAAATACGTGCCTACGTTTTAGCGCCACTCAGTGGACATTTCTTTTTGAAACTTTCGCAAAACGAAAACGTGCAGTAAGGTACGTAAAAACGGTGCTGCTAAAAAGTACCCAGAGGTACATCACAATTCTAGCTTTATATCTTATAATTATGTCTTATATCACAAGTAAACTTTGTCTTCATTTATCTAAAACGTATAATGCTTTTTATTGTATTTACTATTTACATTTCTCCAAATGCCAAATAAAACACAGTGAACTTGCTGTCTCATTGTCCTGCCAGCCAGTGATTTCCCTGATAGCACACGTACATCTCGGAGACGTCTATTTAACGTTTCCATTTACATCTGCAAGACATCTGCAAGATGTAGTTTGCTCATCTGCAATACGTCCAGGGTTTAAATTGGGCCAGGGCCGTCCGGGGCTAAGCCCCGGCACATAGACTCCAGGGCAGAGTCCTGCACGCGGACGGCTACCCGACGGGTGAACCGCAAAAGTGAAAGTAAATAGTGGAAGAATGTGTCGGGGGCGGTGCGGATGACAGGCTCGGGTATTTGCTCCTTGTACTCAAACCGGTACACACTGATAGGCACCTGCTCTAAAACGGCCCCGTGCTCGTGTTCTGCTCTATCTGAAGACCGTTTAAAGGCTCTTTCACCCGGACGCGGCAAGCGGTGGACTATCGGTCTCGTTTGATTTAACTAAACTAAATAAACAAAGCAAAACAAAACAAAACGGTAATAGTGTATGTTATTTGCCGTTTGTTATATTATGGGAGAATGACTAGAATAGTTTTCATGTCAGACACATGAAATTTTACACGTAAACCAACTGGCAAACCAACTCCACCGTGGAGTTGGCCAACAGGACCGTGGAACCGGCTGATACGTGAAATATGATAACTGCGCCTGATTCGCCCGCGTCCGCTCAGTCCCCAGACCCCAGTTAGAGGATGCCGACAGTGACAGAGATGCTGCCTGATCATACGCGATAGCATGTCAGGGGACGCGCGCCAAGTTTATCGGATGCCCTGTACACTTTTTAGTCCAAGGAAACGAATGCACTCAAACAGTAGAATGCATGTACTGACTGTATAAGGTTGCGCTGCTGAAGCGAGGCTCACGCAGACTCTCCATGAGAAATCAAAACTCGCAACACAAACTCAGCATACTGAGGTAAAAATTCAAAAGTTAGTTAGGCAACATCACACAACGTTTTCACCATCACGACTGTTCAGTGGCTCAATAAACAGTTCAATAAGCAAGTAGTACAATAATAATAGGTCACTTACATTTTAGGCCCTTTAACATTTTTTAACATTTTTTTCGATTTCAGCAGTAAAAATAATTCCAAAATACACAGCAGAACCACAACGCATCTCACAGCAACCAGCCGATTCATTGTTGATTGATTGATGTTTTGAACAAATCAAGTTTCGTTTCCCTAATAATTTTTTTGTATATTAAAAAATAAATTAAAACAACTCACTACATTATTTAATACAGTTGTATTTTCCTAGTGTAAATTATTTTATTTTACAACATAACAGTCATACTATTGTAATTGAATTGTGGATAAAATGTAAGAATTTGAAACAAGAGATAAAATGGCCTAAATAAAGGTAAAAATTCCACAACTGATAAATCATATTTGGTTTTTGTTGAAATGCCTTAGTTATTTTGTGGAAAAGGTGTTCTGGTAGCATGGTATAGACAGGACAAAAACTCCTTCAACTGTTGAGCAGTGAAGATGACATTATTTCAGAATTGTTCAATTGTTTATAAATTGTTCTCTAATTTTGATCTCCAGTGTGTATATATATATATATATATATATATATATATATATATATCCCGACAACATAGAGCCCCCCCACATAACAAATCCCAATTTAACCCCTGAATACGTCTATTGGACATTTCCTATCAGATGTCAAATAGACATCTATTAGATGTCTTTAAGATGTTTATGATTTAGAATATGTGCAAAACTGACATCTTACAGATGTCTGCCAGACGTTTGTACACAGCAGAAGCTTTCCAGATCAAGAGATCTGTAAATCCTGCAGACGTGTGCTATCTGGCTTAAAAGAAAACAGTTTTAGACTTCCTAGCTACCATGGCTAGAACAAATTCAAATGCACTTTTAAGGCATAATCAAGCAAATATATCATTACAATCAGAAGGGTTAAACTGACAAAAAAAAAATTGGTGATGATTCTGTTGCCCTAGGTAATATATGACACAAAGACCCACTAAAACAGTCAGAATAAAATTGATTATTAATCAGACATTTTTAACCTGAATGTGCAAGGCTCCGTTGTCTGCCACAGCTGTTACACTGCTTGATGCCGCACACTGGTAGTTGTTAAGTTTTAATTTATTAATGCAATGATCAACACACTGGTTTGTAGAGCAAATTGTTGTACCCATTTACTTCGTTATTGTTCAAGTTATTTACATATAGAGATTAATGAATCAGAAGTCTTGCACATTGCACAGTCTTGCACAGCAAATAGCTTACTTCTGCATTAAAGAATTCTGGTAAAAGTGGTATGAGATTAAAACAGCTGCTGCATATTAGTGAATGTATCAGAAAGAGGAGCACATTTGGTTGCATTTCATTTAGTGAACTCACTGGAAAAGAGAATAGTGAGGTGGAGTACATGTCTAAGAAAGGAGCATGACACTCCATGAGAATAGTGCTGCTGCAGGCGAATATATTGCCTCTGTACCAAGGTCAGATCAAGGCGAATATGTTGCATCTACTATAATGCGTAATGTAATGAACTTTAAGTGTGTGTGTGTGTGTGTGTGTGTGTGTGTGTTTTGAGTTAGGCATGCTCTCTAAATGCCAACAATATGTGTGTTATTCATTGTTCAAGAACCGTGAGTTCTAGAGTGGAGAATAAATGAATATGTGTTACGTAACTGCAAATATAATAATATTAGTAATATACCAAATAGATCAAATACAGTGAAACCAAAATTTAAACACCTTCAACATTTCTCACATTATCACATTTTATTCTCTATAGTTTAGAAAATGGTAATACAATATGACAAGAACTCAGACATTAAACTGTGTCACAACAAATTAATCTTGATAATGTCAGACAACTTTGATAGAACGGTATGTAACAATAACATGGTCAGGTCAAAGTGTCAAGTCAAATTTTTGGTCCCAAATTTGTATTTGCTATTCTCACTTACATAAATTAACTATAGGTCATCACAGATTTTCACTCATGATCCTTGATATCAGTTTTGGCTCTCTACTGATTGGCTTTTACCTTCTTAGTTTGTTGTTGTGTGGTTCATTGTGAAACGAACATGTCACATTTCCCCCCTCCCAGGGAAAAAGAAGAAAACACAACCAGGTTGTAAGGGATTTATGCAATGCTTCAAAAACCTAGGAATTCAGTGACTTCATAGAAGGAAATGAAATATTTCACAGAGTCTTTGCTTTACATTGGGTATCATGGTTTTAGGTTGCAAACGTGAGTAGTTCTAATACCTTCACCTATTGATTCCAGTGGTATTTTATAATCAAGTTGAGCCAACTGCTGTATTACTCCATAAGGTCCTTACCACTTGGGGGCCAATTTAGTACTAAAACTTTGTTGTGCACTGGATTGTGGGAAGTTCCTCAGACAGATGCAATCTTGTTTCTTGAACAGGATTTTTCATCTTTTTTTATTGTAACTTCATAGTTGTAGTTTTTTCACTCTTGGATAATTGCTTAATATAAAGAGAATGTACTGCACTTAGGGCTGCCCCCTAACAGTCAACTACTGTTAGTCAAAAAAACCAACTGTTAGTCGACGAGAAAAGGCTTAGTTGACAGAAATTTTATTAGTCGCTTAGCTGCACACACACACACACAAATAAATCCACAGGAATTTGCGAAGTCCAGAAGTCCCACAGTCTCCACAGTCCAGAAAGTGACAGAAACTTTGCAACTCCATGTATACTTGCCTTGCAGACATGAATAATATATCTATAGAGAGTGAAATGTCTACTTTTAACCCTTTAACTTTCACCTCTAAAATGAGCTTATGGAAATAAATAAATAAATAAATAACATTAAATTCTTATTAGTAGACATCTAATAAATAGCCTCAAGCACTTTTTTTCAATTTATGTTTTTTCTATAACACTCTACCGTATGGTTGAGATGTCAGTCAATGTTAAATCTCGATTTAAATTCAGGTAACTATTTCATGAGTTAATTTGCAATAATAAACATTCCTTTAACTTTATTAGTATCTTGGATACATCTCATAACCTTCAGGGTACACAAAGTTAAAAAAATATATTTTTCAGTGTCTGTATAATATATTTAGCCATATGGCAATACATATATGCTATACCATGTCTTTTACTGACAGAGCAACTGTACGGTCATGCATGATTTGGATAATTATTATAAATAAACATTTCTGCATTTCTCATATATTTTGCTATATTTCTGTTCTTTACCCTTTACCCTATTCACACAACTTTATGGTTTCATCCCTACTTCCTTGATTGCTTGTTTGACCCTATTATCTGATGACCGACCAGCACCAATCTCCCTTCTGTGTGACTGGCTGAAGTTTGTAAACTTCTGCTGTCACTTGAAAACTGGAAATTCACATCCCTCTATAGAAACAGCAGGCACAGAGATGGGGCAGTACAGCTGTGAAAAGACTGCTCTCTCATCTCTTCCTTTTGATAGATTTATACTCTATCGAAGTTAGCTCAACAGTACGGTATAAATCAGTTAAATAAACCAATTTAAATAGAAAACAAACATTCTCAGATTATGTATTCTGTATGAAACATGCATACAGGCACATCCACTACTGCGAAGATGAGTCAATGTCGCCAACATCTCTTCAAACAAATCTTCAAACTTCAAATGCAGTCCGAGCCGGTCTCGAAAGTGAAAGCAAAAGTCTTGAAGTCTTGTGTTGTTTCCACTAGCACGTCAATTTTTTTTATCACCATAATTGATCGATGTCTAAAATATAAAAATAAGGAGAAGCCTAAAACAGGCCCGATGCCCGGCCCACGCCTGAACTGTGGCACGTCGGGCTCGGGCTGAAATGCAGGGCTCTAATGCCAGCTTCTTTTAAAATATATTTGTTGATTGCGCCCATGCTCGTGCCCGCTCCGACCCCCAAACCCAGATGCTGCATGCTGATACACGAGAGCATGTCAGAGGCGATACACAGAGTGGCAAAATAATAATTATTATTGATTGCTAATTTTCATTATAATAAAAACAATACTTTAAAAATTAAAAGAAGCAGGTTTTTATGATAAGAAATTAACCGTATACCCAGAGAGGTTCAACCATGGTGGGTCATATCTGTGGAGATGCGTGTTGCAGTTGTGGTGAAAGCGCTGTGGTGAAATCAATGTCTTGTTCAACAACCAGATGCATTTACACTTGTCCAGTTGGTTCTGGAGCTGGGTGATGTGAATTATTCAGGCCCACCCACTCTTTCAGAGGCCCACCCACCAACCAATTTCTGCCTCCGCCACTGCTCTGACATATAGATGTTCTTCAGCAACAGTTGTTCCCCACTGTAAAATGCATACCTTAAATCTCTAGAAAGCTAGCAAATACCAAACACCAAACAAACTAGCTGGGGGATCAATGATGGAACCCATTAGGAGTGAGAGAGTGGGCTGGAGAGTAGGGGGGCTCCCAGCAATAAAACCATATGACTTACATTAAGTGAGAAAGATGAAGTACCAGGACAGGAGGAAATGGGATTATGATGTGGCCAGAGGGGAATGAATATCTGGCAGAAGTATTGCATGATCAAGGGTGACTCAGCTCCAGCAGGTGAAAAGAAATGAAATAAATAACCCCCTCCCATCTTCTCCTTCTTCCTTTCCCCCCTCGTCTCTTCTTTCTGTTTGCCCATTTTGCATTATAGGTAGGGGAAGAAAGACCAGATAGACGCAGATAAGAGAATTAGAAATATATAAAACCAGCAACTACAGGTGACAGGGAAGAGCCTAGTCCAGCAGTTTCAATCCTCTTCACAACCTCTGCAACCTCCACACTCCAGTCTCCCAAGAGTCCTTGAAATGCACACAGTGACAGAGGAATCGAGAAAACAGAGAAACACTGAATAAAAAAACAAGCCTTTATAATAAAAAAATAATAACAAAAAGAGAATATTAGAAAAGCTTTTGGAGGGAAGGGATGTAGATGGAATGATGCGGTTGACAATTAGCTAACTCAAATGCCATAACTGCTTCCTCCGCAGAGCCAGCTTAACCTATTACTGCCATCTGAGTCACTGTATTACCCCCTTCAGCATTCATCTTCCCTTAATGCCCGTAAGAGTCACCAGCTTGCATCTGGGTATGTGCGTGGGCTCTGTTCGATTGGTCATCCTGTGTGTGTTGGAATTCAGATGTTTCTTTTGATGTAATAAATGCATTATCTCTAATGCATCTAATGTGAGCATGGAGGAAACACATCAGAGACAGTGGGGTGCTTTTTATTGTGAAAGCATACAGACCAGCATAATAGTTCTTCATTGTTGCAATGATCGACTGAGCTTGAATTGGCTTTGTATTTCATCATGTTTCCTTATCTGCAAATATGAGTGACCTTGATTTAACCCTCTCCTTTCACAGTGACTGGTGTTACATACAGAACAGTAAGAGAAACATGATTAATGTGGTTTATCAAGTTTAGAGCAGTAATCTATCAACAAATAAGAGGGGGAGGGTCATGAGGTACAGTCAGGTCCATAAATATTGGGACATCGACACAATTCTAACATTTTTGGCTCTATACACCACCACAATGGACGAACCAGATATGCTTTAATTGCAGACTGTCAGCTTTAATTTGAGGGTATTTACATCCATATCAGGTGAACGGTGTAGGAATTACAACAGTTTGCATATGTGCCTCCCACTTGTTAAGGGACCAAAAGTAATGGGACAGAATAATAATCATAAATCAAACTTTCACTTTTTAATACTTGGTTGCAAATCCTTTGCAGTCAATTACAGCCTGAAGTCTGGAATGCATAGACATCACCAGACGCTGGGTTTCATCCCTGGTGATGCTCTGCCAGGCCTCTACTGCAACCGTCTTCAGTTCCTGCTTGTTCTTGGGGCATTTTCCCTTCAGTTTTGTCTTCAGCAAGTGAAATGCATGTTCAATCGGATTCAGGTCAGGTGATTGACTTGGCCATTACATAACAGTCCACTTCTTTCCCTTCAAAAACTCTTTGGTTGCTTTTGCAGTATGCTTTGGGTCATTGTCCATCTGCACTGTGAAGCGCCGTCCAATGAGTTCTGAAGCATTTGGCTGAATATGAGCAGATAATATTGCCCAAAACACTCCCAGAATTCATCCTGCTGCTTTTGTCAGCAGTCACATCATCAATAAATACAAGAGAACCAGTTCCATTGGCAGCCATACATGCCCACGCCATGACACTATATACCAGCACCATGCTTCACTGATGAGGTGGTATGCTTAGGATCATGAGCAGTTCCTTTCGTTCTCCATACTCTTCTCTTCCCATCACTCTGGTACAAGTTGATCTTGGTCTCATCTGTCCATAGGATGTTGTTCCAGAACTGTGAAGGCTTTTTTAGATGTCATTTGGCAAACTCTAATCTGGCCTTCCTGTTTTTGAGGCTCACCAATGGTTTACATCTTGTGGTGAACCCTCTGTATTCACTCTGGTGAAGTCTTTCTCTTGATTGTTGACTTTGACAGTCATACACCTACCTCCTGGAGAGTGTTCTTGATCTGGCCAACTGTTGTGAAGGGTGTTTTCTTCACCAGGGAAAGAATTCTTCGGTCATCCACCACAGTTTTATTCCGTGGTCTTCCGGGTCTTTTGGTGTTGCTGAGCTCACCGGTGCGTTCCTTCTTTTTAAGAATGTTCCAAACAGTTGTTTTGGCCACGCCTAATGTTTTTGCTATCTCTCTGATGGGTTTGTTTTGTTTTTTCAGCCTAATGATGGCTTGCTTCACTGATAGTGACAGCTCTTTGGATCTTATCTTGAGAGTTGACAGTAACAGATTCCAATGCAAATAGCACACTTGAAATGAACTCTGGACCTTTTATCTGCTCATTGTAATTGGGATAATGAGGGAATAACACATACCTGGCCATGGAACAGCTGAGAAGCCAATTTTCCCACTACTTTTGGTCCCTTAACAAGTGGGAGGCACATATACAAACTGTTGTAATTCCTACACCGTTCACCTGATTTGGATGTAAATTAAAGCTGACAGTCTGCAGTTAAAGCTTTCGTTTCATTTGAAATCCATTGTGGTGGTGTATAGAGCCAAAAATGTTAGAATTGTGTCAATGTCCCAATACTTATGGACCTGACTGTATATTGCATTTCAGTCTGTTGTAAGTCTGTATGTGAGCAACCAATTGAAATTCTGTTTATAGAAAACTATTTCCTTCTGCATATTTTTTTACATTTGAAAACAAGTCCATTTTCAGATCTAGTGAGCGCATTTTTATATCACTTTTGCTTTTGTTAACACTATCAGGTAGGTTCAGAGTTGGGTTTTGTTTGGGGGGTATGCTATTTTCCAACACGATAGACCATTAACCTGGTCAAAAACTCTGATTAACCGCTGTAGCTTTTTTTTTTTTTTTATCTCTCGTCTTTCAGCTTTCTTTCATTATGAGTCATGTTTTTCACAGGATTCGTACCCAAGGATTCCACATTGTAAGTCCAATTCCATGCCACCTGAGCTAATAAGCAACCCTGTTATATCTGGAAAGCAAAACATATAGAGCTGTAATCATAATTGTGTATAAAAACTATTACAAGTGCTTACTATTTTACCGCCTATAGTGTTCATTTCTGTTGGAAACTGCAGTGGTATGTACTTATTGGTATGTATTTTGCATCTTGCAAAAAAGTTCCCACAGGTACATTTTCATCATGAGATCATGTAGCAACAGAATGTTGTTCTGGGACCAGCAATCTGGAACATGTTCAACTTGGCTAAATCACACAGTGTGGAGAAACAGAGTATAATATGGAAAAACAAGAACTTGAAGATTATTTTTAGCATGGTCTCATCTGGTGACACTAGCTGAAACAAGGTCATGAAATAAGGGCCATTTCATTTCAGACATCTCAGCTGTAGCCTATTGATAGTGATGTTTACTGTGCAGCTCTTGTTAGCAGAGCTTTACTCTTGTTGCTATTTGGAGATCAGAGGACTGCAACATAAGACAGATATTGAATAGCAAACTCTCATATGCACGACACAGACACTGGCGTTCTGTATTACTGTCCGTTTGTAAACTATAAGCCTCATACCATTGCTTATCAGGAAGCAGAGAATGAGGATGCAATAAAGCTACAAATGGATTTAAAGCCTGAGTGGAAAAGAAGAAAGAAAGCAGTGCTTATTCATACAAATGAGTGGCGCAGCCTTTTCTAAATGAGATTTACATACCATTTTTGGTGGTTCTGTGTAATTTAAACTGCAAAACAATTTTGTGCATGAGGAGTGGCATTACAAGCATAGTGTGGGAACTGAGTATGTGTTTGTGTGTGCTTTGTGTTTGTGATCAAGACTAGAATTATACATTCTGAACCCAAGTGGTCAAGGATTAACTTGTTAGTATGATCCTGTTAACACCTTCTGTTAGATGTCACAACAACACCATCTGGTACTAAAAACATCATGACAGTCTTTTAAAATAATGATTAAACAAAGTTTCTGATCAGGGTTATTATATTTAACATAATAGTGTTACGTGATGAAGTTTGAACATTTTTTGATTAACAGGTGAGTATATTAAACCAAAATATTTAAATATGAGTAATTTCTTGACAATCAGATATAATGCTGACAACAATGGAACCACTTGGGAGAGATTTGTAGACTTATTTCTTTGCCTGAAAGAGGACAATGGCACAAGAGGATTACCAAACCACTGATTTAAGTGTGGACATAGTAGCAAAAGTGATACAAAAATTCCAAAGGAATGGACTTGTGACAAGGTCCCGAAAGCAATCAGGACTTTTCTTTAAGCTTTTGTTTATTGATGAGTAGTTTTTGATAGGAAAATAGCACAGAAATACCAAGAGATGTCTTAGAAATGGCAAAAGCTATGAGAAAAGTGTCTGTTTTTTCACACATAAAGTACATACTGTAGCCAAAGCCCAAGAAATGCATTTAGCCTTGTCCAAGGCCCGTATTGAAACCTCTGGGATTCCATACTCTGGTCTCATGAGACCAAAATCAATCATTTTGAATCTAACAGCATCCATAATGCTGTGGAGTTGGTGGGGGAGGAGTACAGTGAGAAGTGTCTGGTTTTCACAGTAAAGATCAGTGGTTGTAAAGTTCATATAAAGTGATTTATGAGTGCTAAAGGGTTGCTTTAGCAATAATGTCATGACTTACATGCAATATGGAATTTTGAAACAGAAGAGGCTACCTTCTTCTCATTCCCTGCACTGTTTGGCACTTTTTCAACATGACAGTGACTTTATACATTCTCCCAAGGATAAAAAAAAAAACAATTCTTCTGACCCTAACACTATTGAGTGCCTATGGGGGATTTGTAGAAACAAGTCTAGCAACACTCTCTATCAAACATCAGGGCACTCAAGAAGGTCATCTTCTAGTAGTTAAAAAGATGTGACAATTTGCCGTGAACTTGCAGAGTCAATGCAATGCAAGAAGGGCCAGAGCAGTATCCTTAAAATAGACAGACTACGTACTAGAATGGCATATTTGTTAATAAGTATATTCATTTTGCAACCATTAATTTAAGCATAATTGACTAATTTACTTATTTTACAGAGATTCATTACATATTTTTATTTTTTGTACTCTCAAAAGTAAATATAAAGAACTTTTTTCTATTTGTCTGTTCAAACATCAGGTCAGAGTTTTTTTTTTTTTTTTCTTTATGCAACAGTACACTAGGGGACAAAAGATATTATGTACTTTGTCAGCGACAGCCAAATTAAGCCTGCAGGTCAAAGTTGGCCCATGATGACTTTAGATTTGGCTCACCATGCTATGTCACAATATTATATTACATTTTTTTTTATTAAAGAAGGTAAGCTTTAATCTGAATACTGCTGTAATGTAGTATTTGATATAAAATGCAATATTTACTTTTGGCTCACAGCCCTTAATCAGATTTGAATTTTTTTTTTTTTTAGCCCTACGGTTGTTATGTATAATTATTACACCATGACCACTTTCAATTAACTCTTCAGTTAATATGCTTAGGGGTGGGCAATATTATATTTTATGCTTTAGCATTCCAGTGATAAAAATCACCAAATATTAATTACACTTGTTACTTACCATTTTTATTTTTTTTTTTCTGCAGGTTTCATAATTCACAAATTCACCACATTAGTAACTCAAATTACTTAAGTAGTATAACTATATATAGCAGCATGGTTATATTGCATGTTTATATTGTCACAAAATGTATTATCATATAGCATTTTATATAAAACTGGTCAATTTTATTTGCATACATACACATTGATGTAAAGGGACATACACTATAAATGTCTTTACAAGATCTTGATTGCTTTGTGTCATTATAAAATGTAAAATATATTATCACTAAATCTAATCTGTTACATTCGACTATTTGACATGAATATATTATAGATATTAACACAATGATTTACAGTAAAGCTGCTTTATAACAATATGTATTGTGAAAAGCACTATATAAATAGTTCTTTCACTTGACTCCAGATGAATGGGAATACTAACAAATTGTATATCAAAGTATTGCAGACCCCTTTCTGAAAGCCTAAAACTGACTTTGTCAAAATAAATTTTGGGTGTGCCAGTTATGTACATGTATGTATAAACCTTTGTCGACAGCTGTTTCAAAGCTCCTGAGTTACTCTTAACAACATTTGATCAACATTCTTCAAACACACACATAGTCACACTTAGATACACATGCACACATCAGACATCTAATGCTTGCCTTTCTCGCTCCAACACAGTCATGCTTGATTTTCCTTCAGTATATTGGTCATGGCTTTCATCGACAACACAGGTGTGAGAAATCCCACACGTTAGCATTTGTCTTGGTAATCCATATAGGAAATTGAATTGGCCAGTGATGCTTGAGAACACATCAGTCTGAAATCCAGCCATGGTATAATTCCACTCGGCTCATACGGAGGGTCGTCATACAGCGATCAGAGGTCAACAGGAAACTAATTGAGGTCTCCTCACTCTGCCCTACTCTCCATGCCTCTGCAGACGTCTAATGGGCTGTACCAGGCCATTTTGGGACCAGAACTTTGATTCTGCTTTGATTTGTTGAGGTGACTGATGAAGGCACCAGTGGTTCAGGTGTTATAATGTCTGCTATGGTGTTTATGTAGTGACCCCTTGTCTCTGTGCCATTAAACCTGGGTAGATTTTTGCAATAAAAGAGACAATTCACACAACAATAAAAAATCTGTTATTATTTACTCACCATAATATTATTCCAAAGCTGACTTTCTTTCTTCTGTAGAACACAAACAACATATTTTGATGTCAAATGTTTTTGTCCTTACAGTGAGTCAATGGTGAGTCAAAGTCAATGGGGATTTAAAACAATATTGGACCCCATCTTATTTTGTCCTCCATAGAAGAAATAAAGTCATACAGGTTTGCAATAGCAAGATAGTGAATAAATGGTGACAGCATTTTCATTTTAGTTTGAAATATTACTTTAAAAGTTGGTGTTTGTCCTTTGTCCTGTCCTTTTGCCTTCATTTTCCCTTCTTCATTTTCAGAGCATCTTCACACATTTTTTGTTTTCTTTCTCTGCCATAAATGACCAGAAAAATGCATTTGACAGACTATAGTGGATTTACATTGCATTCAGGTTACACAATTGGTCAGTTTATGCATTCCTTGCAAATTCAACTCATGACCTTGGTGCTGCTATGAGCTACAGGAATTCTTTTGAAATTAAACAGTTTGACATAATACTGTATAAACATTTAATGTAAGTTTAATAGCTGGTTATTAAGTTCCAAAACCACTGCCAGTTATTAAACTTGCATTATATTTATATTTTCAGTGGATTTTTTACATCAGAATCCCATATACATGTAATGTGATATTCATAGTTTAAAATCATAAAATCTAGGATTTAATAACAAGAGTATTACATTATTTGAACAGGTTTGGACTGTGCTCTTCTGTTTGTAATACCTGTTGTCGTCATCTTTCTCACAATATTAAGCTCACCAAATACAAAGATCATGATTAAATCTATGAATATATTGGAACAAACATTCTCTGCCCTAAAGTTACAGAGCCAAGTGATATTTTGCTTTATAAACCAGTTCTCTCATAACCTAATCATTATTCAAAGAGTAAAACTCATTTTTGCCAAAATGAAGATAATTTCAAATCCATTTAAATTAAAGTCAGCCATTTTGAGAGTCGTCTCCAATTCCCTTATGCTTGACTCAATTTGTAATAACTTGCCTAACTTCACATGCTTTTGGGGGGATGCGTATCACATCAAATCTTGTCATTATTCAACTGAATATGATAATGTGCAGTTCTTCGCTCTTTCATCTGAGTGATGAAGTGTGGTTTTAGGGCTCTGTGACTTACACATCTGGAGGGAAGGCGATGCACTCTACCAAACTCAATTCATAGCTCTGACAATGTGCCTCAGACGTGTCACCTCAAGCTCTTTGGGAAGAGATAAAAATGATAATTGATTTCAATGAAGGTGGTTCATATTCCATCTTGGGTGCTGAAGAGGCAGCTTGTAAAACCGCAGGAGTGAGAAACTCATCTGTTTCTTTAACAAGCTGTACAAACCCTTCCACATGATTCACCGATGAAGGGAGTGTACCAAATACAAGTGTGCTGCCTATAAAAACAGCATTATAAACAACCAAAGACTACACAGCTACTTAAAAATGGAAGATCATGAAGCTAATTTACATTAAAAAAAATATAATATAAATATATTTCTATACATATTTGGTTCTGTACATCATTTGATTCTTTACATGACAAAGTATACTTTATATATTTTCATATATATAAGTTCAACTTCAAGTTCGATCTTAGTATGACTTTACTCTCGATTTCAAACTTTATCTCACAACTGAGTGGCCACTCAAATGAAACTGCTTTGCTGTCAGTCACTGAAGGTCTACAGATTGCGAAAATTGATTTCAAATAATCAGGTCTCATTCTGCTCTATCACCTTCAACGCCATAAACCATGAAATCCTTCAATCCACCCTCTCATTATTGGGCATCACAACTTCACTTACTACACAAGTATGTCTTTCAAGTTTGGGGTATTCAAAGCCAACGTGATCTCATAATAATTTGTATGTATTTTACGCAAAATGTGGTTCTACAAAACATACATTTACTTACATTTTTCAAGACACTAAAACGTACAATACTGACATATTTACAGCATCTATATGTACAAATACTTACGTATTTTTGTCATTTTAACGTACAAAACTGACATTTTGACGACATAATCCTTATGAATGTTGAAATCGCGCCATTAATTTCTAGTTTCAGTTGTCATACCAATGGCCTTATGTTTTCAATTGCATTATTAAATAGTTCAATCGTTTACTTAATATGAAATTATTACATTTCATACTGTTCTACACAATGATAAACAAGACTACACTTTAAACCCTTAAAATAAATACCATTTCTAACATTTTAATGTTTCATGAATGTAAAGTTTTTCCGTGGCAGCAGGACACAAAAGGCGTCTTCTCCTACATGCAGGCATGTAATCAGCTAGAGACAAAAAAGAAGGAAAATCTGACCACGTCCCAAGCCACGCCCACAAGCCACACCCACAGCACTTATTATATCTATACATATTATCACATTAAATTATATATCTTATATTATAATACATACTATTGTCCTGTAAAAATATAAAAAGCAGCATTTAATAATCATGATAACAATATAATACAACATTATAATAAAGTACATAAAAGTACATATAATATAGTATAGTAAAGTATATAGAATTGTTATTATTATTAAAGTACCTGCCAAAAGGAAACATTACATTTATAATTGGTTTTGAAATAAATATCTTCTATAACTATAAACATCTGCTCTTCAAGGTTGAATTTATTTGATCAAAAAAAAAAAAAAAAAAAAAAAATATATATATATATATATATATATATATATATATATAGAAAAATGTACAAATTAAAACAGTTTTTAATTTTAACATATTATAAAATGTAATGTTATTCCTGATGCAAAGCAGAACTTTCTTCATCATTTCAGATTTCAGTGTCACATGATCTTTTAGAAAGCATTACATTTTATTTGACTCTCAAGAAACATTGATAGATTTTTTGATAAATATAAAGTTAATGAACAACATTTATAATATATTTATCAATTTTTTTTTTTCATTTCTCTCTCTTTTTCAAATCATATACAAACGTTTGAGTGATAGCTACTGTTTCCACAAAAATATTAAGCAGCAAAACAGTTTTTTTTTTTTTTTTTAATAATGAGAAATGTGTCTTGAGCAGCAAATCAGCATATTAGAGAATAATTTCTGAAGGGTTATGTGACACTGAAACTTCACTTTGTAAACAACAGATTTATAAACGTTTCTGGTGACGAATGTTGCATTCCCAAATGCATATTTAAGCGTCTCGAACCAATAATAGACCAGTGAATCGAAACTAAAAACAGTACGGTAACAGCACACAGCAGACATGTAGCGCGTCAGACTGCAATCTATTATATAATTACAATACAACTTTTGCGATTTTTATGACAGCGCTACGCAATGTCAAATTCTCACCGCCATTCATAAAAAGTTACCAGTTCGACGCGTTTATTGTTTCTACTCGCTTGAATCATTTGAAAGCTTTTACCACTGTCCTGCAGATGGCGCCGCGAGCTCGTACAGCGCTTTCAGCACTCCGTCCATGACGTTTTAGAAAACAATCTTTTCGCAGTTTATTTAATTAGTTGCTAAAGGCCATTCGCGCGATTTCAATTCTACCCCCTCTAAAAAAAAAACCTCGGATCTACGCGAATCGCATGGGTCGTTCCTCAGAGGTCGGAAAATACGGAAATCCGTATTTATACGCAAAAATCACATCCCTGTACATGCTGTGACTAACAATGGGACCATAAAATACACACCGAACACGCATAATAATTATAGAATGATTCTTCAGAATCCATACGACTGCGAGGAACAGACCCAAATTCAAGCCTTTATCCGGCGATTTTCATCTCCATGCCGAGCAAAGAGTCCAAATAGCAACTGAAATAAGCCCGCGCTGAAGTGCATTTTAAAATTCAAATATTGCCGCATTTAGAAACAAATATGCGGCAATATTCAAATATTGCCGCATTTTACGGCAGGAAAATCGAACGCTCATTGGCTCTCGCATGCCTTCGTCACAGATTACGACATGAGCTGTTTGAATCTGGTTTGAAAGATGTGCAGGCGAAAAAAAAAAAAAAAAAAAAAAGATGTGCAGGCGCCTTCACGGAGCGGTCAGGATATTAATCTGGATAACATTTTAGCGATTAACAATTTAAATTCTGCTCTTAACCTCAAACAAGTTTACTGTAATCCACCAGAGAGGACTGCTGCTGCAAACGCGTCGTCATTTGGATAACTTTTGGTACGGCTGTTGACATTTTTGCAATAAATAAATTATTGTAATTGCACTTTTCTGTCTCTCATATTTTTCTTTAATGCTGTTCAGAGAGAGCTATGGTTAACGTTAGATTTAGAGGTAGGAGTGGGATCAGTGACTATGCTTTTTTAAATGCTATATTGTTACTAAAATGGTAATTTCCTTGCATATTTTGGTCAGTTACGTTTTCTATCATTTTATATTGCTATAAAATGGGTAGATTAAGTTTGGAGGTAGGTTAAGGGAGCTAAAAATAAATAAAAATTATTAAAATACATATTTTCTATAAAATTGGGTAGGTTTAGGTTTGTCTGTTACATAGGGATTACTGAAATGACATTAAGAAGTTTATTAAGTGAAATATATAAAATATTAAAAATCGAAATTAATACATAAAGCACTGTAAAACATTTTTTATTTTATTATTATTATTATTATTTTTATACAATGCTTTACTATACGTATCTTCCAACAGGTAATTGCAAGTTCTACACACACTTGTGGTCTTCACTCACACTTGGCCAAATACCTGAAATATGTCATATTAAATGTTAATTTTGGGGGCAAAAAAGATTCAGTGTAAATAAAATGTATACAACAATGTATAAAACACTGCTCACACAGAAGTCACTTTCAAACCAAGTCGATTTTACATGAATTTTGAAAATGAGAAAAATCTGCCTGGGGAACTTTTTTGTCGAAAACCCCAGTTGTATCGATTCCTGATGGAATGCAAAATTTTGTGAAGCATCAGTGTATGTTACCTCACATTTAGGATTCTGCCTTAGGCCTTGTAGAAATTGGGCAGCTAAACAGCTTGCTATTTTTTTTTTTTTTTGAAACAGCATATTGAGCAGCTTTTAGAAGGTTCCAGAAACCAAGGTGAAGAAATGAATCAACCACCCACAAGCCAGAGGCTTCCATGCCAGGTCAGAATTAATTTTGACACTCTGCGTGTCTGACAGAAGTGATTATTGCCCCGTTTTCACAAAGTCAGTCAAAGACAGCTCATGCACCCTCTGTGGTTGTTATGAAAGACCTGTCTTTTTTTTCTGTCTTTAATATTTCAATTGTAGTTTGCATTTTATTCATCAAACAAAGAGAAAAATGGCATGCATTGGGAAAAGGGATGCATCGAGCCGTCCCACAGCCTATGCAAAATGTATGCCATGAGCAGCACAGCATCGTACTGTTTTTCAATTGCCCCCAACAAATGTGGACCAATAAAGAAACAGAGTGGTTCAAAGGAAAAACTTTTTTTTTGTAGTAATCAAATATCCTCAGGTGCTACAGTGGAGAGGTGGCCAGAACAGGGAGAACCTAGATCGCACTGTAAGTGGAACACTGGCAACTAGCCTGATTTATGGCTCCTCTAGATATGATAGAGCGCTAGGGGGGAGCCTTTTGTAAGTGCATATTTTGCTCCAATTTATCACAGCACCTCCACCCTACAGTATACTCTTGAGTTTTGGGCAACTGCAAGAGGAGCCATTGATAAAACAAATCTTTTTTACTACACAGGCTCCCAAAAACAGATACACCCGAAGGCACTTTGTATTCTAAGGCGCTCCAGCCTGCATAGTTCATTCAAATGGAGTTACTAATGTAATGTTACAGAAATCTAAGCACCAGTATGCTAGTGAAATGCTGCTATACCTTTTGAACATTTCACATTTACTAATACAACTTTTGAATAACAACAGTGGCTGTAAGGAAATCAATTAACTGAATAGTTTAACCCCAAAATTTAAATGCACCATCATATTAGTTTGACCTTCTTTGCATATGACCTTCTTTCTATCTGTGAAGCACAAAATGAGATGCTTTAAAGGATTGTCACTTTGCTCTCTCCGTTAAAATGGATGTATACAGTAACCAAGGACTGTCAATTTTCAATATAAGTAGTCTCTATAATTAATGTTTTTTTTTTTTGTTTGTTTGTTTTTTTTTTTTTCATAATGCATAATGCATAATGCAACTCAAGTGCACTTTATCACAAAAGCTGCTATAGGGTTAGTGCCCTGATTCTAGGGTAAGTTTTACTGTGAACTACAGTACTGGCAAAGAGACTGTTTAAAGATAATCTTGCAAGTTAGTTTTAACAACATTCAATCCCATTGTATGGCCAAAAACACTTCTGAAGAAGGTTTGTAACTACAAGTAATGGAATGAGAGTAATGATGACTGACTTTTCAGCCTGATCTCATGGGAAAACATACAGTGCCGCTCAAAAGTTTGGGAAAATACTGGAGGAAAAAAAAAAAAAACCTGTAATATTGTGAAATATTTCAATTTAGAATAGCTGTTTTCTATGTGAATATATTTTAAAATTGAATTTGATACAAAGCTACATTTTCAGCATCACTACTCCAGTCTTCAGTGTCACATGATCCTAAACAAATAAAAAGTTGAAAAGAACAGTGTTTATTTATAATAGAAATCTTTTGTAGCAATATAAACTACCATCTAAAAGTTTGGGGTCAGTAAATTTTTATTCTTCCTTTTTTGAATAAAATAATACTTTTATTCATCAAGGCTCTGTTAAATTGATAAAAAGTGATAGCAAATACTTAGATTGTTAGAAAATATTTGTATTTTAAATAAATGCTGTGCTTTTTAACCTTTTTTTTTTTTTAAATCAAAAAAGAATCACAGGTTCAAAGAATCATGTGACACTGAAAACTGAAGTAATGGCTGATAAAAAATCAACTTTGCATCACAGGAATAAATTATGTTTTAAAATATATTAATATAGAACACCATTATTTTAAACTGTAATAATCTTTCACAATATTACTTTTTTCCCTGTGTTTTTTAATCAAGTAAATTCAGCCTTGATGAGCATATAAGAATTATTTAAAACGCATAAAAAATATCTATAGCCACCAATTCCCCGAAATCTCAAATACTAAACTACTGTGAGTTTGTGTTTGAATTTTCATTTTTGGATGAACTGGAAATTTGCTCTTCATGGGTTTATTACGTATTCAGAGGTGTCTTTATTATTCTACGCAGGCTTTTAGATGTTCATTTTTAGCATTCTGGAGATTTTGTGCTCATCGGTTTTCATAATTGACAACTATTTTGATTCAAAATTTTCTCTTTTAAATTCATTGAACAGCTGCAGAGCATTCAGAAGATTTGGCCATTTCATCAGCGAGGCAGTTTTCAGCCATTTGCACATTTTATTCCACCTCTTTTGCCCATTAATAAGAACATTGTGAAGAATTCACTGTGCACTGTTCTTTTCATTACTGCATGAAATGAAACTTCACTGTCTATTTCAAAAGCTTGTACATTCATTCTGAGTACAGTGTAGAGGCTCAGATTTACTGTGAATGATGTGTCGAATATTAATGAAGCCGATTCATTCCCCTGCACCACGCTTTCTGTTATCACTGGCCCCCACATATGAATAAAACAACCCAACTTTATTTTCCGTGGATGTAGGTCCAGAGAGGCTAGTACAAAAAAGAAAGAGCACAGCACAGATGCTTAGCTCAGATTCAACAGCTCCTCTGCCTCAGTAAGATAGATGCTAAAACATGGAAGAGGCCCCAGGCTGGGTCATAAAGCATTCTGTATGCTTATAGAAAGCTCATGTAACTCAGCTTGGTCATGTGTATCAAATGATTGAAAAACTGTCCATATATTCACATGCACACACACACAGGTGTTAAATCAAGGAGCAAGTGTCAGCTCTTAGAAGAAACATCCCAGGCGTGAGCATATTATGAGTAATGGGAGCCAATGAACCAGTGAGATGAACATTGAAATATGATAGGACATGGTGAAATGAGATATCATTTGGTATTTTTCATTGCAATGTAAGATTATTGTTGCTGTACTCATTTGTTCTTACCATAAGAAAACTCGAGCAAGCAAGTGTGGTAAGATATTTTATCCCTGAGCTATTTGTATGCTTTTACGTAATTAATTGGAAAATGTCCTTTCATGCAACTTTCTTTAAAAGAAAGTTCTTAAAGATAGTGTTTAATAATTAATTATTTTCAAGAAACAGTTTTTAATGAGTGTCTAGATGTAAGCAAGCAAGAAAAAAAAATCCATATGACTCACACTCTTCTGTCATACAAAGTCGTAAAAAGTCAACTTTGTTTGGCAAACAGACTTTCGTTTATATTTACATTTTAAATTTAAATTTGATTATTTAGTCAGTAATCTGAACCCCAGAAACAGATCAGAATCTGTGATTTCTGTTTTATGAATTAGATCAGATGATTCACAAGATCAGAGAGAGAGAGAGAGAGAGAGAGAGAGAGAGAGAGAGAGAGAGAGAGAGAGAGAGATTCATTCACAAAATACTCTGCTACCTCTTCTTATGACTTGTCCTTGGAGGGTTCATTATTTTTAATTATATTATAATATAATATAAGTAGATTATGACATACTATTTATACATTATGAGGCTGTATTCATATCCAAATTTGAATTAGAATTTTAATAAAAAATGCCATAATTTAGAAAGGTTTTAATTATCCTCAAAGTTAAAAACATTCAAAATGAGTTGAAACCAACACTGTATTACAACATTCCTGAATCTGACATGGCACTATAGCCATCACATATTTTTGATGCACTGCCTTATGTAACGTCGCAGGAAGTCTCAACTATAGACGTCAAATCTGATTTCAGCAATGCAAAGCTCACAGTAACCTTGTCTTAATTAAACAACCATACCATTAAACGGATTGTCTCTTTCATACCATAACAATTAGAATACTGCACGCAATTAGTCACTCTATTTCCGGGAATGATAACACCCGTATGGCAGGCCGTTAAAATCCCTGTGCTATGAGAGCATTAATGAGCTTGTCACGATGGAAGGGTTCAGACCAAATAAATGCGCCATACTCCCATCTAGCGGAGGAAAAGAAAATCGGTGGACACTTCATAATGATTTCATAACTTTATTTAATAACGTAGACAGACAAGATTGCATTAAACAATGCTCAATCAAACAGTGGTTATTGTACATTCGGTAATTAGAAATTACTTTTAATTCATGCGTTTTAAATTAAAGTCTGAATCCAGTATTGTGAAGATGCTTCTATTTTCTTTTTTGGTACTTTTTATGTTATTATTATAATCATTTTAATTATTACGAATGATAATATCGGAAAAATAAATAATAAAATAACTGAGAAATAAAAATCTAATTTTAATTTTCTAGTTGGTATGTCCCTCTTTTTCAAGCTAGCATGAGATCCACAGGTTTTTGCAAAGCTTGATGATCCATGTTATCCCGTAATTTATAATTTGACAACGTTCTGAAGGGTGATTTAATCTATCTATCTATCTATCTATCTATCTATCTATCTATCTATCTATCTATCTATCTATCTATCTATCTATCTGTCTGTCTGTCTGATATTATATTATGCAATTCTTACCTACCTTAGAAAAGCTTTCCAACAAAACTTAAAGCTCCTCATTTAAAAAACATTAAATATTTATATTCCCTTATTTCGTCATTCATTTCTTATCAATCGCAGATGAAATCCAGTTTCTTTTATAGTCCCATACAAGTGATTTATGTACATGTTTTATTGCTATGTTTAACTGTGATATTTAAAGATGACACTGACGTATTTTAGGATTGTGGTAAAACTGTTCAAATAAAATAAATCAATAGTGTATTGATCTACTAGTGTAATTAGTACAGCAATAGTTAATCATATCATCAGTTTATCATGATAAATGTACATTTCTTTATGGGAAAGCAAAATAAAAAGTGTGTCTGCGTTTGACGCATCTAAGCGCTTGATCCAATCGCTCTGTGACGTGGAATGACATAATTACAGAGGCTGTGAATGATTCTCTGAGTAGCTAAATTATTGGGAGGCGATGCTCGTCATACACAGATTTTCATTAAAAACTAATTACGGCGCAATGCTGCCATACGGAAGTGTCATCTCGGTCATTTCAGTGAGTTTCCTGCGCCGTAACGAGCCTCGACTCCAATCAAGGTAGTTTTAAGGGGCTTGAAACGCGTCCCTCATATTCGCGTGTAGCGACCTGCTGCTGCTGCTGACGTCATAAAGAGATGCAGAAGTGAGTTTCACAACCCGACAGAAAAAAAAAAAAAAATCGGAACGCCGTGGTGGCACGCGCACAGTGGGCTCGCGCACACGCGGCATTTGCAGCCTCAAATGAGCAGCTCGCGCTGAAAAGGCTCCCTCGTTTTGACTGGCTGCGCAGGTAAGACCCGCTCGATTTAGATAGACCACGTCCAAAAAAAGCAAAAAGTATTCTTAGGTAGCGAATATTAAAAACAAACTTCTGCTTATTATCGGCAGAAACGCGGTGAGCTATGGATTATGTTTGATTTTCAGCGCGCGCAGTTTGTCGTGTAAATATCTTGGCTTGTCGAAAAGTGGACATGTTAAATGTGTATGGGATTTGGTATTATACGACTGCTGAAGATAATTAAAAAGAGGATACTACACCTCTGCTCCGAGGTAGGCTATTGCATGCAGATACAAGGAGCCTTTGAGCAGCCCTGGAGAACTTGTTAGGCATACCAAGAAGCTCCACAAGAGGCGAATCTTTTTTGTTCCATTTAATGAGCTTACCAAGGAAATATTTTGTGGATGATTCGTCTTTAATATGCGGGAATTAAATAGCAACCTCAAAAGCTTTGATAAAAGCAAACACATCTTAATGCACAAGGAGAAGAAATGTAGACTGGACTAGCTCTTCATTCGTTTCCTGATTCAGCACCCCATTTGGAGAGAGAGTGAGGGTGCCGGAGTGAAGCAGAATCAACAGAAAACGGGATCTTTTCAGCCTAAATCATGATTTCACGGATACTCTACTTTTTTCTTTGGTCTGCGGCATTTCTACCCGAGCTGCAGTGCGCTTCTCAGAGAGCCGCGGACGCACTTACTACTTTTCCCACGTCCGCGTTCATCAACGGCACTGATAGAAAGGACTCCAACCAGACCTCCACCTCTCGGATCAAAAGGAAGACGCTCTCGGTGGATTTCGCCGTCCCGTCGCTGCTACGTTACTACTTGGCTCTGTTTATAAAGCGCCCGCTTAACGGAGACTGTCTGTCGTTTAACGGATGTTACACGGTGCGCGCGAACTTGCTCATGCGCTGCGTTCCGTTGCAAAAAACCATCGCCAGTTTGCTTGATGTAAAGTTGGCAGCGATGAACGTCAACAGATCCAGCACTGGACAGCTCCCGTATAGACAGAAGCGGCCCGTGCCGAAAGTTTTGAATTTGGGGTTGACCAACGCCAGTCGAAAGTCCAATCAAGTTGTGGTGGAGGTAAGCGAAGAGATGGTCAAAACGGGATGTGGCGGGCTGCATGTGTACGAGGACGCACCGGTTGTGTTCATGGAAATGGACCTAACGCGGATTTTGGAGTGGTGGCTGGGTGCGGAAGGAGGCCGGCTCAGGGTCCGAATCATGCCAGAGCGGAAAGTGCAGGTCCCGGGGAAAGAGGACAAGTACAGTGCTGCCATCAGAGCTTCGGACGCTCGCCTCTTCCTACACATAGCCTCGAGTGGTAAGATTTCAACTTTATAGTGTTCAATTTGCACAGTAATTACGTTGTAATTACACGCAGAGCCTTTGCTCAAGATTAAAGTTTGGAACTATTAAAGGTTGGGACCCACAGGTCAGTTTCTTTATTGTCAAATTTTGTCACTGCAATTATATAAACGTATTACACAGTTCTCTGAAACTTGATTCTTGTTGGCCAGTTAAAATATTCTGCAAATATTTATTAATAATAAATAGCAGTGTTGTGTAACTTCGCTGCCATAAATTTATTTGTTTGCCAAGTAGCTGTGCAATAAGTCTGATAATACAGTCAATATATTGCAATATATACAACATGGACACTATATGGTGAGAAAAGTTTGTTTACAGCAAAAAGTTTTCCACTGTGTTTTGGTTATGAGACTTGTCACCTCCCCTTTTGTACTGTTGCAATGTTATCAGTCTTGGTAATTCATTGGCTATTCAAAAGGGTGGCACTGCAACACCAGTAAAGACAAAACAGCATCACAGCATGCACAACAAGGGACACCTTTTGGAAAATTGCATAAGCTGACAGATGCAGAACCCATTTGATGGCTTTCCCCACTCCTCCTGTAAAATTAAAAACTGTTGACATGGAAAAAGGAAGCTTTTATTCATTACTTGATATTAGCAACTTTTTCCTGATTATTTTGCAGTGATGTTTGAACTATTGTTGTTGACAAATCAGTTTATCCTCTTTCTCCAAATGATCTGGAAGAAGAGTCTGCCCCAAATATGTTTTCAAAGACCGCTCAAAAGTATAAAGCACATAGACCTTAAGAGTTAAGCATTGTGTAGGCTTTTTGCAGTATACTGAAGATTCTTAAATACAGGCTTTAGTTCCAAATCATGGGCTATTTTGTCCAACAGCTGCTGACCCTCTCAGTTTTTATTGTGGTTGTGTTACTTTTGGGATGTTTTTCTTTTCTTCTTTTGCAGCTTTGCTACTATTTGCTTGTACTGTACTTTATCGTGTACTGTAAATAGTAATTTCTATCATCATTTCTGCATCATTTTGATTGTGACTCATTCTTTTATCACATTTCTTGTTCATCTCCTTTGAAAGCTTTTCAGTTCTTTGAGAGACAGTTTTGTGACACTCTTGACAAAATAAGATTATTTGGTGATTTTTATGTAGTTGCTTCTAGCTGAACTGAAGTTTCTGGTGCAGCCCACATATTGTGATTTCAATAGTCTCTGAAACCCTTCATCAGTGAATGATGCTATTCAAGGCTGGTTCAAATGAAATGTTCTATAACCACCCACCATCAACCCTCTCTGTCAAGATGTCCTTTTTAAGGACCAGATCAATGAAATCATGGCATTTTCACTACTCTCTTGTTTTCGGCATGAAGAGCAGTGACCTTATGTGCATTTTAAGTAGTGCATTTTTTTATATACCAATCATACTTTGATTGCAGCAAAGATAGCTGTAGAGACGCAAGTGCCTGTTGAGTTATTTATGAAATTAAAATGACTATAATCATGCCTAAAAAGAGGTAAACTTGCTTTTTTTGTGATATCACAATATTTTTAGGTTTAAATAACATGAATTGGATAAACCATCAAAAAGAAGATGAATTCAAAACCACATTGTGCCAGACTATAATGTGATCTTATTAGTACTCATCATAATTATGCATACGTAAAGTCTTTAAGTCTCTAAACTTTATTTTTCTCTTGTTAGACACAAAAACTTTTATGTATGCATAGCTATACATGTTGAATGTTAATGAGTCCTATGAGGTTTTTAGTGAATGAAATTCATAGGTATTAGTAATTATAATAACAATAAAATATGTCTGATGTCCTCATTAATTTAGCATAGTTAACACATTCCAGTTTATTTGGTGTGATTTTTAAACACATTGGCAGTGTTTCACTTATGTTTCATGCTTGTTGAGCTCTCATGATAATTAAATTCATCAATACAAAGAGTGCAAATTACTTTCATTAGTTCCATCTAGATTTCATTTATAAATAAATTTGCCATTAAAAAGGTCATTTACTTGTAAATGAGTCTGAGTGTTGAACTTTGTCACCTGCGGCGATGCCTTCTTAGAAATTCCAGCAAATTCATTTCCAAACCCTTCTTATAGGTTTCGTGAAAATATGCATGTCTCTAAAGTTAAAAGGCTTTACATTGTAGACAAAGTCAACACATTGATATTGTGCATTGCAGTGTTGTTCAGTTTCTGAACATACAGAAATGTACGTGTACGACATCTGAATATGAATGAGATCTACCTTCACATCTCCTGTGTGAGGGTAAAAGGTCTTGAACAGAAGGAAGTATGATCCGTGAACATCAAATAATCTGTTATAGGAGTATCAAAGGCTTGTTGTCTTTTGCGGAGTGGGCAGTCTAATCCTTCAAGACTCCCTAAGGCCGCTGGGACTTTCTCATCTGAGGGTCAGAAAAGTCATTAAGATTTCTCTCTCTCCCCAGGCCTGGTGCTTTGTGACATTGGCTGTCCTTTGCTGCTCTCAGCATTCTTCGTTACAATCAAAATTTCCTCTTCAAAAGCACACTATTCCATGTTCTTCACTTGTCCTCAGCTTTTATCTGTGGTATTTGATAAGCATACAACAAATTGTCTTATTTTAACCCAGGTTCATTGGGAAAAAAAATATGAAATGACTGCAAAATTATATTATGTTGCACACTTGCTCAAAGCACATTCTGTATTTTCCAAAATAGATAAACGTGAATGTGGCAATGTATTATTACAGTGGCTGTTGTCATGATCAAATCGTCAAATCACATTTGTGTCAGCGCCAATAGCTTTGTGGTTAGTGTGCTGACATATAACGTAACTGTGCTCACAGCGACCGAGTTAAATTCCTGTCTCAAGGTCTCCAGTGCTTTCCTGTCTGCTTTCTACTGTCCTATCCAATAAAAGCCTATAAATATAACTTAAATAAAAGTCACATTTAAAATTAGCATTCTACCTACACTAAACTCTACCTTATACCAGGTGAGCTACCGAGCAAGTTTACTATATCAGAATAGCCGTACATATGAAGGTAGTTATAAGACTTAAACATCAAAATGTATTAACTTACAACATGTTATGAGGAGACGAGGAATCAGCATCATTTTACTGTCATTATAGTGTTCATAGATTGTAGAGAGTTTTTGGAGTTTAGCAAAAATGTAGGTTGAGGCAGGTTTTCCAATTAGTCTAGATTGTAATGATTATAAATAGTTTTAGTATTAAGTAGTAATAGATATAATGTGCATAGTGCTTAGTAGAACATTTTATTTGGGTCTATTTATTTTATTGTTTATTTCAGTTGAAATATTAAGTTACTAAGCGACAACTCGGATATTCTAATTGACTAAACTAAAAATTTGTTTGTTAAACTTAACAGTTTTTTTTGATACTTGGCTGCCTTAAAATTGCAAATTGAATCAACTCAAATATCTAAGTTGTCACTTAGTAAAATGTAACATTTCAAGTTAACTAAACTTTTTTCAAGTTGACTGAACTTAAAATTTTAAGGCAGCCAGGTAACAAATTATTTTAAGTTGACTCAACAGATTGTTTTTTACAGTGTATACGCACTTTCATTTTTCTGTGGAACACTTTCTTTTGTCATATAATTTGTCATATCACGTTTTGTCACACAAAGTTTACAGTCACCACAATTTCTGTCTAATATCTTTGTTTCATGGAAAAACAATAATAGAATAAAATAAGGGTGAATATATGATGACTACACATTTACCTATTCTTTACATACTGTGAAATTCTCTTACTGGGTGTTCTGGAATCTTTTTGGCCCCCTGTTGGTAAACCTCTTTTAAACAGTTTGCTTTCCTCCTTTGAGTTGAGAAGATCAATAATTCACCTGCTTGGAACAGTTTATCTCTGAAACTGGAAAGTACACAGTCAGGAAAGTATTCTCTAATCTGTTTCAACAATGTTTATGTCTGTAATTTTTTTGGAGGGTAGAATACTTTCTCCATTTCCAGTTTAATGTGCAGAGACAACTATAAGTAAGCCATTCTCATAGATTGATTTCCCTAGAGACTGTAAACACTGTGGTTCTGTGGCACTTTCAACATTGTTCTGTTTGTCTGAGCAGTCAGACACAGTAATATAGTCCATCATCTATTGATATGACTTTGGGGTGGGACAGCTTGTCTGACTGAACAATGCACTTTTTTTTATTTATTTATTTTTTTGTTGGATGCACAATTTTGTTTTTTATATATTGGTGGAAAAAATGTCTCACAGAAGTTTTTATCATTCATGAGAAAAAAAAAAAAAAAAAAGCCCAAAATTGCTAATTATTACATGATGCTGCAAAGTATATAATTTTGAGTTTATGCTAATCTCTAATGTCTACTCGCATTCCGACATCAGTGATGCCTTTTTGGTGTTTGGAAGCTGAAAATGCTCATGGAAAACAAAATTATGACTGTTTTTTTATGATTATGAATAGACATCGGTACTTTATGGTGGTTTTAAAAATGTCATAGGACTAGATGTGCAGTAGCTAGCAGCATTTAAATGCTCAACACCACATTTTGGCTTTAGCCATATTTTGGCCAGTATTTCAGAGGCTGCCTTGACTTTTGTGCATTAAGCATCATGAATGGCTTAGGACATGCATTCCAGGATTTGTTTGAGAAACATAAGCCTATTATCTCTGCATATGAAAGACTTACAGATGAAAATGGTGCCTTGATGAAACAATCAGGAGAATGCAATTTTTGTCAGTGTGTTTTTATTTCCCTCAATGTCAACATCAATTGAGCTAACAGTGCTAATTATGCAGATTACAGCAAAACAACAATTTAGGGAGATTAGCATATTCACTTTTTATAGAAGTCTGTAGCTGTAAGGTTATGCATTTGAGACTTTGTATTTGTGATTGTCAGAATTTTGGGGGGAATTCTTAGGTAACCTTTAGCCAACATTTTGTCACTCAGACCTGCTCAAAAACTATATTTATATTCATCAAAAAAGCATACTTGAAAGTCACAGATTTCTGTGTCTCAGACATTTTGGTGCATCTTCATGCACACCTGCTCACCCACACAGATTTAATGCAGATTTTGCTTTGAAGCATGGTTAGTGTTCTCACAGGAGCCTCACTCATATTATGTGAAATGTTGTTTTCGGATTTGGTTGAAGTTCTTTCACAAGGTTGCTTGAAACCTGATGTTGCATGCAGGAAGGCTTTGGTTTATGGTTTAAAGGAAGTCGCAGAAATCCAGTGTAATCAAAGGCTTTACGTTTGGAGGCGTACGTGTGTCGAGGGTGTCGTCTCACCAGGTTGAATGCCTTGATGTAAGATCTCGAGGCGCATGGAGCATCCAGGCATCCTCTAATGAGAGGATAGTGCATGGAAGTAAGTGATAATCAATTGGCTCTTGACTTATCAAGCTTGTATCAATCAGACACTCATAGGGAAATCAATATAGAGTCAAATGGCACATGGATTCATTATTAATGTATTTTTTTATAAATCAATGAACTGGTGGCACACCTGTTTACAAAAAGGACATTGTTTCACCTTTACTCTCCCCTCCAGTCAATATTTCTATGTGTTTCAGTACGGTAAATCCACACAGTTTACCCTTATCCATACCTCTTTGTAGAAAATATGACTTTGTGTATGACAGCAGATTCAAAAATGTTTTGATTTCAACCCTCAAAAGCCTAAATTTAAGTATGTATTTCAATTAAAATTCCTATTCATTTAGATCAAACAGCTTTTAAAGCTGCAGTCCGTAAGTTCTGCCTCTTTGTCGCCATCTCTGTCTGAACACCTGCAATTGCAGTTAATTGCGCAATTATCTTCCATGCGTGGGTTGTGCTTCGGCACGGCTCCAGCGCGAATGAATCTAATGTTTCGGTAGCTGTCAGTCACTGCACCTTTGTGGATTTTCACTGTATTTAGGAATCACAGATTAACAGATTCAAATATATGGCCCAAATAAGAATTTTCATCAGATACTGTCATCTAAGAGTAATAGCAAGTCTAAAACTTTTGTTCTGACCAGCTGAGGAAAAATGCTACAGGTGTTTAAATCTGTTATGCTGTTCTCAAATGTTCATGCTAACAACATCAGCATTGTGTAACTATGTGTATGTATTGTGTAGCGTTTCTGTTTCTGTACAGTCTAATCTGTGATTGACATAAAATTCAAATTTCACAACAAGAAATGATTTTAGCCGAAAAAGCAAATCATTCTTCCTTAGGACAGGTGTTCTCTTTAAAATACAAAACTTGTGTAATCTGCAAACAGATGCATATTTAAAACTGGAGTAATCAAATTTCAGTCACTTGTGTTTCATAAACACATAAACTTTTTGGATTACAATCCGCAACCAAAAAAATAAGTTTACTTATTTATTTTTGTAGCATTCTCACATGCGATTATGTTACTAGCCAGGATGCCTTCTTTATGTTTACAGACGTGGTGTAATGACACAGTGGCATGCTTGAATTTCCTGTGAAAACCTACCTGTACCACTCAATTTAAAAACATTAGTATAAGCTAACCGTTGTGAATCGGGCTAAAGTAAGGTGACAGTTTTGAACACTGTCTGGTTATGTACTTGCTCAGAAAATTTTGTACCAAAAAAGTTATGGACTGCAGCTTTAACATAAACAAACTATTAAACTTCATGTGATGAATCAGTCATACATAAATTAACCAGTTAAGATTTCTGTAATATTTTTAATAAACTGAATGTGTTTAAAATACATGATAACCAGGTTTAGATATTTATCATCAAAAATCCAAATTGTTTCTGTCTAATACAGAGGTCTAATAGATTTTAACTAACTGAATACTGCTTTTTGCACAGCTAGCCATGTTTTAACCATGTTTATGCTTTTAAACTTAATTGATTTATTTGCTTGTACAGTTAAAACATTTATGTTGTTATAAAATGTATTTTAAAATATGATTATTTAAATCTAATAGATGCATATAGTTACTATGCCATGTTTTTTTTTTTTTTTTTTTTTTTTTTTAACCTGTTTCATTTATGTATGACTTGCAAATATGCGTCACATAAAGTTTATTATTCTATCTTTAAATTGATGAAAAGCTTGCAATTCAAAATAATTCAAATAATTTTTTAAGTGAAGGTTTAACAAGACAGGCTGTCTGAAGACATTCTGAATAAGTGGAATTAACAAGAAATGTTACTTTGGACTTAAAATGGCATGCAGGATTTCATTTAGAAGTGTCAGGGAATTGATTTGATGTCAAGGGGACTGACAAATAATCTGTAAATATATTCAGATATCTGCCAAAAAAAATCCTGGGATGATCTTAAAAACGCTGTCTAGTGCTGACACTGACATGAAATTGATCTAGAAATTGAATGTTTAAAGTATATGGAACAGCACTAGAGCGTCAAGGACACTGTGGTTGTATTCTAAACATTTTCTTACTTAATTTTAATTCAGAATAGCTTTTCCCACAACAAAAGTGTGTAGAGCTGAATTATGGACCAGGATCTCAGGAACTTCCCAAGACTACCAAAGAAAGTTGAACACTAGCCCCTGCAGTGCTATAGTGCAAGTTGTTTTAATGGAACCCAAGTTGCCATTTGGCGCAAATAGTGAGAGATGATCGCTAAGGCCCCCAGCTACCATTTTCACTTATTTGATTTCACACACTGCCCTTGTGAACACTCAACAGAAGTGTGAATAGGTTCTCTCAACTTGGAGAAACACCCACAACAAACAGTTTGTGACATTTTGCGTGACTGCACTTACTTAGTAAACTAACATTTTTATTTTTTTTCTTCTGATATTTGCGTTCTTTATTACTGACCAAATTCCCACTCTGTTCCCAAGAGGCACATTGAGCCAGTGCAAAAATTCAGTTATAGTTGCTTTCAATTTAAAGAGGTCCATCTTAGAAGGACTTTAATGTTTGGCTCAGCTAGCCATGCAGATAGATAAAAATCAATGCATCTTAATGAGCTGCCCTTCTAACCTGCCACCATCTATCTCCAATGCTAATGTGCACTGGTTCACTCTGAAGGGCCATCTGCAAATGGCCTCCACTGATGGCAAAATGTACATAGCTTCAAGCATGGGCAATGAAACTTCACTATAGAGTGCTAGAGGGATTGTATAAGACAAACATGAAAACAAGTTAGCAATTCCAATTCCATTGTCTCAAAGTCAATTAGGTCTGTGGTTAACAAGCTCAAGATATGTTAACTTTTATTCTATGACATGGAATGCATCACTAATATTCCTTTGTGGAAAAAAATGGTACTTGTCTTATTATTAATTATTGCGTTAAATTATTAACGCATTTAACGCCCTTGCCCCGCCCCAGACCTACGTGGGTCATCTGACATTTCACACAGTTGACTGATGACAAATATGAGGCAGGGCAATAACTCACTGTATGATAAAGCATAGAGAACGTAGTTAGAATGTCCCTAAAATTCAAGATATGGGGCAAAAATACCCCTGTTAGAGTTTTTGTTTTGTTTTGTTTTTGTTATGCACTATAAATCATGATTTTGCACTATTTCTGTAAGGGGTATGTTTAGGGTGGGGTTAAGTGTGGTCATTCATACGAATTACACCTAGTAAAATTACCATGAGATCGGTGTAAAAACTCATATGTCATTTCATGACGTCAGATTCAATGCAACACTGTCATTACTTTTACGCCTGCTAGAGGGCGTTTAACTTTAAAATGTAAAAATGGGTCGTATTTTCTTGAGGACAGTCTCCATCATTTACTCACCCTCATGGCCGAAAGGAGTACATGTAAACATTTTTATCAAACAAATTATTTCTTGCTGAAGCTACTTTTTGTAATGTATGTTTGATGCTTTACACAAAAATGACTTTATCTTTTAGGAGTATTTGATATGCAATTAATTTGCAATTAATTAGATTAATTGTCACATCATGTAATTATTAGATAAAAAAATTCAATCGTTTACCAGCCCTAATTACCGTATTGCGTTACTCCCTAAAAAAAGTAACTATTTACTATTTACTTTTTATGGAAAGTAATGCATTACATTACTTTTGTGTTACTTTTAGATACTTTACAAAGATAATTTACAGAGTCTGTACAGTAGAACTATAGGAGAAGGAAGTTCAACACTCTTCAGCAATGAGAAAAATGAAGAAAAAATGTTAATCTAAAATAAGTTTTGCTTATTAGTATGGTTGAATTATGCATTGCTTTACTAGTTACTTGAAAAAAATATATAAATATATAAAAAAAACTTAATCCCAACACTGGTTTGTTTATGGACTACAATTAACCTACAATTAACTTTTTAATGATTATGATGATTGTATTTTAGTGTAGGCTTCAAAATTCATAAAAGTTGTGTTTATTTGTGAAGATTATGATTAGTGGTCAACAGGGGCGGATTAAAGTGGTCATGAATAAAGCGCGGCATAATTTTAAATCATGACATTAAAGTTTGTATATCAGGCATCTCCAGTCAAGCTGAACTTTCCTCCTGCCAGCGTTTAATTTGCATGGACCAACCGTCAAGCAGAGAACACACAATCAGGAAGTATACAAATGCAAAGATCGCACAGCTGAATTCATGGTTTGTGAAATGAAATGTTCATTAGTCATTCAAACAATTGTTTCAACGATATGTATGCGTATTTACTGAATGTTGACAGCAAACGAGAAAGTATTATAATGTTTGTCTTTCTAATACTACTACAAAAAAAAAAAAAAGCAATTGTTATAATACTTTTTTTAATATAAATTTGAATTCCTTTGTTTAACAGTTCTGTCTGATTATTAGACTTCTATCCGTATTAGACAGAACTGTAAAACGACAACAGCAAACAAGAGGAAGAATTTGGCACTGCCATTGAAGCCGTTTCCAGCGCCATCAAAATAAAAGTTCCGTCAACAGAAAAACGTATTGGCTGATGCCAAAATTTGAAAAATTATATATCGGTCGACCACTAATTATCATTGTCACACTTTAGTTTTGG
This sequence comes from Cirrhinus molitorella, assembly GCA_033026305.1. NCBI lineage: Eukaryota > Metazoa > Chordata > Actinopteri > Cypriniformes > Cyprinidae > Cirrhinus > Cirrhinus molitorella. The sequence goes on from CM065135.1 coordinate 13,009,480, forward strand.
GGTCCACTTCTCACTATTAACTAACTATTAACTATGATTTTTCCCTTTTATAAACTTTTTTATTTATTTATTTTTTTTTTTTTTCGGTATTGGGTTGGAATAAGAGATCTAAAATATCGTCATGCAGAATAAGACAAAATGTGCTTTACAAGCACTTATAAATAGCCAGTATGCTAGTAATATGCATGCAAATAGGCAACTAGTTAAAAGTATGAATTAGTCATTTTTTGTGGTTTGATTCTTGATGTTTACTTATAATGTTAGTATTTTTTTATTTTTTTGCAATAAAATAAATAAATAAATAATAATAATAATAATAATAATATTAAATACATACAAGTAATAATAAATAAATACATACATATGTGGGAAAATTATTATTTTCAACTCTCATTCTGACCCTCTGTCTAAAATTAGCAGCTTTTAAGAGGCATGTCCTTGAAAGGCTTCTTAGTAATCGGCCACTGTTATGACTGGCTGACATCATTGCATATGAAACAGTGTCAGTGGATATTGCTATTGCATTGTTTTGACAACAGTGACATTCTATATGACATGACATTCTATGACATGAAATAATAACCCTTTATGATTAAAAAAAAGGGAATTTCCTACAAGCATTATGAAATAATTTACTTACGGTTTGTGATGCAGCTGCAGTCAGATTTAGTACTGCTTCATCTTCAAATGTTTCTTTGTGAACTCTCCATGACACTGTGCCTGGATTACAAAATAAAATGCTCCAAAGTCCAATCAATCCTTTGACACGATTCGGGGTGCAATATTTCTCATTACAAAATAAACTATCCACTTGTATCCACTTGTTCCTTGCGCTGGGATCCTTCTGTTAGCTGTACAAAGCCGTGAATGAGCTGTTTAAATTAATTGCGTCAAAGCGAATGTTCTTTCACTTCATTTGTCTAATTGACAACAGAGTTAAGCTTGTGGACTGTGTCAGAAAGCAAAAAAAATCTGTTTACTGTATCCAATGTACAGTGTACTGTATAGTGTATCCAGACAAGTTAGTGGCAGTGATTGTCATTTTTATTTGATTTTGACACAATATGACCCTGGCATTCAGTGTGTTCAAGTGATCAGCTGTTAAGCTACTGAACACCAGTGGGTAAGGCCTATGGTGAGAAGATGACTATTCATTGATGCCTTGCTCTGGAGGCAGTGTTTATTTATTTTTTACTTTAAAAAAACAGGGTGATGCTAACTTCCAAGTTGGCCCACAAAAACACATTATTACTACAGTGTTATATTAGAGAACCTTGCTACTCTTGACCATACATAAGATAATCGCAAGTAATAGATTTTTGAATGTAAACATTTAATTATCATAATTAATAGAAGATAATTTAATTCATGATTAGTTATTTTAATAATTATTACAAGGTGTCTTTGATGACTTCAAATGGTTTTAGTGTTTCTCTGGGGTTTGGAGAATGAAATCTAGATTTGGCATTGTTCTCATACTCAATGGCTAATGCATACTCACATTCCCTAATCCTCTAGTTATAAATGTTGCATATATTCCCCCAAACCCATGAGTTTTTGATTAATTGCTTTGTGCATGAGTTGCATGAGCATCTTTGTTCAGCTTAGAACCAAATAAGAAAAGGCATATTGAGTTGAATCTTCTTGTGCTCGCTTTGTGATTTTTTTATTAAGCAACTACTTGTAAGAGCGTGTGTACATGTGTGCGGAAGAACATACCATTTGATGCGGCAAGGTGATTTTAAAGTCTCTAGTGCAATGTTGCTGCATTATAAGTAGGTATCAGCACACTTCTCATTGGAATGCAGAGTGCAATCAAGTATCACTCAACATAAAATGACCTCACTGACTAATACAGTGCTCTTACATAAGGATAAGGTGATTATGTGCTTGTGTTATACTTCCTATATACATTCATTAGGCATACCCAGTTTTTAGGCAAGTTTTGTTAATTATGCATGCTCTTTTAAAGGACTCTATTTCATAAACTAGAATTATAATTAGCAAACTGCAGTGAAGGGTGGATGACATTTTTTTCCTGACAATAATAACATTCTCATAGTAACAGTAACCATTGGTGAGAGATTTTAACAATGCTAAATTTAAGAATATCTTCCTCATTAATGAGAAACTTGGCAAGTAGCTAGAGAATGGAAAGAATTTATGATTATGTATCTACAGCTGAAACTTTCTGAGACATCACATATTATAAATATAATAATTATTTATAATATTTAAATAATAAATTACAATAAATTAATCCGGTAGAATGATTGAGTGGATATTTAGAGAATATTCATCATTGAACATCATTAAATAAATAATTGATGATTCACAGTAGGATTAAATTTGCTATCAGTGCAAAAACATCTTGACATTTCAGTCTCAAAACATGAAAACTAATATTTAAACCAGACTTTAAATTCTAATTGGATTAACCAAAAATCGTAGCTGTGATATGCACACACTTGTGATTTTATGTTTCACATGAGTTGAATGATAAAGTGTTGCCTTCTATTTTAATGCAAAGCATTGTGATGTTGCTTGGCAACAACTAAACTGCTTCTGATTTTGTTTAACAAAACCTCTTAATAACAAGTTCTTCCTCGTCTTGACTTGTTTGGGACACGTTCCATTATGTATTTTAATGGTTGTTCATCACTCTAACATGCAAATAATGTAAAATGATGTTCCCCTCTGTAGAAATAAATCTTCTTCTGTATAGTAAAATCTCTTCCAGTTGACACATTGGTACCGCCGCACATTACGTAATACCCAGTCTTAAAATAATACTAATACTACTAATAATTAATTAATAAATTTAATACAGTACATAAACATCAAGACATTTACATTCATGGTAGAAATACTCAACCTCAGCCATTTTTATTTTGTAAGATTTCTTTTAAAATGCCCTCTGGTATCATGATGCGATTTTATATTGTTTATTATTTATTTTTTTTTAATGTGATATTTTTTTTTTAATAAGATTATACCCCCATCAGGCAGGCATTCCCATACTTTTAAATGAAGAAAATTTCCACCTATTCCAATGTCCACTTCAATTTCAGAGGAATTTAGCCATGAGGGTAATTCTGATTGGTTAGTCATAGTGATGTAACTTGCAATCATACTGAAAGTTGCTATTACAACTGACAAACCTCAGACGAAAACTTGTTAAAGCTAAATTTTTGTGAACAAATTGAGACTTTGAGCCATTAAAGAGCTGTGTGAGTTTTGCAAGCCATGAAGTGTCAAGGGTTTACAGAATGCCAGAGGCAAGTGTTGCACTTACTTCAGAATAAGAAGAGATAATTCTGAAACTCCATCTTTGAAATTAGTATGATGAATGTAAAGCTTCGTAGCATGCTGTAAAATTATTAAATGTTCTCAAACTCTATGATTGGGTCTGACTTGATTGCACAAGTGTTGAGAACACCACCAAACACAATGCTACTCCCGTTTTGACTTTTAGTAGTCTAAAATATGGCTTTCAAAGACCTTGAATTCGAGACTGTCCTCAAAGAAAATACGACCCAGTTGTACGTTTTTGAATCGACCAAATACGACCCATGTTTACGTTTTAAAGTTAAGCGCCCTCTAGTGGTCTTAAAAATAATGACAGTGTCGCGTTGGATCTGACGTCATGGAATGACGTATGAGTTTTTATACCGGTCTCACGGTAATTTAAACGTGTTTTACTAGGTGTAATTCATATAAATGACCACACCTAACCCCACCCTAAACCTACCCCTTACAGAAATAGTGCAAAATAATGATTTCTAGTGCATATTCCAAAAAAAAACATACAATGAAAACATATGCGTTCTCTGGTATCGAACCTGTGTTCAGATGATTATACCACTTCGCAGTGCAACACGCTACTAATTGACCTACACATAATGCTAAGGTTGAATTAGATACCTGTTACTGATAAGGGAGCAAATGTTGAATACGCTCTATAGAGACGTATTTGATGTTGAATACGCTCTATAGAGACGTATTTGAGGATTTGTGAAAACGACTTACGTCGGTCATATAAATTGGAGGACATGTTGTTGAATTCACAGTTTTTAGAATTTCAAAGTGACATGTTTAGTGGGTGGCACTAAAACAAGTGGTCAATATGTGACCATGGCCATATTTTATTACATTGTTACAGGCACGTTTTGCTGTGTTTTATTACATTGCTTCAAGTGCTATTCAGAATTGTGTCGCTAAAAGGTTAGTGCTCTATCATAGTAGAAGATAACATAACATACCAAACCCAACCCCCTAAGCCTACCCGATAGTTTTAATGAAAAAAAAAAGTTAAATAAAAATGCATTCACAGATGTAACAGGGCTGTTTTAACTTCCTTATATGCAGATATTTTAACAAAACATAGATTTGCAGAAATGTAAGTAGAGACACATATTTCCAATGAACCTGGGTAGCAATTTACACTTTGCATGTTGACAAAATTAACTTTTAGTATATATACACTTGTAAAACATTTAACTGAATAGCAAGTAGCAAAGTAGCAAGTTCATGGGTGTTACCTAACTAAAAACTATTGGCTTTATTGATTGATTATTGCATTGATTCAGTATGACTTATTTTTGAAATATGAAATATTTCAACAGGACAGAAAACTGCACTTGTCAATTGATTTCATGGCCTATACTGTATGTTGGTTCACTAAGAGTGTAACAATAAGAAATGAGAAAACTGCAATTTCAGACAAGAAAGCAAGCTCAGTAACTTGGCAGATGATGCAACACTTCCAGTTATTGAAGTTCAGCCTTCGAGACTTTTAGAGCAAGAGAAGACGACACCAGCACTTTGATGTGTGCTGCTGTATAACGCGAAAAAGCAAAATGACTGCTTCAGGACTCTTTACACAGCATTAATTGGTGAATCATTTATGAATATATTATACTAGACTAGTCTGTATAAACCTAGCAGTCTGATCTGAGGCAGCTGAGAGTGTCAAATGTTGCTTTGATTAAAATATGAAAGACCATGTACACTGAATAAAATAAAATAAATAATAACTTAAAATGGTCTCAATTATGATGGTCTCAACATCTTAAGTAAATGGTTTTTTGCAAGTCAAAAATATGATAATTATTTAACCTCACTGAATCCAACTAAATACACTGATGTATACTCATTTTAAACTACTTTTGTATGCATTAAATCAGATAGAAGTAGCTATTTTAAGAGAACAGTTGCAAGTTACCACTTTTTCACAGTGATGTGTAAAAAGTAAATATGTTAAAGCAACTGATGTAAACTTAAATGTAGCCTGAAACCAGACAACTTGTTGGCTCCGTCAGGCACAGGTTGGGTTAGACCAGGTTAGACCTCTAGATGTTAAAAACAGCCATACTTAAACTCATTTCTATGTGACGGGCATGTTGAGCGGATAACTTTCTTGACAACTTCTGAGTCAGCTCAACCCTCGAATGAAAGAAAGAGCAAGGGAGTGAGATGTGAAGAGAAGAGACAGAAAGATAAAGAATTAGTGCTGACTTAAGGCGAATCTGCGGGAAAATGACATCCACCACAGGATATCAACTGCCAGTGCAATTCTAATCCAGAAGAGATACGAGTCAGACTCTGAATGGGAATGGAACAAGCTGTTATTTCATATCTGTTTGGCTTCGGTTATTGCTGAGATGCGTGTGTAAGTAATTGATTTGTATGCTTGGAGTGGGCCAAGTGGTTTCTTTTAGCATACAGAATTACAGCCAAGTTCAGGATGTAGTGCACATGACGCCAAAGGATTACGCACTGATTTGCCTTGCTTCTTATCCTGTATTTGTATTTATTTATATATTTATTTCATTTGCTGGATTTACAGTTGGAATTTTCTTATTGTTTTGACAAGCGTAAAAAAAATAACTGCTTCTAAGGTCTTTTTGGAAGGGTCTTGTATTTATTTGTGAGTTTGTATGCATATTTGTTTGTATGTATGCATGTAACATTTTCAGCTGATCATTTATACTCATCCTTCTGTCATTATAAAATCACCAATGACAAGCTTCAGTTTAATTACTGTAAAAATGTTGTGGGGTATAACCATCCAACACCTTAAATGGCTCCTATTGTACAAATGTAGTAAAAAATCCTACTAAAAATGTTAGAAATCATGTACAGTTGTGTTATATTGCAAAACATGTTTGTTGCTATTGAGGTGGGAGAAATTATTATTATTAGACGTTATTATTTTTAACATAAGTACAATGTAAAAACATGCACACAGTAAAATGCATTGTATCAAATTATTAATTTAAATGTTAGTTTATAGTAGTTACATACTACTATGTACTAACATTAAATAATATACAGGCAAAATATAGGCAAAAAGAATAAGGTATAAAAACTTTTCAAATCAGTCATTACCAATGTCTACACAATATCACATTTAGCACCCTAAGCTAACTTTGACTTGAGTCCAAAGTGCCAGACGCCATTGAATGTGAGCATTTGCCCACTTAAGTTGATAACTACGACAAACTGCAGTCAGGTCAAGACGTAATGAGGACAACAAGCATGCAGATGAGCTTTCCTGAGATGGTTTCTGACAGTTTATGCAGAAATTCTTTGGTTATGCAAACCAATTGTTGCAGCAGCTGTCTAGGTGGCTGGTCTCAGACAATTTTGGAGGTGAAGATGTTGGATGTGGAGGTCTGCGGTTGTGAGGCCGGTTGGATGTACTGCCAAATTCTCTGAAACGCCTTTGGAGACGGCTTATGGTAGAAAAATGAACATTCAATTGACGGACAAAAGCTCTGGTGGACATTCCTGCAGTCAGTATGTCAATTGCACACTCCCTCAAAATTGCGACGTCTGTGGCATTGTGCTGTGTGATAAAACTGCACATTGGCTGGCCTTTTATTTTGGCCAGCCTAAGGCACACCTGTGCAATAATCATGCTGCCTAATCAGCATCTTGATATGCCACACCTCTGAGGTGGATGGATTATCTCGGCAAAGGAGAAGTGCTCACTAACACAGATTTAGAGAGATTTGTGAACTGAGAGAAATAGCCCTTTTGTGTACACAGAAAAAGTCTTAGATCTTTGAGTTCAGCTCATGAAAAATGGGGGAAAAACAAAAGTCATAATTATATAAAAAATCATAATTATAATATCATACAATTTTTAGATTTACTTTTTAATAATTTAATTTTTCACAAAAGTTTTTTATTACTATTATTATTATTTTTATTATGATATCAGGACACTTTTGTCAGATGTTAAAAACGTTCTCATCCTAGATGATTCATTTTGTATTTGTGTATAAATAAAAAAAAAAAAAAAAACACACACACAGTGAGACTGAGGGTTCTTTCACACTAGCACTTTTGGAACGCACCTGGGTTCGATTGACGCCAGAGTTTGGTACGTTTAGATGATGTCAATGCTGTCTTCCGAACTCGGGTGCACACCCGCGAACCGTACCCGAGTCTGCTTAAAAAAGATGTTTTGGGGTACGGTTCATGTGAACTCCAGTACGGTTCGCTGCTGATATGAAAGCAATCAGACCAAATTGCGGTGAACCACTATTAATGATGTATTATTTGATAAAAATGTGTCTTTATGTGTGTGTTTCACTCACTTTCCTGATGAACGTGACTGCAGCGCTGCAAGTAGAGAGCTGTATATATCATTATGTTCGTCTTCAGCGATCTTTAGAGCTGTCATAAACCCGGTTCCTGTGGTCCTCTCCGATCGCCGTCAGCGGGAGCTCTCTCCCGAGTTTTAATCCACCCGAACTCCATTTCCCAGCGACCCCCTGCCTGGGCTGACTTCCTTCCTGCGGCCATCTTGGATCGCGGTTCCGGATAAATAGCGGCCATTTACCTTAGATCCCCGCGAAGTTTTGTATTGCCCCGGCCTGCAGCTCTGAGCGTTTTATTCCCTGTGATTCCCTTATTGTTAGCGAACTGCACTGTTTTCTATTGTTGATGTTTATCTGGATTACCCCGACCTCTCGCCTGTTGAACGGATTACTCTCGCTAGCTGCCAGCCCCGGACTTTGCACGGACTTTGTTTACGGTTTGACTTTGCCTACGTTACTGTTGTTTACCCCTGATTGTTTGGCTGTCTCACCACGATTATTGTGAATAAACGATCGCAAATGGATCCCAATTCTGCCGACTCAGCGTCGTCACAAGAGCATATGCAGTATATTTGTAAGACAGATGTTAGGTGCTGTTATGTACTAAAGTTTTGAAAAACAAAACTAACGTTTCAAAAACTAAATATATATATATATATATATATATATATATATATACAGTTGAAGACAAAATTAGCCCCTTATAAAATATTTCAATATTTTTTTTAAATAACTCCCAAGTGTTGTTTAACAGAAAGACGATTTTATCAACACAGCATTTTTAAACATAATACTTTATTCAGGAAGCTTTTTAGGGTTTGTAATACAAATATAAATAAATGTATAATCAAGAATTTAAAGAAGTCTACTGGTCAAAATTATTAGCCCTCTGATGTTAATAGTCAATAGTGTATACCTTTTGCTTGATAACAGCCTTTAGTCGTTTGCTGTAGTTCTCAACAAGTTTCAAGCAAGTCTCCTGAGAAATGACAGCCCATTCTTCCTTAGCAAATCTCTCAAGCTCCTCCAGATTTGTTGATCAAAATCTTCTTATAGTCTTCCTTTTTCATGTTTCCTTCAACCCTGACCAAACGCACTTCCTTCCCAGTTCCAAACGCACTGAAACATCCCCACAGCATTATACTCCCACCACCATGTTTCACTGTGGGAATGGTGTTCTTGGGGTTGAATGCCTCTCCCTTCTTTCTCCAAATATAGGCAACATCTATATGGCCAAAAAGCTCTAGTTTTGTCTCATCTGAAGGACACGTTTCCAGTATGCATCACATTCCCCCAGGATGTCCTTAGCGAACTTCATTCTAGCTTGGAGGTGTCTCTTCTTCAAAAGTGGAGTCTTTCTTGGTCGGCAACCTCGCAGTTCATTCCTGTGCAGGGCTTTAGGTGACTGTCTTTGTTGAGACAAACTTCTTGATAATGCATCTCACTGCAGTTCTTGACACTTGAAAATGCTTTGATAAACGCGTTTATCCTTCTCCATCTTTATAAGAATTAACAATTCTTTCTCTCAAGTCCAAACTATTTTTTTTGTCTTTGCCATGATGACAGTGCATATTATTTTACTAGTTGTTTCGCAAGATACTAATCCTCAGCTTAAAGAACAATTTAAAGGCTTAACTAGGTTAATTAGGTTAATCAGGCAAATTAGGTTATTTGGCAAGTCATTGGACAACAGTGATTTGTTCTATAGCTAATCAAACTAATAATTTCTTAAGGGGGCTAATATATACACTACCGTTCAAAAGTTTGGGGTCAGTAAATGTTTATTCATTCTTTTTTTTTTTTTGAAAGAAATGAATAAATTGTTACATTAATAAAACGTGACATAATAGATTTACATTGCTAGAAAAGATTTATAGTTTGAATAAATGTTGTTATTGAAAAAAAAAACATTGGCGGCACAACTGCTTCCAAAACTGATAATTCTACTAATAATTCAGAATATCAGAATGATTTCTGAGAGATCGTGTGACACTTAAGCCTGGGAAAAAAAAAAAAAAAAATGAAAAATCAGCATTGCATCACAGGAATAAATTATATTTTAAAGTATATGAAAATAAAAACCATTATCTTCTATTGTAATAACATTTTGTAATATTACTGTTTATTTTCTGTATTTTTGATAAAATAAATGCAGCCTTGACTTCATTAAAAAAAAAATTGCAAGTCTTACTGACCCCAAACTGTTGAACAGTAGTGTATATATATATATATATATTTGCCGCCTTCTCCTGCTCCATCATTACTAAGCAACGGGTTAAACAGCTGTTGGCATGATGACGCAAACAAACCACGGTTCGGACCCAAATAAAATAATATAAACACAGTTCAGCGGGGGCATGGGGAGGGGGGAGCAATCAAACTCAGGTTCGGACCAAATGTGAAAGCACCCTGAAAAACTAAAGAAATAGTGCACAGAATACCCAGGCTGCTCTTAACTATACACTGAAGGTAAACTGGAGGTTAAGTAGATGATGGCAGAGTTTAAGCTTCTAAAAAGGGGCCTACTATCCCTTTAAAATTGCTAACAGTCAAGGAGAGTGCTAAGTCACCTTTCTCCTTTTCATGCTGACAGTGAATGAGTACTTCATTAGAGTGGAGCTCTAAGTTGGAGCTCAGAGAAAAGTAAAAAATGTGGGTTGGATCAGCGTGTGGCATTAAGACCAAGAACCTGCCTTCTGATTAACTGTCGAGAGAGTGAGGTATGTTGCTGAATGCTGTTGATTTGACACACAGCTGTTAACCCTTACAAACGACTGGCCCCTTTCTGTGTCACCACATTTAACATCAGGTTGATTAGGGCTCGTGCTGTTCATTTGTATAATAAACCCCCATGTAACCAGCAGAGGCCATAATCCTTCCCTCTCATTCATACAGTTATTGTATCCAAGATATAGCCTAAGCAGATTTTAAAAGGAGGAAACACTGTTAAAGAAAAAGTTCACCCACCAAAATAAATCAATAAATAGTTATTATTTACTCACTCTTATGTCATTCTGAGCCATTATTTCTTTCATGGAACACAAAAGGTGGAGCTGTCGAGCTCTGAAATGACAAAAAAAGCACCGCACCATAGAAATAGTCCATACTACTCATGAACTATATTTCACGTCTTTTGACACCATTAGAAAACTGTGAGGAGTGTGAGGAATAGACCTAAATGTAAGTTGCTATTTGCCAAAAGTCATGACATCTGCTTTAGCTGCCTTTGGCACCTTCATGAATAATGAGAGAAATAGCAGTTCATCAATTAATCATTATTTTGTGTCTGAGCGTTTTTAATAAATCTGTTAAACCACAGTTCCAACGAACATTTGCAAAGCAAACAGCCTGCAGAGTGTGACGCAAGACTGAAGCCACAACTGAATCAGTGGCATTTGCGAATAAAACAAAACAACGGAGAACAAAAATAGCCTCATATGTCCTCAGATGCCGTTATTTAGTTCAACAATTTGGTGTTAATTTCCATGTTAATTATTACTTTGATATCTATATGATGTCATTATGACAGTTCTGTATGCACCTTGTTGGGTCATTGACAGATGTACAATGAAGTTACTAAAGTTTTAGAAAATAGTTGTGACTTAGTTCATTTCTCAATCATTGCATCATACTATAATAGTTAATCAGTGAGTTTTGTTGTTTGTATGGGAAATACAGCCCTTAAATGATTCATGAATCAGACAAATAAGTCAAGGAATTGGAAAAAAAAGCCCTAAATAACAACATAATAACAACATTTCAGTCTGTTCACATGGTGTCAGAAGATTTTGTAATCTTTTAGTTTTTTAATGTTCAATTATGTTGGAATTTAGTGTGATGATGTGCGTAAAGACGCTTTACTTAAAGGGGTTGGATTGTTGGATTGGATTGTTTACCCAAAAATGAGAATTCTGTCACTGTTTACTCACCTTCACATTGTTCCAAACCTGTAAAAATGCTGAACACAAAAGAAGATATTTCAAAGAATGTTGGTAACCAACATAACAGTTAACCACTGACTTCCACAGTATTTTTTTATTTTATTTTTTTCCTCATAGGCCTACCATAAAAGTCAATGGCTGCCAGCAACTCTTTGGTTACCAACATTATTTAAATAATTTTCTTTTGCATTCAAGAGCTGGAATTCATACAAGTTTGTAACAACTCAAGTAAAGGGTAATTTTTCATGTTTGGGTGATCTCTTTAAAGAGCAGACTTAGAATTTAACATGCTAATATATGGTTTTGCTTGCTAACAGGGAACTATATCGACCTTTTTCTTCCCGTAAGACTGGTTGCTTAATTATTTTTTGGGAGTATCTCTACTTAAATGTATGCTTTTACTCTGAAGAGTATTCATTACTTACTACAAAATATAGTCAGAAGAACACAGACTGCAAGAATGCAGGTGAGGAGTTAGACTCCTAAAAAAATTAAGTGCTTTCATTTTTCACTCAAGTTACAGCTGTGTTGTGCAAAATGCAGTATATCTTCAGCCATAATTTGGTAAGTGTTGTTGTAAAGATTTGCGATCTGACATTACAGAGTATATCACAAAAGCACACAGAGTGGTCGCGTACACTGCGTGATTTAATCTATCATCAAAATTCAAGGCATTCTAAATTGTAGGCAGCAAAAAAGCTTCTGTATGTCTTTTTTATTATTTAATATAGTTAATCAATATTACATGAAGGGTTCAGTTTTTCTTTAGATATCAGCATGATAACAAATGTAATGTAAGGACTGTGTTTCCCTACTGAATGAATCTGCTTTTTGAACGAATCGGTTGAACGAATGATTCAATGACTTACACATTAACACTATCAAATGCCACAATATGGAATAACAATCTAAATGCCACTTCAGATGCAGATTCCAAAATTTTTTATTATGTTGTACTAACAGATACTAAGTACCAGATGAAGTGACTCTTATGCTTACCCAAAGACACAAAATGGAAGAAATATTCTAATGTAGTTATAGGCAGCTCTTGACCACATTACATGTCTATATCACTTCCCCACACTATTTCAGTTATTTTAAATGTCCTTTCAGCCTAAAAACAGCAAAATTGTCAGGTTTGGGTGCGAGGACGGAGGACTCAGGTGCAGAGGTTCAATAAATAATATTTATTTCACAAAAAATAAACAAAACAAACAAAAACCACCCCGAGGGGGAAAGACAAGGCTAACTGGCTTGACCAAACTGGAGGAGAAAACAGACAGGAACAAGACACGAATGACGACGATCCAGCACAGGACAAAAAACACAAGGAGCTTAAATAGGAAGGGAATAACTAATAACAAGGGGAAGCAGGTGAAAAAAGTGTGCTCAACATAACATACACAAGACACAGCACGCAATTGCAGTGTAAACAAACAACCGCGTGCAACGATGATACACTAGACAAACATACACGTGAGACACAAGAGTTTGGCGATAGCTTGACACAAGAGTTTGGCGATAGACACTACCCCCCCTCTAAGGGACGCCACCTGGCATCCCTATAAGGAACACAAAGACAGGAACAGGACAGGACACCTTCAACAGGACAAAGACTGGAACAGCCAAACAACACCAACATGACAACACAAGAAAGAGACGGAGGCAGACTAACAAGACAAAGAGGGAGGTTGCCAAGCCAGCAAAACTAAAACAGTAACATCAAGAACAAAACTAGGCAATCTTAAAGTCCGGGGGGGAGGGAGGGACAAGTCCAGGGTGGGTCAGGGGACTCAGGGACAGGTACAGCAGACCAGCGTGGGGCCGGAGTCCAGGGTGAAGCTGGGAGGGTGAGCCCAGGAAGCTCCTGCATGTGAGCATGACAGGCAGGGCTGGCAAAGCAGAAAGTCTGGGTGGCGCCGGCAGGGAAAGACGTCTGGGCGGCGCCGGCAGGGCGAGCATGACAGGCGGGGCTGGCAAAGCAGGAAGTCTGGGTGGCGCTGGCAGTGCAGGACGTCTAGGCGTTGCCGGGAGGGCGAGAAGTCTGGGCGGCACAGACTCTGAGAAGGTTCTGTGTGTGGCCTAGACACACAGAATCTTGATGACCAACAGCTGGAGACTGGCGTCCTTGGCCACGACGGGGAAAGCGGGCGGCTCAGGGCTGGCCTCCTTGGCCGTGATGCGGAGAGCGGGTTGCTCTGGGATGGCCTCCTTGGCCGTGATGCGGAGAGCGGGTTGCTCTGGGACGGCCTCCTTGGCCGTGATGCGGAGAGCGGGTTGTTCTGGGATGGCCTCCTTGGCCGTGATGCGGAGAGCGGGTTGCTCTGGGATGGCCTCCTTGGCCGTGATGCAGAGAGCAGGTTGCTCTGGGACGGCCTCCTTGGCCGTGAGGGGACGAGCGGGCAGCACTGGGACAGCCTCCTTGGCCGTGGTGCGAAGAGCGGGCTCAGGGACAGCCTTCTTGGCCATGACAGGAAGAGCGGGCTCCTCAGCGACGGCCCCTGTGACCGTATCAGGAAGTGCTGGTAGCTCTGGACTGGCCCCTGTGGCCGTAGCAGGCATCTTCTTCCTCCGTCGCTTTTGTGATGCGGGTGTGGCCCTCTCCTGAGGAGCTGTGGTGTTCTTGTCCTCCTCAGGAAGTGCTGCAGCCAGGAAGGTGGCAGGATGGGCTGCAGCAGGCTCTGGAGATGCAGCATGGGAAGGCTCCACCCGCAGGCTGCCGCGGTCCAGGAACTCCACGAAGGCCACGAAGGACAAGTGCTTCAGCCCTTGCATGCTCCAGAAGCTGAGGGGTTCGTCCAAGGCATAATTAAATAATTCTCTCAGACCGCATCATTGAAACCCAGTCCCTCTGCTGCCGTTAAGAAGACAGCAGCAAACCCCCTCACATCAGTCCTCCGTTGACACAGCTGACTCAGGTACTTGAACTGCTGCATCCGCTGGTACAGGGGGCTCTCAGTGGTGGTGGAACATAGGAGAGAGATGGGGTTCTTCCTCTGCTGGGTCCTCATTTTGGGCTGGATCGCTCTGTCAGGTTTGGGTGTGAGGACGGAGGACTCAATAAGTCATATTTATTTCACAAAAAATAAACAAAACAAACAAAAACCACCCCGAGGGGGAAAGACAAGGCTAACTGGCTTGACCAAACTGGAGGAGAAAACAGACAGGAACAAGACATGAATGACAACGATCCAGCACAGGACAAAAAAACACAAGGAGCTTAAATAGGAAGGGAATAACTAATAACAAGGGGAAGCAGTTGAAAATAGTTAACTAATAAACAGATAACAAGATAGGAGGGTCTCAGACTACATGACATGGGAGCACATGTGCACAACGTAAACAAAACAAGATCACATGTGCTCAACATAACATACACAAGACACAGCACGTGATTGCAGTGTAAACAAACAACTGCGTGCAACGATGATACACTAGACAAACATACACATGAGACACAAGAGTTTGGCAATAGCTCGCACAAACACTTACAAAGCAAAACAGCACGAGAGACGAGCGTCCAGCGAGCACATAACGCCCACGCGAACACTTGTAAAACATAAAAGAAAACAGGACTGGACAAACGGAGCGAGAGCCACCGTTTCCCGGCACAAAACATACACAATTAGAAACAATTAATTTAATGGTTTTATAGTTACTTTAACAAATATGTTGTTACTTAATTGATTCATGTGAAGCCAATGTATGTGATTAAATCATGAAAACTTTTTTTTACTTTTTTTTTTTTTTTCAGTGTTTGGTCTCTGTAATAAATAATCATTTTGCTTTGAAGACATGAGCATGAGTAAATTTTTTTTTTTTTTAATTTTTCTGTGAACTAATCCTTTAATAGGATGTGAAGTAATGCATCATCAAATAATGCCTGTAGGCGCCAAACGCAGCAGGAGACAATTTTCACATCATCTACTGCTGCCACCCCGTAGAAACCAGCAGCACTTATGACCGAGCAGAAGCAGACTGAGTCTCATGCTGAAAAGAGAGTTCTGCCTAAGCAAGATGGAGCCTGAGGCTTATCACCTCAGCTCACACCACGGCACACCACACATCTACGTGCTCGGCGGTGTGGAGCCGCTTGGTGAGAGCCAGAGAGCTTCTGTCGAGACAGGTCACTAGAATTGAATGCCGAGTGCCACTCCTAACCGTCCTGTGCTCTGATACCTCTTCTTATGGAGAGCTTATCTTCAGAGCTTCAGAGCAGTGGATGAAACGTAGAGTGAATGGAAAAAAAAGAGAGAGTTTGAAGGAGAAAATAAAGCCTGGCATCAAAGTTTGACAAAGTCAGAACTTCTTGGATTGGTGGTTAAAATTCAGAGCAAGTAAGGCTGTGCTGTGCACTTGAGAGCACAGATTATTCCAGCTGAAATATGGAGGCCCAAAACTGTTGACTGCCAAGGAAGACTACAGACTTTGCATGTGACACAGGCAACATCAATCATAACAGGCGTCTGTTTATTTGCCATCACTCTTGTCTTCTAGAAACTCATTTTGGTTTGGGATTTGGGGAAGAGTTCCAAGACAAATTGCTTTCTTTTTTCTTGAGTCAGTTTACAGACTTCAGGTGGCCGTGCTACCACGCTGTTTTTGGCAAAACAAACACAACACAATTCCAAAGTCTCTTTGCATGCTATATTTATGCTTAACTATAACTAGATACACTACCAGTGGAGGAGATGGACCACTCATGCATATGTGAAAGAGTGAAAACATAAAACTAAATATAGCAACTGTAGTATTACTTGACAAAGCCAACTGCCCGGGGTTGCGTACCATTTAGAACTGCATTGAGAATAATTTTATATTTCATACATTTTTAATTAAATTTAAAATTTAATTAAAATTAACTGAAATTTGAAAAGACATGTCAACATGTACAAGAGTAATAAAACATGGCAAAATGTTTTATATATGTTAACTGGCAGATTTTATGGGGTGGCCAGTTTATAGGGTGGCTTTATTTGTATTGCAACTTTGTAAATTCCTCTTCCTGTCAATCCCATTCAAATTCCAAGTTCTTTATTGGCATCAATGTTTTTTTTTTTTTTTTTAAGTTTTGTGCACAAAAAAATAAATAAATAAATATGTGGATTTTTTTTTCTTTCTTTTCAACCCTCATTCTGAACCTCTCTCAGAAACAGACTGCTTTTAAGGTGCGGGTGCTTTAAGGCTTCTTAGAAATCCGCCACTGTAATGATTGGCTGCCGCCATTGCATAGGAAACAGTATCAACACCCCCTCACTTTTGCATGTTTTGGGTGTTTTGACAACATAATCAAAATAAAATGGTCATTTCCAGAAATAGCATTATGAAATCATTTACTTACGGTTTACTTACGTTTTGATACAAATCTAGTACAGCTTAATGTTTTAACATGAACTCTTTGTGAACTCACCATGACACTGTGCCGCATTTACAAAACAACATGCTCCGATCAATCCTCAGACATGATCTGAGGTGCCATTAAAAATAAACTATCCTCTTGTTCCTTATGCTGGAATCCTTCTGATATCTGTACAAAGACACGAAGGAGCTGTTTAAACAAAACGCATCAAAGCAAACATTATTTCTGAACTGTGCCAGAAAGTAAACGTGCGTCTGTATTTAGTGAAGACAATATTATGCAAACGAGGGGGCTAGCTGGTGTCACCTTATCCCATAAGATCCAAAACGGGCCATGTTTGGAGCTTGATTAAAAGAATGGCAAAATAAATTGATTTGTCATGTCATCACTCCTTTAATTATAAGAGTAATTCAACTCAAATTCCAACCTATGATTTGAAAGACAGACAATTTTTGATCTTCTCATTTTTCATTCAGTTATTGATTATTTTTGTATGATTTGAGCACACATTAAGACAATTGTGTCAGATTTTATTCCTGATTTAAAATATATTAGTTTAATGTAATCCTGACCAACAATTTTAGAGATTTGAGGCTTTTCCCATTCAGGAGCTGCTCTTGCATGACTGCAGATAGCCACCTGGGGGTGTTACCAATATAAACGCTGAGTGACTTGGTTCTTAAGTGATACTGGTTTTTATGTAAGAGCCATGTCAGGGCCTACTAACGCCACAAAAACTTGGCAAGGATTCACAGCCATTTACATCAACCCAGTTCATCGGTTCTAGGTGATCCGGATCACTTTGAGCTGACACATCAGTGCAGAGGCAAGCGAGTGTAACCGATCACACTGGATAACTCCCAGCTCAATGACATTAAGCTGACCTTCCTTGAAAGACCACAGACTTGGCTTTCACCCCAGAGCTTTTGCTCATTTTTCTTTTTCAAACGTTTGCCGCTGGTCACTTAGTAAGTGTGGAAGTGAACAGGGCAATGGCAAGGAGACAGGACAGAACTGAATTTTGCTTGGCAACAATCTTAATATTTTTTTTTAAGTTTTGCTTATTTTTAACATTAATTTGAAGCAAGGAAGAAGTCATTATACTTGAAATCAGATTAAAGCAGAACTTGAGCGCTCTTTGACAAAAATGCCCTTTACAAGACAGATTTGTAAAAAGCTGTGACAGAAAGATTCTAACATTAATTTTAACATCTGTTTCCTTCCTCGATTTAGTCTTTCTTTTTTTGCTGTCATTCCACAGGGATTTAGTGTCATGAATCATGGAATAAATAACAACCAACCAAAAAGAAATAAATATGCCTCTCTCTGACTGAAACTTAAATCCAAGTAGCAAAATTAGCTCTATTTTGTGCTTGGCTCTCTAGCATGATTAAATGAAATGCCAGATCCTCAGGCTCTAAGACAGGATCAGTTTGCACTTAAAATGTTGCATTAAGTTGTCAAGGTTTAGGGGCAGCAAATGCTTTTATGCATTTCATATAGACCTGCATTTTGTTTCTACCTCAAAGGCAATAGAGATAATACATCTAGGTGTGGATTATCATCACAGTTAGGGACAGATTTTTTTTTTTTTTTTTTGCTAATATGAGAAAAGCAATTCCAGGTATTACACCCCAATCCCAGAATACTAAAATGAAACAGTAGGGTTTAAAAGTGGTTATAATGAACATAATAGGAAAATATTCCTTGTTCTTCTAGGTAGAGGTTTAGATCTTTTAGATCTTCTAGAACTGTCATTCGTCATGATTTGACACCCGTCATGATATATATATATATATATATATATACATACATATACATAAACAATGACTGAAAATTCACTCTGCCCCTTGCACAAAAGTTATAGTAAACCTTCAGAATAGTTGTTGTTATATATATCCAATTTGAGATATATATATAGAGTGGCTTTTATAAATATATATATATATATATATATATATATATATATATATATACATAAAAGAGTGGCTTTTATAAAATATATATATAAGTAGTAAACAAGATTTAAGCACCCTGCTGAAAAAAATAGAAAGCAATTGTATTGCATTGGTTTTATTGTAAATGGCAATGGTCCCTGTGGGTCTCACACTTGTAATTTGTCACCTTTTATTGGTGGTTTATTATAACCACTAAATCTTAATTGAATATATCCCAAAACACTGTACAGGAAACCATTTTAATGTTTTGTAATTGTAAATAGTTGATGGTTTGTTTGTAGTTGTATTTGTAGTGGAAACTAAGAATTTCTATATTGTACTTGTAATGTATCTGTATTCATTTATTTTTTATTTTTTTCAACAATTGCTACAAAATTACTACAAACTCTATAAAGTATCATAACGTGTCATAATATCGTCCATATGACTCACATGCTTTATACCATCTACCATAGCTCTTTTTGGCATCTTCATGAGAGTAGAGAAGTAATAATGTCTGTCTCTTGAAGGAATCATTTGAGTCTAATCATTTTACAGAATCAGCTGATCACAAAACTGCTCTGATTCAGTCATGAATTACACTGATCTGGTTCTCAAGTTTAAGAGTATAATTAAAATCAATGACTGAAATTTTACACAGCTTATCATATTACTTTAGAAGAGTTGTTATATATCCCACTGAGTTATATATTGAGTCCGTTCTATGATGCACAATTTTGGGTTTTGACACCCCCTGTCCAAAACAAAAATTATTTGAACACTCCCATGTTACACTAACCCTAAAACCTCAATAAGGTATCATAAACTGCCATAAAATTGTCTGTTTGACTCATATAATCTTTATACCTTCTACAGTTGCTTTGTTCTGGTGCCTTGTAGAGAAGTAATGATGTTTGATTGTTGAACAGTTTTGTTGAACAATTTAAAAAGCCAGTCACGAGTCAGCTGTGACACAGTTACTGTGCACCTTAAGAAGACTTGTTTGCTGTATATCCTATTGAGTCAAATAGACCACTTCTGTGATACTTTTTAATCAATTTCATTCAATGGAAAAAGTGACCAAGGATATTCTTTAAAATATCACTTCCATGGACGTAAAAAATAAAGGTAAGAACTTGATGACAGAATTAAAATGGTGCAGTGAACTATTTCTTTAATAGCTAGGATAGCTTATACAGATAGGATTAAACAGCTTTGGACTGGCCGATGGACCCAGTGGACAACCGAGTCCAGTCTTTGGCAGGCTGCGAAGAGGAGGACCGTGGCTAATGAGTGAAGGAAACAGCTCTTCAAGAGCTGGCAGCCTGACAGCTTCTTTGATCTACCCATTTGCACTCACTTGTGGCCGCTTGATGGCTCTCTCCTGCCCACTGAGCCAAAACCAGGTACCTGAGGGTCTATCACAAGCTTCAAGTTGAAGGGTCTGCACCATCACTCATGAGTAAGCACTTCAGGACAGGATTAGGAGGGAGATCAAGAGGTCTTCACATGTTCGGCCCATTGGAGCTCTGCTATAGCTTGCAATAAATGTGGGTCAAAATGTGGACGGCCGAGGGCCCCCGTTGGAGATGCGCTTGGCTTGCCTTGAGTGGTGATGAAGCAGGCCGCTAGTCATCCATCTCCCCCGGCTTTACTGCTTTAGTATTGAGCAGGGCTCAATCACACGGCTGATGAATGTCAGCCGCCTGCTGGAGAAGCAATAAAAAACAAACAAACGGATGGGAGAAGCAAAATTAATGGCGGCAGCGGAGCAGGGAGGCTACCTTGCGCTCTTACTCTGATTAAACAGAGACCATCACAGGGGAAGGGGCCATTAGAGATTGATTTTATTGACTTTATTGCCTTTGCTGGAAAAAGACGTGGTGGCAACCATTTTCCCCCAATCACGCTCTTTATGTGTGTGCCCTGGGCCGAGGGGAGACACTTCTCCATTTGCCAGGCGATTCTGTCAGAAAGAATGAGCGAGGCTCCATAGAACTTCCAGACGCTGTGTCGACAAGGACGGGTCCTCAGGCCAGGTTGTGAAAAAGCTTTCAAAGTGAAATGCTTTAAAAGAATGCTTTAAGAGGGCCTTTGTGGTGCTAAGGAGCAAACAAAATCTCCCAGGACAGCAGAGGTAAAAAGAAAGGCAATAATTTCTGGTTAGCAGCATGAATGCTGCAAAAGCAAGAGAAGAATACTGAAATTTGGTCATCAAAAGTCAATTACTGCTCAGTGTTGTACTGAATTACTTTTTAAAGGCATAATTGCCTTGTAATATTATCAAATATGCTTTGTTTATGCTTCGCAAATACGCAAGTTCGTTTTTACAGTATGTGAGAAGCAGTCCAATGAGTAAGATGTTGGAATATTTAGTATTCATAAAATGCTAGATAAACACTACTTGTATGATCTACTGTATGTGTTCTGAGTTGCACCGTCAGTCAGTAGAAATTTTGTTATCCCATGAGGGGATAAAAAAAATAAAAAAAAAACTGTAAATGACAGGGCTCTAAATGTTCCTGGTGATTATTATTCAATATTATCATTACAGTAAACAATAACAATTACTTTTTTTGGTTGCTGTTAGTACATCACAGGTCAATGTATTTATATAACATACCTGCATAAGGTATGGTTTAGGTAAGATCATTTCACTATACATACAGTACTCTTGAAAAGCTTGCTTGATTGAATGAAACAATTACACTCTTCACCTTCATGCAGTTAACTAGCCTATATGGAGCAATAAGGATTTTGGGTTGTTCTCGGGGAGATTGGAAATCTATGAATAGATGTTTGTCAGAACACACATGATAGGCAATCTCAATACGATGTATTTTAGGAATAAACACTAGCTTTCATGCATTTGAACATAATTATAGTTCTGAGTGTATGATTACAATTATGGATGTGACAAAGTACTTGGTTGGCATTTACTGTGCTCGAGCTTAGCAGTTACTGTGAGAGGAAGAGGGGAAACCCATACATTATTTACCCGAAAACAAGAAGGCCTGGAAATCATTCCCTTCATATGGAGAAAAAAAAAAAAAAAAAAAACAGAGCTGCATGTACAGTATATATTGATAGAAAAATATGCTTTCTTATGTTCCAATTCAGCATGTCCCTGAACTTCTAAACAAAGAGAGTTGTGGGTTTGTGAGTTTTAAGAAACAGTAGCTTTGAGATATCGAAGTCACAATCAGTAACAGTAACCATCAGCATTTTTTCTACAATAACAGAAGTGTCAGAGCATCATTCTGTTAATATATTTGTGTGGCTCAGTGATCTGAACAACATAACAAACCTACATATTTTGTATTGACTTTTCACTCTATAGCTAATAACAACCGGTTTTATCACCTATAAGGAAATTGTCGACTAACGTAACCAAATGAGTGCGTTGCATCAACTATTGTGACTGACAACATATTGTTAATAAAAATAAATAAATAAATAAATAAAATTAGCACAATACAGAAGCAAGTGAGGCAGTGATCGCAGAGTGAGTGACTGCCACATCGTAACTGCTTGAATGTGCAGTACAAAATGCCTCAAAACTGCTGGCATTTACCGGTCCTATGTGAATTACTCCTGAAAGAGGGAGTGAAAATGCTTTGCAAGTATTTGCTTGCACATTGGAACATTAATAAAGTTTCCCAATCACTATCTTTCCTGCCCAATGAAAATAAGAATGAAAACTTTGCATTCTGCAGTGCAGTTTTGCAATAAGACAATCACGCCAGCCTCATCGCATAATAATAAGCCAGACTGCTTTATTGAGCTTTTTTATGCTTTGAATCTAAGCAAGTGATATCTTTCATCTCACAGTGGCCCAAAGCAATGCATACATAACTCAGCAACTGGGACAATTTCAAATGCTTCAATGACATTTGCTTCGTGATATTGGTTTGAGATGGACAAGCCCCTCTATCCCCACAGAAACTGTGTCCCACAGCCGCCACCGTCTAACCATTTGATCTTGTGATAGGACTTTAACATCAGCCATGAATATGTCAGAGATACAGGGCTTGACCTGATGTGGCAGTACATCTTTACACAGAATTTGGAGGCACACATCAGCCTTAGTTTACGCTGTTGTGTAGGTTACACTTATAGGTATATGCACCAGGGGCATTTCCTCCGAGGAGGCAAGGGAGGCAATGTCTCCTCCCACCTCTTGTTTTCGTGCGAGCTCTCAGTCTCAATGAAGAAAATGATTGGGGTTATTGGCTAATTGTAAAGTAAGTAAACAACTCTATTTCTTAGATCACTGCTTTGTGTCACGTCAAAATGAAACATGAAACACAGGTGTCTATTTAAGTGCAAATAACCTATTGTGCAACATAGTCTATTTACACTAACTCCACGCACCAATGCATTACAAAGACTATCATCTAATAATAGCTCCAGTGGTGGTAAAGTACATGCTGAAGCCATTTTTGGCGCTATTGACTCAGGTTAGAATCCGTGTTTTGCCGAACTTCTTTTTGTACCTTTTCAGATCAGATATAACATCAGAAAGGCATGCATTTTCAATAATGAAGAAGGAAATAATCAAATTGTTGAACTTAAATTATTGTGTAGGGTTAGGCTAGGTGTAGGGAGGGAATTATCGTCCCAATAAGGTGACATCCATTTAATAATTTGAATACAAAATTATGATTTATACTCAATTTGTTATTATTACATAGTGTTTTATAATGCACTTCAATACTGAGGTGCAGATAATTGCCACTATTTCAAGTCAAGTCAAGTCTATTTAAGATGGCGGCGCGCATACACTCATTCAGACTTCTGCTTCAGAGCCTCGCTGCTGAGCTGGAGAAGAGACCAACGTTGTTTTTGTGTTTCAACAAGAGTGCTGGGGATCGTTGCTGTGCCGCCATTGAGGACCATCAACTTTGTGTTCGCCGCTGGCCGCCGCTCCTGTGTGCTGTCCAAAGACTGTGCATTTCAGCGAGCCCCGAGTGCCACAAGCCTCGGCTCTCCCTGAGCACTCCGGAAGTGCTATTTCCCTAAAAGAGCAATTTTCTAGTGGTTGAAAAAGATGTCCTCCGCAGACTTTTTTCGACCGTGCACCTCCGGATGTGGTAGTTTCCTGATATCCGTCGACGGCCACGATCGCTGCCTCTCGTGTTTGTTCTTAGATCATGCAGAGGCAGCTTTCGTGGATGGTTCATGCCCTCATTGTGAGAGTATGACCATGGCCACGCTGCGGGTCCGCCGCTCTTTTCTGAGGCGGCTGCCCTCGTCCTCTACCTCCTCCAGCGTGAGGGGCCGTAAAGGTCCCTCCGTTGGTGCAGTTAGAGCCGCGGGTGACCTGCGGGTGACTATACAGAATGCTCCGCCGGGCACAACCCCACGGACTTCTGTTGCACCCTGTGGTCCCGTGGAGATGCCTCAGGCAGATGCATGTTCTTCTAACCGCGGGCCATACATCTCCTTTGTTGCTCCTGACGATGATCAGATGTCTATCACGGCATCTGAGGGAGGGTCCCCTGCTGAAGCTGAGGACTCGGCAGAGCGGCGCCCGACTGCGGGTGCTGCCCTGTCGCAGGCTGATGCTGAAGTAGCGGCCCTGCTCCTCCGGGCGGCCAAGAACATCGGGTTGCAGGTGCCTAAAGCGCCCTCACCCGAGCATTCTAGGCTTGATGATTGGTACGTGGGTGTGGGCTCCGCGGCACCACCGCGCCCCCCCCCCCCCGTGCCTTTCTTCCCAGAGGTCCATGAGGAGTTAACCAGGACCTGGCGGGCACCTAACACCTCCCGCCTGCGTTCGGGCTCCTCATACCTCACCACCCTCGATGGCGGGGTAGCCAGGGGGTACGTGGCGGTTCCCCAGGTGGAGCGTGCGGTTGCGGCGCATCTTTGCCCGCAGACCGCCGCCGCCTGGCGTCGATGATGCAGGAACTGCGCACGGCGACCGACTATGCCCTCCGGGCGACGAAGGTCACGGCGCGGGCGATTGGTCAGGCGATGTCCACCTTAGTGGTCCAGGAGCGCCACCTCTGGCTTTCTCGACGCCCCCATCTCCCATGTTGGCCTGTTCGGCGACACCGTCGAGGACTTTGCCCAACAGTTCTCGGCGGTCCAGAAGCAGACGGAGGCGATCAAGCACATCCTGCCTTGCCGTGAGTCTTCTCGGGCTCCTCCGAGTGCGCCGCCTCCATCTGCTCGTCGCCGAGGGCGCCCCCCCTGCGGCTTCAACATCAGCTCCGCCCGCCGCCCCATCCCAGGAGGCAGCCCCTTCAAGATCTAACCCTCGGCGTAGAGCTCTCCGCAGGGGCGAGGCGCCCCCCGCTGCTCAGGGACCCAAAAAGCCCCGCAAGTCCAACAGGCGTCCCTGACACGGGCCACCCAGAGATGCTGGAGATTGCTCTTCGGGGGACAGTGACATCAGTTCCCCCACTCCCGGAGGAGGGCCGGGGGTCTTTGTGTGCAAATATTACCCACCCACTCACAAAGAGAGCAATTTCCTCCATCTCTGGGTCTAACTCCCCAAACTCTGCTCCTGAGCGACGCTATGCCTCCTCGGGCTCGGAATTTGGGAAAGAATTCGCCAGCGCGGGAACCGAGGATGGAGGTAGGCGCTGCTTCATGCAGCCAGACTTTAATTCAGAACGTTTATCCTTCTGCTCTAACCTCTCCTCTTCACCCCCCAGGCTGCCCCACCGGGGTCACGACGGTCAACGCTCCGTTGATCCCACTTGTACGTTGTCTGGAGGCTTGGTCTCAGCTTCCTAGCCTGTCTCGTTGGTTGATCCGGACGGTACGTCTCAGCTATGTGATTCAGTTCGCCCGGCGCTCGCCCAGGTTCAGGGGCATCCGTTTCACCTCTGTTCGTTCAGAGGCGGAGGCCTCTGTCCTTCGTGCGGAGATCGCTATCCACCTGGCGAAGGACGCGATCGAGCCGGTCCCTCCAGCCGAGATGAGGTCGGGGTTTTACAGCCCTTACTTCATCGTGCCCAAGAAGAGCGGAAGGTTACAGCCAATCCTGGATCTTCGCATCTTCAGTCGGTACCTTCTCAAGCTACCGTTTAAGATGCTTACGGCGAGACGCGTCATATCATGCGTCCGCCACCAGGATTGGTTTGCAGCCATCGACCTGAAGGACGTGTACTTCCATGTCTCGATTCTACCTCGACACAGACCATTCCTACGGTTTGCTTTTGAGGGTTGGGCATATCAGTACAAGGTCCTGCCCTTCGGCCTGTCCCTGTCTCCCCGCGTCTTTACCAAAGTCGCGGAGGGTGCCCTCGGTCCCTTGTGGCAGAAGGGCATCCGCATACTCAACTATCTCGACGACTGGCTAATATTAGCTCACTCGAGGGATCAGTTGTGCGAGCACAGGGACCTGGTGCTGCGGCACCTCAGCCAGTTGGGGCTTCGGGTCAACCGGGAAAAGAGCAAACTCTCCCCAGTGCAGAGGATCTCTTTTCTCGGGATGGAGTTGGACTCAGTCGACATGTCAGCGCGTCTCTCGCAGGAGCGCGCAAAGTCGATGCTGAACTGTCTGAATCTTTTCAGACACAAGACAGCGGTTCCTCTCAAGTATTTTCAGAGGCTCCTGGGGCATATGGCAGCAGCAGCTGCGGTGGTACCACTTGGCCTTCTCCATATGAGACCGCTTCAGCATTGGCTTTCAGACCGAGTCCCGGGATGGGCATGGTGCAGCGGCGCGCTTCGGATTGGCGTTTCCCCGGAGTGTGGCCGCCTCTTCAGCCCGTGGTCGGACCCAGCCTTTCTTCGGGAAGGAGTTCCCTTAGGCCAGGTGTCCAGGCATGTCGTGGTTTACACGGATGCGTCCACGATAGGCTGGGGCACTGTGTGCAACGGGCAGGCTGCCTCGGGGTCTTGGACAGGGTTTCTTGCCCTTCGCCGTTTACATCAACCATCAAGCGGGTCTACGCTCCCGTCGCATGTCGCAACTCGCCCGCCATCTCCTCCTCTGGAGTCAGACGCGGCTCAGATCGCTGCGTGCTGTTCACATTCCAGGAGAGCTCAATCGGACAGCCGACGCGCTCTCTCAACAGCTCACACTTCCTGGCGAATGGCGACTCCATCCCCAGACCGTCCAGCTGATTTGGACCCGCTTTGGAGAGGCTCAGATAGACCTGTTTGCCTCCCAGGAGTCCTCCCACTGCCCTCTCTTCTACTCCCTGTCCGAGGCTCCCCTCGGCAGGGATGCTCTGGCACACTGCTGGCCGCGGGGCCCTCTCAAGTACGCCTTTCCCCCAGTGAGCCTCCTTGCACAGACCCTGTGCAAGATCAGGGAGGACGAGGAGCAGGTTCTGCTGGTTGCTCCATATTGGCCCACCAGGACCTGGTTCCCTGAACTCATGCTCCTCGCGGCAGCCCCTCCCTGGAAGATCCCCTTGAGGAAGGACCTTCTTTCTCAGGGGATGGGCACGATTTGGCACCCGCGTCCCGATCTCTGGAACCTCTCCGGCCTCTCCGGCCTTCCGCAGGCCGTGATAGAAACTATCACTCAGGCTAGGGCTCCGTGTACTAGGCAAGCCTACGCCCTGAGGTGGGGTCTGTTTGCTGACTGGTGTTCCGCCCGTGGTGAGGACCCGCAGAGATGCTCGGTCGGAGTGGTGCTCTCCTTCCTGCAAGAGAAGTTGGAGCGCAGGCTGTCCCCTTCAACTTTGAAAGTGTATGTTGCAGCAATCACGGCACATCATGATGCAGTTGAGGGCTCGTCCCTTGGGAGACATCACCTGGTTGTCAGGTTCTTAAGAGGGGCGAGAAGGGTTAATCCCCCTAGGCCGCACCTCTTTCCCTCTTGGGATCTTTCCGTGGTCCTGCGTGGACTACGAGGTGATCCCTTCGAGCCGCTCGCGTCAGTTGAGCTGAAATTAAAATCAGGTTTCTGGCGGGACGGACCGGCCCGGTGTCGGCTTGCTACACCATTCCCCCGGGATCCGTGTGCCATACTCCAGTAGTTCCCCCTGGTACTCTGGTCCTCCTTGCCCCGCAGTCCGGACTAGGACGGAGTAGTTTGCGGCTGTGCTCCGGCGGGAGTTCCTTCGCCCGCCGGTTGTGGCAACTTGTCTCAGTTTGTGTTTATACTCACGATTGCGTTCGTTTTCCCTTACCTATCTATAGCTAGAATGGATAGTTGTGTTTATCTCTTCTCCACATGACCATACAGATTGTCATTGTCTCCGCCCCCCGACGACTGCTCCTAGCAACTCCGCGGGGCCTTCCCTTACGGGCTCCCGGGGAGTCGGGCAGGTTACGTGTCGGTGTCCATTTTCCCTGGCACGCTTGCCTGTCAGCAAATCGGACCCCACGTAACGCAGCTTGGGTCTGCGGCGTTTTCCATGGGTGTTCCCATAGTAACGTCGTAGTGGAACGACTGAAAGGGGAACGTCTAGGTTACGTAGGTAACCCACATTCCCTGAAGGAGGGAACGGAGACGTTACTCCCCTTGCTGCAGTCCCAGGCTGCCCCCTGGGGGGCTGAGCCAAGCTCGGCTCTTCAGCAGAAACCTGAATGAGTGTATGCGCGCCGCCATCTTAAATACCCGTATGTACGGGGGAGTGGCGGCTGACGCAAATCACTCGCCAGCATTCATTGGCCTTTTCTCTGTAGCTCAGAGAGGATTGGTCGCAGTGCTCCCATAGTAACGTCTCCGTTCCCTCCTTCAGGGAACGTGGGTTACCTACGTAACCTAGACGATTTGCACTTAGTGTAAACATTAAGCGCAACAGGGATATGAATCTTATATATATAACTGCCTCCAGTGGCGTGTGGTAGTGTTTTAAATGAAGACCTAACCCTAACCCTAACATACTTACCTAAACATAATTAAACATGTAATTCACTGCAGTTTACAGCTGAAGTGACCATTGGTGCAAATTATTTTTTTTTTATGCACACAATTCCAATACTATGTTACATTCTCAAAATACTTTTACCATAGAACCTGGGTTGTATATATATATATATATACATGTATATATTAAGGAAAAATATTTTAGATTTATATCTAAAATATTTATATTTATTTATAATCTAAATTGTATACAGGTGTAAATATATTTATATAGATATAACTATTTTGTTTTAATATACATGTATGTGTGTGTATTTATATGTACATAATAAATATACAAAGTAAACACACATATAGTATGTAAACATAAACTTTTATTTGGATGCGATTAATCACGATTAATCGTTTGACAGCCCTAATGTGTATATATGTGTGATGCCCCTCCAAAGGTTTGTAAAGTGAAATGTGTCCAGGTGACTCAAGCAAGAATCTGTAACACAGCGAGTGTTATGATAGTAATGATAATAATTCTATAATAAATTCATTACATTTTCATTCTCAGTTGATTCAAGAATGCTTTGTTAGATCAGTAAATGTTAACTATATTGTGTAATCTGCCAAAATGTGCTGCACATTACATTATTGCCAATAACTAAAGTGTGAAAGTTGGTATCATACCTACTGAAATTATGGGTTCTTTTTAACCATTTTCAAAAAGTAACCGATTGAATGTTTGATTCATATTGTATTCTTAAATCTATGTTCTATAAAGCACAGTGGTAGTATTATTAAAACAAGCCTGGATGACCTTGACTTCATCCCTGCAAATATGTCATGGGTGGTTACAGGTTCCAGTTACTTAAATCCAGCACATGCATAAGGAGATCTGCATATTGATCAATCGCTAGGCCTTGCAAGCAGCAGAATGATTTAAATAAACAGCAAAGGTTTCATCTGTAGACACCCATCAAGGTGGGTCAATAGCTCCTTAGGGAATAGAGATGCCGTCAGGTCTCCTGACAGCCAGGGATTTGAGAGAACGACCTGCATGATGAATGAGATGGAGAAATGTGGACTAGTAAGGGTAAGATACAGATCCGTACACATATCCGTTCTTACTCAAGAGAAAACGAGACACCACATGCTGCACAAAAACCCAAGTATCTGCCAATTGAGAAATCAGTGAGACGGCAAATAACAGAAGGGGGATATTTAGATATTAAGATATTTAGATTGGGAGATACGATTCAACAACAGTTGTGCCAACAAAGCTCTATTGTCATTCTACTGGAGCTTAATTACAATAGATTCAAGCACAAAGGGGATGACAAAGATAATGTCAATTTAATACATTGAAAATGAAAGATTACGGACAAAAAATATCACAATTAACTGTGCAGATTATAGACACAACACAAAAAAATATTACTTATATATATTAAAAACTGTTAGGTGCTTAGATTTAAAATGAATGTTGTAATTTAAAAAGATGCGTAGGCAACTTGTTTATGGCCAAATGTCAAAGAGCCTGAACATCAAGATATATGTGTGGCCACTCAATGGAGTTTACAAGGGCTTGGAAAGCACTTATAAAATGTGTCCAGGCAATCCGGGCAAAAAATTATTTCCAAACAACTGCTGTGCTGTGCACTCATGTGACAATAGCATCCCAACTGTCTGCCATTACGGGCCTAATAATGTCCAAGGTCCCTTATGGCTCACGTCTACTGTAAAATATTGCTTGCAGGGACATTAGAAAACATTCTTGCCCATTTTCTCAAGAGTTACATAAATTACCTGCCATATGCAATAAGCCAATCAGTGCTAAGAGGTCATAAACTGGCTCTAGAGGCGCATTATGCTTGTCCATACCACTTCTACAACCTCCATCTTCCAAACTAACTTATACAGAAGCAATACGCCTGCATAAATATAACTTTTTTGTATGGTTGCCATTGCATCCAGACACGTGCGCCACGTACACTTATATATATATATATATATATATGCACCTCCTCTCTCCTGACCTGACACATAATCATTATCTCTAATGTGAGAGCTGTATTTATTAGGTAAGGTTACAACCTTTACTTTCTCTCAACCTCCCTACAGTGTTGCAGCACTGACTCTGAGACTCATTAAGATCCACCTACACTCCATTCTACACTGCTATTTCTTATGTTTTAATCATTCTAAATAACACTCAAATGTATATATGTGTTTTATTAACTTTTTTTTCTGCGCTTATGGGATTTATTAGCATTATTTATTAGCACTATAAACATATACATTGATTTTCATTGCTTTGCGACAAACCTTTTTGAACTATTTTTTTGTAGCAGAGAAAAATATATAGTCTAGCCAAATTTAGTCTTAGTTACTCAATATTGTCCACTTGCTTATGGAAATGTTGTATAAAAGCACATACTATCACAAAAGGTAATCACTGATGCTTTTATTCAATACAGCAAGATGATTGCGAATGTGTTATTGCTAAGCACCTACCTAACCTCTACTCACAACTGAACAACAATGCCTATGATAACTATCCCTATGTTAACCAAGTATTGTCTTATAGGAAGTTTATGAAAATGGCGATTTAAGATTGCATTGCTGCAGTGATACTGGAATAGTTTGTCATTTTTTTTTTTTTTTTTTTTACTGCCATTTTCTTATATACTATATTCTGTCTTCCATGAAAAATAAAAACAAAAAAAAGGAAATATATGTATGTATGCATGTATGTGTATATATATATATATATATACACACACACACACACACAATAAAAATGTGAATTGAGATTTATAGTGTTCCAAAACCAATAACAAAACAAAACATAAACAAAAAGTTGCAACACATTCTCTAAGGCTCAAGATGCTAAAAGTAACTTTATTGACAAACTACAAGGCCCACACCTTTCTGGGACTTGAACTTGTCAGTTGTGTTGCTGTCTGTACAGGGTCAGAAAGCTCTCGGATTTCATCAAAAATATCTTAATTTGTGTTCCGAAGAACAAAGGTCTTACGGGTATGGAACGACATGAGGGTTGGTAATTAATGACAGAATTTTCATGTTTTTAATCATAGAATTTATGTTTTGGATGGACTTTCCCTTTACGTTTCACTCTGTTTCTGACATAAAGAAATAATATGGTTTCAGAAGACTTGGAATGCAGCGTTTGCTTTTTTTTTTTTTTTTCAGTTCAGTTTTTGCAATAAGTTACTGTAAATTACTGTGAATGTTTTTTGTTTGATGTTTTGTGTGTATATAAAATAACTTAATTGTATAATAATTAAAATTTTATAGATGCATGCAAATAATAGCAGGTAAAATATTAAAAGTGACAAGCAAAATGTTTAACCATGCTTCAGTGTGTGATGCCTTGGGAGTGAGAATGAGTTTAAAGTTGTCCATACAACTTGTGGACTTTATTCAAAGCTGTTAAAAGCCATGCAATAGCTTCAGATGAAAAAAAAAAAAAAAAGCTTCTGAAGACTTGAAATACAGTGCACAAGTTGTATGGACTGCATTCATTAGACTTCTGTTAAATGGACAACCTGGATGCACACCATCAAACATCAAAATGTTGAATTGCCTGTTTTGATGAGTATTCACGTAAACAAACTCGGTTACATCTCAGGTGAATGTATAGACTGTAAAAAAAAAAGATGTAAGACGTGTCTCCACTTGCTTCCGCTGTAAAAAAGTGAAGCCAAAACATCACAGTATGGCCCCTGTCATTTTGAGCCCAAGTCTGGAGCCAGAGTCTGCTCAGCAGTGTTGTGAGGTGGAGTCGCAGTATCAAAGTCCCACCCAAACTCCCACAGACCCAATGGCAAGATCACAATCATGACACCAATAGTACCAAATAACTACCTAAAAGCAAACTTATTAGAAAAATGCTTAACACTTAAACACTTAAACATAAATCAGCATAACAAGAACTACATTAAATGATGGAAACCATCTTTAGGAAAAATGTATTTGAAGCGTAATTTAATTATTTTGTTTGTCTCACGTCCCATTAGATTACATGGAGAGGGCGGGGTTTATGACCTATATTGCATCCAGTTACCTGGGGGCGATCGAGACTTCACTTTTCAGGACTCGTGTGGCATGCTTAGGTGAATGTGAACTGGAGAATACCAGACGTATAGTGCATCCATGCATTTGGGTTTAAAGGAACAGCAGCCTAATTTAGTTGCTATTGTCTATGGCATTGATGTTAGTCGACTCTGACTCTCTGAGCACTGGTCCTACATACACAGACTATTAAGCTCTTGCACTACACCATAATTGCACTGACTATTTGTCTGGTTTGCACTGTTATCTGCCATTGTCACTTTATCTTCATAAGTCACTTATGACTTAATTAATGCCACTTTATTTTTATTTTATTTTTTATTTTTTTTACTTCACTCTTACTGAAAAATTTGTATTTTTATATATATTATTTATTTATTTTGTACGTAATTGTATTTTACTTCTTATGTTATTGTTAATGTTACCTGTATGTATCTAGGGTTTGAGAGTAACGCAATTTCAATTCTCTGTATGTATGTACTGTATATATAGCAGAATTGACAATAAAGCAGACTTTGACTTTGACTTTGACTTAATCAAGCAACAAAAAAAAAAAAAAAAAAAGACAGAAAATCTTGACTGAATCACTTTAGTATCCCTAATAAAGATTAATCAAAAATTATTTCTATAAGTAAATATGTCTTGAAGAATGTGGTAAACAAGTTGTTATAAAGAATGCATAATTAGCCTATAACCATTGACATTTAATTGAAAAGAAGACCATAGTTCTTGTTTCTTCATGAGAAGTGATTTCATTTCAATTTAATATGAAGGCATGTTGCGTGTCACATTAGTTACATTTGTTTCTATCATGATAAAACCTTAATGTCAAACCCATACAATGAGTAATTTTAGAGAGATGCTTAAGAAATGCATTAAACTGTAACTAAACCCATTAGATTTTTGCTGACTAAATCTACTGTAGATTTAGTGGACTAAATTCTTGTGATATTTAGTCGACTAAAACTGAAATAATTCAGATTACTAAAATGTGATTATTTAAAATTAAATGCCATTTTAGTCAAAAGACTAAATCAAAATTCGCTGTGAAAATGAACACTGCCATCAGTGCGTGTTTTGGATCTCACCCATCCTTTTCAGGTCTTAGAGTTGGGTTAATGAGTTTAATCAGGTGTGTTTTGTTAGAAAGAGTTTGAAAATGTGTGCTGTTGGTGTGCCACCAGGAACAGAGTTGGGAGACACAGCACTAGACTGTGGTTAACAAGCGTTAACAAACACCTGTTAATTTTTTTGGTGCTTTTTTTTACTAGAAACGGTATGGCTTTATTTTAGTTTTTTTAGTTTTTTTTTTTTTTCTTGCCCCTTTCAAAATTCTTCCAAACTTTTCTATTAACTAAGGTGGCAATGCTGGCAAAATGTGTACCTCTGAATTTGAATTAAATCAATCTAACATTTATTCCCCAGAGTCCTAATTAATTCATCCAATGTACCAAAGGAATATGCGTTAACCATCAGAACATCTGTTCGGAAAAAAAAAAAATAAATAAATAAATAGAAATTCAAAAATAGATGTCAACTATACATGACGCCAAAAAAATTAATAAATCCCACTCTACCAAAATCCATCGTAACCTTAGGCAGAGGAAAAGTAGAACAATTATTGCGGTTGCCCCTTGACTATTCTTGTGTTCATTGCATAAATATCTGTTTTTGCTGGCAGGCAGGGACGCGAGCTGTTTGTCGTTAATGTTCCAGTATGACGTCGACTGTGCCGTGTGATTTTAATATTTTAATAGCTGTGGGGTGCCAGGGCCTCCGTTTCCCAGTGTTAACGTAAGACTGAGCTGGTTTGGTCATTATGAAAGTCATTAGTGCACCTGTTTGTTAGCTAGAAAGTCTGCTGACTGTGTTTGAAGCTAAGCTGGTCGTAGCGTTTCTCTGATCACCTCTCAGTTGCTTTTTGTTATGCATTACTCACAGCAGGTGCTCATAGCACTTTCATGCTGAAAGTGGAAGTTGAGTAGCTGCAATGCGATAAATAGTCCTCTTGTTCTTCTTGAACCCCCTTGAACCTTGAGAAATTAGTTGGATTCTGTGCTGTGCTTGAGAAGTATATGCAGTTGCTGTAAACTAAGTGTGGCAGAATCAATACTTGGTTTTGTATGCTAATTATAAAGCTTTTCTTTTTATATTCCTCAGAGTTCTGTTTGGCAACTGTTCTTTTTTTTGACCGTGTGCTAGCGTATGCCAAAATTGTGTATTTCATTTTTTTTTTCTTATCAACACACTTACAATTATTCTCAGTTGTCTCTTGCAAACAGAAAAGCGTAAAAGCACAATATGTTTTTCTTTCTTTCTCTCTCTGTCCCAGATTCCACACGTATTGAAAACATGTAATGACAAAAATGTCTGTTAGAGGACAAAGAAACCCCACCTGCATTAGATTTACTCTAGCCTGTCTATCGATCATTAGAATGACCTTCTCATGAATAATATGCTGCTTCCTCAGTGAATAAGTTTAGGAATGTCAGCTGGTGTGTTTTGCACTATCCATGTCTTTTTTCAGCTTCTTTTCCCGGGTAAGGGATGTGTGACTCATTCATCCTCTTGAGACTGGATAGCCATTCATTCTGTTCGCCACACTGTAATTACAGTCCAAATGAAATCCAAATGGACCCTATTTTCTTAATACATGTTCCTGGTGGGTCAGTGACATTATGATTGATTGCTTTGTTTTGATCTATTAATTTATTCAAAAATAAATTAAAAATGCAATTTTATGAATGCAATGACTTGAATATGCTTTCTCTTTCACGTCGACTTTAAAGAAACTAAAAAAAAATTGCAATTGCGACTTTAAAAAATAACATTAATGAAAAAAGTAAAATAAAATAATACATGAAAATGTCTATTATTGTCTCATTTATAAACATCTACACCTAATTAGGCATTTTGTGTGCATTCAAAAATGTATCAATTTTATGTCCACTTAACTTTGATTTATAGGGCTATTTTATGACCAGATTTACCTCATTGAGGAAGAAATGACCCTCCCACCTCCATTTATCTCATTATATTGACTGAGTCAGAACTAACTTGGACGTGTATAAACCACTATAAATCTGGACTCTGGAAAACTAAGCAGCCATTACCTAACGTACTTACTCAAATAGGAAGTTCCAAGTATGTGATTTTCAGCAGTACTGGATTAGACACCTTCCATTGATTCTCTCTTTCTCACCCCCTCTCTTGCATTTTCTCTCCTTTTCGCAAGCATTACCTTGAGACTGGCTCTAAAAACCTCTCTTCACATAATAATGAGAGATCTTCAGCTAAAAACAGACAGACATCTTATCTTAACAAGTCAATTTGTTGAAGGAGTTCTGAATTAAAGAGCACATTAGTGCAATTAGAACGATGCCACAGTTCATGGATTCTAATCTAACAAAGTTTTGCTTCATTTGGTTTAAGATACTGTATGATGGCTTTTTTAGTTCACCAAAAGATGAAAAATCTGTCATTATAATTATATTTGTTTAACATATAAAACAGCATGAGGGTGTGCAGATTTTATTTCAAACGGTTCAATACTATTATTTTGATCAATTCTGTATTTTATACGCTGCTGTTCCGAAGTTCACCTGTAGTGCTTCCCAAATTGCTGCGAAACGGGAAACATGACAACAGAACAATGCAATTGATCATTAAACAGATGAGACTCCATCAACCTGCTCAAAACTAGTAAATAAAAACCACAGTTGAAGTGAAATATGTCGTTATTTTGCATACTAAACAGATGATAAAGGTGAACAAGCTGACCTTACTGCACCTGTACTCAAGCATTGCTATAAATCATGTGTTGCCACACGAGGCAACACATCAACCTTGAACGCCATCGTTCACCATTCATAAATTCAGATTTAATTCACTTTTATTGACAACTAATCAACACACATACCCAAGATGTGATACAAAATTAACACGACAGCTCAAATGTGCGTGTGACATGCTATCAGTTTATCTTTGGTCACATAATGTTTGCACTTGCTTTTTAAACAATCAAATAATTGAATTTGAATGAAGCAAGAGTTTTGCTATTTTAATTTTTCTTATCAATAATATAAAGGGAATGTTTCTGCCACTCCGTCGACCGCTAATATGAAGCAGCCGAGAGAGAGATTTATATGTAGTGCTTTTTCTTTAGCTATCTGAGTCTGAAATCTGAAACTATTGGAGAGAGAGAGATAATAATGTGATTTTGAATACTTTGACTGTTCGACTGTTACTTTATAGTAACGCAACCTTTGTTAAAATTCATTAGGTAAACTGACCAAACAGCATTACAGCACTTATTAATCTAGGTCGATACTTAGTTATAAATGCTAAATTAAATAATGTTTAGCATGTTAACATTACTTACTCACCTGTTTTCAGTCCACTTTTCTTTTGAGGTTGGTTATTTGTCACCTATGGCATTGATTTAGTATCGATACTGAGGTATAACATTCTGGTATCGTACCAAAGCCAAAATTATGGTATCGAGCCATCCCTACCACAGACAGTGAACATGTAATTTAACTACATTTTTCAGTAGCATTGCTAGTTTTAAAATGATGTAGATTTTATTTTATTTATTATTATTATTATTATTATTTTGATTGTTTTTGTTTTATTGTAATCAAGCTTTTTATGTATTAAATAGTGGGGTGTGTTGATCTAAAATGTTACATTTTACCTGACAAGATTTCAGCCTTTTTTTTTTTTTTTCAAATAAACTGTCATACAGGTTACTGAATCAGTTGGTGATTTAGTCTGAATCATTTGCACAGTTTGCCCACACAGTAACTATTTAAAGCTGAGTAATATACTGATATATCAGGCAATTATTTGTGAAAATAAATGTGAAAATAAAATAAAAATAAATGCAAAATGACTCATATTATCCATGCAATAAGCCCTGCTGTTCTTTAGATATTGGCACTTTTTTTTTTTTTTTGCTATATCAAAAACCAGTCTCAATTCTGTGTTTCTCCAGTGAGACATACATGCTGTTGAGGCTCAGACCTTTTCCAAGTGGTCAAACTTGCATTAGAAAATTACATACTAGAAAAGCTCAGAACAGCTCAGAGAAGGAATCAAGATAAAAAGTAGAATATTTAAGTTTTACATGGCGTGTTCAGTGGGATATTTGCTTTTCATCATTTACTAAGCCTAATGAGGGGGAAACATGCAATTTACATGTCTAACTATTTAGAAGTTACTACAGTTTTACTAACTTCTGGCTGCAGTAGAGGGAATAGAAAAATAGACCTTTACTGTTCCAAAACGATAAGACTTTCTGCCTTCTGTGGAACCTGAAAGAAGATAATTTGAGAAATGTATCTGTGTATTTTTGTGTATTTTTGTCCATACAGTAAAAGTCAATGGTCGTTAAAACTGTGACCAACATCCTTCAGAAAATGTTCCACAGAAGAAAGCCATAAAGGTTTTGGAACAACATCAGGGTGATAGCAGAATTTAAGATCAACTATCCCTTTAAGTACTGAGGGTGCTGGCAAATCAAGACCATTGCAGGACTCTTATTCAAGTACAGTGGAGCTGTACTTGCATGACTGAAAATAGGTCCCTGGGGATATTACCAGTATTGCACAGTGAACTGACTTCCCTTAGGAATTTTACTGAAAGGCACTGAAAATAAAGTGTATTTTAAGGTCCAGTTCTCACTGTTAACCAGTTGCTTGTTAGCATGCATATTACTAGCATACTGATTGTTTATTAGTGCTTATAGGCAAATATTACTGCCTTATTCTGTATGACCATAATCTAGACCATTTACTCTGACCCAATACCTAACCCTTTACCTAACTTTACTCACCCCCTTTTTATCCAAGATGTTCATGTCTTTCTTTCTTCAGTGGTAAAGAAATTATGTTTTTTGAGGAAAACATTTCAAGATTTCTCTCCATATAATTAACTTCTATGGGGCCCCCAAGTTTAAACTTCCAAAATGCAGTTTAAATGCAGCTTCAAAGGGATCTAAATGATCCCAGCCGAGGAGGAAGAGTCTTTCTTATCTATCTTTCTTATCATGTTAAAAAAAAAAAAAAAAAACCTTTGAAGTTGCATTCAAACTGCATTTGGGAAGTTCACAATTGTGGGCACCATTGGAAAATATGGAGAGAAATCCTGAAATGTTTTCCTCAAAAAAAAATAAAATAAAAATAATAATAATAATAATAATAATTTCTTTACACCTGAAGAAAGAAAGACATGAACATGTTGGTGACAAGGGGATGAGTAAATTAACTATATGAGTAGTACCATAAAATGACTCTACAATAGCAAATAATTAAGGAATAAAAAGGAGCCTGTAAAAAATTAGAAATACAACAATTACTATAGCCTGTCAGAATCGGAGAGCCACATAGATGTACACAAAATTTCAGAAGAAAAAAAAAATTCTCTAGATTTGATTTATTTATGTATTTATTTATGTATTTATTTATTATTATTATTATTATTATTATTATTATTATCAATTCTATGGTTTAAAATTTACCATTTAAAATTGTGGCTGTATTTGTGTATACAGACAGAAAATACTGTGCAAAATACTGTGTTGTTGTCAGGTCAGGTGTTAACCTGCCACATGGCCACATTGTTGCATCTACTTGACAACATATTCTGATTCTTTGACCAAAGAGCACTGGAAGTAGTGCCTAGAATGACAGGCTGCTGGCATGATGATTACAGTTTGTGTATTGCCACAAGAAGGGTTACTTTGTGAATGTGTGGATGTGGGTTTCGGTTATGCTACTTTTTTCCACTGCAAGGTGAGG
Source organism: Cirrhinus molitorella (assembly GCA_033026305.1). Lineage (NCBI taxonomy): Eukaryota > Metazoa > Chordata > Actinopteri > Cypriniformes > Cyprinidae > Cirrhinus > Cirrhinus molitorella. The sequence goes on from CM065135.1 coordinate 13,048,997, forward strand.
GGAAAAAAATGGATGTAGCAAAGAATATTGTGGAAGTAATATCATCTAAAAAATTGTGAACCGGTCTCATATGTAATGGTATATGTGATGTGCCAGAAATGGTATATGTTTATATTTCTCGCACATTAACATGAGAAATTGATACCTTGGTGTATTGATTCAGTCACAGAGTGTATCAAATTGACAAATACTGTAATCTTGGGCTCTATCTCCATCCTCTCTGCTTTACAGCTCTTCCAACACTGTTGGATTCATTTTTTTTACAGATCACAAACTCACCTGTGGCCCTGCTTATTTATTCTGAAATCCAACGGGTGTGTATAAACTTTGTTGATATGGAGACATGTGTGCTAATTGATTTCAGGTTTTTGTGCCTTAAGGTAATTGTGTAATTAATAATAATTGTGTGCTTGTGTTAACTGGATGAAAACATGGCTTAATCTGTGGACTGTTTTTTTTTTTTTTTTCTTGTTTGGATTTCAGAGAAAAAGTCTGATCATTGAAAATATGCTCATTATTGTAATTTGTGGATGATTACCTGATAATTACCTGAAAAATGCCTGATAAGTGAAACAGTTGAAGCTTTGTGTTGACATAATTATAGGATATCCAAATTATATACTTTAAACTTACTGTGAAGTATTATTTTGTATTTAGTTCTTCGTAAATTCATTCATACATTGAATTATTTAAAGGAATAAATGTATATGTACTTGTATATAATATATTTGAAAATGAAAATTATGTCATTATTTACTCATTTGTAATTACTTTACTCATTATTTATTTATGTCCCTCTATTGAAAATCTTTTCATCACATTAAGCAATTATTACTTGTATTAAACGTTTCAGTTCATATGGACTACTTTTATAACTTTTTTTTTTAAAGTTAGGTGAATAGACAGAAATTGCTCAATAAAAATAATATATATATATTAGTGGTGTCAATCGATTAAAAAAAAATAACTAATTAATCGCACATTTTACCTGAAATTAATCGTGATTAATTGTGATTAATTCTACCTGACATTAAAGTTTTTAATTATACTTTTATATTGCAATAATTTCACTTTAATGCTTCAAATTAATGTACAAACAACATAAAGAACATATATTTTTAATATTTGTTTAACGCCATCTTGTTTTAGGACTGAAGGCAAGTATCACTGATTGATTTCCCCCCCCTAATACTTAACCATTGAATATATATATATATATATATATTTAATCATTCAACATTACAGTATCAGTAAGAGCTATTTAACATTTATTAGACTTTTAAAAAAAAATAGCTAATAATAATAATAATAATTCAAGTGAACTTGAAACAATCTTTACACAAACCCATTATAATAAATGTCATATAGGGCTAGTAGCTACCTGTGCCCTTCAGCAAGAAAATATAGCCTAAATTATATCAAATTCTAAATTATATAAAGATAAAACTTAGTTATTAATTTCCTCTTTTTAATTTTGTTCCTTAATTAACAGACATCACAGCAACTGGTGCTCGCAGTTTCATTTGGGTTTAATATAGCCTAATACAGCGCGCGTCGGCACATTTGCGCGTGAACTTCAAGAGCGCGCGCTACAAGCAGAGTATATAGGCTGACAGGACAATTAAATTCGTTTTTACCGACATATGGCCTGACAGCATCTCATCTGACCGCAGTTCACTGACGTTTTACTTAAGCTCCTCGTCACCGTCACCAGTCGTTTGACTCGCGTCTGGTGCTGAAGTAAAGTTGGAGCGCGCATCTGAAAAGTCTCCTGTTTGATGTGTTCGTAAAGACGCTCTGCGCATTTAAATAAAAGCATTTCATAAGCAGTTGTGAGTGGGGTGGCCCCGCCCATGCGTTAATTGCGTTAAATATTTTGAACGCGTTAAAATGAAAAAAATAATCACTTGCGTTAACGCGCTAATTTTGACACCACTAATATATATACATATATCTTCATTTGTGTTTGTATATATATCTTAATTTGAGTTTGTAACTACGTGAGGGTGAGTAATGTATGACAATTTTTTTTAGCTATTCCTTATGAATATATACAGCCTATAGAATGACTATGAAGTGGATATGCAATTTGTTAGACTGCAAATTAGCACCCCTTATCTGAGATCTTAGTAATTCAGTCACTAAAAGTGTTGAGATTCAACTTAATTTTGAGCTCTGTTATACTGTAAATGACATTAATGTGTACAGTAGGTACTATTAATTGCCCCATATTAGGTGTTTCATGTCACGTCACAGTTGACCGCATGTTGTTGTTGATATAGTAGAAATGTGTTTATTATTTTATTCCCTTTTTTATTCTTTTATTGTCATTCTAAATAACTGAAACCTTAGACCGTAGTGTAGAAACAGAGGGAAAACCAGAAAGAAATGAGCTAGGAAATTGAGAAACTCCTCAGACCATCATTCTATTTACATATTTCTTGCCTTCAATGGAAGCAGCACATTTATTTTGACAGTCTTTTAGGAGGTCAAACACTTTGTCATGACCTCAGTAATCACTGGGAACATTTGCATATCTGTAGAGTGTTTTGCATTCGATTAGTATAATTATACATGAGCAGACCACTTCAGTGACACGGGCACCATCTCCACTGCACCAGACCTCAAATCAATAGTGTTTTTTTTTTTTTTTTTTTAAGCACAGAACAATCTCTTCATTGTGAAATGACCCATGGCGTAATTCAAATCTCAGTGTGCAATGAGATGAGCCCTGCCCACCAGTGATGTCATATTGGAGGTAAAACAGTGTTAAATTATATGTTATATATTTATCTTTTCTGTTCTGAAATACATTTAGTTGTATATCAGTATATCTACTGCTGGTTATTAGCACTAACAATTTAATATTTTAACTAAACAGTAAATATTTTTTTTTTCATGTTTGCCCCACTCTATGCAAATTAACAATAAAAACTCGAGAATATCTGTGAAAGTCTTTGAGAAACATGGAATAATGGTGTAATGGAAATTATATTTATGGTTTTAGTTTCAGTAACCTATAAATGTATTTGATTTAGCTAGTGTTTGCCATTGTGAGACCATAAACTATAGTACTTTGTTGCTTAAGCAGCTTGCTAGCAAATATGCATCATATGGCTGCTGGCAGTGTTTTGTAATAACAGTTTATTTTGCGAGTGAGTTCATACACTCACACCATAAAGAATCAGCGACAGTTCGTAATAAGCAACAAGGCCAGAAAATGCTTTCATAAAAAAACAGGTGAGTAACATACTGTTGTTGTTGTTGTTCCTCCACAAGGACGCTAGTCATTAAGTAAACAGGTTTAATGAGCTGGAAATAGAGAGCCCGAGTCAACAGATGTAGGTGAGCGATGCACTGAAGCTGTGCTGGAGGTATTCACTACAGAGCATGGAAAATAACCTAGTCATGATTTAATATGCATACTAGTGCATATTAAATTTTGACATATATAGAGTGCAGTGTAATCACATATCTGGTACTTTTGAAACTCCCAAGTGCTCGTAAACATGTTGCCATGGTAAATGGCTAATTGCATTCATTAAAAACTGCATAATGAAAACCTGAGCCAGTGTGACATTTGATTTGGTTAGTTTGTAGTCACTTTGGACTTTATCAGTTGGCTTATACTTCTATTAAACTATAAGCACTTTTATGTCCCAGGGGTGGATTTTTATTAAAATTAACATACATAAAATGGATTAGGAAACCCTTTTCAATGTCAGCATAAATCATTTTTCATACATGTTCATATATTTTTATTTATAGATATTTATAATTTATTGTTTTACTCTTGCCACAAACCTTGACTTTCAAGAAATGATTCTGAAAACATCATAAAAAAATATTAGCTATTAGGGCCGGAGACATGAACTATAGAATAGAGAAAAAAAGTGAACTTCTTTCAACATGAGTTCCACATTTTTTAGTACAATGATCAAACATATCCATCTAGTGTGCATTTACATTTAAAACCTATTTTCAACAGGTATATATATATATATATATATATATATATATATATATATATATAAAAATAAAATCCACTTTTTTCACAAAAAAAAAAAAAAAAGGAATCTAAGTGTAAAAAAAAAACAAAAAATCTAAATATTGAGAAAATACACTATTGGAAAAAAAACAATCTGTTGAGTCAACTTAAAATAAGTTGTTACCCTGCTGCCTAAGAAAAAAAAAAAAAAAGTTTGTTAAACTTAACAGCTTGTGACTAAAAATTTTAAGTTGAATCAACTCAAATATCTAAGTTGTCACTTAGTAAAACGTAACATTTCAAGCTGACTAAACTTTTTTTGAGCTGACTGAATTTAAAATGTTAAGACAGCCAGGTAACTATTTATTTTAAGTTGACTCAACATTTGTTTTTTGTTTTTTTGTTTTGGCTTTAAATTTGTCCAAATTAAGTTTTTAGCAGTGCATATTACTAACCAAAATTAGTAATAGTTTTGATATATTTATGGTAGGAAATTTACAAAATATCTTAATGGAACATGATCTTTACTTAATATCCTAACGATTTTAACAATAATTTTGACCCATACAATGTATTTTTGGGAGACTGTCCTCAAAGAAAATACGACCCAATTGTACGTTTTTGAATCGACCAAATACGATCCATTCTTACGTTTTAAAGTTAAGCGCCCTCTAGCGGTCGTAAAAATAATGACAGTGTCGCGTTGGATCTGACGTCATCGAATGACGTATGAGTTTTTATACGATTTCAGGGTAATTTAAAGGTGTTTTACTAGGTGTAATTCGTATATATGACCACACCTAACCCTACCCTAAACCTACCCCTTACAGAAATAGTGCAAAATCATGATTTCTAGTGCATATTTGAAAAAAAAAAAAAAACATACAATGAAAACATATGCGTTCTTTGGAATCGAACCTGTGTTCATATGATTATACCACTTCGCAGTGCAACGCGCTACTAATTGACCTACACATAATGCTAAGGTTGACTTGGATACCTGTTACTGATAAGGGAGCAAATGTTGAATACGCTTTACAGAGACGTATTTGAGGATTTGTGAAAACGACTTTAGTCGGTCGTATAAATTGGAGGACATGTTGATTTTTGGCTATTGCTTCAAATATTCCTGTGCTACTTAAGTCTGCTTTTGTGGTTCAGGGTCACATAATAAACTTGGTTCAAGTCATTTCAACTTAAAAATCAACTAAAATAAACTACACCAAACTAAACTAAATAAAATAAAATAAAATAAAATAAAATAAAATAAAATGTATAGGTTATAAAAGCTATCTTCATTGGTCACAGTTCTGACCACCCTAACAAAGCTGAAACAAATACTAACTCCCAACCCTATCCTAAAACCTTATATACTTAACATTAGTATAGTGTTAACACATCCTGGATACATTTAGGATTTAACAAAACACTAGAAGTAGACATTTATTCTTTTTTTTTTTTTCTTTTTTTTCTTTTTTTCTAAATTTCCTCCTTGAGCTTTATAAATAGTCTTTCATTTTTACTTTTATTTCACTCTGTTGCAGCTACATCAATAGTTTGGCACTAAAAAGAGCCCCTTCATTAAAGCCTCCCAAATGTCATTGTAGACCCTGTAGACAACCTTGCTGTTCCCAGCTGTCTGTCTGCGATACATCCGCCCCCACGCCAATGTCTGCCTTATTTCCTTATTTCAAAACACCTTAAGTAACATCTCACAGAGAGCCATGAGCCAATGTCTGGAATATGGTTGAGTACGAGTGTGCATTTGCTGCTTTTAGACAAGCACACCGAAGCATTTTCTCTTCTGGAAAACTGCAGAAGGACATCTGAGCCATGCAAATGGATGGAGTACAACTATTGATTCAGCCCTCTTGTGTTAGCGTGCGTGCAGCCTCGTACGTTTTGTTGAATGCCTGGCAGGAAACAGAGGCAGACGTAACAATATTTCAAAGGTCAACCAGACTATAGCTTTCAGACACCAGAGACTTTGAGAATCATAGGAGCAACAACAACAAAACCAACTTCGCGATTGTTTGTTTCCGAAGACATGCTTCATGAACACAGACAAAATCCTTCTCAGCTTGTATATGGAAGCGCCAACCCCTCCTTTTCTTCATGCATCATCACATTCCAAGCCTGCATGTTTATTCGAATACAGAATTGAGTTATACTGGCGACTTGCACTGGTATTGATTCCTCCGCCAAAAACAATACACAGCTGCCAAAGAGATATGCAAATGCACAGAGCTAGCGAAATGCCCTTGCAGCATTTTCACTCAATGCCTCTTGGCTGAGATGTGCCATTTTACAAAGGGGGATGTTTATTGACAGCCGCTACTTGTGGGAAGCTAACACCTGGTGGTGGGCTGATGATGCATACATTGAGATGGAAGGCACTTACACTTTGATAGGACTCACAGCGAGAGCACTTCCTCACAGATACTATGTTGTCAACATGTGACAGCATTATTTTCAAAAAGTAGTATATTTTAGTACATTTTAAAACACCATAGGCTAGCACTTTTGCATGCAGCGGAGTTTGCCTTTTTGGTTGGAAGAACGAGTAAGGAAGTGCAAGTGGGTCAGTGACATATAATAGTGTACACTATAACATTTTTAGATATGATATGATATGATCAGTTTAATATATATATATATATATATATATATATATATATATTCCATGCATCATAAATTATTTCTTCATAAATATGATACATGTTTGTGGAGTTTTAATATTTCACAGCCTGAACTAACCTTGCTTTTTATATTAAAATAAACATGACTTTATTAGTTGTGCTATATGAAATAATATTAAGAAATGAAGCAGTTTTGTTAAAATATGAGACTACATTATTTAAAATATTATTTTCTATTAGCCCATTTGTTTGAGTGGTGCAATGCTTATCCCACACCATTCATACATACATACATATAAACATGAATGACATAATTGAAAAGACCATTGGAAAAACACACTTAAATATATAGAACAGCCTAACAACATGAGCAAAAATATGCTCATGATATATGTATTTATTTTGCTAAGGGTTTTATTTGTTTTATTTATATATCTCTGCTTTGTTAGCCTGAAGCTCTGAGCTGACAGTTGCATGTGTTTATGCAATATTTCTCCATTTGTTATGTGTAGTTATTATGCTTGGATAATTTGAAGTAACATAACATCAGCACATATGTTGTTCATTTTCATCAGATCTGTTATTTTACAACTAAAAATGATGATGGCTAAACATAATGAGTCCATTAGTAGCTATATCAGCAACATGAAGCCTTTCTTTCTTTCTTTCTTTCTTTCTTTCTTGCTGCAATTTGTAACACTTGCAACATTAATTTGACCTATCATTTTTAGCTAAGACATTGCTGGGAGGGCTTGAGAGTGTCAAATATATATATTGGAAAAGCAGATTTCACTGACTGTATTCCAACCAGTACACACAAAATCTGCACAATAGTAATCGCATTTGATCTTGCAAATCAGTCTTCTAATTTATAATTGCAAATTAGAGTTATTCACCCTTATGCCTCCAATATATGATAGCATTGAAATTGACCTCAAGTCACATATAGAGGATTGATGGCAGAATAATCTCACTCAATCCACTAATTACTGTTTTAGATTGCTGCTATGGGATAAAGACTGTCTTTCACTGCTCAGTTTTTAGCTCAGACTAACCTGGGCTAAATTAGCAATCACTAGTACTATTGCTCTCTTGTAAAGTTAGAGATTTGAACAACCCTTATCTTAAGCATGGAACTTCAGTGTGGTTGTGCTATGGTTAAATCATACCAGCATGAGGCTTGCTGAAAAGAGATGTACTTTTACTTTTCTAAGCATTCAGACTTATGCAAGGTGGTTGATAAAAAGGTACACAAAAATCTCCTAGACTGACACTATAGAAAAAGAGCCCTCATATCTAGGGATCAGAATGTCATAGAGACTTGAGCATAGCATAGCAACCACTCAGAAAAGCCTAGCAACTTGCCGAAAACCACTCAGAACACCCCAGCATTGTGATTGTGAGTTTGTATGTACAAGCAGTCATATTTTGTTCTGTAAATGTACAAAATCAAGTTTACATTTAATATAAGAGCATTTGTGAATCATCCTTGAATTCCCCGCCTTGATTTCAAGTTTCCTTTGAAAATAACAGACACAACCGAGGGAAAGGTGCCTTGATCAGAGGTTTCCCTGACATTTTAGCTGGAATAGACAGACACAATCCTGCTGGCATTTTTATGAGCTATGACCTTTGAAGGAGCGTCTGTCCTATTAAAAGTGTTTTGGAGCTCAGAGCAGGGCCCCTCATTGGTCACATAAAGTCGTCTCCAGCAGAAGCGAGGGACAGACAGAAGCTTACAGACATAAATGTTTCAACCTTTGTGCAAGAAATCTGAATGATGAAACTGTTGAGCACAATTATGAAAATGATTAATTATACTTTATAATGATATTAAATGCAGTTAGCTGAAACTAAGAAGGCTTTTTGACCCACTTAAAAGTCACTCAAAGTGGACTGTCAAATGTACCGGTTAGCGCTTTTAATAAACTAAAATATAGTTTAATGCTATTTCTGTTGAAACTGATGCCATTTATTTAAATACACATTTGTAATTACACATTTTTTTAATAATAAAGCTGCAATATATTACATTGAAAATATACAGTATTAACTTTAAAGGTGACATACCAGGAAAATGTGTCCATCTACCAACCCAGAAAATGTGATAAAGCACAACCTAGTAAAATTGTTGCGGTGAGCATTTCTCTGTAAGCATGTGAAAAAACCCTAAGCCATTCAGATTTCGCTCCTCCTTGAAGTGGAAAGGGGCTCTTGTTATAATATTTCTGCCTCGTAATCGTTTCAGCAGCTCATTTGCATTTAAAGAGACGTGCACAAAAACTTCAGCTTCCATTCAAAATATTTTGAAAATACTATAATAAATGATATGTGGGGTATTTTGAGCTGAAACTCAAATACACATTCTAGGGACACCTGAGACGTATATTACATCTTGTAAAAAGGGGCATATTTTACCTTTAAATGTAATATTGAATAACACACTACAGTTAAATGTTGCATTTTGGTTAACACATCAAAATAAGTTTATTGCATGAAAAAAGGTAATACATAAATTAAATTCAAATTAAATTTAAAATGTATTTTAAAGCCTTTACAAAGTGTACTTTTAAAAAAAGCACTTACTGTATTTTGGGTTAAGAAATGGTCACAAACTCTTTTGAGGTACATTTACCTGTGTTTTCTGTATTTGGTAAACAAGACATTTAACATCAAGTAACAAATTTCAAACAAAGATTGGTCAGATTTTTATCTGCCCATATCCTACAGGGGACTGACGTTAACTGACTATGTCTTGTTTACCAAATACAGAAATGTTACATTTAATGTTACATTAATATATCAAACAGCTTTAGAAGACAAAAAAGTGCACAAGTTGTATTATTAGTATTAGTATTAGTATTAGTATTTATTTTCTGTATAGAAAAGAGCGGCGAGAATATTCAGTAAAATTGTCTTCCACAGAGGGGAAAAAAAAAGCATGTGAGTTTGGAATGACACCGATGTCATTTTTAGTTGAATAGTTCTGGATTTTGTAACTCTCAAACCTGTCTAGGTGTTAGCCTACCTAACAAATTGTGTTAGCTCACTATAGGATCAACCCAAGAACATCTCGTTCTTTTTGTGCTGGACACAGATGCACAGCGAGTGCAGGATTACCCATGTGGCTCATTGTGTCCACATTCTGTGGGCAAATGGAATGCATCTGGCATCCAAATGATGGTCAGATCTTCAACAAGGTCAAGGGGTCTTGGCAGCGGCGTAACGCCTTTCTTGTACCTCCCTTTGAGGGAAAAACAGAGGAGCATCATGGGAAATTGTGGCAGCCTCCAAAGACAGTTACAACTCAGCATGTGGCAACCCAAAAGGCTGTTGATCTGATCTATTTTCTACTTCTGGCATTTACCCAGCGAGGGGTTTACAAAAGAGAAAAGAGAAGGGTAAGATATACCTACCGTGTTGAGGAGACTTTGGAAGAGGCCGACTTGATATTTGAATTCCCACCCGCAGGTCCCTTGATGACAAGACAGCTCAGTCAGTCTTAAGTCTACGCAATTTATCTTCAGCCGCTCCTTTGACGCACGTGGGTCACAATGTGTGTACAAATTTGTGTTTGAGTACACTGTGTAAAAGAACCTTTGAGTTCATTTACTAGCTTTCTGTGCATGCGCACTATTTATATCCCAATGCTTACATAACCTTGCATTCGTCTCCCCTTTCTTCAGGTGTGCACACAGCACATTACCAGGAAGAAAAAAAGGCATGTGACAAACACAAAAAGTTATGAAACTAAACATCTACACACACAAAACAAAACACATACTACTCACAAAATCAAGACGTCTTTTTTTCACATTACATATTTTGCACATGTAGTGCTAATGCGATACGTCACAGTGGTACGCAGCTGTCCTTTGCCGAAGCGGGAAATTGATGCTAATGCAATTAGCTTTGTTGCCTTTACCATAGCCTCCCTGCACTGAAAACGGCAGGCAGTGGGTGAAAGGAAAAAACATATCTGCGCCTCTAATTAGGCAAAAAATTCATACTGGAAATACGTTCGGGACGGGCTAAATCACCCCATATTTCACAAGTCATCCATCGATTTTGTAGGCCAATGAATATTCCAATGAGGTTCTGGATATATTGCCCTAGAGGCCGCTGCCGGCGACTGCTAATCACTGCCAATACCATATTGTCAGGTAAATGTGTCACCGTTATGTGACGTGATTGGTCAGGATGGCAGAAACCATGGCATAGGAAATGGAGAGGTCTCGTATATCTTATCAATTATAGCCTTAAAAGAAGAAAAAAATATATAAATATATATATAAATGCATCATACAGCAGTACCAAAGAGTGTTTTACGGTTTAAGCTGTCAATATGATTCTGAGCTCTTTTCCAGATGGGAAATATCAAATGACAGCAGCCCTCATTTTTTATTAGATCATAACAAATATATAAAAAAAAAGCTGTGTGAGTAATGATTACATCCTTGTTTGACTACTGATTTATGAAGCCGTCCTAATACACACACTCCACCTATATCCCTAAACAAATTCACCAAGCCCACAGGCTGAAAATGAAGTTACTTAAAAATGGATTTATACACATTTGATTTTATTTCTAGGAGTGCTGAGTGTCATGCTTAAATGTGTTTTCTCAGAAAATTGGTAGGAATCCTGGGAATCATTCCCACCTTTCTTCCCTCTAGCGATGCCCCTGAGTGTCAATATTACTGTTGTTCATGCTTGTATGTACCTGCAGGTTTATGGAGCTTAACAAACTCCTAACCAAAAATTATTAAAGTTGGCCTCGTTCTGTAATGTTTAGGCTATGGGCATAAATATTTTATTGCTATTAGTTTTCAAAACAATTCAATTAAATTGACATCCCAGAATGACATACTTTACACACAAAAGCTAAATATCCAGATTTACACACAAAGTTGTATTTATTTAATTAAGCTGCTTTTTACATGCTTTTATCTATAAATTGTCTTGATTGTTTAATCTGTATTTAGACCAAGACTTTTTAATCTTTAACTATGAAAATACATAATAGCAATATGGATCACTAACTGTTTTAACATTATTATTATTAAACAAAAACAATAATCATTGTTACTCACAGGCTGTAATTTTGTCAAATTATGCAAACCATGTTAAAATATGAATAATAATAATAAGAAAAATAATTTAAATATAAATAATAATATGAAAAATATGAATATAAAATGCTTTTACAAACGTTTTATATTAGAAATGTTCCAAATGGAATTCCCATCGCTGCCATTTCTACTACAGAATGCTGGTAAAGATAATGCATTATGTGAAATGTCACTGTGGCGGGAATATTTTTTACTCCCACTGTGGTGGGAGTCTACTGAGCCCCAGACATTCTTAGAGGATAAATTAACAAAAGTGAGTAAATAAAAAAATGCAGTGGTATGTGAAAGTTCAGGAATCCCTTGCAGAATCTGTGAAAATGTCAATAATTTTAACAAAATAAGAGAGATCATGCAAACTGCATGTTATTTATTTATTTATTTTATTTAGTACGGTCCTGAGTAAGATATTTTACATAAAATATGTTTACATATACAGTACAAAAAATAATAATAATAATAATAATAATAATAAAATAATAATAATAATAATAATAATAATAATAATAATAATAATAATAATAATAATAATACATGGAAAAAAAAATTAAATAAATAAAACAATCTGTCATTCACTGATACCAGAAGGAAACATAATACATTAAGAGCCAGGGGGTGAAAACTTTTGAATTTGAAGATGAAGGTAAATTCTACTGAATTTGTCTTCCGAGAAACATGCACGTATATTCTGTTGCTTGTGAAGGACAGTACTAAATGGAAAACAATTATATTTCAACAAAATAAGAAAATATTTGACATCTTCATCCTGTTCAAAAGTTTTCACCCCCCGGCTCTTAATGCATCTTGTTTCCTTCAGGAGCATCAGTAAATGTTTGAACCTTAGTTGTGTTAAACTTTTAATAGTCCCTCAATTATCCTCAGTGTGAAAAGATAGATCTCAAAATCATATAGTCACTGCTGGAAAGGGTTCACATATGCAAAATATGCTGGAAAACTGAGGAATCTGCATTACCTGGAGGATTTTTCTGACGAACAGTGCTCAGTTTAACTGTTCAGAACAAACAAGGGACTCATGAACAACCATGACAAAAACAACAGCAACAACAAACAGTCATAGATTATCCAGGTAACCACACACAGTGTTAAGAACCAAGGGTTGCCAAACTTTTGAAGGGGGATATTTTAATAATTTTAGCATTTTTATTTTTCTTTTATTTTATTTTATTTTTTTTGTCTTGTGGACCAAATGTCTTTTATGTAAAATATCTTACTCAGTACATTACTAAATAATAATAATAAAAAAACAACAACATGTCCTATCCTTGGAATGGCCTTGTGAGTGCCTTGAGAGTTTGTGAAAGACAAATGCAGAGTCTCAGAAGAGAAAGATCAATACCAAGTTCGACCACTGTCCACTGCATACACACAATAAAGCCTCATTACTGCCTTCACAGATAAAGAAATGAATCAAACACACCCCAGAGTGAATAATTCATGAGAAGCAGTAGGAGAAAAATAAAACCCTGTGCTGACATGGATTGAGCTGATGCCTTTTATATTTAGAAGTCATTAAAATGGCCGCCATATTTCCAAGCCCTCCTGGCACTGAGATAGTGTTAATTACGCTCTGATAGAGGTCCAGTTCTTATCAGCGTTACCCATGATGCCAGATCACAGCCGTATCAAAAACACCGGCCCTGATGCTTGAGAGAGAGAGAGAGAAGAAAAGAGAGAAACAGATAGAGAGACAAAAAAAAGAAAGAAAAATAAAGAAAGCTGTTTTGCAAGACAACCTGGTGAAATTAGCATAATAGCCTCCCCTTTCATCTCAATGGTCATTGCTCAGCTGGCATAGGACCCCTCTGAATTACGTGGTTTGAAATGATTCATGGGACCTAGTTAAACTAGTATGACATAAGGGCAATACTACTACCCTAAAATGATATTCCATCAGCATACACAACTGATTTTGAGTAGCCGCCAACTAAAAAAGATGTTTTTTAGTACCAGATGGTGTAGTTATGACATCTACCAGCAGAGGCTAATGGGGTCGTGCTAACCGGTCACCCTTGGCAGTACTCTGTTCTAGTCACATGACAGATGAGGTTAATGCACCACAATAGATAATGTTAATGTCACTTTTGTCTTTTACTATTGATTGGCTGTCAACGTCTTTATATGTCTGCTCACTTTATCAAGCTGGACTGTCAACTTTTAATTAGTATAGCCAAGGACATACAGAATTAATTGCACCGCAAGAATGCAAGGGAAACTATCTTTGTTACAATAGTAAATTGGATCTATTTATGCTCTTCAGATTCAACATGTGCAGACACCTTCTCAGACACTAACAGGTTTGTGTATTTCAGTTGCACCCATTATTTACAGGTGAATAATACCAGTCATATAGCCATACAATCTCCTTAAAAAAAAAAAAAAAAAAAAGGTTGTAAAATGTTGCCAGATAGCTTAGTGACTTTCAATGAGCTCTTTGTCTTTTATCCAACTTTTAATCAGTGAACAGAAATTGATTTTCTGCCTGAAAGTGCAAAACAAGTGTCTGGGCATCGGAAAGTGCGCCACACACAATTTTGTGAAGCATTTATAGAACAGAACTGACACAGATCCCTGTCCTCGGTAAGAGTAAAGTTACTGTCTGAAATTTAACATTTCTCCTAGACTCAAACTTCTATAATTAGTGTTTACCTTTTTGCTAAAAGTCATGTTAAGAGCAGCATAGCAGCAGGTATTTTTTATAGGTAACAGTAAGCAGTTTGTGCATAATTAGGTTTAAGCAAAACTGCAACACAATGGACCAAGTTCACCACTACTTAGTCAATGTCAAATTAAGGCAGTTAAATAACTAAAATTGTATTGTCCTTAACAAATTAGACAATACTGTACATATTATACAGCTACTGGAATAGAATATCATTTTAGTTGATTTTTCAAAGCTCTAAAATATCATTATAGATACATTTCATTGCAGTTTCTAGCTGAAATAAACAAAAATCACACAATTTATGATTACTGGGGTAGATTATTGATTATTCAAGACTATTTTTATTTATTTATTTATTTATTTTAATGGTGCCTTGCACAATACTATGCTATGACCTGAAACACTTTTACCATAGTGCATGATATGTAAACTAACAACTATACAACTACCCAGCTAACATTCGATCGTGGGGCCGATGTGGGCCCCATATGGGCTGTAAATATGGGTCATACATGGGTTTGTCCATGGGTTCCATGTGGGTCTCATCTAAATTAGCCCATTTGATTCTCATATGGGGCCCGACTAATGTGGGGCCCAAATGGGCAACTCACACAAGACCCATATTGGTCCCACTTAGAACCCAGCCAACATTTTATCATGGGGTCCATATGGGTTCTACTTGGGTTTGTCCATGGGTTCCATGTGGGCCCCATCTGATATAGCTCATATGGGGCTAACTGGGGCTAATGTGGGGCAACTGGGCAACACATATAAGACCCATATTGGTCCCACTTTATGAAGCACATGTGGATATACTAGGGCAGGGGTAGGGAACGTTGATCCTCGAAAGCCATGTCCCTGCAGATTTTAGTTTCAACCCTGAAGAAAAACATGCCAACCTGTATCCTGAAGACCTTGATTAGCTTGTTCAGGTGTGTTTGATTAGAGTTGGAGCTAAAATCTGCAGGGACATGGCTCTCGAGGATCAACATTCCTTACCCCTGTACTAGGGTTTAGTATGGATGCTGGACTGGCCCCAAAGTTCATTCATCTACAAAATCACAAAACATGAAAGTGTGCAAATAAAAAAAACCCCGATATATATACACATTAAAATGTTGTACAGGTCCAATATAATGCTTTATTTTCATTTTATGACACATTTTTTTTATACTTTTCAGATTTTTGTAAAATGTTGAACATCAACATTAACATTTTATTAAACCAGAGACATACCATCACCAAATGGTCTTAAGTAACTAATCTAACGTAACAAAAATTGACAGTTAACAGTTAAAGGCTTAATTCACCCAAAAATGAAAATTCTGTCTTATTTGCTCAGCCTCATGTCACTCCAATTTCCATAATTTTCAGAAAAACAAATGACGACAATTTTATTTAATTTATTTATAGTAATTTCTGTTGGTCTTTTTAAAGTTACTTGTCCAAAACTCTGATGCTTCAGAACATTCAAAAGACATTGTAAAATAAATCTATATGAATCAAGGGTTTAATTCAACTATTCTGAAGAGATGTGATCACATTACATTATGAAGAGGTTTAGATTCCGCTTTTATTCACATATAAACATTGATCATGCACAAGAACAAACTTCACTGGTTCTCATGTGTCAAGAAAGCAGGCATGACCTTAAATTTATTAAAAATGAATGCTGTACTCATTGTCTGCTTATAAGTGTTTATATGTGCAAAAAAACAAATTACATCTGTTCACATAAAGTGTGTCTGTCTCTTCAGGAGACTTATATTAAACAGGTTTAGATTAGATTTAGATTAAAACAATTTATTTTTATGACTCTTTTAGAACATTTAAAAGTGTCAGTCCAGGTGATAGTGGACAGTAAGAAATTTCTGAAATTTCTCAATTTCATTAAAAATATATTTATTTGTGTTCTAGAGATGAATGACAGTCCTACAGGTTTGGAACAAGTAAATGATGGAGAGTAAATGATGACAGAATATTCATATTTGGGTGAACTATCCCTTTAAGAATCATCAATGCTCTACTAAAAGTGACACACTGTCACAATAAAGAAACACAAAAACAACAAACTCACCTGAGCTGAACCTGAATATATACTGTCTCAAAAACTACACATTTTAGACACACAAAATAAAACAACACACAACTGTTAACACTCCTGGAGACAGTCTTTCTCCTCCTGTTCTCTAATCTCATTCCACTCATCTGTAGTCCCAGTAAACCACTTGGAGCCTTTTCTGCTTCTTTCTGCTTCACATCATTAATCATGGTATTCTTCCTCAGCCCACCTGTAAAAGCATATGTAATATTAATTAACATTACATGTTTTCTTTTATGGTTGACAGTTGTATTTATTCATTTTTACTGGTTTGTGCTTTATATATTTATATATTAACATATTTACAGATGTTTCATTATTAATGATTATAGAACATCAGTTAAAATATGTTGGGTTCATGCTGTATATTCAACAGCATTTATTAACAATATTTACAATTTCACAATGTCACATTAATTAATACTACAAATAATTCTGACATGTCAGATTCTGGCTACACTGACACAAAAAAGCTAAGAAGTGTCTATGAGTTAGTTATACAGGTTATTTCATTATTATGACAAACAAAATGGTTAATTAATCCGGGAAGAAATTACATAAAGACAGCAAAGAAAAACACAAATTTAATTTAAAAGTTTGCACCTTCGCAAAACATCCCGTTATAATCATTGAAGCTGTGCAAACTGTAAAAATATCTCATACTTACAAGCAATATGCATTGTTGTATATGAGGATTGCAGAATTCAGTCAGTGAGTGCCAAATTCAAAACTCCGGCGTGATGACTAATCTAAACGCTGATTGGCCACTACATTCATTAAATCAACATTAAAGTGTGTTATTGGTCTTAAGGCTTAGCAACATAATCATCGACACTTATTCATTTTTTTCAGTTTAATCAAGACAGCCGTAATAAATGTACTGATACACAGCCTGAAAGCCCGTATTTCAGAACTTATGTCAGAAAGACAATTCAGAATTTCAATTTTCATTCTAAATTAAATTTGTTCTATATCGGCTGTCGGCTGACAAGGAAATTCATTTTTCCCTCAGGTGGAAAAATGGCGGTTAGACAGCCACAAAATACAACAGGAAAGCATAAAACAAACAATAACTGCCAATACGACTGGATAAATGTCAGGCAAAAACAACATTACACGTCAGAGTCAACAAAAATGTCCTCGGTTTTAAACGTGTGCAGCATTTTACGTTATTAACTGTTACGGCCCAAAAAAAAACAGATATTAGTTTAAAAGCTACTTTAGTTTAAAGGCCATTTAAACTGTAAAAACAAAGTTTCCAATGTTCGAGAACACATAACACAGAGACATGTTTATTAAATCTGCATTTACCTGTATATTTTTGCTCCACGTCCACGTCCTTGAATTGCTGAAACGAACAAAGACTCCTGTCTCCCGCTTCGCCGGCGCCGCCACTCCACTGCTTGGAAGAAACAGTATCCTTGCGCCGGGACTAGAATTCCTCTAATTTGAGCTTTTTAAATATTTTATATTTTAAATATCCGCTTATTTTCAACAAAGAGCTATGATATTATGATATGAAATTATGTGAAGAAACGAAACGTTGAATGCAGGACTACTCTGTCAAGCTAAGTTCAGAGATGAGATGTTGAGTGTGCTCTCATGAGACCCATTTAATTCTGGAATTTGTGATCATCCCTGCTCAAATGTGTACAGTAAAAGAAAACAAATAAATTATGATAAATGCAGAAGCAGGCTAACAATGTAATATTGATAATTCAAACAAAATGATTTTTTTTTTTTTTTCATTTAAAAAGTTGTTGATCAGATACACAAAATCTATATTCTTTGTTAAAAATGACTACTGACCAAATATTTAAAGGTATAAGGATGTATTTTAAATGTGAAATAATTTTGCCCACATAGATCCCATGAAGGTCCCATATGTTCAAACCTATATGGGACCCACATTGTGAAACCCACATGGGGCCCACATAAATTGCCCATTTTCAGCCCATGCCCACATAGATCCCATGCTGCCCGAGTATAACCCACATGGGGCCCACATATCAATGTTGGCTGGGTATGTCCATACATATGGCTTATCTGGCAAAGTAAACTTTCTCTGGAGTTCACCTGGTACAGTTTTCAAACACAATGGTGCATTAACATTTTAGTGCCACTCAGCGGACATTTCACTCCAGTCTTTTTGAGTATGATGCTACAAGCTTGTCATACCCATTTTTGGGCAGTTACACTGATTCTTCTTTGCAGTACCTCTCAAGCTCCATTAGGTTGGATGAGGAGCATCGGTGCACAGCCATTTTCAGATCTCTCCAAAGATGTTCAAGTCTGGGCTCTAGCTGGGCCACTCAAGGACATTCACAGAGTTGTGCCATAGCTACACCTTTGTTATCTTGACTGTGTGCTTAGGGACGTTGTCTTGTTTAAAGGTGAACTGTCACCCCAGTCTGAGGTCCAGAGCCCACTGGAGTAAGTTTTCATCAAGGACGTCTCTGTACATTGCTACATTCATTTTCCCCTCGATCCTGAATAGTCTCCCAGTTCCTGTCAATGAAAAACATCTCCACAGCATGATGCTGCCACGACCATGCTTCACTGTAGGGATAATATTGGCCAGGTGATGAGCGGTGCCTGGTTTCCTCCGTACATGATGCTTGGAATTCAGGCCAAAGAGCTCAATCTTTGTTTCATCAGACCAGAGAAATTTGTTTGCTTTCATGTGCCTTTTACTTAGGCGTGGCTTCCATCTGGCGACTTTACCATACAGGCCTGATTGGTGCCTGCAGAGGTGGTTGTTCTTCTAAAAGGTTCTCCTCTCTCCGTAGATAAATGCTGAAGCTCTTTCAGAGTCACCATTGGGTGATTAAAGCACTTCTCCCCCAATCACTTAGTTTGGCTGGGCAGCCCGCTCTAGGAAGAGGTTCCAAACTTATTCTATTTACGGATGATGGAGTCTGCTGTGCTCATTGGGACCTTCAGTGCTGCAGAAATTTTTCTGTACCCTTCCCCAGATCTGTGCCTCCATACAATCCTGTCTCGGAGTTCTACAGACCATTCCTTGGACTCCATGGCTTGGTTGTTAACTGTGGGATCTTATATAGACAGGTCTGTGGCTTTCCAAATCATGTCCAATCAACTGAATTTACCACAGGTTGTAGAAACATCTCAAGGATGATCAGTGGAAACGGGATGCACCTAGGTTCAGTTTTGAGTATCGTGGCTAAGGCTCTGAATGGTTTGTGGCATCTAATGTATTTATTTTATTATTATTTTTATTTTTATTTTTTTATAAATTTGAAAAGATTTCATACATACTTATTTCATGTTGTCATTATGTAGAATTGGGAGGAAAATAATTCATTTAATCAATTTTTAAATAACGCTGTAACATAACAAAATGTGGAAAAAGGGAAGCGCTGTGAATACTTTTCAGATGCACTGTAATAAACATTAAACTGTTTCTCAGTTTTGGGGAAAATGTAATGGCCTTCTAGCACTGCTCGCTGGACATTTCATTTTGCAGCGTAACATAATTTTGCAGAATTGTCACCACAGGCAATTTTTCTAATGACCCTGGATTTTAAAACATAGTCATAGTCACATAGTGTACAATAAATAATCATATTGCAAAATTTGAAGTTACACTGTGAGATATAAAGTTGCAATTACTTTTTTTTTTTTTTTTTATTCTTGATTAAACATTAGTACATTAGTATTAGTTGAACAGGGTTATGTGTTAATGATTTTTTTTCTTTATAATTTTTTGATACGCTGCATTGAAACTAAACTGATTTATTTACATTTTTCCTAATCAGCTTTAAATATTTTTCACACCAAGGTCGTTGCTCTCAAAATAATTAGCCACAGCCATTCAGACAGACTCTTAATTTAGCAAAACAGTTCAGTTTCACTTCATTATGAAGTCATGCATTATTTTCAGGCTACATATTTACTAAAACACATACATCAAAGTGTTCTTTACTGATAAGACACTCAACTGAAAATGCACATTATGACATTTCACAAAGTTTCTATGTTTTTTTTTTATTTTTATTTTTTTTATTGTTATATATTTATTAAGCCTTTCATTTCTGTCTGTCAAGAGAGTTCCATCAACATTACACTACAGTATATCTTTTCTCATGCCATGGATCTAAGGAAAGAACGTTGTGAATGTTGAATCAAACCATTTTAGGTCCAAGAGCTTTGACTGATCTTTTTGTGTCTGAATGGACGAAAATTCCTGCAAAATTCCTGGAAGAGTGGAAGCTGTTGTAACAGGACAGCTAACAGGACATATGGGTGCAATGTCTCCGTGTAGTGTATTTTACATAACAATAATACGTTTTTTTCTCTTTCAGTTGCCCTTATGTCCTTTCAGTCTATTTCAATACCATTTTATAGAGATTAAGATTGAAAATTCTTTTGGTCTCTTAGGCAAACACATCAAGAAAGTTGAAATGAATTTTCATCAATGGGATGGCCTCAGAATCTGAGATGTGTCAAGTGGCAGCTTCTATCTCTCTGCAGCCTTTTCTGTCTTTCTGTCTCTAGTCAAGAGGACCGATGGAGAGAGAGAGAGAGAGAGAGAGAGAGAGAGAGAGAGAGAGAGAGAGAGAGAAAATTGTTGGTGCCTGTCATCTTATTCGCAAGCCAGACAGCTCTTGTGCGTAAGTGAATGCTGAATACAAATGGAGGATGTGCATAATGTTGTGCATAGTGTGGCCATGTCTTGAAAGTTACTAGGTTGTAGTAGCACAGCATTTGGTTTTAAGTGTCATATGGGTCATGTGTACAGCTTGACGATGATTTATATTACTAACCCTCATGTTGTTCCAAACCTCTATGACTTTCTTTCACCTGCAAAAGAAGAGATATTATGAAGAATCCTTGAAATGAATGTCAGTCTTGACCAAAATATATACAAATCTGTAGCCAAACTCTGTAGCCAAAATCCATAGAGTGTTTATCTTTTTTTTATATACACTGTCTATTTTACAGTTTTAAAGAGCGATCTGGACATCTTGTTCAGACATGGCATCACAGATTCTATCAAATACCAAAAAAAAAAAAAAACTCACTGCTACTGCTAGAAATCTTATAATAAGTCATAGTGGGATCTTCCATCAAGACAATGATCCAAAACAAACATCAAAATCAACTCAAAACTGGGTCACTGAGCACAAAATTAAGGTTCTTCCATTGCCATTCCATTTCCCTGACCTCAACCCTATAGTAAATTAGTGGGGTGAACTGTAGAGGAGAGTGCACCAACATGGATTTGGGGATTTGAAGAATGTGGAGAGGTTCTGTTTGGAAGAATAGGAGAATATTGGAGAAGACTTGCAGCTGTTATCCTGGCAAATATAGGTTGCACAATGTATTGAATAAAAGGTTGCAATGATTGTGACCATTTTTTGTTTTGTTTTGTTTTTGCGTACAAGATCAAAAGGATATCAATGTATTTACAGCCTTCTTTGCTTATTTATCCAGAGTGCCAATGATTCTGACCAGGACTGAAAGTACTAATGTACTAAATCAGTGATATTTAAAAACCAAATTGAGTATACACTGTATTGATGATGCAACTCTTAACATGCAATTTAGCATGTTGCATTCATATTCTAGTCTCATTTTGTATACTGCATGAATCAGCAATACATATACTGCACTGAATTTCATCTTTTAACTCTTTTCTGTACATTAGAGAATGATCAGTGTTTTTCACATTAGGTGTTGTGTAATGTCACATTGTTTTTAGTGAGGTGCTGTATATGGGTAACACATGCAGTTTTGTTCTTCTTTTGAAATGTGATCTGTGGCTTAAAACAGATGGAAAATTGACAGGTCTGTGCTGCAGTTCTGTGAATGTTTCGTCCTCCAGGTCTCCACGCCAGTCATGACTGAAAACTATGAATAGCTTTGTGGGTAGCGCTTTGTCATGTGGCATAGCAGTGTTTTGGATGACCTGAGGTCAAGTCCTGGTTTAAGGCTCTTGCGTCTCATCATATTGCCCTAAAAGAATCAAAAGGTAATTCTAAAAAAATTACAGCTAAAATATTAAACATTTCACTGAAAGTTGCTATTGTTGTCTTTAGTTGTTGTTTTAGTTGTCAGACTTTAGTTTTGGACATATACTTGGCCATCGTGTGATATATGACATGCTTTCATGAACACACCTGTTTGGCGATGTGTGTTTTGGCTGGTCCACCTGTTTGCCACCTGCTAGTAAAGAAGCTACTGCCAGGTATGAGAGCTCCGTATGCCACGTATCTCTCCAAGAAGCTAATGTGTACTCCAGCAGCAGATGTGCTCTCACATTTACACTTTGTAACACCCAGGTGAGAGGTTTGTGTGTGTGTGTGCGTGTGTGTGTGTGTGTGTGTTTAATTCTGTGTGTTCCAAAGGTAGTGAATGTAAATATAATGGGTAAAGGCAGGGGGAGACAGAGAGAATACTGGGTTATCTTTTGTCTCTCAGTCTGTCTGTTTTACCACATTTTGTCTCATACACACACATACATCCTTTTCACTTTTCCCACTGGAAGATGTCTAGATGCTGGACCATCCATTACTGTAAATAGAGCTTGAGACAGATTAAATGAGGAGAATCGTGGAGGTAGATGTGAATGCACATGTAATGTAGTCTGTTGCTTTCTAGACCTGTGTTTTAACATCCAATAATATGAGCAAGTGTGTGTGTGTATCTCACCCTAAAAGCCTGAGTAAGCCAGCTGTGCATGGAAATGAATTTTCTGTGCATTATTTATGCATGGGCCATGTGCATGCACTGAATATAGCAGATTTTACACTTCACAAGAACAAAATAAATAAATAAATAAATTACTTGACAGGATAGTTTTAACAACGGCCTAATGCGGCTAATTTAATGCTACACTAATCATGCAGTTGACTAATGAAATAAAATTTCCTCAAGAGTCTTGAAGGACTATGATCAAAAATCACTGTGTGCTTGTCTGTACAGTTCTGTTTGTCTCAGTTTCAAACTATAATGTGTTGTCTACCCTGTTGAAAATACAAGTATTGCTAGTTACTAGCAAATGCTATGTTTGCAGCTAACTATGGCTTTTACCTTAATGGGTACAAAAACTTGTCTCTGAGGCGGTACTCTCAAAGGGACATGTTTGTACCTTATTTAACCCCAAACGGTTCATAGTAGTATCTTAAGGGTACATATCATTACTCAAAGGTACTAATATTTTGTCTGTGGTGTCAGAAGCAAGACTGTGCTTCCCAGCATGCACCATGGCATCAAGAAATCACAAAAACTAAGATTATATCATTGTTTTACTTTGTTTACTGTGTTATTTACCTGGTGTTATCTTTATGTTGCCTATTTAACTTATGTGTAAAGTATGTTATGTGTCAAGTATATCTCAGTCCTTAATTTAGTGGTTGTTGAGGTTATTGAGGACACCAAATAAATACAGATGCTGGATAAAATGAGAAGAAGAAGAAAATACTTCTGATAATATTTCACTTATCTTTCATTGTCTGTAGTCTCTAGTTTGTAAATCAGTATAGCATAAGTTGTGTTCAGCAGTGTTTTTTTTAGTGCACATGGTGAAATGGGTAACTTGTAAGATTTCCTAAATGAACTAATCATGGGAGCTTGTTTAGGTGCTTCTGTAACCATAACAGCCAAATTGTTTGGTGTTTTAAGAACAAGAGTCTTCATGATTATGCCTGAATACACAAAGCACAGCAAGACTTCATCTGCAAAGTAGAATAGTGGGCGAAAACCAAAAGTGAATTACAGGAATAGTCAAACAATAAGAAAGATTGTCTCCAAATCACACAGAACTGCTGCAGCAAAGTGACTGCAAACTTCAGTATTCACCTTGAGAAGACCTTGAAAAAACAAATCATCACAGTGAACTTTAGAAAAGTCAACAATCCTGAAAGAGCTGTAAGTGCTAAAACTCTAATTACAGACACCAATATTAAATACATACAGGGGGGTTTCCTCTGAGGATGCAAGGGAGGCCGTATTTCCCCAAAATATTGCCTAAGAAAAAAATTGTAGTTGAAATTGAAAAGTGTATAAATCATGTGTTTTTCTAAACTGTCCAACAGCGACACCAGCAGCTAAAGCTACAGCAGGAGCTGCCGTCTCTCTCGCCTCCCCAGAGCCTATTAAGTTTCAACAAACCTCCCTAAGGGTGTCTTCACTTTTTTTTTTTTTTACTGTAATTAAGAATGAATGGAGGAAAGTCACTTAAGAGGAGGCAGTGCCTCCATTGCGATATGATTGGATATGATTGGTTCATGTGTTAAATCCCGCCTCTTATGTTCATGCACGTTCACAAATCAGTCTGAATAAACAATATAATGGTGTTAATGGGAAGACTAGCTAAAAAAAAGAAAGTAAACAACTCACAACTCAACACAACAACTCAAGATGTTACCACTTTGATACATTGCTGGGTAGATTACTTACAAATTGTAATCCATTACTGATTTCAGATTACATGACAAAAACTGTAGTCAGTAACGTAATCTGTTACATTACACATTTTAGGTAATATAAATAGATTATTTTTGGATTACTTTTAGATTACTTTACTTTTAGATTATAATTTAAATAGGATTATCTTGTACCATAATGATGTAAAAAAAATGCAAAGAGTAAGAAAATATTTTCTATTCATTGTAATTTACTACATGAAGTTTGACAAACATCATATTACACCAAGGTTTCCCAAACTAGGGTTCGTCAAGGAACTGCAAGGGGTTTGTAAGTTTAATGAAAAGATAACAATGAATTAAATCATAAAAAAAGTAATAATAATAATAATAATAATAATAAAGTGAAAATAAATCATTTAAAAACAAAGTCCCTTTCAAGAGTATGTATAGTCTTTGTTTTAAAATAACAATTAACATAAAACACTTGCTAAAAAGATTAAATGTTTTATTTACCTGCATGCCATATGACCAATAATCAACAAAGAAACCGTGAACATGCAAATGTGATGATTATTGAAATATTTATTTTAAAATCTCAGGTGCACTTCAAGTATATAAAGCATATTTGGTGAATAAGGTTTAGATAACAAAAAGTTTTGGATACGTGCATCACATGTACATAAGAAATATTAGGAATATATGCATTTTAATGAGTTTGAAAGCCTTTCAAAGTACTGACATGGTTAAAAAAACCTACAGAGTGATAACTGAAATAAAAATGAATGTGCTCATCAGTAGTTGATGCAATATTGAAACCCTTCTTAAACCTGAAATGATTTTTGTAAATCCAGTGGGCAAATGCTGTGTCACCACCTGACTTATCTCTGTGTGAATGTCCACAAAACTGGACTTTCTGAATGTATGTAATTGGTAGGCTATTTTAGAAAGGAAAATTTAAAAGATGAAAAAGAGAAATTAGGGAGAATCAATGAATTAAGAATAATTTACTGTTATTGTGTAAATAATATGTAATCATAAAAAAATAACTGTAGACTGATTACGAGTATTTTAAAATGTAACTTATACTAATTACAAGTACTTCATTTTTGGAATCTGATTACGTAGTCCAGATTACATGTAATCAGTTACTGCCCAGCTCTGGTAATCGCTTGATGAAATGTTAAGTAAATTTCTGTGTTTATTAATGTTTATTTAACCAAGAAAATGTGACAATGGCTTTAATTTAAATTTGATAAAAAAAAGAATAATAATAATAATAATAACTTTTGAGGACTTTCCTTCGTATTTCAGAACACCACCGCACTCCACTGATAAATAAATACATACTGTACATACATAAATAAAGACATGAACGTAAAATGTGGATAGTTGGAGCACTAAAATAAACTTCAACATCTGGCCTAGGCAGACAAATCACGTGGCATGAATATTATCAAACCAGTGTGGATAGTTTTGAAGAGAAGTGTGAGAAGCAGAACCCCTTCTTCAAAACAACTGACAGATGTTCTGATAGACAACATTCCACTGGAGACTATTCAAAAGTTGTATGAATCTATTATAAGAAGGTTAGAAGTGATAATAGTAATAGTGGTAAAACAAGAAATAAATAAAGAAATATTGCCAATTTCCCAGGTGTTCACAATATTTTGTCTAGCCCCTGTATCTACTCTATATCATCTTTGAATTTAAAAACAGAATGTGCCACTGATAACCAAACAACTTTCCACTGTGATATCCATTTATTGGATCTTACCTTTTATATTGTGAGAGAAATATTCAAGGGAAACAAAGCCATGCTTTGAATATGAATATGATGATAATGTATACATCTAAACTATGATTGTTTTGTGTGTAACAAAATGCAGTATTATTTCAAAATAATTGGAATATTCCGGCAGCTTTGACTGGGGGGCCAGGCTGTCAATTTGGGTGGAACAGTGCCAACCTGACCCTTATGCGGCCTTGAGTGCACAAACACAGATGGCAACGTGCACCTACGTTCTCACAGTCCCAGAATACATTACAGAGTGAGCAATTGCATTTGAAAAAGGACAGTGAGTTCCCCAGCACTGACTTCCTGTATAAGCAGATGTAGAGGAGGGAATATGTGAAATTATTGGTGCAAATGTATGCATGTGGTGGGGGCGTATGTCATTGCGTCTGTTATCATATGTATATTTATGTCTGTCTTTAAACCAGTAACACAAAAAGGGTGAAGATCCTAGACTTCCTGTAGATTTGAATCAGAAGGCTCAGCAGGCATTTTAGTCCGAGATCGGCAGCATGCCCAAAGTCTTAAACCCTCACTGTTTGCCAGACAGTGATAGTCAACTCCAATCTGGCAAACAAATGAGTGCCAAACATGAATGAGTCTCCACGTCTGTTCTTTCACATCCTCTGGAGATCTTCAGCATCAATAAATATTATAATAACCTTTACCTTTGACCGTGGGCGTAACTTTGGATCAGTGTCAGGCAGAGTTGTGAGCTGGAGGGTTTGAACTGACATGCTGGTTGGGAAGTCTCAAAATTTAAGATTTTAGTACATAAAATCAGTTTATGTACTAAAAAAAATTAATAATCTTTTACTGGTCTAATAAATAATCCATATAATGTATTGATTCAGAGATGAGAGGTGAGAATGAGAATTAACAACAATTGCAACAACATACTGATTTGCAATTTTTTTGAGGGGAGAAGTCATTTTTGCTGAACATTTCCATTGATCAGCTGAACTAGTTTGATTGGATATCAATAGGCTAGATGAGAAGTAAATATGCAACTGTCGCAGGATTTAGTAAATTCATGGCTCTGCAATTTTTTTATTTATTTTATTTTTTCATTGTTTTTTAAAGGAACAATGTACATTAATTAGCATAAGTAAACAAGTCTACTATGTAAATATGCCAGAATTAGCCATTCTGGCTAATTTTCATCTGCAGTCCCTGGAATGAATTGTCAAGCCTGATCTAACTTTTTTCACTTCAGTTACGGTTGATTCTGGCTTCTAATGTGCCATTGTATACAGTAATATATATTGATTTCAAATTCAAATTTTCAAATTTCCATGATTGCTAACAACCACAGTGACCACTCAGCAAACCACTCAAAACACATTTTAGCACTGAAACGACACTCATTATAACACAAAAACGAAATGACAAAACCTTTACTTGACATCTAAGAGAAACATTCTCTGTAACAGATACATCCCTGCTGTGAGATATTTTATAATCAAAAGTAGTCATGATAAAAACATGGCCATGACCACAAATGTTACCTATGCCTTTGATCAGGCATATCCTATCCTGCTCATCGAGGCAAATGTCCTAGAGAGTTTAACTCCTACACTCTTAAACATAAAGGTTCTTTATTGGCATTGATGGTTCCATGAAAACCTTGAACAGCCATTTCAAATGCAGAAAAGGTTCTTTATAGTGAAAAAAAAGGTTCTTAAGATTTTTAAAAATGTTCTTCAAAATGGTTCATTTAAGAACTCTTCACCGAAAGGTTTCTTGGGGAATGACAAATGGTTCTTCTATGGCATCGCTGCAAAAACACCCTTTTGCAACCATTATTTTTAAGAGTGTATTTTCTGTCTGGAAGTTTCTAGTCATCCTGAAGGCATTGGTTGGCTGGTTCAGTTGTGTTTTATTAGGGTTGCATCTAAACTCTACAGGACAATGGCCGCCCAGGAGCAATATTGGACACCTCTGCTTTTGACCTGCTAACACAACAGAGGAGATAATGTTACCCTTTCTGTGAGTCCACTAGAAATAATCTCTTGAAGCTATCAGCCTCCATGAATTTCTCCTTTCTTTTCCCTTTCATAGTCTGTTCCAATTGTCTTCGGCCTCTCACCATCAAAGCCACATATCCTTCATTTCAGGTACAAACTTCAGCTCGGTTCAGGCAGCTGATATGACTGATGAGGCTTCTGTTGTGATATTGCTGTCTGGAGATGCGTAGATAGAAACAGTGCTCTGAATATGGAGGCAGTGTCAGTGTGTCCTTATCTGCTGCCGTTTAATTAGCACACCTTCCCATTGCGAGGTGAATTTTCTTAGCTGCCAACAAGACAGACGGAGGTCATGTTAGATTTGCGGTGTTTCCAGCTGCTATCACCTGGTAAATCAAATCTAGCACCCGCCAAATAGTCTCTGCCTCACTTATGGAGACTGATGTGACAAATAAGGCACCCCGCTTTGCAATTCATCTCCCTAGAAGTCTATGATAAACAATAATAGGAAAGAAAGTCCCACTGTCAGGCTGACTGCGAGGAAGCAGTTTGTCATAAATGATGAGAGGAGCCTGATTTTAGCCAGGTGAGCTTGGTCTATTGCTTGCAACAAAATCCTGTACACTCAGATTGGATCAACAGAGTATAGTAATTTTGCGTAGTAGTGAAGCCAGTCATCTATATCTTAAATACAACCTGACCAGACTGTATTAAGTATGTGAAACTTCTCAGAGCCGAAGCCTAGCAATTGTACATGTTCTTGAGACTGAGTCTTAGTGGTGGGTGCCTTAGGTGTACTAAATATTGGATATTTATTTGCACTGCCGGTCACCCCTATGACCCCAACAACATGACCCAAGTTCCTTGCTAACATACAGTGCATGATTGTGATCTCAATAATGAAGATCAAACCTACAAAGTACCAATCCAGCTCTGTCCACCTGGCTGAGTTTTTCATTTTTGCTGAAACAAGTCCCACTTGTATCCATTCATTCTATTCATTCATCTAATATGACTGAACGTTGCTTGCCACCTACTGCCAAGTTTTAAATCTCAAGTGCCTTTGTTAATCTTTAAGGTCATAGTCCCTCTGCAGTGGGTGGCATGAGAGAGGCTATTGCGTAAGGCAGGGGGCAAAGCCCAAAGCCAGTGAATGCTAGGCCAACATGCTGAGCTCATGAGCAGGCAGGGATATTTTAGGTGGGGATACGGATTGTGTGCTGGAAGAGCCTGCAGTGTTTAGTGCTGTTCTCCGGGGATGGACTACACATCTTCTTATAGACAGACTCTTGCCAGCTATCCCTTATTCTCCCACTCTCTAATCTCCCACTCTCTTTCCCTGTCTTTTAAAGTGACAAATGTAAGCTTTGAAGAGGAGCCATGGCTTGGACTCTTGTTCTTCCTGGCTTCCCACCAGCCAGTTGGGGAGTGACTGTGGGCTTCCCTGGCATCTAACTGTTGGACCAAATTTGGGCTAGCCGTTAGATGCAAAGGGGATTAAAACTAAAGTGAAGGGCTAACAGTTACTTTGTTGTGTTTAGATAACCATAGAGAAGATGCAGTTGATATTCATGTCATATCTAAAGGTTGTTTTCTTGCAAAGGCCTGCAAATGAGTGTGAACTGAGTCTTGTCCTTTCATACAACTCATATTTCCTAATTTCTTCCCCAATGAGGAGTAAGAGGCATACAAACAAGCACTTTTGTTGCACCTAACTACTGCCGAAAACTTTTCAATTAGTTATGCAAGTTCATCGTACCAACAGCAGGTCTACTCCAGTGTGGCAGAACTAAACAAATGCTGCTGGGAAATCAGCCACTTCACTAAAGACTTTTCCCTAACAGTCGAACACTTTAATGCCTCAATTTGACTGAAAAAAACAAGTTACCTTGACAGAATCAAGAGAGAAAAAATTTAATTGAATGCCACTTGGGTAATATGCTTCTCTTAGGGATTCCATGGTGCGAGACTGACTGGCAAACTGCCGTATCCAGGGACTCACTTGATTACTCGGTGGGAACGGAGCCACGTCGTCCGATCCTCTTTTAATCACAGGTTGGCTATGTGAGCTGGGACAAGTCCGTTAATCCCCTGCAAATCTGTTTTTGTTAGGAAGGCCTCAAAATGCAATTATCACCCTTACGGTGATGCACCGGTAACAGACATGGCATATCTTCAACAGCTGCGTGACCACAGTTCCAGTTCCAGTTCTTTGACTTTGACTCTCTTGTAGTCCTGGAAATTGAGAAGCACTTCAGTTTGAAATTGATTTTAGTGTAGGGTATCTCAGAGCAAGACATGTGGTTACCCAGAAGCTTCTAAAACACAACAATAGCAAACCATGCAAAAGCAAATCTTTCTTGCGTGCCAAATTACAGGTCAGGATCTCTCATTATGTGCCTGCATTGCAACCGATGATAGATGACGGGGAAGTTCTCAAGAGATTTCAGCTCACAAGTGCGTTGTAGTTGCAATTAGTACACACAAGCTTAGATCCTATATAAATAGTATTCCAAAAACATTTCATTATTTTCAGAAATTCCAACTTATAGTCCCTCTGTTACTTTGTCACAAACAAACAATCTGACCTTCTGTTGGAAACATCTAACAAACAGCAATAGCATATGGCATGCTTTTTTACTCTAGGTTTCCTACTTGTTCTTGAGATCGCATTCTGATTGGTACAGATTGTCCACATTTTATTCCTCTAAACTCACCAGCAATACAGACTTTCTGATGGGACTGTGAAAAAAAAAAATAGCTTATAAGACTCTCTAAACCTTTGACACAATTATTAATCTTGTAGCAAGTCCAATCTCAGCTGCTGATTCCACTGATTATCACCGAACACATATTGTCAGAAAAGATTAGTGGAATTTATTAGATGCATAAGCTAATGCAGAATCTTCTTCTTATTATTTTTTGGCAATAATCCTATATTAGAGCTGTTCAATCCAATTTTTCTCTTCTTCTCTCTTTTCTCCTTTTGTGGATAGTACACTGATGAATAGTTAACGATGCTCACTAAGGCAGTCATCACTATTTATATTGTTTGGATTATGTAAAACTATTAACCTAAAGTAATATATGCCATGATATTCATTCTATAGACTTTGTGCTACCATGACACGTTGTTAAGGACTTGTTGAGAAGCAGTATTACTTTTATAAATGATCTTAGTTGATCTTAATTTTCAGGTGGACAATAAATAAGGCTTTACTTTATATTATGTCATGAAGACTTTGGTGTGGGATCTTGCAGTGATTTGGAACTCTCTAGAATAGCCCTAGAAATCCCATATTAAGCAACATAGAAAGCACATAAACCAAGAAACAGACTAAAAATGTAGCAACCACATATCAATGACGTAAAAACCATCAAAGTATCCGCAGGGTTGTTTTCGAGTTTGACAAATGTTTTTTTTTTCAATTTTCTTAACCCATCACTGAAGCAGAAGAAATTATCTCTGGAGGTCAGCAACAGAGCTCTCTGATTAGCTGCTCTTGATTATGAATGTTCCAGACCATCAGAACAGACACCTGGCTTGATTGGCACTTTCTTGTCACAGTGATGAGAAATGGTTCAAACACATTCTCATTGCTAAGGCATATCTTTCCAGATGCCTCAACACCTCTCTTTCATGCTGCTTTTTATGCATTCAAAATGAATATGGTCTAAGGGTGATTAGAACCGCAGCTCTGTGAAATAATGTATAGTTCACAAAGAAGCATTTATATTTAGTTTGCACGTCTTTGACAACCAGTTCAAGGAGCACTCAGAGCTCAGTTCAGCTAATGCGATTTCCCTGCTCTTTGATCTCTACTGTCAATTGCATTATGTGGAAAGGTCAACAGATCAATCCAATTGCAGTCAGATGTTTTGAAGATGGACAGAATGGTTTGCTTATAGTGAGGAAGGGATGTCAAATGTGCCCTATTCATCACAATGTTCCTATTGTGGAACTCTAAGATATGAAATATATGCCAATGGGAACATGACTACTAAATCAGACTGCCCTTGGTTAAATGCATTTTGGGTATGTGTAGATATGACTTAGAATTTTTATTCAAATTACTCTGCAAAGTTTGTCAACAAACTTTTTGTTTTTCCTACCATGACCTACAAAAATAGTCTTCTCAATAAAGAGAGAGGCCATGAGGCATAATATATTAATAATGTTTTTCCCATATTGACACTGGTATGAAAATAGATAGAGAACATGCTGTGGGTGAGGGTAATATTAACCACAACTAGATTTGTTATGGTGAGTGGTGCTTGCCTGTAGAAAAGTCCCTGGAAACATGGTAGGGTGGTTGCCAGAGTGTTGCTCTACTTTCTCTCCCAGGTCCATTCCCAAGCTGATATAATATTCTGGACCCTAGATATGACTGTTTAAAAACCATATTATGTTATGAGTTCAAAACAATTTTAACATGCTGCAAGATTTAAAAACTGATATATTTTAACATTAGCATGACATATGCAGCTTTATAAAGTATGTTGGGTTGTACGGTGTTGGTACTGCATGCAGTATGAATCTTGTGAAACTGGTTCGACAAAACAGCTCAAACTCGAATCTAAGGAAGTTAAAATAACACGGTTGCATTAGTAAATACACAATAGAGCACAAACCTTTTAGTGACACTCCATGGTGACATATTGAACGTTTGTTTTAGCACCACTCACTGGCCATTTCACTGTGAAACTACTACGAAACATACAGTAAGGTACGTAATATCAGTGTTGCAAAAACATTGCCACAAGCACATTTTTCCAGTGTGTCTAGGTTGGTGAGGGGTATTAAAAAAGCAAGAACCAAGAAGGACTGGTAAAAAAAAAAAAAAAACATGGAACAACAAAGAGCCATATATAAGGTCCAGAATATTGTATAAACTTGGGGTGAGCTTATTTAACTTTGTAAACTTGCTACAAACTGGTTGATAACTTAATTATGGGACATATGGTTAAACACAATGAACAATAGTGTACCCAGAAGACCAAGAGTTTGCATTTTGATTATTCAGCCTCATTCATAAGTCTATATATTTAGCTGTTCACCATCCCTATTGTGTTGAAACGTCTTGCTAATATGCTGTTAGAAATAATTTAGTTTACACCTCTATCTTTGGTAATTATCTGTGCATCTGGTATGTGGGAAGAGTAAAGCCACGTAATTGACCTTTTTTCATCTTGAATGTTAGTAATTAGTCATTAGTATGCATACTTATATATCTGTGTTGTGGTGTACAAATAAGCCAGCTTCCATTGTGTACATATTAGTGGCATTTTTTATAAGACTTCATGGAAATCTGATCTTTCCCTATAGCTTAAATTATTACCACAATCTCATATAGTTTGTATGTGTATGTAAGTGGACAAGACTTTGTAACAAATTACTAACCAAAATAATGATATACATGATTGACAGTGCTTTGAGTGCTCAGAGATAGACACAGTTTATGGAAGTCAGTCATGACTCACAAGGCATTTAGTTTGAAGTTAATAATGTGGTCTCTTGTGTGTTGCCTTTTATTAACATTATAAAATGCATTTGTGAGTTTGAGCAATTCATTTTGCTTAGTAGTTTCATTGTTCAGCAGTAGTTTGAAAAGCAGCTTTTAGGAGGTAACATTATGAACACACAAACACACACACACACACACACACACACACAATAGATTTTAGTACTTTAATTTCCCACAATAAGTGACATCTGTGCTTCCTCAAAAAGTACTGGCTGGCCCTGCTATGTACACAACAATACTAAAGGTTAAAGGTATCTAGAAGGCACTTTCCATGAATAACCTTCACAAAATGGCCTGGAAGTCTTTTACATTTTTTTCTCTTCCTTTTCAACGAATGGTCAGTGAATGGAGGTACATAGCCTTCAGAAAATCTTCAGAAAACATCAAACCTAGAAGGTCAAACTAAATGCAACACTATTACCATAATTTGTACGGAAAAAATCAAAATCACAAAAATAAATTTGTGCCTTTTTTCACAAAGCTGAAAGTGGCAGCAGTTCAAATTAAACTCAAAACTATTAATTGGTTTATATTTTTATACAGGATTACAGAATTTCCTGTTTCATTAAAAGTGGAATCAAGCTTCACTTAATTATTAAAATTATTCCCAATAATTGTGCAAACACACACACGACCTGTTCTTAATTGTAATACATAATGTTGAGTCACGTCTTGTTCCTAAGCAACTGAGTGACATTGCTTGTGCAAAGAGAATGTATGCTTTAGAAAAAAAAGAAAATAAAGACATCTGTGTGATTTGAATCTGCTGTGCTGTCCCAAACAGCATTAAAGCTCTCTGAAATATTCAGAGATAAGCTCTTGTGTGCTTAGACAGAACTCTGAACCCCAGGCGCATTGCATGCTATCAGCAACGCCTGCTCATTATGTGACTTCATTCAACACATTCCAACCCTAGGAAGGGCATTCCAACCCTGTAGGCAGAAAAGTCTAATAAACAAGATAGATCCTCCTTCATTACCTTGAGAGGAAAGCACAATTGTCATGAAGCTTACTCTGTGTCATTACCGGAATTTCCATAATCCACATATTTAGAAATGAAAAGCAGAAGTTGTTGTTTGAACCCTGAGTTAGGCATCCTAACAGAACTGAAATACAGTTGCAAAGTATTTTTAAAGAAAGTAAAGTTTGTGCTGTTTGGGGCACATTGGCTGTTAAGAAAAGCATCCAAGACAATTTTCATACTTGAGTTTGCTAATATGTAGGGTTAGGTATTTGTACAATCTATGTATTAAACAAATCCGTTAAGTCATCTTGCACCAGACTCAAAAAGCAACTTTTGTTGCAAAATTTGCTGTTAAAAGTGTGCTATTACTTCTCAGAATATTGTAATGTACAATGGTAAAACAAACAAACAAAAAAAAAAAACAGGCATCCATAGTAACCCCAGATATAGAAGTAACCTAGCAAAAATAAAAACGGAGGAGATTCCTCATGATCTC
Source organism: Cirrhinus molitorella (assembly GCA_033026305.1). Lineage (NCBI taxonomy): Eukaryota > Metazoa > Chordata > Actinopteri > Cypriniformes > Cyprinidae > Cirrhinus > Cirrhinus molitorella. The sequence continues at coordinate 13,084,674 of CM065135.1, forward strand.
AATGCAAAGTGAAATAAATGGCACAATTTATTGCTTTTTTTCATCGATCACACATGGCTTCAAAGGTTAAAGGAAGGAAATAGAACACAAGAAAATGCAACAGGGCAAACAAAAAGTACAAATTCCCCCAAATAATACTTTAGTACAGTAATTAAATACAATTACTCAAGTGTTTTACATCTGTGGTCTAGGAAGAGCAAGAATATTATATTTTCTGATTTGGCAATGTTTTCTGGATTTACATTGCTTTACTGTTTACTTCAGTGATTGATATAGCTGTTACATACCTGAAATACATTATCTGAAATTGCTATCAACTACATAATTTTTGGTATCATAAATACTTCACAAGCATTTATTGATTCGCCAGATTGCATTACTCTAGGTCCAATCTGATTCAGAGTTCTGCGGAAAGATCAAATTATTTCTCAGATAATTTAAATTTGATTTGCTGAGCTGCATGTGGGGTGTTTGCCAGCTGTTGGCCAGGTGCTTGCCCAGTTGGGTGTGCTTAGATGACTTTGCATAGCAAAATATTTGAGAACAGTAACAATGAGACACAGATACAAATACAGAAATCTCTGAATAATAAATAGACAACTATGATAGAAATACATTTATTTACAGTTAATTACTGTAGTTTATATATTTGAAAGTAAAAGCATAACAAAATCCAAAAGTGCAGTTCTGTGCAGTTTGTATCTTAAGAAACCATTTCTTCTAGATCCCGATGCAGCTTATTAATGGTATGTAAAATTAAGGGCACAGATTTGCTACATACTTTAATAGCAATGTGAAGGAAGTTTGTGGGTGAGGGAGATTTAATGTGATCTGTAGAGTTGGGAGAATGATTAAGAGGTGAAAAAAACACTTCTAGCAACACTTAATTACTCTCTGCTAATTGTCTTTGAGACTCACAGGTATATTTCTTAATTAGTATTGACAGTTTTCTGTGAAAGTGTGGGAAACTATAAGAATTCACAGTTTAATCAGAGTTTAAGAAGATGCAAGAACAACCCGATAGGTCGTTTGTGCAAGCAACTTATACCACCTACAGTTACATGGCATCTAGAAAAGGTACTTTTTTTTAACGTTTTTACGTAGGTACTTTTTTAATGTACCTTACTGCACAATTCGTGTCAGATTCAAAGTGAAATGTCCAATAGTATTAACTAATGCGAAACTGATATAAAAAACACATTTGTTGACGCAACTGTGGTATTTCAACTTCCTTTTATGCAGGTTTGAACTGTTTTGTCAAACAAGATTCATACCATAGCTCTCTACCTCTCTAATGCAACTCTATGTGAAGCTTGGTTTTTGGAAGCCGCATCTGCACAAGCGCAAAGGTGCGCGTTGAAAATGATGTAAAATAAAACAAAAGGAAAAAGGAAAATGGAGCTTAATGTGAAGTTCAAACTCCATCAGCTGCTTTGTGAAGCTTTGAGGGACAATAATACATAGAAAAAGCTACCGAGCAAACCTACTGAATAAGAGAACCCATACATATGAAGCTGTATTCGTGATGCTAACATTTAAAAGTATGAGTTTCAGTTTCAGCATGTTAAAATGGTTTTGCTGAAATTTATTTAGAGGCACGTATTTCCAATAAGGCTGGGTAGGAAATTACATATAACTGTTGTTATCAATCAAAAAGTGGGTTTGTTTAAATGCAATCTGTGGACTTTTTTACATGGTTCTTTACTCAACATTTTTTCACTTTTCAATTCATAAAATTTACATTGATGCATTTGGCAGAACCTTTGGAAAGCCATTTATGGTGCATTCAAGGTATACATATCAGTATGTGTGTTCCCTGGGAACAAACTCATGAACATTGCGCTGTTAGAACGCAGTGTCCATACCGATCAGGCTACACAAATCCCAAAGTACAATGCAGATAATGACGCACAATGCAGTAATACAAAATACAAAAAATGCTAATTTAGTAAACAATCCTATGGCTCATATTTCAGGGATGTTACGAACAACCTATATGGTCGTATAGGTTCGAGGACATGTTGGAAGAAGCATACTGAGTTTCTGTGGTGTGATGTTATTAAATTAAATTCACTGGGAAACAACTGACAACTGTAACTCTTCAGCTAATAGCCACACAAGCTTTTCAGGGTAAACACACTGCTCTCACATCTATTAAGATTCAGCTGTTGACTGAAATTAATTACATCTGATCAACAAGTCTGTGACGGAGAGATCCAATCAATTTAGTGTCACTAACTGCATTTGCAAGGACAAAAAAAAAAAGCCTAAGGCTGAATTGGCTTTGAGATATACTGTCTGTGCTTGTTGGCTGTCAGCACTTTTTTTTTTTTTTTTTTTTTTTACATTTAGTTTTTTGAAAGGTTTATGTTCAGTGTATTCAAATGAAACCTACACCACCAGCTAATGCAAATATTTCATTTTCTCCTTCAATAAATTGTCTCTCAAAAATGGCACCAGGAAAAGAGCTTTAACCATCTCTTCACTGGAGATAACAGGATGGAAAGGTTTTATGAGGCTTTACGCCACTTTATTGAACTGCCCTTCGCAACGTTTTTCTTTACTGTTGTTTACTTTTCTATTAGGGCTTGAGAGCCTAAGACTGTCGATAAAATCACTCAATGAAGTCATCTTGTTCTACTCCACCCATTCTGTATCATTTGTCTGTTCAACCAAGAATCCCCAGAGATTTCATGGGGTGAGAGAACAGCAAAGTGTACAACCGATGATTTACTCTCCACTTTAGAGAGGAGAATCTGATAACGTTTCAGAGAAAGGGAGTGAACAAAAATGCGATGAGTGATAAAAGGTGAGCTGAACAGGTTAGGAAGGCTGAGTACAGTTTAACCCACAATATAAAAACAGTTCCATTCATACAGCATTATAACAGAACTTTTTCTGACTATAATTCAAAGCCACTAGAAAATGTGCAATATGCGATTAATAATAATTAATATAGACCTTAATATTGTTAACATTAATGACGACGATGGTGATTTAATATTAAGTAAAAAAAAAAAATCTTCATCATCATTAAAAAATACAGTTGTGAAGGGTTATTAACCTATATTTTCCAGTTTACAATTGCCAAGCAACAGCAGCTTTACGGTGCATTAATAGAATTCAATCGTAATACATAAATGTATCAGCTCTTTTAAGATGGGTTTGAACATAGATTATCCAATTACATTTCCAAGCTAGAAAAAGGATAATTTTGTCAACCATTAGATTACTAAACAACCTTTGCTTTTTCAGCCTTCATTTTTTTTTTTTTCACTCTGTGTGCTTCTAAAAGGATGGCACGTCAAAGAAGGACCGATATAGAGAGTATTTTGCTTATTTACAGAATGCTGCCATACATTCACTATTGAAATTAGATTATGCACATTCGACTGCTTACCGAGGAAGGAGGACAAGAGAGGGCAGAAGGTGTAAGGTGTTAAAAACTGAGCTTTGACCTGAGCTTAGGCTGATTCATGCTAACTGTTTTGGCACACGCTATCTGACAGAGAAAGTCCTGCTCCCTGATGCACTGCACTCTAAAGGTCTGAATATCAATTGCTTTATTTCCTTCAGCGACAATAGCTTATTCAGTTAAATAATTTATGGATTCACAATCCTGCTTTCTGTATGCAATGCACAACCTATATGAATAAAAACCTCAATAGAATGTTTGTGACATCTAGTTGTGATTTGTACAACACACACACAACCTTGCTAGTCGCTACTATTATTGTTCATACTAAAACTAAGGGGATTTTTTAGTGTTTCTTATTACTTTTAGTTGGATTTTTTTTTCTTTCATGTTAGCAACACATTAAATCACATTAAAAACACGCTAGCAACATGCTAATCATGCTAGCAACATGTAAACAACATGCTTATCATGTTAAAACATGTTAGCAGCATGCTAATCATAATTGAAACATGCTATCAACATAATAACAGCATGGTAATCATACTAGAAACGTGATTAGCAACATGCTAATGTAAAATAGATGTCTATTGGATGTCTTTAAGATGTTTGTGATTTAGAATGCATGCAAAACTGACATCTTACAGACATCTGTCAGATGTTTGTACACAGCAGATGCTTTCCAGATCAAGTGATCATTAACAGACATCTTGCAGACAAACAGTTAATTAGCGTGCAGAGCATTGTTGAGAATGTTTTTTTTTCTTTTATGTATTTAGAAAAAGAGTGATTTCTCTTTTTCGTTTATTTGCATATGTATTTATTTTTTTATTTATATCAATGACAGACTTCAACAGGTTTCACTTTAAAAGCAGCCCTGTTTTTTTTATTTATTTATTTATTTTTTACACACGTCCGGTTTTCCTTCAACTCTTTACAAGCATTTAGGGCTTTATAACTTATTTAAGACTGTGTTTATGAGGTTACTAGCCAAAACCACATATTTTTTTACATCATTGTGTCATTAAAACACTACTAGCATGCTTGTCTGAAGCGGCTAAGCGTATGCACAAAGCATTGGGGCAGTCGTGGCCTAATGGTTAGAGTCTTGTAGCCCGAAGTTTGCGGGTTCGAGTCTTAGGTCCAGTAGAGATTGTGGGGGGAGTGAATGTACAGTGCTCTCTCCACCCTCAATACCACAACTGAGGTGAGACCCTTAAGCAAGGCACCAAACCTCTGCCTCCCGGGTGCCACAGCAATATTTAATTTAAAATCCAATTTGATGTGGTCGCATTTGTGCGAGTGCATGGTCAAAATCTCCAAAGCATCAGATTTTACAGATTTGTTTACTGATCACGTGAAGAAAGGCGCTTTCAGTGTGAGCGCTTCAGGTGTAGAGCCTGGTTTAAATGTGAAACTTTTCGCACAAGCTTGCGTTTCCGGTCTAACGCATTTGCATGCATATGAATAAAAGTCAATGGAGCGGATGGAGACCGCTTCTTAAGCCAGAGAAGGTAAACATATTGGTATTTTTGTGGGGGTAAAAACACTCAAGCACTTCACCGACAGCCAGTTTAGTTTTACTTTTCTTTTTGTTTTCATTTTGAAAATCTTGTTGTCTTTGCTGTTTACCTCACGTTACGCTATGGAGGCTTTCTTGTAATTTTATTTTATTTTTTTTTTATTTATTTGATTGATTCTTCAACATCCTGTAATTTATTAGTCGGTATATAACACAGAATGTGGTGTATGCCATGCCTCATCTTTTTAGTTTTTATTAATAAACGTTATATAATCTAGTTTGTCATTGTAGCCTAGTATTTTATTATTGTTGTGCTTTTAAATTTTGTTTTAGTCTTAAAAAGTGAAAGGTGTAAGCAAAACAGACAATTAACTTTTTTGGTGAAACGTGACAACAAGATCGCAAATTCGAAAACGAAAGCATCCGAAGCCTGGCTTATACCATAGCAAAAGAGAAACGCCCATTAAAATCACAAAAAAAAAAAAAAAACTATGATAAAAGTTCATCAGCATCCCATGTCGTAGCTAAAAAACAAAAAAACACACCATATGATGTGCTTGTAAGACCAACTGTGAAAGTCACAAAAGAGCGACCAATCGGAAGAATGAATGTTCCAAGTCTGATGTATCATGTTTAATACTTACATTTTAATGTTTTTTTTTTTGGACTCCTAAAACAATGTTTGGTTAATCAGGTAAATTTAAGTTGTTTCAGTCAAATAAGTGTTTGTCAATACAAAAGTTATTATGTTGACTTTATGAGTTTTTGATTTCTGATACTGTAGGCTTTATCTAACCGTAAATGCAAAAATGTGACATTGAACCACAAAACCAGTCTTAAGTTGCATGGGTATATTTGTATGGGTCAAAATTATAGATTTTTCTTTTATGCCAAAAATCATTCGAATATTAAGTAAAGATCATGTTCTATGAAGATATTTTGTAAATTTCCTACCATGAATATATAAAAACTTTTTGATTAGTATTTATTGCTAAGAACTTCATTTGGACAACTTTAAATTTGATTTTCTCAATATTTAGATTGTTCCCCTTCAGTTCACTTCGAGCTGCGTCGAAACGCTATGGGAACGCCCTCGGCGGGACACCGTACTGAAGTGTGTGTAGAATCAGCCCAACGCAGTGCTACGTCATGAGCGGGATGACGTAGATGACCAGGAAGCATAAAAAGCGCCGGCAACACGCTCATTCAGCTTTTGCTCTTCAGCTGGCGCGTTTGTGGTGTGTGTGTGTGTTGGAAAATCACTCAGAATGCCTAAATCAAAGGGGAAAAAAGGGGCGAGCGAGCAGCATTTTAGATCGTGTATTCCCCCGTGTACTCGGTTTATCTCGCCGGGGGATACGCACGATCTTTGTGTTGTTTGTTTGAGAGCGGAGCACGCACAGTCAGCCCTCGAAAAGGCTGACTGCTATGACTGTGAGCTGTTGCCACTGCGCGTGCTTCGCTCTCGTGCGGCTGTCTTTGATGAGTCTGGACAGCCCCGCGATCCCGCTGGCAGCGGTCCCGCTGTGGCTGAGGCCCAGCGGCGGCTACTGTCATGGGGATCGCAGATAGATCTAGCAGAGGGCTATGAGACGGGTTCTTCCCTTTCTCATGCCTCATCTGCTAGATCTAATGCTCCCTCTTGAGGTGCGGAAGCCCGCGTTGCGGTTTCTTCCCCCAAAGGAGAGAGCTCGACGCTTCATCTCTCTTCCTCTGAGGAGGTTGAGGTGATGAGCGTTGACACCGAGGAGACTGTGGACTCGCCCCCACAGTCCCTCGCGTATGAGGAGCTGGTGGAGATTGTGACTCGGGCGGTGGCTAAGTTAAACATTGACTGGCCCGCCGAGCAGCAAGACGTTCGCCCCAAAAGTAAGCTGGACGAACGTTTTCTGCGTACCCAGTCGCAACCTTCGCGGAGGGGCCTTCCTTTTTTCCCCGATCTCCACACTGAGGTGTCGAGATCGTGGGGGAAACCCTTCTCCTCCCGCATATTTAGCCCCACGGTATCCACATACTCTAATGTGGTGGGGCTGAGTGAGAAGGGTTATGGGGCGGTGCCCACGGTGGAGCGGACGCTGGCTAGCTATCTCTCCCCGTCCTCGGCATCGTCCCTGAAGGCCCCCCAGCTTCCCTTCAAGGCTCTTAAAAGAACTTCGGCCTTGGTAGGGAAGGCTTACACGGCAGCAGGTCAGGCTGGCGGCTGTCTGCACACTATGGCGGTGTTGCAGGCATACCAGGCTGATCTGCTGAAGGACCTGGATGAGAGGGGGGGGGAGGAATCCGACGCAGTGGCAGAACTGCGTCGGGCCACGGATTTGTCGCTCCGGGCCACTAAAGAAACGGCCAGAGCCATTGGCCGTTCAATGGCAGCTCTGGTGGCCACGGAGCGGCATCTGTGGTTGAATCTGTCCGAGTTGGATGACAAGGACAGATTCTTCCTCCTGGATGCCCCGCTCTCGCCTTCTGGCCTTTTCGGCGACGCAGTAAATTCTGTCGTCGATAGGTTTCAGGAGGCGAAGAAGCAAGCGGCGGCGTTCCAGCGCTTCCTCCCTCGCCCGCCAGGTCCTTGGGGCTGCTGAGCGGGAGCAGCCCCAGCCGTCCGGCTCCTCATACCGGCAAAGCCAGAGACAGAGCGTCGCCTCTCGTACCCCGCCTAAAAAAGATCAGGGGTCGGGGCGGCGCTCTAGGCGGTCTGGGGCCTCTCGCCCAAGGGCGGATCTGCGGACCGTCCTTCAGGCGAAGAGGTCCCAGCCTAAGCGCTCCTGACATGAGTGTCAGGAGCATGAGGGTAGCCCCTGCTGGGGAAGTGAGACACATGTTCCATCAAGAGGTGTCTCATCTTCCTCAGCACCCTCAAGGGGGCTCGCTGATAACTCTGCCACCCAGGAAAGCGGTGCTTCAGGGTTCAGTGAGCTCCGGCGAGCGATTTCTCCGGTTGCCGCCCGGATTCGGTACGGCACGGGTCGGGTCGCTCCCCCTAGAGGTTGCTCCCAAGCAGCTCACCAGAGGCCAGCCTCGAGAGGCTGGTTCCCTTAGTAGATTATCTGGCAGCGTGGAGGCTTCTGCCCAATGTCTCACAGTGGGTTCTGCAGACTGTAGAAAGAGGTTACAAAATCCAGTTCGGGTCTCGTGCACCTCGTTTTGCGGGGGTCCGTCCCACTTTGGTGGGCCCTCAGCAGACTCTGGTGATGGAGCAAGAAGTAGACGCTCTCCTGAGGAAAGGAGCCATCGAGGTGGTTCCTCCTCTCGAGAGAGAGTCCGGGTTCTACAGCCGTTACTTCATTGTTCCAAAGAAGGATGGGGGGTTGCGTCCCATTATAGATCTGCGTCTTTTGAACCGCGCCATCAAACGGTTTCGGTTCAAGATGCTCACTATAGCTCAGATCGTGACTCAAATCAGGTCCGAGGACTGGTTTGTTACCATAGATCTGAAAGATGCATACTTCCATATCTCCATCCTTCCCGAACACAGGAAGTTCCTGAGGTTTGCTTTCGGGGGCGAAGCTTACCAGTATCGGGTTCTTCCGTTCGGTCTCTCACTCTCACCCCGCACTTTCAAGTGTGTGGATGCGGCTTTGGCTCCTCTGCGGCTTCAGGGCATCCGCATACTCAATTATATAGACGACTGGCTCATCCTAGCCCAGTCACAGCAGGAGGCGATTCGGCATCGAGATGTCGTTCTCGCCCACATGAAACAGCTGGGGTTAAGACTGAACGCCAAGAAAAGTGTACTTTCTCCATCACAGAGGACCACTTATCTGGGCGTGGTGTGGGATTCGACGACGATGCAGGCACGTCTGTCTCCTGCTCGTATCGTGTCGATCCTCACTACAGTCAGGGCAGTGAGAGAAGGCCAGTCACTCACTGTAAAACAGTTTCAGAGACTGTTAGGTCTGATGGCAGCTGCGTCCAACGTGGTGACTTTTGGCCTGCTGTACATGAGACCTCTACAGTGGTGGCTCAGAACCAAAGGGTTTTCCCCGAGGGGAAATCCACTTCGTATGATCAAGGTCACACGGCGATGCTTTCGTGCCTTGGACATGTGGAAAGACCTTCGGTTTCTGTCTCAAGGCCCGGTGTTGGGGGCTCCTTGTCGTCGTGTAATGCTAACGACGGATGCCTCCCTCACGGGTTGGGGGGCGGTCATGAGTGGCCGCTCTGCCCAGGGTCTGTGGGAAGGCCATCATCTCATGTGGCACATCAATTGCCTGGAGATGCTGGCGGTGTTTCGTGGCCTGAAACACTTCCTCTCAGACCTCAGGGGGCACCACGTGCTTGTTCGTACAGACAACACAGCGGTAGTCGCCTATATCAACCGGCAGGGGGGTCTTCGGTCACGCCCCCTTTACAAGCTGGCGTGTCGGATCCTTCTCTGGGCCCAGGGCAAACTCCTCTCCCTGAGAGCGATGTTTATCCCTGGGCACCTCAATCAGGGAGCAGACATCCTGTCGAGGCAGGGGCTGAGGCCCGGGGAGTGGAGACTCCACCCACAATCGGTGGAGCTCCTATGGAAGGAGTTCGGCCAGGCGGAAGTAGATCTATTCGCGTCACAACAGACGACGCATTGCCCGCTCTGGTTCTCCCTCACGCATCCAGCTCCGTTGGGGTTGGATGCCATGGTACAGACATGGCCGAGGCTGCGTCTGTATGCCTTTCCCCCGATTGCTCTGCTTCCGGGAGTTCTGGAGAGAGTGCGTCAGGACGGGGTCAGTCTTCTCTTAGTAGCCCCGTTTTGGCCGGCCCGAGTATGGTTCTCGGGCCTGGTAGCCCTTCTGGACGGCTCTCCGTTCGAGATTCCGCTCAGGAGGGACCTCCTCTCGCAAGCAGGAGGTACCATCTTGCACCCTCGCCCGGAGTTGTGGAAACTGTGGGCGTGGCCTCTGAGGGGGCACACCTCATAGCTTCGGGTCTTTCAACCGAGGTTGTTGAGACCATACTCCAGTCCAGAGCTCCCGCCACTAGGAAGCTGTATGCCCTGAAGTGGAAGCTCTTCACTTCATGGTGCGGACAGCGGCTGCAGAACCCTGTAGACTGCCCGATTGGTACAGTTCTTGAGTTCCTGCAGGACCGTTTCTCTGCGGGGTTGGCTCCCTCCACCCTGAAGGTGTACGTGGCGGCCTTGAGTGCTTACCACGCCTTTCTGGGTGGTCAGTCTATTGGGAGACATCCTCTGGTGGTTCGCTTCTTACGTGGCGCATTGAGGCTGAGGCCTGTGCACCGCACTAAGGTGCCTTCTTGGGACTTGGCGGTGGTTCTGGAGGGCCTCTGCGGAGCACCCTTCGAACCCCTTGAGGAGGTTCCAGTCAAGTTCTTAACCCTTAAGACTGTTTTCCTCCTCGCCGTCTCCTCCCTCAAGAGGGTGGGAGACCTTCAAGCTCTCGCGGTGTCCTACCTGGAGTTCGCTCCAGGCATGGTTAAGGCGTTCATTTACCCCAAACCTGGGTATGTTCCTAAAGTTCCCACCGCGACGCCAGGTCCCGTGGTGCTACAGGCCTTCTGTCCTCCCCCCTTCCGGGAAGCGGGTCAGGAGCGGTTGAATCTGCTGTGTCCAGTTCGAGCACTGGACACATACGTCCATAGAACTGCCCAGTGGCGTAAGTCAGATCAGCTCCTTGTGTGCTTCGGTGGGCCGAGGAAGGGTTCCCCGGCTACCAAGCAGACCATAAGCAGATGGGTGGTCGAGGCCATCTCACTTGCTTATGAGTCCTCGGGCCTCGCATCCCCTTTGGGGGTCCGAGCACATTCGACCCGGGGTATGGCGGCCTCTAAAGCCCTTTCCTTGGGCTTGGCCATCAGCGACATTTGTGATGCGGCGGGCTGGTCCTCTCCGCATACATTTGTACGCTTTTATAACCTGGACCTCCCTTCGACTCCAGGTTCGCGAGTACTCTCCTCCTGATGTGCACACCACAAGCAGGGGGTCTTGCTCGCATGGCGCAGTGGGTATTCTCGTTCCCATAGCGTTTCGACGCAGCTCGAAGTGAACTGAAGGGGAACGTCTTAGGTTACGTATGTAACCCTGGTTCCCCGAAGGGAACGAGACGCTGCGTCTACGTGCCATACTCCTTGCGCCCCCCTGCACGCGCTCGCTTCATCGCAAGCTGAATGAGCGTGTTGCCGGCGCTTTTTATGCTTCCTGGTCATCTACGTCATCCCGCTCATGACGTAGCACTGCGTTGGGCTGATTCTACACACACTTCAGTACGGTGTCCCGCCGAGGGCGTTCCCATAGCGTTTCGACGCAGCGTCTCGTTCCCTTCGGGGAACCAGGGTTACATACGTAACCTAAGACGTTTTGCACCCTCAGATTCCAGATTTTCAAATAGCTGTATCTCGGGCAAATATTGTCCCATCCTAACAAACCATACATCAATAGAAAGCTTATTTATATATCAATTATTATATCAATTATTATTTAAATATCAATTTCTGGTTTTGTGGTCCAGAGTCACAAATGTTTTGCATTTAGTTGTTAAAGTCACATATTTGTTAAAGACTGCACAAATAGAACCAAATTAGTAGAACCAAATTAAACTGTTTATCTGTTGGTCCTCATTATGTGTTTTTTAATACTGTCAAATCATTGGAAATTATACTGATCTATGAAAAATGCCTAATGAGAACATTCTGACCATTCTGGCTGTTTACTTGTTTTTGCTCTAACAGTGAGTAGTAAGGTGCCTTTTTCAACTGTCTTAGAATTATAGTCCGTACTGCTTTTTAAGTGACAGATCTCCAATTGGGGAGACCTTGCTGAGGTAGCCATGCTTCTATCAAGGTTGTTCCGTGATGCTTCCAGAGGGAGACACTAAATCGAAATGTAGTCAAAGTCTCAGAGAGGTGCATTGATCAGCGAAGCTCATTTTTCAGGTTTTGCCTTCACCTTAGTTAGCGCTGCATACTAAAAATGAAGCATTTTGCTTCAAGCTAAATTACTCATGAGATAAATGTCAGATATAATGAGTAATCAGCAGAATGCATTTAACAGTCTTGAGATGCACAAGCTATGTATGCCATTAATAAATGTATATATAAAAAAATACATTTAAATAAAGTGTTACCAAAAAGCATATGAAAGAGTTAAATAATATTGTCACTTTTGTGGATGTATTTGTTATGCACATATTTGAATAAGCTGCATTGCACAGATAAAGAGAATCCAGAATGTGCTAATGGTACTCTTGTGATAGCAGGTGAGTGCAAAATGATCCAGGTTTTCTCTACCCCATCTTATTAATCATTCCCATTACCTTCCAGTGAATTTGTAAAACCTTTGTCATGACATAAGCCTTCATTTTTGAAATGTAATCTTGTACTTTCCCTTGCCTACACCTAATCATAGATCAAGCCCCAGCTGGGGACTCTCTGTGCAAGCAGTGTAGCGAGACTCTTACTCTACAGCTGGATTTATGCCTCTATGGAGTGGTAACAGATTTAAAAAGCATTTTAAATGTTATGCAGTGTGCAAAGTTCACATGAGAATGGGTACTGAGCTTAATGGAGAGACAGGAACAAAGGCTAAGATGAGGCATTGTGGGTATGTGTTCGTAGCGGGAACTGCCACACTGCGTCTCACCTCCTAAATTCTCACCACGTCAAGGTCAAGTTATCGAACGTGTGTAAAAAGCAAAATGTCTTTAATGTACACACACCCAGCTAAGCTGTCTAGGCGTTCTGTTATGCTAGCTCGCTTCATGCATATGTTAAACCGATTTGCCACCATTTGTTGTGGTTCAGAATGTTTTGCACTCGTGTCTGTCTCACTCCTGTCATTCCCCATCATGTGCTCATTACCGTAACCTTCAAATGTGCTAAGACTGCTACAACCGAGATCTCAGCAACATTTTTCGCCTCACAGACTGTTTACACTGCCTCTGTGGCACCATTACCCAACTCTCTCATTTACAGCAGGAAAACTGCTTCACTTCTGCAATTAGTCTTGTCACTGCTGAGCCATGGTGTAAGAATTACAATTTCTCAGTATTTGGAAAAATAAATGTTGAACCTAATTAACACCATCCCTTGCAGCCCGCATCTGCTTTTTACCATCATTATGTGTGTGCACTTGGGATTGAATGTAATTAACATCTTCAGTTAGTATCACCAATGAACTTATTAAAGTTACATTTCTTCATCATTACCTGTCTTATTAAAGTAGTCTAACAATGATACCCCACAGCTACAGATGCAGAAACAGCTATAGATGCTACTTCAAAAGCACATAACAATACTGAATGCATTTGGACAGTTTGATCTACAGTGCAAATCAATATTTTTTATACTCAGTATTCTGATTAGTTTTTCTATAAAATTATCTAAACACTTTTACCCCCCTTTAAAAAAAAAAAGAAAGAAAGAATAAAATACAAATATAATATTTACAAAAAAATCCCCAAATTAAATCTAGAATCAACATAAAAGTAATTTTCATATAGCTTTATTGTTTAATATTAAATAGCTACAGAGTCGATTATACTTCAATTTGATTTTTTTTTTTTTTTTTATATATAAATATATTATAATTGATTTATTTAAATCACACATGCTATTAATCACAATGTTGGAACCCAGCAAGCATCCTTGTTTGCTTCTAGCAACTATCAAAGATCAAACTCATAAATTACAACTCAGCTGGGACTGATGAAAAAACAAAAAGCCAATTAAAACAGCTATTTCAACACCCTCTCTCACTTGCATTCCATATTGCTGTGTACGGTGTTGTTTCTTGCTTTGCATAACTAGATGCCTCAGCCAGTGTCTGTTTTAATGATCCAGCCCTGGGCTGTAGTGCACTTTGTCTCTCTTGACTTTGGGTACCTTTCATTTTTACTTCAGTTCTTTTTGCCAAAGACCAGTGCTGACATACAAGTACTGTAGATTTTCTGTTCATCTGACTTTTCAAAAGACAAGAAGTAATGTGTTATCCTGCTCTTTAGACTTGCTGTTGGATGCAGAAAACGAAAAGTAAGTGAGATAGTTGAGACGTCTCTAAAAATGTCTACTATGATCAGAGCATATGTTGTGTTGTCAGTGATAGTAAGCCATGTCAGCCAAGAGCACAAATATTGGTTCTGACACAAGCCACATACGTTTACCACCGTTACCACACCAAAACTTTCTATGCACAATATACTGGTGGGAAACCTGTTTTGTATGCTAACCTTTAAAATGTTAAACCCATCATTAAAAAAAAAAGTACAAAATAATTAAAAAAATATCCTGGAAGTTGTTCACTCAGCTCATCTTCAGCTCACTACTAACACAGCAAGCTAGTACAACAATACTATAACTATTTGTTGGGTAGCCTAAACCAGAGTTTCCCAACCTTGTTCCTACAGGCACACCAACAATACACATTTTGGACATCTCCTATTTCTGACCAATCTATTTTAGGTCTTGGATTCTCTACTACTGAGCTGAATCTAGTGTGCTTTATTAGGAAGAGTTCGGAAATGTGTTGTGAACAAGGTTGAGAAACACTGGTCCATTTGGCTTATCTGTTTTGAGAAGGCCTTGTATAATTGGCAGGTTTCAGGTTTACCAGACTCTTCTGGGATGCATTTATAAAGGGCTTTTTACGTACCTTCTAAAACCTTTAGAAATAATGCAATTGAATAGAACAGTATGTTTTGTTTTGTTTTTTTTTAACTTGGACTATTTTGTAACTTGACTGCCTTTTTCCTTGCAAATGCAACCCACGCTTACTGAAAATATGAGTCCGTGGTAACAGTTCTACAAAATTATATTACATTGCTTACTGCATGTTTCGCAACACTAAACACCCTTAAACTAACCAGCAGTTTTAACAAGAACAAATGTGAGATAAAAACAGTTTTCATTTTGTATAGAAAGTGCCATGCTGTACCATGCCATGGGTGAGCTGCTGAGCAAGTTTACTATGTCACAAAAGCCATAAATCAGAGGCTGGTTATGTGATAAAAACATCAAAATGTATTTGTTTACAAATTATGCACTATGGTCATGACATAGAACTGAGCTTGGAACCAGTGTTGGGTAAGTTACTGTAAAAAAGTAATTAATTACTAGTTATTAATTACATTTTTAACACTGTAATTAGATTACTGTATTTTACTCTTTAATTTTTACAAATTACTCTCTCCAAAAATTACTTATAAATAAATAAAACAAATTTAGCGTTCTTACTAATTGAGTTATTGGATGACTAGACCACCATCAAGACAAATCTTCATGTCAAGCCTCCTTCAGATCCTTTAATTCCAGCAGCTCTATAATTGAATGCAGCTGAGAAGCCCACCTAAATTGTCTATTGTCAAATCAGGTGAACTATTCCATTCGCCAGATCATTAGGTATTGTTTGTAATGGTTTTGTATGTGGGATCATTGTGTCATTGAGAATGTGATTGCTTCAGGCATCAGTGGATTGGCAAGCGGCAAAATGAAAGCTTTTGTTAAGCAGGGAGGCAGAGAATAATTGTGTGTTTCCCTAGTGAGAAGGCCGAAGACCTGGCTAAAGCTTAAACAAACATCGTAATTAAATATCTGAGATTTATGCCTCTAATGAATAACACACACTCACTTGCCATAAAAAGGCAGGCAAAATGCTGCAGAGTGCGCAGAAAAACCGAAAGATATTGTACTGCAGAGATTATAATGGCATTCTTAAGAACACCATCTGCATCAGCATTACTCTGTGGCTGGCACAAATCTTTTCACAGCCATTGAATTTATGGTAATAGAAGTAGGATGGGCTGGGGTGGGTGAATGTGCCGTGCTGATGTTCACAAGGTGGTTCTTCGAAGGTTGGGCCAAGTACGTATATAATAATATCTGGAAAAAGTGATGAGTTAGCAATCATGTCTCAATGGCAGTTGCTCAGCTGGCATAGGATCCCCAGAATTATGCCATTTGAAATGTGCTATCTTTGATCAAGGGCATTTAATTCTGCAGCCATTTTTACCCCAAACTATCCATGCTCCAAATGTGACCAAGTGCTGTGGAACTACATGAAATTGACTGCATGACAATGCTGACTGGCTGATGGCATCATAAGAATGCATGCAGTCCTGAGTACTGACATAAAAAGTTGTAGATGGAAAAATATTAACAGAATGTCATGCTTTTAAAAGCCCTTTAAAAATAGCAAACTGGCAAAAATGTATTTAATTTAATGGAAAAGCAATTTATATTATTTGCAGAAATGTTAATTTTGTATCAAGACACTTTCCAACTTTTGAATACCTGTTAATGGTGTTGGTTAATAATGAAATGTGAGTTTTGCAAAGCCAAGCCTTTAACCAGTTGACATGGGCTTCAGTAACATTGTCCTATTAAGTTTTGGGATGCCAAAAGTAAAATATGTCAGTGTGATACTATGGTTTTCCAATAATCCTACATTGTTATTATTATTAGTACTACAAAACAGCCCTTTTATGACCAATATCAAGTGGTCTAACATACATTATTTCCTTTCCTTTATCGACAATCCCAAGGAGTATTTTGAAGTCTCACCTGAACAGTGATGCTACATATAGCAGTTTTTTTTCATTTTTTTTTAAATATTACACACTGTTGCTCCAGCTCTGTTGGTTTTACCACAACTTTCAAATTCCTTTCAGATACCCAGTCTGTTTTCACTCTTGAAAAGAATTGATTCTTTCAGGTTTGTGTACCAAACAGTGTGCTTCAATACCCTTCAAGCTTAAGCAATCCCTCTATGTACTGTGTCTCTAAAATTAGGTTGTGTTTGACAACTGATGGAAGTAAATAAAGTCTGGAATTCAGAACGATTCCCCAAACAGCAGCGTCCGAGTCAATCAATTGTCTCTATCCCTCATGTTTGTCAATACTTTTATTTGCTCTTTGTCAAGAAATTGTGTACTTTAGCAGGGCTACTAATGACTTTAGTGTGTGGTCAGACCCTCACCGGGGGCAGCTGCCATTCACTTCAGATTGGATAAGGATCTTTTCCAAGTGGCAGACCATAGACCGTACGCTAGGCAAAATTATTCTCGAGCTCGCCAGGCAAGGCGTGATGAGTCGAATCAAGGACAGGAAGCTCAGCTCACACGTTGCTGTGATATCGCAATGGCGGAGTGAGTCACAACAGCTGGAGTGTTGAGTCTAACTAGGGCGTGTATGTGTGTTGTTATGCTTGTATTTTTTAGACCTAGGCGAGTAGATGTCTGAGTAAGGAGCATCTTTGCTAACAAGATGCTGCGGTGCCTCTTGTGCTCATTAGCTGTCTCATTTGTGATCTCGTTTCACAGGATGTGCTAAAGGGCCTCTGGGCATTAGAGCGGCTAGGAGCGCGGTACGGTTGCACAGAGATTCGGGACTGCAAACACATGTATCTCGAAAGGTACTGCTCGACCGTAGCTGCGCTCTGAGAGCCCGCAAAGAACGCTTCAGCATTTCTGAATATTTCCGCACATTTTCTCCTTCACTGACGAGGCGAGGTTATCTTTCTCTCCCGAAAGCTTGTCAAATCTTGTTAAGAGAAGTGTCAGATTTAATAGATGGCGCTGGATTAGTTTGCCGTCCCTCTTACTCACTCTTCCGTGCAATCATCTTACTGCCATCTTTACCTTGGCAAATGGAAGATGGATTGCTTGCTTTATCCTACGTTTTTAAGTCCCGCTTGTGAACGCTCTGTCCTCTCTGCCACCTTCCATGCCCCGAAAACAAGCAGAACAGATGCACTCTATCCAGCGAGTTCCATGAGATGAAGGTAAGGATGGAGGAAACGAGTCCCGGAGGGCACCGAGGGGCTTTTCTGATCCGGGCTGCTCTCTTCCCTGGAGATCTCATTTGAGGTGAGGAGCTGAGGCTGAATGGATCCTTGACCACAAGGGATTAGAAGAGCCTGTGTGAAGTCCCTCGTCTGGCTTTACCCTTCTCTCCATCTTGCTCTCAGCATCTCCTTTCAACTTCCTGCTAGCCTGGCCATCTTTGTACCAATCATTGCATGACCAGGACTAAGGGAAGAGGCGGAAGTTGTACGTGGGCACAGCTGAAATAACTATGTGGAATCTCTGTATAACTGTGACTATCGCAGAGCATGCAGTTTAAAAGCTTTAGTAGACAATACAAATAGAAAAATAGGCAAGTAAACATAACATTACAGTCAAATTGTAGGTACATCTGACACTCGTTGATCATAGTGTAAAATATATAAATATAAACAGCACACAGTACACAGTTGACAGTAACAGTAGCCAATTTGTTAATATTTTTATCTCATTTTACCTTCACACTGCAAAAATGCCTATCTTACTTAGTATTTTTTGTCTTGTTTCCAGTCTAATAATAATAATAATAATAAATTAACCCTTTAGCTGTCACTCCCATTTTTGAACACAAACGTGAAAACTTACATTTTTATAATTCATGAATGAAAACATTTTGTAATACGATTTTGATTAATCTATTACTTTTCCTACATAATTTGTAACACAAAACAGTGTTGCTACAATAAAAATAAAAATACAATAAAAATGCTACAATAAATCCACTGTAAATGTTGGTGATTTGTGAATTTAAAAGTATTCTAACTGGATCAGTCAGTGCTGTTTCATCTGCCATTAAACTAGTTTAAAATCACCATACACCGCAAGAAAATGCTTTTCTTACTTAGATTTTTTGTCTTGTTTCTAGACAAAATATCTAAAAATTCTTAAATCAAGAAGGATTTTCTAGATAAGTCAAAAAGTATTGTCTTGTTTTCAGAAAAAAGAAGACAAACTTAAGTGAGTTTTTGCTTAAAACTAGCAAAATAATCTGCCAGTGGGGTAAGCAAAATAATCTAGTTTTCTGCTTGAAATATGATTATTTTGTTTACCCAATTGGCAGATTATTTAGCTTGTTTAAGGCAAAAACTCACTTACTTTTGACTTCTTTTTTTCTGAAAACAAGACAATTATGTTTACTTGTCTAGAAAATCCTTCTCGATTTAAGAATTTTTAGATTTTTTGGCTGGAAACGACAAAAAATCGAAATAAGAAAAGCAGTGTAGCAGTTTTTTGCAGTGTAACCTCTATAATACATTTTGAAAGACAAGGTGCAGGCCATTTGAAATTCATTGCTGGACTGTGGAAACCCCTGTTTTAAATAGACCTTATGAATAATACTTTTTTTCACTGTTTAAGCAACTAATAATTTAGATTTTTATTATGGATTTTCACAGCTTAAAGCTAAAAATCTGGGTTTTGAAAAGAACCAAAACTTAATGGATGGCTGCAAATAGAAAAGTTTCCAAATAAGTTTTAAAGTGACCTTTAAAGGTTTCAAAAAGTTGAAACCTGTTTAATAAAAATCAACCTCTGGGACCTAAAATCCCTGAAGTTTAAGGAATGGTCCTAAATTAAAAATGCCACTTGTCAAAAAAAATATCCCTTGGCTACGAGATATGACAGTGGAATCTCAAAAAAGGGTACATGATGTATCAGTGAAAAACACAGGTGTTCTTTTTGTAGAATTATCTGTATAATAACAAAAAGATTAACGGCTCAGTTCAAATCCACAGATTTTTCTGATCACAACCTTGGAACTGGAGAGGATTAGTAGATCATAACTACATACAGGCAGCTTTACATTAGCATGGTCAGCGGCTCTTCATGTCTTAGCTAACATCTGAGCACTAAAGCTCCCATTAACTGAATCACTGGGGCGTTAAAGTGCAGGAACCACCGTCCTGCTGGATAGATATGCCAACAGGCGCAGGAGCAGAAATACAAATTCCTGTCTGAATGAATTTTGGATGAAATACCTGTCGAAATGGATTCAGAGTTCCTGAAATATTGCTTTAAATTGCATTTACTCCACATGCCACTCTTGTTTATTCTCACCAGCTCATTATGATGTTTCTGTGCATAAGATATCTAATCAACACACTTGCATAATCACTTCCGTGACCTCAACCACCATAACTGTTTATTTATTTTTTATTTTTTTGGCCTGGAAATGTGATGTCCTAGTAATTGCTGTTGAAAACAACCCTGCATTTGACTTCCTTAATTAGTGACTTGACCACAGGCAAAATTGACAATGGAAGATAACATGCTTCAGGATGTTTCTTTGAGCTTTTATCAAGAAAGGTTTCATTATCACCGGATATGTAAGTACTGTTGACGCGGGTAAATTGGTTTCATCTTGATTATCTCTTGTTGTCTCACTTGTCACTTGCCGTTTAATTAAGATGTCATCAGATGGGGAAGCAACATAATGGCAATGTACCTTAAAGTCTCAGAATTATCAGAGATGTGTATCTCGCTCTAATTCTGTGAGAGGAACGGTTAATACATTTTACTGCCAAATTGACAATGAAAACCTCCTGCTAATTGAATATAGACTTGAATACAAAATTACATAGATTTTAATTTTGTATATATATATATATATATTTTTTTTTTTTTTTTTTTTTTTTCCTTCACATAATCATAATACTAAATACGTTTTGTGTTTCTCATTTGCCCTTTTCCCAGCATATACTGAGGAATGAATAATTAATATAGTTTAATTGTTATCAGTTTATTTTTACCATTGTTGATTTGCATATACTATGTGTTGATTTTTAAACTGGTAAGCTTTCTAAACACTTCATGTTCAGTCAAGTCATTTAAAATAATAAAGTAATACATAATCTAAATAAAACAAAGATTGCTGGATAATATTTTACAGGAATATGCTATTTCAGTATTTTTATACATTTTTTAAAAACAAGATTTGTATCAAATTAACTGATCTGGAGTCTTTTATGCTCACCAAAGGCTGAAAACCAGTATATTAGAATGAAAAATTAGCTTTCAAAATATATTAAAACAGAAAACAGATTCAAAACAGTTTTGAACTTATTTGGCATGTTTTTCAACTTCTGGATGCTGATGATGAAGAGCTGTAACTGAGCATTTCAAACTAGCTCTATGATTTCGTAGACAGCATAAAATCAAAATATTATTTCAAAGAAAAACATTGTTGGTTATGATTTATTTTTAAGATAAATTCTCACTAACTATTAACTATGACCCAATAAACTCTTAATTTGCTGCTTATTAATAGTTAGTAGGGTAGTTGTTAAATTTAGGTATGGAATAGGATTAGGGGATCTAAAATGTGGTCATGCAGAATAAGACATTAAAATGTGCTTTATAAGTACTAATAAATAGCCAATATGCTGGTAATATGTATGTATGATCTAAACCAGTGGTTCTCAAACGTTTATGGTCGCGCCCCCCTTTAAACTTACTAAAAAAATGTGGCCTGGGTCTGTGCGACTTCATTTATTGCTTTCTCTTCCCTTTCACATACCGAATCGTCTCCCATGCTTACATTACGCCAAGTTACGTTCTTTGGCTTTTTAATTTCTTTTATATTTTTGCTGATGGCCCGCGCCCCCCCTGCAATACCTGTGCGCCCCCCGGGGGTTGCCCCACACTATGAGAACCACTGATCTAAACCAATTCAGTTGATGTAATTATGAGTTACATCATATTATGAAGCTAATATGAGTTGCAAACAGCATCTGAAGACTGAGGGTGAGAACATGACACTATTTCTGTGAGAACATGAGTCTTGACAACTATTCCTGTCTCCTAACCACAGGGTTTGTCTGGCCTAAAAACAGCAAAGCATACCTATAAATCTTTCACCTGAACTACCTTCTTGTAATGTCAGACAGTAATTAAACAAACTGCTAGGCATGTGGGATATAACTCTCATGGTTCCATCCTCAGGATATATAACCCATAGACAGACAGAGACATCAGGTGACCTCTGCTCACGATTATAGTACATGGAGTGTGAGTGTTTAGTAAAGTCTATTAGCACTGTTGCAGTATTGACAAATGGTGCCATTGACATCCCAAAAAGACTTAAATAAGACATACTCTCCTTTCATCCGCCTGAGGCACGGCATTGTGGGTGTTTGAGCCACATGGGTTGTTGTTTGTTAACATTCAGTGAGGTTTATCTTTTCCTACCATCTGCTGTGATGCGGTTTTACTGTTCTTAATAAGTCAGTTTGCTCATTGTGTACATAGCATGTGTTCAACATCGAACTGAATGTGAGCAACAGCCCCACTGAGGTAATCAAATACATTACAACGTCACGCTTGGGCTGCCAAGCAAAACCTAGGATGAACTCATCGTTCCACTGGAACGCTGGTTAATATCCATACCTTGTGCCTCAGTGTCTCTGAGGTTTTTATCGCTTCCAGATCTGATTGAGTTTTCTCGAGAATGAAAGCCATTTATTTTATCATGTTTGTGAATTTATTCGTCGTCTGTGTGGGTTGATCAAGTGAATAAAAGACACTCAAGGAAGCAGGGTAAAGACCTGTTTACAGCACAAACGATAACGATAGCTGTATTAGCATTCACACCAGTAACACTGTTTACATTTACATTTAGACATTTAGCAGATGCTTGTATCCAAAGTGACTTTCAAACAGGACAATGTAAGTCAAAATCAGCAAAAGAGAAATAACATTCAAGTGCTATGACAAATATATACATGTATAGTGTGTATGTGTGTGTGTGTGTGAAGTGCATTTTTGATGATCTGTTTAGTTCTGTTTGGAAAATGTACCACTTGTGAAAATAGCACCAATGCAATATTCATTAGTTTTATTTAATGTAATTAATATTTAAAATATAATTTATGATTATTTTATGAACTTTAATTTAGTAATTTTTAGTCATTTGGCAAGACGCAAAGAACCCAAAGGTTCATAGTGTTTCAAATATAGATTTGTGTGGTCATTTGGAATGGGCAGAAATATTTATGCAAATATGAAAATCAAGTGAACATAGCTTATTATACACAGTGCGCTTTATGCTTCACAAATAAATGATTATGTCTCAAGTGAGAGATTTCCAAAAATATCACCAAAAAAAAAAAATAATAATAATGTACTGGTAAGTTTCTGATGTGATTTTATCTGTTAATGGGTAATTCACCCAAAACTGAAAATTCTTTATTCATTTACTTACCCTCAAGTTGTTTCAAACCTGTATGAGTATAGTGACTGTTTGGTTACCAACATTCTTCAGAATATCTTCTTGTGTGCTCAACAGAAGAAATAAATTCATACAGGTTTGAAACTATATGAGAGTGAGCAAATTACAACATAAATAAATGTTCATTTTGGGGTTAACTACAACTTTAAATTTCAGACATTTCCTTTAATATTATAACACAGTGTCATATGTGTAATTCAAAATCAATATGAAATATTCTTTGATTTTCAGTCCGTTGGCCTGTATTTTTTACAGCCTTTTTTCAAAGTGTACGGCAATATGTTTTCTTTATGCTTAAAAGTGTAATGTTTGTTTGACATGAAAGTGTAATATTTGCTATTCTGATTAATTTATTGTTTGCATTTTTAGATGACAATAAAATAATAATAATAGCGTTTTTCATACAGCTCAAGTGACTTATTTTTGTAAAGTTAATGATAGAAAACAACAATAACTGAACTTTCACACTTCCTGATGAATATGTGAGTAATTCTGGCCTGTGCAAAACTGGTGCTAAGGTTGTGAGTGGTTGCAGTTTCTTCCTCATTTGGGGCCTTGTTGTTTTTGCCTTAATCCAAGATGGCAAGATGTGCTTATACTTGTCAAAGTAAATCTACATGCAGTATTGCTAAATTGATGCAGATTGATGCGCCACATTATAATGTTTACTCGAGAAGGCAATTTAGCATCTCCCCGTGTTTTAAGAGGCCTGTTTCAATGGATGATGTATGCCCATTTTCCTCTATAAGCCATTGTTAGGTTATAAGTACAATTCATGTTATAGATATTCATGTTCTTATCTCTTATCTCTTAACATAATAGCTAACATTAAACTTGCATTTCTTAATAATTGGAATCATATTAGTATTACAATTCATTACAGTTAAATCAATAATTAATTAATAAAGTTATAGAGCTAATGAACCACATTCTGTAACAGTAATGACCCAAAAGATGAAAATCTTTCTTTACAAAATCATATATTACCCTCCTCTGTGGTTTCAGTCCTTAAAAACTGTCTGAGAACACCAGCTGATCCATACCTTTCTTCTACTAAAACGGTTTAAAAACAATCTTGAAATATAGCAGGCGAACAAAGGTATATTGTTCCATTATAGCTATGCATTGATCCAGTGACAAAACATCTGAATCTGAAGGCTAACAACAGTCACAATTACTAGATTGATGTCAGAAAGAAAAGAAGGAAGGAAGTCTGAATCTCAGGGCGGCTTTGAACCATTCACCACCAGACGAGTGAATGCCTGCAGCATCACTGCTATGGTTTAGTCAATCAACATTTAGTATATCTATTTTAGAGTAGTAAATTATTCCCAGATGTAGTCTGCACGATAAACACAAATGCTAGTGTAATCACACAAGTGAGATGATTGACAGGCTTGTAATTAGGTTTTTTCAGTAGGTACGTAATCTTCCCACAACCAGCACTGCACTTATTGCTATATGAATAGGAAAAAATAACACAGAGAGTGTTCACTGCTGTTCAAGATGAATGTGGTTTCAGAAAAGACTGTTCTGTGATCTTTAGATTATCTGCACCTCCACCCTACTAGATGAATTGACTAGTTTAAGGTAGGAAGCAGCATATTAAGCGATGTGTACAAACAGCAGCATGACAGTGACTTATGAGGAAGCAAATTGATGTAAATGACCAAATCTCACAGGAGCGAGTTTAATTAACAGTGTGTGTGCTCTGTTCAGTCAGTGGCCTTTATTTTGAAGTGGTTTGAGTTATTAGCATGAGCCACCTGGTTGTGCCAAAGAGACAAGACCTTATCGCACAATATATTCATTATGTTATTAAGGAAATTCATACTTGATTAATGAAGCACATACAGTTTGATTCATGAAAGTACAAATGGTTTTAAATATTAAGTGCTGTACAAGACAATGTCAAATATTTGTAAAGATAAATGCTTTTAGAAATCATGTACTGCAAAAATTGTTAATTTAGTTTGTGACAATGCTTGGAAAATATTTAACCACTCACTAGAAACCTCTGAATATTTTAGCAAATAAAGGTACAATTTTTCTGCGTTTGTTCAAATGCCAGAATGCAAGACTTCAAAGGCGACCAGAAGCCTGGAGCTGTTCTTGCACTCACAATGACTTTCACAGACACTTGAAAGCAATGCTTATAAGTGTCATAAATGTAACAAATTCAAAACAGTTTTTCATTTAACCCCACCCAGCAAGCCAACCAAAAAGCAGAATCAAAATCTGAAAACAGAGTGAAATTGGTATTGTGATAGTGCTTACATAGTAGTTACATTGTTATTAATATGTAATAAAATAAAAAAAATAAAAATAATAAAAAAAACATTGAACTTTGTCTATTTCTTCCTAAAAATCAGACCACTGTTTAATTTGTCAGTAGAAAAATAAATAAATATATATAAAAATCAATAAAATAAAAAGTTCCATCATTCTGTCCACACAATCTGAAGACAGCATGTCTTTTGATGCCACAGGTCCAAACGATTATGTCTTCGCTATGAAATCCGGTTGAGATTCCTTGCACATGTTGTCTGACGGACCTTAAGCGCTCTCTAATCTCTAATTAAATGAAAGATTAACAAGCAGTATCTGGCCTACTTTTATGAATTTATTTAGGTAGTGTTTTTCCGCATTTCATTGCATTGAACACCTTACTGTGCCTATCTCTGACACAAGAAAATGACTTAATCTTTCATTTAACCCTTAAAATGTTTGACTGTTCAAGTGATCACAATTCATTAGGTAAACAGCAAGACCTAATGACATTTTCTCAATTTGTAAAAGGAGCTATTTGAAAATCATATGGAATATAAGAAGCACCTTTGTATTAATCAGTGTTGCCAAGTCCACAGTTTTCCCACGGAATTGGGCTACTTTCATATGTTGCAGCGGCTTGTTTTTCATGTCTGCGGGTAAAGGTGACCCCAATAACATAATATTTAGCTCCTGGAATGCTAATTTTACCAGAAGAACCCCACCACAAGACGTGTATTTTACCCCCTGGGACGCAATTTTGCTACTTTTGGGCTAGTTTTGAGTAGCAATTGGGCGGGTTTTGTTGTGAAAACTTGGCAACCCTGGTAGCAATGTCTCTTTTAACCCTCTGGGGTCGAAGACCGCGCCGGCGCGTTTTGGTGCGTTTTTTTAAAAAGCCCTCTATATAAACTTAAATTACTTCGTCAGTTTTGATCGTACAGATAATATAAATACATCAATCGAATCTGTAAAGGGTCTACTTTTATTTGCACAGACACATAATAACAGTGAAACGGTGAGTTTTTGACAAATAAAGAAAATATACAGGGAGTGCTGTGTGCCGCGTTGGTCTCTCTGCTCTTCATTTTGAAACGCGTCACTTAAATGATCAAATACTCGGCGAAAACAGCACATGGAGACATTATACACATACCTGGAGAAAGCTTGATATTTCTACTCTTAAACGAAGTAAGTCTTATCGAAAACAAATATTCTGTGATGAAGTAATCCTTATGAAAACAACGCGATGTCCAATCTCCCCCTTGGATCTAATTAAGTTTTAATTTGTCACCGCCCATAAGTTATTTTCGCTTTCATATTACAATTAGCCACGTGAGAAGCGCGGGAGTTAAACGCCCACATCACCGTCAACAAAGCGGCAAAGTGTATTCTAACCCACTCCCTTCTATTTGTTTGTTTCTAAGAATTCCAATGCAAAAAGTAAATTTAAATGTAGAACTTAATTCTTTCAATCAATCAATCAAAAAAAAAAATAAATAAATAAAATAATAAAAAAAAAAACTCTCCCCCAGTTAAAACCTTATACTAAACAGATTTGGATTATAAATGTAAAGTTTGAATATTCCATTACTATTGTAAGGACTTACATTTATTTATGATAATTGACAAATACTGTCATGTTTTATCACTATTATTTTACAAATTATTTTACAGAAAGTGTGTATTTTGAGTGATGTGACATTTCTTGTAAGCTTTTAGCCATTTAATATGAAGTTCACCTAAATAGTTAAGAATTCGGTGTTGTCTCTCAATTAATATGAAATCAAATTTTTCCACATTTTGTTATGTTGCTGCCTTATTAACTGCTTTAAATTACTTTGTTTCCACATAAATCTACAGGTTTTAACATCTTTACAATTAAGTAAAGATAGTAAAGATTTATAAGATTCCATTGCATAAGTATGCATCTGGGACAGCTGACATTTTGCTCCAGAGCTTTCAAATTGCTTGTGGATGCTTCGAGTGAAGTTAACCTGTGGAAAATGTAATTGAATGGGCATGATTTGGAAAGGTACACACATCTTAATAAAAGGTCTAACAGCTGAAAATGCATTTCAGACCAAAAATCAAGCCTTGATGTAAAAAATAAAAAAACGATGTAGAGCTCAGAGACAGGATTGCCACACATCAAGCCACACATCTGGGGAAGAGTTCTGCTGTAAAAAAAACAAAACAAAAAAAAACTGCTGTATTGAAAGTTAACAAAAGCATTTAGCCGTCATTACCCTTAATGGAAGAAGTTTGAAACAACCAGGGCTCTTCCTAGAGATGGTCTTCTGGCCAAACTTAGCAATTAGTGGAGAAGGGCTATGGTTAGAGTGGTAACCTAGAACCTGTTGGTCACTCTAATTGAGCTCTATGATCATATGTGGAGGTAAGAGACACCTACACAAGGCCAAACATCACTGCAACACTCCACCAATCTGGTCTTTATGGCGGTGTGACCAAACTCAATCCTCTCCTCAGTAAAGACACATGAAAACATACTAGCAAAAAAAAAAAAAAAAACAGCTAAAGGACCCTAAGACTGTGAGAAACAAGATTCTGATGAACCTTAGTTCCAAGCATTAAGTTCTGTAGAAAACCAGGCACTGCTCAACACCTACAGAGTAGCATCCCAACAGTAATGTGCTGGTAGCAGATGCGGGCCTGTTTGTAGTGACTGAAGGAAAGCTCAGTGCACCAAAATATTGAGAAAGTCTTAATGAAAAACCAGTCCAAAACATTCAGAACCTCACATGTCCAGAACATTCAGAACCTCAGACTGGGCAGGAGATTCACATTCCAACAGAACAATGAATCTAAGCACACTGCCAGAATGGCTTATAGACAACTCTGTGAATGTCCTTGAGTGGCCCAGTTTAAAGGACCCTTTTTAAAAAAAAACGTTAATACATTTATGAAGTCATCATGGTGTATAGAGTGTAGATTGATTGTGGGGGAAAAAAAGTAATTTAAAGCAGTTTAACATAAAAAAAAACAAAAAAAAAAAACGAAGAAATTAAGGAGTATGAATACTTACGCAAGGCACGGTATGTCTGTTGTTACTCATACTGTATGAATCATACAGTATGTTTTCCTATGAAATCGCCACATCATAAAATAGTTGTTTTCCTGCAAGATCAGGTTGTTCTAAAAAAGTGGCATTCAGAATGTGACAAATCTATCCAATTATATCATCTCCTTTCAGTCATTTTGTTCCAGTGTTAAATCAGAAAATATCAAGTGATCGTTTGGTTATAGATACTTCTTGGCTCGTTCCTGTCTCTATTTTTGGCCAATCGCATGGTTAGTTGTTGGGTTACAGACTGGGATGTGGCAGTTATGGATAGGGATCCAATCCCTAAAATGACCCCTTATCAACAGCCAGCAGATGCTACAGCTTTGGCCGTCAAGTTTCTGACTAAATGATCTCCCTAGATAGTTTCAGCCTGCTGCCGACCGCCCTGACATGGTTCAGTGTGCCCTAGTGCTGACAGAGATTAGCAGATCCCTTCTCACTTGCTTTCTCTTTTTTCCCTTTCACTCTTTCCCTCTTTCTCTTTCCCAGTTGGAGAAAATTGTTGAATGATTTAAGGTGAAGCATTACAAGACTTCCCGTGACTGGACTGCATGGTTTTTAAGTGGTCCAAATTACATTGTTCCAAAATTCGTAATTGGCCACACCAGGCTTTGAGTCAATTTGAAGACAGTTCGTCCATTCATCCCCTGATTTCTAATGCAGTCTATATCTGGGCCCTCAGGGCAAGGTCATTGTTAGAGAAGGGCACACTGGTATTTTCTTGAGGAGATAAAACATTTACGGAGTGTGGCTATAATCAAGGAATATTTCAACTGAAATTTAAAATACTGTGATAATTTACTCATCATGTTGAAACAGTAACAGCAGGTTTGGATCAATATTTTAGGGTGAACTGTCTCTTTAACTGGTAAGCAAAGGCAAATGTATATACCTAAGAACAGGGCAAGATGTGAAATTTGCAGATCATTTGTGGACAAAAGGACAACAAGGTGCTAATTACCGTAATGTTTTCCAAATTAATTAAAGGCTAGTTAGGAGCTGACTAATTACATGCCATTAAGCGCAGAACACTTAAGACAGAGAAAGCTACCTCAATGCGGTTATAATTGGAGATGTGAGTCTATCTGCCATTATTTCTAATTAACATCTCCTTGGAAACAGATTTTCAGTGTTATATTTGATCTAAGTCTAATTATGTTTGCAAAGACCGGTGGACAGTGTCCTACCAAACTAAATGGAACACAATACCAAGAAGAAGACAGTTACTGTGGCATTATCTACTCTAAAATCTAAAGGTGAAGTGTGTAATTTCTTCATTGTTCAAAAAATTACCCTCTTCCATCTTATTCTGCAGAAATGATTACAAATAAGACATTTTTTTGTATTGATTCCTCTGATAAATGGAAAAAAAAAAGTATATATATATATATATACATATATATATATGGTTCTGTTTGTTTGAGCCCGTGTGACAAAATAATATTGGCTCTATCTCCATCTGAGGTTACCAATTTACCCTACTTACCAAAAGAGTTTAGGAAACTTGTTTGAATATAGATTTAAAATTACTTTTGCAATTTAGTTTGGTAACAATAGTGGCACAGGCACACTTCACCTTTAAAGAAAGGGCAAAAAACACTATTTTAAGAGTAAGGGGCTAAGGGGCTGTAAGTGACATTTTGAAAGTTCTTCAGGGAAGAAAATGAACACAGTAGGTCGCTTTGTACAATTTGTGCCCAACCAAAATGTTGACAGTCGAGCAAACTCACAGTGATTTTTTTATTGTCTCAATGAAAAGGTTATTGATTCTTTTGCTACTTCTGTATACTCAGAGGATTTTCTAAGCAGCTCTCCAGCTGCTGTTTGCTTGGCAACATAATGAATATAGACAGACTGCCTCTTATCTTTGCAAAGATAAAATACATACATGTACAGGGAACACCACCGTCGATATGTTGACGCATATGACACTGTATAAGATGCTCATGTTTTAGGAAGAAACTGATAACTAGGTTACTAAATCATTTGGCTGACACTTATTCAGGGCACTTATATCACAGACAGACACCCTGCTTTATACTACAATGATACTAGCCCACAAATTACTTATTTGAGGTGTTTGTACAGTTGTTCTGGTTTTCAGCCCAGTTGTTTAACTACTAGGCTAGATTGCTACTAAGCAATCTCACACAGATTTAATACAACATCTCATAGGAATGATTTTAGTACACAAAAATAATGAGAAAAAAAAAAAAAGATAGATAGATAGCCCAGCAAGTAAGGATATGGTTTTGTATTGGTACTGCAAGTGTTTACCTACGGTATGACATTTATACGGATGAGCAGATATTTCTGTTTGGCCAGCTACAAAGAGAAACTAGTTGCGAGACAACAGACAAGTGAACGCTCCTGAAAGGTGACATTGAGTTCAAGTGGAAAGATAACTTGTATTATTCCTCAATGTTCACAGTTTGGCCCAATGGTGGAAAAAAAAGCCTTACTTTAGATCCTACTATAGATTCCATACATGTCACCCCCATTCGAAGGACATTACGAGGTCTGTCACATCTCTTGTATGCATCGGTTGCGCTGTCGTTTATGTCCTGCTGTATGCTGACCTTGCCTGGGTAAAACCCTTACAGCTCAAAGCCACGCGCCATATCCTCCTGCCTCATTGCCCTCCGCGATAAATTATTTAAGGACTCCACCGTCCTGTACAAATCTCACCATTAAGCACTGCGCTGTCAGTCAAAACCATATTATTATCCGCGCACTGGAATCATGGACTCCACAGTTCATTGCATCGCATTAGTGTAATCACTCCGTTCGTAGTCAGCAGCCAACTCTATTGTCCGAGCTAAAAAACCATATCTTAATGTTACGCGGCACATCAGACAGTGCACTGGGCAAATTGATAATTTAGACCAAGCTAACACGGTTTCATTTGGGAAATTATGTTTGGGTCGGAAGAAAATTTATGCAGAAAGGCACAGCTGGGTGGAAATCATGGTCAAAGATGGAAGTTGCAGTTAAATGGCTAAATGCAGTTGACCCTTGGTTACTGTTGCAAACTGAGACAGGGTTTATAGAACATCTCATAGGAATGAACAGGATATTTTCATAGACAACATGATTTTAATACACAGCATGCTCATAAAATGGCACATGTGGGCTGGAATGACTGTGATTTTGCCAAGCATTTGAGGTATTCTTTTCTCGTTATGGGAATTGTGAAATTAGACAGTAGCATCATAATCTGTGAAGACTGTGATGCTGATTCAAACACAGAAAAACTTAAGTTGACAGGTCAATGACATGACACTTTTTAATTGGCATGATGCTATAAAGTTATTTATATATTAAAAAAAAAAAAAAAAAATATATATATATATATATACACACACACACAAAAAATTTAATAATGCAATTTATCAAGTTCATCAAAAAAAATAAAATAAAAATAAAATAAATAAATAAATAAAATATTTATTTATAAAAATACAATTATTTATAAAAAGATAAAAAATAAAATAAAATAAAATAAAACAATAAAATAAAATATTAAGTAGTTAGGTATAGCATTTCTTATTTCAAGCAAACAAACAAACTGCATATGACTATGTGGGGAAAAAAAAAAAACTTTCAAAATAACCTCATTATCTCATAACTGTGTCAAAGTCAGTAAGTTTGACACAGAGCTTTATGATTGATGATGATGAATTAATAATTCATAATTATTATGATGATAAATGCACCAAAATGCAATAATAGAGTAAAAACAGTGATAGGTCAAATTGTGAAGTTATATTGTTTTCTATTTTAATACATTTTAAAATGTAATTCATCCTATGATGTTAAAGCAAAATTCTCAACAGCCATTATTACAGTCTTCAGTGTCACATAATCCAGATTTTTTATATTTATTTATTTATTAAATAGGGCAGTATTTACACATTTTGTAACACTATAATGTCTGTAGTTTTGATCAGTTTAATTATTGCTGAATAATAGTATTTAAAAATCGTATTGACCCCCAAGCTTTTGAACAGTAGCACATATTTAAAAAAATAAAAAAAAATCATTGTTCCAGAAATAGATAAAGTTGGTGTAACTGAACGGAGCTGTTCTTAAAGTTTCTACAAACCACTTGTGGACTCTTTACCTATTATCAGTTTGTATTGGTCATTGTTGTACTGTAGACAAAGGGTCAAGGTACATTTGGGTGCCTTTTAATCAGCCCACAGCCCCACACAAGTTTGAAGTACTTAATATATACAAGCACACATAAAATAGCCTTCTTTTAAATCGCTTCTTCTCTGGGGTCTTTTGGAGGTTTGATATTATAGTGTCAGGCGCCTGTCAGAGCACCAACTTACTGCTTTGACAGTCCGTAAATGTTGAGCTCTACTAAACGTATCCTTTCTGATCCATAACCCTCTTTCATAGAGTTTCACTTTGATCAAGCCATGGAGCTTATGCGGATTCAGTAGCAGGAGGGGAAGACAGAAGGGTTGCTTAGCCCCAGTTCACATTATGGAAATGGGGACGATTTCCAAGCATAATTTCTTTTAACTCATTAAACCAGGAATACGGAATTAAAATGGCTTGCCCAAAATCCACATCTGTGTTCATCTTGCTGATAAAAGCTTGAAAGAGTGTGTTTGTGAGACAAAAAGTGAGAAAAAGTAGTACATACCTGTTTCACACCACTAAGGTTGTTTGATGTAGCTCTCTCTACTTCCCCATCCTGCTGTGATCTCTATCTTTAATCAGTGTTTGGAGGCGGCGATTGAGACCTACCTCTGAGAAGCACCCTACACCCCCCAAACACTGTGATTTCCACTCCTTTGACAGCATGGTGCTCTCAGAAATAGCATTTTTTTTCTTGCTACTGATCTAACAGACCATAATACAAGACATAAAGGAAACTCTTAAGCCTTGTTCACACCTGATATTAACATCCGCCTTGGGTGGTTCGATCACAAGACAGATTGCCATTTACACCTGTACACATTGTTTTAATCATTTGAGTACTCGGAGAGTGTTTTTTCTTCTTCTTCTTCTTCTTCTTTTTTTTTTTTTTTTTTTTGTAAAAATAAACATTGGTCATTGGTTTAGTTTTGAACTGTGGACTTAGTAAAGATTATCTGAGACAGATGTTTAATGTCTATTCCATGTTTAATGCAAGTAAGCTTAATCAAAAGCATTTGTGGCAAAATGATGATGATGATGATGATGATGATGATGATGATTACCACAAATATTGTGTATCGGGGCTGCACAGTATACTGAAACTATTTTAATATGATGATACTAAAGCTTCAAAAAATTATTATTATTATTATTTTTAATTTTTAACAATTAGCTATGTGAAAACTGAAAGCTAGAGTATTGTTGGTTTGATTTCTGATTTAATCTGTTTTTGAACAAATTGGGTGAATCAATGACTCACTGAACCATTCATAAAAACAGTCACTTGATTCTTTCCTGAATGAATCTGCTGTTTTAAAAGAAAAGGTTTTTTGCTGCCATCTGCTGATGGTATTTAAAAAAACCGGTGTGTTTTCATTTACATTAATGCATTTATGAAAATTAGTTTCATTTTGTAGATTAGAATTAGGAATTAGGATTAACATACTTTGTATCGTGCAACTCCAGCTGGCATAGTATCGTAAGAAATATTTATGGTATCATGACAACCCTAGTGTGTATGCGTGTATACTACACAATAGACATGATTTAAAAGTAACAATTATAAGTACATATATCAAGGTTATGGTGAGGTTATCAAAGCGAACAGTACATTTTTGTAAATTTACTGTAAATGCAAAATGTGAAACGTATGATTTCTAAAAAGCACTTACATTATTTTTCTGTTTAAATGTTCTGTATTTTTTGAGTTGTAAAGTTGTTTAAATCATGTTTTAAATGGATTTAGGATTTTAGAATTTATGATGTGCTCTCATTACAAGAAGTTGACCTGTACTGGCTTCTAGCAGATAAAGAGGTAGGCCGCTTATCCTGTTTGTGTGGTGCAGATAGATAGCAGCTGAAGTGAGAGGGGGCAGCCAAGTATAGAACAGGGAGCTGTTTAGAGTTAGCCGCTAGGTCACAGTTAATTTTCAATGAGAGGGGCGGGTAGAATGGTTGAGCGAGTGGAGCGTAGTGGGTGTTTTATTATATGCGGGTACGGTGGCATGGCACCCCAAAAATTGCTTCCTCCCTTAGCGAATGTTAATAACGCCTACTGGACTGGATGATAACGACGTTTTATAGCAATACCTTGCATCGTAAAATGCATATGGCCAGATCATATGTGGTGGCTACTGGAAATGCATGCTAATAGTAGGTTCTTTGCTGACCACTTACTGTATTATTAGATGACCCTGATAAGTTATGGATATTAATGTTAATTTCAAGTCTAACAGGGCTTGAGTCAGATCACTTAAACAGAATATAACCATTTTTCAAGGCCAGTGATGCATCACAAGCTGTTTTAAGGGTAAAGTGTCGCATTTTTCTAATAGCAATATACTATACAGTGGCAGAACTAATAAAATGAGGTGGAGATGTCACCACGTAGCACATGCAAATGAGAAAACATACACACAGTGTCATTCCTAGCTCTAAGTAAATATCTTCATTAGATAATTATACTCAGCAAGACAAAAAAAAAAAAAAAAAATTACATTCCACCTTAACCGAACATTGTGTAACATTGTGATGCACTGACGTTAGCAAATCTGACAAAACAATTATATGACGTTGTTGTAGTGGTAGCCACATTTCAAGAGAGAGCTTTTTAAATTTTCCTGAGCTGAAACATCAATGCATTATATGGCAGAAGCCATTCAACACCATCTGTGCCCACCCAAACAGCACCTTTGAAAACATCTGTAATCAGCTTAATTGTCAATATTCATAGTAAACATCTGAATGAAATGCAATACTGTTAAACAAATGATCAACAAAAACTAAGAATTACGAGCTGAGTAAAGCATTTTGAAACTGCATCATTAAGTGGGTGCTAGACCATGTTAGATAAGAGACCATTGTCATCTGTGACAGACCTGTACCTCATAGAACAGCCAATGTCTTGGTTAATGATATCATAGCACAGTGGCTCTCTCATAACAAATACATAAGTCAAATACAAAATGACAAGCATGCTGAATTCATCTGTCAGCAGCGTTGCCAGATGGGACATTTCCCCACCCAGTAGGGCTGGTTTTGATTAAACTGTATTTTGATTGAGCATTGACTGACATAACATTTGTTCAATCCTATTATGAGGAGTTATGAGTTCTACGCCCACCAGTATGTGGAAAACTTTGCAAGTGCATGCATTGCTAGTAGATTTCAGTGGTAAAGGCTCTGCTTAAGCAAAGTTGGAGGGAGAAATAATAATGATTCTTACATGATCCTTCTTGTTCAAATAATTCTAATATGCTGATTGTGGTGCTCAAGAAACTGAATAGAAAATTAGAATAAACTAGTCTTTACTGTCATTTTGAACAATTTAATGCACCCTTGTTAGATAATACACACTGCATCACACAGAAGTTGGTACACTCCTCACAAATTTGTAAATATTTAATTATTTTTTTTCATGTGAAAACACTGAAGAAATGGCACTTTGCTACAATGAAAAAAAAAAAAAAAAGTAGTGAGTGTACAGTTTGTATAACAGTGTACATTTGCTGTTCCCTCAAAATAACTGAACACACAGCCATTAATGTCTAAATCGCTGGCCACAAAAGTAAGTAAGTGAAAATTTCCAAATTGGGCCCAATTAGTCATTTTCTCTCCCCGGTGATGTGATTCGTTAGTGTTACGAGTTCTCATGTGTGAATGGGGAGCAGGTGTGTTAAATTTGGTGTTATCGCTCTCACTCTCTCATACTAGTCACTGGAAGTTCAACATGGCACCTCATGGCAAATAACTCTCTGAGGATCTGAAAAAAATAATTATTGCTCTACATAAAGATGGTGTAGGCTATAAGAAGATTGCCAAGGTAACGAAGGCCAGCGGTAGGTGCTGTGCAGTTAAACCTCACTCCCCTGATCTCAACTGACGCTAGAGGCTGCACTCTTTAGCCTCCTTGTTAGTGCGCCTGCCTCCCATGCCGGAGCGGGTGCGAGTAGGACCCGGGTGTAGGGGTTACACCAAGACTCTGAAACTGAGCTGCAGCATGGTGGCCAAGACCATACAGTAGTTTAACAGGACAGGTTCCACTCAGAACAGGCCTCGCTATGGTCAACTAAAGAAGTTAGGCATCATATCCAGAGGTTGTGTTTGGGAAATAGACGTATAAGTGCTGCCAGCATTGCTGCAGAGGTTGAAGGGGTGGGAGGTCAGTCTGTCAGTGCTCAGACCATACACCACACACTGCATCAAATTGGTCTGCATGGATGTCGTCCCAGAAGGAAGCCTCTTCTAAAGATGATGAACAAGAAAGCCAGCAAACCGTTTGCTGAACACAAGCAATCTAAGGACATTGATTACTGGAACCATGTCCTGTGGTCTGATGAGACCAAGATAAACTTATTGTGTTCAGATGATGTCAAGCGTGTGTGACGGCACCCAGGTGAGGATTACAAAGATGTGTCTTGCCATGGTGTTCATTGAAGGAAGAAGCTGAGGGTAAAGGTGATGGACTGGCCAAGCATGTCTCCAGACCTAAACCTTATTAACACTAGAACCGCCGGGGGTCGCTGTATACCTAAAACCGCCATGTGGGTAAATTTTACCCACGCAAATAAGTAGTGGTTTGATATGACTAAAGAAGATTTTGTTTCACTGTATTATGTCACTGTCTTCATAAAGAAGTGTTTGGAGTCATAAAAAAGTGAATGTCTAATCATCAACTATATTTTTTGTCCTGTTATTTTATGTTTAAGGCTTTTTATGCAAGCTACAGTCAGTTTTCATAACAGTCAATATAAGCTAAACAAGCCCGCACTTACGAAGATAATTAAAAGAAAGTAACTACATATTTGGGTGCTGTAATATTATTATTCATTGTCATTAATCAATATAATTCATTTTATTTAAATTACTAAAATAGCCTATAGACAGTAATGTGTAATAATTCACCACACTGCAGAGGATGATGCGATGACAAATTCAAGTGCATGTACAGCTTCACCTAATGAATTATTAATTTGTTTAGTTGTATCATTTATAATTTGAATAAGAGAACAATGCCAATAAACTGCGGGTAATCCAAAAAAAAAAAAGTTGTATTCATTACAAAGACTGGATTATTTATTTATTTATTTCAGGGAATGTGCAGACTAGAATAGCAACACGTAAACAATAAACAATAGAAATGGCAAAACAAAAATTCAGTAATTAGTCCAAAGTTGAACAATAAAAGTAGGACTAACGTTGGGCTAAAACATCTAAAAATGAGATCGTTGTCAGTTGAGCCGTCAGATGCTGAGCCGACCCAGGATGCACCAGACTCTCCGAATCCATCATGGTATTTAGTGCTTCTAATACCTCTTCGGCATCCATAAATCACCTTCTTTTACTCATTTTGTCTTTATTTTTGAAACTAATAACCGCTACTTTCATTGAGTAAAAGGCACTGCCTAGCAATGTACATGTCAAAACATAAGCGGCAAGATAATGACAATACAGGTATTATATAGAGGGTAAATTTGACCCGCTGGCGCTTTTAGGTATAAATGCCCCATTTTACGATCTGGTTTTATCTAAACACTTTTTAACGCCAGGGAAGTTTAAATGACTCAATTTTAGTAAAAGTCAATGACTGGGAGACTTGAGTGTTTTATTGAAAATCTGTTTTGTACATTTAAAAAACATGTACGGGTAAAATTTACCCCATTGCGGTTCTAGTTTTAAGCATATGTGGGGCATCCTCAATCCACCAGCTAAATGATGTCGTCATGGAGGACTGGAAGAGGATTCCAGTGGCAACTGGAGAAGCTCTGTGAAGCTCTGGTGAACTCCATGCCCAAGAGGGTTAAGACAAAATATTGACACTTTGGGCCCAATTTGGACATTTTCACTTTTGTACTCACTTTAGTGGTCATCAGTTTAGACATTAATGGCTGTGTGTTGAGTTATTTTGAGGGGGCAGCAAATTTACACTGTTATACTGTGCTGTGAGCTGTACACTCACTACTTTACATTGTAGCAAAGTGTAATTTCTTCAGTGTTGTCACATGAAAAGATATAATAAAATATTTATAACAATGTGATGGTTGTACTCACTTCTGTGAGACACTGTATATATTTTTTTAATAATTTGTTAAAGCTGTCGGCTAGAGACAGCTCTAATAACACTCATATTGGATTGTGAGATTTTAGAGCTGAGGTTAAGTCAGTAAAAGAGCCCAGGAGACTAAATTGGGGCCCCTAAATAGTTTATTGATCTGATTATTGATTTGCTTATTGAATTTCT
Source organism: Cirrhinus molitorella (assembly GCA_033026305.1). Taxonomy (NCBI): domain Eukaryota; kingdom Metazoa; phylum Chordata; class Actinopteri; order Cypriniformes; family Cyprinidae; genus Cirrhinus; species Cirrhinus molitorella. The sequence goes on from CM065135.1 coordinate 13,123,351, forward strand.
CAGTTTGAATCACTGTTTATTTGTAACATTACATGATACAGCTGCAGAAGTATTCCTTGAAACCTGAATCCAGTTAAAGTTGTCTTACATACATTGCTGCAGGGAGAGTGCAGGTTTGGAAATGCTCCAGGGCTCACCCGACCCCACTGACACTGCCCAAACAAGAAGGTGACAAGCTCTTGACAGCAACAAGTACAGCAGTGAGAAATGCAGTGATCTAAGCTTTAAAGCTATAGTGTGTAATATATGCACCAGTTGAGGCAAAAAAAAAAAAAAAAATACTTGTGACCAAACAGGTTTTCCAAACACATTCCCTTCATTTGCCTCAGACTTATGGTACATTTCAATTTGTGTACCTATGTTCTAGTAGTGTATTTACACAGGAAATTCCAACAAGAAGTAGTGCACTTCAAATACCCCTACCGGATCTCACGACGAAGACATACCTGTGGGAACGTATACATATCACTGCAGTTTCCAGCAGAAATGCCAACTAGTGCTGGTAAAACCGTGAGCACTTTTAATCATTTTCGTACACAGTTATGATTGCAGTTCCATATGTATTGCTGTCCCGACATAGTAGCTCAGCCAGCATGAAATTGGATTTAGGATGCAGAGTCCTTGGGTATGAATCCTGTGAAAAGCATGAGTCACAATGAAAGAGATGAACGACTGAAAAACAATCTAAAACAGCATGTTTGCGATTGTGGTTTTATGTCACATTCTCTTTTGTTCCTACTAATCGGGTAGATTTAGGTGTAGTGCAGTTGGTACGTTATTTTAAATCTTCACAGTGTATTACAGTTATAGCACCAGTCAATGGACATTTCAAGTCAGAACTGCTGTGACACGTACAAAACCAATGTCACATGACGTTCCACCATGACGTCACACCTGTTCCTATTCAGTGGATATTTCTGTTGGAAACTGCAGTGATATGTTCTTATTGGTACATATTTCGCGTCTAAACCCATCAACAAAATGAGGAATATTGGACACTTTATGCATACAACATGCACTCTATGGTAGATTTCCTTATGTAGCGAAAGGGAAAGTGTATCAAGTTTTAAATGCAAGCAAATCCATTACTGCTAATCATATACATGAGAATTCTAACAGAAAGCCCTCTACATATATTTTAGATATTATATATTCTTGGTTCAAAGAGAACAATATTGAAAGCACCAGAGAGCCACAGTGTTTACACTCTTTAGGGAAATCAAAAAACATGCCTCCTACACACAAACAGAACATGCTAACAGGTTGAGCGATTAGGAATATGTGGGACAATTATCTCAAACAATTAGGCACGTTTATGCATATTAAACAGATTGCAGTATAAAAAAAAAACCTTCCTGTGCTAAAGAAATGCACTCCCAGGGGTATATGTGCTTCTTGGAGGAAAGACTGTGAACTGGGTGAGCTCTGACTGTGTAGACCGCTTGGGTAGGGGCCGTTTGGAACTGTAACCTCATTACTGGAGCAAGAATCCCCAAGGTTTAGTTTTTGATTGAGCTTTTGTTCCGTTTAAAACTGCACTGCTAACAAAGGCTTTTGTTTGTTTATGTATTTATTTATTTATTTATTTATCACTTGGCGCAGCAAAGCCCCCTGAGAAGAGTTCAGTAGTTCTGCTTTAACTGTGATTTTGGTCACACAACTTGTCTTTTTCCTCAGCAAAAAAGATGTTGTGCCAACTGTATTGCAGAAAGCTTGATTGGTCAACTTCAATGGCATGTGGGAAGGTCCCTTTGTGTATGTTGTTTATTGTAAAGTCATATTCAGTGTTTGATGTTTAAACATTTAAAGGCATATAGAAAACAACATGTATTTGCTGTAAACATGTGTTTGCTCTTTATATATATATATATATATATATATATATATGTATATATATAGTTAGGACACCCTATTGAATTCCATGGTTTTCTATATCAGGACGTAATAAAAAAAAATATCTGTTCTTTTGCAGGTCTTAAAATTTGGAAAATAAAACCTCTGATGAACAACAATACATGACATATCATTATTTATTTAATAAAAATAAAGCAAAAATGGACAAACCATGTGTGACAGTTAGGACACCCTCTTAACATAGGATTTAAGAGGGTAAATAGCAGTTAGGCGCTGTCAGTCAAATGCCTTTGATTAACTGATCATCAGCAAGAGTTAGCACATCCATAAAAGCAGACATTTTGGCAGTTTGCTGGTCTGGAGCTTTCAGGTGTGTGTTAACACAATGCCAAAGAGAAAAGACATCAGCAGTGATCTTGGAGAAGCAATTGTTGCTGTCATCTATCTGGGAAGAGTAACACAGCCATTTGCAAACAATTTAAAGACCATCTTGCCACAGTCAGGAAGATTACTCACAAGACACCAATCCTCACAGAAGTAGACGTCCCAAGAAGTTCACTCCAAGATCAGACTGTGTAATACTCAAAGAATTGGCAGACAACCCAAGAACTTCACCACAGACTTGACAGGCCTCAGTTAACATTTTAAATTAAAAAGTTCATAGTACAATTAGAAAAAAAATGAGACAATTATGGCATTTTTGGAAGGCTTTCCAGAAGAAAAACTCTTCTATCTAAAAAAAGCATGGCAGCATGGTTTAAGTTTGCAAAGTTGCATCTGGACAAACCATAAGACTTCTAGAACAATGTCCTTTGAACAGACGAGAACAGAGTGGAGATGTTTGGCCATAAAGCACAGTGCCAAGTTTGGTAAAAAACTTGTAGAGCATATCAGCACAAACACCTCATATCAAAAGTCACACATGCAGGTGGAGGGCTGATGACTGTTGGCTTGTTTTGTAGCCACAGGACCTGGGGACCTCACAGTCATTGAGGCGACCATGAACTCCTCTGTATACCAAAGTATCCAAAGTTAAATGTAATGCCATCTGTCTGACAGCTAAAGCTTGACCAAAATTGGGTCATGCAACAGAACAATGATCCTAAGCACACCAGCAAATCTACAACAGAATGGCTGAAAAGAAAATAATCAAAATGTTGCAGTGACCCAGTCAAAGAAAATCAAAAAAATCTCATCCTGACTCAAATGCTATGGTGAGAGCTGTCCATAAACAAATGCCCATGAATCTCAGTAAACTACAGCAATGTTGTAAAGAAGAGTGGGCCAAAATTTCCCCAGAACGATATGAGAGACTGATAAAGTCATACAGGAAATTATTGCTTCAAGTTATTACTGCTAAAAGTGGATCTACAATCAATTGAACCATCGGGTGTCCTAACTTTGTCACACGTGGCTTTTCCACTTTTCAATCTTGCGTTTATTTTTGTTAAATAAACAATGAGATGGTGTGATTTGTCATGTAATGTTGTTTATCTGAGGATTTATGTTTCCAAATGTTAAGACCTGCCAAGGACCAGGTAATGTTTTATCATGTCCTGATACAGAAAACCATGGAATTCAATATGGTGTCCTAACTTCACATGACTGTGAGACAATTATGTGTGTATGTGTGTGTGTGTGTGTGTGTGTGTGTGTGTGTGTGTGTGTGTGTGTGTGTGTGTGTGTGTGTGTTTGAGTATTTACATATACAGTGCCTTGCAAAAGTATTCATCAGGCCGCTGCTGGCCAAATGGGTGCCCTAAACAGAATTGTATTCTTGTGCCCCCTCCCTCAAATATTATGGAAGAGAAAAACAAAAAAACAAAACAAAACAAAACAAAACAAACAAGCAAGCAAAAAAAAAACACCTAGCCTACTATACTGGGTCAAAATAGAACTTTAATAAAATATAAAGGTAAATAAATTAATTGTAATTAAACTGTATTATTTATAAATTACAGTTATAGCTCTAGACAGTTACCTATGACTATGATTTTAATAATACAGTTGTCTGATTGATTCAAGCATCCAGAAATCACATAAAATAAAATAGTTTTACTGTGATAAAACCATGGTTAATTTTGGCAAAGGCTGTGATGTCCACATGTTTTTGTTGAAGAAATTATAGAGGCTGTAGCATTTCTATTGCAAGATTAAGTAGATAATTGATTAATTAAATGTTGAGTCAATATTAAACAAGGTTTTGATCATCCTGTAAGTGTAGCAACAACAATTATTAGGCCTTTGGCTCAGTATTTTCGTGCACTGAGCTTTTCTTCTACTCTGACCAGCCCTTCAGTTCCTGCCACTGAAAAACAGCTCCACAGCATGAGGCTATTACCACCACACTTTACTTTTGGGATGGTACTCTGCAGGTGATGAGCAGTGCCTGGTTTCCTTCAAACATGATGCTTGCAATCTTCAGATCAGAGAATTTTGTTTATCACAGTCTGAGGAACCTTTTTTCCAAGTGTTGTTTTCATGTGTCTTTACTGAGATGAGGATTGAGTCTTGCCACATCACCATACGAGATTGGTGGAGTGTTGCAGTGATTTTGTCCATCTGGAGCTCAACTAGAGTGACTATCAGCTTCTTGGTCACCATTCTAACCAAAGTCCTTTTTCATCAATTGCTCAGTTTGGCCAGGAGGCTAGCTTTAGGAAGAGTCTTGGATGTTTCAAACTTTTTCTATTAAGGGTAATGGAGATTACATGCTTCTGTGAATGTTCAATGCAGCATATTTTTTTTTTCCGAACTCTTCCCCAGATGTGTGACTTGATGTAGTCATGTTTCTGAGCTCTACAGGCATTTATTTATTTTTTTTTTTGGTTTATTCTTTTGAAATGCATTTTCAGCTGTTTGACCTTTCGTTAAGATGTGCGTGCCTTTCCAAATCATACCCATTAAATTGAATTAGCCACAGGTTAACTTCTTCCGAAGTGTAGTAACATCTACAAGCAATATTTAGCTCCTGAGCTAAATTTCAGCTTTCCCAATACTTATGCAATGGAATCATTTCAGTTTTTTTGTATTTTTAATACATTTGCAAAGATTTTTTTTTTGCTTTGCTATTATGGTGTATGGGTTGTAGATTGATGTGACCAATGCACCAATGCAACAAGTTTTGTTAAAGCTGCAGTCTGTAACATTTTTTGGTTAAAAATCATCCAAAATCAATATTTGAATAAGTACATAACCAGCCAGTTTCTCACAGCAGCTGGAATAATTAAATGTATCAATCTGATGGCGGACTGTAATCCAGAAAGGATTATGTGTTTATGAAACACATGTGACTGAAATTAAATTATATTCCAGTTTTAAATGTACATCTGATTACAGATAGCCTACGTGGGATTACAAGATTTGTATTTGAAAGAGAACCAGTTCTAAGGAAGAATAATTTGAATAATTATAATGGTTTGACAATTAGAGATTAGACTGTACAGAAAGGCTACATGCTAATACAAACTATATTCACATAGTCACGCAATGACAATGTTATGAATATGAACAATTTGAGAACAAAGTGTAACAGTAATAATAGTTTGCAGGGTTTGATCTGATATGAGCTAAGCGATCGTTAAATTTAACCATCGTCGATAGCGCAATTTATTGTACTGTTTATTTTCCTCAGTTCAGAACAATTGTGTCAGACTTGTTACTTACATGTTCAGATGACAATATCCGGTGAAAATTTTTATTTGGGTAATATATTCCAAGATGTACCAGGCTAGTACAGGATCCACACCAGTGTGGTGACTGACAGCCACACATCAAAAGATTAATCAGTGCTGGAGCTGTGCCGGTGCACAACCCACGCAAGGAAGACAATTCTGCAAATAACTGCAATTCCAGGTTTTCAAAAAGAGATGGCGACAAAGAGGCAAAATGTACGGACTGCAGCTTTAAAGAAAGCCTGAATTGAACCACAAAAGGACCCAAAATTATAATTTTGGATATTCACGTATGCATATTAAATAAGCACAGCACTGCTGGAAGTGCTAAACTAAGTTTGAAGAATCCCATCATGATATTGCATATTGCAAAACAATACAATGACGATAAAATTTTGTGTTTATTTTTTCATCCTTTTCTTTTTGGAGCTGCTGACTCCCTTACTTCCTCAGATAAAATGCCCCTTGTCAATTTCTCATTCCTACTTACTATCACATCTTTTTTGGCTCTTCTGGGAATCATGGATAGAAACAGTCCTTTAGTTTTTAAATGGTTTCTGCATTGCCATTCAAATTGCTTTGCTTTCAGCTCTTGTGGAATCTCTTTTAAACCAGATAATCTAGAGGAGCAGCTATTGGCTCCAATAGTGTTTTTCCTCTGAAATCAAGATATCCCTCACTCCTGCTGTTAGCTGATGACATGAAAAGCACTGCTGATAAGTTTGATGGGTCTCTCTTGCGTCAGGTAAAACGGTTTTGCTTGGAAAGGCAGATGGGCCTGTAAGCCGAATCTTGTGGTACTGTTTCCTCCTCATCCACCACTCCCCCCCCCCCAACACGCTCACTGTTCCCTTGTTCACCGTCTGTCTGGTCCTGGCAGTCGAGTGCAGATGTTATCTGTTCTTCATTGTAGCAGGAGCAGGCCGCATGGGGCTGCCACGGTTCCCCACCGAGGTTCAGAAACTGCAGGTCAGAGCTGAATTTCAGGGATGTAAGAGGTGATGTACACTCTGTATCTTCAGAGACTGGTGGTACACTGGAAGTTATAATTTTCTCAGAACCCAGTGGACTCTGGGCTGGAATAAAGGAATTGGATATTTCCCTTATCCCTTGCTTATCCCCTATAATAGGCATGGCTGTGCCATTGCTGTTGTTCCTAATTAGTTCATTTCTGAGAGAGATGGCTGTATTATCTTTTCCATCTTAATCATGTTGGCATGAGCATGGACAAGAAGATTAAATCAATCCAGTGTGTGCCTGAACTTCACAACTGTGCCAAAATTCAAATAATTAATAATGGAATTTAAGGTTGCCTTGGGTGGTGTGAACAGGAAGTGCACTTGCCAAACAGAAAGCAGCCTCTATCAAGATTTGACTTAGTTTCTGAGATGAGATTATTAAGGGTTTATTGTTAATTTCACACCAATTTCATTGCTCTGGGATGCCTTTTATGATTAAACTCAAAATTTTGAGCAGTAATGTCCATGTTTAAGAACACAGAATGCTCTTTGGAGAGGAAAATTGCCTCATAACTCCAGGTGTTTTCACTGTGTGATATTCAATGAAATTGCGGGGTGGAAATGGCAGGAACTTCCCAACTCAAGAAAGAGCTTCTTTGTTTAAGCTTCCACTGCTCTTCACTGGATCCTGCATCCTTTTTCATTCCACATCCTCCGGCATGTGTAATGTGCCAATGGGACGTTTGCCCAGAGGGGTGGACCTCTCAGACTGGACTGGGGTGACTGAGTCTCCCACTGGAAGTAGTCCTAATTCAAAATCACTTTTCAATGAAAAAAAACAAAAAACAAAACAAAACAAAAAATAAACAGACTGCTCTGACATTTGCAACTGTGTTGCATTAAAAATGTCAGTTTTGTAATGTGACATATTTCCAAAAGTATCATTTTAAAATGTTTAAATTCATGACCGAAAACATTTAGATTTATATGAGTTTGATGTACATTTTCCATGGTAATGCAATGTCTGATTTTAAAATTGTTTTCAAAGGATGAATTTTGACATTTTATGTTTTTAGTTGATATATAATTTCTTATTATTTCTAAGGGATAGGGAAAAAGGCAACAAAGAAAATCTTCTTGACAAAGGTCAGTTATGATGAAGTATGACTCCTGTTATGATGTAGATTTTTGAGGTGCACTCTTGTCATAGATTAATCTATTACTTTTCCTACATCATTTGTTTGTCATGATTGCAGATTACAGTAATTACAGTGTTTACTGGTGACAGTTAAAGGGTTAAAAAGGCTGCAAAATCATGTGGTCATGTGGTGGAACCAATATGCTATAATACGCCAAAAAAAAAAAACTTTATTATTTCAGAAGAAGAAAGGAAGAAAAATCCTAATTTTGTGTTAAGGTCAATAAGTATCTTAAAATCTTAAAAGATGAGAAATGTGTAACTTTTAAGCTAAGATTTGTTCAGGTTGTCATACTGTGTCTATACTGTATATATAGTGTATATATATACTGTCACTATATACTGTTTTTTTTTTTTTTTTGTCAAAATTAGGTTATTAATTTTTAAAAACATATTCAATTATTGTTCTATAACATCTAGTCTATTATCTCTGAAAATATCTTGGAAAATTCACTTGTTTAGAGCAGTAAAATTGTGATTTATTGCAGCAAGCAGAAATTACTGTGTCTTTTCTCTAATGTTAAGAATGTGCTGCGGAGATGCTTTCTCTAAACAACACAAAAACAGTTAACCTATCAAAATAAACCACCTGACATATTTAATAAAGGTGTATCAATGCACATTTCCCACCAGTCCTGTGTATGGCATGCAAAGTTTTTTTTTTTTTTTTTTTGATATCGTGAGATGGCAGAGCGCAAGAGATCAACGCAGTCGGAAGAAGCTGCTCACTCAAACGATCTAACTTGCCTCAATCTGCTCAATCCTGCTGATGTCAATGCCCTAAACAATGTTATAATGGACTATTTTACATCCAGAGATGAAGGATTGGATGATGAAGTCACTAAAGAGGAGGAGATGACAGTCTGTTAAATAAACAGTGCACGAACACGTGAGTTGTGCTGCACTCACGTTTCTACATGTAAACTACAACTACAAGGTACATTATTCGTGCTATTTAAACATACAAGGGGTGATCAAAAGTTCAGATACTATGCCCATGATAAACAATGGAAAGCAGACGTTTGTTTGTGTAATAATGTAGTGTAGCGCTCCTGACAGCTCCCTTACACCAATAAAAGTGAGAGAAAACACATTAGTTAGTTACACTTTTTTTTTTTTTAAACTTGTCGTGTAACTTTTTTGTTCAAAAACACATAAAATGAAAATGAATACACAGAGTGCATTTCTAAGAACTTGCAAATGCATTTTGAAATGAGTTCTTTAAAAGATTATTACAATAATTTATTATTAATACCATGAAGAAATCATATATCTGCACTGCACAGGATTACCCACAACTGAGACTTATTGAATTAAATACAATGTGCATGTTATCATGCCAGAGATGGCAGCTGAATATTAGTTGAATGTTTCAGTGGAAATCTCTAAATAAATGATGTAATGTGTTTTATTATTTCTGTAGCTTATTTCTATTATGTTTTATTATTCCTAAAGCCCTGTTATGGCCATGTAACAATCACATATTTTCAAAACACATGCTGTTCTTTGTAAGCCTCTCTGAATGACATGAAACCAGGGCAGCGCTGTTTTCTTTTCTTCTTCACTCGTTTCTTTTATTCTTACCGAGTGAGTCCTGCACTCTTCGCTCTTAAACTATACAATGGCACTAACAAATCAATAAAGAGGATTGACTAGCTGAAGCAGTAACAGGATTTTAGACATTTGTGCCAAGAAGCCAATTTCTGCTCTTCTGCTCATATTGCTAGGTTGACCTTCACCTTGTTTGCCTGATCTTTCATTCATTCCCATCTTCTCTTCGTTTTTTCACCAAATAGGAATGGATATCTACTGCATCTGTCTGCAGATTTGGTTACAATACAATAAATTTGACGTGAGATTTATGATCCTTTTGCTACATTTAGTTTTTAATGACTTTCTCAGGATTTTATTCTCAGGCTCAAACTAAGTAAGTTTATACATACTACCCCAACAGATATTTCTCCTCTTTGCCCAGTTTATCAGATACAATGCAAAACAAAATAAATTAATAGATGTTAATACATTTTAATTAATGTACACTGATTCTTATAATGCTCTTATGTGACAAACTTTAAATTATTACTCTGTTAAGCATAGCAACTTTTATTAGCACAACTAATTGCAATTGTATGGTGTAGCCTTATTCCTTGATTATAGTTAAGTATGCTTCAATGAATTGCTTTCACACCTTAAAAAGGTTTAGCTTCTATATCTGGCAGTATTTTCACATATGTTTCACAATAATTAGGAGATCAGTCTCCTGGAGATATTGAAAAAAGTTTTGTCTTTATTTAAAAAAAAAAAAAAAAAAAAAAAAAGTTCAATTTGGCAGGTTCTGTAATGATGCGTTTAAGTTATACTTTATAATGGGTGTGTTCCACTTCATATCCACATGCTAGTTTGGTTAGGGGAAAGGTGGTTATTCCATCATTAAATAATGTAAATTACATTTGTGCATTACCCAGATGCTTTTATCCAAAGCAACTTATAGTGCATTCAAGCCATCCATTTGAATTGATATGTGTTCCCTGGAAATCAAACCTATGACCTTGGTGCTGCCATTGGCGTGATCTATGGTCTGTGGAATATTCTTAAGAGTGTGGTTTGCTCAGTTCTGCTTGTAGTATATTGATGATAAGTCTCAGCCCCACTAACACAATGAGAAGTTCAAACAGATATCGGCCATTTCAGTAGTTAACTCACTTAATAATTTCTCGTCTTTGTTTCGATCTTTCTTAAACTTTTTCTAGTTCTCTTAGACTTAAATTCTTCTATTTCTTTCTAACATTTAGAGCAAATCAATAAGGAATGCTGTGGTCTGTAAGAAACCGAATCCATTCCACTCAGCCTTCAGACAACTTCGCACCCTCTCCCTGTAGAAGCAGCCATTATATATAAGATGAGCAAGAAAAAGCTTCATTTCGAGATACTACTAAAGCCATCTTGCCTTTTTCTTCAAGATTCAATGGTTTCTCATTAGTGTTCTGATCTTCTGTATTTCAGTATCTGTGCCACGATATTAGGTTATAGTGAAGCATCTTTTCTTCATAGCAGCATATAAGAGCAATTTAAATGCAAAACACTGAATTGTGATTTTTGACTTGTATCGCAAACATATTTCAAGGTTTTTGGCATAAACTACATTACATCATATGTATACATAAAACAGTGTTTTTAGTTTTTAGGTTTTATGGCAATCTCATTTCATCTTTTTTTTTTTTTTACATTTCTTCACTTCCAAATACGAGCTCCGTTTCACTGGTTTCTTTTCACCTTGAGTCTGAAGTTGCCTCTCTACGCTTGTGTTATTAAAGCAAGTACCACAGTGAGAGCTAATGGTAAACATTTACCCCTGCTAGGTAACGACTTGTACTGAGTTACTGATTCATGTCTTTAAATTGACCACCATAGCATTTCACAGAGAGCAGCATTTTCTGTGGAAGCTTTGCAAGAGATGTAAAGAATGCATGCTGCTCTCCAAAGGCAATTTATTTAGAAACAAGATATGAGAAATATATTACACTACACAGCAGTGTGTAACCAGGAGTATCCAAAGAAGGAAATTTTAAGTAGTTAAAATGAATTGCTTGCAAACAATATAGTTCACATAAATTATATGCACATTTTTTTCTTCAGACTGACTGCAGTTTGCTGATGTGGTGAGTTAATAATAATAATAATAATAATAATAAAACAATAATACACATGCGTTGTTAAAGGGGTCATAGGATATCCATTTTCCACAAGTTGATATGATTATTTAGGGTCTTAATGAAAAGTCTCTAACATAGTTTGGTTAAAATTTATCAATGGTAGTTCAAAATAACACATATAAATTATCAAAAATAGCCTTGTTCTCAGCGAGGCGTTTCGGTGCATGTTCCTTTAAATGCTAATGAGCCCTGCTCACCCTGCCTGTCTTCCGCTTGAGAGAATGTAAACTTTAGCCGTGGAACTTGCTAACTAGCACATTATTAGGACACAATATAAGATGATTTGCAAAGATTCATTAAAAAAAAAAAATAATAATAATAAATTCTTCTGCAGATGAAGCTGGATCACGAATGATTTGTGCGAACATAGCGTTGAAACAATAGCGGACAGTTTATACCTTACTCAGGGCGGGTCTAAGGCCATGTCAATCAACAACCGTGGGAGTGGCCTGTGCAGATTTGAGAAAATGATAATGATTTATGGGGATTCAAAAAAAAAAAAAAACAATAGGTGGATTATTTTTTATAGGTATACACACTGCCTACACACATTAAAGTGCAAACAACATGTAAAAGTGAAGTTTGCATCCAATGACCCCTTTAAACAAACAAACAAACAAACAAACAAACAAACACATAAATAAATAAATAAATAAATAAATAACCCTAGAAATCAGTAACAGTGTTAATGCAGGCATTGCAGGATGGCATATTCAGTATGACTTTATATCTGTTTTCTACTTTCAATTACATGTATTATAAAATTATATTTTCAACAGAAATTTACAATAAAATTTTAAAATAAAATATTTTACAATATAATTAAATGTTTTGCCTGTGTGTCTCTATATCTCCCACTTAAGCTTAAATAAATAAGATTTTATGTTAGAATTATTATTATTATTATTATTATTTTTATTATTATTATTTATTTTTTTATTTTTTACAGTAAAACAAATTTTTAACTTTTAATTTGACATTAAAGCAGTCTTTAAAAATATTCATTTTCTCAGTTACTCACACTCTGACAAACAGACACAAGAGTTGGTTAAGTGTGTGACTGCCTTTTTGCTCTCTCTGAATAATACATGCCATCTGACAGAAGGCACGACACTCTGCTCTCAGATGGCATTTAGACTGGCATTCTGCTGGGACGCCTTGTGTCTCAAGTTGAGGCAGAGGGAACGATGCAAAGATAACACAGGCAGCGAGGGATAAATGCAAAAATGCACAAGAATTTAAACAGGATGCTGAATAATGTGTGACAAGGGACAGGAACGTAAGACAGGTGGGGGGAAAAGTAAGAGGGAGGATAAGGAGATGCCTCTGTGGTGATTAAAACAATGCCTGAGGTTAGGGGTCCCACGGGACAGGGAGAGATGGATGTGGCGAGACCACTATGCCAGCTTTGCTCTTCCACTGCCCACCCAGCATGGAGCCGACCCTCCTGCAGCTCCCCCCAGGCTAGAGCAATTTTCATCTCATTTCATTCAGTGGCCAAAAGATGTGCCGCCATCACTCTCTCATACGTTAATAAAGCTCTCGTCAGGGCCAGTCCTATTTCTGTCTAATTATCCCATAACACTGCAGCATCAGACAGGAAACGAGCAGAGAATCAATTAATTGTGAGGTGGGAATATTTGCATTTACTTGCTCGTTACAAAAAAACATGAGACATGCTTTATTAGCATGTGGTACTCAAAATGGACATCTGTTCATCTGTTCTAGAGATCTGAAGAGAAAATTATGGACAGTGTTTCTTTCAGTAATGTTTAATCAATTATGCGTTTCAACTGTAATCAGGATGAGGGAGTTTCAGTGATTAAATGTGCTGAAAGGTGTAATTAAATGATTTTATCTGTTCTGTGATATGGCTAAACAGGACAGTAATGGTGATTTATATGACAAATAGTTGACTTAATGAATTTGCTAAAAATTTTAATCAAGCAATCAGGTATAAAAATGTATTAAAACTGTTTTAATGAACTGCACCACTAATTATGCAACGTGAAATTGCATAGTTAGTTATTGTCATCCAACAAGTTTCCCAAACACCTCCTACTATACCACAAATAAAATAATAATAATAATAAATACATAATAATAATAATAGTCATGTTATATATATATATATATATATACACACACACACACACACACAATAAAAATGTTGTCTTGTTAAATAAAATCAGTCAATGTCAAATTTTAAAATTAAACATTTAACAATAAATTTATTATATGTTTTGTTTTATGTTTTATGAGTCTATATTCCTCACTTTATTTCTTTCTTAATAATAATAATAATAATAATAATAAACTTTTGTTTATTATATTTGCTGTGTTGTGGCTTTAATTATTTTCAGTCAGTTCTGATAAAACTAACCAATACAAAAAAAATAAAATAAATAAATAATACAAATCACACAACAGAATGAAACAGTTATAATGTAAAACTATATTCATGTGTATTTAATGTAATAATCAGCATACTTTATTGCTTTAACCTGACAGCCATATTTATAAATGGAGTATTCAGTAATGCAGTTTTATTGTAACAAACGATACATGCTACAGGCACATATACACCTGGAAGAAGGTTTTCTAGCTGGAGTGTTTTCCTACATGTACACGGTTGCCGTGGAGACTTCCATCTCAAGCTTGTAAGGAGACTTTAATTTGGCGTCAAATTACACAATATAGTCTCAATCACTGAGATGAGTGTTGGGGGGGTGAGTCGGGGGGAGGAGGTGTGGTAAACGTTCGCAACTGATGAGATAAACAGATTGGAAATGAGAAAGATCTGGGAAAAAAATGTTGAGTTTGTCTTAAGGTTTCACTGTGCTGTTGAGAGATGCGGGAAAAACAACAGTGAACACCTGCTTATTTGTCTAAATCTTCTACTTTTGAAGAATGTTTTCAGCCCATTTGAATTCTTGATTCAGCCAGGTGTTGTAATGATACAATCAATTACGTTCCATGTTGGAAATCAAAGGAAATTACTGTGCACCTCTGGACAAAATCATAGAAAATCATTCTGTGTTTCTGTGTAAAGTTTAAATGGCCTATACTCCAATAATCATACAGTACATAAAATGACATTGACTTGTTGGTTTATTAATTCACCCAAAAAATGTAAATTCTGTCATTATTTACTCACCCTCATGTCGTTCCAAACCCGTAAAACCTTTGTTTATTTTCAGAACATAAATTAATATATTTTTAATGAAATCTGAGAGCTTATTAACCCTGTATAGACAGCAGCCACACACGCATGCATCGTGGTACTCTCAACTCTCATGGTACTCTAGACCAACACGGAAATAATAAATTACTGAATAAAGTCATTTTTCTATTTTGTTTCTCATAGCTATCTAAAATTAAGTTGAACCACTGATGTCACATGGACTGTTTTAACTATGTCCTAACCACCTTTCTGGATCTTGAACATGGCAGTTGTGTTGCTGTCTATGCAGGGTCAGAAAGCCCTCGGATTTCGTCAAAAATATCTTCATTTGTGTCCTGAAGATGAGCAAAGGTCTTATGGGTTCGGAACGGCATAGGGGTAAGTAATTAACAACAACATTTTCACTTTTGGGTGAACTATCCCTTTAAAGGAGAAGTTCACTTCCAGAACAAACATATATAGATAAGTTACTCAACCCCTTGTCATGCACGATGTTCATGTCTTTCTTTCTTCAGCTGTAAAGAAATTATGTTTCTTGAGGAAAACATTTCAGGAATATTCTCCATATAGTGGACTTCTATGGTGCCTATGAGTTTGAACTTACAAAAAGCAGTATAAATGCAGCTTCAAAGGGCTCTAAACAATCAAAGCTGAGGAAGGGTCTTATCTAGCGAAAATATGTTATTTAAAAAAAAAAAGTACAATTTTACTTTTTAACTCGTCCGACATCGCTGTTTTACCTTTTTTGTAAAAGGTGTTTGACCTTCTTTGCACGTTCACTTTGTAAACACTGGGTCGATACTTCTTCAGCAACGTTGGACGATTTTGAAGTTGGTGGAAAAAATGAGATGGAAGTTTTTTGAACTACCCTAACTGTATTGAACTGGAGTACACAGAGTATGAATGCACATGGCAGAGCTAGACAAGACGAGCATTTGAGGTAAAAAGGTTTTTTTTAAATAACTGATCGTTTCGCTACATAATGACACTCTTCATGTTCTTCCTTGGCTGGGATCGTTTAGAGCCCTTTGAAGATGCATTTAAACTGCATTTTGGAAGTTCAAACTCGCAGGCACCATAGAAACCCACTATATAGAGGAAATTCCTGAAATGTATTCCTCAGGAATCCTGATTTCTTTACGACTGAAGAAAGAAAGACATAAACATCTTGGATGACAAGGGGGTGAGTAAACTATTTGTACATTTTTGTTCTGGAAGTGAACTTCTCATTTACCTCTTTTCCCTCAAACACAGAATTTTCTGTTATTTGTGAGACAACAATTCATTCATTATACGCTGGGGGCACCATTACACATCTCCTGAATGAGTCTAGAATGTGCAGATCAAAAACACAGACCAGGAAGATGCAGAAACAAGTGACCTCATATTTATGCATGTGACAAATAATGTGATTATCAACATTACCCACATATAAATGAAAACTATCTAATGTTACAGAGGGGAAATGTCAATCCAGAAAGTGTTAAAGGCCTGTGCAAGCGTTAGGAGTGCTGATGGAAGACATCTACTGCATATTTGCTTTGATAATATTAATTAATATGATACAGATGTAGTAATTGATAAAAATGTGATTTTTTCAGCTTTTTCCTCAAAATGTTGCTTTAAAAAAAAAAAAAACCTACAAGTGTTGATTAAAAAAAAAAAATAAAAAAAAAAAAATACTTGAAGCAAGAATGAAACATTTTATTTTTGATGTTTTGCATGTTCAGATATTCATTCAACAAAATATTCTGAGGGCCATGAAATTTTAGTGAAAATCAGCAAAAACACTGGTGGTGGTTGGCAACTTTTATTAAAACACTGGCGGGGAAAGAGTTTATAATTAAGCAATTATTAAAAAAAATAATAATAATTATATCAACTTGTGAGAAATAGCCAGTAGCCAGTTCTTCAGTGACCTTCCTTTTCCATACTTGAATACCTTCAGTTGCTGACTTGTTGGTGGTTCTTGTGACGTTCATATGTTTTTGGTTTATTTGTCACTGTCATTTAGTTGTGGATCATGTTATGTTATCTCTATGTGCATGTCTACACAGACATCTTGAAGCGTAAAATTGCATATTTAACTCCAATAGCTAACAACGGACTATTCTCTTTCTGTCTAGAGTGCCCTTGTGGCAAACTTTGATGCAATGCATCCCTTTGCCCTTGAAGAAGCTATGCCAGTGTGTGATCGGTAACGGTGCAGCTCTCTAAATTACAAGACCCATAAATGGGACGAAAAAGCAGACTGCCTGTGTCCTTCACCATTGTGAAATCTATCGTCCCCAATCCTAGTCATAGCACAGGATGGCAGCCATTTCCTGGAATTATCTGTGCTGTAGAAAGATCCCACTGAACATTGAAATAGCCAGAGATAAGGCACAGGGTGACGAATGGGTGAAAACTTGTGTTAGCACGGAGAGCAGAGACTAAATCTCTCATGACAAAAAAACCTCCAACAGATGCGGGAAGGTCTGCAGGTTTCTCCTTTAGGAGGGGGGAAGGTAAAGAGAGATGGGGAGTTGTGTTGGTTAGATTTATCACAGCGTGTGTTACAGTGACGCTAAAGGAAATGGCACTGTGTTTTATCGCACGTGTTTGAATAACAGTTAGACAGTCGGCTATTTCCGAGTGAAAAGTGACACCAATTTGTCGGGTCCCTGCACGCGTTTCTCTAAATGCATCTTTAGGTGTGTTGCTTGTCTTGAGCGCAGACTATTCATGGTGAATCTGTTATTGCTTCACTGTTCCTGAGTTTTATATTTGCCATGCCTTGTCTGAAATGGAAGTCAGTTTACAGTTTACTATATGAAAATTGTGAAAGAGTTAGAGTTGGTATCTATATCATATAAAATGCCAGTTTGAGTAAATGAGAACAACATAATTGCCAATTTTGGGTGTTCCATATAGGATGGTCAACAATTTATGAGGATCATACTAGGATCCTTACATTAAACACAATTAAGTATCGTACATAAGTAATACAAACAAAAATCAATAGCACAAACATCTTTATGAGACTGACTGTTTGAGTGATAGATCAGTAGATTAAAGAAACCTCTACCCTTTCAACCACACAGGCTTGGTAATTACTCTACAAGAGGAAAATAACTAGTAAATTACACTGAAGACAGGAACTAGCTTGCAGTCATTTGGTTTGCAATTAACCTGCTTTGCCCTCTCTATTGAACATTCCTACACAACATGCCACTGAGTGGTGTTTGAGGTTACTTTTTATAATGTCCATGTTGAGAACTGAAAGAGCTATCCATACGAACATTGAAACTCTCTCAAAATCATATTAGAAACAAACAAAAAACAGCTTGATGATATACTAAAACATTTTCTAACCCCAACTTAACACCACCTTAACTAGACTGATTCAAGAAAATGGTGAACTGACACAACAATTGATCTGAAGTGAAATGTGAAAGTCTTTCCAGGAACACGTTCGGTAGAGAGGCAGAAAGACGTCATACTGTGGCTGTGGCTTTAGGTGTTACTCAGGTATTAATATTGTTAAAGCTAGAAATAGCCAGATATATGCATTCTTGGAACTAATGTAGTTGCAAAGTTTGCTCCAACTTTTCAAAGAACACTTGAGTTGAGTAAGGGCCCACAGGAAAGAAATATAATTACATTTGATATTTTTAATATGTCAGATGTTTCTCAACTATGAGATTAAATAAAGATCAAAAAGACCCCAATAATGTGGAATGTCTAGTGATGTGACAAACTGTGTTTGACAAGGTCTGAATTCTGAAAATAAACATTAGAGATCTCAACATGAACTCAATTTTTTTATCAGATTATTTTGAGACCAAAGTATCTGGACTACGTATATCAAAGCTCTATGCTCTTACTTTAAGTGATCTCATTTATGTCTATTTTCACTTCTAAGAATTGTCAGGAGAAACTAATTAACATATAATAAAACAAATTAACATATAATGTGCCAAAAAATCTGAGTGACTGTTTGTGTTATTTTTGACTGGAATAAATATATACTAAAAATATACTTTACCATTTTTGTCAGTGTAAAGAAATGTTACTTGGTCCCTAAATCAGCATATTAGAATTATTTCTGAAGCTAATTTAACACTGATGACTGGATTGATGGCTGCTAACTTTTTAAAATAAAATGAAATAAACCATTTTAAACTCTAATAATATTTCATAATATTATGTATGCTCTTTTGTCTTGATCTTGTCTTGATCAAATAAATGCAGCCTTAAGCATTCATTTATTAATTCATTCAGTGACAGGAAGGAAAAAAGAAGAAGAAAAAAACATTAGTGGAATGTGTGACAATAAAACTATGAGAATTGATTAATTGTTTCTTTGTTTTCATCAAATGAACGAGACTGTATACCACATATGAGATACGAGAGTGAAGACTGATTCACAAATCAGAGAAAGTGTGCTTAAGAAAGCATGTGATTATTGCCTCAGCTCACTTGGCTGTGAAACTGCATGCACAAACAAAGTGACATTAAAAACAGTAATGTAGCATTTGTTCATGCTGCTCTGCTACTTGTTTTCAAATAAGCTGTTTTGAAAGTATCACACTATTTAAAATGAAAAAGCATGCAGTGTGTACTTTTAGCTTTTTACTCCCCAATACTGGTTACTACAGGTGGTGAGATGTGAAGTTGTACTTTTACTAATCAAATGTTTAGAATTCTGACATCAATTTCTCATACACAGAACTAATTGTTGTTTAATGTGCCAATGCACATAAAATTTCTACCTGAAATTTTTTCAACACGCAAAGCTGTTTTTAATGCAGCTACTGTAATTGCAGAGGCACATTTGTAGAGAGACTAATAAGGTGGCACCATTCCCACAATAAAATGCACTCAAATAGATCCAGCTCTCTAGATAAAGTCTCAAGCCTGTTTAACCCAGAAGAAGTAATTCATTATAATTGTCTTGTTTTTGTCTGGCTGTAAATACGTAATTTTTCACTTCCAATACAAAACCATGTCACTTTAAATGTAATTTTAGATTTGTGCCTATGCAAACATCAAAAGCTATTTTCCCTTGGAAAAATTGGGCCAGGCAGTTACTAATAATGTTAGGGCCAGAAAAGATTCTGCCAATATAAAGAAAACAGATTTGCCTCTGAAAGAAGGCATACTGAGTGTGAGTGTCATTTTGGGCAAGTGGGTAGTGAAGATGAGGCCAGATGGCTAAAGGTTCCAATTCCATGTTCCTGCCCTGTTTTTGAGTTTCTGAACAAGCTAATTAACCTACTTCTCCTTGAAAGTCTGACTTTATAAACGACTATTTACAAAGCGTAATCATTGCCTCGAAGGTACAATCTCGCAGCCAAAACAAATGGCTTAAAATTGCTTCAAAACAGCAGGTTTCCATACGGCTGAGCAGAGGGGACAACGTCACTTCTAAGATCTTCTTTCGGTTTCCTGTTGACAAATAAGGAGGATGCCAGTTCGATCACCTTGCCAGGAAATCTTTAGCGCATCATCACTCACCCCGCAGGGCTGTTTGACACAACAGCAGGCTATTAGAGTCCAGGGAATCTCCTCGCTTCTGTCTACACTGGCCAAAATGCCTCTAAGCGTTAAGCACCTGTTCCCTGGGCAACGGTCCACCAAAAACTGGGAGCAATTATGGAAACCACCAACTTAGCCTTTCAGGAACCCCTTTGTCTACCTTTGAAGACAGTAGGCATAAAAAGAGAAACACAGGAAGACATGTTGCCTTTGGATGGACAACTGCAGCAGTAGAGGTTTGATGTTTAAGCCAGAGGGAATAACTAAAAGTGTTCCCTGCAGTGATGATTCCCATGTTTACTTGTTTGACATGCCCTTTCTTGACAGTAGGGACCTTTGATGATATTTGAACACCAAGGGAAAAACTAAAACACTCAACTGTGGCAAAATTACAACCTGTTTCTGCACATTTAAAATTAGTGGATGCAAAAATGGTCATTGCTGTAAACCGAAAGGCTCTAGAGGTGCTTGGGGATTTCAAGCTTCAAAAAGAATGCAAAAGCACCATGAGGACCATAAAAGCAGCCCATATGACACATGCACTATATAAGTTTCATATAGTACTATACAAAGTTTTCTGAAGCTATTCATCAGCTTAGCATGCTCATTGTTAATCAACACCAAACCAAGCATGCATACACAGGTCTTGTGGATTTATAGCCTGGCATACACATGAATATGCAAAACAGTTGCAATACCTCAGAGAACCCCCTTGTGGAATACAAAAAAAAAAAGCGCTTAATTGTATTGAATGTGCAGTTGTAGTGTAGTTCATAACCTAAAAGTATATAAGAAGAAGAAGAAGAAGAAGAAGAAGAAGAAGAAGAATAGTGTTTAGGTAACACTTTATTTTCATAGCCCACTTTAGACATTCTACTAACTTTGCAACTACATGTCGTTAGAGTATTTGTAGGCTGTTTGCTTAATATCTGCTAACATTTTATTTTGACGGTCTACAAAATGGCACTTAATTGCTAATGTTAGAAAGAAATGATAAAATATCAGTTATTCTTACCTGTCTCTGCTATTATAGCTGCCATTCTAAGCTGTTTCTGTTATCAGGATCGTCTTGCTGATTAAACACATTTCATAGCAGAAAGATTAATTAATAGTTACTTGTAAACAGTAATTTGCTTTGTACTGTAGATCAAGGGTTCCAAACTCGGGTCCTTAAGGTCCATGTTTCTGTTAAGTCTAACCCATAATCAAACACACCTGAAAAAGCTAATCAAGGTCTTCAGGATTTCTAGAAATTATAGGCTGATTTTATATAGGTTAGAGCTAAACTCTACAAGAAAAGTGGATCTTGAATAACCCCTGCTGTACCCTTTCTAAGGCTGTGTGAGAAAAGTAGAACAGCAGCGTTTGATTTGTATGGGATTGAAATTACAAGACTACATCTCTGAACAATTAATTTTCCCCAAATTTACCCTAAAACTAGTCCAGACCAAAAAACACATCAACATATTCTCAATGTTTAATTCTAAAATTCTCAGATTCAGTAACCTTAACTTTGGTTCAATGAATGATTGATGAAATCCGTTTTACAGTAAACATAGGCTTTTTATCTCATCCTTATCTCATTGAGGTGTTGCTGCTAAAATGCTTAAAATTATATTTGATTATTTAATACACTGTAAAATTAAATGCTGGGGTGAATATTGCCCTTCTGTGGCCTGTGTAGCATTGCAAATAGATCAAGGTATTATTCATAAAAGAGACAAATCACCCTGATTTAGGAATGCATTATTCAGACTGAGATTAACTGGAAGTTTTGATGAACTATCATAAGTGGGAGATTTTCAGTGACTAACAACAACTTTGCACAATGACCATTAGATTCTTCAAAAATGTACCTTTTATGTTCCACAGCAAAGAAAGATGGGATTCAGTATGAGGTAAACAAAGATTTGAGTGAAAATGGTAACATTTTTGTCTCTTAAATGGATGGCGAGTAGCCTTGGAATATAAAAATCACTCCACATGATATAACTGATCAGAACTGCATCATAATTTAATGCTTGACTTATAATACTAATAATAATCTTTGAATTCTTCAGAGTGACATTTGCGGATAATTCCTCTCAATAATGTATGAAAGCAACATAGTCTACCTTCTGAATTCCTAATTCACTGTCATGCCCTCCTGGCAACCAGTAAGGCATTCATCCACTTCCCAGGGGCACTATTATTTTCATTACTGTATGTGTTTGTATAATTGCAGCTATTTCACCTCCTTAGAGAGGTAAACGGATGCACATCCCACCTCTGTGCCAGCACCTAATTGGCTGGTTGTGACCAGACTGCATCCAACTGCAACCAACAGAGTACATGAGGTATATAAACCTCTTGAGTATAAGTTATTCCTAGCATTTTCAGGCCAACAACGATAAGTGTGCATCTGTGGATAAACTGGTGAATACAAGATATGCGTAATGATGACTCATACTCGTGAGGGAGGCTCTGAGGGACTTTAAATGTCTGTTCATCATATGGTCATCCATATGGTATATGGATGGTGAGACAGCAGTTTAGGGAACTAGGATGATTGTGCCTTCAAAACCAAGCTGGGATTGTCTGAAGGAACTGTGCTGTAAGACATACCTAAATGTAGGCTAAGGGGTCTGGTTAACTTTGGCAGATAGCCTTTTCCTCATAGATTCTGTAACTACATCACTATACAGGAAAAAAAAAAAAATCCTTTTTGGATATATTTTAGAATAGTCAATGTGCAGCTTGTATAGCAGTATAGATTTACTGTCCTCTGAAAATAACTCAACATACAGCCATTATTGTCAAAATAGCTGGCAACAAAAGTTTGTACACCCTAAGTGATAACATCAGTATGTCGTTTAACCATGCAAAGCCTGTCCTATTCATCATGCTTATGTTTTGTTTTTGTTTTGTTTTTTTTTCTGCTTGACAGGACACTACAAAGTTGTGTATTTTGTATTAGAACAGTTAAAATTTGGTGTTTTAAGTATAATATAAGTAATACCCTGAAATTGAGTTACACTACAGTGGTCAGGGTCATACAGAGGTTTTCCAAGATGGGTTCCATTCAGAACAGGCCTTGCAAGGGTCGATCAACGAAGTTGAATACTTGTTCTGTGCGTCAGGTGCAGAACCTGGCCTCAAAAAAACAGATGCATGAGTCCTGCCAACATTGCTTTAAAGGTTGCAGAAGTAGAAGGTCAGCTTGTCAGTGCTCAGGTCATACGCCACACACTGTAACAAGTCATTTTGCATGGATGCTATCCCAGAAGGAACCCTCTTCTGAAGCTGGCTCACAAGAAAGCCCACAAACAGTTTGCTGAAGACAACATGTCCAAGAGCATGAATTACTGGAACCATGTCCTGTGGTCTGATGAGACTAATGCTGCGTTCCAGGCAGGTTTTTGAGCTAGTAAGACACGGCTTCAAACCACAACTCACGACTTTATAGCGTTCCAGGCTTATGCTCATTTACAAATCATTTCTATCGCTAAAGGTGCTTACTCCCTGCTTATTAGGACGGAGAAGGAAAAATAGATCATAAGACAAGAGAAGCTGTTATACCTGTTATTTTACGTTATTTGTATATTTGGAAATACATCCATAGGGGCTGCCATGTTGGTTCGTGGGCTATGTGACGTCAGAGCGCGGAACTGGGAGTACATCGATGTAGTACGAGTTCACGGGTGGGAAGTCACAGGTTTGACTGCCATTCCAGTGCACTTTCACGGGTAGAAGGTTGGAAAAACATGGGTAACGGGTTGCCTGGAACGCAGCATAATGGTGCGTTCAAGTCATGTCGGATAGATCGTATTTACGAGTTGAATGCACATGAACGCCACCACAAAGTTGTTATTACGAGTGGGAAACTCAAAATTTTCTATAAGCCCCGAGTTTCCGAGTTGAGGGCTTGTCAGTGAAAAAACGTGGAGATGCAATGGACGCAGCCAAAAACAATAGATATGCAGCCTCTGTATTGACGGTACATTTGTTGAAATGAATAATTTTTTTTATTCATTTTTTTTTGTAATGTACAATAAAACTGTATGTTACACATACACAATATTATATTATTGTAAAATTACCATAGAATATATAATGCTGCAGTTCACATCACAGAAAAATGCAAAAGCACAATGATGCACATTCTTTATTCGTCATTTTGTAAATGTTTGTAAAGAGTTAAAAAAAATCCTAGAATTTTATGTAGAAAAGATAAATCTTGTTCTGACCTAAGTGACTTGAACGCATCTGACGTCGAAATGACGACCTGTCAACTCGTAAGTACGAACATCTCAGGAGGACTTGAACGCAGCATAAGATAAACTTGTTTGGCTCAGATGGTGTCCAGCATGTGTGGTGATGCCCTGGTGAGGAGTACCAAGAAAATTGTGTCTTGCCTACAGTCAAGCATGGTGCTGGAAGCATCATGGTCTCGGGCTGCATGAGTGCTGCTGATACTGTGGAGATGCAGTTACCGTACATTCTGAAGCAGAACATTCAATTTTGCTGCATGACATTTTGCAGTGATGTCATTACAGAGGAGTGGAAGAGAATCCCAGCAACAACCTGTGCAGCTCTGGTCAATTCCATGCCCATGATTAAGGAAGTGCTAGATAACAATGGTGCTAACACAAAATACTGGCACTTTAGACATAGTTTTAATAAGTTCACTTAGGGTGTACTCACTTTTGTTGCCAGCTATTTTTAAAAGTTATTTTCAGAGGACAGTAAACCTATAAAAAAACTGATATACAAGCTGCACATTGATTAATCTAAAATATATCAGTTAAAATATATAAAGTTTTATATCTATAGTATTGTCCCTTAAAAAGGTATACTAAAATGGTTGCTGAAATGTGAGGGGTGTACTCACTTTTGTGAGATGCTTTATATGAACAATAGTTCCCAGACAGCAGCTGACTCTGTGCCGGATTCATTTTCAAACCGGCAAATCCACATTACAATCACATCCGTTTCAGTGCTGTATCACTGTCTTAGACAGATCCAGCCAGTGGGTGCGGACTACTGTCGCAGAGCGGATCTGGGCAGAGTCTGGTACGGAGCTGGCCCAGTGCTGGTCCAGATGAGGGAAAACCTGATGTGTGCCGGTATTGGCCCGTTGTGCCAAAAGACACCGGCCCAAGTCCGTTTTGCGGATTTGCTGATGTATGGGCCGGATCTGGACCACATGATTTTTGCTGTCTGGGTTCATTCTGTTCCTTAAATCTGATCAGAGTACGCTGATGTAAAAATTTAAGTACTAAGCACTTTTTCTACCTGGTCTCATGACAAAAAACGTACCTGGAGGCACTCACAAGACGCAAAATACGAGTCAATGAGTACACATCACTGCATTTTCCAAAAAGAACACTAGAGGCAGTAAAACTTTGACAACTTTTATTCCTTTTCACATAAAGTATGATTTCCAGAGTTTGATAAAGCATACTTTTTGAACAATTACTTGAATAATATTATGACTTAAAAATAATTTTAAAATGCTGGGAGATTTGAAAACTGATGCTTTTGAATATTATCATGACATATCCAGGCTCATATCTATGGGTTTTCATAGACAGTAGGTTTGTTTGGTAGCTCACGCAGTACAGAGATGTACTTGAGAGGTGAAGAGCTCCGGTTTGAATCCTGTGTACAGTTTGACAAAACAGTTCAAATCTACACAAAAGCAAGATTCAAATGCGTTTTTATGTCGGTTTTGCATTTGTTAACACTATCATGTAGGTTTAGGGTTGGGCTTGGTGTAGGGCATATTTCCAACACTTTTAGCAACAGTCCCCGGATATTTGAACTCTGAACCCCTGCAATAAGTACCTGAAGCAACGTAATAAAACACAGCAAAATTATGCCAGGGGTCATGTATTGAACCTGTTTTAGCGCCACTCAGAGGACATTTCTTTTTGAAACTGCCGCAAAATGTCCAGTAAGGTGTGTAAAAACTGTGCTACTAAAAAGTACCCAGAGGTATTTATTTTATGAGACTGGGTTGCACTTTTCTTGTCATGTTTCATACAGACTATCAGTCTGTGCATTACTGGTCTGCACAGTGACTGTCTCTGCAGGTTACATTGTTAGATCAGTAGATTGGAAAAGTGACTGTTAAATGAATAAATGTAAATTATTCAGGCATTTTAGCAATTTTAAGTATATGAGTAAGTGTCATCATACAGCAGCACACTATTTTTATTGTGTGTTGCTTCAGAAACGGAAACATGGCGTTTTTAAATCCCTTTGAACTCTGGCAGCTAATAGAGAATACACAACAGACTAGAACACTCCAAGTCCTACACCGTCTTATAAAGCTTGGCAATGTAAAAACTATTTAAATAATTATCAAAAAACACTTTTTATTGGGAAAATTTTAATAAATACAGTTTCCTTTGTGGTGAAGATGCAAGCTAAAAATACAAAGTACAAAGTTTGCAAGCAATATTTTTGTTCATCCCCTGCACAGCAATCCAGCAATAACATAGTCATATTAAACACAGAAGAACAAGCACGCTTTGATGAGTTACTTTAATTTTGGCAGATATTAATATATATGGAACTAACTGTAAACCTCCTCAGCACTACTGCCAGAAAGTTTTTGTTGTTAGCAACTAATTAGCATCTATTTATTTTAATATTCATGTGCTCAGTAGGCCATGGCAGAGAGTGCACTCTCTGTATGTAACATATTTAGAAGCATTAAAACTTTTAGAAACATTAAATATTTAAAACTTAAATAAACTTTTTGGAATTTTAAATGAGTTTTCTTGTGATTTCTATTTTTTAACTTTGATAATTGTCAGTAAAGAGAATTATATAATGTGACATCAGATTTAACTCTGTTTTTGGATGTAACATCTGTACACCATTCTGTTGAAAGCTAATGTCTACTTTCTATTACATTGTGATTTAGCTTTCAATTAGAATCAGAATCTTTGTAAAAGAACATGTTCTAAACCAACAGAACCTTTTCTCATCATTCTGAACAGACGGAGCAAAATTTAAAGAATACAAGGCAGCCATGTGGTTTCATGAACATTTATTGTACATTAAAAATTAATTGTAGTTTACAGAGATCCAGTTGAGTACACCGCTTAAACATTTCCCTGGGTGACATGTTGAATTAAGATCAAAAGCATGTAAAATGTTACATCACCTTGTACTGTTAGACTTGCAGTTCTAGTTCAATTTATTTTATTGGCCAGGGCTGAACATGTCTTCCTCTCTCTCTCTCTCTCTCTCTCTCTCTCTCTCTCTCTCTCTCTCTCTCTCTCTTTAAACCTTAATCATTATTTACTTACTTGATTGAAATAGACAGGACTCACAAGGTATTTAAGATTCACCATTTTGGAACATGCCATTGAAATTCATTATGTGTTTTTTGAAAGTCATTTAGACATAATATTACGCTCTGCTAGAAGCTTAAAGAATAATGGCAGAATGACATACAGTATGATACTATGTGCCATTTTTGAAGAGGGTCATAAACTAAGGTCATCAGTCCATTTATAATGCTAGTCAAGATTATGTAAATGACCCCTGTCATGATTGGGTAACCTTATCATATTGGAAATTAGTTATTGCCAGTTTTGCTGTCAGTTCTAATATAATTTGTGCTGCCCCATCCTTCAATTACATTTCATTACGTTGTGAACGGCTCTCAAAACACTCCACACTGATATGTGCCGCATAAACTCTTGCATAAATATGAAATATGCAAGAGTCATATATAAAATATGAAGTGATCATGGGTCATCTAAAAATGCATTTCAAGCTATACAGAGCTGGTTTTTACTCCTCTGTTAGAACAGCTAAACTTTTAATAGACGTTCCCCAACACTGTTGTCAGTAAGTTACTGTAATTAATACAGTAACAAACTGTATTTGATTTACAGTTGCAAAGTGTACTGTTTTACAGTAAATTATTGTAAAAAAAATCTAATTCATTAGTATACTAATGTAATTCATTCATTTTAATACATATTTCATTAGATTTTATAATTTTTAAATACAATTAATTTTATTTGTACTCTATAATACTGATATTCAATTAAAACAGACACAATAATTACAAAATATCAAATTCTTTATTTAAAACGTTGCATGTATAACACTTAAAAATACAGTCTTCCAATCCTGGAGAAGTGCATCTTCACCATTTCTCCTGTCTTAGAATGTTTTGCAGTGCATTATGTTGTATAATCTGGATTTATCCTCACAAAGAATCTTTAGGCAACAGAAACATAAATGGGGGAAAAAAGACAAACAGCCAAAGAATACATAGCCATCTGCAAAACCCAGGTGCTGTTCCAAAACATGGCCACCACCTTTGCTCGCCATTTTTTTTAGTGACAGAAATGTCTTCTCTGAAAAACATAGAAGTAGAAATGGCACACTTTTAAAAGGCAAACCCCATATAGAATACACAAACCTCCATAATCTCAAAACCATAATTGTTCTCTTACCATGAACTATGAATTATCAGTCACGGTGGCTGGCATGGTCGTCTTTCTTGACTGCAGTTGCCTTTAAAACACAAATACAAATACAAATACAAATACAAAAAAAAAAAAAAGCAGTGAATCTAAAATTCCATTAAAACTATAACAAACAAATTAAACTAGAAAGACAGCTAGCCATAACACTCGATTTAACCTAGCTAACATACAATTTTGCTTTCTCATTAGACTACTGGCCAACATTAGCTAGTAACATTTGAACAAAATTTCACATTAGCTAACCTAATGTTAATATAAGACAAGCATTGCTCGTTAAAAACTATTTTAACTTGGTAACTTAATTCAATAAGCTGATAAAAGTTGTTTGAAATGACAGTGCAGTTTACCATAGTAAAGTTACCGCCATTTTTCTCAGTGAATATATGATTAATTAATGAATTAATTAAAATATAATTTGCTTACTTTTGAAATCAATTGGTAAGAGTGTCTGTTACTTTCATTGGGCTATGTATTCACATTTTCTCTTTTTAGTCACAGCTGTTTCTGAGAAGTGTCAGATTACTCTTTATTTTTTCTGTAATCCCATTACAGTTTCTGTTCTGTTGTAATTTTGAAGTGATTGCTCAAAACAAAGTGATTTGAATTAAACCGTCTGTTAAATGGGGAGAAAAAATAAATAAATCCAATAGCTGTTTTAGCAAATACATGCACACAATATCATCATACAACACTACTTCTAGAACACAAATGGAAATCTGGAGGCTTTTGAATTCTTATTGAACCTAGTGGATAAAACACTAGGGAATATACAATGGAGTAGATAATTGGTGCACTAGTGAAAGTGATGCACTGTGAAATTTGGTTGTAAGTGATAGTTTATGTTAAGCATTTCATACAGTTCCTCAATAGTGGTCCAGTATAGTTTCCAATATAAGTCTGTTGCAGACCACATCAGAACAGGCCTGCAGGCCATAGTGTGGACATTTTTAACAGATCAAGGAAAATCTTGTGTCTCACAATATAACCTTTTTAAGGTCATCATGAGGATTGCAGACATCAATAAGTTCTTCAAAGTTGTCTTAGAAGAACAAAAAAATAGTCTATTTTCTCTCTCTCCTACTTGGTTTCTTTCTCTCAGTCCAACTGACTGGTGAAATGCTTTTAGATGTTGTGTAGTATTGTAATTATGACCAGAACTATTGAATTTTAGATATTTTCAAGGCCATTTCAAGAGGTTTCAGGATTAAAGACAAATGAGAAAGGGACTTTTTTACAAAGCCACAGTAACAGATAAGACTCAAAAGAGGTTTTCTTTTCTCTGTTTGAAATAAATTACTTACAGTGTGGTTTGAAAACATTCACAAAGCCCATACTGAAGCTACAAGGTTGTAGGTCATTTGTTCAGTTTACCTACTGTATTCATCTTCTTTTTCTCCATGTGTGCTGTATATTTACACGCCTCTCTTTCTATAAATTTACAAGAGGTTTTGCCTCTCCTTGGGGTCCAGAAAGGCAGAAGCAAGACGGAGAAGGGTATAGTGAGACATCGATCCACAGCGCAGCTTGGCTAGATGTGTGCCTTGCAAATCTGAGTTCAAGGTCTGTCATGCACGGAAGGAATTGCGAGCCTGCGTCACAGGAGTTTAGAAGCAACAGCTAGGAGCAGCTGATGTGAAAGATCTAAGAAATATTTTGTACTGAAAATACAATGTGAATAGATACCAATATTTTGGCCCTAAGGGAATTATTCACAGGAAAATGATCAAGAGAGTTAAGACAAGTTCATAGCCTGAATTATTGTATGCCCTTGATTCCAGAGAAGTTGGAGAGCATTAATGCTTTTTGTATTAACTTTTTTTGAAAATACCAGTGTGCAGGCTTATTACAAATACCTTGGTCATCTAGTGTAGCTGTTCGAGGTCCATAAGGTAGGACTGGCCAGAATGGCGGAACATATTGCAAAATGGTAGAAATGTGACAACCAGTCAAGATTTCACTGTGCTATGACATTTATGCTGCATAATATCTGTGGCTGTCTGTAGAAATAACTGTTTTATGTTATTTATACATGGATTTGACAAAGGAACATGGATTCATACTTAAGGCAAAACAAGATAAGTTCAAAACAAGTTAAGATGAGCAAGCTGTAGTTTTTGTTTGCATAGTAGATGTGATGAAAGAGCCAAAAGATACACCTCATATTCAGCGTTCCATCAACTTCAAAGTAAAAAGGGAAAATAATAAAATTAGAGAGCCTTTCATTTTTAAAGTATTTAATTCAGTGGATTAATCAAACATTAATCAAAACACCTCTGCTATGGAGGGCAGATTTTTCTGAATACAAATTTAATTTGATGTTTTAGGGGGCCAAAAAGTCAAAATTTCGGGGTTGACTTAAACTATGGCATTACTGTGGACAGTCTTATTTGCCATTACTGGATATTATCATTATACACACTGTTAATGTTACCACAATATACAGTGATTTTTGGACCACTGAATATTTATGCTGGTCTAAACTGGTCTTTGCAGCTGTGAAACATCTAGTCCTGTACTTGCAACAACTGAAATGGAAGTATTATTACAAATCCTGTCCTCAGTTTTGGTTTGCATCCTGTGGTCTGTAAAATCAGAGAAATTGGAATCAGGTGCATCATAGACCTCAACAAGCTCAGTGATGAGAGAGAGAGAAGGAAGCTGTTTGTGTGGACCCTTGAAGTGCATTCATTACCCACCATTGCCTCAAATCCTTGTTATGTGGCACCTAACACATGGCAGCAAAAGGCTTCAATTATGTACACTGACGGAGCAATCAGATCCAGTATGCTCTCTTGGGACACAAGGCAATTTACACACCTGTTGAATGGCCCAGCGGAGGGACAATTCTCACTCTGTTATGACAGGCATCAAATAGCCATCAAAGAGCATCACAAGTACCGTCTGCTTTTATTTATCTGACGATTGCCCTCAATCTTGTGTGCACCCTGGGCTGTGCACCTGTTTGAGGTATTGTATGCTTTAGATGGCCTATGGACTAGCCACAGTCCCTTCACTGACTGTCTGATATTTATTACACTCAGAAATAGCAAGAGCTGGCTGAATCGCAGGTTCCTATCTTCATCACCATCAGTTATCTTAGGAAACACAAATTAAGATATTTTTGATTAAATCTGACCCTGCATAGGCAGCAAGCCAACTGACATGTTCAAGGCCCAGAAAGGCAATAAGGACATCGTTGAAATAGTCCATGTTTACAAAGACTGTGTACAGCATGCATCTTCTTATGCTTGTAAACAAGGTGCAGCACATCCAGGTTTTATGTAAGAACCCATTTTCTTTGTGCACAAAAAGTATTTTCGTAGCTTCATAACATTATAGACCATACATTATGAACCACTGATGGTTAAAATAGTCACATGGACTATTTTAATGACGTCCTTACTGCCTTTCTGGGCCTTGAACATGTCAGTCGTGTTGCTGTGTGTGCAGGGTTAGAAAGCTTCATTAAAATATCTTGATTCATGTTCTGAAGATGAACAAAGGTCATATGGGTTTGGAACTAGGGTGAGTAATTAAAGACTGAATTTTCATTTTTAGGTGTACTATGTCTTTAAAAAGGTACTATGTTGATACAATTGCAATTGCAAGATTTAATCTATTTATTTATCTATATGCGAGAGGTCTCAGGTTCAATTCCCGGACGAGCCCCCAAATATGTTACATCTCCTTTTTTTTTAAGGGGTGTAGGAGTAACATATATTATTAAACAACAGGTGTAAAACTCGCTCTGTTTACATTCACATCACTTAGACAAACAGGGGAAATCTTCAATGTTTTATTTACCAAGTAAAGTCTTTGTACATCAGTTAAGAATAAGATAAACGGTAATGATAACTCAAAAAGAGATGATAAGACACCTCAAGCTTCAGGAGGGGGTTAATGCCAAAACAACAAAAAAGGAGCAAGCTATCTGCGAGCAAGGAAATCTAACTAATCTATCCAACCCAGTCTCATAAAAATACGTACCTCTAGGTACTTTTTAGCAGCACCGTTTTCAAGTACCTTACTGCGCGTTTTGCAGCAGTTTCAAAAAGAAATGTCCACTGAGTGGTGCTAAAACACAGGTTCAATACATGAACCCTGGCACGTATTTATTACGCTGATATAGGTACGTATTGCTGTGTTTTTATTATGTTGCTTCAGGTACGGATTTTGACGGTTCAGAGTTCAAATATCCGGGGACTGCTGCTAAAAGTTAATCCTCTATTGTGTTAAAAATATGCCTGACACCAAACCCACCCTAAACCTACCCGATAGTGTTAACAAATGAAAATTTGATATAAAATTGTATTTGTTGATTTCATTTGAACCTTCCTTATGTGTAGATTTGAACTGTTTCATTGAACCGTAGTTACACGGGATTCAAACCAGAGCGCTTGACCTTTCAAGTATATCTCCATACTGCGTGAGCTACCAAACAAACCTATCATTTATGAAAACCAATAGATATGAAGCTAGATATGTCATGCTAACATTCAAAAGCATCATTTTTTCAAATCTCTCAGCATATTAAAACTACTTTTAAGTCATAATATAATATTTTTCAACTAATTGTGCGAAAATTACACTGTATCTAACTCTGTAAATCACACTTTGTGTGAAAAGGAATAAAAGATGTCAGAGTTTTTCTGCCTCTAGTGTTAACAATAAATGACATTCATACTGGGACATAACACCATCTATCTATGTATTGTATTTATAGTTCTTGGCTAGAATAAGTTGTACCGAACACCAATGTTCCTACTGCAAGTCAAAGCCAGACTATGTATAAGGTCTATACCATTCTCTGGCCATCTTGCTCTTGTCCTGCTGGCCACCAGGGAGCGTTGCATCATGTGGAGCTGCAGTCCTCAGGGGCCCTGACATTGCTTTGTGAGCTGTCAGTTATAGCAGCAAACAATGTGATACCTCGCGTTTGCATCAGCCGCCTGACAGTCTTTGACTGATGCCAACTGACACTCTTGCTCTCTGGCATTAACAGCAGGCTTACAGCTACAATGTGTCCTGTTTTTCAATTACTATTGTACAGCAATGGCCATCTTTGATCTCTGCTACCCAAAAGGACTTTAACATTGCCTCCACTTCAGTCTACGCTGGCCCATAATGGCAGGTGCCATCCATCCTGACAAGTGACCTTGAAATCAATAAAATGTAAATTCTTAAAATAAGTTGCCTTTCTACATGCTAAAGACAATTGCCTGTCCATGTAAGAGAAAAGGGGAAATTTGAATTTAAACTTGAAATGGTTGGAGAGGACAAAGAAAAAATCTTTAAAATGAATTGCTTGCGTTTATAAGCCCTGAATCCTGAGACAGCCTCATGCTGGGCAATCAGGAATTAATTCAGCCGTCAATATCACCTTAATCACTGGAGTGCTGGTGCTTAGGTGGCATTTTCACTTCCATCGCTGCAAAATTATAAATGAGCTTACACCCTGCTCGTTTCCTTCTGGATACCTGCACTTTCTTACCTGAGAATGACAGAAAGAAAGAGTAGAAGTGAAGAAAAACAGGAATAGCCTTGGTTTATATATAACAAATTTATATCCACATTATGTTTACAGATGTAAGTAGTGAAAGGAGAGATCACTGTCAAAACAAAAACAGCAGATTTTTCCCTGCATATCTTCAGGTTGGAAGCCAAATACTTAGTATTATTGATGTCTTTGACGTCTCTTACTTGTGTTTTGCTGAAGGGCTTGAATAGTTTCCAAATTTGTCACAAAGTAAACATGAGAACGCTTTAGTGGGGCTCTTTTGAGGAAAACGTCTCAATGATGTAGGAAGTTCAAGAAGGCAAAAGTGAAGGGCAAAGCGAAGTGAGGACTGAAAGGTTTTACTGTGACCGAGAAAAAAGAGGAGAGTGTAGACAGAGAGAGAGACATAAAACGAAACTTTAGAGAGCGAGAGATGCAAGGATGGAGACAGCTATAAAAACAACTGCATGACGGAGGCCAAGCTCACTGGAAAAACAAACTGAAAAGTGGGGTAACTATGGAGAGATGATAAAAGGTTTGTACAAAGAGCAGAAAAGAGCAAAAAGAGCAGGCAAAGGAGCAGGCAACACAAACGTAAATTTGGCAGTTTGATTTTGACAACAGTAGTTACCGCTTACTCCTCAACTCGTTCTAAGTGGCAGATGGCAACTGCTTCATGCCGTTTAGAATGGGGACAGTACACTTAAAAACTAACACACATGTACTAGACTCCAGACTGTGGCTAAATGGTTGCATTTTATGACCATTTGTCTTGCTGACACGACTAAAGTTTGTTAGAGGTCATATTGGCGCGACTACAAAATTGCTTTACTCTCTTCAGTTATGCACTTACATTTTTATTGCGTATGGGACCTGGCAAAAACCAAACACTCCACAAATGGGAATAAACTACACTTGCTGACTGACCAGTTCTCAGCAACATGGGGCATCACACAACATAGAAGGTTCATAAACTTTTTCAACAGTCAGGCACAGACCATAGTGAGTCTTGCTTAAGTTTAACAGAAAATTCTCTTTTTGAAAAAAAAAAAAAAAAAAAATGAAACAGTGTTATGTTCTAAACGGTAAGGAACACAGGTAAATAAAATAATAATAATAATAATAATAATAATAATAATAATAATAATAATAATAATACTAGCGATGCATCACTATAACTATTAAATATGACATATTTTTCTTTTCTTTTTGCAGAAATTGATATTATATTATATTATGGAAACTGAAAATTATGAATTTTATTACAACTATGACAGTCCTATAACTACACAAATTAATAGAAAACAAAACAAAACAAAACAAAACAAAACAAACAAACAAAACAGCTACATCTATGTAAAAACAAGCATGTGTTTGCTACACATTATTCCAAAGTTATACTATGATTATTATACAAAAATGATGTAGACATTTTATAAGCACAAGCACATTGCTTAGTGGAAATGTTTGAAACCTGAACCTTCAAAAAATAGTGAAACAAGTGATCAGTTTTTCTTCTGTGTAAAATGTATTCTGTTTAGTTGCATCATAACCCAAAAGCTTCGCTTTACTCTCAAATGTGCATCTCTGTGGTACAAAAACATACATTATTTTGATTTAAGCTCTATGGTGCAATGATATACTAAGCCCAACCCTCTCACTAGTGCTACTAAATCAGGCCCTGGTCCCATAGTCTGGGACATTGCATACACACTGAACGTACAGGCTGATTGTGACAGGGGATTGTCACCTATGGTGATTCATTTGATTTAGCAGTCAAAGCCCTTGGACAAATTGCTGTACCAGCATTCATGATTACTTCCCTTCTCTCTCACGTTGGTGCCCATAGAACCTGATTGCGGCATCAGTCTTTATACATAACAGGATGTGAAAGGCACCGTCATTGAGTCTTTAGCCTTTGCAAAATTATCTTTTGTTGCATACAGGTATCATAGCCCTCTGATCCCTCCTTGTATACAGGGTTTTCTAACAGTTACCTTGGATACCAGTCAGTCTGTTTGCTAGATTTGCCCATAAATGGCCCAGCCTGTCATGAAAATAGCATCATTTGAGGACCTAATGTCCCACGCTTCTGCCACTCAATCACTGAGATAAAACAACTCCCACGCTCACTTTGCAGCATTCCCAGCTTCCATTTGAATCATCCCACTGAACGCATGGAAAATATGTGGATTATAGGCCTATAGTGACATTTCTGCAAAATGACATTACGTTGCGTCTTGCAACATTACGTGACACATTTAAAGTGAAAAGTCTGCTAAAAGGTTAATGCTCTATCACATTTGAAAATAGCGTACCACCTACACTAAAGCCTACCCTAAACCTAACTGATGTGTTAAGAAAAGCATGTGAGAATAAAAAAATAAAGAAATACATAAAAACATTTTGCTGAGCAGTCATGCCATTTCAGGGACTCGTACCAAGTGCTTTACTGTATTAACTGAGCTACCGATTAAGTTTACTTCAGAAAATTCTTAAATATGGATTTATTTTGTATCATGTAAATATCAAAACGTATATATATATATATATATATTTATTTTTTATTTATTTATTTTTTTTTAAATAGTACGCTATAGTAAAAGTGATTTGGACTGCATGAAAATAAATCTTTATTCAAGTTTGCATGCCCATCCAGTCCTGATGTTTAATGGTAAACAAACTTGACTTGCTGTCCTCAATAGAGACTCGAACCCCAGGCCTAGCTTGAGTTCCGAGTTAAACTCCCCATTGCACTACTACATAGAGGGAGAATAACAGTAATAGAGAAAGAGATGGGGAGATGTAAGGATGCTGAAATAATTGATGATGGGATGGTGCAATGAGTGCTGCTTATATAGTTTCGTAATGATGATTGACAGGAGCGAATGATTAGGTTCCTCCCAAACCTCCATTTATTTGTCCTGTAACATTTTTTTTGTCTTGCCACTAGTGTTCATTTCAACTGGAAACTGCAGTGAATTGTATTTAGAGTTTTTTTTTTTTTTTTAAATGTAGGTAGAGGTATGTTTTTATCACTGCAAAAAATAAATAAATAAATAAATAAATAAATAAATTCTTAAGTCCAAAGTATACTTCGTTTTAGTATGCTTGCGTATGCATACAGTCGAACACGTAGCCTTTCTAATGCCGAGTTCACACTGCAAAATTTTCAAAGTCATTGGATTGCCATTGTTTTCACACTGCACAACTATCTGAAGTAGCATTCAGTTGCTGATGTGTTCACATTGCCCAATGGATCCATTTGCCATTCGGCTTGTTCAACTTTAAGCGGATCATCACCATCCTACAGTGTTTCTTCTACATTCCCTGTGTCCCCACAGGATTTTCTGAGAAATTTTTGTTCATTTCAAATTTAAATGCAAAAATCTGGTGCATTTTGAGAGTGGAATCAAGTGACTAGATCAAATGAAGAATTATGTGCTTTTGTAAACAGTTTTGTGCTCTAGTAGTAATTTATTTATTGGTTGCATAGATGTGAATGTGATGGTAGGGCACTATTTTGACTACATACATTCTTATAAAAGCTACAAATGCTATTCTGTCAAGCACAGGGATTGACTTTCTCCTTGTCTTTTGTTGTTTGATTATCATTAACTCTGACATTTAATTCAAGAGACAAGATAAGACATGAGGTAACAAGAACCAGACGAGGTTGAGATTTTGACACATTTTTAAAAAATTCTCAATGACCAAATACATGCCTGCATGGTCTGCATGTGCGTTTTGAATTATTTGAACTTATCTTGTAGGCTCTCTCAATTTTCAAAGTGCAAATAGAGACCACATTTTTTTAAACATGATACAGAACTATAGAAAACACAACCTATTATAGCCTACATACTAATAACAGCCTACATATGTTATGTAGCCTAATTTGCGTGAATTGGGGGGTCCCTCTCTAAACGCGGGGTATTAAAATTGCTTTTGAATGCGCGAGCACATTTTACTTTCCGTTTCGTTTAAACTATTGCGCGAAACTCGGCAGTGCTCAGTGTTCATTCTACAATACAAGACATTAATTTAACAAACAAATTTGAAAGTGGAGGGGACACAAACAAGATTTTGAAAAGTGGGGGGAATTTAGAATTTTAGGGACATTCTAACTACGTTCTCTAGGCTCTATCACACAGTGATTTGTTGCACTGCTTCATATTTGTCATCAATCAACTGTATGAAATATCAGATGCCTCACATTGGTCTGGGGCGGGGCCAAGTGCGTTAAATACGTTAATAATTTTAACACATTATTTTTCACCATAATTAATTAATCTAATTAACGTGTTAAATTACCAGCCCTATTTTAAATGCTAAAATGTAATAAGGAAAACCCTAGCCCCCTTTAATGTGTTTTTTTTTTCGTTTGTTTATTTGCCAAAACAGATAACTCCAAAAAAAAAAAAAAAAAAAAAAAATCATGTTTGTATTGTGTGTTATTTTGTTACTAGTCAAACTTACCCAACTGCAGTTTGATTGAGATTAATTAAAACACACAATGATGCATGAATGGTGCTTTAGGTTCTTCACAGTGATGCAATAGAAGAACCATTTTTGGTTCCACAAAGAACCATTTAGTCCATTTTAGTCCAAGAACCATTTTAAAGGTACTGGTATTGCCACGTTGTTTATACTTGGCTAATCGCTTAAAGCGGTCATCGGATACAAAGTTCACTTGTTTCATGTTGTTTGAACATAAATGTGTGTCGGCAGTGTGTGTACACATCTACCCTATAATTATAAAAATCCACCCAGTGTTTTTTATTTAATCTGTAAAAATAATTCCCCCTTTTTCAAATCAAGCCATTCTCAGCTTCTTGTTGGTGTGACGTAACACAGTCAGAGGCTGCTCCCATGATAGATTGACTGACACAGGCATCTTACCTCAGACCTGCCCTGAATGAGATAGCCAGTGTTTCGATGCTGGAACAGGGACATAGACAAGAATGGCTCCTAAGCAATTGAGGTGTTATTTTGTTGAATGTAATAATGAACATAGTAGTCCACATTTACTCCTGACATCTGAGCCGCTGAAGACATAGTGTATGACTTTTGTTTGTGAATGGAATGGTCTCCCAATCTACATAAATTAATCTATAATCATCCGTGATCCAACTTCACTTACAGCAGAAGTGAGTATATGTTTTTATGAATATCTGCAATCGTCTTTCCTAATAACCTGCTAGTTAGCAAGTTTCACGGCTAAGCGCGCTAAAGTAAACAATGGCTCATCACTCCACGGAGAGAAGAGAGGGGCGGGGCAAGCAGAGCTCATTGGCATTTATAGGAACATGCAATAGAATCAGTTTTTTTGCAGAGCTGATTTTGACATGGTAAAAGTTTTTTTTTTTTACACTACAATTGAGAATTTTTTAACCAAAGTATATTACAGACTTTTCATTAAGACTCTAAAGAATCATATTAATTACTGGAAAATGAGCTCTGGTGAGAATATGCTAGTCTCGCGAAATCTACGTTTTTTTAAAGCAAAGGAAAACCTCTTGGCATATATCGAAATCCTCTGACATTTTTCTTTACAAATCCTCATTTTATACTTATAATTTGTGACCAGTGTCTTGTTTTACTCTCTTCTCTGCACTTCTTTTTTTAGGTCTAGGTTGTAAGTTTGATATGAAGAGAATGAAGAGAGAAAAAAAATGGTTCAGTCAAACACATCTGTCCTTGTGTAAACACGAAACAGCATGGTTCTCTAATGATTGCCGTGTTTGCCCAAACACAGTAGTCGATCTTTCTTCAGATTGATGATAAGGCATTGCGGTAGATCGCCTTTCGACTTGCTGGTTGAACGTTAGCCAGTATCCTGCTCTAACTGCCAACACCTTCAGTATTGATCGCCTCAGGCATTACCCTTGGAAAAGGGTATTGTAGAGCTTCTGTTCTCTGTGATGTGGCCCCAGAAGAGTCGTCGTAGTAGCCTTTATGGTGTTTGACAGTAACTGCACCATTAAAAGAGCTAGTATGCAACTCACTGTCATTCCCTTCAACTCTTCTCTGGATACTGTACAGTATTCCTCCACCTTTGTCTGTCTTCCTTTGCTTAGGCAGAGATAAAAAAAAAAGTGGTGAACGTGCTATTATATCTTCAAGAAGTTTGACTGGCACGTTGGTTGATCTTTGACCTCAGCACATATGAGATCATAAACAAGGCTGTATGCTTTGACTGAAGAGGCTGTCCTGTACTCCCCGAGCCTGGTCTAGGTGATTTGTGTCAGCTCGCAGTGATGAAGGCGTCTCCGGTGAGAAGATAGGGCAAGATTGCCTTGGCAGGGTTTCAATTAATATCTGTCCATTGCATCCCTGCAGATTTGGCAGCTAGATGAGCAGGATAGTTTTTCAGGATGCAGACATCAGCTGGTAAAGTTGGCGGATGTGTTTAGGGAATGAAAGAGTGAACCCAGACTGTTATGCACGTTACTATTCCATGCTGTTGAAGATCATGCGCTTAGATTTTAATGTAGACTAAATGTCATTTAACATTGGATTTTCAGCCTGAAATTGCATGACATTCTCTACGGAAGTGATTTGAGCATGATAAAGTGAAATACTTTCACTATCGCCATGTCTGTCACACATGCTCTATCACAAACAGCAAATGACACGTGACTTTTGACTTGATTTGACTTGTCATGTACTAGTGTGAATTTGACCAAATCCATAACAAAGAAAATCAAACGTAAGCAAATCTTTTATATAATTTTTTGTTCTCCTAGCCAGATGTTCACCATATTAGTTGGACATATTGTGCTTCAACATACATCAGAAAATAGTCATACAGTACTTTAAAGCTTAAATGTTCTGTGACATTTATATATATATATATATATATATATATCGAGAGAGAGAGAGACAGAGAGAGAGCATTTTGTGACAATATGCAAATTATGTTCCTCAACAAATAAGCTAATTTTAATAAACCCAAAACTGACAAAACTGAGAACCTGTCAAAAATGCTAATTCTCCTCTAGGTTTTTTTTTTGACTACAAGCTGAAAAGCTCTACAATTTTACTGTAAGTCAACAACGGTCTCACTTGTTTCTCATTTAAGATTTTCTAAATGTTTTTGAGAAACAAAGTTGGTGCCTAAATGAACAGAACTTCATCTGAGATAAAGTTGAAAACTATATCAAACATGAGAGCTGTGAGCTATGATTAAGCATCTTATGAGCAGTAAAGTTTTCCTCTGGATGTCTTTCATCATGATAAACTATTCATTTGAGGCACTCGTCTCTATCACATTCTCCATCTAAGCTTCGTCTAACTTTTGTTCAAAAGAAAGTTCAAGCATCCACTTCTAAAATAGTAAATACAATCAGGCCATGCTGACCTAATGGAAAAAAAAAAAAAAAGAATCTCTTTCTTTAAGATTCCATATGATATAGGTCATGCTAATGGTTGAGCAGTGTGAGGCGTACATGTCTCTGACAAATAGATGTATTTGGATGTATGTATAATGACCATGCTTTCTCTAGAGCTGCTAATGGCTACTTGAGAGCCTGTCTGGCTGCCAGACTAGTCAAAGGTGTAAATGTGAGATTTAGACTTCTAACGGAAAATCTGCACAAATGTCATTTCTTCTCAGACACCTTTTATCTGATGCATCTGGTGAATAGATCACCCAATTAGTGGTTGGTCTGGAGAGTATGTGATATATCATGTGTTTAATGGTTTCACATGACATGTTTTCAGTAGCCGGAGAATGTCATGTTGTTAACCTTGTAAATGATTCATGACATGACCGTCTGAACTGAACTCTGATGGCACATCAACAACCACACTGGTTGGACCACACTGGCCAATACCGATTAATCAACAGATCGTTTTTTTTAAATAGATACTGAATGGAAACTAAAACAGTGTCTACTATTTAAAAAAAGGTACTGAACCATACTTTGTAAAATAGTACATTTATTATTATTAATTATATATTTTTTTAAAAATATCAGTAAATGTTGAAATTAACACACTAACAAGGAACAATACTTACATTCTGCAGCTTTTATTAATCTTAGTTAATGCTACAAATCAGTGATGCGCGGGTCAATGTATAAACAACCTGCACCCGACCGACGTTTTCAACTAACCCGCCCGCAACTCGGACCGCAAAAAAAAAAAAGAAAATATTGTACCCGACCTGCTTCCTGACCCGCATTTTTTAAAAGTAATAAATGCTCATCTTAACGTCATTGGGCCATAGATGTAGGAACTAGGGGTGCGGGGGGAGGGGGGGTGTAAGTTATTTTATTTTATTTTAAATTATGCCTATATATAGGCCTATATCATGGTTTTGTTAAGCATGCTGTTATATAGTTTTGTCGTTGTCAATCAATAGAGGCCGAAATGCCACTAAATCAAAAGTGAAAGTAAAATACGATTTGATGCATTTAAGCGATTTAAAAGCTAATAAAAGCGAGGAAAATAGGAAAACACTCTAACGAACTCACCATTCCATCCTGGTAAACATTATATTTCACACACTTTAAGCTCTTTTATTTTTCAAATGTAGCCTATATGATTAGTCCAAAGAATCCTTTGGTTTGTACTGCATAGAGAAAAAAATAGAAACGGCGAGAAAAATCCATCCAGCTGGGCTCTTCCACAATCACTTCTTCAAACTCAATCAGGAATCTGGGTGTCATCTTTGATGACCAGCTGTCTTTCAAAGATCATATTGCAAAGACTACTCGACCTTGCAGGTTTGCTTTGCACAACATCAGAAAGATCAGGCCCTTTCTAACAGTGCAGGCTACACAACTTCTTGTCCAGGCCCTTGTCATCTCCAGACTGGACTACTGCAATGCTCTTTTGACTGGTCTTCCATCATGCACAATCAAACCTCTACAAATGATTCAGAATGCAGCAGCACGGCTGGTCTTCAACGAGCCCAAAAGAGCCCATGTTACACCTCTCTTTATCTCCTTGCACTGGCTCCCAATTGCGGCTCGTATCAAGTTCAAGACTCTGATGCTTGCATATAGGACAACCACAGCTACTGCACCTGCTTATCTGCACTCGCTATTGCAAATCTACACCCCCTCCAGAACTCTGAGATCTGCTAGTGAGTGACGCCTTGTGGTACCATCACAGAGAGGTGCTAAATCACTATCCAGAACATTCTCTTTTACT
This sequence comes from Cirrhinus molitorella, assembly GCA_033026305.1. Classification (NCBI taxonomy): domain Eukaryota; kingdom Metazoa; phylum Chordata; class Actinopteri; order Cypriniformes; family Cyprinidae; genus Cirrhinus; species Cirrhinus molitorella. The sequence continues at coordinate 13,166,610 of CM065135.1, forward strand.
GTTCCTGGCTGGTGGAACGATCTTCCTACCCCTATCCGGAATGCTGATTCCCTGATTCCCTTGAAGCTTCAAGCGACAGCTTAAAACTCATCTCTTTCAACTCTATTTGCTGTTACCATAAAAAAAAAAAAAAAAAAAAAAAAAAAATTAATCTCTTTATTCCTTCCCTTTCTAGCTTGTACTTGTCTGAAGCACCACTTGAAATCTGGTATTATAGCACTGCCTGTGTCTGTTTGTCTCCTTAAGAAGAATCGCTCTATGTTCTCCCAACTGTATGTCGCTTTGGACAAAAGCGTCTGCCAAATGCCTAAATGTAAATGTAAATGTAAATACGAAATAGTGTAGCCTAAAAAAAGTTCAATACGAAAAAGTGTAGCCTAAAAAAAGTAATTAAACATAACAGGGGGCTAGGGTTTTTCCTTTAAATAATCTTCTATAAAAGACAGAAGATTTATAGCATCTTTCTTTTCATCAATGTGAGAACTTTTGTAGGCTATAAGAAATAGGATAAACTCATAATAAAATGCACAAAACGTTGGTTTCATTTTGAAGTGCTTATTGTGTAGCCTACATAAAATGTTCGCTGAAATATTTTTTGTTAATGATTTTGTGTCCGGGAAGGACGTTAGATCACAATATATCAGCGTGATCTTGCATTATTTCGTTATCACTTCTCGTGTGCATAGAGTTTGCGGACCACACGGCATTGTCAGCGATTCTTCCTATTGTAAGGTCATGCAGTGTGTAAACTCCTGTCGCCGATCCGTCGTGCAATGTGAACACAGCAGCAACTGAATGCTACCCCAGATAGTCGTGCAGTGTGAAAACAACGGCGATCCGATGACTTTGAAAATCGTGCAGTGTAAAGTCTTTATTAACGCATTTTAGACAAACAAAAACAGGTAGGCTAAGCCAAAGACTGAGGCTACAATATTCATAAATAAATGTTCACAAATACCCATGAAAGTAAAACTGAAACACACAGTAAACTTAACCTGGGCTTAAAAAGAAGGCTAAAGGGTGATACTTGTTGGTAAAAAAAAAAAAAAAAGGTAGCCTATATAAATTACAAAGGTTTAATTGGCATCTTATTTCAAACGACCCGACCGACCGCGACCCGAATATCATTAAAAATATTTTTGGATGACTCGTAACCGCGGGTAACCGCGGGTGACCGCAGGCACCCGCTCATTTTGGATCAACCCGCGCATCACTGCTACAAATGGACTCTTATTGTGAAGTGTTGCCATTTCAAATCAACAGTCTTTAAACATCTACTACACAAAAGCCATAGTATTGGAATTACATCATATGGATATTGTATGTATAGTATCACAGTTTAACTGCTTCTTGATGCACTTTCTTGAACACTTGATGAATAGCTATTCAAAATAACAAAATATTTTAGTCACAAAGTCCAGCACGTCCAGGAGATCTTGTATTAGTTATCACACACACTAAACGTGTCACGTTTAGTTCCAACAGCTGTCTAAAACTATTTAATCACCAAACGGATATAAGTTTACTTCAAGAATGATAAAAAATAAATAAATAAATAAATAAAAATCGGCATAGATGAGTTTGAAGTTCAGTGTTTAAAACAACAAAGCAAACGGAAAGAGAAAGCATGATCCATATTATAGCTCTCTATATGAAACATACAGACTTTATTAGAGCCACAGATGTATTTACAGTATGTACATTTACATCAATTTGGGACAGATATGATGTGGCTATTTAATGTAAAACTTAGTGATAGCGCTCTGTGATGCGACAGGATTTCTGTTGGCTGAATGAACAGTTTGCTGTCTCACATCACTAGCTTTAAATATGCAACTTGCTGGCTAGCAAATGCATCAGTGTGATCAGCTAGATATAAACTAATACAAACAGATTCTAACAATCATGACATTAAACATTTTGGTTGGACTTACTGTTTTGGTCACATTGTTTTAACCTCTTGAGGTGCGGCTAATGTTCGCTTCCTCTCAGCCTTGATAGCAAACATACTTCTGTGCTTTCTCGGTAACGCTTTAAATTACAGCCCGCAAAGAACTATGTAAGTATGCTGAACTTACAGCGTACTTATAAAGAACGTACGTGTAGGTATAAGGGAACAATATGTTAAGTTCGGGTAATAAAGGGGTAATAAGACTGATAATTAACCTGCAAAGCACTATGTAAGTATAAAGAATTTACGGTGTACTTACTGTGTAATTATAAAGAACGTACGTGTAGGTATAAGGGAACAATATGTTACGTTCGGGTAATAAGGGGGTAATAAAACTGACAATTAACCCGCAAAGACCTATGTAAGTAAAATGAAGTTACACCGTAACTTTGTTGTAATTACAGTATACCTATTTAGTACATCCATGTAGGTATAAGGGAATAGCATGCGATATTTGGGAAATAACGGGGGTAATAACCTGTGATTTTTTTTTATTATTATACTGTAGCCTATCATTTATAACTAGGCTATTTAAAACTAAGGGCTACTATAATTAGTCTACATCGTATGGTACAGTGTACTGTATATGGCCTAAACAACAGTCTTATGTTGTGAATATGATTTAAAAAGACGATGTACTTTTCATAATTTTATATTAATGTTTTTTACAGGCCTAGATAGACTATTTCTTATAGCGTAGCTACATATTTAATATTAAAGGATACATGATGGAGATTTCACAACAAAACTAGACATCCAGTGAAATGAGTTGAGTTTATAATTTATCATTCACATGTCTCCTTACCTTATGAAAGCTTATTGATTATCCTCTTGTATCCTTTAATATTAAATATGTAGCTACGCTATAAGAAATAGTCTATCTAGGCCTGTAAAAAACATTAATATAAAATTATGAAAAGTACATCGTCTTTTTAAATCATATTCACAACATAAGACTGTTGTTTAGGCCATATACAGTACACTGTACCATACGATGTAGCCTAATTATAGTAGCCCTTAGTTTTAAATAGCCTAGTTATAAATGATAGGCTACAGTATAAAAAAATAATTCACAGGTTATTACCCCCGTTATTTCCCAAATATCGCATGCTATTCCCTTATACCTACATGGATGTACTAAATAGGTAAACTGTAATTACAACAAAGTTACGGTGTAACTTCAGTTTACTTACATAGGTCTTTGCAGGTTAATTATCAGTCTTATTACCCCTTTATTACCCGAACGTAACATATTGTTCCCTTATACCTACACGTACGTTCTTTATAATTACACAGTAAGTACACCGTAAATTCTTTATACTTACATAGTTCTTTGCAGGTTAATTATCAGTCTTATTACCCCTTTATTACCCGAACTTAACATATTGTTCCCTTATACCTACACGTACGTTCTTTATAAGTACGTTGTAAGTTCAGCATACTTACATAGTTCTTTGCGGGCTGTAATTTAAAGCGTTACCGCTTTCTCTAATAATGCAGCATCTAGTCAACAAAGAACTTACTAAGTAATGATATGAAAACATGCAGTATATTTCATTGTCAATGTTTTAGATCCTCATGTGAAGTGTCTCAGTATCATGTGTGTAAACAAACAACACATGTTATCAGTGATTTCCGCCTCTAGAGGCCGCTCTCATTATACATGTCTTTGGTTGGTTCTCATACTGTATAATGACAGCGGAACCTTCTTAGCCACTTAAGCAAAAGATGCAACCCGGAAAAACTATCGGCATGGATTTTTGCCGATAACCGATTTCACCAGTTAACTAAAACGATACATTGGTCAACCCTTAGTTTGTACTATATTTTCCAAACAGCTCCATTGAATTTTTGTTTTATTTTATTTTATTTTATTTTATTTTATTTTATTTTATTTATAATAATACAGCTAATATAGTCAAAATCTGGCAATGTGGTTAAAAAAAAAAGAAGCCTCTAATTATTTTCTGGCATCCTTGTGTGGCTATAATGTGTAAATTACCAGGTGCATCAAATGTATGTGGCCAAAACATTTGTTAGTAAATATTTGCCAAAGGATTGTTGTTAGTTTTAAAAGTGTGTGACAATCTCCTATTTTAAACATTTTGTTACTGTGGTGCGGGGGCGGGCTGGGACCGGCCAAATAATTTCATAAAAGCGGGACCGCGGGTTGGAAAAAACCCAACCCGCGCATCACTGGTAGGCAGCACTTCAGCCAAAATGAATGAATTAAAATAGTAACGGACAAACGCACCATATTGTAATGGTAACTGAGTTACTTTATTTAAAAAGTAACGCGTTAGAGTATTAGTTACTGTCAAAAGTAACTGCGTTCCAGTAACGCGTTACTGCCCAACACTGATTACAAATGCCCCATTTTAAGTGTTTTACTGTACATGCACTTTTACAAACTAAAGGACGAATCAAAATAATGGATGTGGCATTCACAGCATCTTTGGCATTAGGTTGATTGAGCTTGAAGTTAGCATAAAATCACAACTTACTGTGAATGATTCATCACTGTTCAATGTTTGGCTTTGTAATCATTCAAACTGCAAAAATGTTTGGCTTTGTAACCATTCATCAAAATGTAATTTGCCTCTTGCTCTGAAAAGACTTTCTTTGTGAGCTGAGATCACTTAGGTCCCACAGGCTACTGGAGGATGTTAACTAATAGACAAAAAGCAATTTAGGCATTGTTTTAGCAAACCCACATACGGTCTGGCTTCATTCTGGTTTGAAACACCCACTGTTTTACAATGTCCACCCTATATACTCGGAAATAACACATTACTGAAGTAAAAGGGGTTGCATATTGCAGTTCACATACATCAAGTTGTATTTAACACTATACAGTATATTCCCTATTCAAGTTTAAGCCTATAAACAAATTACTTCCCCAGGGACTTTGAAGAATCGCCATAGTGAATGACAAAAAGTTTTTTTGTGTGTGTGACATTTTTTTGATGAAAATGACAGCAAATGTGCAGAAAGAAAGTTGATAGGCATGATTTAATAGTCACTATTGTACAATGAGAAAGAAAGCGACAGACAGAAATGGAGAGGAAGAGGTCAAAGCCGCAGTTCAGATTTATAGAGAGTCGTTTCACTTTTTAAAAGCTGGGCCTGTATTGCGTTAACTCCGCGATTATGGTGGGAGCAGGGAGGCGTAGCGCTAAATCACATCCACTTTCATATAGTGAGGGTATTTTATTGATGGATCATGTTTGTGTCACAGCATTCTGAATGCCAAATACACTACCCCATCTCACTGATACTAAGGCTAGAAAATGGTAGATTTGATCCCCAGGGCAGGATAAAATTTGTTGGTTTGGAAGTAAAAGAGGTAGGAGTTAGCTGTGATAACCTGTAAACGCAGTCAACATCATAAATAGTTTACCTGGTTCATTTAGGTATTCTAAAAGAGTGGTTCCAATGATTACAATGAAACAAAATATTATATCAAACAGCATTACCTGTTTTCATTTTCATTTTTTAAGTAGCAATAAATATACTAAATTTATGTGTAAATATATAAAGTTACAAAAGTTAGCCAAAACGATATGACCTGGAACAAATAATAGATTCATGACATCAAAAATTATCTGTTAGATTTAAAAAAAAAAAAAATAAATAATTATCTCTTGTTTAATCACTACAGAGGCATCAGAGCCAGCGGTAAATGTCAGAATGACTAGCTGAAGTGGGGGTCGCTCTCAGCGGGATACATGAGCACTGAGCACCAGTTATCGCCTGGAGCTCACATCTTCAAAAGCGGCGAAGCACATTTTCTAATAGGCACTGTCTTTATAAATAAACAACTCCATTCTCACCTGAAATACTCTTAAAAATGACACAGTAACAGTAATATTTTGAAAATTATGCGACTAAATGGTGGTTGGAATTAATTGCCACGTGAACTCAACCAATCAGCATGTTCAGTGCCCAAGTCCCAACCCCGAAATTTCTGGACCTACCGAAAGTACTACCTTGCGAACAGGGATTTTCTGAGGGGAAAATTTCTACCCAGAACTTTATTTAGATCCTGGTTCCTGCAGTAAAAACACAGAGTACCGCCCCAAAATCCCTAGTTCCTGGGTAAAGTTCCTGCGGTGGAAACGGGGCTTTAGTTATCAACCAGTTATTGTAATTACTATAATAAGTACATATGTACATTCAGAACAGGACTGTAAATATAAAGTGCTAACAACATCTTATATGTCAAAACTATTTTAATTTCTGATGTCCACTTTTGCACTATAAACAATATTTGGCACTGTGATTGGTGGCCATTTCGCATGTAAAATCTGGGTCCTGAAGCAGAACCAATGCTCAAAAATAAAAGCGGCTTTTCCCGCAGATAAATGAAAACATTAAATTTAAATTTTAAGCCATAAGTCATAATGTACGGCTTGATGAGACATAATAAGGCTTTTTAAAGCTCTGGCTTTCCTGCTGTTTTCTTCCCAAATGCATAGATGTCACAACATCTTGTGGGGAGATGCATTAATGATGCGCATTAAATGCATCAAAATAAGTTTCAAAAACTCTGACATTTAACTTTTGAGCTCATATGCTACATAATTTAGAATGATTTCTTGCATGGTCTTTTAAATAACTCTAAAGGGAAGGGAATAAAACAAAACATTGGTCTAATTGAAATGTTGTGAAAACTGAAATATTTACAAGACATGAATTCCCAGTGTTACTAATTTGCATTTAGATAAGAAATTACTTTGCCATAGCCAAATGCGCTCAATCATAAAATGCATTAAATACCAGGTCCTCGTATTTTCATTAATTCGTTTTAGATGCCCCTCATTAAAAATACAATTTGTGCTTTTCAGTACAAGCAGTAACATCTGCAGAAGTGCAGGGAGTATATACAATATTCGCCCCAGTATATTAGTTCTCCCAGCCGTATAATCGTATTTTACAGTAGTAAAGGGCTGCATGAGTGCTGCTGTCTTTTAACCATTCAGAGGTAAATACACTACTCCCAGATTTGCAGACCACAGGTTTTATTGGTTAGATCTGGTCTTCTCTTTGTAATAGGCAGTAGAGACTATAGCAGCAGAATTCAGAGGCATAACATTACAGCAATCCCAATAATTAGTCCTAGGCACAGTTTAAATGGTATAAATAAACATTTTAAACTGACATCACTGTGCTTTCATTAGAAATTAGCAGCAGTATGGTGTGTAGCCTTAAGTAACAAGTGTGTTACTTAATGTAGCTCTTTGACCCATTAATAAAATACTTATAACTATATAAAGAACTACATCCATTTCCCCTCTTACGGATATTGAGAGGCATTCTGCAAACATCTGGTGTTCATCTGCATAATTGCACAAAATGACAAACAAAAGGTTTTTTTCAAAATAATATGTTGTTTGCCATCTGACTGTGATATAATACTGATTTGAAGCACTAAAGTCAAACTGCTTTTAAAAATAAATGTACAGTAATCTTGACAAAATGTACTCTTAAGCTTTAGCCTTTTAGTCAGGGTGAAACTTATTCAGGGTTTGGAAAGCCCTGACTCCCTTATTAAATATTGTTATTAAATAAAAACATTTACCAATTAATATTAACCAAATGTCAGCACACTGTTATATGCTGTTTGTTTTCTGTTAAAATGACCATCTATTGATGCAGCATATAATAACTTTGGTTAGATTACACTATAAAATAAATAAATAATTGAAAATTAATAGGGCTGCCCTGTGACCAAACGTTAGAAGAGTCTTAGGGGGTTTACGCAACATCATTTTCAACTGAAAATTGAGTACTTTTTATGCTTTTTGGCCATGCATTAACACAACAACAGCCTGAAACGCAAACTTTTGAAAACATATTTCAAAGTTTGTTTGAAAATGGCACACTGCTTGTCAGACATTTGTAAGGCATGTCAATTTTATTTGTATGCATTTCACATGCACCAGCAGTTTAGTTCTGCCTTCTCTGGCAGCACAATATTAAATGTAGCCTTAAAGTGTTCACTCAAAAAAAAAAAAAAACTGTCATTAATTACTCAATTTCATGTCTCAAACTTATAAGACCTTTATTCATCTTTGAAACACAAATTAAGATTATTTTGATGAAATCTGAGAGCTTTTTGACTCTACAAAGATAGCAATGCAACTGACACGTTCAAGGCCCAGAAAGGTAGTAAGGACATCGTTAAAATGGTCCATGTGACATGAGTGGTTCAACCGCAATGTTATAAAGCTACGAGAATGCTTATTGTGCACAAAGAAAACAAAAATGATGACCTTGTTTAAAAATGTATTCTCCACTGTGCATTCATGAGAGTACCACAACGCATGCATGTGGTGCTTCCAACGCAGGGGCTGGTTTTAATGTCTTGCACATGCGAAAGATCTTTTACAAGAAGTGTTAAGTTGCTTTGATATATTGGGAGAAGACATGAAGATATTAGACTGGTCTCTATCCTTTTTGTGTCCTACAGCCCTCGGAATGTGCAGAGTGGTAAATGTGACAGCAAATGGCTTAAATGAACAAATAGATGGTGGCACATCTTACCCACAGGAACAATTTTCACTCAGTTTTCTACTTTTACATATTGTCCTCTATAGTAATTTTTCTGCAGTCTGAAGATGTGCCACATTGGCAAAGCATGGTACCAATGTCAGTCACTAGGGACACCGGTCTGAACAGCAGCCCCCTCCTCTGCATAGTTTTGTGTTGGATTTCACCACCTTATCACCATGAGAGATGGATCTGTCCTAAATTTACATCACCTAATTGTCAGCTAATTGTCGTTTTCTGTTCGTTTTCAGGGTGGTCATGCAACACAGATGCCCATACCCTATCATCACCATTTCATCACCATTGTTGTGCACCACTTTCAACATCATCATCGTCATCATCATCATCATTATCATCATCATTGTCATCATAATCATCATCATCATCATCATCATCTATGTACATATTCAACATCAACTCTGTCATCATACCCCTTACAGTTATTCTCACCTCATTGCCAGCTACATCATTATAGTCACAGATTAGCTCCACTGTGGAGTCATTAAGCTGTCAAACCTTTTGAGTATCTGAATGATGAGGTAGATGTTTTTGATCTTCACCGCTCTAATGCCTGTTGGGTAGACTACTGGAGTGGAACATTAGGACAGATGTTCTCAAAATGAATTGATGGCCATGGTTACTTTATTTGCACACAATCTAAACCACTTCATAAGCAGTGATTTAAGGAATAGATTGCCTCATTAGCTTTCCTGATCAATGGTTTGTCCATGCCTTCAATGACTTCCTCAACATCAGAGGCAATGGAGATGAACGGTTGCTTGTGGAACAGCCATTTTGGACAATTTACGTAATTGATGGAGATAATAAGTTTTCCAGAAAATCAAAAATAGGCATTTTCCTCAATCTTAAATGTGGGTCAATCACACGGTTTATTTTTCATTCATCCTTTGCTGACACTAATTAGATTACAGTGGACCTTGGGGATGCAACACAACAGCATTTGTGGAGCAAACAAACATTGACGACAGATTTTGTAGGTTAATTGGTTGTGTTGTCAACTTTTATTTGATTCATAAACACTCATTTTGTGTCCCTTCACGGCCACAGTATTAGTTCCATGAAGTTGGAGTCATGGTTTATGACACATTTTTTAAACATCATAAAGATCAGAGAACCATGAAATTTATATTATCAAGTAAGCCCCCTCATTTTTTTTCTAAACATATTATTTTTTATAAACAGTTTATAATTACTGTATGCCACATAATATAATTGCTGATAACATTTTTGTTGTTGGCAGTTACACACAACTTAGGTTTACTGGAAAATTTTGCCTCTGTACACTACAGTTCAAATGTTTGGAATACTTTGGATATTTTGTATATTTTACTGCAATACTTGCAACAAACAATGTAATAAAGCGTTGCCAGATTCACGTTGATCTGTCCTGTATAAAACTAAATGTGTGTTAGACACTTACTGGACATTTAATTTCCAAGCTGCCGCAATACATGCAACAGCTAACAGAATAAAACTGTGCCAGATTCATGTTATTCTGTTCTGTATAAAACCAATCATGCTTTTTGCGCCACTCACTGGAAATTTAATTTCCAAGCTGCCGCAATACATGCATCAACCAACGTAATAAAATGTTGCCAGACTCACATTTATCTTTTCTGTACAAAACCCAATGTGGTTTTAGCTCTTCACTGGACATTTTATTTCCAAGCCGCCGCTACATGTGTAACAACAGCGTAATAAAACGTTGCCAGATTCATGTTAATCTGTTCTGTATAAAACTGAACGTGCTTTAGCGCCACTCACTGGACATTTAATTTCCAAGCTGCTGCAGTACGTGCAACAATGAATGTAATAAAACACTGCCAGATTCACGTTCATCTGTTCTGCATAAAACTGAACATGCTTTTAACGCCACTCACTGGACATTTTATTTCCAAGCTGCACAATATTTGAAACAACCAATGTAATAAAATGTTGCCAGATTCACCTTAATCTATTCTGTATAAAACCAAACGTGCTTTTAGCACCACTCACTGAACATTTAATGTCCAAGCTGCCGCAATACGTGCACCAACTATCATAATAAGATGTTGCCAGATTCACGTTAATCTGTTCTGTATAAAACTGAACATGCTTTTAGTGCAACTCACTGGACATTTAATTTCCAAACCTCTACAATACGTGCAACAACAACGTAAAAAACGGCACCAGATTTATGTTCATCTAGTTAAAATAAAACCGAATGTGCTTTTACATGTGCAACAACCGTTGTAATAAAACATTGCCAGATTCACATTCATCTGTTCTGCATAAAACTGAACATGCTTTTAACGCCACTCACTGGACATTTTATTTCCAAGCTGCACAATATTTGAAACAACCAATGTAATAAAATGTTGCCAGATTCACATTAATCTATTCTGTATAAAACCAAACGTGCTTTTAGCGCCACTCACTGAACATTTAATGTCCAAGCTGCCGCAATACGTGCACCAACTATCATAATAAGATGTTGCCAGATTCACATTAATCTGTTCTGTATAAAACTGAACATGCTTTTAGCACAACTCACTGGACATTTAATTTCCAAACCTCAACAATACGTGCAACAACAACGTAAAAAACGGCGCCAGATTTATGTTCATCTAGTTAAAATAAAACCGAATGTGCTTTTAGCGCCACTTACTGGACATTTAATTTCCAAGCTGTCGCAACATGTGCAACAACCGTTGTAATAAAACATTGCCAGATTCACATTCATCTGTTCTCCATAAAACTGAACATGCTTTTAACGCCACTCACTGGACATTTCATTTCCAAGCTGCGCAATATTTGAAACAACCAACGTAATAAAACGTTGCCAGATTCACGTTCATCTGTTCTGTATAAAACTGAACATGCTTTTAGCGCAACTCACTGGACATTTCATTTCCAAGCCTCTACAATACGTGCAACAACCAACATAAAAAAAACGCCGCCAGATTTATGTTCATCCAATCGAAATATAACCGAATGTGCTTTTAGTGTCAAAGCAACTTTACAGTATTAAATAGGACAATAATGTGTCAATAATGAAAAAGTTCCATGTTGCAGTAAATTCAGATTTCAGAAGACCCATCTGGTTCCCATGGTCTTGCGCAGACGCCTGTCAAGGGGATGAGGCCTTTAATGGGGATCTTTCTCTGGGTTCATCTAGTTGATGCAGTCTCCGCTGACGATCAGGGCTGTAGAGGTCATCTGTAGGTGCTGATCCACCATCTGGGCTAAGTATAGACTGGATCCGGGGGACTGCAGTGACCATCTGATCTGGATACAGACTGGATCTAGGTGCTTACGGCGGCCCCAAATAAGAAAGAAACAGACTAATTAGTGTAGATACAAGAGTTCCATGTTGCAGCAAGGACAAATTAGAGAGGACTCATCTGGTTTCCGTGGTCTTGCGCTGATGGCCGTCAAAGTGACGAGGTCTTCACTGATAATCCGTTTCTGGCACTCATCTACTTGACGTGGTCTCTGCCAACATTCAGGGATGTAGAGGTTGTCTTCTATGTGCTGATCCACCATCTGAGCTGGGTACGGACTGGATCTCGGGAACTGCAGTAACCATCTGATCTGGATACTAACTGGATCCGGTGGTTACAGTGACCTCAAAATAAGAGTGAGACAGACTAATATTAGCATAGATGCCATTCTTCTTATGATGTAACAAGTACGTCAGGTGTTATGGGAAGTGTTCCGGATCCGGTTGACCTAATTAATGCAGCCTAAAGGCGGATTTATACTCGATGCATCTGCAAGTTCGCTTGGGTGTGCACGGCAAAAGTGGCATCATCGTGGCACTGGCGGAAGTGCGCGTGACACCATTTCGTTTGACGGTGTGCACGGCATCTCAAGTGAACTTGTTTGTGCGGTTTTTAAAGCTGTTTTGGCTGAACAGGTATGCCTGTACAGATATTTCTATGATCCATCAATGCATAATCATAGAGATTATTATAGAGTAGCAAATGAGAGAAATCACGACCAGCGTTGGAAAGGACGAAAACTTTTGCAAGAAAGTTTGTGAATCAGTATATATTTTTACAGTTGTAAGACTATTGTAATACAAATATTAATTATAAATGTTGTGTTAGTGTTTCATATTACTTGTTTCACACGTGTGGTGTAAACCATGTAAACTATGGAGAAACTTCTACTTTTCTGTCCTTTCCTGTTACTTCGGAAGATGTTTTTGTGTGTGCGCCCCCTGTCGTTTCAAATAATATCACAACAGCGAGCGCGTCAAGTATAAACACTTCAGAATTTGGTGATGTGCGCGCACAGTCAGCATAGGCTTGCGGTGCGGAGACACGTGTAGACTCTAAATCTGCTTTAATAATCCTTTAACGGATTTGAATTATAAATGTGTTATGTGTAAGCAATATAATCAAGCAATATATCATCTAATCAATATAAAACCGAATGTGCATTTAACGTCACTTACTGGACATTTCATTTACAAGCTGCCGCAATACATGCAACAACCAACATAATAAAACGTTGTCAAATTTGTTTTCATCTGTTCTGTATAAAATCAAACATGCTTTTATGTGCCACTCACTTGAAATTTCACTTTTACTGTGCTGCGATATGTACAAGCAATATTTTGCAAAAATGCCACCACAAGCACATTTTTCCATTGAGTCTGGGTTGATTATGGAAGAACCTTCTGGGATTTACAGTATAAAATACTGGACACCTGGGTTCATAAGTTCAGAGGTTCAAGGCCAGCCTTTGAATTTGTTGCTGTTGTCAAAATATCTTCAAGCGCTATTACTATCACAGAAAGCAATAACACAGCTGTCACACATAAATCATTCCTAAACCTCACCCAGAATAGTGTAGATTTCCCTGGCTAGGGTTCCTCAACCAAGACTGTAGGCATATTGTTGTGTGTCTTGGATGGACAGATGGATAGTTAGATAGAAGAAAAGGTAAAACAATGATAGTACCATTTCCCTCTGCAAACTGTTACAGTTCCCTTTTTGTTGGACCAGTATTGCATTTCTGTGACAGTAATCATAAACCAGACCACAATTTATGATGGGTAAAGGTGACCCTACTCTCTCATATTAAACATATGACATTTGTGACCAACTTGATACACAGCAGAGGAAAAAGAAGAAAAAGTAAAAATAGTAACAAATCTAATTTAATACTCACTTTGTAGGTCAGTTCACTAACACAATTTAATTCCTAAAGGCTTAAACGTAAGACATAACCCTCATGTTCTGTTTAGTCTCTGAGAAACCTTAAGGTCATTTTATTATATCTGTAAATATATTCCACATCGAACAATCTGGTTGATACTTAATGACTTGTCCTAATCTTATGAAAACTGATAATAAACAAAATACATGACACATTTTAGCTGTCCTTCAATGATTTTTTCATCAAGATTTTCTGAAAATCGTACACACGGTACAGAAACACTCCTGCCAGCTGTCTACTTTAATCTCTTTTACTGTATTTTTGCACAGTGTGTTTTTGATGGGGTCAAAAATTACGTGATTATGTAAGATATAAGATATTAAAAAAAAAAAAAAAAAAAAAAAAAAAAATATATATATATATATATATATATATATATATATAGGTCATTGCGGTAATTTTTAAAATGACTGTAATTGCATCATTGGGATCTCTGAAAAATGTTTTTTTTTTTTTTTTTTTTTTTTTAGAAATATATATTTTTGTGTCTACGTATACTGTAATTATTTAGTTTAAAACAGTATATTCTGATGCTCATTGAGATCATTTCCTACAGTGCACTACCATGGAAAAGAACAGAAAGATTTTGTGTCACCCATATGGCCTTACTCAGACATTGTGTAAAGCCAGCCAATCAGATTTTCCAAAATTTTCCTAAACTGAGAAAGTGTTCTCCAGTTTTGTGTGAAATATGCATCAGTCAGATGAGTGGTCTTCTATTTGAGGCTCCAGTCCAACTGGCCTTTTATTCACTCTCCAAAGCCAATTCTGCTTGCATTCGGCAAAAAGGCGAGTGTTAATTTTGGACATGGCATTCTGAATAAACAAACCTAAAATAAATACAGATTATGATCAATTTCAATGTTAGATTCAACAAGAAAGGCTTTCAAATATTACAGTCATCTTGTTAATTGTAAACTTACACTGAACTTTGAAAACACACATATTCAACAAAAAACTGCTGAATTATATAAAAGTTTTTAGTAATTTTGTTTTTTATATGTTATAATGCCATGTTATATTTTAAAATGATTTTTAAAAATAACATTTTTATTCATTTAAATATTTTATTATTATTATGTTTTTTTTTTTTTTTTACATTATTAGTTTTAGTTAACTATAATAACCCTGTCTTAAAGCAGTGCTTAGTAGTTTAAGAAACTGAATTGACCCTCAGAATATTTACGCAATAGTTGGTTCTTTCTGTTAGCCAGTGAATTAGCTATGATCTATTGTCAGAGACTTACAACGTAAAATGCGACAAGCTTAGCTTTAAGTTGCCTCTTCCAAATGGTTTTGTAACCTTTTGGAAAAAGCCACTGTATATTCCTATCAAGTTATTACCATTGAGATTAGCTTGGTAATTAATCATGCTCGCTTAATTGGATTTCCTGTAGCTTAGCCTGTTCATATGGGAGCACTTGAAGCAATGCATTGATCATAGGAAGTGAATTGATAAGGACTGACTCTCAATTCTCAGACTCCAGTGATCCATAACCTCGCTGATAGGTCTGACTGGAATGAAGGAGTGCATGTCTGTAATCAGGTGCACACGCGGAGGTCAGGTGACTCTGGATCCACGTGTGCAGAATGCAGAGGAAGTCCAGTCAGGCTCCTGAAAGAAATCAATGCTCCTCTGTGGCAGCATCAGTGTTTAATTCAGCCCCTGACATTTTTTTTCTTTTTCTTCTTTCTTTCCCTCCCTTTCTTTAGTCTTAGGCTTTGACGGGAATTTAATGACCCGCCAGGAGTGGATGGGTAATCAATTTATAAGAGCCTTAATGTATGTATCCACATCCAATCTTAATTAATACAAACGGAGACAGCTGCTGTAGTATCTATGCTGTGTTGCTATAGGGTGATGGCCAGAAAAAAAAATGGGTCATGGGGGTTTGCATGAACCCATTCGGAATTCAGAGCTTGTCATAACAGGCTCTACTCTAATTTCCTCTATTTTTCGCCTTTCTCATTTTCTGTGACAGTCAGGTCTGAAGGACATATAGGTGCGATTAACAATCTAATATTATGAGTGAAATACTACAGCTTCACTCAGGTGCTTGTCCAAAACGAGATTAAAGGACGGAATCACGTCCTTCACTTTTCGCTAGAATTGTAATATTACTGTAGTCATTTAACAGCTGCTTTTGTCCAATATTTAGTCCATATTATATTTTCATTATGTTTTAGTTTTTTAAGAGGTTAAGCTTATACTTTACTACCAGGAACTCATCAAGTAGCTGAAGTCAGCCCTTTTCAGTTTTGTCTAAGGCCTGATGGAAAATTACTGTACCTTTGTGAAGCAATGACAACACAAATATTTCTAAGATAAAGGGACAAAATAATTATTAAAAAAATATTTTCATGATACTTGAAGACTAAGTGGTTGGGATGGTTCTTAAAGTATGAAGTCATCATCATTTTTATTATTTATTTGTTTGGTGAAATCATCCATGAGTTATGTCCTAAATTTTGGTCTGTTCTTCAAGCAGTGGCACTTTGTCTTTATTTGGTTTACAAATTTAATTGGCCTTATAAATTATGAGCTTAAGTGGATCTCATTAGGCTGAATGTTAGTTTGTCATGACTTTTGGTCTGTTTCCCACACAACACTATCATTTATATGACTTTCAATATACCCAACAAGCTGCATTAATTACTTTTTTTTATACCTTTATGATGCTTTTAGTATAAAGATCTAAGTTTAACACACCACTCACTGTCATGGCCTTAAATATCTCTCTTCTTTTGCTGTTTCATGGTAGAAATATAATAATTGGTGGTCAGAATGACATAAGGGTGAGTAAATTACATGATTTTCAGTTCCTTTCTGATCCTTTCAGTTTTTACAGTGTTTACAGAAAGGAGTTGTCTGGTGTTTTTTTAAGGACCTCTTAACTGCCCAGTCATATCATCTTGTCCTGTGGTCTGATATTTAAGAGGATCTGATAAGAGAGAAGGCCTCCCGTGCAACTCCCCCGACGGCCCTCTATGGGTAATTGAATTTATTTCAGGATCACCGCGTTGCCGGCAAACAAAACCCACGAGAACAGCACTACATCATGTCCTATCAAACATGTCTTTTAGTTCACCCGGTTGTGCTTCTTATCAAGCGTGTGTTTATTTATTTATTTGGAAAGCAAGAGTGTTGTGGCCAAGCAGGTCTGAGATTGGAGCACTGGTGGATGACGAGAGATGAGGGGTAAGCGGGTGCAGAGTTAAAGCTGAGCCTCATTGATCAAATGATGGAGAGCTCATGAGTTCTCAAAGACGGAGGAGTAACCAGCCATGGGCAGTCACATAATAAAATGAAAAGCATCTTTTGACCACAGGCAAGATGCATTTTAAGGATGGAGTTTAAAAATGTCACAAAGGCAAAATGCTTATGCAAATGTGGTGAATGCTTTGTGAATCATTTGTGAAAAATGATCGATTTCCTTTATGCCAAAATAATTAGGATTTTAAGTAAAGATCATGTTCTGTTAACATATTTAGTACATTTTCTATCATGAATATATCAAAACTTTATATATCAACATTTTTGTGATTAGTAATATACATTGCTAATAAATTCATTTGGACAACTTTAAAGCCAATTTTCTCAATATTTATTTATTTATTTATTTATTTTTTGCGCCCTCAGATTCTAGATTTCAAATAGTTGTATCTCAGTCAAATATTGCCCTAACAAACCATACATCAATGGAAAGCTTATTTATTCACCATTCAGATAATGTGTAAATCCTTATGCCTGTTTTTGTGGTCCAGAGTCACATATTTGATACATCAGCCTTTTTAATGAGAAATTTTAATATAGCTTGACAGAGAAAAACATTCAACTACGGTGTATGATATTGGATATTTTATGTTTTTAAGTGATTTTCAAATTAATGAATGATTCTAAAAAATTCTGAATGGAAATTCTGAAAACTGTACCTGTTGCTATTTTTCATTTAATTACAATGATTAGGGACTAAAGCTTTCAAGATTCGAAAAAGATGCAAAAGCAAACATTGTGAAACACTAAGCAATATCATTATGAACACACAGCTGTTAAGGTGAACTGTCAGGAAACTTGACAATTACAAATATGCCTAAAGCGTGTTCTTTACTTGAGTTCTTGAATGGCCATTAGTGCAAATGTCAGAAACAGAGAAACCATGCCATACAGGCAAACATCAGGCATGGTTGCATACAAAACTGCATTCTGCCAACTGGGATATATCATGCAATGATGCTGCAACCAATGTAAATGTCTGACGTAACCAATGATGTGATTTCCAGGCAGGAATAATACTGTATTAAGTAAGCAATTGATCTTTTGCTAAGCCTATCATTAATAAAATGTCATTGCTTGATTTTTTATTTATTTTTTTATCAAGTTATTTTATAAGTTAAGCAACTTTGCTATATATATATATATATATATATATATATATATATATATATATATATATATTCCCTTAAAAATGTAATTCAGTAACAGTATTCACTTTAATGATGCAAATCGAATTCCCTTTTACTCGAGTGTAGTATTAAGTCCAAATACCCAATAATCTAAGGGTGCTTTCACACCTGTAGATCGATTGCTTTGTTCCGAAACAGGGATTAAAAAAAATTTAAAAAATAAAAAATAAAAAATTACAATGTTGCATTTTATTCTTGGCGCAAGTTTCTAAACGGACCAAATTACAAGTCATGCACGAGTAAACTGTCCTCTTATTGGTCAAAGTTCCACGGTTTATTTTCCGGGATTCGGCTCATAGCTGTCATCTGTCAGGATGGAACTACACGGTTTCGCGGTCTTGTTATTGTAACGCGTCCAGGATTCATTAGGGAAAACATTTTTAAAATTCACCTACTAGGAAGAAGAGCAACATTATAAATTAATAAGGCACGCTTTTATTTTGAATGTCGAAGACGTGCTCATCCACTGATATTCACAGTTTAATTTTAAGACGTTATTGGCAAAACAACAAAGCTACACGGAACTGTAATAACCCTTTATACATTGTGATAAAACATGGTTCGTTGGTCCGTTGAATCGGATCGCGTTCTCATCACAAACGAACCGCTTCGGGAACCGTACGGAGGCCACCTCTTCAAGGAGGTCTCAGTACGCCTGTTTGGTCCGCTTTTAATGCGCCCCGAGTGCGATTGCTGCATTGTCACCTTCACAAACGAACCGCACCATGAGGATAAACTGTGGTGCGATTCAAGGAACTAAATAAGGCAGGTGTGAAAGCACCCTAAGCTACTGCTGATTTGTGTAACAAACTGTATGTCAAACTTTTTCCCCATTCACCTGAATACTTTAAGGTGCATCCATCTTAATAATCAAATCAAATTTTAACTTGAATTTACAATCCCTATTTTTATTTTTATTTATTTATTGCCTTTTTGTCGCCATACCTGTGTTGAAACCTGTAATTTCAGTTATTTGCGGAATTATCTTCATTGTGTGCATTGTGCACCGGCACGGTTCCAGCGCGGATGAATCTGATGTTGTAAGGTGTATGTGTGGCTGTCAGTCACCGCACTGTTGTGGGTGTACTTATGAATCACATATTCTTGCCTACGCCTTTCAACATATGACCCAAATCTGAATTATTATAATTTTTTTTCCCTGATATTGTCATCTGAACAAGTAAGTAACAAGTCTGCCACTTTTGTTTTGCCCAACTGATGAAAAAGTATTACAATAAATCGCGCTACCAGATGATTAAATATAACTATCGTTTAGCTCATATGACATCATATCATGCAAATTATTATTACTGTTATACCTTGTTTTCAAATTGTTTATGCTAACAACATTAGCATTGCAGGACTACTTGTATTTAGTGTGTATTAGCCTGTAGATTTGAATTGCTTTAGGGTGAAGTCAGCTAAAATAGGCCACGTTTTGGTAAATGGCTTATAATACCATTACAGATATGCAGATATGCAGATATGCAGAAGATCTAAATTTCTGTTTGAAAATGTGTATGTGCAACCCATTTTAACTTAACCAGCCATTTCTACCTAAAATGGCCCTTTTCCACACACAAAAAATAAGTTTTTTTTTCTTTTATTATTATTATTATTATTATTATTATTATTATTATTTGAAATAGCATGTCAAAATATTGAATACCTTTTCAAAATAATAAGAATACCTTTTCTTTGTTAGTAAGCTTACTTCTACTCCTATTAGTGATAAATGAAATTTACTATGTCAGGTTCACTTACCTCACGATTTCTCTGACAAGCTTCATGTAACACACTGCCCTGCCCACCTTAAAAAAGTTCAGATCAGTTTAAATTATTGTTACGTCAACAAGTGTTGAAATAACAGTACAAGGCCAGTTTTTGTGATTGGCTGTAAAATGTAAAATGATATGAAGCTACAAATTTATTTGGCCTATTTTAGCTGACTTCACCCTAATCTCTTATTATCATACAATTCGAATTTCATATAAAGAAATAGTTATTTAACCCAAAAAGCAAATATATGTTTTTTAGTACTGGTTCTCTTTTAAAATACAATACTTGTACTTTAAGTATTTCAGATGTTGTGGGAAAAGGCTATACATGACTTTATATATGTTTAGAATTTTTAACCAAAAAAGTTACAGACTGCAGTTTTAAATAAAGCCACAAGCTGCAAAGCATACTAATCTTTAGTAACTCTTGTAAAGTTGTTTAGTTGGTAACTCCTGTGACAGCTAATTTTAGCACAATTAAACAGCAAAAACAGCACAATTATGTGGTTCTGTAGTTTATTCAACTCAAAAAAGATGAAGACACTCAAAGAGTGTCAGGAGAGTTTGGGAAACCTGTTTTGAAAGAATCACTACCAGTCAAGGCTCTGGGCTGTAGCCAATGTTCTAAATGATGGTCAGTTGAGTTGAATACCCTAGCGCTGATCTCTACTGCACTTTAATAACTACTCATGAAAGTTGTTTTCTGTTTACTATTGATTTTCTCTTAATGGTCATTTGGAATGATTAAAGAGTATATGTGCTCTTGTGCTCCTCTGTGGCCCTATAAAGTATTGGGCAAAGCACACTTTTCATTACTTTCCACAAAGGTTAGAATGACTCGTGACAGATCTCAACCCGCCAGCAGTTTTATAGTCCAAAGCAGACTCCCTTTACTCCCTCTCCAATTTAGCTTTATTAATTTGCCTGGTTTGGAAGCTAGGGAGAATAATAAGGGTAGAGCAGACTCAAAGAAACCTGTCCAGTTTGCTTTTGGTCCACATGGAGATATAAAAAGATACGAAAGTTTAAAAAGATAAGAAAGTGTAGGAAGGGAGGTGTTGGCAAACTAGCTTGCCTGAGACAAAGTCTCAATGTGGCTACATTGACTAATTTATTAAATATATATTCATGTTTAATTAATAATATATTTAACAGATGCACAAGGGTATAAAATGTAGACATTTTAAAATGAGTTACAGTATGGGTACTGTGTTAGATGTTTTCTTAATTAAAAGTCTTAATATCTAGTCAAAATATAGCCTACACAAGTGAAAAAAACATTTAAGTTTTTAAAATTTGAAAGAAAAAACTCCAGGTTTTGAAATGGAGTGATAGAATTAAGAGATGGTAAGTGTATAATTAGTGACTTTAATATACAAACTATGCAAAGAACAATGACCAAAGCTGTTTCGTAAAATGGTTAAACATAAATTTGGCTGCAGATGATTGCAGTCTGACAATATAGTTTTAATATAGTCAAGTCAAGATTGTTTTCAACAATGGTTATAATTAAAACACATTGCTGTAAAAGTCTCTTCAGAAGAAATTAACATTTGTGACTAATTACAATTTAACATTACAATAAAGTCATCAGCTCTTTTTAAATAAAAGTTAAGCAAATTAACAACAACAACAACAAAAAAAAAAATAATAGAAGGATAATTTTGTACTTTCTTTTTTGTACTCTAAAGGACTAAATTAAATTGTAAAAAAGTCTTCCTTCAGAAATATAATTCAGTAACAGTATTAATTTTAATGATCCTCAAATCAAATTTTCTTATACTCAAGCATAGTAATAAAGTCCAATTACTCAAGTAACCTAAGCCACTACTGTTTTATATGGCAAATTGTATGCCAAGCTTTTCCTTTTTTATTCGCTTGAATATGAAACTTAATGGTGCAAGTGACACCGTTCAATCTTAATCAGTTTCCAAATTCAAAGCCGCTCCAGGAGTGATTATTCAGATTTAATTTAGAAAATAAGTAAAATAAAATAAAGAAGAATAAGAATTATATCCAAATAATTATGCTGCCAAAGATCGTCTTTCACCACTTGCAGCCATTTACAAGAATCCATATATTCTTATGGAACAAAAGAATTTGCAAGCAACAATAACCTGTGAATAAGCCCTTAAAGAAAATAGACGTGATAGATACATAAAAGCAAAAACCAAAGCAAAACCAAAACAAAGATTCACTTACATCCGAAATGTTGCTTACAGCAATTCAGAATGTGAATGTCTAACATTTCACACTTTGTTTCAATTACAATGTTGCTGATTTACAGGAATCCATTATTTGCTTCACTGAAAAGGAACAAGGCAAGGCATAGTTAAAGCAGAGTTGGGGCAGAGCTAGTATAATGCAAAAATTTAAATACATGAGTTACAAAAACTAAATACTAGAGATAAAATATTTGTGTTGATGTAAATAGTGCATAACCTAAGGAAACCCACAGTGGTTCCTGATCCTCAAAATAGCTTAGACAAGCAGTGTTCCATAAGCAAATAATCTGTGTCAGCAATATTTTTGCAGGTGTGTAATTAAAGATGATTAGAATAAACAAACTCTTAAAAGCAATTAAAGCAGATTGTTTTGTAAAATGCAGACTATTCAAGAATTTTGAATTTTAAAAAAGTGTGTTTAACTCTTTTTTTGGTGTCCATTTTCACCTTAGAGTATGGTACTGTATTTTCTAGTAGGCAAAATTGTTCTTCTAAGCTCTCAATTTTTCTGTGTGGGAGGTTTTAGAGAAAACTGCCTTTGGAGAAAAGTTAACCCTAGAGAGAGAGTCTCTAAAATGTTCCACAGATTAGATAATGCTTCTATCACATAAAGCTTTTCTGACACTGCAGTATATTTGCAAAGGCCCTTGACAGCAAACTCTATTTTTGTTTGCAGAACGACCCTCATCCATAAACTCAGGAAACCCCACTGCTGCCCCCAAATACTGGAACTTTTCTTGGATAGCAGAGGACGAGCTAACTTTCCCTGAGGATCCTGTATCAACTTCAGGTAAGTCAGCCGCCATCAGTATCATAAAGCTTCTTGACCTCAGAGACAAAGGCAGCCTGTTTGAGGACGTGATGCGTGTAGGCAGTTGGCTGTCAGTGTGCATAAACGTCCGTTTCTTATTCCTCACACGCTCTCATAGCTTTTGACTGCCTGGTCTTGAACTTGCAGTAAGCATCATGCTGTAAGGATTACAAATGATGTAACAAGCCACAACTAAAAGGATGTTTTAAAGAAGATAGCCCAGAAACTCTATCAGCCTTGTGCACTCAATGCATTCAGAATTTACCGTTAAGATGCATTCAATGCTTTTATATCTTGGTTAAGTGCATTGCTGTTGAGGATGTTCCAAAGTGTAATCTACAATAAACGATTACCTAGTGCTGCATTATAAGAACACATTTTTAAGCAGTGTAGATGTCAGCCTTGAAGGGAAGCAGTATAGTGGAATAACAAGTCATGGCAAATATATTACAGTATATAAATGTGCAAGAACAAAGTAGATATGTAAAATAAAAAGAGCAAATGTTTAAATTAAAATTCCAATGTACACTATAAAATAATTGTTGTGGTTCAGAAAATGTAGATAATAAAAGTCAATTGCATTAAAAACTGAATTGAATAATTTAACAATAAACATTGTTGGGGGAAACAATGCAAGTTATGTAATCCAGTTACTTTTTCAAGTAACTAGTAAAGTAATGCATTGCTTTTAAATGTACAAGTTACTTTTTCAAATAAGTAACAAACAATACTTTGTTTTTCCATTTATTCATTGATACCTCTCCTGTCTCCATGTTGAGAGAAATTGGAGTGAGGTACAGGGGCACTTTCTTCAGGATGAAGCTTATTAATTTCACTTTTGGTGTGAAAGGGCCTTTACAACTGCCAAAATGATAACAGGGATTTAACATTTTAAAATGGGGATTTTTGTTATTAAAAATAAATAAGCAAGCCCAGCTCATGTAACAAAAAGTAACTCAAAAGTAATGTAATGCACTAGTAAAAAAGTAATCAGTTTAAAATGCATCTATTTTATACTAAGTTCAAGTCTATTAACATATTTACTGACTTACTTGCTTGAGACTTGCTGATATAAAAATCATAATTAAACTTTATTTTGAGTACTACTTGTGCCTAATGCACATTTCTTAATATTAACCCTAAAATATGTTTTAATGTCACTATTGATGAGGATTTTATAATCTTTAATAACAACAAGATTGGTCTTTAAATGCACAATATGTAAGTTTTTGCCGCTACAGGGCGCATATTCAAAAGATACAAAGAACCAAAGGCGTACTGTGATTGAGTGTGGAATCATGGGAATTGTTGTCGTCATCTCCACAGCTGATGCAATCCGACGAGACAGAAATCATGGCCATGGATGAGCTAATGTATTAAAGACTTATTAAGGTCACTGTAGTATGAAACAGGCTGGGACTGAAAGTCGTGGAAGCGAAACGAGGCCGCTGGCACAATTGCTAAAGAAGGACTAGTGCGATACACGGCTCGAGAGTTTTTAGTATGCCACAGTCGACTGCTTCTGTTTTTTCGGTCATGCGTATGTAGGAAAAGCAGTGATGTTTTATCATACTAGATACATTTCAATGTGTTGAAAGTTGTGTTATAATGCTACTCTATGCATTTGTCACCTGTCTAATAAAATGCATAACATGTTAAAGCATCTTTGGGGTTTCCATGTTTTCTACAAAGTAAAGACGGAAAATTGAGGGTGTATGACGTCATTGGCAGGTGACACAATGACATGGTTGCTTATTTCACTGGATTTGCACATTCTTCGGAACAACAGGGATAATGTAATTACACAAGTCAGCAAAATATATAACACTGTTCCAGTGGTTTTTGGATATACATATTGTGGCTTTAAATGCAAAATATTGAAAGTGTACCTGAAGTATACTTGCAATAGTTCAATATATCTTTAGTTGGACTTTATCACTACTTCTGGACAATTAAAGTGCATTAAGTGCAAAATTAGTTGTTCCAATTTAGCAAACTTTAAATATACTAGTTTAGTGTACTAAGCATACAATTACAGAGTATTTGTATTAATTACATAATATGTAAATGTATTTGTGGTATACTGAAATGAAATAAATGTATTTTAAATAATTTTAGTATATTTATTTTTTACTATGGTTTCCAGTCAAATTAATGCAGTTAGTTACTTTTTATGGAGTAACTCAATATTGTAATACATTACTTTTAAAAGTAACTTTCTCGAACATTGATAATCATTACAAATGTTCAAAGAATTGACAATTCAAACTACTGCATTGTGCACAGCAGTGTATACTCATGCAATGTAAGCAGTAATGTACATCCAAGTCAACTAATTTTAAGATGGATTGGCTTTCTTTTTGGGCAGGATGTCATCAAGCTCTGCTATTTTTCAAACCCAACCACTATTCATCAGTGTGACTCAATACAGTATGTAAAAGCAACATTTTCTAAAAATAACATACTAAGTAGAACATTTTTAATATTATGGTAATGGAATATGATAAGCAACAGCTGGGGAACTGTTAAAAATGAGTTTGCACATTTGTTTCCATGGGCGAATGAATTTAAATCCACATATCACCTATGAGAGTTTCAATAAAACTCTTTGGGGCCTTGTTCATATCAGGAAGAAGCTGTGAATGGCCTTGTCAGTTATCCCATAGGGCTCAGACAACAATGAAAGTCTCTGAAGAACCACAGTTTATGTCAGAGGTCAGACTCTCTGCCATAATTTAGCTGTGCCGTTGCCAAGAGCTGTCACAAACGGCTGTTTATGCAACACTTCTTCCCTTCCGCCATAGCCCTCAAATCTCATTCCTGCTCGTGTCCAATTCAGGATGACTGACATGCGGAGATTGAAGCTGTAGTGGCTGTAGCTTGAGCCCTTTCAGCCTGGGTAATTAGTGTCCCTCCACTGGCCATGCTCTCCTTGATTTATGTTTGGCGCCGGAAAGCTGACAATGTCCGCCATCCATCGGCATGATTCAGACAGTGGGGTGGTCTGGATTTTTAGAGTCTGAATAAAGCCTACTATGCACTGTGCAATATTTTATTTATTTATTTTTTTTAAATCCCATAAGATTATACCCTGGGAGATTGTACAATGTGATCTTAAGGAGAGTCACTGTACAATAAACTGTAGTTTAGCCACAAATGTGACCCTGTAAGTAGCACCGGTATATTTGTAGCAATAGCCAAAAATACATTGTATGGGTCAAAATTATTGATTTTTCTTTTATGCCAAAAAGTAAAGACCATGTTCCATTAAGATATTTTGTAAATTTCCTCCCGTAAATATATCAAAAATATATCAAAAACTGTAAAATATATATCAAAACTAATTTTTCATTAGTATTAGTATATGCATTGCTAAGAACTTATTATGGACAACTTTAAAGGTGATTTTCTCAATATTTAGATTTTTTTGCACCCTCAGATTCCAGATTTTCAAATAATTATATCTCGGTCAAATAATGTCCTATCCTACAAACCATGCATCAATGGAAAGCTTATTTATTTATGTGTAAATCTCAATCGAGAATTTTGTCACTTACGACAGGGTCACAATTTTTTAACAGCCGGTCACAGACTGGATTAGATAAGTTTAAGGCAGCAGTCCAAAGTCTAATTAATTTAATTACAATACAGGCAAAAGTACATTTAAAAAATGAACACAGTAGCATCAATTAATTTGAATTTAGATTTGTAGAAATCACTCTGTGAGTGTGAGATAATTTGTTGTGCCACTTTTCGTTAAATATGAATACTTTTTTATTGGTTCTTCGGTGGACGCAAACTATGTAAGCTGTTACATTGTAGGTGTGTGACCCAAATTTTCGGCCACTGCCAGAAGTTTGTCATATGTCAAGATTAATCTCTAAGATCATTTTTTTGCCATCTATGCACGTCATACTAGGCGATCACAGAGTACAGAAATCTTTTAGGCCTTGTGTCTGCAAAAACATTTTTTTTTAACCAGCTGAAAACGCCAGACGCACAGCTAAAAACACATAGCTATGAGTGCTTACGAGCACCTCTGTAACGTAATGTGGCAGACACATCACGAATGAAATGTTGCAAGCATTTTTCAGTTCGATATTTGTAGTAGTCCGGGAATTCAATGTAAATGGACAGCTGAATAAAAAGTGACAGTGATGAGTGCTGTGTTTTACCCAAAGTTGAACTTCAACTATCTGAAAAAAACATGAAAAAGACATTCTGTGCTTTGTCATGCTGCTGGTGTTTTATTTTTATTTATTTATTTATTTATTTATTTATTTATTTATTTTTTGATCCCACTTAAAGCAATTGAAAAAAATACACTAGCCTCAGAAAAAATGCTTTGGTGGACACAGCCTTAGGATTCCAGAAATTTGTCATGGCCAAATCCATGCAGGGTGCACTGGGCTTAAAACAGCTGTCCTTCTTTATTCCATCACATTCACAATTGCAAAAAACATGTTTTAGTAAAGTGTGCCTCCAATATTTACAAAAAAGAAAACCTCCCAAGGGTACACAAGTCATGCATATCGGTTTATGGAGCCTGACATTGCCAGCTTTGATCTAATCTGTGAAGCAAAGCAGCCGCTCGGTCTTGAGTTCACAAGTGAACAGGGTGCCGCTCTGATGTCACAACGATGTCACCGCTTCTAGTCTCCTGCTGTTAAAAAATAAATAAATAAAAAATCACCTCAATCTTTCCAACAAAATCATTTTGATTCGACCCAGATAGCTGAACACAACATGACCCCAACTGTAATGGGGTGCGCAAAGCTCCAATCTTCTCCTGGCTGCAGAAATTTGCAAATGAATTCAAATAGGGCCGTTGGGAGAATCAGACATGTCGGCTCAGCTGAGCCCTGTGTTTTCAAGCAGATGAACAAGGAGAAGCAGTTGCCCTCGACGAAGACGAAAGACATACGCCACCACTGGCAAAATGATAGATTGCAATGTTTCCACAGCATCTGTTGCATGGTTGTGTTTATTACACCCAGTGTGGGAGAGAGGGGCATGGCTGAATGCTGCCATCACCCAAAACACCCAGCTCTCCAAATCGAGATTGATCCTCCACTCCACGGCCATGACACCAGGACTAATACTCTCTTTTGTTTTGCCATGGTTCTCTGCCAAAACAAGCCCTTGGCACAGCTGGCATGTATGTGTGCCAGGAGACTGGCTGCTTTTGTCCGGTGGAGAGAAGGCAGTGAATAAAATTGAACAAAAGTGCATTTTAGAACACCTGAGGTCAGTAGTTACAGTCATATATAACCCGATGTTTCATGGGTTGGCTGATTGTTTTGCAATTGGTTGAGATTGAGAGGTACAATCATCAAAACATTTATTTTTAATGGTCAGATGGTCAGATTGTCAGTTCTTTTTCAACAAGATTTATACTGAATCAAGCTTGATCCAGATTCAATGTCTTCAGACAAATGTTCACCGAACATTTTATGCAGCTGCTTATGACTGGCTTAAGCCTTTTGGGTAACACTTTCTGTGAAGCCCATATTTATAATACATTATAAGGGTATTATTAAGGCATTATAATAAATGCATAATTCATTATAAAAAAACTTATAATATGTTATATCATCTTGATGAGTATTCATAAGAACAGTTGGAATGTATTATAATACTTATTTGTGGTTATGGCTTTTAAGAGTATGATGAATTATAACACAAAATGAACACGTTGCATCCACTTAAGTTACAATGGATTATATTTCTCATAGTTATAATGTATTATATGTCTCATATCTTGTCATTTTTCTTATGCTACTTTACTTAAAGCCATCAATGACCACTTATAAGTATAGTAATATATTATTTTCAAGCAGCCATAAGATCAGAAATCACATGAGATGAATATGTAATATGACACATTTGCTTTGAACTATTTTTATTGTAATATCAGTTTGATTATTTTGATGGTACCCTTTAGATAGCTGTTGATAAGTAACTCTGCAACTACATGTCAACTAGCAGTCATTGGAGTATTAGTATAGTATGTATGTTACATATATGCTAACACTTCATTTTGAAGGTTCCCCAACAGACAAACTGACTATAACTTAAATACATCAACATTCTACCTACCCTAACCTTAACCTAAGCTTTACCAACTCTAGTGAGAGTTAGTTGACATGTAGTTGCAAAGTTTAGTATAGTCAATAGACTAAGGGCAGCATCAAAATAAAATGTAACCTAACATATAAACATTGCATTTTTTCAGTTGAAATGATTAACTAGCTCACATCAAAGTTTATATTAGCCTCACAGGGAACACTCAAATAACACTCCACACCTAACCACACCTTATATGTAGTAAGATACTATGTACAATGTCAAGATATGATACAGTCCACTATAAATGTAAAAGTAGATTTAAAGTGGTGTTCATTGTGTGTAATAAATAATCAGAATTTTAAAAGGTATAACCACAAATGCATAAGCAGTATAATGTACTATAATTGTTGTTATGATTATTTATAAGATGATATGTGACCCTGGACCACAAAACCAGTCTTAAGTGTCAATTTTCCGAAATTGAGATGTATACATCACCTGAAAGCTGAGTAAATAAGCTTTTCATGGATGTATGGTTTGATAGGATAGAGCAATATTTGGCCGAGATACAACAATTTGAAAATCGTTGAATCTGAGGACAACAACAAATCGAAATGTTGAGAAAATTGCTTTTAAAGTTGTCTAAATGAAGTTCTTAGCAATGCATACTACTAATCAAAAATTAAGTTTTGATATATTTACAGTAGGAAATTTGCTAAATATCTTCATGGAACATGATCTTTACTTAATATCCTAATGATTTTTGGCATAAAAGTAAAATCGATAATTTTGACCCATTTTTGGCTATTGCTACAAATATAACCGTGCAACATAAGACTGGTTTTGTCATCCAGGGTCACATATAACCATTATGCAGTCATTATAATGCCTTAATAATACCCTTATAATGTACTATTAATGTGGGCTTCATATGGGCTCCAATTTTGGACAATTTCTCACCACAAATTTGTTTTAATTTATCACATTTTGGGGGCTATGTTAATAGCAGAGCCCCTTTAGGCTGTGCCATCTGTTCTGGATTAAGGTCAGAACTCAGGAAAACACATTTTCTTATATTAGATCCATTTTTTAGTTGATTGAGCCATTGTTTTGTTGCATCATGCAACCTCTCTAAAGATTAAAGTCATGAACTGCTGTCCTGACAATACTCTCCTGTAAAATCACCTGGAACGCTTTTGAATGAATTGTTCTTTCAATGATTAAAGTTTCCAGATCATGAGTCATCAAAGCAGTGTTAAAGCATGCTCCTGTCCCCATTTGAGAATATATACATATATATTTTTTGTAATTTTGGTGTTCAGTGCACCCTTTTTCCTTCAAACAAACTGTTGTGCATTTTTTCCAGTAATTGTCAAATGTCCAAAGAACATTTTGAAATTGTTATCTCAAAATTGTTATGGAACATCCAAGTTTTGAGACACGAGACATGTCTGTATACGCTTTTATTGGCAACAGTGGTTTCTTATGTGATGTCCTTTCATGAGCACTATTCTTTTTCTTATAAAAGCAGATGTATGAACAAAGACTTTCACAGAGTTTTCTTGAGGTCTTTTGCTGTTATCCTTGGGTTCTTTCTTTTAGATTAGATGAAGAACAGACCAGATCTTTTTTTTTTTTTTTTTTTTGTCAAGCAAGCAAAGTGCACATATTTGGTGTAATTGGCAGACAGAGACGTGAAGCAGGCGGATCCAAGTGCAAACATAGACATGGTCATAAACAGGCAGGGTCGACATCAGCAAACAGGTATATGAGGGCAAGACATAAAAGTAATCCGTTGAACAGGCGAGGGTCAATCGACAGCGAACATAATGCTAGGCAAAAGGGTAATCCAAAAGGCAGGCTAGAATGTTCCAGGGCAGGCAGAAGGCAGACAAGATGAGGGAAACCAGGCTAGGATTAGACGAGGATATGGAAAAACTCGGGAAGGCTCTGTAAAGATGCTAACACGAGTGTGCTAAATGCAATGCAATACTCGGCAAAGAGGAAGAGGAAGTCCAAGGTTTATATAGTGTCTGATTAGTTGCAGCTGTGTGTGTAATCATTGCAATGGATGATGGGAAATGTAGTCCAGGGTGTAGAGCAACAGTCTGTGTAGTGTGAATGTCAATAGAGTGAGAGAGCGACATCTGGTGGCGAGTGGTCGGAAGGCCATGGACCAGATTCATGACATTTGGATTCATGCCAAGTGAGAGAGGTATCTGAGCCCAAGTATAGCACATTTAAAAAATAATAATAATAATAATAATATTATATATATATATATATATATATGACACTTGGCTTTTAATAAAGGTTTATATCGACTACTATAATTTGTGTTTGTTTTATACTTACATTTTACATTCCAGTTCTGTTATGAATATCATAAAATGTAAATTATGTGTAGACTCGGAAGGGAACTAAAATGCATTGTATAGTGTTTATAATGTTTGTATTTATTATTATTATTATTATTTATTTTAATTAGTGGTAATTTCTAAATATAATCATAAAATGTGACTTATATACACTGATTTGACTTATCTGTGTATGTGTGTGTGTGGTTCAAATATATACCCAGAACCTGATTGTACCAAGTGCGACATGTCCCTGGATCAACATTTTTGTTGACCCTGGAACAACATTGAGATTTAACCAGTCAGATTTGAATAAAAAAAAAAACAAAAAAAAAACAGTTTATAGTTTTTGTGAAATTTAGGCTTAAGTGTTTGTACATCAGTGCCATTCATCTATCATTTCCTCTGATTTTAGGGATTACTCATGGGTAAGGTTAGGTTTAGGTTTAGGTATAGGGATGTGGTCAAGACAAAATATTTGGATTAAAATGTTGTTCCAGGGTCAACAAAATGACCCAGGAACACATCAAACTCAACAAAATCAGGACGTGCTCAGGGCAAAATGTCCCCACAAAGATGACAATATCCAAAATCCTTGTGGGGACATTTTGGTCCCCATAAGAATTTTTTTTTTTTTTTTTGTAAGAATCTAAAACTGCTGAAAAGTTGCTGTGAAATGTAGGTTTGTGTGTAAATGTAGGGTTAGGGGATAGAAAAAAAAAAAACTGTCCCCATAAAACAATGCAATTTGGACTTACAATCAGATGTGACTTATTTTCTTGAAAATATGGTGATTTATTGTTCTAAATATTCTGATTCCTGTTTCCTAATGTGACTTGGGTGCCTCCTTCAATTTCTTCTTGGAGATTTTATTCACCCATTTTATTATAAGCCTAATCACTTCTCCTCATCCATGCCCGATTTGAAGCAGCATTCTTTTCCGTCACAAAAACAGTACAGAATTAGTTAGCAATTTCTTCAGATTATATGAGAAAACAATATTGTGTTCCTGTACCAACTAGTAGGGTAGCTAACATTGCTATAGCTGTGCATACACATTTTCTCTTTGGGTCCGCATTATTAATATTTACACAATTAAAGTAATAAAGATGCTAAATATAACATCTATCATAACATAATGTTTTATGGTAGTCACATATTCTTATAAAATCAGTCAGTCCAAATTTTATCATACTATGTCATATAATATAAATGGTGTCTTGTATAATGCTGTTTTAAGTAACTCTCCTAACGTTTACAGACTCATATTCTGTATCTGGACCCGGCGCAGCTGGCACTCATCTGTACATTTTGTTAATAGATCCTCTGGGCCCACTGTCATAATATGCTTGAATGTGAGACAGTAAAAATTGATGGTGCAAGACATGAGTTCTAGGATCCTGTCCACACCTTTCAGATACCCTTTCAAATCCCATCATGCCGTCTCCTGCTGCCCATTGACGTAGCAGACTATACATGCTACATTTAGCAACAGAATTCATCTGAAATTAAATGAGAGTTAGATTGATTTCCGTCAGAGGTCTATACAAAGGGAGAAAAACAAGAACGGTTGAGTTGGAGATTAATATATATTTTTTTGGTGATGTGGCTGTCTTCGCTCATGTTTTGTTCTATTTAGCCTGTCCATATAATTCTGTGTCTCCTTCATCTGTCAACACGTCTCATGACTCATGCATTCACCTGCCCAGTCCTCCTCAGGGTATCTGACTGGGCGATATGAGACATGGGGTGTACGCAAGCCATAAAGTGGTCAAATGGATGCATAAATAAGCAGCCAAAGTGAATATATGAAAAATAATACAGAAAATAATCATATTCATTATTCTGCGTAATGGACTTGACTCTGATGTTAGGCCTATTATGTCATTTTTCATGCCATGCTGGCAAAGATTGGATTAATATATTAGGTAAATGCAGAATAGAATAGAACAGTGTTTTCCCAACCAAGGTGCCACAGTGCTGTCTGGTAAGAGCAGGGGTGCCACGTAAAGAAAGTCGGACCAGGTCCCACGGTTTGGCACACACGTGATTCCCACATTAGTTGCAAAATTTATTTGCATGTGTTCTTACCATTCAAGAAATTTTTAAAAATTCAAGTGCAAAATGAGGTGAAAGATAATTCATTACTTGTGCACTATTTTCTGTTTTCTTCAGTGAGCCAGATTTCAGAAAGTGCAAACACAAAAATCTGTTCTCTTTTGTTTCTCCTTGCGCTTGAACGGACACATACACACAACATTTTTTGTTATGTCTTAACTGAAGTGAACATACATAGAATGAAATCAGATGTGTATCATTATATTAAATCCAAAGCAGGCTATAAATATATGCTACTGTATGTGTCATCCAACAACAAAGCTTTAACAAAGATTAATCTGTTTAATATAGACAGTGAACATTTTTTTTTCTTTTTTTTTTCATTTAATTATATTTATGTCTCAAATAAAATAAGGTACTGTCAGACCTTATTTTATTTGTAACTTTATGCTGATGTATTTATGCTTGTAATTTGTTCTATTTTCTTTTTTTTTTTTTGACTGTTCACTTGCCAGTTATAATGTTTGAATTGTATTCCTTAGGCTGGTAGTTTTTACTGTAGCATCAAAGTAGTACTTAAAGTGTTCTTTAAGGTGCTTTTGAACCATCAGCTTCATCCTCATGTAGCAGGCCAGAGCGGGTAGACTGTGGGGGCCTTTAGAGCAGTAGTGTTTAAGAGTGCCACAAATTTTGAAAAAAAAAAAAAAAAAGAGGGTGGCATAACTGAAAAACAAAAAAAAAGTTTGGGAAAGACTGGAATAGAGTCCAAAAATACATGTTATTCAGTAGCTAATATAAATTACAGGACCATTAAATTTTTTTTTTTTTTTAATTATTTAAAAAAAGATTTTAATGCATTTTAAAGAAGCATTTTATACTCATCACTGCTGCATTTATTTGATCAAAAATACAGTAATATTTTGGAATATTATTATAATTTAAAATAAGTTTATTTTTATATGCCTTCTATTTTGGTTTTAATATATGAAGAGTTCAGATGCAAAAGCCTCTAAATCCATCTGATGTCTTTTTAAAAAGGCATTTTATCACACTACGTATATGGGTCTGGTATTCTGTCACGGGTGCACAAAATGGAAAGCACACAATGATTCAAACTCAAAGTCTTTAATAGTAATCCACAATACAGATATCCACAAGGCAGGAACACACGCACATCAAAATAACCTTAATACCGGACGATGAGACAAGAACTGAATGCAACTTAAGGATACTGATTACACACAGACAGGTGATGGTGATTACACAGAACAAGGGCAAACAAGGAATACCAAATATGGACACAAGAGGGAAAAACCAAAATGGACGGTTCATGTTTTCTATTTAATATACATTAATAAATCAGCATATTAGAATGATTTATGAAGGATCATGCGATACTGAAGTAATCACTGTTGAAAATTCAGCTATGGCACCACGGGAATAAGACACTTCTACAAAGCCCCCATTGTAACAAAGAGTCAGAGGCAGCGGGATCCATTTTCAGCTTTATTAAACACTTCGAATCAAACAGACAACGGGTCATCGACAGCGGCTGGGTTAACGTAGGCAAGCCAGTACCGTAGTCATCAAGCAGGTGTGGCATCTTCAGCCTGCTCTGACAGTAAACAGGGTAAATCTAAACAGGATTTACACGGCTGGCGGAGAACAATCAGTAATCCAGGAAACAGGCAGGGTCAAAACCAGAGAGACAGTCCAGGGAAAAACTCTCAGAAATGCATGCATGGCAAGACAAGACTTCATGAATGACTGAGCATGAGCATGGCTTAAGTAGGGCGAGTAAATGGCTGACACCTGGCAGGCAATCAGCCCAGGTACGGGATGCTGGGAAATGGAGTCCAAATAGAGAACTAGTATTCTGGTGATGGTTCCCTCTGGTGGTGATCGGAGGAAGCCACAGAGGCCGCTTTTGTGACAGAGCCCCCCTCCCTGCGAGTGGCTCCTGACACGAGGACGAACCCGTCACTGGGGTCTACCTCGGGGTCTTGGGGCAGGCTTGTCCGGATGGGCTGTCGGGGAAGTCGGCTGTGAGAGAAGGGTTGAGAATGTCCCCAGAGTTGACCCATGAGTGGTCCTCTGGGCCGTACCTCTCCCGGTCGACCAGATACTGTAACTGGTTGTCCCGGCGACGAGA
The DNA here is from genome assembly GCA_033026305.1 of Cirrhinus molitorella. Taxonomy (NCBI): domain Eukaryota; kingdom Metazoa; phylum Chordata; class Actinopteri; order Cypriniformes; family Cyprinidae; genus Cirrhinus; species Cirrhinus molitorella. The sequence goes on from CM065135.1 coordinate 13,202,256, forward strand.
GTCCACGATCTCATGGACTCGGTAGGCCTCCTTGCCGTCGATGATGGGAGGGGTTCTCTGGTCAGCAGCCCCTTCCTGGTCCTCCACTCCTCTCGGACCACCAGCGGGCTTAAACAGGGAGACATGAAAAGTGGGTGAGATACGATAGTTAGCAGATAAATCGAGCTGAAACAGGAGTAATGTGGCGGATAATTTTGACTGGACCCACATACCTAGGGCTGAGTTTCCGACAGGGCAGCAGTAGACGAAGACCCCAGGTGGAAAGCCAAACCCACTGCCCAGGTTCATACTGCGGGCCAGGGCGACGGTGTCGTTCAGCCTGTTCCTGGGTTCTTCGAACAGCACGTTGGATGTGTACATGAGCCTCATTCCATGTTTGCTTGCTTCTCTGGAGCCAGGAGTTGATGGCTGGGAGTTCAGATTGCGCACCGGACCGCACACTGAAATGGGGTGATGTTGGTTGAAGGTTTGCGAATGGAGTTTTGAGCATACTTGGCCCACATGAGGAATTTGCTCCAATCCTCCTGGTTGCGGTGACAATAGGAGTGTAAGAAACGTGCCAACTCCTGGTTCAACCTCTAACCTCTCCACCTGACCGTTGGATTCTGGGTGATAGCCGGAAGTGAGACTGACATTATTGTTGAGTAGGCAACAGAAGGCTGACCACACTCTGGATGTGAACTGGGGACCATGTTCTGAGACAATATCCTCCGGTAGGCCATAGAAGCAGAAAACATTTTGGCAGAGGGCCTCTGTGGCTTTGAGGGCTGATGGCAACTTGGGTAGTGGTATGAACCGACAGGCTTTGGAGAACCTGTCGACTACAGTCAGGATGGTGGTCTGACCGTTGGAGAAGGGAAGATCAGTGATCAAGGCTATTGCTATGTGTGACCAGGGACGTTGAGGAATGGGCAGAGGCTGCAAGAGGCCAGCAGGAGCGTGACGGGATGGCTCGGACATATTGCAGGCGGTGCAGTTGCAAATGAAGGTGATCGTGTCAGCTTGAAGACTGGGCCACAATCGGTTCGTGAAAAGCTGGACCGTGGCGTTGATGCCGGGGGTGGCCGGAACTGGGAGCAGCATGAACCTGTTGGATTAGACGGTGGCAGAGAGATTGTGGTATGCAAGCTCGGTCTGGAGGGCAGGCGGCTAGAGTGGGTTCTGTAGCTTGGGCCTCTGAAATTGCAGTCGTGATATCCCACAATACCAGAGTGACAATGAGTGGAGTAGGAAGGATGGGTTCTGAGGAGAGTGGAGCTGTGGCTGGTTCAGACAGCCGTGAGAAACTGCTGTAGCCCACTCCAGCACTCTTCCCGTGAGCAGTGAACACACAAAGGAAGTGCGAGAACAATCTATAGGGTACAGAGAGGGTTGTTGATTAAGAAACAGATTGCATTGTAATAGGAAGTCCTTACATTTGCTGGAGAACCGTCAAACTTTTCTGGAAACGCCAGCTGCGGGCTGGTGGTGGAAGCAGCGGCTACAGGGCTAGTACAAAGTGGGAGTTGAAGTGCCTGAAGGGTTTTTACCAGGTCTTCAGTAAGAGTAGTCAGTCTGGATAGCTGGTGCTGATGGTTGGCTAACACAGATGCTTGGGCTGTGAGTTCAGTGGAGAGCTGGTAAATCGGATGCTGGATCGGTGTGTGGCGAAGTCTTCTGTAACGAAGAGTCAGAGGCAGCGGGATCCATTTGCAGCTTTATTAAACACTTAGTTAAATCAAACAGATGATGGGTCATCAACAGCGGTTGGGTTAACATAGGCAAGACAGTACCGTAGTTGTTAAGCAGGCGTGGGGTCAGGGCAGGCTGATGACAGTAAACAGGGTAAATCCAAACAGTATATAAAGTCCACAAGGCCGGAGGAGAACAATCAATAATCCAGGAAACAGGCAGGGTCAAAACCAGAGAGACAGTCCAGGAAAAAATGCATGCATGGCAAGACAAGACTTCACAAATGACTGAGCGTGAGCATGGCTTAAGTAGGGTGAGTAAATGGCTGACACCTGGCGGGCAATCAGCCCAGGTACGGGATGCTGGGAAATGGAGTCCGAATAGAGAACTAATATTCTGGTGATGGTTCAGAGGCCGCATTTGTGACACCCATACCGTTCCCAAATTTTTTAACTTTAGCATATATTTCATAATTAATTGTCAAAGAAATAATTCTAATGTCATATAAATTATTTGATATTACATTATTTGATATTGATATTACAGGAACCTTTAAGTTTCAGATCTTTAAAGGTTCTGAAGTGTTTTTTTTTTTTTTTGTGAAGTTAAGTTTCTATCTGTTCATTGCATGGCTTCAGATGATTTGGAATATAGTGCAGAATTATAATGTACAACTTTTATAATACAGATAATGGTGGGTAAATGGTGACCGAATTTTCTTATTTGATATGTAAAATGTCCACTAGGGTAATAACTGCTCCTTTTCACTTGTTACAGTACAGTATCAAATCAGACAGAAACAGATTTAAATATTACAAAACAACACAGTTCAGCGGTCCAGTTTTTTGTTGACTCGCTGTGAGAGGTCATTTGTATTCGAACGGCCACCTGGCAATGTTTTTAGCTAACCTCCATGTGGTACCTAACTCTCAATCTCAGTTCGTGTGATAAAGGAGGCCGGGGTCACTCTGACATTACAGCCTCATTAACTGAATGCACACTCTCTTTATAGGTCTTTCCACCACCAAAAGCAAATCAAACGGCGCATCTGCAATGAGCTAACTGCAACACCTAGAATGAATCAGCCACGTAATTTATCCCCTGCTGAAGCAATTTAGACTTGCCAGTTATAGTTGCATTGTGCCTTTTCTCTTCCCAGTGTTATCAGCCAGCAAATTCTTTTCCGTGTTTTCTCTATGCATGCAAATGTGTTCAATCATTTTTCAATGAGATAGCAATCACAACAGTGATAGTCAGAGAATCTTAAACACCTGAAGCTAACAACTATGTAACAACATGGACTAATGATGACAAATTTTCCAAACTCATTTATCTGTGAATTTACAAGACCTGTATGCAGCTTATTCAATTTTGACCTTCACTTAAGGCATAATTTCTTGTCCACTTTATCTGGCAAATACCCACTCAATTAGACAGGGAGAGCCTTTCTAACCAATATGACAAACCACAGTTTATTATACGGTTCTGCGGTTCCACAGGTATAGGTGGCCACATTCGATTACAATACACGATACCACTATGACATGACATCACCAGTTTGTTGTACGTGTACCTTACACATTAAATACAATGTAATTTATACATTAAATAAACTGTCACAGAGTATGAAATGAACACCCGCCAAACCCACGTTAGCTCTGCACGGCGGCGCGACTTGTTCCAGGGTGAATGCCTTAATTTGTCTAGACACAATTATTATTGTATATTATATTAATCTATAATATTTTAATCTATAACACATAATTAATATACTTAATATAATATATAATTTAATTCAGTGATGCAAATCAGAATTTCATCATCTCCAGTTTTCAGAGTCATATGATCCTTCAGAATTCATTCTAATATATTGATTTTTTTGCCGCATAATATTTTTTGGAACCTGTGAAATTTTTTTCAGGATTCTTTGATGACTAGAAAGCTATAAAGAACAACACTGATAATAAATCAACATATTGGAATGATTTCTGAAGGATTATGTGACACTTATGTGACACTGATTACTGAAATAAATTACATACAAAAAAAAAAAAAAGCAATATATTTTGAACAGCAGTGTGTTTGTGTGACACACACACAAAACATAAATTTGAACTATATATCTAAATAAAAATAGACTATAGATATACAGTATATGATCCAAACTAACTCGTAACTAACTACTTGACTATTTTTTATTTTATTATTATTGTTATTTTTTTTTTATCCAATACATATTTACTCTTACTCAAGTAACTTCTCAGACTATTACTTTTACTTGAATACAGTTTTTGGGTACTCTACCCACCTCTGCTTCTAATAATAGTAATATCCTACACCCCTAATCCCACCCAATACCTAAACTTAACAACTATCTTACTTAAGCAGCTAATTAGACCTTAAAATAAAGTGTGAACATTTATTTAAGTATTTATTCACTCAAAATTTTTGAAAGAGCAGCATTTATTTAAAATATAAATATTTTGTGACAATAACATTAGTGATGTCTATTGACAAATTTAATGTTTTTTTGACCTCAAACTTTGGAACGGTTCTGTATATTGATTATATGTATATGCTATTATATACTATAAATGCATTATTATTACATTACATTACATTATTACTATAGTATAGTATAGTATAGACACTATTTATAGTTGGTCAAATATTGTTATGTATTGCTCCGAGACTCAACAGGTTGTAGATCCAAATGCAGCTTTATCGGGATGAACCAGAGACGTGATCCAAAATCCAGGGAGAATGCTCAGAAATGCAGTGTAACAAGACTTCACAAAGAATGACAAACTAAACCAGGCTTATATAAGGTGAGCAGACAGAGTAAATGAGCCACAGGTGCAAACAATGAGTATTGATGAGTCCATGCAAAGCATTATGGGAAATTGAGTCTGGGGGTAAATGGTAAGATTCTCAAATGGAGTGCCCTATAGGAAAGCTCACGGGCACTCTAGCTAGAAATCGTGACAAATATACAGTTTTAAGCTATCATTATTTAGCATATAGAGCAGTCATTGATGGAAAATATTTGACCACATAGATTTGACTATTAAGCTAGCCAAGCAGTTTGTAACTGGTCATTACAGGCAGTGCTTGCCCTTTTTTGTGCAATATGGATCAAATGTTAGTCAATGTATGCTGTCCATGGGTGTGTCATCTGAGAAAACAGCAGGGTGTGATTTCTGCTTTAGTGTGGGGGGCAAAGGCACTGGTCAGCAGATGCAGAGGATGCTCTCTTGGCACACATGTTCTCTTTCAAGAAGCTTGGTCATTCCACCCCACCACCCTTTATCCAAGTCCTTTATGATCTTGTGCCCCATCTGAGTGGGATATAAAGAGCTAGGGGAATAATTGACCATTCTGAATGAACGAATTTATGGGCTGTAAACGCTCATGGTTGAACGCATTTACAGGCAAACCCGCCTGACTATCTGTTGTGCAGAGACCAGAGAGCTCAGCTGTGGCAAAAGTTCTTGAATAATTCCAAACCATGCCATTTGTGTTTTTTATTGTGCAATCATCTAAATATCCTTCTCAGTAACTTAAGAGGCCATGAGAGAAATGAAAATATGCATTTGTGGCACAAAGTTGGCCAATTTCATTAAAAAGCTTTTTAAATAATGCTAAGAATTTTTGTCAGTTGCAATTAGAGAAATTGCATTCCAAAACCATACAGCTACAACTAATCTGGTTATATACAAATACTCTGGTATGTTAAAAAATTTAACACAATTTTATAAAATAAGTGGATTTAGTGGCAGTCTTTTAAAACTAATGACCTTCTGTCCCTTGAAAAGGGCTTTTAATCATTTACACAGTGCATTGACTCATGTCACAGCTAAAATGTTCTGCATAATAGTCTCTAAGTCTCTAATAAGCACCGTTATACATAACAAATGGGTCACATTGTCAGGATAAGGATTTTACAGAATGCTTTGCAACTAAGTAGAGAGCTCTCCTGAAATAAAACAGCCTTTCAGGGCTTTATTAAAGGTTCACACCACACAAATTGGCTTACCTATGTAATGTCAGGGAAATCTTTGCAAATTCTTTGTGACAGGTAGCAAATGATTTTTAGTGTCTGACAGTGTGTAGAATTGCATGTGGTGTAAATGCAGTCGATTCAAAAGAAAATCTTGTGTTTTTCACTAGTTCCGATTGAGGAACTTTGTGATGTTGTTTGATGCAAATAGACGGATGGAAACAAAGCTCAAGGAAACCATTACTTGAAACCACAGACTTTCAGTGTTTAATTGCAGCCATTTTCAGGGTCATTGTGACTGATCGACTCTAAGTGTTCGTTTCAACGAGTGTCAAAGGGGATATGATCACACATTCAGGGAATTAAGACATTAGATAAGTGAGGGGTCTAAATGAGGATAAATGGCCAATAAAATCTGTGTCCTTGGCCATCTGGTAAGTCATCAATTCTCCCTTAGATTGCCACTATGGTGGGTGCAGAAGCCGTGTGACACATCCAGAACTCGTCACAGGCTTTGTTGAATCATTTCTCTAAGCCTCATTTGGAACAAGCAGGGTGGAGAAACAGCATTTTGAAGTGTGGTTTTGGAGACCAAGGACACAACAGTTCTGCATGTATGATACCTTATCTTGATCAAATTCTAAGGAAAGTTTAAATTTGCTTGTAACCTTAGCAATGAAGGTAATTCCAAAAAAAAAAAAAAAAAAACAAGATGGCAGTGAAATTCAAGAGAATATGCAGAGAGGCAGGTGCTACACTCAAACACACAACATTTGACAGATTTTCTGACATTTTTCTCCTTAATTTCAGTAGTTCATCTTTTAGGAAGTTGAGTGTTTTTATTTTATGTATTTACTTACAGTTACAGTATACTTTAATAATACATGAGAAACAAGTTGTTTTTGCTGATGTGCTTTTAAAAATGTAAACACTCTCTTCACATGTAAAATAAATAGACATGAGCACTTTGGTACATTCACATACAAGTTGTGGGATTTCTGTCAGGTCCAATATAATCTGTACTTCCTTTAATAACAGCTATTGCAAACCTGCATAACATTCATGAAACAGATTCACTGATTTTGTTAGTAGACACATAACGTTTCATAAGAAACAGAGATCTAATTCATACCGGTCCTGTAGCGTGAACATTAGAGCATAGTATTTGTAATGGTTAATGGGTTTGGACCTGTCAATTTGGATTAAAGTGTCTACAAAATGCATAAATGTAAATGCTTATTCTGTTCAGTGAAATTATAAAATATATAAAAAGTCAGTCATTCAACCCTACTTCGAAAGAATATGCAGAGTAGCAGTTGCTACATACAGCCAGACAGCTTAATGTTTGGCAGATTCTGTATGTTTTCATAGTACATCAAAGTCTTCTGTCTCCAAAAATCAAGGAAATCATTCATTAAATGACAATTTTAAACCTTGTTCTAAAGGTTAATATATACACTCTCCCTGAATGAAATTGGTAATGAAGTTGGTGTCCTGTCAGAAAAAAAGAAGTTCTTCCTGAAATCAATTTATTGCTCAACCTTGAAAAAAGCCATCACAGCATCGCATCTCACTGAGACCTAAGTTTCCTTCTGGCATTTAACCAACATTATCTGAGGGTTTTAACAAATGATTCACTGTCTTAGCAATTGTGGTTGATAAGCACTAAGTGGAAAGAAGGAAAGAAAGCTCAGGAATGTTCTCTAAAATCTGGCACATTTACCAGTGTTAGGTCATGAAATATTAACACGCTCTAATGCAGCATATTTTAAAACTTGATATTGTTAGACAGAGAGCGCTACTTTTTGATAAACTACAGTGAACTGAAATGTTATGACAAACTTCAAATGTGGGTCAAAAAGGTTCAGGTGAAATGTAAGTTTCTTCATAATGAAATACATTTTTATTATTTTAATAATTTATTCTAATGCTAACATTGAGCTGTACATATATACAGTGTGTGCAGAATTATTAGGCAAGTTGATATTCTGGTCATATTTTTTTCCAAGCACATTTTACAAACAACATCAATCTTAATAACTACTATTGATTTTGTATTTAATAATTTATAAGTGATATATAATTGTCCATTAAGGCTGGACGTGAAAAACTTCTTATATTCAGGTGTGCAGTATTATTAGGCATGTTTTCTTTTACAGATAAAATGAGCCAAAAAAGACATTTAACTTTGACTAAAAGTCAAAAATTATTAAATGTCCATGAGAAGAATTCAATACTAATGCAATAATAGAAATTGCAAAGTTAAGGCATGACCATTGGAAAGTGAAATGCTCATTGGGTTGGCAAAAAAAAAAGGTGGAGAAGAAAATACACAAATGTGTGAGACCACACACACCACACATAAACACACACACGTACACATAAACACACACACACACACACACACACACACACACACACACACACACGCACACACACACACACACACACACACACACACAACAGAGAAGAAAAGTCAAACTTAATAAAATTTCACACAGAACTCCAAAATGGCCTGGACAAAATTGAATATTGAGGTGATTTGCATCCTCTAGAGGCAATTTGTCGCCGGGGAACACAGGTTCGAAGGCTATACCGTGGAAAATATACATATGGGATCCATTTTAGGTCTTTCATATGGGCCCTTAGCCCTGACCCGGTTCTCAAGGATTCATCGAGTGAGGGCCTGGCGCCGAACGCTCCGCCACGTTGGCACCGATGGGACAGAGGAGCTCAACAGGGTCTACTGTTTGGACACTCTGGAGCGTTTTTTTACAAGCCGGCCTGAGCCAGGTCCACTCAGTGCTTCTACCCATTTGATACTGGCTCTACACGAAAGCTATAGAATCTAGCGAACGTGTTAGGGGTTGCCCAACCACAGCTCTACAAATATCTTCCACCTGAGCTCGTACCATAACAGGGTGCACTCGTACCAGGGCACACCTTGTGCCTGATAAGCCAGGGTGATTGGCATCCACTATCCAGTGGACCATCCTCTGCTTGGAGACAGCATTCCCCTTCTGCCGGCCTCTGTGACAGACAAAGAACTTGTCTGAGGTCCTGAAGCTTTGTGTCCGGTCATCTTAAGGCTTGGACAGGACAAATCAAAGCTAGGGCTGGGTCTGCCTCCTCCGGGGGCAGCGCTTGCAGGCTCACCACCTGGTCCCTGAAGGGAGTAGTGGGAACCTTGGGCACATAGCCAGGCCGGCGCCTCAGGATTAGCTGGGAATCTGTTGGCCCGAACTCTAGGCATGATTCGTCGACCGAAAATGCTTGCAGGTCCCCTACCCTCTCGATGGAGGCCAATGCTAGCAGGAGCAGGGCTTTCATTGAAAGGAACTTCAGCTCGACTGCCTGCAAAACCTTCTCACCCCCCTGAGGGATCTGATGACCAGATCATGCTTCCCCACCGACTTCCCACCTATGGGGTCATGGTGTGCAGCGATAGCAGCCACGTAGACTTTGAGGGTGGAGGGAGACAGCCTTCGCTCCAACCCTTGCTGCAAGAAGGATAGCAGGACTCTGATCGGGCACCTCCGGGGGTCCTCTTTGTGAGAGGAACACCAATCGACGAACAGGTTCCACTTCAAGGCGTAAGCATGTCACGTGGATTCAGCTCTCGCCAAAGTGATGGTGTCTACCACCCCTTGGGGTCCAGGGACCAGACGTGCAATTTCCAGAGGTCTGGTCGCAGGTACCATAGGGTGCCCTGTCTCTGAGTCAGTAGATCTTTCCTCAGAGGAATACACCAGGGAGGGCTGTCATGAGGAGCATAAGTTCTGGGAACCAGGTCCTGTTGGGCCAGTATGGTGCTACTAGCAGAACCTACTCCTTGTCCTCCCTGATCTTGCACAGTGTCTGTGCGATAAGGCTCACTGGGGTGGAACGCATATTTGCGTAGGCCCCGCAGCCAGCTGAGTGCCAGTGCATCCAAGCCGAGAGTTCCTTCAGTGAAGTGCTCGGTTCAGGATGCGCAGATCCAAGATCGGCCGTAACCCACCTTCTTTCTTGGGTACTATGAAGTAGGGGCTGTAGAACCTCAACTTCATATCGGCTGGAGGGACCGGCTCTATCGCATCCTTCGCCAGCAAGGTAGTGATCTCTGCCCGCAGAACAGGAGCATCTGCAGCCCTCACTGAGGTGAAGTGGATGCTGCTGAACTTAGGAGGGCGCTGGGCGAACTGAATCGCATAGCCGAGTCTGATGGTCTGAAGGAGCCAGCACGACGAACTGGGAAGACCTGACCAGGCTTCCAGGTAACATACGAGTGGCACCAACAGAACCACCGATATACTCACGGTGGTGCAGCGAGATGGAACACAGGGACCTCGCTCGGGCGTCTCGGTGCCGGTCCGAAGCAGGGTCTGAGTGTCTGTGTGCTGTGTGCGAGAGACTCTTACCTGCGTTCTGGCAGACAGGATGGGAGTAGCACATTTTGCATCACTCTCTGACCATCCACTGCTGCTCACTGGCGAGAGGGGAGGGTGAGTGAAGTCCGGAGATGGTCCGTCCAACACTTCCTGACCCAGAGATGGAGGAAGCTGCTCTATTGTCAAGATTTTTGTAATTTTTATATATATATATATATATATATATATATATCCGTCGGTCTCCGACGTGACTCGGAGAGACCGACTGATAAGGGAACTTAATGTTTCTGTGTCCACTGAGCGCAATATCATCAAGAGGTTTGCAGCCCATGGCACTGTAGCTAACCTCCCTGGACGTGGACGGAAGAGCAAAATTAATGAAAAATTACGCCGAAGGATTGTTTGCATGGCGGATGAAGAATCCAGATTAACTTCAAACTAATTCAAGATGATCTGCAGACACAGGGTACAACAGTGTGAGCTCACACTATCAAAATTAAAGCTTTTTGGTAAAGGACATAATGGCACTGTTTACAGAAAAATAAATGAGACCTTCAAAAAACAGAACAAAGTCCCTACAGTCAAACATGGTGGAGGTTAAAAGATGTTTTGGGGTTGCTTTGCTGCTTCTGGCACTAGATGCCATGACTGTTTGAATGGTATCATGAAATCTGATGATTACCAAAGAATTTTGGGGCGCAACATAGTGGCCAGTGTCAGAAAGCTGCATCTCCACCAGAGGTCATGGGTCTTCCAGCAGGACAATGACCCCAAACACACTTCAAAAAGCACTCAGAAATGGTTACAAACAAAGCACTGGAGAGTTCTGAAATGGCTAGCAATGAGTGCAGATTTGAATCCCATAGAACACGTGTGGAGAGATCTCCAAACAGCAGTTGAGAGAAGACATCCTTCAAATCTGAATGACCTGGAGCAATTTGCAAGAAAATTCCAATAGAGAGGTGTACGTAACTCATTTATGGTTACAGGAAGCAATCGATTTCCTATTCCTATTTGTTGGAATTTGTCTATGTTTTGCTTTAATTTTAATTGTATTATGTACATATGACCCATGCTGGCAAAATGAGTCAGAATGTGCATGGTCTAATTTTGAGCTATAGGCAAAATAAGTGAAAAATATCAATTTTGGTCAAATTTGAGGTTTTTAGTTGTAAAAATTTTTGAACATTTGTCAGCATGGGACATATATGTAAAATGCTTGTGCTTACAAAAATGCCAAATATAATGGAAACTTCCAAATGTAACATTAGCATTTTAATTATATATTTTGCTCATTTTTTACACTTATTTGAAAGTGTTGACCAGGAATCTTAAAAACTGGCCTGGATATTTTTGTGATATATTTTAATCCATCATGATACAAATTGACATGACATATTGACAATATGCTCTTTAAAAAACAAACAAACAAAAAAATAAAAGATGGTGATTTGGAACATTATTTATTGTCACAAACAAATTCCAAAAAAGCATAGTGTTTTTAGGGGGGCGCCAATCTAAAATCTCGCTTAGGGTGCCAACAAAGTCTGGGCCAGCCTTCCATTTAGCGGGATCTACTTACTTTTTACAGTTGTCTTAGCACATTAAACTGGCATAGCATAAGGTATTTTAGCACACTGAAAATACATACGTCCCAAATGAAACATAATAAAGAACTCCATTAAGTCTGAGCTAAGAAAGAGCAACCTTTGGGCAAAATTTTCCTCTGAGATCTGCCTTTCTTAACAATAGAAGCACCAAGTACTGTACCAAGGAAACACACTAACACACCGGGCAAAAGAACAGAAAACGTGCGTATTTGTAAGCCGCCTGGGGCTTCAACCAGCAATCCTCTGATAAACAACCTGGTCCCACCGGTGCTTTTAACACTCCGGTGAATACGAGACGAATGAGTGGTTGGAACACAGTTGGAATGGTTTGAAAGCCATTCTAGCAGAATAAACGAATACAAGAGTACATGAAATACCACAGGAAAAGTGTTGGAAGTAACTGTGAACACAATAATCATGTTAAAGTTTCTGAAGAATGGCTTCTGACATTCACTTTCATGTGAATACCGGTGTTAAAATTATTAGCATTACAGAGCTACATGATAAGCTTATGAGATAAGCCATGTAAATGTTCTTTGACAAGTCATTATTAAAATAAAACTTTGTGACTTTATCTGCTTTTACCCGGCATCGCACTCTTACAAATGCTAAACTCCAACTCCAAGACTTTTAAAAACTAGCTGAGTTTACATTTATTATATTTGCCAGCCTCTTATAGATAAGGTTTCTTCAGCTATGAGCACTTTCATTTCCCATGGGATTTTTTTATATTTTTTTTTTTATACATGTTTCCATTAGTGGTTATGCTGCGTGAAGATGATTGGGGGAAAAAGCTACATTTCATATATGAGCATTATTTAATATTATGTGCATCATTTCCTATCAAGCTGTAATTTTAATTACATAAAAAGCTCAAGTGTGTAAACTAATTTAGTAATTATACTGCATTACTAAAGTATTATAAAGGGTAATGTTTAATTTGATTCATTGACACTGGATACTATTTCTAAATTAATGTACATTTCCAGGGCATAAAGACTACTTTTTGCAATTTAATATAGACCTTCAAAGTGTAAAGCACATTTTTTACAGGCTTGATAGATGTGATGGCTTTTTGTCCATTATACTGGGCTAAGAAGCCAATCAAATTACACTCTTGGCTGAAATTATAACCATTGACATCTATTTCACTACAAACTGTAGTTTGCCAGAGCTATGATCATGTGTCTTTTTGAAGACACATTTCATCAGTCACCTCAACACTGTCTTTAACCTTAAGCAATACAATTTAATTATAACCATCACTGAAGATGGGCAAAACCTGACTTCAGCATGAACAGCTGAAGCTGCATTTGAAAACTATTTTAGGATATTGTCATGCTAAAACATTAAGCAAATTATGATTGTGTGTGTGTGTGTGTGTGTGTGTCTGTGTATATACAGGTGCTGGTCATATAATTAGAATATCATCAAAAAGTTTATTTATTTCACTAATTCCATTCAAAAAGTGAAACTTGTATATTATATTTATTCATTCATTCATTACACACAGACTGATATATTTCAAAAGTTTATTTCTTTTAACTTTGATGATTATAACTGACAACTAATGAAAATCTCAAATTCAGTATCTCAGAAAATTTGAATATTACTTAAGCCCAATACAAAGAAAGGATTTTTAGAAATATTGGCCAACTGAAAAGTATGAACATGAAAAGTATGAGCATGTACAGCACTCAATACTTAGTTGGGGCTCCTTTTGCCTGAATTACTGCAGCAATGCGGTGTGGCATGGTGTTGATCAGTCTGTGGCACTGCTCAGGTGTAATGAGAGCTCTTCTGTATTGTTGGGTCTGGCATATCGCATCTTCCTCTTCACAATACCCCATAGATTTTCTATGATGTTAAGGTCAGGCGAGTTTGCTGGCCAATTAAGAACAGGGATACCATGGTCCTTAAACCGGGTACTGGTAGCTTTGGCACTGTGTGCAGGTGCCAAGTCCTGTTGGAAAATGAAATCTGCATCTCCATAAAGTTGGTCAGCAGCAGGAAGCATGAAGTGCTCTAAAACTTCTTGGTATACGGCTGCGTTGACCTTGGACCTCAGAAAACACAGTGGACCAACACCAGCAGATGACATGGCACCCCAAACCATCACTGACTGTGGAAACTTTATACTGGACCTCAAGCAACGTGGATTCTGTGTCTCTCCTCTCTTCCTCCAGACTCTGGGACCCTGATTTCCAAAGGAAATGCAAAATTTACTTTCATCAGAGAACATAACATTGGACCACTCAGCAACCGGACTCCTTTTTGTCTTTAGCCCAGGCGAGACGCTTCTGACGCTGTCTGTTGTTCAAGACTGGCTTGACACAAGGAATGCGACAGCTGAAACCCATGTCTTGCATACCTCTGTGCGTAGTGGTTCTTGAAGCACTGACTCCAGCTGCAGTCCACTCTTTGTGAATCTCCCCCACATTTTTGAATGGGTTTTGTTTCACAATCCTCTCCAGGGTGCGGTTATCCCTATTGCTTGTACACTTTTTTCTACCACATCTTTTCCTTCCCTTCACCTCTCTATTAACGTGCTTGGACACAGAGCTCTGTGAACAGCCAGCCTCTTTTGCAATGGCTTTTTGTGTCTTGCCCTTCTTGTGCAAGGTGTCAATGGTCATCTTTTGGACAACTGTCAAGTCAGCAGTCTTCCACATGATTGTGTAGCCTATAGAACTAGACTGAGAGACCATTTAAAGGCCTTTGCAGGTGTTTTGAGTTAATTAGCTGATTAGAGTGTGGCACCAGGTGCCTTCAATATTGAACCTTTTCACAATATTCTAATTTTCTGAGATACTGAATTTGGAGTTTTCATTAGTTGTCAGATATAATCATCAAAATTAAAATAAATAAACATTTGAAATACATCAGTCTGTGTGTAATGAATGAATATAATATACAAGTTCCACTTTTTGAATGAAATTAGTGAAATAAATCAACGTTTTGATGATATTCTAATTATATGACCAGCACCTGTATATAGCTAAAAAAAAAAAAAAATAGAATAGCGTGATAGTATATATTGTATTTTTTTTTTTTTTTTTTTTTTATTGTAACTTATTTTAAAAATGACATTTTCATATATTCTAGATTCATTACATGTAAAGTAATTTTTATTTTTTTATTTTTTTGATGATTAGAGTGTATAGCTCATGAAACTCAAAAATCCAGTAAATCAAAAAAATCTAATATTTACATTTGAGTTTTATTAAATGACCATCCCTACAGTATAAAATCCGGGTATCTCTTGTTCTTCTTTGAAACCACAATAATGGGGAAGACTGACTTGGCAGTGGTTCAGGAGGCAATCACTGACACCTTCCACAAAGAGAGTAAGTCGTATAAGATAATTTCTGAATGGGGTGGCTGTCTACAGAGTGATGTATCAAAAGCACGTTAAATGCAATGAAGCCGGAGTCAGCGCATCAAGAGTCACCACGCTCAGACGTCTTTAGGAAAAGGACTATCAAGCCACTTCTGAAACAGAAACAACGTCAGAAGCATCTTTAGAATATTTCCCAAGTGATGTTTAACAGAGTAAAGAATTTTCACATTATATCCTATTATTTTTTTCTTCTAGAGAAAGTCTGATTTCTTATAGTTGCTTGAATAAAATAATTAAAAAATAAATAAATAAAAAACTGCTAAGGTCAATATTATTAGCCCCCTTAAGAAATTAAGTTTTGATTAGTTTGATTAGCTATAGAACAAACCACTGTTGTCCAATGACTTGCCAAATTAACCTAATTTGCCTGATTAACCTAATTTACCTAGTTAAACCTTTGAATTGCTCTTTAAGCTGAGGATTAGTATCTTGCGAAACAACTAGTAAAATAATATGCACTGTCATCATGGCAAAGACAAAAGAAATTAGTTTGGACTTGAGAGAAAGAATTGTTAATGCTCATAAAGATGGAGAAGGATACACACGTTTATCAAAGTGTTTCCAAGTGTCAAGAACTGCAGTGAGATGCATTATCAAGAAGTTTGAAGAGACCAACACAGTGGAGAACAAGACGGGCAGAGGCAGGAAGCAAAATATTTAAAAAAAACTTTGGAAAGAAAACTAGTGAGAGAGGTTTCTAAAGACCCAAGAACAACTGCCAAGACACTAGTGAATGACCTAGCCAAGTCTGGAATTGATGTCTCAACGAAGACAGTCACTAGAGCCCTGCACAGGAATGAACTGCGAGGTTGCCGACCAAGAAAGACTCCACTTCTGAAGAAGAGACAACCCCAAGCTAGAATGAAGTTCGCTAAGGACAACCTGGGGGAATGTGATGCATACTGGAAATGTGTCCTTTGGTCAGATGAGACAAAACTAGAGCTTTTTGGCCATAGAGATGTTGCGTATGTTTAGAGAAAGAAGGGTGAGGCATTCAACCCGAACACCGTTCCCACACTGAAACATGGTGGTGGGATTATAACGCTGTGGGGATGTTTCAGTGCGTTTGGAGCTGGGAATCTCGTCAGGGTTGAAGGAAACATGAAAAAGGAAGACTATAAGAAGATTTTAAAAGACAACCTCAGACAGTCTGCAAGAAAACTTGGTTTGGGTCGACATTTTGTCTTCCAGCATGATAACGACCCAAAGCATACCTCACTTCTGGTAAAGAATTGCCTCCAAATGATCAAAGTAAGTGTACTTGACTGGCCTGCACAAAGCCCAGACTTGAATCCAATAGAAAATCTGTGGGGCACACTAAAGTCCAGAGTTTGTGCCAGAAGACCAACAAATCTGGAGGAGCTTGAGAGATTTGCTAAGGAAGAATGGGCAGTCATTCTTCAGGAGACATGCTTGAAACTTGTTGAGAACTACAGCAAATGACTAAAGGCTGTTACCAAGCAAAAGGGATACACTATTGACTATTAACATCAGAGGGCTAATAATTTTGACCAGTAGACGTTTTAAAATTCTTGGTTATACATTTATTTCTATTTGTATTACAAACCCTAAAAGCTTCCTGAATAAAGTATGTTTAAAAATGCTGTGTTAATAAAATTGTCGTTCTGTTAAACAACACTTGGGAGTTATTTGAAAAATAATGAATTATTTTATAAGGGGCTATATATGATTCTCATAAGTTTCTTTACAACGTTTGTGCATCAGATAAGGTCAAAAGGCGTTTATGCAGTTTCCAGGTAAAAATCACTTAATTTTAAGTACACTATCAACAAGCAAATAGTGCTATACTATTTTTTTGTATTCTTATATTAACATAATATTTACTAAAATCATTTAAAATCAAAGTCTCGTTGTATAGCATTAGTAGTGGACACCTTCTTTTGGATTTGTACTCAATAAACCCCCAATAAAACCACAAGTGCACCTTAGTTTAACCACAGTCACTCACAGATCATCATTTCAAGTTAATTTCAAGTGACTGCAACTGAAAGTGGTGAGCCATTTACTTTGACATTAGTAATATTCCACCAGTTTGACCTATTCACACTGATTTTGTGACCTATTGCAAGCAAGAGAGTCAGTAATCAGCCTTGACAGAGTAATCAGCCAATCACAGTGATGTAGAGAACATGATTGGCGGGTATTATCACATTGACAGGGTAATGAACTAATCATAGTGTGATAGAGACACTGCCTTTTCTAAAGAACAAAATGAGGTCAAGGGAAGCCACAAATTGATGCCTTCCCCAAAACTTTATCTGCTGGTGTTTCTACAGTGTTAATTTAAAACAGTAGTGTGTTAAACATAGTTTCACAATTTTTTTCACCTTCTCAGAGAAAATGTACCTGTCATACTTGACTACTTAAGTATATTTGTGCAAAATAATATTTCTGTCATGACAACTCTCGGAGGGTTTGGCATGGTAATGTACATGACAGTGTTAATGTATTTGGTCTTGGAGGAATAGATCTGCTACACTGCTGCTGTTGCTGCTGCGGCAAAGCAAGTACCGAGACTTACTACTGCCAATACATCCGCAACATGCTGCTGTAAGCATGTAAGAAATACTGCTACTGCACATATAACATATATGAATAACCCCCATAGCATACATGAATCACCTCGTAGCAGATCTATACAGGTGGAGCTGGGGAAGGTGGAGGGTTTCTGAAGCATGCTGCAAACTGCTACATTTAGCACTAGTCATGTATTTGAATGTTGAGCAGTGAGCAGTGAGCTCATTGGCTACTGATACAGGAGAGAACCGGCTGTGCTACATGATTATGATGTCATGTTGTCAGATTGAGTTAGACCCATCTGACTGCATTCTAGAGTTTTGTGACACATTCAAAGTGAAATGTTTTATCCAAAACAAATGAATGTAAATCTAGCAACATTTTATTTATTTATTTTTTTATTTTTATTTTTTTTGTATATGCAGTATAGTGAAAAATGTCAAACTTTTTTTTTTTTTTTTTTTCTGAGGCAACCGTGCTGCTTCTACAGGTCTTTGTGCTCTTTTATCATGATTTATTTATATATAAGACTCATACCATCCAATGCTGTACCGGGTGAGCTAACAAGCAAGTTTACATCATAAAAACCATCATAAAAGTCATACAAATAAAGCTGGTTATGTAATGCAAATGTCAAATTGTATTAATTTACAATCATACGCTATGATAAAAGTGTTAGATTAAAATTAGATAAAAGTGAGATTATTAACCTGTAATCGTAATTTGTGTGAAAAAGTAGCACAAATTGTTGGTAAGTTACTGCCACCAGTGGTCACTTCAGCTGAAAACTGCAGTAAATTGTATCTATGTGATTTGTGTGTACGTTACTGCTTAAACCAGCCTAATTCATTTTGCTGGTCTTAACTGGTTTAAGAAGGTCTATTAGCCTGACCAAGCTGGTGTTTGGCTCATCATCTTAAAATCAGCCAACAGGCCAGACTAACCAGGTTTGGAGAACAATATGCCAGCAGGGGAATTAAGTGTGTAAAGGAGGTGTAAGGGAGTAGTTTAATGTACATGACCAGAAATGTCTATAAAATTGCCCCAAACCATCTAATAAATGCTGTTCTGTTAAATTATGAACAATGTGGTATCTTTGCTTATGCAAATGTTAGTAAAAATCATTGTTCTCTTTCAGATTGCTCTTCAAAGGGAAAGTCATGTGACCGCAGGCCTGCTGGATATTATCCTGAGTTCGCCTGGAGTTTAACATCAGCAGAGGACTCCTGGGCGAAAGACCAGACGATGGCAAAGACAAAAGCAAGTTTCCAGGGGTGGGAGGAAGGTAAAGAGCTTCTGTTTTACAGTGTAAAAAATGTTTTCTCAATTCAACAATGTGCTTCACATGGTAACATCTAAATGAAGTGGTTTTATTCAAGTCAAGAACATTACAGATGAATTAGCCTGACTGTTTTTGGTTACAGCTTGTTAGAAGTAGCTAGTTAGAGTGCTACCAACTTTATCCAAAGCTGTTTTGAGGTATTTTTAATTCCTAAACACATCTGATAAATAAATAAATTATGAGAAGGTTCATTGAGGCTTTCATTAAACTTCTTATCTCCACCAAAATAAAATTAAACAGGTTTCCCATCACAACGTTTGCTGCCCTCTACTTCACAAGATTTAAATTTAACTGGGCATAGAGGTATGATGTGGATGTAGTTGTGTAAAATATGAAGAACTGTAACATGTGAATTATCATTTCATCTTTTCTTAGGGAGAAATAGCTAGAGTGAGTTGAAATGAGGTAGGATGGAAATGATATGTCAGAGACACTACGAAAGAGAAATTGAAGGGGGGGAGAAGTGGGGGCAAGAGTTTAGAACGCCTCATTTGACAGTCAGGTTGCGGAGAAGGTTGGGAAATTACGAACTCTTCAGGCGCACCTCATGCACTTGAAAGACAAATGCAGCAGTTCCACATGCTGTTCAATCACTCACTGCATGGCTCCATGTGTTCTCTTGTTCTTTTCACACATAAAGCAGCACAGCAGGAATCTGAGATATTATAAAATGATCATAATCATGCTTTGCAAAACGAAAACAAAACCTGCAATATAGATTGACTAAAGGGAAACATCTCTTTGTAAACAAAACACATGGACATTATTCTACAATTTACAGGCTTCAAAAAGAAAGGAACAAACCAAATGGCCAGAAAAATACTTGTGAGATGAGCCAGAACTGAGTATGTAGCAATATATAGATATACTAGATATATATGTCTATATATATAGATAGACATATTCATAACCTTTGTTCTGCAGGGTGGTGAATAGACCTGATTATTTGTTTACAGTTGTTTCTTCAACTACAAGTTTTTAGGGCCTGACCACTGATGGTGTGATGACCCTATTGGAATTGCTCATTTTCTTTTTCTTCTTCTCAAAAATGAATCGCATTTTTGAGGGCCTAAACATGCTGATATGGGTTTCAGAAGTTGGAGTGGCAAAATGACTCGAACATTTCAAAGAAGTGCCCCCTTGAGCTATGTTTCACAGACATGTATGAAATTTGTTAGACACATGTAATACACCAATAATCTACAAAAAAGTCAGAAGGTTCGAAACCCAACAGGAAGTCTGTTATTTAGAATTTTCTTTACCATTTTCAGCCATGGTATTTAAACAAAATCCTCCTACAGTTTCAAACAGATCAATACCAAATTTGGTCAGTGTAATCTAAAGCCCTTTGTGGCGTTAAATTATGAATATCATGAGTTTTCATTGAAGGGCGTGTTTGTGGCGTCCTGACAAACTTCGATGTTTCGCCATGAAACAGGAAGTTCTTATTCAGACATACCCCTGTTGAGAAAAACAGCTATGCTGGTTAGGTAGATTTTGAAGCATGGATGCTGGTTTGAGCTGGTTTATGCTGGTCATGTGCTGGTTTATGGACATTGTTGACAGCTAGTGTGTTTTAGGGGAGTTCATCTTCTAAATGTCTGAAAAAATAAAAAATAGATTTTTCATCATGAGTAATAACTTTACCTGACCAGAGGTTGTTTATTTATGCTACTATGTTCTTCGAAAAAAAAGACGAAGGACTATAAAGATATTTTGAGATACACCACCTTGCAATACCAGCTGGAAAAGCTTTGATGCACTTGGTTGGAAAGGAAATGAAAACATGCAGGCCAAATCATTCCTGCCCTCTTTCACCGCTTACCAAGCAATGGACTTCCAGTGAATGATTGTGCTCACCTCCTCTCCATATGTCCTCAGGCATATGGGTTTATATGTGAGGGGAAATAGAGGATGAAAAGTTTGATGAATGCAGAGCATGAAATGCCAGGGCTATTTACCTTTCTATTGGCTGGTGCACTTACATTCTTTGGAGACTTGTAGTGCATGGCTGTCACCAGGGAAGGCTGAGCTCCGTGGAAAGGGGGTTAGTTTTGGTGAGGTTACTGTAATGAGGCGAACTCAGGTAAGGTCACTGTAGCAAGGAGGAGCTCAGGTGGTTTGAAGGTTGAGAGCACTGCATTTATTTGTTTGGTTTTGTTATGGCTTTATATAGTATTTGATAGGGTTTCATATATACAGTGTGATATACACAATTTTTGCTAAATCAATTTTAGGAGATGGTTTTATCTCTTTTTTCTTTACTTCTGGACTGGATGTTCCCTTTTTCTGTATTGGATGTTACAAAAGGAGGAAATCTTGTCATAAATCATGCAATTTAAATTTCTGTGCTTTTAGAGTAGAGCCTGAAATGGAAATATATTTACTCTTTTACTGTATTGTTAGTAATATATTCTTTCTTTCTTTTGTGGCCCCAAAATATGTCAAATATATAGAAGATTTTCATTTATTTATTTGTTTATTTATTTTATCAATTTCAAGATCACCAATGACATTTCAGTGTGGCTAATCTGTCACTCAAGTTGATTAGGGCCAAAAAATGGATTTACATGTGAGGGGTTATTGTTTGTCTCCTAATTGCAAACCATAGAAGTGTGCAGACGGACCTTAAAAAGTCAGTTTGTATAACCTTTTGTAAGGGTGTTCAGACCCTACCACTTTTTTTTTTTTTTTTTAAACCCAAAATAAAAAAGTAAGGAACACTATCTATTTGCCTGCTTTCTCTTCCATCATTGTTAACTAGCAACAGGGGGAAACAGCTGCTGCTTTGATAATGAAAATGTACTGTGGTTCTGATCCAAAATAAAAAAAACAGAATATGAACAGAAACCAGCGGGGAAGGGTGATCAATCTCTGGTTCTTCTGATCCATCTTAAACCTTGAAGTTTGACTAAACAAACTGTGCAAGGTTCGCTTTTCTGTACCTCATTTGACCTTCTAATACAAAATCTAATCATTTGGTGTACTATATAATAAAGCTCAATGTACCATTAAGAGTTAGCTTGATAGCTTAGCATTAAATGTACCTCAGCACCAGTGGTGTGTGGCGGTGTTCTGAAATGTTTTATATATTTTTACATTAACAGTGTAATCATGGCTTGATATTAATGTTTTTTGCTCACCAGCCACTGTGGCAAGTGATTTTCCAAAATTATTAGCCACTCAGAATTTTCACTGCCCACAATTTGTAGAAATAATTTTACTTTTACATTTAATAAGACGGTAACACTACTTGAAGGGGTGTGCATAAGATTGACATGACATCTTCATAATCATGACATGACACATGTCATGAATATGAAGGAGGTCTTATGCATGTTTATGACAGCTGTTAAGTGTCAGTTTCGCTCAGTTATGTTACTTTTAATGCAAAGATGACATTGTTTGAGATGCCTTGTTATGACAACTTGACATAAACCAATACACCATAACCTGTCAGTGTATTTGTCATGACAACTTGACATTACCAAGGCAACGTTGCACTATATGACAGCTATATATGTTATATAAATATGTAGTGTACTATATGACAGCTTTTGTACAGAAAACTATAAAAGTGAACCAATATTTAGTATTTAGGAAATAAAATTATGAAAAGAAAAAAAAAAAAGAAAAAAGAAATAAAAATGCATTTGCAGCTGTTGGGCAATTATTTGTTATCAAGCCAGAAAAGAAGAATCAGTCTATTAAAGGAACACTCCACTTTTTTTGAAAATAGGCTCATTTTTCAACTCGTAGAGTTTTTTAACGTAGAGTTAAACAGATGAGTTTTACCAATTTCGAATCCATTCAGCCATATCTCTGGGTCTGGTGGTAGCACTTTTTAAAATTCTCTTTTACTTGCCCCTTCAAAAAATCCACTTGTCCCAGGCAAGCATTAATGTTGAGCCCTGTTATAAAATTCAGCTGGCTAGTGGGAGTGACCATGTTACCCGCCACAGCTAAAATTCACCTTCATTTGGCGGGTTGGTGGGTGTTAATGTCAAGCCCTGAATGTAATCAGTACTTTATTTATTGAAGCCAAGTGTAAATCTTAAGTTAGTGTTTTTAAGCGTTTTACATTTATTCCAAAATAATACCTCAAGGCAGTAACAATATATTTTATTTTTATTTTATTTAACTTATGTTCAGCATTTTTTTAAAGTGGTTTTGAATTACCAAAACAAAACAAAACAAAACAAAAAAATGACTATTTAATGTTATATTTTGTAATATTGGCATAGTTTTATTTTTATACTACACATTTTTTTTTTTTTTTTTCATCCAATATTTTGAGAATGAATTGCCCCTGCTTAGTACTACCTGCTGCAAAAGTTAACCAGTAAGACAATTTTGATTATCTATAGCAGTGGTTCTCAAACATGTTTCTGGAGCCCCCCCCAGGTGTGTTTGATTAAGGACACATGGCAAACATGTAGTGTTGGGGGTCCCCCAGGAGTGAGGTTGGGAACCACTAATCTATAGGAAAATGTTAAGATATGTGATATATTTTTAAACGGGCATTATAAATGGCTATATCTTAGGGGCCTGAGGGATAGGATTCTGTGGGTGTATACACAATACTAGCACAAAATCTTGTGGGGTTGATGTTTATCCCATTAGCATGCTTAACATCATTAATGATAGCAATATAGGGCTCGTTATTTCATTATTTGAATAGCAAACTGGAGCGGTCAAAGCCCAAGATGATCACAGGACATTAATTCCACAGCAGCATCAG
This sequence comes from Cirrhinus molitorella, assembly GCA_033026305.1. Lineage (NCBI taxonomy): Eukaryota > Metazoa > Chordata > Actinopteri > Cypriniformes > Cyprinidae > Cirrhinus > Cirrhinus molitorella. Next base: position 13,225,928 of record CM065135.1, read on the forward strand.
GAGTCTATGGACTCAGGGGAGTTTTCGTGCAGCATGCCCAGAGAACAGGTGGTGGAGAGCGGAACTGGTACAGATCACTGCTGAGATGGAAAAATTTGCATAGATCCTCAACAGAGGAAAACAAACCATTACCTCAAAGCTTGGTTAAATTCCAGACTGTGGACAAATTATTAAAGACAAAGTGTGGCAGTTCTGTGCCTGTATAGTCACTAAATGTTTATATATATATATATATATATATATATATATATATTTATATATATATATATTATAAGTATTGCAAATAATTAAATTCCCCTGCATTAATTCTTGCATAATGGTCTGTTGTATTTTAGCAAATAAGTATAATAAATTCAGGATCAAACCTTGTGCTGACAAAGAATGTTCATAGCAAGTATTGTGAAACCACTGAACCCAAACTAAACTTGATTGGATTTGTTCGGTTCTGTCAACTCAGAACCAATTCTGCTTCTTGACTTTGTTAAACTTAAGCTTCAAAAGACAGGCCTCTGTTTAGGATGTTAAAAGAAACAGTATGCCATCAACCTACAAACGTCTTACTTTTTCTACATTAAGCTGGGCTAGGAAAAAAAAAAAAAGTTCTTTAACATTAACAAAATTACACATAAGCTTTATAAAGTTCTTAAAAAGTAAGAGGGACTAATGCCTGAGACATTCTCTGCTAAAATATTTAGGAAAATATGGCTTTTTGCTTCTTAGCATGTGTCTTCTGATCTAAAAGTATTGTTGCACTTGCATATTGCTAGCCTATAAATGCTCACATAGAGATTACAGAAAATATGATTGAGCATTGATTTTTCAATCAAGCATGCAGAGTTCAGACAACATCAGTTGGAAAAAAGGGGAAAAAAAAGGAGTTGAATCCTCTACTGCCACTGTGGTTCAATTGATTTGTTTGCACAGGCTGAAGTGCTTTGAAGCAGACTGCCACTCTTTGTGATTCCAGAAATGCCCAGCAACACTGGGTTGAAGTGTGTTGGTCTCAGAGTATGCACCTTGTTTTTTAATGGTGTCCATGAAGAGCCAACTTAGCCATGGGATTGAGGTCTTAGACCAATTTGCATGGGTAGAACTAATGGTTGTTTACCTGCTTTAAGGATCTTACGTGTCGGGCAGAAAACAAACAGGGAGCAAAGGGTGATAATACACAACCGTGAGAAAATACACACCTGGGTGGAAACATCTAATTTTGTTTTGACAAGAGAAACCAACACCATATGCTCTTCAGGTACAGCATGACATTGCCATGGGTGCCACAAAGATGAAAGACGCCCGGCCTCTGGACCTACTGTCTCCCATGGACAGCCCGACCTTCACTGCACCCAGCACAACATGAACATCATGGCCTTTCTGTTTCATGCGCCCTGGATTTTCTGCTTAATTAACCTCAGATTGTGAAGCTCAGTTTGAGTGGAGAGAATTGTAGGTTTACATCTACGCTAGTTAGATTGAGGAAAGCAGCAGAACAAACAGAGTATATGCGGTCACCTGTCACTGTTTTCTGTGGGACTGAGACTGTGATTTGGGAAAATTTTGCGATATATAAAATACTGCGATTATTGGGGTCAATATTGCGATATGTGATTATAATAAATGGTATTGGGGGCACAAAATGGCGGTTCATGAATTATGAGCTTCTAGAACATTTGACCTCTTAACTGAAGTTCTTTTCACAAATTGAACATAAATTAAAACAGAATAAATAACCAAAATAAATAAATAATAAATAAATAAATAAAATAAAATAAAATAAACAACACAGTTCTTTCTTAGTCCTATTAAGTGCAAACAATAAATGCAGCCATAATCAAAGTAGGCTGCTACTCTTAATATTCAAAGTGCCAATAGAGACCGTTTTTTTTTTTTCAAGCATGATACAGAGCTATAGACAACTACACAACCTATTATAGCTTACATGATAATAACAGCCTAGATATGTCATGTAGCCTAATTTGCGTGCATTGGGAATTGCTTTCTAAATGCAGGGTATTAAAATTGCTTTTCAATGTGCGTGCGCGTTTTACTGTCGGTTTCGTTTTAACTGTCGCGGGAAGCTCTCGGTGGTGCTGAGTGTGCATTCTGCAGTACAAGACATTAATTTAAAAGTGGAGGGGACATGTCACCCCTGTCCCCAATGGAAATTACGCCCCTGTGTATGGGCGTGAATTATGGAGTCTGTGATTTCTTTATGTCTAAACGAAGACTTACAATACGGCGTGAGGCTCACAAACACATCTGTAATTATGCTTTGTTTTGTTTTTATATAAATTTGTTGTATTGCCACGTGATATAGCAACTTTAATTTTGCAAATATTGCACAATACATCTCTCTGCTCAGTGTTAGTAATCTTAAATCCAAAATATCGTCATATAACAGAGGTAGAGGTTTTTTTTTGGCTAACAGATCAGTCTCCTCGGCACTCATCTTCATTCTGGTCTCTCAGCGCTGTGCACACATGTGAACGTGCACGCATACACGCCACACGTGCACTGCCTATACTGAGAGACTGTCAGATCTTTTTATTTTTATTTATTTATTTATCTATTTGATCTTTTGTTTTGTTTTGTTTTGTTCGCAGCACGGAAAATAGGCAAAATCATTTTTCCCGGCAAATAATCGCACAGGCTGACATCGCGATTGTGATTGCGATATGATTAATTGTGCTGCACTAGTCCTATCCTAATAAAGTCAAAAATAAATCTTAAAAAAAAGAACAAGAAAAAAAAGTCAACCTATTCTTACATTTTCAGATGGTATGTCAGTTGTACTTGCTCCAAGACAAGAAAAAAAAAAAAAAAGATGTAGTGATAAGGTTGATAAGGTTGTTGAGGCTTCAGCCTGTTTAGTTTTGGATAGTGTAGTGAATCCTTTTTCAGGCCCCCAAGGCCATTGAGGCCCCTGGGGGCCTCAGGGCTATCTCAGTAGCTGAATATTGTAGAGCCATGGGGTAAACTCTTTTGACTTGAGGCAATGCACTGAGTCAACCCTCTAAAGCCCTTGAGGCCCAGTATTTACACCAAAATGTCCAAGAGTCATTTGGGATGATGTACTGAGGCCCTTAGTCATATGAGGCCTTTGAGGGCCCTGGCAATATCTTTGCACCAGAACATTGTAAAGATAAGTATATGACCTTTACACTTAGGCCAGGAGTACTGAGGCCGTATGTAGTTGTTAAAAGGCCGTTTGGGGTTCCAATGACGGCCTACCATATCTTGGCATCAGAATATTGTAGACACGTGACAGTGTACAAAAAAACAAAAAAGGAAAATAAAATAAAAAATCACACACCTTTACAATTATAGGATTCTTTTATTTATAATAATAATAATAATAATAATAATAATATATATATATATATATATATATATATATATAATTTTTATTATTAGTATTAGTATTAATTTTTAATATTTCTAATATACTAACAACCATTTTAAAACAAGTTCAACACAAGTAGGTTTTCCACAAGAAGTAAATACTAATATATAGAAGGTGCATGGTATGGCGGCGTTTTAGTTCATAAAAATAAATAAATAAATAAATAAATAAATAAATAAATGAATAAAAATCTAAAATGACAAGATTAAAGTCTAAGAATGAAGTCAAAATATTGTAAGAATAAAGTTGAAAGTTGAAATACATCATGGTTACAAAATGTACTGTATAGCTGAACATTGAAAAATCAATAAATGCGATCTGACACATGGATAATTCTGGGATTGCCAATTTATGGTTTTCATTGTAAAGATTATTTAAGTGTTTTTTTTTTTTTTTTTCTCTAAATTCCAAAACCTGTACATTTAACAGTATTTTAAATGTAAATTTTACTGTGTACATGTTGAATAAAGGTTAAAAGGTTTTCTGTTCACATTTTATCACATATTTGTAGGTAGAAAGGACATATTTTATAAAAACAAAAAAAAAAAAAAAAAGAAAAGAGGAGAGGAGAGCTTGCACAACAATTTTCTTTTTGGAGAACAAATCAAAATGGTACCATTGCACATCTCCCTATGACCTTCGCCCACACCGAAAACATAAATCATATTTCCAGTCAAATTAGAATATTTTATGCATTGAATGGCAGTGCACAGCTCGGCTGCAGTTCTGCTTCAGCTTTAGAAATTGTCACTTGTAATAGGTTTCTGCTGCTAGCATCTTATATTGCATTCTAGAGAAGCTTCAGTAGCAGTGGCGCATGTCAAACAAGCGGCTAATTGAAGTTCCCACTAAACACGTTTATTTATTCATCTGTTTATTCAGTCATTTACTTACGTGGGGGATTAGAATGCACCAGTCAGGGGTGTGCAGTGCCCAGGGATCTGGCTCCCTCTGCTGAACCTAATCAACCTCTTCACCTTTAGAGTCCTATGACTGCTGTTGACAATTGGAACACGTGACCTTTACAGTCTACTGTGTACCATATGTAGGTCTCACACATGAGATCTACACTCTTAAAAATAAAGGTGCTTTAAAAGGTTCTTCACAGTGATGCCATAGAAGAACGATTTTTCAGTCAAAGGTTCTTTAAAGAACCATCTCTTTCTTACTTTTTTATAATCTGAAGAACCTTCTTACACCACAAATAACCTTTTGTGAAACGTAATGGTTTCTTCAGATGTTAAAGGTTCTTTATGGAACCACTGCTCCGGGGGTGTGTTCACGGTGTGTGTGGGTTAAATGCAGAGCACAAATTCTGAGTATGGGTCACCATACTTGGCCACACATCCTTTCCTTTCCTTTCCTTTCCTTTCCTTTCCTTTCCTTTCCTTTCCTTTCCTTTCCTTTCCTTTCCTTTCCTTTCCTTTCCTTTCCTTTCCTTTCCTTTCCTTTCCTTTCCTTTCCTTTCCTTTCCTTTCCTTTCCTTTCCTTTCCTTTCCTTTCCTTTCCTTTCCTTTCCTTTCCTTTCCTTTCCTTTCCTTTCCTTTCCTTTCCTTTCCTTTCCTTTCCTTTCCTTTCCTTTCCTTTCCTTTCCTTTCCTTTCCTTTCCTTTCCTTTCCTTTCCTTTCCTTTCCTTTCCTTCCTTTCCTTTCCTTTCCTTTCCCTTCCCTTCCCTTCCCTTCCCTTCCCTTCCCTTCCCTTCCCTTCCCTTCCCTTCCCTTCCCTTCCCTTCCCTTCCCTTCCCTTCCCTTCCCTTCCCTTCCCTTCCCTTCCCTGTTTCTCAGAATTTAGATTTCACTGTGAACCCCAAAGGTGAAGTTGTTTATGAAGTTCTTATCCATAAACTGTAACAGTAACATGGTTCCAAAAAACAAAAACGAACCATGTGTGATGAACAACATAATCTTCCTCTCTGAAAAGTTCTTGAATCAAATAAAAAATATAGTGGCTTTGTGTGGCAGGTTTGGGGTCATATACTCTATGTTCAAATCAAATGACACGAAAACCAATAATGTTTAATGTCATTGACATTTATCCCGACATTGACGTGTCACCAAAGACACCAAATGTGATTTAAAAGAGAGGTAGACGCTTAGCTCTTTATAAAAAGCTTTCATACTGTATGACTTGAAATGTGATGGGCCAAGTGTCCTTTTGACTTGATTTATATGGTGTTATTTCTATCTGTAGCATGTGTGCTAACCGTTAGGGCATGGCTCCATCCTTATGCTACTTTTTATAGGATCTTAATCTACATAACACTTGGCACTAAACATATTACCAAAGTGTTGTATCGAAATCTACGGAAGGCTGTAAGAATGGATTGCAAAGCTTGTTTATTGGTCCCAGTGGTAACCCTTTTTTTTTTTTTCTTCTTCTTCTAGTAGAATGCTGCTAAACTTGCTACACTGATGTATGTAGAGCTTGATTTAACTCACATTTGAAATTACTATGTTGATATATCACTTCATTAGCTATATTGTAATTTGCTAGTGACTAACTGTCAAGGCGCCTAAAGCTTTGGAGCTCTTTAGGAACAATCATTATGGCTGTTATGTCTAGAAAATATATATATATATATATATATATCTTTTTTTTTGTTTTTTTTTTGTTATTTATCTGAATAGACACTAATTTCACATAAATAACCATTGTTAGATAGGCTAAGTGTGTTCAGTTAGATTCCAAGAGGCCCAGTATCTAATCTTTAGTGTACGTTAAATAAAATAGTCTATAGAGTACTGATTTGTCCAGTATAGAAACTCAATAATAACAACTAATAATAATTTAATTTATTTTAAATGCATGTAGTTACACTTAAACTAAAATATGAAGCTTTACAGGGCACCTATTATGCAAAATCCACTTTTACATGGTGTTTGGACATAAATGTGTGTTGGCCGTGTGTGAACACAATCACCCTACAATGATAAAAATCCACCCACTCCTTATTTTTTAATTCCTATTAAACCAAACCAGTCTCATTAGGTATGCGGTTTTGATTATTAAAACAGTGTGATGTCACATTGTTTAGGCCCAGCCCGCAGCTGCTGACCTACAGTCCTGCATGACTGTATTTTCCGCCCTCAACGAGTTGTGTTTGTCCTCCATTTTCTCCGTGCTTGAGCAGCTGTAACGTCAACAATGTCTTGTAAGCAAATTTAGGTGTTCTGTGTTTGGATGCAAAATTGAACATAGGAGTCTTCATTTTCTCCCAACATTTGAGCAACTGAAGACGCAGTGGATTACTTTAATACAGAATCTACCTAAATATGTTTCTTATTATAAGCAGACAAACATCAAATTTTATATTCCTTTTAACTTTTTGTGCTCATAATTTGTTAAAAAAAAAAAAAAACAGTATATATAAAATTATTTAAAGAGCAGATCACATGTTTTTGTTTGTTTGTTTGTGTCCTAATATTGTGTTGGGAATCCACTAAAGCAAGTTAATGATTTTGAAATGATTAATTGGATTCAGTTTTGAGAAAACTCCTCCCTCCCATAAGCCTACTCTGCTCAGATTGGTCAGCTGGCCAAGTCTGTTGTGATTTGGTACAGAGAGGAGTACTTGAGCAAGTTAGTGAGCATTACCATTGACAAAGCATGCATCTTTACATAAAACAAATATATAGTGCTCCAATCTGTTGTTAAAATAATAACATAAAAACAAACAAACAAACAAAAAAATGTTAAAGTTATGTTAATGTTAAAGCTTATGCACGCAAATCGTGCCCACTGCTAATGTTTAGCTGCTAAACTGTAAACACTTCACAAAACAGTAATAGTGGATATGTTAGCCGAGTGTTAATGTGACTAAATGATGAAACAAAACAGTTTGTAAAACAAAAAATGTCTACATTCATTATTATTAAACAAGGTAATTAAAACAACAGTCTATACATCAATCGACCCATTATTTGGAAATATTGGGTTCACAGCGAATTATCAGGACTGTGATGTCTGAAGAACGACAGACAAAACTCTGTGTCTTCACTTTTATTTAGAATGCAAAACAACTGTATCACAGACACACCAGCCTAACTAACTCGCTCATCCCTCTCTTCCGGATCTTCTACTCCCTGCATTAACCCTGTAACTCCCGGTGCAGCAAAATAAACAGTAATTTCACAATGATTATAAAGGCTGTGCCCTACCAGACTGTAGTATTGTGGTTTACCCGGAAACATAAAGCTGCACTAGGTATACATCATATGTTTTGAGCACTCAGTTGAAAATGTACACATAATGTATCAATCGTATTTACAGGTTGTGGTTTGGAGACTCTTGTTGGTCCAAATAAAGAAGGTATGGAGTTATCTTCCATTGGAAAGCATTTAGCGAAACCACCATTGAACTCTTTAAGATTAGAGAATCAGTCCTCTGTAAAATGACGGGTACACAACAAAGGTATTGTATTGTATTGCTGTGGCATTGTGAAAAACAAAAACAAAAATAAAATAAATAACAACCACAGATTAGTTTGTGCTGTGCTATCCATTCAGGGGCGCTAGCAAACACATCCTCCTTTCGCTGTAAAGTCCATGACAGGTCAATGCTATTTCGTTCCACTATTGGTGTGTTTGGCTTCCCATATGTACATCTAAACATCGGTTTTCTCGCTCTCATGTTACTTCTACCAACTGTTATATATACCTTACTCCCTCTTCTGAAGATGGGGTGGGAATATTATTTACATTTAAAGTGATACACACCAAAACAGCTCTTTTTTTTTAGACACACCCCAAAAATTTAATTTTACAGATGTTATAATAAATTATCTGTGGGCTATTTTGAGCTGAAACTTCATAGATACATTCTGGGGACACCCAAGAACAAAGTTACATCTTGTAAATAGGGGCATGATAGGTGATCTTTAATTCAAAGCACTTATTGTGTATGTGTGTGCTCAGCAAAAGCATTAAATGTGAATCTTCCAACACTTTTCACAAAACATCATGATGTGACATCAACAGTGTGTCCTACATGATGTTAATGTAATATGCGCAGAATCTACAAATGTCTGACAAAGTCACGAGAAATCTTATGAGTAGACCTAGCGGAAACTCTTTAGAGCAAAGTATGGCTGTCATAATAGTGACAAGGAAAAGCGCAAAACCCACTATGAAAAAAAAAAAAAAAACATATATATATATATATATATATATATATATATATACACACACACACACACACACCTTTTAAATGAGCTGCAATTGCATAGTTTTTACATGATAAAAGGCCTTTTTTTTTAGACATGAGATATGGCTGTATTGCTGTGCAGGCCAATTGTCGTAAGTAATCACACCGTGCCGATATACAGCCATATATCACGTCTACTTGTGTGATATTGCGTTTATATGACAGGTCGACGACACAAGTCTGTAAATACATAAAAAGAACAATGGAGTGTCTTTAAAATCCCTCTTTTGTGGAGAATTACTTCCTTCCACCATAGATTCAAATCTTAGTTTCACAGTTGAGCCCAAGCCTTCCGTTACTAATTCAAAAACGTCACTAACTAGTAACGAACGAACGATTAGATGCTTCATTGAATGTCCACTGAGGACATTCAATGTACACAGGCAGCACTCTGAAATACAGCATTAGATGTATTATTTTTATTTTATTATTTATTATTTAATTATTGTTATTATTTATGTCTGCCATGACACTCGCTATAAGAAGTACTGCAAGCGGAGTGATACAATTACAAATGGTGAAACGCCTGTTGGTTCTGTTGGACTCTAATATCACACTCTTATCAGCCAATCAAACTCAAGGACAGGAAGAACTGTTGTATAATTAGTTATAATAAATTATATTATAAGTAGTTATAATAAATAAATGTTAGATGAATGGAAAACCAAGTCCAGTTGTTTTTAATATGTGCATTAACTCCTGTTTCATTGTGAGTAGATGAACAGATTTATAAAGGTATTAATTAACATTGTGAACATAGTAATAGCAAAAAAAAAAAAAAGTGTATCTAAAGGTGTGTATATATATATATATATATATATATATATATATATATGTGTGTGTGTGTATATAGTTTCTCATTTTCTCATTTTTAAAACAGGAAAAACTAACATTTTTAGACAAAGTTGAAGATCCAAGATGTACTCGAGAGGTATTTTGAACATGCTTTCCTAATCCATGCGTGTGTGTCTCATGAGAACTTCTTTACAGTCTTATATTTGTTCAAAACGTTGCCCTGAACTGTACCTTTGTATCTGTGGATTTCAAAGGAGTGCTTCAAAAAGCATTTGATAATTCTTTTGGTCTTTTGGTGTGTCTGTAGATTTTCTCTCTGTACTGGATTGGCTAACCAGGTAGAGCAGACAAGGAAATGTTCTGCACAGAACTCTCCTGCTCCAGTAACCATGGAAACATAGCCTGACTCCGTGCTCTGTTGAAGAAGGCCATGTTTGCTGTTAGTTGTTGAATGCAGCCTGTGATGAATGGAGTTTGTGCAGCTTGGGAATGTAGTTTTGGACTGCATGTAAGTAATTTTTAGTAAAAGTATTATAGTAAATATAAATGTGTAAAAAGAGTATTTGTATTAAATATGAATACATACAAATATTCAATAGGACATTAATATTTACTTAATTGTAGTATAGATATAGCACATGATACAGTTTTTTTTTAAGGGATACATAAAACACACAAGAAAATTTGGTCTTCACTTCAGGTCTTAAAATGTTCTTGCAAATGTTTCTTCATTAATAGCATCTCACAAAATGTCTGTCTGACCATGTGCTTCTGGATGTGGTGGCTTTTTGTCCTCCACCAACGGCCATGAACGTTGTGTCTTGTGCCTGGTCTGAGAACACACTGAGGCAGCATTTGGAGATGGAACCTGCGTTCATTGTGAATGTATGTCCATGGCCACGCTAAGATCTCAGCTCTCGTTTACGAGATGGTGGCCCTCGTCCTCTACCCCTTCCAGTTCGGCGGGCTGTAAAGGCTCCTTGGCTGCATTGGTTAGAGGTGAGGGCGATCTGAGGGTGACAGTATCGAACATTCTGCCGGGTCAGTCCCCACGGAAGTCGGTCTTTGGAGATGCTAAAGCTTGGCACTCGCCTGCAAGCCGGTCCTAGTGTCACATTTGGCACTCCAGAGGAGGACAGAATGTACATCACTGCATCAGAGGAGGGGCTTACACCTGCTGAGGCAGAAGCACCTCAGAAGCACCTCTTACACCTCGCTCCGTCCCAGTACCTTTCTTACCGGAGGTGCATGAGGAGCTCACTAAGATGTGGAAAGCCCCTTATACAACTCGTACACGTCCAGGCTCCTCCCTCCTCACTTCCCTCGATGGTGGGGCAGCCAGGGGGTATGTTGACGTCTCCCAGGTGGAGTGTGCAGTTGTGGTGCACTTGTGCCCGCAAAATGTTGCCACCTGGAGGGATCGTCCGTGCCTCCCATCCCAGGCCTGTGCGTCTTTCTCGATGTACCTGTCTCCCAGGCTGGCTACACTGTCGAGGACTTTGCCCAGCAGTTCTCGGCAGTCCAGAGACAGACAGAGGCCTGCCCCGGTCACATCCTGTCCCGGCGTGGGTCCACCAAGACGCCAGGTGCCTGTCCTCCCCTGCACCACTGGCTGAGGCAAAATTCCCTTGAGCCTGGGCTCAAGTACACCTTTCTCCCAGTGAGCAGAGCAAAATTGGAGCAGAGGCTGTAACCCTCCACTTTGAAAGCGTATTGTGGCATATCATGATGCAGTTGATGGGTCATCCCTAGGGAAGCATCACCTGATCATCAGGTTCCTGAGAGGTGCAAGGAGGATTAATCCTCCTAGACCGAACCTCATCCCCTCTTGGGATCTCTTCATGGTCCTCCAGGGCCTTTGGAGAGCCCCCTTTGAGCCGCTCAATTCAGTCGAGCTGAAATATCTGTCGCTTAAGACTTCACTCCTGACTGCGCTGGCCTCCATCAAGAGGGTTGGGGACCTGCACACGTTCTAAGTCAACGAAGTGTGCCTAGAGTTTGGACTGGCTGACTCTCACATTATCCTGAGACCCTGGTCTGGTTACATGCCCAAGGTTCCCACCACACCCTTTCGGGATCAGGTGGTGAACCTGCATGCTCTGCCCCCGGAGGAGGCAGACCCGACCTTGGAATTGCTGTGTCCCGTTCACGCCCTGCGCATTTACGTTAACTGCACCCGGCGCTTCAGACGCTCCGTGGAGCTCTTTGTCTGCTTTGGGGGACAAAGAGCTTCATTGTTTCCCGTTTCTGATTGATGACCTTCATTGTTTCCCGTTTCTGATTGATGACCTTCATTGTTTCCCGTTTCTGATTGATCTCTGCCTGCCTGTTGACCCTCGCCTGTTTATTGGATTACCCCTGGAAGGGGAATGCTGTCTCCAAACAGAGGTTGACCAATTGGGTAGCAGATGCCAACACCTTGGCGTATGAGTCCCAAGGTGAGCTGTGCCCCCCAGGAGTCTGAGCTCACTGCACCCGGAGTGTTGCCTCCTCCTCTGTGCTGGTGCACGACGCCTCTCTAGCAGACATATGTAGATCTGTGGGCGGGGTGACAGCCAATACCTTCGCAAGATTGTGGCCTTTTTTTTAGAGGTCCCCAGTATTATGTCATTGACGTAACGTCATAGTAAACAACTGAGGGGGAACATCTCGTTGCGAAGGTTAACTCGCCAACATTCATTGGCCTTTTGTCTTAAGCTTAGAGGTGATAGGGTCTCGAGGCCAATCCCCAGTATTACCTCATTGACGTAACGTCTCCAGTCCCTCCTTTGGGGAACGAGGGTTACCTTCATACCCGAAACATTTTTCCAGACTTGCTCCATCAAATTGGATGTGGACCATTAGTAAACAGCAATTTTAAAGTCATTCCACAGAAGCTCACTCAAACTAAAGTCTGGTCTTTGACTACTCCACTCCAGGAAATTAACCTTTTTTTTTTTTTTTTTTTTTTTTACTTTTTTTGAACTTTAAGTTTTAAGCCTCTCCAGCATGGCTATTTCCGTATGGTTTTGTGACTGTCTATTTGGAAGATTAATTATTTTCTAAATCCCAGTGCTCTTGCAGATTGCAGCACGTTTTCTTGCAGGATTTCTCTGCACTTAACTCCATCCATTTTCCTCCTATCTTGAGTTGTCCAGTTGCTGCTGCAGAGAAGTATGTCCTACGATATAACCACCACCATTCTTCAATGTAGGGATGGTGTTCACAGTGTGATATGCTAAGCCAACAATTATTTGGGCAAAACATAATGCTTAGCATTCAGGCCCAAATGTGAAATTCATCTCTGTTCATTTAGAAGGCTAGATCTAAGACCAGTTTACTTGATCTTTTTATTTCAGCATATAGTTTATTTGCAATTACTGTTTCCTAGGTGATCCACAAATTATTGATGATGTTCCGAGAATGATGCTTGCTTGGTGATTCTTCAAAAGAGCCCTTATCTTCAATGAGACACTTTGATCGCTTAAAATCTTTAAAAAATCAAAACTTCTGAAATATTGTAAATATTGTTCACAGACAGATGAAAAACGTGTTTAAAATGTAAGTTAAAATGCATACATACAATTTTATTGGCTATCCATGTGATATTTATTTAGCCTGTTAGTCATGCACATACAAACATTTCATGTACATTTACATTGCATTAGTACTGATATTACAGGTTTACATTAGTGAGCTTTAATGTAATGTTTTTTTTTTTTATGTCAGTATGAAAATGCTAGCTATATAGCACTTGTATTATATTGGCTTTAATACATTTGCTGCTAATGTACCATTACTGTTACATTATGTTCTTAACAGACGTTTCCTTTTCAAAGCAACTTACAATGCATATATATTATTACTAATGAATACTAAAAAAAAACTAAAACCTCAAAATGCATGGCACAATTTGAAGTACTTTGAAGTGCTATATATAAACTATGATTTATGTATATGGTAATCGTTTGGTACCATGGTGTTTTTCAAAAAAGCATGGTTTTAATAGCTGATGCTATCATTACAACCTTGTTATTGGCACAACATTTTTTTGTAAGGCAATACATTCAGCTGAGAATAAGTACTTTACTGATCTAGACTTGAAATCAACATGTACACTTTTCACTGTAATATTATTGCTATTTAGCATTGTTTTAGAACATATGCATTCGCTCCATTCTAGTACAAACAAAGTAAAATAAAAATGATAATATTTAAATTAGTTGGTTTTGTTTACGTCAAAAATATTGTTTAATATCATTGAATCAACCTAAATACAAAAACTTATACCAACAAAGTCATTATTTTATTGGTTAAGTCAAGTAGAAATTGCTCTGTAAGGTAACAACTACTTTTTACATTGTATATAGCAACCACTTTTACTGTGCAATCAATGCCACTTTTCACCTGACAAGTTGATTAAACTTGAAAGCTCAACACAGGCATTGCAAATGAAGTGCTGGATTAAATTATTTTGGTTGCATAATAGTATTCAGCCCTTCAGTTGCATAACGTTCAAAACTGTCAGTTTAAGCAGTACCGCTGTCATTCAGATTATCTCCAGAGGGCAATGGCGGTCCATGGTAGGTAAAGTAAATTACCTACTTTCAAATAAATTGACAAAGATGTGTGCCTGCATATCTTGCCATGGCTACTCACTACACCGGAAGATAAATATAACAATACGCCCTAATTACAGCTACAGCGTACATTTCAAAGAAGAAAATAAGACCCTCATTATCCCTAATGTTCACTGTGATGTGATTAAAACACTGTCTGCACTTTGTCCAATTAGTGTGCATATGGTATTGTAGGTCTTTTGACGTTGTCATAGTCAGTGTGTATTTGTGAGGGTGTGTATTGTTAATGGTGTTTACATGTAGTGGGAATATTAAATCTCTCTGATTATCTTTCGATTTTTGGCGGACAGCCACTGGGGTGAAGCAGAAACTCCATTATTGGTCAAACAATGCTTGTTACTGACTTTTTTACCAGACACTTGTCTCTTCCAGAATATTTCACAGGTAATGTCCACCTGCTCATCACTGTAATTTGTTTACAGTTTAATTTGTCTTTCCAGATGGCATCATTATAAGCTTTTAGTGAGGTTAATGTGCTCAATATGTAAAGTTTCCATCTTTGTGTTGTGTTTATGTGTATTCCATATATTTACTGCTCAAACTATTATTCAGAGAAGTTCTCCTCAACTAGTTTTACTTCAGAACCCAGATTTTATAAGAAGCAAAGACAAGAAAGCTACCCAGTACAGTGACAGAATTGTTAAACATCATTTTATACATTTGATATACAAATCACTTGTATAAAATACAATAAGCGGCCCTACTGTAACAATGAGTCAGTGGAGTGTAGATCCAAACGCAACTTTATTAAACACAGCTCGTGGTACAGCAGGCAGGGTCGAGAATAAACAAACAGGAAGAGAATAAAGAATGGTCAGTGTCCAAGCAAGAGGTCGAGGCAGGCTGCTAGCAAACAGGGGTAATCCAATAAACAGGCGAGGGTCAACAGGCAGGCAGAGATCAATCAGAAACAGGAAACAATGAAGGTCAGCAACAGGAAAACAAACACGGGACGACACGCTCAGAAATGTAGCCATAGCAATACAAGACTTTGCAAAGAACTGAGTGAGGGCATGGCTTTTTATAGTCTGAGTGATGATGGGAAATGGCCGACACCTGTGCAGGTGATCAGCCAGGAAAGGGGTTATGGGTAATGGAGTTTGTGAAGAGAGTTCAAAGTTCCAGTGATGGTTCCCTCTGGTGGTGATAGGAGGGAACCACAGAGGCTTGATTCATGACACCTACATTATGCTAGACAATTATTTCTAAATATTTCTTGAATTTGGAAGTTTTGCCTTATTTGGTGCATGTGCATTTCAGTTAAATGAAAATTATCTCATGATGTACTTACCCTCATCCTAGGTGTACAGTTACACTCAATATTATTAACCCCCCTTGACCTGCAAGACATTTTGCTGCTGAAAACATAATTTTGTGAAAACAGTTCAACTAAGCATCAGTACAATATTGGAGAAAGTTTCTTAATACACATATGAGTAATTCTGAGGATGTAAGTTAATAATTATAAAGTAAGTTTGATAATAATAAAAAATCTAACTGGCTCCAAATGTTCATGTTCAAAATTATTCAACCCCCAAAAGTAAAATTTGGTGCAGAATCGTTTATTTTTTAAAACCACTAATGCTTATAAGCTTCTGTCATCTCTCTATTGCAATCTTGGCCCATTCTTCACTTGAAGAAGCTTTCAGATCACTGATAATCTTTGGTTTCCACATTGCCACTGCTTTCTTCAAATTCAACCAAATATTTTCAATAAGAATTAAATCTGGAAACTGAACAGGCTACTCAAGAACATTATATGACTGATCCCTGAACCAAGCATAAGTAGCTTTGGATGTGTACTTTGGGATGATTGTCCTGCAGGAAAGTCCATTGATCATCAGCTTCAGTCTTTGCACCAAAGGCATCACAATTCTTGCCAAAATGGCCTGATACTTTAAATTCATGTTATCCTTCATACAATCATGATTTACACTTACTTCTACAGTAAAACACTCCTAGAACAGGACTGGTCCACCTCTAAGTTTGACGGTGGAGATGGTGTTCTTCTGCTTATAAGCTTTGCCTTTTTTTGCACCAGACATACCACTGATCCATGGGTCTAAAAAGTTCCAGTTTGGTCACATCACTCCATAACATTTTTCCAAAACTCCACAGGTCTATCCAAATGAATTTTAGCATGTTCAAGTTGTCCTTTTTGTTCTTCTTGGTCAAGAGTGGTATTCGGCAAGATTCCTCAACATTAAGCCAAACTTGTCTAGTGTCCTTCTTATACACTGCATTGAAATGTTTTTCCTCTTTCCATTGGGTCATCTTGCAAGTTGGCTTGAACTTGTGCCGTTCTTCTCTATAGCTTTTGTGAGAGCTCTGTTGACTTTACCATACCATTACTCAGCTTCAGCACATGCATGAACTAAATGTATTATTTATTATTTCTTTTTTTAGTAATAGAGTTTCTAAAGGCTTAATTGTGTATTAAGATAATTTTGTTCCCTACCATAAAAATAAGTGACTTTTAACAGCAATGCTAAATAGGGGTTGAATAATTATGACTTTGCTGTGTTATATATTCACATTATCACTTTAATATGCAAGTAAACTGATGTAAACACACATTTTATAAAGTCCTGGATCTTCAGCAAAGCTTGTAATTGTAAAGCACTTCAGTCTCTGGGGGGTTGAATAAATTTGATTGCAGCCGTATATGACTTTCTTCTTTCAGACGAATATATTATATTAAAAAATTCTGTTAAAAAATGTCCTGGCTCTTCCAAGCTTTATAATGGCAGCAAATTGTGGTCGAGATTTTGAAGCAAAATAAAGTGCCATCATAAAAAATACTCCACAAGGCTCCAGGCGATTAATAAATGCCTTCTAAAGTGAATAGATGTGTTTGTGCAAGAAAATGTATCCACTTTGTTAAAACTTTATAAACAGCAATCTCTAGTATTCACTTTTGCTCATGATTCACAAGAGAGTGGCATTCCAACGGATGACGCAGGTGTAGCGTAAGCTCCGGTAAGAAGTGACAAGCACAGAATCGCAGAATAAAAAGGTATATACTGTTGTAATTGTGTGTTTACAAGCTTCATGTTTCATGTGTAGAGACCTTTCTCTGGGTTTTGTTGAGAATTTGCGTAGAGAAACGTGCGTATTTACACGTTTACTTCATATTTCTTCAGACAGACTCATAATTTCCAAAGATTTATAAAGTTTTAAATATGGATAATTTTTCTTACAAAAACACATCGATTCTCGACCACTACTCACTGCCATTATAAAGTTTGGAAGTGCCAGGACATTATATATAAAATCCAAATGCAATTGTCTGAAAGAAGAAAATCATATACACCAAAGATGGCTTGAGGGTTAGTAAATCATTTTCATTTTTGGTTGAACTACCTCTTTCTAATTACAATAAATTGAGCAACATTTTTGAACATAAAAATTTGTAAAACAGAAGTTTATGTAATTGATTTGTGCTGAGACTGTATGAATCATTTTTGTTGGCAGTAACTGAACCTGGCCACAGTTTTGTAGTTACATGATTGCATGGGAGTGAATATGGCGAGTAAATGTTAAAAATAAAAGTTATTTCATCTCCTTTTAAGTATGTATATTTCTATTCTGCACTCAAAGAAAAAGAAAAAGTTGTTGAACGTATGTAACTAAATTATGTTAAACTTTTCCACCTAACTGAATTGTGTTTTTCCAACAAAATCTAACCAGTTTGCAATGATTTGTTGTAATCTTGTTATATGAACATAAATTAATTTAATCTAAACAGCTAAAAAAAAATTGGTCATTCCAACTAGATTTCAGTTGTTCATTTTGAGTGGGGTACTCCGGAACAGATGGCGACGCTATTTACACATAGCCGTCTTGTTCAAAAGATCAAACAGAATCACTGAAGAAGACAATTACATTTTTAGGTTACCATGACAGTGGTCAGTGATTGCTTTAGTTGGGCTCTGGACACTTGACTTTTTAACAGTAAATTTTGTTTGGCTTTTGTAACTCAGTTATATCAACTAGACAATCCAAGAGATAAGATGAATCTCAACAATGGTGACAAATAGCATATTCAGAAAGACAGATCAACTTTGAACATTGCAAAGCAAATAGAAAGACAATTCAGCTCATAATTTATTCATGTGGCAATGCATGATGGGAACCATGGATGAGTTTTGATTGGCTACAACATGCTGATTTGATGATCACCGTTGTTGAGATTCATACACTGGTTCTTGATGTCTGTGTGTGCCTAAACAATATGTTTTTTTTTTTTTTTTTAAACATCAGAACTGCCTGAAAGAAATATTTTTAAAATGTATAGAAATTTCAGAATCCATTGCTGTTGGTTTACAAGGCTGTTATAGTCGGTAAAGAAAAAATAACACAGAGATTAGACTCTAGGTGAAATAACGATTATGTTAAAACATAATCATGAACACCTGATGACTGCTGCTCTCGGCTTGTCTGTCTTTTAACAGATACAGCAGCCAAACAAAATCTAATATTAAAGATATAAGTGTTAAGATCCCAACTAAAGCAATCACTGTCCACTGTCATAGTAACCTAAAAATGTAATTGTCTTCTTCAGTGATTCTGTTTGATCTTTTGAACCAGACGGCTATGTGTAAATAGCGCCACCATCTGTTCCGGAGTGCCCCACTCAAAATGAACAATTGAAATCTAGTTGGAATGACCAATTTTTTTTTAGCTGTTTAGATTAAATTAATTTATGTTCATATAACAAGATTACAACAAATCATTTCAAACAGGTTAGATTTTGTTGGAAAAACACAATTCAGTTAGATGGAAAAGTTTAACATAATTTAGTTACGTTTGTTCAACAACTTTTTTTTTTTTTGAGTGTATGTTCACAACAGAAACATAAATTAATTGTGTTGAATAAACATGATTCATTTTTGTAATTTCAAAGACCTGTTATGAGCATTTTTTTCAGTGTGTTTCACAGCAATTACTGTGAAATGTCAATACTATAACATGCACTATAGCTAGTTGTAAAGAGCTTTGGAAATGTCTTGTTTTGCTGCGCTTTACTAAATTCAATTATGCTACATAAAATATTTGATATGAGGATTTAAGAAAAATAATTTCCACAGTCCAGTTTAGTGTTGTCTGGGTCTGTTTTATTTTACTTTGGTTAGTCTTTGTTTGTAAAGACTTCACACAACTTGTAGATTTTTACTTTCAAAGTAAATAGATTAATTTGAACCAAAATACCAAGTTTAATTGGGTGCACAGTCTTTAACATCAACAACAAATGATATGTGAAGTATTTTCTCCATTCCTTTACAAACTGTTATGCCCATTTATTTAGCTGTCTCAATTGCGTGCATTTTACATTTAGCATTTTTTTTTACCAACTACTGATCTAGCATGACACAGCACAGCACTACCTTGACCGCATACTACCAATATTTCATAAGAATGCAGAAATATATGGTCATACACTACTATCGTCCTTTTTTAAGGGTGGTTCAATTAATGCCTCCATTCTTTGAGCTTTACTTCAACCCAGAGGAAGCTTTGAACCTTCTAACATCAAAGCAATCCGTTTGTTCTTATATTCATTCATTCATGACTCTCACCCTTTATATGACTTTCCTTCCTTTTTTCCCTTCATGTTGGAGCAAATCAAAGATGTTGATGTCATACCAGAAGTGGATATCGCTCTTAAGCCAGCTTGCAGGGATCATGTACCATTTCAGCCAACTTGTTGCCGTTCCTGAGACAAAATGTGATGATTTTCTGTTCTCTAAGCCTCTTCCTGCTCTCACCCCCCGCATGGTTCAACTACCTGCACGTCAACGTGAACTATTTTGGAGCTCTGCCTTTGAAGAACGGTATAATTACTGTGGAGTCATGTTTCCTGTAGATCAGCCCTGAGCAAATGAAGAGTTTGGAATTAGTGGAAATGAGATGCACAAGGGAAATGATTATGAGCTTGAGAGTTTTTCCTGCAGTTTCACGGGTGTCATGTCTAGAGAGAACATTTTTGGAATGAGAAACTTGCACCTTGATTTAGTAAAAAAAAAAAAAAAAAAAAAAAAAGTGAACAAAAAAACTTGAATCAACTTCCGACCTGTCTTGGTGGTACTTCAAAGCAATAACTCATCCAAAATTCCAACCCCCATGTTGTTCCATCCCTGGAACAATTTTCTTCTTTCAGTGAAACATAAAAAGGAGATGTTATACAGAAAATCCAAGCTTCTGTTTTCCATACAAGCAAAGTGAAAATCAATTTGTAATACCATTGATTTATAGAAAATAAGATCTTTTTTTTCATGTTATTCCATCTGTTTTTTTATTACACTAATTAGACTTGCAATTTGTTAGCTATAATACAAGTATCATTAATAAGTTATATAACATTTGACATGAATAAAAAAATAATAATAATAAATAAATAAAATCATATATGGTTGGAATGACAAAATTGATATAGAAAGAAAGAAAGTAATCTATTCCTTCAGTAATCCAGTGGTGTTACAACTTGATTTTAGGCTATCCTTAAAGCAGACTCTCAGGTCTGAGCGAAGGGAGGATGCTATAAATATCGCATCAAAGGCTAATAAAATGATGGAGGGCGTGATTATGAGCAGATAAGCAGAGAGTCTGGGCAGAGTGAAGCCACTGATTGCCCCATGTCACGCTTTTATTATATCTAATGGCTCAGCCAGACAGAAGAATATATTGATATTGTTGAGAAGTGACCCAAGATAAATCAATTAATTAAACACCACTGGGGCTATTGCTACAATGGCTATTGCTGCAGATAGTAATTATTATTGCAAAATTGAAAATGAAAACCAATTGCTGATGTCTTGGTCGATAAAATTTAATGAGAGTGTTCATTCCAGTGGTGAGAATAGGTTTAAGATGCACTTTGCACTGTTCCTGTGAGCCAGCTGAGATTAAATGTAGTATGTGAAATTGTAGACATTTATTTATTTATTTATTTTAATAAAACTGACCATCATTTCACATTGAAAAGCCATTCCTATTTGTGTGTAAATGGTTTTTGCTGTTTATAAAACATTCTAAAGGTATCTTTATATACTGTTTGTCTTTAGGTTACTTTGCTTTGCTTCTCACCTTGTTGCCTGGCTCATTGCTAAAACAAAACATCCCAGAGTTTTTTTTTAAACAATTTGGATTGTTTATTCACATTTTGAAGCTGAACTTTCAGCTGGATATCAAATAGAGTAACTGTTGCTCACAAGGATCAAGCAAACATTTGGAGCAGAACTTTGTTTTCATAAAATTAAGATTTTTTTTCTTTCCTTTTCTTTTAAAAGTATTACTGGCTCAATGCTGCATTTTCTTTTTCAGAACTGGCATCTCCTGCAATTATAATTTTACCCTTGATAGGAGTTAAATAATAGAGAACATGTATGTGGCCTCATTTAAAACCTTGTCAACAACTTTGAACTGAATTAAGTATTCACCCTGGGCAATTATACAGTGCTAGAACTGCGTTCAAAATAGTCCTATTTCTTAAAATGCTTATTCTACTGAACAGGAGACAGTGTTGGATTCTGAACTGTGAATAAGGCTTGACACGCATGGACATTCACTGACATTCCTTGATTTGTTTATATATTGTTTCTGATACAATGTTCAAACCCTAATAAATTGGAATATATTAATATGTTAACATTAATAACTATGCAATATTGGCTCATTGGGGGAGAAAAAAATGAGCCAATCAATCAATCAATCAATCAATCAATCAATCAATCAATATTACAGTTGTGTAAGGGACCCTCTTCCAAAAATAAGAATACACAATTTCAAAATTAACTATTATAAATATTTTATTATATCTATGATTTTTTTTCTTTAACTTTTCATTAAGTTGACATTACATCTTTCTTTCCTCAATAAAAAAGTAAATAGTGACCCTGGACCACAAAACCAGTCATAAGTTGCACAGGTTTTGTAGCATTTGTAGCATTAGCCAACAATACAAAATAATTGATTTTCTTTTATGCCAAAAATCATTAGAATATTGGGTAAAGATAATGTTCCATGAATTTACTACCGTAAATATATCAAAACATAATTTTTGATTAGTGATATGGATTGCTAAGGACTTTATTTGGACAACTTTAAAGGTGATTTTCTCAATATGTAGATTTTTTTTTTACACCTTCAGATTCCAGATATAAACCATATATCAAAGCTTATTTATTCAGCTTTCAGATGATGTATAAATATTAATTAAAAAAAAAAAAAAAGAAAAAAAAGAAAAGACCCTTATGACTGGTTTTGTGGTCCAGGGTTACAATAAGCTAAATTCTGTACATGTATTTATTTATACATATGTATATATATATTTTTTTTTTTCTGTTCTCATCACGATAATGTTCCCCATTGCCATGTACTCTATTCAAATTTCACAAAACGTAATGAGGAAAACACAGCATGATGGTGGGTTTTAATAAAAGTATAGAAAGCAGCACATATTTCCCAAACCCATTATATACTTTAATTATTTTCTTTGCAATTGGTAACACATTCTGTTGCTTGGTTTCATAATTAATAAGATATTAAAGATTGCACCACATGAATGAGAGCAATTTCAATTTCTGAGTCATTGTCTCCAAACATGGTAAAGAAATTCTCCTCTGATTACAAATCAGAACAGCATCATTGTAATGTTTGGTCCATTAGAGGTGATGGATTGTATTCCACTCAAGTGCTCTGCAATGCAAATATTTGCAGGGTCTTGTAATCTATACTGCATTGGCTGTTGTTATTTTCTTCTTTATTCATTGGATCAGCACAAATGCTAGTCTGTTGCAGCAACGTTGTTTATCATTATTAAATGGCTAATTTCTGAACCAGCACTACTTAAAGCTCAGAAATTGGCATGAAAACAAAATTAATTAAATTAATTATGGATGGAAGCACCAAACAAGTAAAATGGATTTGGTATGTTTGTTGTTGTTGCTGTACTAATAATGAATTAGCTAGCAAATGTGATGCGTTTTAATGAGTGTAAATTCATTAGTATATGCTCTGGTATTAAAAGATAGACCTACAAGTAACAATTACAATCACAAACCTGTTTTACAGTCACTATCAGTGAACACCAAGTTTATTGTTCACCTGCAAACATTTCAGTCTGGAAACAAATATTTGTGATTAGAGCAAGAGCTGCAAACTTGACATTCAAAATATGCAACTGAACGCTAAATGGACTTATGAATTTGCATTTGCCGTACCATCTCAATGTAAGCCTTCGCTGCCTGTGCTTTTCAAAAGAAATTGTTTTCTTGAATATTAAGTAGGCCTAAGATATTTGTGTGTGGAGTAACCATAGTTGAGATGCACATAATGGATGCGTTTATGAATTTTATTAATGCATTTGTGTTCTAACGTACTTAAATTCAAATTGACTTTGTTATGACAAATGAAAAGGGAGTTTTACAAAACTGGACAGCACTTATGTCTGTTTTAATCAATGAGGCGAGAAAAATATGACTGAACGCACATTTTTAAACTATAAAAATCATTATGCCATCTTTAACCAGGCCGTATTATTCACTGAAAAACTCAAGCTAGTCTGAGTATCTTGTATATAGACCAGTTCAGTGCCATATAGCATTGATCTGAAGAAACTAAAATGTAACATAAATAGCTCTTTACTCTTCATTTTATCATCTTACAAGATTTTTTTTTTTTTTTTTACCTTATAAATTATACACTGAAAACCTAAAACCTGGTAACCTATAAACAGTGACTTCTAAATTAACAAAACAATCTAAAATAATAAAGTATCTCTTTAAAATAAGATTTGTTTGCTGTGTATTATATAATACACTATAATTGAACAGTTGGGTCTGTTTTGTAGTCATGTTGTAGCAATGAACTCCAACTACTTTACCATTTAGTGTATTGATTCTATAATGGATTTAAACGTAAGTTGATCTATCCAGTAAAGCAAACATACAGGCTTGCCGATTTCATGCCGCAGTTAAAGGTTCTGTGGTTTTATAAATTCCCATGGTGAACCAGCTTCTCCTCTGCAGTGACTTAGGCTAAATCCAGATCACACCGGCTCACAGCTAATCCCACAGGATCAAACGCTGGGATGTCCCTCACAACAGAGATGCTGAAACACTGCGCTATACCGCTAGACTGCCATTTTAACCCTTCATTTCTGATGCTGCAAAATGTCATGACATTTTCATTCTTAATTCTCATTTTTCTAACTATGTTTACTATAGAGTTGTTCAGTTGTGATAGTCCAGACTCTAAAAGGTGAAGTGTGCAGCAACTATAAGCCATTTACGTCACTGTGGCGCTATCAAATCATTGCTTGACCTGAAAAGCCTAGTCTCAGCCACAGGCGTCATGCCCACGGAACGTTGGCTAAACATCTGATGCATATGGCACGCTTATGAAACACTTCAGGATCTATCTATCTATCTATCTATCTATCATATTTATTAATTTATTTAAGTGAAATTACTTGAAAAATAAAAACTCTGACGGTTAAAAATTCTCTTCTAAGTAAGACATAGAATCAGGCACTCGGTCATCTTGGCAGATTTCCTGGGATCATTTTGCCTTTTCACAGTTTGTTGTTTAACTCCTGGAGGAACAAAAAGCTGAACTGCTAATGGTGAACTGTGTTTAGATGAAGCAGGTGAGAACTGTGTAGGAGAAAGACAAACTGCAGTATGATGGCTACAAAAAGCACTATAATAGTACCATAATACTATTCTGATATAAGATTGCAAAAAACATGGTGCTAAGTGATTATTCATATCCACATATGTTCATTTTATTAGCATGCATGTTTTCTGAGACTCAAACCCATGACCTTTGTTTTGCTTCCACATCACTTTTTCAGTTACAGGACCACATTTATGTACAATGATATTTTTCTTTCCTCTTACAATGGCGGGTTCATCGACCTTCTATCCTGTTAGCAAATGTAAACATGCCCTTCTGTTTGTCATCAGAATGTTTTTTCCCCCTAGCTAAGACAGAATTGCCCTAAAGATCACTCATAATGGGGATGTTCCAGCCCTGCAGGATGATCCATTGGTGTAGCAGGTTTGATTGGGGAGCAATCTTTCCTCTTCAGGAAGTCATTAACGCAGCGGTGAGACAGTAGTGAGCAGAAGCCTCATTTTTCCAATGCAGGGATGATCTATAAAAGACGGCATTGGGGGGAAACGCAGGTAACCTGATTTGTGTGAGCCAGAGAGAAAGAGACAGATAAAATAGATTGTCTAGTCTTGGTTATGACTAATGCCCCAGTGTTTCCCTTTCTGAGGTAACTGTCTGGATTCTAGAATTGGCTCAGATGAGGGTTCAGTAAACATCAGAAAAATAACTAATCTAAGTAAGCCTGAGAGAACTTATTATTTATATATATATATATATATATATATATTTTTTTTTTTTTTTTTTTTTTTTTTAATAGGTGGATGGCATGAGACAAGTAATTGTAATGATAAAAAATATATATATATATTTATCTGATATAATTCTCAGTGCCATTTTCAATGTCAGTATCAAACAATTTCATTTTTTTTTCTTAGTTCAGAGACATTTCTTTGATGAAAAAGTGACGTCATTCTTTATTCAGGGTTAGGGTTGTGTGTGTATATAGATATGTTTTGTCTACGTAAAACTTTGTTCTATCACTGTTAACTGTGGTAAAACAACTGAAATGCAGGTTAGGCTCATCTCAGTCCTAGACAGCAAATAGGGTGGAAAAATCCCATAGTTACCCATTCATTTTTATCGGAAAAATAAATAAAAATGTTGAGCATACTTAGCTATATTAAAAATAAAATGAAAATGTGTGTGTGTGTGTGTGTGTGTGTGTTCTAAAACTGCACACACTAGATGTCTTATGAATGTATCTTATCTACATAAATACAATTTATTTTGTAATTTATTTTGTCTGTTACTGTATTAAAATTTTGACTAATTTATGGATTGCGGTGCGAGCTTCAGGTTTGTTTGTTTTTTTTTGACAGGAATAGTATAACAACAACTATTATGTTGTACACTCTTGTGGAGTACACAACAGAGAGGTGGAACATTCACCATTAAGAAGTGGTCTGTTCTTTGTTCCCAAAAGTAATAACAATGTCAGCAATTCTGTGCAACATTCTGGTGCATGTGAGCTTGCCCTTGGGTGTCAGAGAGGAGGTGGAGAATGTTATAGAAGAGTAGGAAGAGGATGTTGGAAGACATCTTTATGAGCCAGGATATCTGCAATATATGGTCAGCTGTCAGTAACAAAGCATGAGAGTAAGCAAATAAAACATCCCCCCCCCCCCAATTTGAAATGAATTAGACCTGATTAGACTACATTAAAGAAGAAATTGACAATTATAATTATTCAGGGATTTGAATTCTTCCAAAAACTAAAATAGAATGTATAATGATTAAAAAAAGGAGGGCAAAACACCTTATCTATTAGATATAGTGGAATGTGAATTTCATAAATTTATTTGTCTTATTTACGGTTTACTCTAAAAATATGCTAAATAGCATCTGCAGCAGATATTAATATTTCTAGCATCAATCGATTAATAACCTATATCAATAAAGCAAGAACTTCACTGATTTCTTGCCTTATGAGGCTCTTATTATAATTGTGCTTGCCTGTTTTTAAGTTTTAAAAATAAATCCAATTATGTATTTAGTTTTTTGCATGCACCTGTAAAAGTACAATCAATTTTATATATTTTCAAAGAAATCCTAAACCTAACCACCTCTAAACAACATGTAACAAGCATAAAAGTACAGTCACAACAATTTACTGAAATACCTGACCAAAAACAGTAAATATCCAATAAATATTACAAATGATTTGTGGTGTATTATAAGCCTTCTCAAGCCATACGATATCTTTGTGTGAGGAACAAAATAAAATGAAAAATTGCAATAATGTTCCTCACACAAAGCAATCCTATAGCCTTGCGGTATGTAAAATATTTATCATTTTTAATATTACAAAAAGACTTCTTTAGTAGATTTCTTCTTAATAGTTACCTTCAGAATAAGAACAAGTTGTTCAATTTTGTTGTTTATTAAGATGCTGACTGGAGAAAAAATGCATTATTAAAAATGTTTTGATGAGATGACAAGTTAAAATTATCAGAAAATTCAGTTTACACATTGTAATTATCAGTTCTGAGAGGATGTGAATGCTCAAGTCAAACAGTTATGTAAACCTTTCTTTCTGAATCTGTCCTATTCACTGTATACACACTAATCACTGCTTTTATCTGTGATTGTTGATTTATTTATCTCGTATTGTTTTTCACTTCAAGATAATCCCACTGATGATTGTTTGGAGGGAGTGTTTGAAATAAATGTTTACAATAAGCATTTGGAGTGAAATGCCTGTGAGCTGCTAGTTCCTTTTGCTTCCTTTATCTGAATTTGTGTTGAAAAGTATCAGCCCTCCAGATGCCTTGCATAGACTTCCATCAATTTGTTGCATTAAATAATTACAACTTAATACAGGCCCTATTGCAAAAGATAAGTCTTCCGTTGACGGAGAATTAAAGAAATGGATGACAGTCCTTTTCTCAGGTTTAAGAAATGCTTCAGGGGGGTCATTTCACACTGAAAATGATTGGCTAAGTGCTTTTTTTTTTCTTCCATGGGAATAATGTGTGAAAGGTTTTCTTTTGTGGAAATCGTTTAGTGATCTTTCATCAAGGTCTTATGAATCTGAGTACTGCCTGATCAAGAAGATCAGTACGGTTTTTGTGGCGTATAATGTTAAATCAATGCATGTACTGAGGTTATGAATGTGTAAAAGAAAGAATAGGCTTTTATCTTTTTATCTTGTCTTCCTGCTGAGCTGTAATGTCAGGAATGTGTATGTGTTTATATCATCACAGGTGAACAGTATCTATCCTCTGCTATTCATTTTCATAATATCCTCCATGTCCGTTTACCTAAAAGGTAACATCAAGTCCACACCATGGGAACCCTTATTTTAACATCAATTAAATGACTGCTATCCCATGATGCGTTTATCGGTGTGCTTTTACTGACAGATAAACCATTTAGGAACAAAGACAAATACACAGAATTTAGCCTTTAGCCACTTTTCTATAATTGTAATCGTTTGTTACCCATTTGTTGCTCATGCTTGTAAATGCTCATTTGTCCGTCATTTGTATGCCCATTACCGCAGATTGGTGTCTGTGTGTGTGTGTGTGTTTGTGTGTGTGTTTATTTTGGCTGCGCACCCAGTGACATTGGCACTACTTTATACTGAACATCTGGACTATGAATTTGCTGTGTTCCTCATTCTGTTTTTATTTTTTCTCATTACTCACACACTAAATAGCATGTAGCCTATACATATTCACTCAAATGCTGATATGAATGTACACACATAGGAACATATACACAGACAAATATACTATGGCTTATACAAGAAAACTTTTAAAAGGATAGTTCACCCAAAAATAAAATTTTGCTGTTCATTTATTCACCCTCAGGCAATACAAGATGTATGTGACTTTTTTTTTTCCTTTAGTAGAACAGTAAATACAATTTTTAGCTGAAACTGTGGTCTTTGATTATTCATAAAATGCAAGTTAGCAGCTACCTGTGTTTGATACTACTACTACTACTACTACTACTAATAATAATAAAGAATATCAGGGAACACAAAATTATTTGCTGTGGCTCCTGATCATACGCTACTAATGAAGGACTAATGAAGAAAAATGATCAGTCTGTGCAAGAAACTGAGCATTATTTCCATTATTCTCTGTAGCATCAGGCAACAGTGAAATCTGATTATTTTTTGCAAAGAAAAAAGTAACTTGCATCTTAAATGGCCTAAGGCTGAGTAAATTAACAGCAAATTTACAATTTTGGGTGAACTATCCATTTAAGGGCACGCCACATGATACATATTCAATAAACTTCATCAATATGTCATACATTGGACAGAAACAGAAAGGTGAAAGACAATAAAGGTACATTGGCAAAAAAAAAAAAAAAAAAAAAAAAAAAACATTAATGAGATTAATTTATTCAGGTAGAAATAGTTCCTTAGGGTAACAATTGCAATTTACAACTTTTATACAATGCAGAATGTATACAATTAGTCTTTGAACTTCCATTTTTGTTGTAGCTCTGTATATTTTATAGCTTTGCTGTTAAAGAGTAACTGACCATTCACAAAGATCAACCCCTCTTGGTTGTTGTTTCTAAGCCTGACAAGCCATGATGCTCTTTCACCACACATCAAGTTCTCATGCAGTAAAAAAATACGCTGTGGAGCAATGAGGACACTGAGAAGGTGTTGATAAACAAGACAGAGCAGGTTAGTTTCAGTATAAAACAAGTCTCAGCTTTCAAATTTGGTCTTTTTTAAAAGAAATTCAAACAATAAATACCCTTTTGTGGCTCTTTAATATGCATGTTGTGACAGCTCATTGTAGTGCCTTAGTTCAAGCGGCACATGATCTGATCTTCTTCTTTACTAATCACAAAATAAACTTGAATGAACATCAGAAGGTATCTTGTTTCAATTGCGGAAAGATGCCAGTACATGCCATTTTTCAAGTTTAGGTTGATTGATTGTAAATCTACTCTCCTGTCTGGTTTGTTTGTCAGGCAAAATGGCATATTCTGTGTTATGATCGGTCAGATCACCTGTCAATCAAACTGCAGGTGAAGGGACAATTAGCTGGTGAAGCGGATTTACTTATTCTAAAGTTAACACAATGAACATTGTAAAGAGTGTGATAACGAACAGCAATAGACCAGAAGATTTTAAAAAGAGCATTTCATTCATAAATCTGTAAGATCTTAACTTCATGCTGTTGAAACACAATTCGGAAGACAGAAATGAACGAGTGCAGCGCTGAAAAAGGGTGGAGCTAAATAAGTTCTATAGTTTGCTGGACATAGTAGGGCCATGGTTGATCAATTGGCTGACCAGTTAAACCAGCTAAACACCAGTTTAAACCAGTAAATCATCTGGTTTAAGTTGTTAAAGTTCTGCTTGCGACACATTTGGCCAGCTATCATTGCATGCCGTAGGAACTCGTAAACATGCGGCAAACCCGGGGCAGTGTGATGTTCCTCTCCAGGCTCTGTCCTGTGGGTCTTGACGTATACTGATGGGGTTGTCAGCATGAGACTGTTCACGGTAATCCAGTTGGGCTTGTTTAAGGGCTTGCTGCTTTAGCTCACAGCTGAAAGGCTAATTTCATCAGCCCGCATTGCTATGCATCTCAGCAAATGGCATTAGCCTCAAATGAGCTGATAGAGCCAGACGCTCTGTTGATTATCAGCAACTATTACTCATCCTCTGCATCAGTTCCCACTGCTCAAGCCCAGCCGAGCACATGTGAGAGAGTGAGAGAGAACGCTGGTGAAATAGACGGGAATAGAGAGGGGGGAGTATCCTTGTGCTTTGAGACCATATGGGACACGCTGGACCCTGACAGAACCAAAAGATTGTGTAATCTTCCATTTTCAGGCCAATTTAACACACTAGACAAATGTTTACATAATTAGTGGTGTTTGTTAAAGGTTAAGTGAGTAAGTTCTGTGTCACTAGAATCACCTTACATACAGGTTTCTTGAACATTCCCTTCATTTGTTACTCTTTGGAAAACAAAAAGTCAGCACCATTGGTGAAGCTGATGTTAAGCACTATTGGTTTGCTGTGTTGGGATGTTAAAACAGAGCAGTGTCTTGATAAAGCCATGGTTGTAACCAAGATAGACCTCTCAATAATTAGATATGTCATTCACACAAACACTAAACAACATCATGTAACACACATTAGAATGAAATAATGCAATAAACATTAATTTAACAACATTAGATGTAGCATACAACCCTAATGTACAAACCTGCTAAGAAAAAAATAAGAATAAATAAATATTTTTTACAAAAAATTATTTAAAAAATCGTCAAATTAAAAAAAAAAAAAAGTAACACAGGGAATTCTGGGAATGTACATTTTACAGTCTTTTACAATTAACAATTTAACTGTTTTTTAATGTAGTATTTTTAATGCTTTTTACAGTTAAATTCACAGTCATTTTTTACAGTGCAGCCAAGAGAAATATCCAGTGATGTAAAGTATTTGATTTTCCATCAGATTTATGATTAAAAAACAGCCTACATAATTTATAAGAATTATAATGTAATTTGTTATTGAATCTAACCATTTTCAGCATAAGCTGAAAGCTTTTTGGCTTCTTGTTCCAGAACAAAAAATTACAGATAATTTACTCACCCCCTTGTCATCCAAAATGTTCATGTTTTTCCTTCTTCAGTCGTAAAGAAATGATGTTTTTTGAGGAAAACATTTCAGGATTTCTCTCCATATAGTGGACTTCTATAGTGCCTGTGAGTTTGAACATCCAAAATACAGGTTAAATTCAGCTTCAAAGGGCTCTAAACAATCCCAGCCAAGGAAGACGGGTCGTATCTAGTAAAATGATTGGTTATAATCTAAAAACAAACAAACAAACAAAACAGTTACAGTTTATATACCTTTTAACCTCAAATGCTCATCTTGCCTAGCTCTGCATGTTCTCTGTGTATTCCGGTTCAAGACAGTTAGGAGTTTTTTTCGACATACCCTATCTCATTTTCTTCTCCAACTTCAAAATCACCCTATATCGCTGTTTTACCCTTTTTGTAAAGGGCATTTGATCTTCTTTGCACGTTCACTTCGTAAACACTTGGTTTGTACTTCTGCAGTGATGTAGGATGATTTTGGAGGAGAAAATGAGATGGTAGTTTTTCGACATACCCTAACTGTCTTTAACCAGAATACAGAGAGTGCACACAAAGTTAGGCAAGACGAGCATTTAAGTTTAAAAAGTACGTTTAAATTGTCAATTTTTTGCAAGATAAGACTGTTCTTCCTCAGCTGGGATCATTTAGAGCCCTTTGAGCTGCATTTAAATTGCATTTTGGAAGTTTAAACTTCTGGGCGCCATATAAGTCCATTATATGAAAATAAATCCTGAAATGCCTTCTTCAAAAAACAATTTATTTACGACTGAAGAAAGAAAGACACAAACATCTTGGATGACAAGGGGGTGACTAAATTATCTGTACATTTTTGTTCTGTAAGTGAACTTCTCCTTTAAATAAACTAATAAAAATACCCTCAAAGTCAATCAGTCAATCAAGACATAGTTATGGGCTAGAATAGAGCCAAAAAGACCAAGATTGGTTGAAAATACTTTCCTCTGTCTCACCTAAAGACTATGGCATTTTTAAAACATTACTGTTTGTTTTTATAAAATATATGTGATGATTTTGGTAATGATTGTACCATGTTCGAAGAGGGACCCAAGCAATAACCAGGAACCAACATATTATAGATAACTTAAGATTTGATAAACACCTGCCACTCAAAGCAGCATAGCAACCCTTGAAAAAAAACAACCATATATCAGTGCACTGATAACGCTCTGGCAATCACAAACAACAACATTGCAGCATGTCTAAGGTACATGTAAATCATGATGAATATCAAATGTGCAGAAAGGGATGCTATTTAGTAAAACAAGGCAACTGAAGCAGTTTATTCTACTCAGAATTCTGTTTAGCTATTGTTATCTTTCATGCCCACATCAAACAAAAACCAGTGACCTTTATGTCTTTTATAAGGTGACAAGCTTCTTTTTGACTGTCTTTCTCTGTCTCCCATATGCTACTTCACCAACATACAACCATCAGAAGGGCAATCAGACAGATATTGGCAATCCAACAAAGTTTTGAATGAAAGAGACTGTAGATAAAGTTTATTCCAAATCATATATTTCATTAGAATTTATATTAATAAAAAAGGATAAGTTATAAATTTTGCTAAATAATTCACTTGTTGTAAGCAGGAAGGAACAACTAAAAACAGTTAACTTATTTATATCAGAACTTGTGACAGATTTCATTCTCAGCAGGTTACATTTCCGCCAATCTTTTCTAAGCAGAAGGACCGGATGTTTTTGAAAGTGGGCCTCAGCACCATATTTCTTCCAATCCTTGCTTGTATGTGTGTGCCCACTTCCCAGTATTTTCATGACAAAACTGTCTAAAAGCAAGCTAAATCTGACTTCATTCAAACATGCCAAATTATTCTTAATTTATAAATACTTATTTATCTAAACCAATAGAATTCTGTTGTACTGCATATTCTTATTTAAATGTGTGTTAGTTATACACATCTTGTGTGCGAAGTTCAAGGTACAAACTTGCAGCTGACATCACAACTAAACCTCGCTTTACTATAACTGCACAGAGCTAGAGAAAAGCTGCTCCTGAGAACATTGGCTTCTTTTTCTGTGCCAGGACAGCGGCAACAACACAGAAATGTCAATCTGGATAACAGAAGAGGGACAATTGAGTGCAAATTTCCTCCTCACGTTCAGTTTAAGCTTCTCTGCCAGTCTTCAGGGACAGCATACTGCCACCACTGAAAGAAGGATTTTATCCCCCTTGAGTCTGAGAGACATATATCTGTGTGTTTGTTTATATATGGATCATTGTGATTTTATTTTATTTTTTCTTACAAATACTCATACTGAAGGAGCATATGAAAAGCAGCTTTTGCTGCCCTGGAGTTGCGTTCATTTTGCACATCCCCCAAATCCACATTCTACATAATGAACATGTGATGTGAAATTTATTACATATATTGTGACTTCAGTGCGCTGTAATGTTCTCTTCATCTGTTTATCAATTCTCGTATTTTATTCTGAGATAATGATTAAATTGGCAGACCAAGCAGAGTCGGCAGAGTACCAGTAGTCTTACTACCATAAAAGTGAAATGATGATTTTGGTATATGGGTCATTGGTTTCAAAAGTTTGGAATATCTGTATTAACTGATGAAGATTTTAGACCTCGTAGAAGTAGACTTTGTCACAATAATTATGTTGACATGAACTGACATATTGTCATTTGTTTAAATCCCTGTTTGTTCACATAGAGTTAGCTTTTCTTTAAAAAACATCGGCAGCTAAAATGGCATTACAACTAACCTAAAACATCTGACTCAAGTGGTGAAGAGTCCAATACTAACTTGGTTATGTCAAACATGTATGGCCCATGGTTTTTGTGATGTGTACAACATGGACAAGATCGTGGAATCCAATTATACTAATGGAATTTGATATATAATGCAGAATGTAATAGAATTTCTGGAATATGAAAAGTAGGGCTGTATAAATGGCCAAGTTTAGTACAAATGGCCAAAATGAGTACTACAATAAATAAAATACATTTTGGCCCCTGTTTAGTTTGGGTCTGATTAAATATTAACTATTTACAACGACTTTCACCTAAATAAATTCCTAAGTTGCTACTAATTAATATTTAGTAATTGATATTTAGTAAGGTAGTTGTTAAGTTTGGGGTATGATTAAGGGATCTAAAATATTGTCATGAAGAAGAAGGCATTAATATGTGCTTTATAAGTACTAATACACCGCCAATATGCTAGTAGTATGCATGTTAATAAGCATCTAGTTAATAGTGAAAATTGGAAAGTATTACCAAAATGTTGTGGCTAAATTGTATGTTGTTATGTCTGATGGGCTATTATATCAGTGGGATAAAACTGTCCTAAAATGAATAATATTGTTTAGCACAATTATTTTTGATACAATATGCTGTCTAACAAAAGCTGTTATTGTGACATTGCTACTCAGAAAAAAAATATTTTTTTTTTCATATGTACATAAAACCCCACAGACTCAATCAATTTCATAGCACAAATCCTTTCATTTTTATTTCCAAGGTTTTTATTTTCTGTTTTCAATTCACCTTTCAGTCAGAATCCATCCAAAAGGCAGCCATGCAAATACTTTTAAATCACAGAGTGTACAAAGATTATTGTGCCTCATGCTTTGGGACATCTGTTAGATTTCCAGGTACTTGGAGCCATAACTGCAATATGATTGCCTCCAAGTGTAGAAGAACTGTTGGAACCAGAAGGGTCTAACTGGCTTTATTTGGTAATCAGACAACTGGCACAAACTTGGGGAAAAGGGACAAAAAGCCTGTGTCTCACAGATAATGCTCCCCCGAAACTCTCATTTGATTGCCATAAAGACAACACTATCGAACTGCACACATCCGTGAATTGTCCCTGGGTGATTCCTGCCATAATTATCATGGCTTATCTTGATGTGCAGCCTCCATTCTGAGCTGAAGCCAAAACATAGCATTTATTTCCCCATTCCTGGCAGCACTTTACTGATGAGGATTACGTACAGCGTAAACCGTCCTTACCTCAGGTGCTGTGAAGTGAGAGTTCTAAACTAAAGTTCTCAGAAGTAGAAGTTTGTGCATGTTAAATATGATAACCAAGCAAGCTCTTCTCAGCACCCGTGCTTAGGTGTCCTTTCTGAAGGTTCTGGATAGATAATTTAGTACCTTTGCTTTCAGTCCCTGCAATTTGCAGAGCAAGAGCACCGCTCACTGTTGCATGCTTGATGCTAAAGCCGACAAATCTGGCTATGCCGAGCGCTGCTCGCTTTGCTCGATTTTTGCACTTCAAAAGGTGGCGCCTGGGCAAATTTCCCTCTTCAGGAGATCCGCTTACGCTGGTTAATTGAGTCAAGGGCTTTGATGGTGTGAGGGAGAATGGAGGAATTCAGCTCCGACAGTAATTACTCTACCGAAATCTCCTTCTGTTCGTGCACAAGCTTCCAATGCTGCTGGGGAGGAGCGGAAGGGATTCAGGTCGAAAGTCTTGCTTCTGTTTGTATTTCCATTGAGACCAATATACGCCAGGGTTGAATTTATCCTGATAATACAATCTCTCGGCATTATTTGCTTTTCCGCTAAAAGAGTGTCTGTGAAAGACATGAAAAAGAAGAGTTTTTTTTTTTTTTTTTTAGCCATCTGGAACTATCAGAGCATCATCTGGCTCAATAGAGGGAAGGGGTGAAGTGTTTCAGACTCTTAAGAAGGATGAGGCTTCACTGGGGTCTGATGAGGTCAGGTGAGATAATGAAGAATGACTGCAGGACATAAGGGGTGAACTTAGTCACATGGTTCTAAGAATCATGTGGGATGCTTTAGTGAAGGCTTGGAGGATGGATTGTAATATCTGGCCTAGTTTTAAGTTGGTGTTTTCTTAGCAATCAATAAAACAGTGCGAATGAGAATCCTTC
Source organism: Cirrhinus molitorella (assembly GCA_033026305.1). Lineage (NCBI taxonomy): Eukaryota > Metazoa > Chordata > Actinopteri > Cypriniformes > Cyprinidae > Cirrhinus > Cirrhinus molitorella. Next base: position 13,262,101 of record CM065135.1, read on the forward strand.
TCTGGAAAACATGTCCATCTCTCACACAAATTGGAGTGAATCAGCCATTGACTTGTGGGAAATGGATGTCCTGGGTGGCCTCTTTATGCTTCAGAGTGATTTTTAAAGGAATAGTTCACCCAGCAATGACAATTCTGTCAAGATTTACACACCCTCATGCGATTTTTGATCTGATCAATATATATATATATATATATATATATATAACAGAAAATAAAAAACCTTGGAAATGAAAATGAAAGGATTTGTGTTATGATTTTTTTTTATTTTTTTTTTTTATCAATATAGCAATGTCACAATAACAGCTTTTGTTGGACAGCATATTGTATCAAAAATAATTGTGCTAAACAATATTAATCATTTTAGGACAGTTTTATCCCACTGATATAATAGCCCACACATATATATATATATATATATATATATATATATATATAATTTCCTAAACCTTCCAAAGCCAGATGATAGCTTTATTGAATAAGTAGACTGAAATTGTATGCCATTAATCTTTTTAAATCAGTAAATAGTACAGTTTTGTACATCTTGAATTGGCTTTTACTGGACGTTTAACAGAAATTATGAACTTTTGTACAAAAAAGAAGCTGCAAAAATCATATTTTGTGTTGCATAGCAAAACAAAAGCAGCATACAGATTTGTAATGACATAAAGGTGAGTAAAAAATAAAGAGATTTTAGATTTTTGGATGAATTGGCCCTTTATTCCAGGTGCACCTCATTACATGCCATCATTTCCATCAACCTGTAATTTTGTCAAATTATCCAAATGATGTGAAAAATATTATTTGTGTGTATTTTGGTTGCATAAAACGCTATGAAATTAGCTTTAACAAAATAAAGCACTGTCCATTTTATTCACAAATTAAAAACAAATAAATCATTTCCACAACAAAAGCTATTACACACAACAGTAATTTAAGATACATTGCAAATAAGATGAAAACGTTCATGAAACCCTGATAGTGGCTCAGTGTGTTTGAATTATGGTAACTGCTATGGCTCTGACTTATCAAATGTTCTTATTCAATATAACTTGAAGTGTAGACTAAAATTAGTTAGCAGCCTAAAATTAGTGTCTTTTTCAACATCACTAAGTTCACTGGGTTCTCTTAGTACTTCTCGTCTTTCTGGCCATCACTGGAAACCCATAGGACCAACTCTCAGGTTTTACATCTCCGTGTTTGCAACTGTGTATGCTTGTGTGTGTATGAGTGTCACGCCACAGTACTTTTATCTGTGGTTTATGATTGCGTTGCCTCAGACTTTGAAATAATATATCGAGTGCCAGCAGCACAGAGAGTAGCTCTTGACGTGAGAAGAAAGAAATCTGGGAGATATCAGTGAGGGCTTTTTCTTTAAGCCCCTTCAAAGACACAGTCATAGCAAAGGCCACGATAGACATATTCAAGAGCTGAGACCAAGAGAGAATACCAAGGCATAGCAATATGAGATATTAATGGCAGAAATATTGAATGAGACACAGAGAGGAGACAATAAGGAATGGATTGACGCTGACAAAAATACAGTGCAAAGAAGCGTGTATTGAATGGGGACAGAGAGAATAAGAATACTATACCAAAAAACTTGACAGAACAGATCTATGTTTGATCTGCTTTGAGCCACAAGACCCTGAGGTTAAGAAGTTCAGAAGTTGAATGTACATACTGTGACTCAACCGCATGATGCAATCTTGTTGTCCTTTCACTGGGTACCCAAGTATGCATTGAAATGCAACATGAAAACTACCAATGCTATCCATCAAAGCAATGATGTCACCAATAGTTTAACTTGTATCCTCTTGACAGTGATGGGACACATTAACTGTTACAAAGCCTAATGAGCTGTCTACTGCCTGCATCTGCATCTGGGATCCAGGAAGTGCACCAATTGGACCCTTTTCACAGAATGTAATGACGCTTTTCCACAATAATTAGCTTCGCAAATCTATAAAGTTTTTTTTTTTTTTTTGTATTTTTTTTTTATTTTATATTTCCAACTTTTTAAAAGTTAATGTACATTATATATATATATATATTTGTAATGTTTTTAAATAAGTTTTTTATGCTCATCAAGGCAACATTTATTTGATCACAAAAAAAAAAAACATGATTTAAGGCTGAATATACTTCAGTCTTCAGTGTCACATTATCCTTCAGAAATCATTCTAATATGCTCATATATTATCAATGATGAAAACAATTGTGCTGCTTAATATTTTGTTGGAACCTGTTCTTTTTAACGTTTTAAGCATCAAATAATCCTGAAAAAAAGAATCACAGCTTCCAAAAAAAGCAATGCTCATCATCTTGGATTTTATTATTATTATTATTATTTTTTTTTTTCACTGAACTTGTAACTTATTACATGCATTCTTTGAAACTGATACTATCTTGCAATTGATTCTGCCTTAGGTATTGGCCAAAAGAAGGTGTCTTGGGAGGATTAGGGTTGCATAAGTTTGCAAATGATGCCTGCGGAGGCAGCTTACTTAATTTAACAACAAAGCTATTGAGCATGCATAAGATTCAAAACCACACTACTTTGCTTGTTGTCATTTCTGGTCTACTTTTATAGCCTGTCATAGAGCTGCTAATTGTCACAGGGACTGACTGTCTGTTGTGCCATTATTCTAAACATGAACAGGGTCTCTGAATGAGATGCTGATTTCTCCATCTTTCAGTCTCCTTGGAGGAGGAGCAGGAGATTGCAGACTCTGTTCAGTGGGCATAATTACGATCAATATGGAGAGCACCATTATTGCCAGATAGACTGGAGAATGATGAGAAATCAACTTTTCATAGAACCCAGTGCATTTTGTTTCTAGAGATTTTTTCCCACTGCCCTTTTGTGCTGTTTTGCTTCTCAGAGTTTCAGTTCTACAGTTTGGGTTTTACAGCAGCCGGCTGCCAAAAAGTGTGTCATGATCTCGGTTGATGTCTGCCCCTGTAAGTCAGATCTAGCTTTAGGGTTTACTTGTTCTTTTCTGAATACAGTGTTCTGGACTTGCCTATAGCATTTTTTTGGTCAAGGGTTGTATATTTGAGAAATAAGATACAATAGGTTGTGCTCTATTTGAATATAGTTTCGTCAAAAGAGTGTTGCTAGGCACAACACATAGTTAAGTGCCTGCAACCCCTTCAGCCATGAGATTTTCACAATATATTTAACGCAGGTTTGTGTGACTTATTGCTTTTACAGAATGATTACTGCACAATACAAATAAAGACACTAATATTTATTTAGATGTTGCTTAATTAAGGCGAGGAACATAACAACATGCATTAGTTTAAAATTTAACTGATGTGTGCATATATCAACAGCTTTTACATTTGAACATGGCTCATCCAATCAACATTGCTAATGAAATTAAGAAACTAAAATGCAGTGGAGTAAATCTGCAAAATACATAAACAGTTAAATAGACAACCTTTTCAATAGACAGCCTTGCCAATAAAATATGCAAATTTCTCTTACAATACTGCACAACAGGTAATTCTCCCAATTTATTTATTTATTTATTTTATTTATCTATTTATTTTTCAAAAAAAAAAAAAGTTTTCTGTTATGAAAATTAAGCTTTAAAAAACATGTAACTTTTACATTTACTCATTCATTCAATTCATTCATTCGATAAAATTGCTGTTGATTCTTTCATGAAATAATCCTGGTTTAAAAAAAAAAAGTTTCCACAAAATATGAAGCGAAAGCTGTTTTCAACATTGATCTTTTTTTTTTGGATCAAATAAATGCAGCTTTGTTTAGCACAAGAGACAAAAAACATTAAAAGGCCTTACCAACCCTAAACTTAAGTGGTGAAAAGAAGTGTATGCCTGTTTATATGGGCCAGTGTGTTAACCCTCCAGCGTTAAATTCTCTCTCAACCTCTTTTTCTCTTGTTTTCCTTGTGTGCACCAGGATGACACTACCCAGTTTGCATCACACTTTTGCTTTTCTCATGGTTAAGCTCTGTGTGCTGTAGTCGATGGTAATTCAAATGAACATCCTTTTCCTTTTCTTGAGAAATGACTTGGCTGAGACATTTGTCCCTAGGGTGTTGCTGGGTTGTTAAGAAAGCCCACAGATCAAACCCTGCCACTATTTCCATGTTATTTACTAGGCAAGCGCTCTATATACGATATAATTTGTCTGTCCCCAGCTAACCTATTGCATGATCTGTGTGCTCGACTAAAAGGGCACATGATGCATGTGTTGTTAGTGTTTGTTTCTGTTTTATGAGCATGTAAAATAGGGACGACTCATGGAAGAGAATTGGGTCTGGCATCCTAGAATCATTCCCCAGACCTTCTGTTTACTTCCGCTTGACAATTTTGATGGGTGAATAGTAGTGCGTCCCTTGGGTGTGCTGTGGTTTGTGGTTCAGGTGCATTTGTCTCGCTCTTCTTCTCCTTGAGTCGACTCCACTGAAGATTTTAGTTTTAGATGAAGTTTAATTGTGTGAAATTATAGATCACTTGTAGTTCAAAGCAAAACAAAAATTGTTACACATTACATGTACTTGCTATTATAATAACTATTAATTATGCATAAATACATGCAAGTAACCCTAATCCTAACCCTAACCACATGCAGTGCAGTGTTAATTTTGACAGCAAATTTTAATTTAGTTTTAGTCATATTTATCATATTTAGTCATATTCATTATATAGGTTTGATATTAAGGTTTAATCCTGATAAGCACACAATTTAACTGAGGTGATACACAACATGCCTTAATATTAAAATGAAATAAAACCACTTCTCATAAAGAACATGGTCTTCTTTTCAATGAAATACCAATGGCTATATAGGCTAATTAGGCATTCTTTATAGTAACTTGTTTACCATATTCTTCATTCTTTCACACAGATATGTTTATTTTTATAAATTAATTTCCTGTCTTCTTTCGTTGCTTGATTAACATCAGTGACTTGGACAATAGCAACTAAATGTGGCTGCTATCCCTTTAAAACTGAATGCACGAATGCAATGGATGCAATGTACTGATACACTTTCTCTCTACTGTTTACGTTCATTTAAGACGTAATCGGCAGTGTTTACATGAATACTCGGACAATTCGGAATAATTTTGTGTGTATTTCTCAGTTCCTGCAACACGGAAGTGTGTGAGACGTGCTTTCTGTGTGTATGCGTCGGTGTCTGCGCCGAGAAAACAAGACTGAATTAAGTTCTGTCTTGCGTTATCAAATTTATCCATATGTCTGCACTTCTTCCACATATTGACATTTTTAAACGTTTTATAAGACGTGCAGCAAGTGTATTTTAGCTTGTGTCCCACTGGTTTGTACACATATGCAATTTCTTAATAAATCTCTTTCCATATCATCCACCCCTAACATTTTCGTCTCATTTTTATTCGTTGACGGAAATGCAAGTAGATTTTTGTCATAGTTTTTGCCATTCAAAAATAATTTTAGTTCATTATCGTTTCGTTTTCGTCTGTGAAAAAAATGTCATTGACGAAAATAAGAACGAAAATTATTTATCAACGAAATTAACACTGAGCAAATGTAGGTAATTATTATTACTCAGTACTTAAATGTATAATTAAACTGTAATAAGGACACCTTAAAACATTTTTTTTTTGTTGTTTTAATATTATCATTGTTAATATTTTATTTAAAATTACAATGGCAAGCCTTTTTGAAAGAATTTACTTTCTCAGAGTTTTATTATTATTATTATTATTATTATTATTATTATTATAGTGTTCAAAATTGTGGGGTGAGATTGATTGATTTATAGATTTTTATTCAGCAGGAATGCATTACGTTAATCAAAAGTGACACATAATGTCACAAAAAAAAAATCAAATAAATGTATTCACAAAACTTTCTAAAGAAATTACTCAGCATATTGAATGATTTTTGAAGAATCATGTGACACTAATGAGAAGTTGCTGCTGAAAATTCAGCTTTGTTATCACAGGAATAAAATAAATGTTTAAATATATTAAAATAGTTTAAATATGTACAACTATATAACAGATATTTTCAAACATATTACACACTATTGCACACAGTTTGTGTTGTATTTTTGATCAAATAAATGCAGTGAGCATCGTTAGCATAAGACAGCTGCACTGTAAGCAAATAGTCATTCAAAAAATATATTTTGTTAAAAAAAGTACACAGTGTACATAATTTCTACACAGTGTACAGTATGCATGTATATTCATGCATTCGGGACCATAAAAAGTATTGCATTAATGATCTGTCATTCTATAAGTCTATGGCTCCAGGATCTATAACTTGAAGATAATGGGGTCTGGAGCTGGATAATACTGCTACTAATGCTCTCAGGATCATCATAACTTGTTCATTATGGAGCTGTTTTCCCGAAGCAGCAGAGAGTGTTCATTAGGAAAGAGCAGCAGAGGAGCTGTCCAGTGCTGAATCAAGGACACATCTTTAAGTATAAAACTGAGAAACCCTATGCACATAAATAGTGCAGAAACAGTTTGTTTGTGTTACGAAAATGGCAACTCTTATATACACATATCAATTATTTTATGACACTGATTATGAATACCTGTCAACTATATTATTGGAAATGTAAATACAAATATTGAAACATCTGCATTTGAATAAATCATTCCGCTTTCTTTCTTTCTTCTTTCTTTCTTTCAGAGTTAAAATGGACTTTTTTTTTTTTTTTTTTTAATTTCTGAGAGGAGTAAAGTCAAAAAAGAGAAATATATCTGCCCTGATATCCTAATGAAGAAAGAAAGAAAATAGTAGCTTAGAATAATCTTTAGATAAAATTGTTTGTAACAAATGTTTGTGCATGTTTTGCACTAGATTATTTCAGTATGAACACACTGTACTTATTTTTGTACTTATTTATTTATTATTATTATTATTATTATTATTATTATTATTATTTTATGTAAGTACATATTAGTTAAGGCCACCTGAGATATGTGGGACCGTATCATTGACTGATTTTATAAGATTTACCCTGTTTTGTCATTAAATTAAATAAGGCTATTTAAGTGCCATGTCTGTAACTGGGCTTTTTAGAATGTCTGCAAGAAAGAGAAGAAATATAAAACTGCAGCAAGAGGCTGAAAGGTCACACTTCCGCCTCCCGCCAACCTCATTGGCCATTGCTTTGTGGTTTTGGAGCATCTGCAAGTGTAGCTGACCCCTGGTCTGCACCATTAGCAATGTGTTTCTAAGGGTGGGCGACTGGCTCCACTTAAGAGTGGTTCATCTGTCTCCTCATAGCCTCTCGCTACACTGGTGAATAATTAAACTTCTAGCTCAGTCAGCTGGCTAATTAAATCCGCCGTTGTGTACGGGATGAGGTGAGGCGTCTGCCGCAGCCCCAGAGGAGGGAGCTGGAGCTACGAAGGAGGGATGGGGAATGATAAACACCACCCTAATTAATCTGTTCACTTATTTGAATATTGCACATCTGGCCGGCGTGGACGTAGGCTGTCGCTTACCCTGCCTTAAAATCACCATAGTATGCGTTTAAGTGTGGTTGTGTGTGCGCAGCTGTGCCTACAGGAAACTGGCATGCGTAATCAAGTGGAAACTTGTTGAGCATGACTGAATGTGGCGATAATGGTTTCCAATCAGTGGAAGACCATACTTCAAGATTTCCGTAGCACCCTGCTGAGTTGAACATGCCTGGTATGCACTTCAACACAAAAACCGCTATTTAGCTCTTCTAATTTGACATTTAAACAAAAAACATAAACACTCAATTTGGTGACATACCTGCATGCTGAGTTCTGGAATAATAATACCAATAGACTTTAATCACGCACTGCTAAACTAAGTCATCATATAGAACAGCATGCATGCACAAACTACATCTGAAGTGTCTCTAAAGATGTGATAGAATCCAAAATGAGGCTACAGCCAGCACTCTAAAATTAAAGCTCCAAGAAACTAAAAGAGTTTTTTTCAATACAGAGGCAATTTTGTTTATTTTGTTTATTTTAAGCTTGCATAGACTGTTCATAAATCCTAGCACTAAAAAATCAAAACTAATAAAATGATTTAAAGACCTATAATCATGAATAGGACTTTGCAAATTAGCCCCACCTACACTCACACCAACCCAGACCTGATCCACTTTCACTCTAGTGGAAGTAAACACTGTAGTAAATGCTACACAATGGCAGTGGCAATCTTGGATTAATAATTATCGGTATGTCATTCATTGTAGTTTTGATTATGAATTTGTGAGTGGATGTATTCAAATTACAGCCTATCACAACCAATGCGTACATATTTTACGAGGTCGCTTTAATCAGACGATTTAAGCCATGAGTTGATTCAGTCTAACTTAAATACAAAATCAACAGATATGCCTAATTTCTCAATGGCGCAAAAACATATTTGAAATGGATTTTATCTTACAAAATCATAGATGTCATTAAATTGAGGTGATAATGCAACCTCTTATTTATATAAGGTAAACATAAAGCTGCTTGATTTATATTTTTATGTAAATAGTTGTATATAATACATATTTAAAATTGTATTGCATACCTGTTTCTGACATAATAATAACCTGTTTTAGATGTCCAAAAATCCTTTATATAATACTTTATTGTATATTTGAATGTATACTTTATTTGAATGTATATTTATTATTTTATTATGTATTTATTATTTGTTTCTAGAAAAATAAAGATTCTGTTACAAATTTGAATCTTTTTTCTAGATTATTTAGATTATTCTAAAATACTTAGTATACTTTCTTTCTTTATTTTTCTCTTTCTTTCTCTTTCTTTCTTTCTTTCTTTCTTTCTTTATAATATCAGTATTACTCTTTTTTGACTTTACTCCTCAGAAATTACAAAAAAAAATACATTTTAACCCTCGAAAGAAAAAATAAAGAAAGAAAGAAAGAAAGAAATAGCTTTGAGAGGTATTTCAATAATTCTAATGCTCTTTTAAATAATAATAATAAAAAAAAAAACAAATTTCAATACATTTCTTATAGCAAACATATGCTTGTAAACCTTATACCATTCTTCCATCTGTCTTTCAAGCTTTCTAAATCTTAATCTCATCAAGAAATATCATCCCACACATCACTATGACATATAAATGCCATTATTTGCATGATTATTTATGATCCATGCTTTAATATAAAAAAAAAAAAAATTCCAATAAATCACTCATATTGTCATTTTCGCCCACAGCCAAATCACAGCGGCGGACATATTGTGTTCTGTGTGTAAACAACATTAGCTAGTGTCAAATTAGTATAGGCTGGAGCTTTTGACTTAAAATTGGTGAAATCACTGAATACTGTTTTGCAAGCTCCAGCACTCCATCTTATTAATATTCCTGCACTTCTCAACTCCCTGGATGGTGCATTTGTAAAATAATCTCTAATAGGCAAAGCAGAACAGAGAAGTTGGGTGTTTTTTTGACACAAATGGAGTTATTACATGCTTTTAATGTAACCTAATCAGGTAATAACACCACTCAGGAGGGGTACAGCTCTCCAGTCATATTTCTTTTGTAGCTCTGTGGTTCTGTCGCCGGAATAAATGGCCTAAACAGGACTTTCAGCTGGCTACAGATCTGTCACTGCCGGGAAACTAGCGGAGGCCAAAGGTGTTTGTGCTGGAGGGGGTCTCACTAATTTATGGATTAATTCCTTTTCGTCTCTTCTACAAAGACAGCCAGTGATTTGTTTATATAATTTTACCGCCATCAGGTCTCTTTCTGCCTGTTTATCAAAGCGGTTTCAGGTCAGCACTACCTGTCACCACCACTTTCATGTTCTTTATTACACCCGCTGTGACCATTTACACTCGTCTTTGACAACCTGCCAAAAACACACACGAGTACACGCTCATTCAGTCAACTCATTGATATTTTTTGTACACGTTCCGATTTTCAGAAGTCAATTTCATTCTGCAAATGGAGCCTGGATAATTTTCTCTCGCATGACTCAGTTCATTTTTGCCTTTGTTTCTCATTGAACCTCTATAAATCACATTGACCAGCAACCGAAAAGACAAAAGACGCCTGGGCAAAGGAGCGGAACATTAAACACAATATTTTAATAAAGCAAATTTTTCATCCACAGCCATTCAGTTAAAGAAAGGTCTTTATTCTCAATTTCTTACTGCCGATCAATGTGGAGCAGAACTTTGCCCCCTCTCTCAAATCCCCTTCATCGTATAATGTCACAGAAATCTAACCAAGAAGGCATATTACCTATTGATTTTATTTCTCATCCAAGAAGGGGGGTAAAAAGACACATAGATTTTTTATTTTTTATTTTTTATTTTTTTTTCTCTCTCTCTTTCTACATCTAAAATGTGAAAAAGAAACCACAAACTAAATCTAATGGATGAACTCTATGGTGGTATTTTATTTTCCAATTATCGATGGAAAGGTGGTCCATCATGATCACTAAGTAAGGCTAAATCTTTTACTTTTCCGTGGCTTGGCCCCTACTTTAAATCTGCTACTGCTTTACTTTAAATGCACTTTGAAAACTTTCCTATGTGTTCACTTTGAATACTGCTGTCACATGTTCTAAACAGATTCTTTACACAGGCATACTGTATGGAGGACGTGTTATGCATTTTTTTTTTCATTAAATATCAATGAAATCATTTTTGTCTGTCTTTTTGCTGCAGTGTGTTCCCTTGACCTTTTACTTTTCACTCTTTTACAATTCTGACATTCTTTGTGACCTTTGAATGATTTGCTTTATACAAAAGTATTGCGGTTTTGTCTGAATGTGTTCTATGAAATAACTTTTTACAAGGCAATTAAGGTAATAACAATATTGGGAATATAGAGACAAAAGGAGAGGGAACAATTGCAAATTAGATTACCATAGATGAAGAATTATAGCTTTTTTGGTAATTTAGACACTGATTGGTGGCACTTATGTGGGAGATGTGGGAATGCAATCAATCACACATTATTTCTGCTTTCATTATCAAAACGTTGAAAGGAAATGGAACAAATTTCCATTTTTAGAAAATGTAGAACTTGTGGTGAGGAACAATTAATTATAATCAACTATTAAAAAGTTGAATAGTTATTACAGTTAATTAATAGAGTCGAGAGTGAGGTTTATCAGTAAAATAATGATGTTTATCTATCTACATAATGTTAAAACTTCCATAGAGCTAAAAACATTGCCGTAAAATGATATATGCTAATAATATATACTATAAATAATAAAGAAATCATTGATTGATGGATTGATTGGTTGTTTGGTTGATTGTTTGATTTACTTATTGATGGCTATATATATATATATATATATACTATAACTAATAAGATGTTAATTTTGTTAAACCTGTGGTCTGGTTTTAAATAAATTCACAGCGATTGAGTTCAGAGAGCAGCTGCATTTCAGTAGACAGCACAGTGATGAATCTTTGAAGCTCTATTGTTCAGGATATTACTTCACTATATTTACTTGCCAGGTGCCTGATAATTTATTTTATATGCGCTCATGTATGTGTGTGTGTGTGTGTGTGTGTGTGTGTGTGTGTGTGTGTGTTGTGTGTGTTTGTTTTGAGTGAGACTGAGAATTGCAGGGATACTGTGATCATAAAATAAATAAATAAAACACTTTTCATTGATCAGCATTAGTGTTGCAGTGGATTCTGGGTAGTCCTTCTGTGAAACATCAAATCATTGACAACAGTTCTGGTTGCTGTCAATCACATCCCAGTGGGATGTGATCTGGATTCATATGGGCTTCAAAAATTCTAACTGTTTGAGGTAACGTATGTTCCTATGGACAGATGCTATATTAAAAATTCCCCTGGAAATAATTGTATTAATTTGTATTAATCTGTTGTAAACAATGGAAACAGATTGGCATCGGACTTAATTAGGATTTTATTATTATTATTTTTTTTCTTTTTTGGTGTAGGGTTTCCACAATCATCTAATGACAGAATGTATTAATGCAGCTAATTGAATTTGAGACCTCATCTTTGATGTAGTAAAGACTGAAATGCTTCAAGCGGCAATATCTGTCAACAATAGCTGTCTTTTGATTTTTAGAAAAGAATATGTCTTTGATGGCACCCTAGAGATCTGAACAAAAAAAGCAACCATTTTTCCTCTCTTATAAGAAAACATCCATCCAACCAAGCAAGCAATCAATCTCACTTTGGTGCTGTTTTTATATCTCTTTATATTATTATCAGTTTTTATATTATTATCATTACTTAAATGTAAATTGAGTATAACCATTTTTTGACACATTAATATACACAAACAATCATTTTTAATTTTTAGCTGTATTATTCTTGATTTCTTTGAAAGGGACAATTCATGAGTGATAACATATTTCAACATAATTAGAATTGTTGAGGATTTTTCGGGTCGGATAGTGTTTTTGTAACATCTCTGCTGCACTTTGTTCTTCTCAGTATGGCCTTTTTTGTGGCATCAGAGAGCTGAGTGGAGATCAAAGTTCCTGGTGTCAGTTGAGGAAATGTCAAAACAAAGAAAAGAAAGAATGAATCAAACAAACAGGTGCTCATGTTGCTGAGAGAGCACTGTGTTGTCTTATTATCCTAATGAGCAACGCCAGATGCGTTGCCTTTCACCAGTCATGTTCATTTACTGCTAGATTGATAAGATCTTCAGAAGCCTATGTTATTTGATCTTGCATTGATTTATTTGTTACATCATGTCTATTTTTGCTGACTGCATGTGTGAGTCATGCCAATTGCTGGCCATTATATTTACAAGCAGACTTGTTTGTGTAAAAGCAATGTCTTTTTTTTTTTTTTTTTTCCCTGGCAGTTTAGTGGTTTGGCTGGTTAACATGGGTAGTGAGCCTCTGCGATATCGAGTACATGTCAACTTATTATATTAACACTAACCCAACAGGCCAGCTACATTTGGCTGTCAGTTTAGTTTTCAGTACTTAATTCTGTTATGTACACTGTTCACTAATTAATGGGAAATAATGAATTACACAATCAAATTAACTCCTGAAAAGTTCAAGTATTGACAGCTGCATTTACATAAATTTTATGCAGTGTACTGAATGGAACTAAACAAATAGGTGCAATGAGTCTTTTCTGTATGTGCAGTGCAATAAATCACAGGGTACGTTTTGACTAATTAGTGTTGACAGATCTTGCTAGGGAAAAAAAAAAAAAAAAAAATTATAATTAAATAAATAAATGCATAAATGCAAATAAGAACACATCAAATACCAAAATATTGTGACCTGCTCCTGTCAGCTTTATTTAGTCCATAAAGAGCTACAAGTTGAGTCCAAGCAACAAACCCAAAGACATGGCAACACTTCAAGATGTTACGTTGGGATGTAGCTTTCCAAACATAAGCAAAATACTCTGTTAGTGGTAGTTTAGATAATCGCTCAACATAATGACTCTTTGGTTTGCTGTAATATTACTTTGGTTAAAAATAGTGGTTACCTAATGTGCAAGATGTCAGAATGCTGTTAGGGTCACCATGGTGTCAAGTGTTGCAGTTTCAGAAGTTCATTTTTAGACACAGTTACAAAATTATCATTTTGTGGGATTTACTCCCATGTTTAAATGCGGTTACTAATACTCTTTGAATTGATTGAGAATTGGTTTGAGAATTGATTGACATGTGCAGTAGTTAAAAATAAGTGAGAGTTAGTTCACATGTTGTTGCAAATGAATACAAATTAGTTGACATGTAGTTGCTTATAGTTAGTAGAATGTCTAAAGTTGGCTATTGAAATAAAGTGCAACTGCTGGTAGCTACTGTACCTACACCATGATGGAAACATAAACCATCTTTATGTAGCAAGCCTTTTTCCACAAATACAGGTAATTTGCCATATAAATATTATGTTTTGCAGCATGTAACTGTTGTAGCTCCAGCTGTGGTCTGATCTCCTTAAAACTTTGCATGCTTGTTTAGAATCACATTGCATATACTCACCAGTTTTCGTGAAGTTTTGGGTTTTCCTTTAGGCTTTATAGGATTTTGGGTAAATTTTGACAGGCCCCTTTTCTAAATTACCCCGTTATAGCTTCCCAAAGGGTACATTTCAAAATACTTTGATAATTATTGACCTAGAGATTATTATTATTATTATTATTATTGTTATTTTTTTTTTTCAGATTGAGTGAAAAACCTAGGACTAGTTTGCAGAGTAGGTTTTTAACATCTTCTCAATCATTTAACAAACAATTTGATTGACAGCAGTGGTTCTAGAGGCAAAGACATTTTTGAAAAAGAAAAATTATTTTGGTGCGAAAAACCGTGCAATGTGCAATCGTTTATGCCCTTGAAAAACGTGATATTGCCCCCCAGTGGCTGATTTCTTTCAAATTTCTCACAGACCTTTGGGGCCATGAGTTAAACAGGCCCACAGAGTTTCATTCTGATTGCCTTCCGTTACCCATGCCTAATAGGTGCTCAAACTGCATCAGCCAATGGCGACCATGTTTTTTTTTTTTTTTTTTTTTTTTGAGATTCACAAATGTCCTTAGACAATTAGACAATGTGGACAAATGGTTGTTTTTGGCATCACCAAGTGGCCAAGCATTGAACCTCAGATTGAGCTTTTTAGTTGCATTTTAGTAAAAGTGTCCTGCCCCTTTTTAACGTTTTGGCGTACTTTTGCGACGATGAGTCAGAGTGAGTTTTGAGATGATGAGAAGTCAAACTTTTTTAGGATAATTAACAATATTCACTCTCCAGAGAATATTTCTGCATTAGTTTGGTTCTGATCCAGTGAAAAACCTAGGACTAGTTCGCAAAAAGTAGGTTTTGCAAAAAATCCAAAATACCTGAAAATTTCACTCACAATGTAATCTGCTTGAGTTTTGTCTGGCGTGAGCCAAGGATTCGAACGACACTTGAGCCTGCAACTGGCCGTTTAGGAGTTATGAGCAATTTCATACTTCATACATCATTGTAGCACCCCCACCAGGCTGACTGGGCGAGCCTTAGTGATGATGTTGGTGGTGTGAGTGTAATTACTACCATCCGTCCACGTTTCAAGTCTCTACGACTTACAGTTTGGTCTGCATGATTAGTTTTACATGGAGATCACTGTTCCGTGACCATTTTAACAATTACAATAGGGTTTCAGCACTCTGTGCTTGAACCCCTACTAATAAACAAACAAATAAATAATGAAATATACCATACTTTAATATTATATTGTAATCTGCAAAAAAAAAAAAAAAAAAAAAAAAAAAAAGTAAATGTCAGCAGTGTTAGTGTTTTAAAAAACTTTTTATAGAAAATAAAAACAGAAGTTAAAAATAAAGAGAGAAACAATGTGTCTTTTTAAAGGGGTAGGGAAGTACAACACATTCAAATTGTTTACCACTTTGCCTGCTGTTCTCCAGGTTTGAAGAAAGTGACTGGGTTGCTATTCAGTGGAGTAAATGTTTCCGTTGTTAGAATTTCTAAAAGTGCAGAATGTTTTTCTCCTGCTGTGTAGCCAACATTTAAGAAGCTAGTTCTCTCTGTGATATTGTCAAAAGCAATAATAGTAAATCGTTTAGTCTCTAACCTGTGATAAATATGAATTTGTCACTAAGGTGCGTCCAAGTGTGTTGAGATATATAGTAGCAGACCAAGTTCTATAACCATCATCATTTGAACTTTAAAGTGCTCAGCTCAAAGCGAATAGCTTTGGCGAACACTTTGCATTCCTTTTTTCCATTTCATTTACAGAAATGTTTACCCTTTTACTGTAGCGAGGACATATTTTTTTTTTTGCCCTCAAGTACATTAATGGTCTGTTCTCCTCAGTTTTAGAGCTATTTCATGTTAACCCAGAGTGGCTGAAAGTGTGTGTGGGATGCAGAAATGTTCTAGAATTACTGCTGTTCTGGGCGGACCGCCTTGAGAGTATTTTGAATCATGCAAATGGGACTGGGTCATGGGCTTTGACCATGCTGTTTTTATACAGCGGCTTTAACTTCACTGACAGTGTTTCAATTCATCCTTGTCTTTGGATTGCATATGTTTCTCACTTCTTGCACTTCATTTAGTTAACCTCCCAGAAGTCAGTGAAAAGTACATGTAGGTCTATGGCACAAACTGCTCTGCGTTCCAAAACCATAAATTTGTGGGTTTAAACTAGTTACTGGATAAAAAAGCTAGGTTTCCCAAATCACTTAGTACAATCTTTTATAACACTAAAGTACTAGGTATCTCTGTGGTACGTTTCCCAAAAGCATTATTATGTAATGTAAGTAGTACAAAGCATTTGCAAATTGTGCATGTCTCAGAGCCTTATAAGTTCACTATGTGCAAGTTTACAGCTTAAAAGAGACAAACTAATTATAGAAATGCATTTTAATAAGCTATGCATAACTAATGCTTAGTCTAATTTCATGTAAGTTTTTTTTTTTTTTTTTTTTGAAATCTATTTGTACATTTGTCTAACACTGTATTGTAGATATCAGTTTTTGCATGTTTTAACAGTGTATTTTGCCATTTCTAACATAATTAGAAAATAATGTCTATCGGCGACAAAAACAAACAAACAAAAAGTTTTGTTTAATTATCACACAAGATATATAACGCAACTTATTGTTCCTATTTCGGATAATTTTCCTAGGTAACAGCTAAATAAATAAATACATCATTTTTGTTACATGTTTTTTTTTGTTTTTGTTTTTTGTTTGATTTGTTACATACATTTTTGTA
Source organism: Cirrhinus molitorella (assembly GCA_033026305.1). Lineage (NCBI taxonomy): Eukaryota > Metazoa > Chordata > Actinopteri > Cypriniformes > Cyprinidae > Cirrhinus > Cirrhinus molitorella. The sequence continues at coordinate 13,278,780 of CM065135.1, forward strand.
ATATGAACACAATAATGAAAACACATGCCAGAATTATAATAACTTAATTTATTTATGACTTATGATTGATGGATTTCTGATGCAAAGCCCTAAGATGCTTTATACCTTTTTTTTTAAGAATGTGCTTCTGATCGTAAATGAGCACTTATGAAAATGTAATGTATACCATTAAGTGATTAAAATGGCGTATGTCTTCATGTAATGAATCATACAGCTACATGTAGCGTCGCTGCTGTTTTTAACTGAAAAGTGATCTTGATTTGCAAGGCAGCCATGAGTGCACGTTTAATAAAATAAATAAATAAATAAATAAAAAATATTGAAAAGCATTCAACTGCGTCATGCATGCCCTCCATACTCCAGATGTGTGCACTGAACTGAGACTGATTCACTGCTGCGGGTGTGCGAGCCGAGCCATCAAGTCCTAAAGAAAGTCCCTGTGGAAAGAAAGAACTCTTTTTTTCCCCTCTGAATATCCATGTATATTTAGCTAATGACCATCGCATTTGTCAAAAGTGTTTAATTGTCACACAATACATATCACACTTTGCAAGTTCCTGGTTTCTTAGCTAACATTATATTTAAGAGTCACACTTTAATTGAAAAATTGAAGAACCACCAAAAGCTTTAAACCACTCTGTAGTCATTAAAGCCACAAAGTCCCTTATTCCATATCACTGAAACATTTATGCTTGAGAAATTCACAGAATTTATAATATAATATAATATTATAAAATATAATTTATAATTTATAATATCTCAGGTAGTCAGAAAATGATTGCAAGTGTAAATAAATGCAAAGACAAAGCTCTTTTTTTTTTACATCCTGTAATTTTATACTGTAGTTCACAATGTAACTATAACATATATACTGATCACTTCACTATAGAGACTACTGTAGCTGCATAACTGGATACATTAAGCATGAAATGGAGGAACTCTGAAGGATCACACACTTGGCAAACACCAAAATATTATTTTACATGTCAACAGGTCGTGTTTCAAGTTGATTTGTTCTGGCTGGGGATTTTAAAAATGGCTTTAGAATCTTACATAAGCAGTGTTTTATATTTTACCAATTAAGGTTTGAACTTGCAGAAAACTGCAGTTTTTGTATATTCACCAGTCACAGCTGCTGGCCAAAATACATGCCTATGGGCCAAAATTAGATCCATTCACTTCTTCAAAGCACACAAGACTAAAATTTTTCAAGTAAGGCAAGGGAAATCGCTGTCAGTCAGTAAGCAGCAAGTGTTTGGTTTTGTACCGCTTTCAGCAAGGGGCTAAAGTGCTTTCCAAAAGTTAAGGAGTTGAATTACATGCTTAGTTGATTTTCTAAGTGAAAAGAAGTTAGCATAACCCCTGCTGCGACCATTTTTGAACTTGATACATTTCATTGAATTTTAAGGCACAGTTAAAAGAGGAGAGAACAAATCTGTTTAATAATACACTTTTTTAACAGAAATCAAAGCCTCAAGTGCCCTGTAGTCAGTAACTGAAACAGACTCTCTATTATTACTTACCTCTTTTTAAATGCACAGCATGTTTGAAATATGCCTAAAGAATTTCAACAATCTGTGACGTGTGAAACCATCTTTAATTCCTTCATTGTTTAAATTCATTATTATTGTTATTATTATTATTCAAACATATTTAGGAATAAGAAAATTGTGAAACTGAGAGAGAGTGAAAGCAGTAAAAATGTTGAATGCATATGGAATGTGTTTTTTGTATTAATAAATCATAAATATTAACAGCAATATTTTAAGTTCTCAGCCCTTAAGTAACTGATACCTAGCAATTTCTTTCAATTTCTCTAGAATGCTGCAATGGCCCTAATGTAAACCAAACCCTAAAATATGACGCTATAACAGCTCCTTGCTAGATACAGATAACTCTGTGAATTATGAAAATGCTAGATTCCGGGACATTTTCTCTCCATTTTTTTTCCCTGATGCTGTTTTCATTCCTTTTCTATCAAAAGAAGGTCTCTTTTGTCTTTTTTCGTGCTCTGGCCCTGTGGAAAATTTCCTGATTGAGGGAGCTGAATGAGGCTGTTGAGAGGGAGGACTCTAAATCAAAGCCCACAGACAGAGCTTTGATTTCTCTCCTCTCTTTCATTATTTATTTCGTTTTCCTCTGGTGTGTTGTCATTTTCCCCCCTCACTCATCTATTTTGGCTCTACATGGGCTCACTGTCGGCTGCCTGGGCCACGGTTTTTGCGAATTTCACTTTCACACATACTCTTACGATCCAGATACCCGCCGACTCTCTGAGAAGTGTACGGAGATGGTATGAAGAGGAAACAAGCCACCTGTTAAAAAAAAGGAACTACCAAAAAGGCTACCAAAGGAAGCCTTTCCTTTTCACTTAAAAAAAAAAAAAAAAAAAAAAAAAAAAAGCTTGTCACATTATTTGCAAATCAAAACTCAAGAATGAGACTAATTTTAGTATTTCTGCCTTCAATCAGTTTGTGTCTGTAGTTTCAAATAAATTGGCTGCATTGAGGTGTTTTACTGAGTTTGTGTTTACACTGCAAGTCTTAAAGGGATAGTTCAATTTGATGTTTATCTGCTTACCCCCAGGGCATCCAAGATGTAGATGATTTGTTTCTTCATTAGAACGCAAACGAAGATTTTTAACTCAAAAATCTGATCAAAAATCAAAAGTCTGTCCGTCATATAATGGCAGTCAATGGCTACCAAATCTTTGAGAAAAAAAAAAAAAAAAAACATACACAAAGAAAAACCAAATTAAACCCTGTGACGATACACTGATGTCCTAAGACACGAAATGATCGATTTGTGTGAGAAACTGAGCAGTATTTATATCTTCCATCTGTCCTGAGCGCATGCACAGTGTCCGAAAATAAAGTTGTACAAGCAATACACTTCTAATTGGTTAAAATGAACCAAGAATATCTTGTGTTTTTCTGTGGGTGCTCGATTATTTCGATTGGCGCCTATGGTCTGATGATTTATAAAAATCGTCTTCCATTGCGATGACCTGTACTTCTAAATATCTTTAGATCTTCACAGTGCCAGTGAACACGTCCGCAATCCCTGTGCACTGTGTAAACAATGAGTGATGTATAATCGCAGATCGCTTTTGGTGCTTGCGTGTATTACACCAGAGCGCGTACACATGTCACAAGCCCACATGTCACATCAGTGTACCGTCGCGAGCCACAGGGTTTAATTTGGTTTTGTTTGTGTATCTTTTTGTTACTCTCAAAGATTTGGTAGCCATTGACTGCCATTATATGACTGGCAGACTGAAACGGTTTGGGTTAAAAATCTTTGATTATGTTCTGCTAAAGAAACAAAGTCACCTACATCCTGGATGCCCTGGGGGTAAGCAGATTAACATCAATTTTTTTTTCATTTTTGGGTGAACTATCCCTTTAATGCACAGATTTTCACCATACCCGTTTTTGTTTTTTTTTTTTGTTTACATTCACTATAGACACACCTTGTATCCGATTTCCGTGTATACACTAATCTCCCGCCTAAAATCATTCCACTAGCTTTCACGACCATGAGCGCAATGATTGACCCTCGTATTCTGGATGGACTTTTGCTTATTCATCTTTTCCAAAGTTGGCAAAGTATACCCGACAGCAAATAATTAAACAAAGAAAGCTGCCTTTTTCATGTTGCCATCATAAGGATGACGTCAATGCACTAATCTTAATACATATTTATACTAAATCGATCGTTACTGTTAATTATGTACTTTTTCTGCATCCCTGTTTTCATTTTTTGCCATGTCTTCAGCCGCCAAACTGTCCAGAATTTTGGGGGGTCGGCAGCTAGGTTTATCCCCCAAAATTCGCTACATTTGCTCATAAAATGGACAGGTTGTTCTGTCCTGGCCACTGCAGTTGTGATCCTTGGCCTCCTTATATTTGGCTTTAATGCTCTTTATCTTGCATTGGCACTGCAAAAATAAGCTCTTTTCTTGCAGAAAACTAGATCATTTTTCTTACCACATTGGCAGGTTATTTTACTTGATGTTTCACTTAATTTTAACTTTTTTTTTTTCTTCTGAAAACAAAACAATAATTTTCACTTGTCTAGAAAATCCTTCTTGTTATTTTTAGATATTTTGTCTGAAAGCAAGTCAAAACAATAAGAAAGAGTAAGAAAAGCATTTTTTGTAGTGTATGTATTTGATTTAAAACCTCTTTTTGAAACCGCTCAGATCGGATGTGAAAAAATCTGATCTTGTTTTTTTTTGTTTGTTTGTTTGTTTGCTTATTTTTTGTAAACGCAGCCCAAGATGACCACTGATTGGTCTAAAAGTGCTCACTGGAAAGTAAAATCAAAAACAATTTATCTTTAATATTTCAACTGTTTCTCCTAGGCAGTAGTGATATTATATGTATCAAGATTTATTCAAGTGTCTCCAGCATCTCAGCATCTTTCTTCTGAGAAAATGTCCCCTGCATGTCCTCTAGAGTTTCAGAAATCTTAATCATAAAGTCTAAAATCATAGTTCTCTAAAAGAACTCAAACATTTTGCATCTAATAAGACTACATTATGTGAGATGCTGTTATGTTTTTACATACATTGTTTTATGTCAACATTTGTCTCATTTGTGTCTATTGTATTTATATGTAGGCATTTTTAGGTGTTTACAATTACTTTATGCTTATGCTTTTTTGCGTCCTTTTGCGGTACTCGTGTTACATATGCTTACTATAGTAGATTATGCATTACATGTAACTAACCCTAAACCAAACTGTAATCCTAACCCTAACCCTATAACAAGTACATGTTGTTAATAAACACTACTCAGTACTTTTGTATAATTGTAATTGTATAATTACATTTTAACAAGGACATCTTAAGATAAAGTGTAACCAAAAACATTTTGCAACAGCAGTTAAAGACACTTAATGTGGGTCCAATTTTAGGAACGTCATCTGATAAAAGGAAATTTAATTATACATAACTGAAAACTCAATTTCAAAAACAATAAACTCTGAGGAATAAAATTGTGGCATCTGGCTGGTGGAACAAATGGAGATTTTGAAGTCTTTTGCTCTTTGACATCAATGTATCTTTCTCTTTGTTTGTTTCTCCAGGGCGGTTTCTAACAGTGAATGGCTCAGCTCTGACAGGGCCATGGGTTCTGAGCCCTTGGCTACGTGCCACCCATCAGCCCTGTGGTCTGGATATCACAGTGTTTTTGCACCCCAGGCAGAGTGGACGTTACACTGTCTGGCTCATCGAGAGGGACAAGCCACCACTTGCTCTCCTCACCACTGAGCACCCTCATGTCATTGGGTGAGTTTGCCAAAGGCAGCTTTCTTATATTCAGAGAAGATGTAACTCAAATCTTGAACCTTGTGACTTTGAATCTGATATACACAATGCTACACTGCTGAGACTTTTTTCTTTAAGTGCAGTTTTTGCACAGGTTGAAGATTAACTATTGAATCTTGACAGTGTATTGTTATTACAGCACTTACAAGGCAACATGTCTTTATTCTTTTTCTCATTTTGTATTCATGTTGTGAGCAGTTGAGATGACTGGTATCATCAAAATCATATTTGTCATCTTCTATATTATAAAACTGACAAAACATAACATTTAATATGATTAGCAACACCTCCAGTACTTTCGCTGAGGTTAACAGCCTTTAGATCCGTCTCTGTGTCCTTGAGACTCTCTTTTAGTCACCAGCAACTTCCTGTTTGTTGGATTTGCCTCTGCAGAGGAACTCTGTGTCTTACAAGACTGGGCGGCATATGAATGCGTTCAGCCATGCGTGGCATGTTCCGATAGGGAAAAGTGCTCCTGCTCATTATAGCGTTCTTCTTGAGGTCATTATTTTTGATCAGCCAACCAACCCACATATCTGTATGCAATTCTGCCCTCGCTTGAGGTCAGCTCTTGTCCAGTGTATTCAATAATTCCTGGAACCAAAAATGACCAGGTCACTTTGCACATTGAGCAATAATTATATGGTATTATTCATTAAATCATTTCACGGAACAGCAACAAAATAATGCAGAACGCTTTGCATCTTTGCATTGTGCCTGTGTTGTTTATTTATTTTCATCATTAGGCTACACATGCAAACTAAAATCTAACCATTAGCTTTTATAAACAGCATGGGAAGATCATGCAGTTTAAAAATACATGTTCAGAAATGTTGTGCTCTCCATCAAGCTGCTATTCAACGCAATTCAGCATCTATTCAGTGAAAAAAAAAAGATTTAGCAAAATGAAACGCTTTGGTCAAACTGTGTTTTGTCATATCTAAAGGATTCTCACCACCATATGGTATAACAGAACTGAGGCATTAGGGCTGTCTTTTGATTATGTGAGTCCCTTCACTTATGTCTTGAACTATATAAAGACCACTGTTGTATTTGCATTTGCAAAAACTAGGTTATGGAGTTCTTGTAAGGCCAGAATGCCACAGAGTGACTTCTATGTGTAGCTAAATTATATTTGGAATTTCTTTGTGGAATGCTTATTGGTGAGTCACGAAACTGAGAAAGGAAAAGTGTGTCAGACGGCAAAATTAAATATATATGGAAATTAAAACATTCAAATACCCCAAAGGCTCTTTTCGCCTGAGGGATTACGTGCTCTAGAAAAGGCAGCGCACCTCAGCGGCTAAGACAGGCTGCTGTTCAGTGCTACGAAACAAAATGAATGTTGTGTCACAAGATTAGCTTTCTGTTCATTAGCAATTCCTGTAGCTATCAGACAAACACCCCAGTAGTTTAAGATGGAGTTACTGAAACATAGAAAGAGGATCTGTCAAAGATCACAACTGTGGAAAAAACACACATTTTTCCATTCAAAGTCAAAATCCTTCAGTGGTTTCTAAGCCTAACTGATATCTTTGACACGTTTTTTATGCCGAAAAGCTAAAAAGGAACAAACAACACCACAACACTTTCCTAGACACCTGTTTGCCTGTATGCACCACATATTTTTTTCTGATCTATGAGGTCATTGCATCCAACAACAAAAGATTGAACTTAAAGACGTGTTAATATTTTCATTAATTCATTCATTCATTAACTAATCAATATCCGGAAACATAACTTTCCTTTTTATAAATTGGTTTCAGCCATAATTCTATATCTGCTCAAGAGTTGTGCTATGCAAAAAATCGACACTAGGGGCTTGCATTATGCATAAGCAGTTGAAATTGCATTATACAAAACATTTAAATATTTAAAAATTAGCTTCTTAGAAGATTGTGTCTTCCACATGCTATAGTAGGTGTAGCATGTACAACATTGCTAATTAATTATTAATAATCATGTATAATAGTATTACCCCCTATAGCACTTGTTCCTGAAAAAAAACAAACAACAAAAAAAAAAAACTAGCATGATATCTATTACAGTTCCCTCTGGCCAATACATAGTTTATTTATCCTCTGCTAAGATGATTTAAAACCCCAGCCCAGATGTGATGTCTTTCCTGTTACTGAAATTCCACAAGGGTGTTCACTTAGTTAAGTGGTTTGAGCTGCCTGTACTTTTGTACTGTTGTGTTCAAGAGCACAATATCTAATCATAGATTGCAATCTGTTTTGCTAATTGGTCTCATTTGTATTGTGCATATCTGTTGGGCTTTGGACCACCGTATTTTCTGAGGATTAACACTTGTTTCAATCAATTAGTGAGGGGCTGATATACTAGTCAGTCAATAAAACACTGTAAGAGGGTTTGATTAGAGGTTTGTTTAATAGGAACGTGTTGCTGTGTTTAATTTGTACATTAAGACACAGCACAGGTTACATCTATACCAATGTTCAACTACTTAAGATAATTTCTTTCATACAAAACGAAAATGACAAATGATATATCTTAAGAAATATCTATCGGTTACTTCTCCTAGATAGCAATGAGATTAGTTTAGCAGCAAATATGGATTTTTTTTTTTTTTTTTCTTAAATGTCCTTCTTCTTTTTCCTCATTAGGTAATGACCCTTGTAATCTCACGTCTCAAACTACTCAAATATCCCAAGGTGCCAAAGTTAATTAAAAGTCAGAATTTTACTCAAATTTTTCCAAGAGCAATGGATGGTTGTAACAGAATTGTAACAATTGACAGTATAACCACTTAGAGCAATAGTCAACATAGGCTTATTGGAAACATGTGCCTCTATATACATTTCTGTAAAAATGCACATACAGTATCTCACAAAAGTGAGTACACCCCTCACATTTCAGCAACCATTTTAGTATATCTTCTCAAGGGACAATACTACAGAAGTAAAACTTGGATATATTTTAGATTAGTCAATGTGCAGCTTGAATAGCAGTATATATTAACTGTCCTCTGAAAATATCTCAACATACAGCCATTGTTGTCTAAATAACTGGCAACAAAAGTGAGTACACCCTAAGTGAACTTGTCAAAACTGTGTCCAGAGTGTCAGTATTTTGTGTTAGCACCATTGATATCTAGCACTGCCTTAATCATTCTGGCCATGGAATTGACCAGAGCTGCACAGGTTGTTGCTGAGATCCTATTCCACTCCTCTATAATGGCATCACAGAGCTGCTGGATGTTAGACACATGGTGCTTCTCCACCTTCTGCTTGAGGATGCCCCACAGGTGCTTAATAGGGTTCAGGTCTGGAGACATACTTGGCCACCCTCACCTTCAGTTTCCACTGCAAGGCAGTTGTCATATTGGTGGTATTATTTGGGGTCGTTATCATGTTGGAAAGCTGCCGTTTGGCCTTTTTTTTTTTTTTTTACTGAAGGGAAGGCATCATGTTCTGAGTGTAAAGTACATAATGGAATACATGTTTCTCTCAATGAACTGCAGTTCCACAGTTACCAGCAGCACCCATGAAGCCCCAGACCATGATGCTACCAGCATCATGTTTGACTGTAGGCAAGACACAATTTTCTTGGTACTTCTCATCACCACACATGCTGGGCACCATCTGAGCCAAACAAGTTTATCTTAGTCTCATCAGACCACAGGACATGGTTCCAGTAATTCATGCTCTTGGACAGGTTGTCTTCAGCAAACTGTTTGTGGGCTTTCTTGTGAGCCAGCATCAGAAGAGGCTTGTGGTCTGAGCACTGACAAGCTGACCTTCTACTTCTGCAACCTTCTACTTCTAAAGCAATTCTGGCAGCACACATGCATCTGTATTTTTTTAAGCCAAGGAAGCAAGGCCTGTTCTGAATGGAACCCATCTTGGAAAACCTCTGACCACTGTATGTAACTCAATTTCAGGATGTTGCTGAACCTCTAATAGCCTTGGTTTTCTTTGTGGAGAGCAACAATTTTAATTCTCAAATCCTCAGAGAGTTCTTTGCCATGTTGAACATTCAGTGGTCGGTATGAGAGAATTGTACCAAATTTTATCTGCTCTAGTCAAGTCAAGTCAGCTTTATTTATATAGCGCTTTTTACAATACAAATTGTGTCAAAGCAACTTTACAGTATCAAATAGGAAAATAAATTAAAACTATTTCTGTAGTATTGGGTCAGTTCTCCTCTGACCAATAAACAAGTAGTTTATACTCCCATACAGACCTGTAGAGGTGGTCTATATGTACTGACCCACCATCTGGATACGAACTGGATCAGGGAACTGCAGTGGCCAACTGTTCAGGATTCATACTGGATCTGACCGTCTCTGAGGAGACAGTAGGGCTGGGCGATATATTTACATCGATATTATGTGCATCTCATCAGTAAAGCCGGTTCTTTGGTTAGCGGTAAATCTCCATCACCTGTTTTCAGGTGGAACGGCAGTTAATACGCAGAGCCGTAGATGCAATGAGTGCATCGGGTGTTATGGGAAGTGTTCCCGGTTCCGGTCGACCTAATTAATGCAGCCTAAACAATCCTTTAATGGATTTGAATATTAGTAATATTGTCTGCCTCCCGAACAGAATTAGGTAGATTGTTCCATAGTTTTGGCGCTAAGTAAGAAAATGATCTACCACCCACAGTTGATTTTAATATTCTGGGTATTATCAGATTGCCAGAGTTTTGAGAACGCAGCGGGCATGAGGAACTATAATGTGATAAGAGCTCCCTCAAGTACTGAGGAGCTAAACCATTGAGGGCTTTATAAGTTATTAGCAAGATTTTAAAATCAATAGGATGTTTAATAGGGAGCCAGTGCAATGTTGACAGAATCTGGCTAATATGCTCATACTTTTTGGTTCTAGTAAGAACTCTAGCTGCTGCATTTTGGACCAGCTGGAGTTTGTTTATTAAGCATGCCGAACAACCACCCAATAAAGCATTACAATAATCTATCCTGGAGGTCATGAATGCATGAATTAACATTTGAGAGCATAGGTCGTAATTTCGCTATGTTTTTAAGATGGAAAAATGCTGTTTTGCAAATGCTAGAAATGTGTTTTTCGAAGGAAAGATTGCTATCAAATAACACACCTAGGTTTCTGACTGATGATAATACAAGATACACAACTTTGTATTGTCCTGCCAAGCAGACAGAAACATAAACATGATGAATGGATGTGGCTTTGCATGGTTAAACAACATACTGATGTTATCACTTAGGGTGTACTCATTTTTATTGCCAGCTATTTTGCCAATAATGGCTGTATGTTAAGTATTTTCAGAGGACAGTAAATCTATACTGCTATACATGCTGTACAATGACTATTCTAAAATATATCCAAGTTTAATTTCTATAGTATTACCCATTGAGCAGGTATACTAAAATGGCTGCTGGAATGTGAGGGGTGTACTCACTTTTGTGAGTACTGTACAAATCATTGTGAGCACTGTACTGTACGAATCACTGCAGTCTACAGCCCGATCTCACTGCAATTTGCACATATTTTATGAGGTGGCAAATCTTTGCTTAGATTTAGTTTTTGGCTAAATCATATGTATTTTACGAGTTCTTAATTCGTATGAATTTGTACGAATGCCCTTCACCTAACCCCGCCCCTAAACCTAATTGTCACTGGGGTCTAGGCAAACCGTACAAAATTACACGAGTGAAGTCGAACAAATTTGTACGAATTAGCCACCTCATAAAATACGTATGAATTGCCATGATATAGCGTTGGCAGTTTCCAGCTTAAATAGAAAAGCCTTTAAAAATAGGCTGTCGTGTAACTATTGTGTAGCATACTGTTAATGTATGTATTTTATGTCACACCTTTGCATGATGTGAGCTTCTTTATCTTATTTTCATAAAATAAAATGCTACAACATTTAAAATATTACTTTCTATCGGCAAATGCAACTTTTATTCATCTGATTGATAGACAAATCTTGGGTTTCTCTCATACTTTTGGTTTAACAGAAGTAAAACTACTAGCAGTACTGGCCACAACGAGTAATCTACTAAAAAGAGTTCACACTTTGGCTGCTCAAAAAAGGGTGTCGTGAGAGAGCGTGCGCAATCCTGGGACAGTCAGTAAATGAAGCACGTGAAGGAGAGATGCAAGGAAATTAAATGAACGTTGTTCAAATATTCATCATCCTTTACTAAGAAAATGCTTGCTACGGATGCTTAAAACGCAGAAAATCGAACCTGATCTGATTTTTTATGACACAACGTGAGTTGTGAAAATTTATTTTGCACGAAAAGTTTGCAATGGTCTTTACTCCATGCCATCAATTGTATAATATAGAAACCAAACTTGCAAATGCTTGCAAAAATCACAAGCTTCAATAAAATTTCCCAACTGCTATGCAACATCTGGAAGCCAGGTTGCACAGGTTTTCATCAGTCCACCAAGAAACAAGCTTGTGTTTACAAGGTACTAGACTGCTACAATGAGCTCTGAGCTCTTCTGAGCAGAAATCTCTGGATCACAAGTTTGTTACTTCTGAGTAATGAAATTTCCCTTAGGGCTTTTACTTTGAAAGCCATCTCATTTCTTCCTCCAATCTTAAAAGTTTGTTGAGCCAAGTTTGCAGGAAAATTTTTGCTGGTACTAGGGAGGTTAGCCAAGCAGTCAAATCCCACCAAAAGCACCAGTGCCACTGGGAGCTGAACCCTTCACTGCTGACACAATGCATTACCTCCCAAGTCACTTCTCATTACTTGAGTAGCAGTCATCGCAAAGGAGGCAGAAGACCCTAATGGTGACTCATTCTGCTATTGTGTTTCTACACACCACAGCCAGTAGCCTCCATCTCTTCTACAACCTCCACACAGAGGGGGTCAAAATCTCCAAGGCTTTTAGACCCCCTCTGAAACCCTTCGCTGTCACCCCCTCCTCTCTCTGTGGTCATCTCCAAGGACTAGAGGCGTCAGGCGGTTTCCATTAACTGGAGAGTACAAGAGGCATAAATACTTTAGTGGCAAACATGAAAATCGATAAATGCTTGTCATAAACTAAGGAACTTGCTGTCATTGCAGTGAAAAATTTGCAGCTGCTCCGCTTCGTTTCATAGACATAAATCATACACAGTCATGTATTTATTCAATTATTATATATTGTTTTTTGTTTGTTAATCTGTCTGTTTATGTTCATCTCGAGTTATGGAACAGAGCTGCAGTGCAAGAGCCTTATGCATAGTCCCCATCAATCAATTATATAATTATATTTTCAAGTTTATTTTGAGTTCATTTTGATTCAGATACAGTTTGGGGAGCTGTTTGCCTTGTGATTATTTTGTCTAATTTTACCTGTTTCAACATAGACGATTGCTATGTAAGTGAAATAATAGGTGATACAAATAATGGACACAATCCTAAATTATGTTGTACAGTTTGTTTCAATAAACTGGTTGAAAAAACAATGTGTTGGCAAAAATTGCATCATAGCATCATATACTCCTGGATATTGGCTCATTCTGAGTCAGAGTGACTGATTTCTGAAAGTGAGTTTTGATCGAGTAACTTGTAGATCTGTGCTGGCTAAAGCTGCAAACTGTTTCAGACAGTTCAGTCTGATTTGATTAACTTGTTCATCTAGATCACTAAGAGGGCTTTCATACTAGCACTTTTTGTGTGGACCCCGCTTCATTTGACGTCACATTTGGGTTCATCTGTGTAATGCAAACGCTGTTTTGCATCTGCGAACCATACCCGAGTCTGCCTAAAAAGGCTAGTCTGTGGTGTGTTTCATGCGGACTCTGGTGCAGTTCACTTCTGATGTGAATGCAAAAATACTAAATCACAGAAGTGAACAGCTTTTAATGACATATGAATTGGTCAACTTTGTGTTTACTCATTTGCTTTCCTAATAAGCGTCACTGACGAGGAAATGTTGCATCACAGTTATGACAAATACACACGTGTTGGCACTTTGGTTATTTTTCCGTGTTCTATATAGAAATTACCTAGCAACAGGGGTAAACAGCTTCCATTCTGATGATGCAAATGTACCCTGGTTCAGGACCAATATCTGTGTGCACCAGGGCTGCACTATTAAAGCATGCTTACTGCATGACAGATGGAGGCACCGGTGTGGTCACTTGCTCTTAAAATACTCTGTCATTTATGGTAATACATCTTTTGAATCTGTAAAGATCTGTAAAGGATGTACTTTCTGCCATCTCGATCTCTGTGAACTTGAGCGCAAAACTTTAAAACTCTGTTTATACTTGCCTTACAGACATGAACATTTTGTATAGAGAGAGTGAAATGTCTACTTTCAAATGAACCAGCTCAAATGGAAAACAAATATTCTCAGATTGTGTAATCCATATAAAACATGCAGGCATATCCATCTCTTAAGACGAAAACAAAGAAAGCACTAGTTTATCAATATATTATTAAAATGCTAATGCAGTCTCCTTGCTGTTTTTAATACATTCATACTTATTATATGTGCTGGTGTGCTGTGGCAAGCTTTTTTGTGTGCTTTAGCACTTATTAGGCTATGTAGGCAATTAAAGACTCATTATTACGATGTATATGGTTTGTTAAAAAACGTGCAACTAATAGTTAACTATGCTTAAAATGAACAACTACTAGTCAACCAGAAAAATCTTTAGTCAAACCAACAGGAGCAGGGGGAGCCAAGCAATCAAACAAAGCACTAAAAAGTAGTTAATCTGGGTACTTTTTACTTGATGTTTTAAGAATACTTTAAATTGTGGACGTACCACTCTTGCCGCATACTGTTTTTGCCCACAGCTGAATACTAGGTAAGTATTCCTAATTGGGTGCAGCCAATATTTGAAGCTACACAATAAAGGACACATGCAGATTAATTACATATTTGGTAAAGAGCTAACAGCTTTGCCTGGCTCTGGCATATTTCGTGGGATTTTGTTTATTCCTGGCCTTGTGACTCTGTTCCTCAGCTCTCCATTTAGCATCTGTCGGAGCTGACCCCTCACTGCTGATGCAGAGCCGCCCATGCGTAGCACCGATGGGCTGGAAATGACCCTGACTTTCACAGTCTGGGAAGAAAGCCAGGAGCTTCACATTCATCAGCGCAGCTTAGGAACTAAGCAGGAGGCAAATACTACCTAAGAGAGGTCTGCCAATTCCATGCACAGCAAAATCCATTCATGCGTAGAACTGGACGTGTGGCTTTGGTCAGCATGGCTACTGTTTGTAGTAGGGGTTTTATTTGCAATGATTAAACGGGACAAAGGTCTCAGATCAATATTGATTCTAGAAGATCTTCATCCGTTATGCAAGCACAGCTATCAAAGACAATGTCAAGATGTGATGCAAAACGACTACTGTACATATCTCCCCTACCTTTCAAAGAGCTCCACTGACAACCGTAATGGAGGTATTTAGTCTAACAACTGGTGACAAACTCCCGCAAGCTCTGAGACAGCAGACAGGAGCAAAATAGAGTCATTGTCGCTGCCAAGTAAAACAAAGGGAAAGTTTTGCACATAGTGGGTGTTTTGTTAGGACCAACTGCCTGAATACAATCCAAAAAAAAAGGCTTTTCCCTAACTCTCTTTCAACCCATGTCTCTCTCTATTTTTCTTCCTCGCACTCTCTCCTCTTTGAGACGATGCTGTTTGAAGTGTAAATACCCAACTCGCCTGGCGTGCGGCTCGGCAGCCCTCCTCCCAACAACCCTTCTTTTGCTCCCCTTTGGCAGCGCGGTCTGGGCTCCCAGAAGCGATCATCTGCATCCTGCCGTTTCATATGCAAATCTGCCACCCCTCAGCATTCACGTTGCCGCGGCTATCGCGGCACCTTCGCTGATGTATAGCGGCCGCTAAAAGGTGCGTCAACAGAGGGACATGCAAGATGTTGGATTTGGAGAACGGGCACTTCACAGAAGCGTGTGCCGTCAGGTGCATGTCGAAACATTTCAGGCGCTCAGGAGAGAGAGAGGCGCATTGTGCCGGTGCAGGTGTTTGTAGTTTGTTATTTGCTGCGCTTGTCCCAATTCTGTCCTTGCCACACGCTCCCTGTCTGAGTCACTTGGCAGCGACTGTTTCCTCTGAGATGGAAAGAAATGTAAAAAGGGGAATAATACAGTAAAAAAAACACACCTGAGTTCATTTCAAATGCTGTTTACATATTTACAATAGCCAATCAGTGACAAAAAGGTGTGATTTTGTATACTCGCTGAATGGAGATTTGGAACAAAACTTTGAGGGAGAATTGCTTACGGGAATTGCTTTGAGTGCTGTTAGGCCTCACGGCTATTCAGAACTATTTGATTGTAGCAAGTACAGCAGGCAATGTGAGAATAGGGCAATGAAAACTTTAAACATTCCATAATTATGTTCCTTTCTTCACATAGTTCTCATTTTTCTTCAGAGACAGAATCATAATGTTCATACAATATTACTGCCTTATGTCTCTTTCAGCTGTCAGAAGCTTAAGGCTGTTTTATGCATTAAAGCACACAGAGATGATATCTTGTTTTTATAATCACCCAGTGCTTGTTTGGGATTTTTTATTGAAGATGGATATACAGTCCAAACTTATGAAAGCTCTACTGAAAGAGCCTCAACTGTGTCTTATAATTTCTTAGCATATTAAATTTTTACATATGCATATTAAAATGATTTCTGACGGTTCTTGTGACACTAAAAGGTGGAGTAATGACCACTGACAATTTAGCTTTGCCATCACAGGAATAAATTACAGTATATTTCAGTTCAAAATATAATAATAATGTTTTATATATTTTTATTGATTTATTTTTCTTTCAAGATACCAAGAGTCAAACAAGATACCAATTACACCTTTTTAATTGATTGAAATACTAAGTCTAATTTAATGACTTATATTGTGACTTTTCTGCCTAAATGATTGTGTCGACCCTTCTCATTCTGCACTCAAATAAGGGGAGACAAACTGTCAAACTGTACTACAAGTGAACCATGTAACATGGACCAATTATGTGTGTCCCGCTGTACAGCACTGCATGACCCACTGGATAGCACACTGAGTTTGACTCTCACAGCCATTTTGATAGCACAGTGCAGACCAATTTGAACACACTACTGTCAGGACAAAACCTTTGTCAAAAAAATTTATATTGCTAAATGCTATGGGATGTGAATTAATAAATGACTGGGTACAAGTTGATAATTAAATTCTTTCAATCTAAAGTTGCTTCAGTAAAGTGAAACAAAGGGACAGTTGCTAAAGACCACTTCAAAACAGATTTCACTTGTAATGCTGTAGAATTTATTTAATTTATACTGACTGTGCCCACAAGTAGACTACTTTAGCTGTTTCATACACCAAAATTATATTTCCTTTCTTTTCATAGTTATTTTGTTTGCCCCACCTTTTATTCTTATTTCCAATGTTACTTCCTTACTGTAAGTTATTTTAAACTGTAACAACCTTAAAACTGTTTATGCACTTAAGCATATATCCTGATGTCCTGTTTGTGAAGATGATCAGTGAATATAGCATAAGAAAACATAATTATTTGGCTCTAGAAAAATTATTGAGCATACAAGATACATGAATAACACAACAATGAAAAAAAAAAAAAAATGTCATTTTGGATGGTCATTATATAGGAGTAAATGGGACTTGATTGTCTTGCTGCTATTCTCCTAAATAGTCTGGCAAAATGAATTCTCTGATATAAACCATTCACAGTGTATTTTCTATGCAATTATTATTCAATTTTCCTATTTTCAGAGTCCACACTTATGACAATAATCCTAATTGTTGTGTATAACCGTTGATATTGTAAACAGTTTTTAATGGCAGCTAATGACAACTAGGCTACACATCCAATACAAGATAAGGCCTGTTTTTGTTATGCCGATTGATTTATGCCGTTATGCAAGTGTAATTTTATATACATTTAATATATTGGAAAAACCCTATTAGCAGTTGTATTATTACTGATTAAGAATTTATATTTTATTAAATATTATTTTATATACTTTGTAGGGCCAGACATTTTTAATTACTGGTCTATATTATACTAATATGTGCATAAAATATAGACAGTATTATAGATTATTATATATTATAGTCATATGATATGATATATATACATATATATATTAATAATAAGTGACTTTCTTAGTGTACAATTATACTTTGTAGTATGATGTAAGTTGGCCAATTGAACATTTAAAATTTTGTGAAGTGAATTATGAAAAAATAAAATACAAAAATAAATAACAAAAAAGTGGGCCCACTGACTTGCATATAAATTCTGTAATAAAAAATGTTCCTAAATGAATTATTAAACTAAAATGAATCAACAATGAGGTGACTTTAACAGGAAAAGAAAAAAAAAAAAAAAAAAAAAAACATTGTTTACTATTGTCCTCTTTTAAGAGCTGCTTTACAGCAGAATAGATTTTTTTTCTGCATCTGTGAGCCATTATTTTTCTGTTTATCACTGTAAAGCTGCTTTGACACAATCTGTACTGTATAAAGAGCTATATAAATAAAGGTGACTTGACTTGACTAGACATTAGTAGCAATTTAAGCATGAAGTATCACCCCATATACCACAGCCAATGTACCTTGTCAAACCATATTTAACAAGAACAGGCAGCGCCCAATGAGTGAGGAGCCAATGACAAACATTTTGCATTCAAAAACAGCTAGCTGCATCGCCATCAACAGTATATGGAACAAAATGTAGGGGTTTTGCCATGTTTTTATCTTGACACAGTGAAAAAAAAAATAAAAAAAGTTTAAGTTTGTGGCCCATTATATATACTGAAAAGTACACTTACTAGTGTATAATGTCATGAGATCTGAATGTGGTCCAATCATTGTTTAGTTTAAGCTGATATACTAAAAAAAAAAAAAAAAAAAAAAAAAAAAAGTTCTACAGACATAAGCTAAATATGAAAAGGAAACGTAATTAAATACTATTATACTACAGTAGCATAGTAACTGACACTAAAATAACACTGGACCAACTGAAAGTGAGTGCTCATTTGAGAAAGAGACTTTTTTTTTGTGTATCATGAGAAACTATTTTAGCTGACAGCCTTGTCTCTCAATGTCAAAAACATGAACACAGCTGAATTAAGCAAGTCTCTTTCCCCAGAGCTAAACCTGTGATGAGTGTTTTTTTTTTTTTTTTTTTTTTTTTTTAGTTCTCAATTAAACCTCAAAGAAACTAATCTCCACAGAGCCTTGAACTTTTGTATTACATTGAAACGTATCCTAATATTTCCCAAACACACAGACTTTAGAAGCTTTTAGAGAGAGGCGGGATTGGAGAATGCATGAAAAGATTTAAAGCTGCTTTTTCAATTCCTTCAGGAAATTGATGCATTTCATCTTGGCAATTAGATCAACCAGTGAGAGAGGAGTTAGACCAAACACCAGAGAGAAAACAGTGATTGGTTTGTGGCGTGTGTGTTTTGCTAAACACTGCGGTCCATGTTGATTCTTTTAGGATGCTGACCCACCTTTCGAAGCACCATGACAGTTTCATTTAAAAAGAAAAATGTCTGGCAATGCTATACCCAACCACATCCACATCACTTCACATATAAACAAATGCTTACTTTATGCATGTTGAGCATTTAAACAGGTGTTAATACCATTTAATGGAGCAGAAACATCTGTTGTGTTAGTGTGCATTACTGTGGTCCAGGTTAGATTTTGGATGTAGAGACAAAAGCAGCACACAGACAAATGGGGTGGCGAAACAATGCATCATATAACACAATACAAAATCCATGCAAATTATGTGGCAGCCCATTACAATACAAAACTCTGCACCACATGATATATGATACATAACAAGAAGCAACATGTATTTGGATTAAAATGCAACAGAAAGAACCACACAACCACAGATGACAAGACCACTGTTAAGGTGATATTAAAATACCTTCTATAACAGTTTAATGTCCACAAATCCGTTTGTACCTTGATTTTCCAGAAAAGAGGGATGGTGTATGTTATTTTGAAACCATTATTGATAGTAGTAATTGAAACAAGCATTCTGAAAGCTGAAAGGAACAAATAAAATAGAACAAACTGTGAGCTATCATCCGTTCAGCCCCACTGGAATTGTCACAAAGTGGACCCACTGAAAGTACAGAGCTGCCCAAATTGATTTGTGCCGCACAGTGTGTCACACCAATGGTTTGTCCATGCTTCTGTAAAAAATATATACAGCATATACAGTGTTTGGCTTCCTGTTGAGCTCATAACTAAACAAAACAAGCTGTTTGATTATAAGGATTATTGGAATACCCAGATAGAATTGTTTAGTTCTAAGAATGCCCAGAGAACATTATGCTTTGTTCTGGTAATGGTTTCATTGCCTAATATTTTCCTAAAAGGTAGGCTGGCATTCTCTAAAAACATTCTACAAATGTTTATTGATGACATTGTTGAAACATTATCTCCTAACTTACTAATAAAGATTTAATCGGGGAGCTTCCCATTGGACATTAGATGTGGACTGTAATGTTGTGTCAAATTTGGTTGAAAGTAAAAACCCAAGCTTTGTTTGATTAGGCACCAACTTAATTAAATAACTCCAAAAGAAGCATTACCGGCTTCATATTATAAACCAGATTTACTTTATGTCTGTCATCCTTTTCAAAGCGTATTATTGAGATTAACAGATGTTTAGATGTTGATGTCTGTTGAAAGTAATTGTTTGGTTTGATGTCACCATTATGGTGAGAAGCGTTTGCTTTAGTTTGGATTTTGGTCCTTTTGCTGCTGTGGTTATGTTTGTTGTGGTAAAAACAGTAAAAGACATATCACTGGATGATGCTCCTTACATGTTGATGTTACATTCGGATATCATCATCATGTAGTTATTAGGGGTGTAACATACACGTATTCGTATTGAACCGTTTGGTACGAGGCTTTCGGTTCGTTGTACTAATCCTATTACGTTTAGAAAATAAAATAGCTTATAGTGTGTAAAATATAATGTTGTCAGTGCCACTGTACTCTACAAGGCAGCCCAAACGACATAACAGACAAACTGATGTCTGCCTCTCCCGCTCCCAACGAAAAACACAATACTCCAATATAGGGCTGTGCCAATATTCGGACGCAATATCATGCGTATCTTGTCAGTAATGCCGGTTCTGTGATTAGTCGTAAATCTCATGCACGTGTTTATTCATACAGCCGCGTTTACTACACAGAGCCGTAGTTCACTGACAAGCTATGCAGTTTCACGTGCATTATGATATGTAGACTATCGCCTGCGATAATTACTGACGAGATACGCATGATAATTCGCGTCCGAATATCGGCACAGCCCTACTCCAGATTCCTTCTTTTCCTCGCTTTTAAACAGCTTGTAAATGCCTGTTTTAGTTTCACTTTTGAATTAGCTCCAATTCCACGTCAATTGATTTAATTGACAACAACAAAACAGTACGGCAAACTCACTTATATTAAACATAGAATGATTAATGTATTAACAAACCAGTGCTTATTTGCTTAGCTTTTAGGCTATAGGCCTAATATAAAATAACAAATTACTTACACAAAGTTTAAATATAAAACACTGGAGATCAGCAAACGGTGGAAGCTTCCAAAATCATCTAAGATAAACAGCAAAAGTCTGAAATATTTTTAAAGCAGGCACT
Source organism: Cirrhinus molitorella (assembly GCA_033026305.1). Classification (NCBI taxonomy): domain Eukaryota; kingdom Metazoa; phylum Chordata; class Actinopteri; order Cypriniformes; family Cyprinidae; genus Cirrhinus; species Cirrhinus molitorella. The sequence goes on from CM065135.1 coordinate 13,299,727, forward strand.
TTTGCATTTCTTTATGAAACTATATATTTAGTTAACTTCTTGTTTTTCTCACCTCACTGGTCAGCTGGACCATGTGATAAATGAAATCTGACCCCTGCCACTGATCTGAGATGCATACTTCATGATGTTAGTTTTAATAAATAAAAAAAATGTATACAAATGTCTTTCTTTTTGCTGTATCGAAAGCATATTGAACCGAACCGTGAATTTTGTGAACCGTTACACCCCTAGTAGTTATCTGATTTCATTTAATCAATAATGTCAACAGTCAAATATGTGGTGTTATTTATTGTAGCAAATAAATAGTTCTACAGACTGAGTTTCAGCAACATTTTAATCAGATAATTTCAAGGATTTAAAAACAAACTCTTGTTTGTCACACAAACATCAAGAATCAGTGTGTGAATCTCAACAATGGTGACATACTGTATTCTGGGTGCATCATACAAAACTCATCTAGAATGCATTGCAGCATGAAGCATGTCACCATTGTTGAGATCCATACTTACTGGTTCTTGATGTGTCTAAGCATTCAGTAGTTTAAAGTGATTTGTGAACAATGTGTTTTAAAAATGAAAGCTAGAAATACAGACTGGATCGTATGCAGTTACAGTGCCTTACTACAGTCACTGATATGAAGTTAATAGCATAGATAGGTGAGATCAGTTGATTATATCACTACTAATGATGATATCATTAACATCAACATGCAGCCAACATCATCTGACCACATTTTGTCTTTTTGCCAAAACAAACATAGTTGCAGCAGTTAGAGGAAAAAAAAAACAAAAAACATTGAGTCAAACTGCCCAACTAAAGCAAACGTTTCTCACCATAATGCTGACTATTCTCAAACTGACATCAACATATAAACCCCTGTTAATCTCAATTAAAAAACTTGTGTAAATGTATGACAGAAATAAAGTCAGTCTGGTTTATAATAAGGGAAGCTGGTGTGATGGGAAGCTTTATTAGAATGTTAGAGGATAATGTTCTAACAATGTTATCCTACCTTTTAGCAGAACATTATGGCAACTAAAATAAAACTTGCCGCTGAAAACATTCCCAGAACATTAAACATTTCTAGCTGGGTAGGTAGACAGGTGTGAGGTACTACAATTCTGAGCTGAACAAGTAAATACAATATGCAGTTATTCTTCCCTCTTGCTATTACTTGCTGTGCGTACCAATGGTGGGTTGCTAACCCCTGGTAGATGTTTTATCAGTACCTGACTATGTTTTGGAGAGCTGTGTGCGTGAACAGATTTCATATTTTCTCTGTCTGCTGCAACTATTTTTGAGATGCATGAGAATGCTAATGGATATATTTCTTCAGGTATGATAGACTTCTTTGTGAAGGACATATTTGAAATACACTATACCGTTCAAAAGTTTGGTGATTGTTTTTTTTTTGTTTTTTGTTTTTTTATTCTTTTGACATTTTCTCTCTCTAATGCTCACAGAGGCTATATTTATTTGATAGCAGTACAGCAAAGTAGTAATGCATGTTTTGAATGAAAGATTATCACAATTTAAAATAATTGTTATACAGTGCATTTAGAAAGTATTCAGACCCTTTCTTTTTGTCAAATTTGTTATGTTGCAGCCGAATACTACCATTTTTTAACATATTTTTTTTTTTCTTGATAATCTATACTCCATACCTCATAATGACAAAGTGAAATGTCTGTAAATTTATTAAAAACACTTGAAATTTAGCTCAGGTGCCTCCCATTTCTCTTGATTATTGCTGAGATGTTTCTACACCTTGATTGGAGACCACTTGTGTTAAAATAAATTGATTAGACAAGATTTGGAAAGGCACATACCTCTCTACACTGAAAAAAATGGTCATAACAGGTCTATGCAATTTTAAGGTTATCATGACAGCGGCCAGTGTTTGTTTTAGTTGGGCTCTGGACACTTGACTTTTTAACAGTAAATTTTGTTTGGCTCTTGTAACTCAGTTATTTCAGCTAGATAATCCAAGAGATAAGATGATCAGGTGATGTTAATTATGTTTTATAATCCGACCTGAATTTCTAAATTACCTTTTTGATTTAAGCCATTCTGTGTTTGGACAGTATAAATATAAAAATCTATGCATTAATTATATATATATTTATTAATGTAAATAAATCTATACATTTTGTTTAGGCACACACAGACATCAAGAACCAGCGTATGAATCTCAACAATGGTGACAAATAGCATATTCAGAAAGACAGATCAACTCTGAACATCGCAAAGCAAATAGAAAGACAATTCAGCTCATAATTTATTCATGTGGCAATGCATGATGGGAACCATGGATGAGTTTTGATTGGCTATAACATGCTGATTTGATGATCACCGTTGTTGAGATTCATACACTGGTTCTTGATGTCTGTGTGTGCCTAAGCAATGTGTGTTTTTTTTTTTTTTTTTTTTTTTAGACATCAGAACTGCCTGAAAGAAATCTTTTCAAACTGTATAGAAATTTCAGAATCCATTGCTGTTGGTTTACAAGGCTGTTATAGTCGGTAAAGGAAAATTAACTCCTAGATTCTAGGTGAAATAATAATTATGTAAAAACATAACCATGAACACCTGATGACTGCTGCTCTTGGCTTGTCTGTCTTTTAACAGATGAAGCAGCCAAACAAAATCTAGTATTAAAGATATAAGTGTTTTTTTTGAGTGCATGTTCACAACAGAAACATAAATGAATTGTGTTGAATAAACATGATTCATTTTTTGTAATTTCAAAGACCTGTTATTTTTTTTTTTAGTGTACACTCAAAAAAAAAAAAAAAAGCTGTTGAACGAACGTAACTAAATTATGTAAAACTTTTCCACCTAACTGAATTTACTGTATAAATTTTTGTATTTATATATATATATATTTTTTTTTTTTTTTTGAATATGCTGACAATTCCCAATCATATACTGTCCAAACACAGAATGGCTAGACTCAAAAAAGTAACTTAGAAATTCAGTTCAGATGATGAAACATAATCAACATCGTCTTATCTCTTGGATTGTCTAGCTGATATAACTGAGTTACAAGAGCCAAACAAAATTTATTGTTAAAAAGTCAAGTGGCCAGAGCCCAACTAAAGCAAACACTGACCACTGTCATGATAATCTAAAAATGTAATTGTCTTCTTCAGTGATTCTGTTTGATCTTTTGAACAAGACAGCTATGTGTAAATAGCGCCACCATCTGTTCCGGAGTGCCCCACTCAAAATGAACAACTGAAATCTAGTTGGAATGAACATTTTTTTTTTTTTTTTTAGCTGTTTAGATTAAATTAATTTATGTTCATATAACAAGATTACAACAAATAATTTCAAACTGGTTAGATTTTGTTGGAAAAACACAATTCAGTTAGGTGGAAAAGTTTTACATAATTTAGTTACGTTCGTTCAACAACTTGTGTGTAAAATGCCTCACAGCTGACAATGCATATCAAAGTGGAAACCATGAGGTCAAAGGAACTGCCTGCAGAGCTCAGAAACAGGATTGTATTGAGGCACATATCTGGGGAAGGCTACAAAAACATTTCTGCTGCACTGAAGGTTCCCATGAGCACAGTGGCTTCCATAATTCTCAAATGGAAGTTATCACAACCAGGACTCTTCCAAGAGCTGGTCGCCCAGCCAAACTGAGTAATTGATGGAAAAGAGCCTTGTTTAGACTGGTGACCAAGAACCTGATGGTCACTCTAGTTGAGCTCCATGGTCATATATGCAGATGGGAGAAACCTACAGAAGGACAAACATCACTGCAACATCCCACCGGTCTTGGCTTTATGGCTGTGTGGCCAAACTTAATCCTCTCCGCAGTGAAGACACATGAAAACAGACTTGGAATTTACAAAACAACACCTAAAGGACCCTCAGACTCTGAGAAACAAGATTATCTAGTCTGATGAAATTCAATTCAAAGCAACACGTTTGAAGGAAACCAGCTTTGCTCATCACCTGCAGAGTACCATCCCAAAATTAAAGTGTGCTGGTAGCAGCCTCATGCTTAGGGGCTGTTTTTCAGAGACATGGACTTAGGGATTCGCCAGAAAAGAAGAAAAACTCAGTGCAGAGCGTTCAGAACCTTAGACTGGGCTAAAGGTTCATCCTTCCAACATGACAGTGACCCTAAGCACACAGCTAAGGCAACACAGGAGTGGCTTTGGGACAACTCTGTGAATGTCCTAGAGTGGCCCAGTCAGATCCTTGACTTGAACCCTATTAAAAATCTCTGGAGAGACATTAAAATGGCTGTTCACTGACGGTCCCCATTCAACCTGACCAAGCTTAAGAGGATTTGCAAAGAAGAATGGCAGAAAATCCCCAAATTCAGGTGTGCAAAGCTTGTTGCGTCATACACAAAAAGACTCAAGGCTGTAATTGCTGCCAAAGGTGCTTCAACTAAGTACTAAGTAAAAAAAAAAATATTTATTTATTTATTTATTCAGTTTTTACTTTGTCATTATGAGGTATGGAGTGTAGATTAACAAGGAAAAAAAAATCAAACAATTGTAGTATCAGGCTATAACAAAATTGAAAAAAAGGTAAGGGGGTCTGAATATTTTCTGAATGCACTGTGTATTTTAATGTTTGCTAAGTATTTATGTGGTGGCAATGCTGAATTTTCAGCAGCCATTACTCCAGTGTCTTCAGTGTCACATGATCCTTCAAGTCAAATTTATTTGTGTAATGTTTATCACAATAACAAGATACAAGTTATCCTCCAGATTGTATATCTAGCTATACTGTAGTGTTGCACACATTTGTGCATTTAAAGGCTTTTTTAGCTTTTAATATTTAAATATTGGCCAGAATTGTTCCATTAAGAGATTTAAATATTGACTGGCTTTATTCTAAGCAGAAGTGATTCTTGAAAACATTTTAATAAAAATAAGTCATTCTAATATGCTGATTTGGTTCTTATTATTAATGTTTAATGTCCTGCTGCTTATTTTATGTTCCATGGATTTGTTTCAGGATTATTTGATGAATAGAATGTTCAAAACAAGCAGTATCATTTGAAAAAATGCACCCATGCTGAATAAAAATATTAAAAATCGTACTCATACTGAACTTTTGAACCGTAGTGCAAGTCTTAGCAAGTAAGTCTTAACATGCAGGTCTAGTCAGTTATATCTAGAATTAGCATGTAATATTTGCTTGTTCACGACTCAATGTCTGCTGTATTTTCATGGTGACTTGACTATCTTATAGATTAGCATTCTGTTTAAATAACTAATGACTACTTAATACATTTTATTGAGAGTGAATTACAGTCCACTTATTACACAGACAGACCCCTTAGAGGAATCTGGGGTTAACGGAATGTTTTATGGTCAATAAAGGCTAAGCTCTATTGACAGGATCTGTAGCATAATGTTGATTACTAGTAAGGTATTTAAAGGGATAGTGATAATCAACATATCAGTAAGCCCCTCCAATCAAAAGCAGATGAACCAATGGCAGTTAAGTATCAGTTGCATGAGGACCAGAACTTGGATATCTAAAGATTTCAGTGCCATATAGAAACATTGGAAGATCTGAAGCTCTCATCGGTTTGATGGTGTTTATGCTACACAAATAGTAAAACGATGTGCCTGGGGTACTTATAACACTGATTCCAGGTAAACTGACAGGATAGACAATGAAATTTGACATTTATTTTATTATTCAATGTTCTTTTTTTTTTTTTTTTTTTGGTTGCCATACTCTCATCTGCTCAAGCATGTCATCTTGTGCTGGTGAGTCCAAAGTTGGTGAGTCCATGCTAATGTACAAACCTAAATAGCTAACTGTCCTCACGTCACATACAGTGTAGGTCAAAAACATAAACGAAGGTCCACATTTTAGTGCTGATGCTGGATGTTGTCATCTTTGGTCGTGACAACCATAACATGAGGCTTTTCCTGCTTGTATTGCGATCTGTAAACCCTTGCTTCCAAATTCATCTTGTTACTCACCATATTTATTTAAAAATCTTATATATATCCCTCCATGGCCTATTTAAGTCCCACTTGAATGCCTCTCGAGGTGGTCCTTCTGTCTCAAAAACATCTTGAGACAAGGTCTTCACACTGATAGCTATCACTGGAAACTCTGTTTGTTTGTCCAAGTGAGCAAAAGTAACTCAGGGGGGCGGGGCTTACCAATGAGTCAATTCAGTCATCATCATTTGTGTGTGTTTCTTCCTATTTTTGAACAGAAAATAAGATATTTTCAAGAATGTGGGTAGCCAAGCAGTTGCAGGTCCCTAGTGACTGGAGAAAAAAAAAAAAGGAATATAAAAAAAGGAAGTCAATAGGGACCAGAAGCTTTTTGGTCACCAACATTCTTTAGAATATTAATTAAGAATTAATTACAAATTATTTCAAATCCACTAGTATTAAATAAATACAATTTACAGGCAATGCTTAGACTTTTATGCTTACCTCATTTAATTTCCATCAATTTCATGAATGTTTGACCTTAAATATTTTAAAAAAATATATATATATATCTGTATTTATTAATATTTTGTGTCTACTTGCCTTTGATGGAAACACAGAATTATTTTGTAAAAATAGACAATTACTCTGATGTTGTATAGCAGTGAGCTTTTGAAATGGATGAGATCTCTGAATTTTTACACCATTCAAAATAATTTAATCTTTTCAACATTTGTCCATCACTTGAAAGTTTGTGAATTCTCAATTTCACCATGCTTTTTACTTAGGATGAAAGCTTGATATTGTATCTTTGTACTGAGGTTTTTTTTAATAAACAGAAAAGGCCTCTTCTCACACAATAGAGCATCACCTGTCATTTTCCATAGGTCCATGGCTTTGATATTAATTTTAAAGCACGTCTAGGTAAAGGAACAGGTATATTCAATAAATTATGCATCCAAAGACAATACTTCTTCATGTTATTTTTTTTTTCTTTCTGTTTTCCTTTTTACGTTTCTACTCTCTTCTTGTCAAGAGACCACTGAACAGACCTCAAAGCTAGCTGTAAGTTTGCTGAGGAGTCCTGCTGGAGCCTTATCTTATGCTAGTTCTATGTAAACATAAAACAACGTCTTTTATTTATGCATCAGCATGATGGGAGAGAGAACTTCTGTGTTTGAAAGCACTTCCGTTCTAACCTCAGACGGATTACAATAGCCTGTGTGGTGCTTTTCTTATTAAGTGCTCTGCGGAACATAGCCACTTTAGAAAACCTAGTCTTTTTTCACTCCATCTTACATAGAGCTTGACTTGTATTTTCTCACTTTCTCTTTTCTCTGATCTCCGCAAACTCTAATTGCATTTTTTAAACATGTAAAACATCTTCCCTACTGAGTTTTGCCCTCTGAAATTGCGAATGTTGAGAAAAAGCAGCATAAAATAGTTCCAGAGTTTCTACTGTTGCAGCTGCAAGATGAAGAAAACACCTTTGGTGAAAATGTTGGAAGCTATAGAGCAGAAAAAAGTGAAAGTGAAAGGGCATTTTTTACACATTGTTCTGGTGACTTGACACAGTCTTGCTGAACTATCTATCTACTAATCATCCTTGTGTCATTCAAGACTGCGATAGAGCACAAAAGAGTAAACATGGACTAAAGCTTTTAAGCTTTAAAATGATAGCACCATTTACCCTTTTACTGTCAGTACAAGAAATTAATGGAACAATGTGGTAACACTTTATTTTAAGGTGTCCTTGTTACAAGTTGTACTTTGTTCTATAATAATAATAAATTAAGGATAAATACATAATTATAAATAACCATAAGACAAACCCTAATTCTAACCCTAACCATATAGTAAGTGCATGCATGCAAAAAAAAAAATGTATAGGCAAAACAAAATTAATACCCGTGGCTCCTGATGATATATAGAGGTCTTATGAAGCAAAATGGTCTGTCTGAGCAATAAACTGAACATTATTTACAACATGGATTACAGGTTTACAGGTAATAATGTTGTAAATGTTCAGCTTCTTGTACAGTCTAATCATTTAGCTTAATTTGGCTTAGACATGAGTCAAATAGCTACCAAACATATGGCAATAATAATCCACCTGTCTTTCTAGGGTTTTTAATAAGCAAGGCCACTAGTAAAGCTTATTCTATTTTTCTACTTTCTTCACTGTTTGGGTGCCCTATGCTGTCTGAAATTAGATATTGTGAAAGTGACAGTGACCTCTGGGTTACAAGTCTGACTATTTAACCATTAGGCTACAACTGCCCCATATTGCCTGAAATTAGTGCATGTGTATTTTTCAGTATGGCTTTATTTGTGTATTTCTATCTCACCACCAACTAGGATCAACATCATGTAGTTCAGTTGGCAACTACATTCCCATATTATAAGTTTCAAGAATGTTAAGCATGCATAACATACATTCCATTCAAAAGTTTAGGGTCAGTAAATTTGAACATATTACTATTCACATATTACTATTTTAAACAGTAATATGTAATAAGTGAACTGTAAAATCAATACATTTTTAGGATTATTCGATAAACAAAGAGTTCAAGGAACAGCCTCTATTAGAAATAGAATTCATATTATAAACAAGTTTACTTTAAATGTAATTTAAATTGAAAACAAACTGAGTCCTAATGCTGCATTTGCATGCTGGGTAATGGTTGCGTTATGGTAATATCAATGTAAAAGACACCGTCATCACCTAATGGGACTGAATTTGAATTGTCACATAATTGAGATAAGAAAAAAAAAAATGGCGCTAATCTTTCTTCACTTTCTCTCCATTATGTAACCTTGGCTTCAGTGTGGGTTAAAAAAAGATTAAATTTGACACTGTGGATAAACCATCATTTGACAAAGGATTGTAAATCAAATCTAATTCTAACACATATCACACAAAGATTCTCCTTTGGGCAAATAATACCTGACTAAAGCTTTTGACTGATGTTTTCGTTTCAGGATCTTGACAGATAAACATCCAAGCCTTGATCATTATTGAGATTAGGTGGGACTTTGTTTCTTACTTTGATAGGAAATTGTGCTCCAGGCTGAAAGCTTGAGTGAGTGATCCAGCTTTAGACAGAAATCTGATCCTGATACACGCAGGAACATCTGCCAACTTTAGACATGAACCTGATCAGCTTACAACTTGATATGACACATCAGATTCCCTGCCTGTCAGACACCTGATTATATTAATTGTAATTGAGCAACAAAACAAAACATAACATACAAAGAATAAAATAATACAATCTGACAAGAATGAACCAAAACACTGTTTTGCACAGAAACTTGTCTTATTGACTAACCTATACATTTATTTTCCCGACATAGTGGTAACTACCACCTTATTTATTTATTTAATAATTTATTTTCATTCATTCATTCATTCATTCATTCATTTATTCAGTATACATGTCATACAAAATACCCTTTTTTAGGATGTTTGTGTATATATTCTAGAGATCATGGCAGCAGTAATTTAAGTTATTGAATGACAGAGAAGCATTATAACCTGTGATTTAAATTACAGTTGTGCGATGCAATTCAGCACATTTCTACCATTTTTGTCAGTTTTGGTGCCTGGGTTGAGGTGGTGTAGAAAATCAATCCCAGTAAAGTTTGCCAGAGTGTGGTAGTCAGCTGTATACACCACAACCGAGCACCCCATCTAATTAATTTGGATGTAATTTATTTACATAATTTAATTGCTATGCCATTTACATGAACTGATGGTCCTCACTGAATGTATGTAAATGTGTTTACAATGAAATTGAGTCAGATGGGTTATAGAAAAGAATCCATCCCTAGCTGCTGTGTCACCAAACAAGACTAAAAGAAAGTAAATTAACTCTTAAAAACAAAACAAAACAAAAAAAACACATTCTCATCCTGTGTAAACACAATGTTCAGCATCTCTTTAACCAGGAATTATGAATTAGGGCCATAACTACCATAGACTTTGATGATGATACATCCATCCAGTGCAGGATTACTCCACTTCCATAATAATAATAAAATAAAAATAAAAAAATAAAATAATAATAATAATAATAATAATAATAATAAAATAAAAATCCTGAAAATGTACTCACCCCCATGTCATCCAAGATGTTCATGTCTTTCTTTCTTCAGTCGCAAAGATTTTTTTTTTTTTTTTTAATTAAAACATTCAAGGATTTTTCTCTATATAGTGGACATTAATGGTGCTCAATGCATTGGAAGTAAACAATGCAGTTTCAATGCAGCTGCAAAGGGCTCTAAACAATCCCAGCTGAGGAATAAGGGTCTTATCTATCAATAAAATGCACCTGTGTTCCATAACATATGCCTGCCCATACCATAACCCCACTGCCACCATGGACCACTCGATCCACAACGTTGACATCAGCAAACCGCTCACCCACACAACGCCATACACACTGTCTGCCATCTGCCCTGTACAGTGAAAACCGAGATTCATCCATGAAGAGAACACCTCTCCAAAGTTATGACGACGAACTGCAGTCAGGTCGAGACCCCGATGTGGACGACGAGCATACAGATGAGTTTCCCTGAGACGGTTTCTGACAGTGAAGAGATTCTTTGGTTATGCAAACCGATTGTTTCAGCAGCTGTCCGGTGGCTGGTCTCAGGTGATCTTGGAGGTGAAGATGCTGGATGTGGAGGTCCTGGGCTGGATGGTCTGAGGCCAGTTGGATGTGCTGCTAAATTGTCTGAAACGCCTTTGGAGACAGCTTATGGTAGATAAATGAACATTCAATTCATGGGCAACAGCTCTGGTGGACATTCCTGCAGTCAACATGCCAATTGCATGCTCCCTCAAAACTTGCGACATCTGTGGCATTGTGCTGTGTCATAAAACTGCACATTTTAGAGTGGCATTTTATTGTGGCCAGCCTAAGGCACAGATACACAGATTTAGACATATTTGTAAACAATATTTGAGAGAAATAGGCCTTTTGTGTACATAGAAAAAGTCATAGATCTTTGAATTCAGCTCATGAAAAATGGGGGCAAAAACAAAAGTGTTGCGTTTATAATTTAGTTTAGTGTAAATAAAAATATTTAATCTCTTTTAGTAAGTGTTTTATTTTAATTGTTATTTTAAAACAAAGACTATAGAAATACCTTTGAAAGGGACTTTGTTTTAAAATTATTTATTTTAATTACATTTTTTTAAGTAATTAATTTTTATTGTTAGCTTTTTATTAAGCTCACAAAACCCCTGCAGCAGTGGTGTAGTGGTGCCTGGAGAAGTGGGTATACGCTCATCCCCCAATAAAAAAAAATAAAAAAAACGACGAGACTCTCCACAATATCTAATGAAATAGTTTGGGTTTTCTCTATTTTAGAGACGTTTTAAACTTACTATTTGAACTCATTTGTTTACAGAAAAGTTTACAGGGGTTTACCAGTTTAAGAAATTTCTGATCATAAATAATTGCTTCTTTTTATTTGTAAGGTATTGTTTTCGTTATTATAAATTGATCCAAATCAGTAATCAACAATAATTAGTACTTTTCCATTTGCGCACCTCCCCTGACATGCTCTCGCATATGAACAGGCATCATCTGGGGTCCAGGAGACAGAGCGGGGTGCGGGCGCATCAAGCGCAGTCATCAAACATATTTCAAAGCAAGCCGGCGCCACGGTCCTGGCACTTCATGTTATTAATTACAATGAAAGGAAAATATTTTCTCACTATTTGTATTTTTAAATCTTTATGGTAAAATATTATCTTATTTAAATCAATGTGATAAACAAGTTAGGTCAAAAGTAATCTAAAATTAATTCAAAAGTAATCTAATTATATTACCTAAAATGTGTAATGTAACTGGTTACGTTACTGACTATATTTTTGTCATGTAATTTGGAATCAGTAATGGTTTACAATTTGTAAGTAATCTACCCAGCTCTGTATATATATATGCTCTCGACACAACATCATATACTTTTACTTCAAACTCTAAAATCCCATTCTCAGCACAATCAGAAGTACCAGTACTTACATAGAAACCTATACATCAGAGCCAGATGGATTTAGAGGCTTCTGCATCTGAACTCTTCACAAATCGGTGGCTTTGTAAATATCACAGTAATAAACAACTATATTACTTTAATAAATACATGTAATAAATTGTATCAGTACTTTAAGTTATTGGTTTAGTTGGACATAAAAAAATAAATAAATATATAAATAAAAAATAAAAAAATAACAAATTAATTAATAGGGGTTTCTGTTATGTTGCCATTTTAAGGTGCATGGTTACCACTGTGGTTAGGAGTACAGTCTATGGTTAGTTTGAGAACAGATGACATTAAGACTATATAAGCTGGATATTTCTATATAAGCAATATCTGTAAGTGTGCATGTGTAAAATCATTATTTATTTTTATTTGTTATGTACATTTATTTAATACATAATGTGTATTTCACATATTTAACAGCTTTTTAAATATACTCAATATTTTTTTTTTTAAATGAAAAAATGTTTCCACCAAAAAATAATAATAATAAAAAAAAAAAAGAGTACATCGTAGTTTAGGTTTTTCGAGTGTATGCACGGATCAGACCCTGTAAAACTGCTGCGGTCTGCTTTGTTGTAAGACTTGCAATAAATAGACAGGCTCTTTTTAATCCCAAAAGAGTTTTAGAGTTGATTTTACTTTGCCTTTGAGTTGCTGCTTGAATGGTTCACTTTCCACTGGCCAGTGGGGTTGTACACTGAAGTGCAGAAAATGCTCTATTTCCTTATTAACATTTACATTACATTTAATAATTTATCTGAAGCAACATCCAAATGAAGGACGACCACAAGCTTTTTTTTTCATAAAAAAGACACTATTCACAACAATATTCAGAGTAATGCAATTATGTTTAAAGTGCACACAGAGTGTTTTAGAATTTATGTATTAATTGATTTTGTTATCTGCAGTTGTCTAAATCTAATCAGTTAATGTTATCAATAGCTGTTGTAGGGATGGATGAGGTCAGTATGTGCCCATAGCGATCTTTTTTCTAAGCACAGAAATGCTGCATAAATTGGAATAGAGAGTATAAACAGACTAACAATTGAAGTCAATAAATATGCTTGATTTGCATGAAGGTCTCAGCAGATAAGGTGGATGTAAGAATCTCAGGGGGACAAAGAGAGTGAAGCTTCTGGAAAACAATTCTGATGGAACCACCAGGTGCTCACTCACTGACCACAGAGGATCGAAGAGACCTCCAGGAGTCTGTTGAAGTAGCAGGGTGCTGATTCAGCAGTCCTGAACATCAACTTCTGAACCTTGAATTCAGTTATGGGCAGTTACAGGTGTAGACAGCTGTAGGAACCAAAGGAATTGTTACATAGACCCTCTTTGGCTGATTAAACGGGATGTCCTTCCATGTGCTGCATCATCTCCAGAGGCTTAATCACACTAGCTGTATTATAAATACATAAAATTATTTAAAAAAGTAAAAAAAAAAAAAAAAAAAAAAAAAAAAAAAAAAAGATAAAGGGTGGAGGAGATTAGATGATAAGCCTCATTATATGTCAAAGACGCAAAGTTTCTCATTCAAAGGCTTTTGCAACTCTGTACCACAGATGAAAGGAAACTCCTATGAGGTTATTATGATCTGCTATCTAACTATGCAGAGAAAAAAGAAAAAGAGAGAGAAAGAAAGAAGAGGGGCAAAGAATATAGATTGCATTAAAACTAATTTACTTACAGTGTCTTCAGCTAAAGATAAGAATCAGGCAGCTGCCGAAGCCTGTCATATGCCATTACCCTCAGCCAGCCACTTCAAGTGTGAAGCACTCTCTCCACTTTTAAACATTTAAAATGGATAGGAATATGAGAAAAAGTGTTGTTTCCTTCATGTCAATTTCCTTTTTCTGGAACTGGCAGCACTGACAATGTGAGCCGGACAAAAAGAGTTCTGTTCACATGCATTGAGCTAATTTGTTCCACTTTTTGCACTTTGGTTTTTGGTTAAAGATCATGAACATGAGTGAGTGCGAAAGTGAGAGTGAAAACGTGCACAGGAAATTTAAGCGCCACCGTCTGCTAGCCAAAAAACTTCAGCTGCATTGATGACAATGGTGATATATTCTGAAGTAGGAGCAAGTGTTTCTCTTGCAATTACCCAGTGCACATTAGTCCCATCTACCTCTGAAGAAAAGCACCCAGCAGTGCAACAAAACAATTGGTGCATTTGTCTGTTTACCTCAAGAACCACTTGTTGGTAAGAGTAATGGACAACTTAACACATTTTGCTTCTGAAAAAAAAAAACTGTTGTTAGACTGTTGAAGTAAATAAATACCTACACATCAAGCTCTTTTAAGACAAGGAATAATTTTCAGTAGCATGTTGTTTGAGCAAATATGGCCTGACTAGCTACAAAGTTTGGTGAGTGACAACCATTTAAGTCTGTGAATCTTTTAAATTATTGTGAACAGCAAAATTATGACTTCTGAACTTGCTGTGAATGACAGTGCTAATCTTTCTAATGGTTTGGTGACACAAGGCTGTAAACAAAAAACATGGATGTCAACAATTTGAAAGGATCATTTGTAGCACTTTATTTTATTTTATTTTATTTTATTTTATTTATTTATTTATTTATTTTTAATCCACTTTATTTTCAACCCAAGTGACAGCTTGAAAATCTGGGATCTGAGGGTGCAAAAGAAAAAAAAGAAAAAAAAAAAGAAAATTTCTTTTGAAGTCGAAAAACAAAACAAAAAAAAGAATAAAAAAAAATACGTTTTGATATATTTACGGTAGGAAATTTACAAAATATCTTCATGGAACATGATATTTACTTAATATCCTAATGACTTTTTGCCATAAAAGACTTTGACCCATGTATTTTTGGCTATTGCTGCAAATATACCCATGCTACGCAAGACTGGTTTTGTGGCACAGGGTCACATATATCAATATCAATATTTATCATGTTATGTTATGTTATGTTATGTTATGTTACGTTATATTATGTTATGTTATGTTATGTTATGATATTTCTCCACCTGCTCAGAGGCATGTGCTATAAAGTAAGAAACTGCAATAGTGTATATATATATATATATATATATATATATATATA
Organism: Cirrhinus molitorella; assembly: GCA_033026305.1. Lineage (NCBI taxonomy): Eukaryota > Metazoa > Chordata > Actinopteri > Cypriniformes > Cyprinidae > Cirrhinus > Cirrhinus molitorella. The sequence continues at coordinate 13,314,782 of CM065135.1, forward strand.
TATGTATATATATATATATATATATATATATATATATATATATATATATATATATATATATATATATGACATATTCTCATTATGGTCACTGGGATGGTACCTTTGAAAAGGTTGTGTTTCTTGGCTTGGTTGGAATTTAACAACAACTGAAAATCATCTGAAAAGCATTGCTTTATCTAATAGTTCACAAAAAAAAAAAAAAATAAAAATAAATAAATAAAATACAAATCTGTCAATAATTAATCACCCTCATGCCATTCAAAACCTGTAAGACCTTTGTTCATCTTCAGAACACAAATTACAATATTTTTAATGAAATTCAAGAGCTTTCTGACCCTGCATAGACAGCAACCAACTACCATTTTCAAGGCCCAGAAAGCTAGTATCTATATCATTAAAGTAGTCCATGTGACACCAGTGCACACAAAAAAATATTAATAGCTTTCTAAAATTATGGTTGAACTGGTGTCACACAGACTAATCAGCCTGATATCACTGTTTATACGTAGGTATTTATACGTAACATTTAGAGGCACAAAACATACATTTTTATGCGTTTTTATCTATGCTACAATTTAGACGTATTTCAACGTTTAAAACATACAAATAGTTAATTACAAATTACAAATTAGTTTAAAAAAACCTTAAAATATTTACATATCTTTAATTTCATTAAGATATTCGTATCAATGCCTTTTTATCGTTTTATTAATAGCGATTCAGATTTTTAGCCCCCTTAACCTACCTTCAAACCTTAACCTACCCATTTTATAGTGAATAAAAAGAATATAAAACGTAACTGACCAAAATATGCAGGGAAATTACCATTTTAGCAGTCCTCTCTGGCGGAATACAGTGGGTTTGTTTGAGGTGCAGAATTTAAGTTGTTAATCGCTGAAAATATTATCCAGATTATTAACCTGATCCACTCCGTGTAGTGTCATTCGAACACATCTCACCAGAAACACGGCATGTCGTAATTGGTGATGAATGAAGGCAAGGTGTTTGATTTTCCTGCCGTAAAACCTGTTGTTTCTTAATGCTGCAATATTTGAATTTGTAAAATGCACTTCAGAACGGGTTTGGTGCTATTGCTGCTGGACTCGCTGCTCAGGATGGAGATAAAGATCGTTGGATAGAGGCTTGAATGTGGGTCTGTTCCTCGCAATCGTATGGATTCTGAAGATCTGGATTAAAGGACACAAATAAAACAGTTTTATTTTCTAATTATGATGCTGATCTGTGTATTTTATGGTTCCATTGTTAGTCACAGCATGTCAGAGAAAACACCTTTTGTGTCCCACCACAACAAACAAATTTGTGACGTGAGAATGAGGAAGGAAGCAATTGCAGTGAAATAAATGAGTGTTTATTGAAATGACGAAATGAGTACAAAAGTCCTTGGTGAGATCTCTCGGCTGGGTGAGGCAGGGGTTAGATGACAGATGGTGCAGTGGCGTGAGTCCCGTGGTGGTTGAAGTCCAGGTGAAGACGAAGACACACGATGAAAACCAGACACGAAGCAACTCCACACAGACGATCCAAACACACGAAGACAAGACCAAACACCGCGACATCCAGTTGAACTATCGGACGAGGGGAGAGAGAGGAGGTGAGTATATATAGGCTGAAGGTAACGGGGAACACCTGTGCCGGACTGATTAGCAGCTCAGCTGAGCGAGCACAGATCACATGACAAACCAACAGATCACGAGACTTGAGAACACAACAGATCCGTGAACCGTGACAGTACCCCGTCCCCTAGGAACGTCCCATGACGTTCCCAGAACCCCTTACCTGTTGATTGTAATCATCAATAAGAGAGTGATCCAGGATGTCCCTGGCAGGTACCCAACTTCTCTCCTCCGGACCGTAACCTTCCCAGTCCACCAAGTACTGGTATCCGCGTCCCCTCCGCCTAGAGTCCAGAATGCGATTGACCGAATAGGTGGTCTCCCCGTCTACGAGTCGCGGCGGTGGGGGAACCGGGACTGGCGGATTAATACGTGCGAAAAACACGGGTTTAATTTTGGAAACATGGAAGACGGGATGGATCCTCCTGTATACTGGAGGAAGTTTGAGGCGGACTGCCTCCGGACTAATAATCTTGGTGACAGGGAATGGGCCAATGAATTTAGGCGCAAGTTTATTCGACACGGATCGGAGCGGAATGTTCTTGGTAGAAAGCCACACTTTAGAGCCGACGACGTATACGGGAGGCTTCGACCGGTGGCGATCAGCCTTGGCCTTGGTGCGCGCTCCCACTTGGAGTAGAGTCTCGCGGGCTCTAGTCCAAGTGCGATGACACCTCTGAACAAAGGCGTGGGCAGAGGGGACCGCGACTTCGGATTCCAGACTAGGAAAAATTGGTGGCTGGTACCCTAAACTACATTCAAATGGTGATAGGCCCGTAGCTGATACTGGTAATGAATTGTGGGCATACTCCACCATTGAGAGTTGTTGGCTCCAGGAGGAAGGATTTCTGGTAACCATACATCGCAACGTTCTCTCCAAATCTTGGTTGGCTCTCTCAGTTTGACCATTGGTCTGAGGGTGGAATCCTGAAGAAAGACTAACAGTTGCCCCCAATAATTTACAGAATTCTTGCCAAAATTTGGACACAAATTGGGGTCCCCTATCAGAGACCACGTCCTTCGGGAGGCCATGTAACCGAAAGACGTGGTCAATGACAGTCACCGCTGTCTCCTTGGCTGAGGGTAATTTGGGCAAGGGAATAAAGTGGGCCGCCTTCGAGAATCGGTCCACCACGGTCAAAACTACCGTGTTGCCCTGGGAGGGCGGGAGGGCGGTGACGAAATCTAGCGCGATGTGGGACCAGGGTCTCGAAGGAACCGACAGCGGTTGAAGGAGCCCATCAGGGGGTCTGTTAGAAGTCTTACCCATGGCACAAACTGAGCAAGCCAAGACAAAACTGCGAACGTCGCGAGCCATGAGAGGCCACCAGAATCGTTGCTTAACCATAAATAGGGTACGATTACCTCCTGGGTGACAAGCCACATTAGAACAATGTCCCCACTGAATAACCTCGGACCGTAATTCCTCTGGCACAAATAAGCGATTCGGTGGACAAGCGACCGGAGGCGTTACCCCTTCTAAGGCTGTCTTAACCCTCGTTTCGACCTCCCAAGTGAGAGCTGAAACGATAAGCGTCTCCGGAAAAATACTCTCGGGAGTAGACGGGCGATCGGAATGGTCAAAAATTCGCGATAAAGAATCGGGTTTGACATTTTTGGAACCCGGGCGGTACGAAAGTGTAAAGTTAAAACGTCCGAAAAACAATGCCCACCGAGCCTGCCTAGAGTTCAATCTTTTAGCAGTTCTGATATATTCGAGGTTCTTATGATCGGTCCATACAATGAAAGGTACCCCCGACCCCTCTAACCAGTGACGCCATTCTTCCAATGCCAACTTGACTGCCAACAACTCTCGATTACCAATATCATAATTTGACTCTGCAGGTGACAGGCGATGAGAGAAAAATGCGCATGGGTGCATCTTGTCGTCCGTGGCCGAACGCTGGGACAGGACTGCTCCTACCCCCACCTCTGACGCGTCAACCTCCACCACGAACTGACGTGATGGATCAGGGGTTACTAGAATGGGGGCCGAAACAAAGCGGCTCTTGAGTTTGGCAAACGCAGCTTCCGCTGCGTCTGACCACCTGAACGTAGTTCTGGGGGAGGTCAAGGCGGTCAGAGGCGAGGCTAGTTGGCTGAAATTGCGAACAAAGCGCCGATAGAAGTTGGCAAACCCCAGAAACCGCTGTAGGGCCTTACGGGAATCTGGAGTTGGCCAATCCACCACAGCCTTAACCTTCTCTGGATCCACGCGAACTCCCTCAGCCGACAAGATGTACCCTAAAAAAGGAATAGACTGTGCATGAAAAACGCATTTCTCCGCCTTGACAAAAAGCCCATTCTCTAGCAGCCTCTGAAGCACTCGCCTAACGTGCTGCACATGTTCCTGGAGAGATGAGGAAAAAATCAATATGTCATCCAGGTAGACATATATGAACTGATCGACCATGTCTCGCAGCACGTCGTTGACGAGTGCCTGAAAGACCCCTGGGGAGTTGGACAAACCAAAGGGCATGACCAAGTATTCAAAGTACCCCCTGGGGGTATTAAAGGTGGTCTTCCATTCATCTCCCCTCCTGATGCGGACCAAATGATAAGCATTTCTTAAATCCAATTTAGTGAAGACTGACGCTCCCTGCAACTTCTCAAAAGCTGAAGATATCAATGGCAAAGGATATGTATTCTTTACCGTGATATTATTCAGCCCTCGGTAATCAATACAAGGTCGCAGAGATCCGTCTTTCTTCCCCACAAAAAAGAACCCCGCCCCCGCTGGAGAAGAGGAGGGTCGAATGAACCCGGCTGCTAGAGAATCAGAAATGTATTTCTCCATAGCCTCTCTCTCTGGAATTGAGAGCGAATATAGTTTGCCCTTAGGCGGAGACGTACCTGGCAATAAGTCTATCGCACAGTCATAGGGACGATGAGGAGGGAGAGAAGCAGCCCGAGACTTACTGAACACTTCCTTCAGGTCGAGATACTCTATGGGCACGTTACACAGATCCACTGCCTTCTCCTGAAACACAGAAGTAGAAACAGAGGGACAGGCAGACACAAGACAAGACTCATGACATTTAATGCTCCACCCAGACACAGACTTAAGCTGCCAATCAATCCGGGGATTGTGTTTGATGAGCCACGGGTGTCCCAAAACAACAGGTGCTTGAGGGGAGTCCAAAATGAAAAAGGGGATACTCTCACTGTGATTGCCAGACACAGTGAGAGTGATGGGAACAGTAGTGAGCGTGATCTTGGGTAGCGTCTGGCCATTGAGTGCGGAGACGGCGATGGTGTTGGTGAGGGGAGAGAGAGGAACGTGATTGTGTAAGGCAAAACTGTAGTCCATAAAGTTACCTTCAGCCCCAGAGTCCAGAAGTGCAGAACAGTGATGATCATAATTCTGCCATCTTAACCTAACCGGGAGGAGCGTGGAGGTCGAGCTGGATGAGGTCTTCTTAGCGGAGATCCCACCCGACAGTAGCCTCAGATTTACTGCCGGGCTGGCCCTTTTACCGGGCAGTTGAACGCAAAGTGTCCTCCAGCCCCACAGTACAAGCAAAGGCCCTGGGACCTCCGCCTCTCCTTCTCCTCCCGAGAAAGCCGAGCTCGACCCACCTGCATGGGCTCGTGTTCGTCGTACTGACTGACCGCGTCACCGCCGCTGGCTCGAGGTGGAGCTCCCTCCCCAGGGGGAAGCCGAGCGGATAATCCCCGCCGCTCAGCTCGGGAGAGACGAGAGTCTACCCGCAAGGCCAGGTCGATGAGTCCATTAAGGTTGGCGGGTAGATCCAGGGCGTAGATTTCCTTTTGGACGCGATCAGCCAACCCATGCAGGAACCTATCCCACTGCGCCTCCTCGTTCCACTGGCACTCTGCCGCCAGGGTGCGAAACTCGATCGAGTAATCTGAGACGGATCTCCCCCCCTGTCGGAGATCCATCAATGTCCGCGCGGCCTCCCTCCCTGAAGCCGCGCGGTCGAACACCCTCTTCATCTCGGCGGAGAGAGCCGTGAACGAGGCACAACAGGGATCTTGATTCTCCCACACCGCCGTACCCCAAAGTGCCGCCCTCCCCGTCAATAGGGTGAGCACGAACGCCACCTTGCTTTCCTCACTAGAAAATGTGCGTGGTTGGAGAGCAAAATGCATAGAGCATTTAGTGAGGAAAGCTCGGCAAAAGTTCGGCTCACCACTATAAACCTCCGGCGGGGGAAGGCGGGGCTCGTGCTGTAGAGCCGCAGCAGATGATCCGACGGCCGCGAGAGGGGCGGGCAGCGTGGGTGGCTTGACTGGCGCAGCGGGAAGTTGCAGCTGTTGCATGCGCTGGGTCAGCTCGGACACCTGCCCCACAAGAGCACGGATCGCGGAACCAACCTCGCTCGTGCTCTTCTCCTGTTTCTCCAGCCGAGAGATGCAGTCCTGTACATAATCCTCCAGGGTGGGTTGTGGGGTGCCTGCTGCTTCCATGACGGTCCGATAGTTCTGTGACGTGAGAATGAGGAAGGAAGCAATTGCAGTGAAATAAATGAGTGTTTATTGAAATGACGAAATGAGCACAAAAGTCCTTGGTGAGATCTCTCGGCTGGGTGAGGCAGGGGTTAGATGACAGATGGTGCAGTGGCGTGAGTCCCGTGGTGGTTGAAGTCCAGGTGAAGACGAAGACACACGATGAAAACCAGACACGAAGCAACTCCACACAGACGATCCAAACACACGAAGACAAGACCAAACACCGCGACATCCAGTTGAACTATCGGACGAGGGGAGAGAGAGGAGGTGAGTATATATAGGCTGAAGGTAACGGGGAACACCTGTGCCGGACTGATTAGCAGCTCAGCTGAGCGAGCACAGATCACATGACAAACCAACAGATCACGAGACTTGAGAACACAACAGATCCGTGAACCGTGACAAAATTAATATGACATGAATGGTTAAATGATTGCAGAGATGTCATTTATTTTAAGGGTTTAAAGTGTAGTCATGTTTAACATTATGTAGACCTTTTCTTGGAAATGAACTGACAGTAGAAATCGCAGAACAGTATGAAATGTTAAAATGTCATATTAAATAAATGATTAAATTATTTCATAATGCAATTGAAAACATAAGGCCATTGGCGTGACAACTAAAAACAACAATAATAATGAAATTAATGGTGCATTTTTAGGTGTCGTCAAAACGCCAGTATTATACATTAAAATGCTAACGATACGTAAGTATTTGTACATGTAGATGCTGTAAATATGTTAGTATTGTACGTTTTAGTGCCTAGAGAAACTTAAGTAAATGAACGTTTTGTGGAACCACATTTTACGTAAACTACATACGAAATGAGATCACGTTTTACTATTTTAACTTCATACCTTGAGTCTTGAACGTGGTAGATGCATTGCTGTCTATGCAGGGTCAGAAAGCTCTTGGATTTGATCAAAAATATTGTAATTTGTGTTCTGAAGACGAACAAAGGTCTTACAGGTTTGAAACAACATGAGGGTGAATAATTAATGTCAGAGTTTTAATTTTTGAGTTAACTATGCCTTTAATAAACTCAAACCACCTACATATTACTAGGGTTGACCCCTAATAATCGACTAATCGTTAGTTGACCAGAAAAGGCTTGGTTGACCAACATTTTATTAGTGGCTTTGTTAGGCAGTACAAATTTGTGCTGTTCCCATGTCTGTGTGGAGTGTGGAAGTTGAACAGTGCGCACTTACTGCATGACAGATGGCTGTCATTTGCTCTTAAAATAGCCTACTTCCTTATTTTGGGGCATACAGATAAGATTAAAACATCTTTTGAATATGTAAAGACGTTTATTCGTGTACAATCACAATAATAACTAAACATTGCACTTTTGCAAAATAATGAAAGCAAACAGGAATTTGAGCGTGAAACTGTGTATATCTTCACCTTACAGGCATGAGAGAGAGAGAGAGTATATGAAACACGCATTCAGGCACATCATAGTTGCCAAGATGACGAGTCATTGTCACTGACTTCATCTCTTAAGCCAAAAACAAAGAAAGCACTGTAATTTATCAATAAATTATTAAAATTTTAATGCAGTCTACTGTTTTTCCCTGACACGCTTGTAATCATTACTTCTGTGGTGCGCTGTGGCAAGCTTTGCGCGTGTGCTTGACCGCTTATCAGGCTATGTAGCCAATTAAAAGCTCATTATAATGATTTAAATAGTTTATTGATAAACGTGCGACTAATAGCCAACTAATGCTTAAAATGAACGACTACTAGTCGACCATAAAAATCATATAACTACATATAACTGATATTGTGCTCTCTTTTTTTTTTTTTTTTGGTAATTCACATGCTATTTTTTACTTTCGTTTCCTTTGCCAGCTACAATCTTTCTCTCTCTCTCCCTCTCTTTTTTAGAGCTTTCTTCACAGCAGCTCAAACTTTGTGTTTGGAAATAGCTGTGTACTGTGATGTACGGGCCAAAACCTGCAGATTGAACTGCAGATTTCATTTACATAGAGTAAAAATGTCCAGAGTTTATCATCGTTATGACCATAAATTTTATCATATCTCATTATGGTATTGTTTATCACCCAGCCCTACTTAAAAAACAAAGCACTTGCTAGATGCTATATTTCAAACTGCTTACACTTTTCAGTGGTAATACACAGATTGCCAACTCCTAAACCAGAGGGTTGATGGAAGCATCTATACTACAAAGTCAATACACGTATTTCTGTTTCTGTGATTTTCTAGCCCCACATCTCAGATGAGCTGTCAGTGCTCTAAAGAGAGTGGCGTCACTGCATTAACAACTAGCTGTTCAGTTTGATTCTGTACACAATACGTGGATGTAATGAGAATTGTGTTTTATCCTACTATTCGGTCAGTCCCATAAGCAACCAAACTCCATGAACAGAACGTGACAAGAAAGTTCTCGTAAGAGGAATGGCAACTGCATTTAGCAGTGTGAATGAAGCCTGTGTGTTTTTTACATTAATTACAAACAAATGAAAGCTCATTCATTTTTTTTTTTCTTTCTAATCCAAAATATTAAGGCAATTTATCCAATTCTGTTTGGCGGAACACTGAGCACCAATAAATAAAGTTCACGAGCGTGTTGAGATTAACAGATTAATTACTAGCAATAAATCATACAGCAGAGTCATAGGAGGCTTTTTTTTCCAAAGTGAAAGTGTGGCGTTTCAGTTTCATACTTTTTCCGCAGGGGTTTCAGCCATTGAATATTAAATATAACAGTAATGTCAGATGATAAAATACATTGTGTGTCCGTTTTGAAACAGCGCCACGTCTTTGTCATAATCTTACCACACTGTAACTTTTTGTACTTTGCTCCTTATTATACATATTTGGATTTTAAACAAAACTGACAACTTCTTATACATCTTTGAAGAGCTCAAAGCATTAGATCAAGCACAGATTCCTGTGTTCACTATAACATCAAAGTATGAGAAGATGGACTTCAGCCCCTGCTGTGATTGAGTTGCGTTGACCTCTATGCTGAGCTAGTGGAAGCTACTGGGCTGTCTGTGGGGCTCAGGCTTGGTTGTTCATAGTTAATGTGATGAATTGCACATTTATTCATTTTATTACACATTCTCTGAGAATCAAACCCATGACCTTATTAGATCCATGCTCTATAGGAACGTTATAAACATTACACCTTCCGATAATTCTCACAGAATCCCTCCACACCAAATTTGTTTATTCCATGTGGGGAACTTTGAGTTCGATTCAAGCCACACGCTTGAGTGCTTTCATTAAGGCAAATGTGTCTATCCTTTTCCACACTCCTTATAGATCACATGAACATGTGAAGTCTAAATCAGTTAATTAGCGAGCATGAATCAGAATTTATAATGGGTATTGGGAAACTTCACAGGAAGCAGTGAATTTGCTCTCCTTTCTAAGGCTCAGCCACCCACTGACTGGCATACTGAAAAGGCAAATTAAACAGTGGAATGGCAAAGTAGCTTTGTAGCTTTGAGCTTTAGAGAGCATGTGTGAAGCTCTCTCACGGGAACCTGCGCCGTGTTATGAGTTTCATGGAAGCTGAGTATAAAATGATATCAGCCGGGCAGAATTCCAACTCAACCTGGTCAATTAAGCGTTGCTAATGAAATTGAATTAGTACATTTGGATGCATCATTTGCATTGCGTCTTCAGCAAAATTACTCCGAATGCAATTAAAGCGTGTAGAAGTTTTCCTCTTCCAGAAAAAACTTTTCAGAGCCTGTTGCGACTAAATTATTTCTCTGTTCAAATCAAAAGAATAATTAAAGTTAAGGGAATTGCAGTCATTTAAAAAGAAATGGGAAAAAAATAAATAAAAAAATAGTGCAATGAATAATTACATTTTGGAAAGCATTCATTTACAAAATATTAACTCAGACTTGTTCATTTTGTTGGTCAAAAGCATGACTTGTAGCCATTTCATCTGTAATGCAAACATATTCCAAAAAGAAACAAAACAAAAAACAATAATGTATGTAATTACTAATGCTATCTGCATCTGCTGTTTTTGAATAATTTGATTATTATTTTTTAAAGTGCAGCTTTAATGCAGTCCTGTCTTTTAAATTGGCCATACCACATTTTCCTTGTGTGTCTGACAAATTTGAATTGTAATCGCTCTTTGAATTACAATAAACTGCTAACAATTAAAGGTTTGCCAAAGCATGCTCTTGAAAATAAAATAAATAAAAAATAACCCTATTTATTTGAGCATGGTTCTCCTCTTAGACAGCTTCAGAGATGATCATGGCATACACTCATTATTCTATTCTGAAATGGATTTTCATTTATCTGCAGTAGCTCACTCCAAAACGCCTAAACCACCCTCATTATTTTAATGCAGCACTGAGGAGCAGCATCTCTCACATGGGTTTTGTTGGTAAATTGCTTTACACGAAGCAGTGTGTCTACTGTAAGGAGAGTTTGTGTAAGTATTGTGATACTTATTGGATTAAGGGAACAGTGATATATAGTTTGCATGAAGAAATATTGGATGAAATTCAATTTTACAGAATATGTTTACTAAGGCTATGAATGATAAATATATGCCTGGAGGCAGCATGTGTCAGTATGTATTCTGATTTAGTGGCTTAGGTTTTTGAGGGTTCAGAAAGAAATGCAGGCCTACAACTTGTAACAACAAGGGTAATTTAACATTTTTCATTTTTTTGCCCACTTCAGTCTTTTATGCAACACCTATAATCGGTGTAATTCGCTGGCTTGAGTAGTAGCATGGAGTTCAAAATACAAACTGCATAGCTGGGTAGAAATGAATTACATATGTAACACAAACAATAGGCTACTTGTATTTCAGAAAAGTTCAAAGACACAACTATTGCAGACCTTCTGCTCCTGTTGGTTGTTAACCGTTGTGACCGAGAGTTACTGATCGAGTCAGTGAGTTGAACTTATTAAATGAAGTACTCAGACCAGTCACTTTAAAACTTGACATCCCTGGTCCTCATTCAATTTCATTGAGTTGAATATCCTTTCAAGAAATGGCCTTTTACACACAAGAGGGAAACTAACATAGGTCTGGAATAACATGAAGAGTAAAGGTTGGCAGAATTTTCATTTTTGGGTGAAGTATTCCTTCACTTAAGCGGCTTGATGTCATGTTGTTTTCTGTCAGTCTTAGAAACTGCCATTGTGTTTCCATATCTGGCGAACCACATTTATCAGCAACAGTTCATAATTCTTTCAGGTAGGAGTTAGTGTTCTTCAATAAAAAGCTAGAGGCTTTAACTGGATTTTCTGAATTTGGATTACACTCTATTCAATACTTGACTCATAGCACTATTTCTGTTCAACATATGGTAATGAGGGGTCTGGATTCTTAAGAATTGAAGCCTTAGATGCAGCTTCTGGGCATTTAAATTTCGTTTTAAATTCCTTTAGCTAAAGGGAGAGAAGCAACAGGGACCTACATCTTGGAATGAAATGTTGACAAATTTGCATCTCTTAAAGATCTCTGGAACTCACTGATGTTTTTTAGGTTGTAAGCCTTTCTCCCTAATGGCCAAGAAGGAATTTACTATCTATGGAAACATTTCTTAGTTTGAACATACAGTATATGTTATTTGTCAAGGTGCTTTAAAGACCAACCACACATGATTCATGTGCAATTCTACATTCTGACAAGACTGTTTATTATATCTCAGTAGAGCTTGTTGCCAGAAACTTTAAATACACCTGGTGACTCAACCAAACTGCATCAAGATGATATATATTTTAGAATGCACATGGCTTGGTTCTATTAGCTTTTAATTAAATCAATTTATTTTAAATATAGCAATAATTTTCATTATAAATCCAGTGATCTGAGCTGTACGTTTTATTAGACTTCATAAGTTGAATAGAAAAATGAATTTCCAAGAATGTATAAAACTTAATGTATCATTTTCATTTAATCAATCTTTAAAATGTATTTTAAATGTAGTTAAACTGTACAATTTAATATTTTTGGTTTAATGGAGGTTAAAACAGATTTCCATATTATCGTACAGTACATCAACTTGAAATGTAATTCTCCCATAATGCTCCCATATTATTATTTATTTATTTATTTATATATATTTTTTTAATCTATTTCCTCTCCTAGCCAATGTTTTATGTATTTATGTTTGTGGTATCATCAGCTGTTTACCACTTTTATTACACTTTTCCATCCTTATTTTCCTGTCATTTAGAGTTCTTCTAAAATAAAGTCCACACTAACTCACATTTCCTAGATTTCTCTTTTTCATAAACTCCCTGCTATAAGCATCAGCTGCTGTGCTGTCTGAACATTACGTTTTGTACAACTAAAAGTTTGTAGATGAAAATGTTGTTTTTGGCCATGTCCCCTGAGGCTGTTGAGCCAGAACTATCAAAACGGATTTGGAGTTTTCATTGTGTTAATGAACACACAGCTTATCATTAGAGGCTTTTGTTCTAGATCTGTAACCCCCAGCTCTTTGATGTGTTCTGTGCCTGCATAAAATTGCATCAGAAGTTTTGCGTGTCCATTTGTTTTCATTTTCTGCATAGAAAATGCATAGAAGTTTAATTTCAAATAAACAGATTGGGACCACAATGGAAATAAGTCTGTGGCTTTTTTTGTGTATTTTATCCTCATTTTCAACAGAAATGTGTATGAATTAGTCTTTATAGGCTTTTTGTATTATGTCTTAAATTTTGTCAAATAAAACAAACAAACAGACCATATGAATTTAATAGGTATTCTTGAATTTAAGCAAAAACAGTCATTCATTTTGGGTATTTTTAGGCTTTCCAAAAAAAAAAAAAACACTTAAATGAAAATGGTATAGTATGTTTAAGTATTTAAATCAGCCTGGCTGTATTTAATTGCATCTCAACATGAGTTTTGCAACAGCAGTCATGGACCTGCAACCTGCATATCGATGCCTCATTAAAATTAACCACCACAATTCTACTCAAGAACCACAGCATCATATATTACATATATTATGAACTTTTTTTTTTTTAATTTGTAGTGAAACACAGTGTTCAATAAACAAAATCATCACAGCATCCATCAAGCACTTGATGAGACCACATACAAGAGATTTGCCAAGAGTTTATGGTAATTACTTACAGTCATTATGAATTTTCCAGTTGTGCCTTTCTGTAATCTATTCACAGTCAGCCTGCTGAATAAAGCTCTTCTTATTATATCCCTTGACTTTTGCTGTAGTCTCTGACTCATTTTGTAGGTGTTACAGATTCTCAGGCAGATTTTGTCTGCTTATCTTTACTCTGCATTAGCTTATCACTTGCTCCTCTCTTTTCTATTATTTGTGTTTATTATATATATATATATATATATATATATATATATATATATATATATATATATACAGTAGATATATATATATATATATATATATATTTTTTTTTTTTTTTTTGCATTGCATTGCAATGTCTCTTTAAATGATGATCTACTGCTCACCTCACACCTCTCTTCCATCCTCAGTGTCCTCAGTGGCTCTTATGTTCACTTTTAAATCCAACTACAAAACACCTGCATTGCTTACGAGTCGTTGTCACGACAGTTTCTCGAATACAGAGAAAATAGCACAGAGCGTGCAACTGGTTGAGGGTGGAAATATGCTAATACGGGACAGCATAAGAGGTTGTGGGCAGGGCCTGAGCAGTATGACATCATACTGCTTAGAAAATCAAAACGGCTTGATAACTGAGACTGTTTAATTATGTAGTGTCCAATGTCCCCTTTAGTTAAATAAAGAAAAAAACAAATCTCAATTATTTGTTATTGGTTGTCAATAACAAATGTGGATTAAGCACAATTGCTAGAATGAAGGTATACTAGAAATTCTCTTGCAGTCCACCTGCAAAATAGCCATATTACAAAAAGGCCGCCTTTGAAGAAGTATTATTCAGTGGATTTGTCACAGTTAGCAAGGTTTGTGGCATCACTTTAGTGGAAATTCTGTAGTTAGCTACGGGCACTAAGTAGCAAGCTATCACTGGAATGGTCTGTCCAAACTTACTGTCACTTTCACTTAGTTTGAAACATTGATATGCTTCCTTTTTTTAAACCTTCTCACTTTAAGAAATATGTCCCTACCAGGCAATCACATCGAAGGACTGCTAATGTTTAAAGGTTTCTTGGGCTGAAGGGGTGGTCTTGCATTCTCCAGCCCTGATGCAATCGGGTGACATACTACAACTCCAATAGCTTTGATGTCTCCACTGCTCAAATAGTTTGAGTGTAGTGGATCATAACTGAGATTCCGTTTGTTAATATGGAGTGAGGAAGAATGTGAGAAATTGAGAGATATAGGAAAACTGAGCAGAGATGGGGAAGTTGTAGAAAAGGGCCAGTGTTAGTCACTAAAATAAATGGAAAACAGAATGTATTAATCTAAGGCTAGAAAGACTTTGAATGTGGCTCACTGATCGATGGCACATAAGCAGATATATGTCTCAAAATATTTCAAAGTGAAATGAATACCCCTTCAAAACAAGCTGATTACCAGGCTCTTCAAGACTAATGCATTCTAAAACTAGGCGGACCACACAAATCAATAACACAGAGCTCCTTATCACATTCATCACCTTCTGTTTATTTGTGCTACAGAGACCAAAACACATTGAATCTTGGACTTCTTACCTTTGATTTTAAGTTAAAGGAATAGTTGAAATGAAAATTCTGTTTCATTTATTATTTATTATTATTATGTCTTTTCAAACCTGTATGACTTTCATGCTTGTGTGCAATCATAACAAGCATGTTAAAAACATGACAATGGACTTGCTACTGTCAATAGATACACAGACATGCTGCTGTGAACATGTATGATTTGATGTTGCACATGAATAGGCATACATAAAAACCCGTAGCAGACCTACCATGTGGAGCTGGGGGAGGTGGAGGGTTTCAGAGGACTGTGATATCGCACAGCGGACATTGAGTCAGTCTATTTAAATGTTAAGTAAGAACCCACATTGGCTGCAGAATCAGCAAAGGCCAGACAGCTTGTGCCATGTGGTAAAGGATGACTGCAAATAAAAGCAGCATTTATATCTGAGTAATGACAGAGCATTTGATGCATGTGCAGATCACACAACTAAAGAGAGCAGCTTTGGTGCAAGACAGATCTAAAACCTTCAGATGACACTTAGCTCATATCTGACTCACATATGTGCAGCTCAGAGCAGTTCTCTCACACTTTTTGACATGACAAGCATATTGTTGTCCAGTACGGTTCCATTCACACAACAGGGCTTCACTGAAAGTGTGTGTGTGTGTGTGTGTGTGTGTGTGTGTGTGTGTGTGTGTGTGTGTGTGTGTGTGTGTGTGTGTGTGTGTGTGTGTGTGTGTGTTTTTTTTCTTCGTCTTGAAAATTTGCAGATGAGGATGTGAGGAAATTTAGTAGCATAATATAGAACTAATATATGTACAATAGTGTATATTATAGAAATAAAATAAGGTGTCATTTGGTAAAATTAATGTATTAACTAACATTAACAAACAATGAAGCATTCATTTGTTACAGTGTTTATTAATATTTAACATTAGCTAATAAAAATACAGTGGTTCATTGTTTATGCTAGTTCACAGTGCATTAACTAATGTTAAGAAAAGTTTTGAAGGTGGAGATTAATATATATCTGTTGTGATCACTCATTACATAAACCTAGCCTCTCCTGTGTCTTGTTTGCACAACCTCATTCAGCTGATGTTTGCAGACTTGTTTTGAGAGATTCTGTGGAATATAGAAAGACATGGTTGCATTTAAGCTTTCATCAAAAGACTGGGAAAGGGTTACAAGTCTACTGAATACAAAATATTCTATTTTTTATGAATTCCATGAAAATGTAATGCTGAAACCTGTCACCTGTCAAACTTCCTCTTTTACAGCTTCTTATTTCTAGCTGCCCATTCCTGTATTCCTTCATCTCCATTTTTGCATAACAAACTGGAAGTTCATCTCATGTTCACCTGCTGCACCAAAAAGATGAATCATATCAAGCCCTTAGAAATGGAATATAATGAACTCATAAATTAAAGAATGTAGAGAAGCATTAAAAAGATGTTTTGATGAAAGCGAGCGAAGCTTTCCGTCTGTAGAGAGAGGATAAGGCTGCATGCGTGAAACGAATCTTACAGTGAATTCAAAAGCGCATCACATCAGCATGACAGGCCGCCCTCCCACATTGAGTCTCATCTGCAGGGAGATGTTTCACGTGGGCGAGAGAACTGGCAAGGGATGGCGCTATAGTGTTTAGTCAGGGACGGCCATTAGGGGTTCAGGATTATCATGTTGTAAGCATTCTCTAATATAGACAATCAACTAGGACTGATGATGTCATGAATAAAAAGAATAGAAAGAAAGTGACTGAACTGGCGAAACATGTTGACAGATGCAGGTGTGCTTATTGAAAACAAAAACTGGCAAGTGAACACTAGTCTATTGAACATTTATTAGACAACTGAAAAGACTAAATGTGGATTTAGGTGTACAATTTGAGTCTTGTTGTTTATAATTATGTAAATTAGGTTTCTGTAGCCACATACTGCACTAAGCATAAAAATGTAATGATTCCATTGTTAGATAGCCTCACACAGGGCACCAAGAATGCAGTGATTTCAGATCTAAGTAGTACCACAAGTGTAATGGCTTTGGGCTTAAATATTAATATTATTATTTAGTTTTGCTCATTCCAGCCAGGAATTTAATATTGACAGATTGTTGAATAAATAAGAATTGCATAAATTGGAGGAAGTTGTAGTCTGACCAATCTGAATAATTTGTGAGGCATTGACTTGTACAGGCTCTTACTGTTATCAATACAAGGAAGATATAAGTATAATAAAAGGGACAAGATACACAAGAATATCTAACAACTACCAAAGTGCAAAAGACTGATAGATGCAAGTGACTGCATGGATGTTACTATGGATGTTATCTTATGTAACTTAAGTTTTCTGGAAGGAATAACGTAAACTTTATTCTAGATATATATCCGAATGCAAATTAGATAATCATATACTGACAATACACAATAATGCCAACGGTCTCTGGAAAGATGTTTGGAAAGAGTGATATATTTAAGTTTCGCAATTTCAACTTGTTGATCTGGGCCATGTTGCAGTGGAAAAGAAAGGAGTTGGATTTGTTTTACAGTCTTAAACATGAAGCACTAGTGAACAATGAACTTCTGAACACAACGAAGGTCCTTGATCTGAGGCAAACAGAGAAGCATTGAAGGTGAAGGTTCTGAAGTCTGTACAAAAGATCCAAACACCTAAAACACACAGAAAAAAAGACTGCTGAAGAGACGATTTGGAAGTTGTTGAAGAAGATCCTAGCAGTTTGAAACACGCAAACAGAGGATCACTAAAGAAAAGGTTCTGAAGTTGTTGCAGAAGATGGGGGGCACTAAGCTTGTGGTTGCTCTTGTTGTTTCCAAACTTCCCAAATTCACTTCTTTCAGAACTTCTTTGTTTCTTTTTAGAACAGCTTAGCTTAGCAGCACTTACATTAGTAGCAACAACATCTTACATCAACATCACATTTTTGCTTGCCACGTTTTACTTAGCACACTTCTTTGTCTTGAAGAGAATTTTGTAATCTTTCCTGAGAAGGAGGGATTTGCAAGTTGGCGCCTTTCACATCCAGCATTTTGATTAGCCGATGTTGTCGTAGGTGGCCGTGGTATGGTCCCTCTCTGACATGAGGTCTATATGCATAACTTGAAGTCCATGTTTAAAACAATGTCTTTGAGGATTTTCCTATGCATTAATCACTCCGGAATAACCTACAAATTATGCTAAAAATACAAAGACCAAACATCAGTGGATGATGTTGAACACCCATGCATTCATATATACAGTATATACCTTAACAAGTAAGGTTACATACATTGTTGTATCACACACAGCACTCATTAAGTATATACAGTTCTGTGAATTAGTTCAAAAAAAGTATAATTCATTTTGTGTCCATTTTGTGTAATCACATTAGAAGATGTGTCCTTCCCATGTGGCTGAAGCCACAAGGCAAAGCTAGTTTGGTCAGACTGAGGTAGTCATGGTCGTTCACACTTAAACCTGGGACACACCAAGCCGATGGTCGGGCTTCGGGCAGTGTCTGTCGGGTTGGTTTGTTTAGTGTGTCCCACACATCGACAACAGTTTGCCCAATTCAACATGTTAAGAGTAAAAACTCTGATTGGCTGCCTAGTTTCACGAACGAGTCAGTGCTGGAGATTTAAAGCGAAAGTGATGAAAACGAGCAAGTAAATGAAGGCGGAAAAGACAGAAGAATGTTCTAATGTAACATGATCTTACCCAAGCATTGCAATATGTGAATATTTGCATAACAGTATGAGAAGCAAGTTATCCACATAACTAATATTCAAAATGGTAAGCAAGCACTTCTTTGTTAACATTTCGTATATCTGCATATGAAGAGTTCAGATGCAAAAGCCTCTAAATCCATCTGACATCTTTCTTTAAAAAATGCATTTTTATCAGGCTCCGATGTGTTTCTATGTAAGTACTGTTACTTCTGATTGGGCTGAGGGTGGGATTTTAACGAGTTTGAAGTAAAAGTATTTGATGGATGTATAATATGTGTCAAGAGCATGCACTCAGTATCATTATCTCATTTTTGACTGAGATGGCTTTTAGCTGGTTTTGCATCTGAACTCTTCATATATTTTGTACATCATTGTTTTGGTTTCTCCTTTTGAATGACAAATTTTGACGAATTATGAATATTCTCCTTTTGAATGACATCTACTATTAAAAGCTGCTGATATTTAGCTGAATGTATGTGTTAGTTTCCAGACGGCTGCAGTTTGTAGCCTGAAGCGAGGCGACAACACCGCCGGCTTTCATTGTTGCTAGTTCTTTAAAGTTGGCTTGGTGTGTCCCGGTCTTTAGGTCTCAAGAATGAAATACAGTGATCAGTGAAAGAGCACATGGTGACTGCATCATTCTTTGATCAATGGAATGCTGAAGTCCTCATTCCTGCCTTCCACAAATTATAAGCTTGAGGGAGAACAAAGCAGTTCCTGCATGGAAGTTACTGTATGTTACAAAAGGTAGTGTTGTTTATCACAAGCATCCTTTGTTGTTCACAAAGTCTGAACATATCAGAATAAAATTTTAATAAAACTCACATGTGTGGATTCTGTATGTGGATTTTGTTTTGGTCTGTGTGGTTAAGCCAACTGCCAATTAACCCAATAATATTTCGACACCTGGTTTGCTAGTTGCTAGTTGCGGAAAACAGA
The DNA here is from genome assembly GCA_033026305.1 of Cirrhinus molitorella. Taxonomy (NCBI): domain Eukaryota; kingdom Metazoa; phylum Chordata; class Actinopteri; order Cypriniformes; family Cyprinidae; genus Cirrhinus; species Cirrhinus molitorella. Next base: position 13,334,167 of record CM065135.1, read on the forward strand.
GAGCTCTGTGACCAGAGGCATATTAAAACACAGATAAATCAACTCATTAAGATCATTAACTTACAATGTAAGGCTCTTTGCCTTCCATTGTCAATTTCCCTCATTCCTCATTTTCTCAATCTGGCAACCTGTGTAAGCGATGAGTTTGAGGAGGAGGGGGCGGGAGATATGAATGTTAATCAGTTTGGTCACCGAAGGGTACATCTGATATGCACGCTGCTGCAGAGCAGGTATAGACTTTCTACTGCCGCAAGAAACAGACATGTTGATGTGAACATGTAAGATATGTTGTCATATAAAAAGGCATAAATCCCATAGAATGTCTAGACATGTGAAGCATGAGATCAGAGGCACTTTGATAACCCACTGAACACTGAACCAGACTATTTAAATGTTGAGCAAGAATCCTCATTGGCTGCAAAATCAGCAAGGCCAGTCAGCTTGTTCTGTGTGGTAAATGATGGCAGCAAATAAAAGCATCATTTATATCTAAGTAATGAGCGGAACATTTGATCCATGTGCAGATTATTTTTGAAAAACAGTGCTACATTGGCAGTTGCGCTCATTCATGTTGCTTGTCATCAATCTGGCAACCCACATCGAATTTGAGGAGGAGGGGGCTGGCAAACCCCTGGACTGCCCGACTGCAGTACCCATTTCAACCACTACCAGACAATATTACATTCTGCACCTTTAATATGGCATTTTATCAACACTGAAAACAGCCTATGTGCTTCTTGCATCAGCTTCATATCGCTACTGCTGAGGCACACTGGGTAAGTAATGTATATATTACCTGTGTAACCGACTGAAGTGATGCGACCTTTCATCCTTTTCCTATTTCCTTTTTAAGTGTGATTTTAGAGAATCCAGCAGTAATATTTTTCAGTTGAATGTCTGCAGGCGTAAATCAATGTAGTCCACAGGGCTGCTCACAGCAAGGCCAGCTTTCATTCTGTCTAGCGGAGCAGAATAAACAGATCTGTCTGCTCACATGGGCACCGGCCAAGATTAACTTTATTGGGAACAGTGCGACTTAAGATATCACAGAAAGGTGCTGCCTCACACATGGATTTCTGGCTAGCTTTATCTGTCAGAGATGATGCCTGTTGTTGTAAGCCCTGCTATGTCAGGGAGCTTGGCTTCTGTTGAACCACCTGTTTTATTGCTGTCAACAAGATTAGACCCAACTAGGCTGCATCGTAATACTGTCAATGGAGATGCTTGGCAAAATCAGCTTATCATTGGCAATTTAGAACCACATCTGGCATCTGTTGTTTTCATTAGAGCATCACAGGGATACAGCAAGGCTTGTGGGAAGGAGTCTGTGTCCTGAACCCCTCCTAAAATGCCTCTTCTTTATGGTGGGGATTGCACTGATTGGTCAACTATTGGGTTGGGTTTGTACCTTGTTGTCACATTGAGTCTGTTTTGAGTAGTCAACATGATAAGCGATAAAAACTATATAGCAAACTGCTTGCTTGCTTATTGTTTTTATTTATAAAGCACTATTTGACAACTCATGGTTGACCCAAAGTGCTGTACAATATACATGTAATGATGCAGGATAAAAGATAACACAAACAAACAACAAAAAATTGCAACATCTAGACTATGTTATCACCCAGCTCTAATCTGCTAAATGTAACCATTGTTGTGGAAAAGTAGTTATATGGATGACAAAGTCATCCCATCAATTTAAGAGTTATTTTATTATTATTATTATTATTATTATTATTTATTTTTTTATTTTTTTTAATTTTTGTTAATTTTGTAATATACAAATTTCAATCATTCAAACATTTCTAATTTTTATTTTTCTTTCTTTCTTTCTTTCTTCCTTTCTTTCTTTTCTTTATGGACTGGTAACTAACATAAAAATATTAATCCACCTCATCTCTGTAAATCAAAGTATTTCTTCCTTATCCAGTGCTTTAAATAACCAAAACATATAGAGAAAAGTCATAACCAATGTTTTGGTCATAATGTGTAAAAACCTGCATCTAGCAGAGACTTCCTTTACACCTCCACACATAAGCCATAAATGTGATGCACTTGTTGACATGTCATCCTTGATTTTTATCTATTTATTATTTTTTTTATTTTTATTTTTTGTTGCCTTTGCATGTATTTATGCACTGAAAAAAAAAAAAAAAAACATATTTCTTTCAGTTGTTTTTGTACAGTTTTTCGGAGGTAATGTCAATGGTTTAAAATTAAGCTACATTTTCCTCACTACAAGTTCTTTTGGAAGTTCGTATTGAATAAAGATAGCAATCTAGCATATATCAATTTAATTTCACAATTAGGTATAAAGTAAATTAAATACAAACAGTGAATCCTGTACATTTGTAAATATTAGACGCTACATAAATATCAAGAACACAAATATTTACTCAGTTCAGTCATGTAGAATATATAACTAACATAGTTAGTGTAGCAAAGCGTTAAATATTTTCTGCTGTATTTACCTTCCCACTTTTTTTTCAGTGTGGTGTAATGTGAAATGTATTATTGTATATCTAACACAGAAGGTCAAGGTGTCATAAGCAGTTGTGCATTCTAGCCAAATCCAATAACCCTGAGCTTCCCTACCTGTGTTCCGCTTTGATGCATATCCTTCCTCTGAGCTTCCAAGCTATTATCACAAGACACATGATGTGCTTCTCCCAGCGGCCTCAAACTCTACACAAATGAAATAGAGAAATCGATCAAATATGTCAGCTAGACTTTCCTTTTGAATCGGTGATGAGGAAAATCTGGCCCAAAGCTGCAGCTTCTGTCAATCAAAGATCTGCTCTGAGATCTGCTGGTATCTGTTTGGCTCCAGAGTTCTTAAAAGACTGCCGACACATCTTCCCCTTCAACTCTGGCAGACGACCACCTCTGGTTCACAATCTTGCACAGAAGCACAAAGGTCTCATGTGGTTACAAAGCTCATGCTATGATCCGGTGTGTATACGTAACCGCAGGGCGAATGGTAACAACCTAAAAATAGGTCTTAAAAAAAATTCAGTGCCGGCAGCAGTTATGAGGCCTTTAAATGCAGAGGTACAGCTGCAGACTGCACTCTGAATATTAACAACCAGCTTCTGCTATGACTGTCAGTTATATATCTCGTAAATGCATGTGAAGTCGTTTAGATACTCATTAAATTTGAGACTAGAGGCTTGGTCATTTTCTCACTGATGGCATCGTAATTGCAAAAGACTGGAAAGAAATAACAAAGATTTTCAAACAATCTTTTTTACCACCTGCCAAGTAAGTGTGCCGGAGGTGGTTGTGACTAAATGGTACTTTTAACCAATTTGGGATCATTTGTCAAAAAATTCGGTCACACTTCAGTTTGTAAACTAGTTAGTGACTATTAGCTATGATTTTTTTTACCTTAACAAACTTATAATTTGCTGATTAATAATAGGTAGTGAGGCAGTTTTTAAATTTAGGTATGGAGTAGGTTTAAGGGATCTAAAACCATGGTCATGCAGAATGAGGCATTAATATGTGCTTTATAAGTACTATTAAACAGCCAATATGCTAGTAATATGCAATATCAAGAAAGTAGTTATTAGTGAGAATTTGGTCCTTAAAATAAAGTGTCACCAAAAATCCTTATGGCATTTATGCATAGTATTTATGTATATTTATTATAACCTGATATGAATAATTATATATGAACATTTTCTGAAATATGTATTGATTTTGCCTGCACAAAACAACGTTTGTTTTTTAGCCTTAATCCTATATGGACAATTTCTTCTCATCCAAAGTTTTGAGTTGTGGTTGGAGAAGAAAAAAGTGCAGTCTGATGTTGTTTACTTGTTTGTGTTTGTTTGTTTGTTTGTTAAGGTTGCATAGGGTCTAAGTTGTTTACAGCATTCAGGGATTTCATTGGCCTTCTTCATTCTTATACTATGATGACCATTAGCACAAATTTCTCATCTGTTTGGAAATGGGTTATAACCCAAAGGTAAAGAGTGCTCTGAATAACATAAGTAGTGTTTCATCATTCTTCCAATAAAAAAGAAATGATTTCTACATTTCTAAAGGGGCAAATGTTGAAAGACATTTCACACGTCTTTCTAGATATTTCAAATAGGGCCTTTTTTAATCTGATTTATGATTTATTTTTGTATTTATTTTTATTGTTTTAATTATTTGTACTTCATAATGCAGTACATAATTGTTACTGTTACACTGCCTCATTATTTTTAATAAATATAAGCCTTACATATTAAGTCATTTATTCATTATAAAAGCTGCTGTGCTACACATTATTAACATCAAGTGAATAGAGGATTAGCCTTCATTTTACACATAACACACAGTGCTATTGAGAAGCTGATAACCATGCCGACCAGCGGTTCAACTGTGCAGGCTGAAGAGCTTGTATAATTCTACCTCTCTGACCCACTGGGCTCTTTGTTGGTGATTTTTGCTAAAGCTTGACAGACTCACAGCATGTAATCCTTTGCAATGATTACTGGCAGGCTCTAATGAAAACTCTGTTGTTAGTCATGCTCTATATTAGCCACAATTGGACACTATAAAATGAATTAATTATCGGTGCTCATTATAAAGAGACCAAGACCAAATGATATTTGATGTGTGCAAAATAAATGATCTTAAGTATGACTGAAGCGAATTGACTCACAATAAGTCTTTTAATGATACAGTTTTGGTGTTATCAAAGAACCTACGATTGTTCTTCAGGATTTTTAAACCATATTAGTCATAAAGGTCAGCTTGCTATATCATTTGTCTTTTTTTTTTTTTAATCTTTAGAGAGCCTTTGTTTTATTAGCTTTTGGTCTTTGATTGCTAAATCTTCAAATCAATGGGATGTCATTAACTGATATCAACTGAACATGTACGTTGCAGATCGAACCCAAGCTGAAACACAATCTTCATGCTTTTAAGGTCATACTGTCATGACCAATGTATCAAACTACGCCACTGCCTTTCTACCAAAGTCATTCTAGAGGTTAAATTCAGGTAAAGCTTTCCATCATGCTCTCTCTCTCTGTGTGTGTGTGCTATTTATTTTTTTTATTTTTTTATTTACACCCTGTTCTTTGCAAATTGCAAAAGTCCACCTCCGCTTTAACACATTGTCAACTTCGGTGCTTATGAAAGTAGTTATATATGGAGCTAGGCAGCAATTAACAGAATTAGGTGGCTGAGTGTGTAGCTCTTCCTGAATGTTTCTGACACCAGCCTGCTTTCTGGTGCCAGGGTCAGAGTCGCACTGCATTTACTCTAATGGCTTTAGCACAGAAGCTTTCTCCAGAGGTAAACAACACCTGCAACCTCCAATGTCATTATTCAGAGTGTTTCTACGTATATATGCCAGAGACAAAATTATTATTATTTTTTTTTTTACCATTTTGATTTACTTTTTTTCATCCACTATTATTAGTAGTAAAGCAGCCATTAGACACATCCAAAACTGAACTCAAGATATCATCCTAAGCTCTAAGGTCTTCCTGTTTTAGTTAAAATTGTGTCAACATATTGAATAACGCTGTATGTTTGAAGGCATTTCAGTGGACTTCCATTATAAGTGCATTAGTGTAACTGTATTTTATTTTATGTATTTATTTTTTTAATTGTTTTGCTAATTCAAGGATGTTCTTTTGTTTAATAATAGAACCATAGGCCACAGAAGCTGTCAAAAGTTTAACTTGTAAGTTAGTTGTACTTAACTTTATTAAAAGTTTACTTTCTGAAAACGTTGCTTATTTCTCTGAAATGAGTCTGTTAATGAAGCAAGTTTCCAGTTTTCCATTTGCACTTTTTATATTTTAGGATGTAATTGCTGTTTGTGTGACTTCACCGGCACCTGTGTCACATTTGCTTTGGCATTCACTTAATAACATCTGACAGGCTGTAAGACACTGGTAGCCAAATCTTTGTATAGTTTGTACTAAGGATCATCAGGTTTTGCATTTAAATAATTTTCTTGTTTTATTTCTCTCGAATTTGCTTTGTGTGCCTGTGATTTCACGTGCTGAGATGAGGAAACGCTTCCACGCTTGTATTTGAAAAGGCAACACATGCAGAACATCTTGCCTTCTAATAACATGCAATGATAAGCCTTTCTAAACCTGTTCTAAAGGAGTTATACAAATATTATAAGTTGTTTTTAATTCACAACATCAGTCGAGTGTTTGAAATAACTTCCTTATGTGATCTGATGTGGCTTCGTATCACAGAATGTGGCAGACAACATATTCTATACTCGTATTATTATTAATTTCGATTAGCATGTCTTACAAATATTCTTAATTATGAAAATACAAAAGATGGCTTGAAGAACAGCTGTTATTGCAGACGAGTGTTTATTGTCCTTCCATTTCATCATTCAAAACGTTTAGCGTTATATCCTGTTTTTATTCAGTTACAGCGATAGCGATACCTTTATCCATATTAGAGATTTTCTGGCTGGAACTGAACGTCATTCTTTGAGGCATATGTAGATTGTCTGCACAAGGGCGCCCTCTGGCATCCAGTATGAATAAAACGCATCCTATTTTGCGTAAAAATCTAAACAATAATATCTCTCTCAAAAGAAATTATTTTTACAAGAGTATTTTGTTGTTAATTTGTTGAAGAAAAAAAACTGTACCGAAAACCGTGGTTTAAAACAGGTACGTATCGAATCATGGACTAGCTGTATTGTTTCATTCATTCTAATTAAGCACAAACACACAATTTGCATCTCACAAAAGTGCATTTTAATTTCAGACCTAGAAATTAGTGGACAGATTGCTGCCATTTTTGATTTGCAGAATTAAACTTAGATATGCTTGTTTAAACCAAGTTCCAGCCCCCACCTGCCACCTGTTGTAGATCACACCAGTCCCCTACATTTCTCTTTGCAGAGTTTTTTTTTTTTTTTTTTTTTCCCCGTCTCTCTCTTCTCTGCTAAACCAAATATGGTTGTTGTACCGGTCTGTTGTGGTGAAGAGAAGGCAAAGCTCTCAATATACCAGTCGATCCATGTTCCAGCCCTCACCTATGGTCATGAGCTCTGGATAATGAACAAAAGAACAAGATCGCACAGTACAAGCAGCTGAAATGAGTTTTCCCTGCAGGGTGTCTGGAGTCTGGGCTGACCCTGGGAGACAGGGTGCAAAGCTTGGGCATGCAGGAGTGACTCAGAGCCACTGCTCCTACGTGTTGAAAGGAACCAATTGAGGTGGTGGGGGCATCTGGTCAGGTCATGATTTCCGGTGGAGGTGTTCCAGACATGACCACCTCCTGGGAACTGGGAAGAAGCCAAACCCTTTAAACTATTAATTTAAAGATAAATAAACCTAAAAATTAATTAGAATTAGTATGTTTAAAATATTTGCAAAAGTTTTACATGAAAAGTTCAATTTTTTTTTTTTATTTAATTTTTTTTTTTTTTTTATTTAATTTAATTTATTTTGTTTGTAACAGTACATCATACAAATATATATGAAAAACATTGCCTTACAAACCCCCATTTAAAGACAAAAATGACAAGGAAAAACTGTTTAACTCATTTCCTAACACTGACAGAATTTTTTGTAATTTATGAGACAATGTTTCCCTGGCATTGACAAATTTTTATGGAATTCTGTTTTTTACTGTTATACACTATTGCGTTATTACATGTCATTTAGAAACAAGCAAATGTAAGCTGATGCATATGTAAAATAACGTGATCATCAAATTTGAAACAATTATAAATCAAATCTGTCTAATGTTACTGAATGAAACATCGACCCAGGAAGAACTGTGCAAGCTTTAGGGGTGTTGATGGATGCGATCTACTCCATTTTTGTTTTGATCATCAATCTGAATGTCGTCTTTCATATTCGTATGTTCAGATATTCTGGGGACCATGTATGGAAGCCAGATTCCACCACTGATTAAACAATGAAAAAAAGGTAATTGTGACTTTTTTATCACAGAGTTCTGACTTTTGTTCTTACAATAATACAAACTCGCATTTGTTTTTTTTTCTCAGAATTACACGATACAAATTCACAGTTGCGAGTTATAGACAGAATTGTGAGGTACAGTTTTATGCAAAAGTTTGGAAACCCCTTGCAGTTCTTAATACTGTGTGTGGTTACCCGAGTAATCTACTGGTTTTTTTTTTGTTGTTGTTGTTTTTGATGGTTGTTCATTAGTCCCTCGTTTGTTCTGAACAGTTAAACTGAGCACTGTTCTTAAGAAAAATCCTCCAGGTCCTGCAGATTCTTCAGTTTTCCAGCATCTTTTGCATATTTGATCCCTTTCCAGAAGTGACTCTATGTTTTTGAGATCCATCCATTCATCTTTTCACACTGATGACAAGCAACCAAAAGTTTATTATCGAAACTTTTGAACAGATGTCCAAATGATGTCCAATTTTGTTTCATTATTTTTTTTTTTTTGCCCTTCGGAAGCAACAGAAAATACTTGCATGTTACCCGGAAGACAAATTAAGTACAATTACAAATAAGTACAGAACAAACAAGGGACTCATAAACACCAAAAAAAAAAAAAAAAAAGAAAGAAAGAAACTGTCGTATTTCATCCAGGTAACCACACGCAGTACTTTTGCAGGGGGTTATTTTAATAATTTCAGCTTTTTTTTTTTTGTCTTGTGGTCTATAGGTAAACATCTTTTATATAAAATATCAATCAGGACAGTACTAAAAAAAAACTTTTTTTAATATTCAATTCAGTTTCAATTCAGAGCTTCCATAGCCATGCCATTTTTGCGAAACTGATCAAAACAAGAAAAAATGGCAGTGGCAATTTTTGTAAGAAAACAAAGATTCTGAGAAAAAGTATAGCAAATACCACGTGGTTTGATATTTTGTCTTTCACATGTGATGGCATTCAAAGTGTGACTTAATCTCTAAAAACTTCTTGAGTGATTATATTTAAACATGAATTTGGAAAGCATTTTTCCCCTCAGTGTACAATACATTAGACAGAATTTGACAAGGTGAAACGAAAGTCTGTCAATCATTCAGACTTCGGCAAGGCAGTCACTTACTGCGGGATGATGGTAGGATGGTGCAAGGAGAAGAAAGAACAAGAGGTTGTGGTTGGAGATTGAAAAGGTAGCTGTGATTGATAACATGCTGATGTATCTGGGTCTGCATGACAGCTTTCGGCCAGGCTGAGGAGAATTGTAGGCTGAAAGAAAGCGAGAGGTAGTGAGTGAATGAACAGGAATGTGTGGAGCTGATGGAGGAGGAGAGTGGTCAGTGACGGTAATGGAAGGGTCAGTCAGCTGTGAAGGACTCAGAAGAGACTGAAGGAGGTTTTGAAGAGTTGGAGTTGGGGTGCACAGTGACTTAAAAGATAGTTCATGGTGGAACAGCATGATGAATTTATACCAAAGGTGATGATGGACCACAATGTAAACAAAACCAAAGTGTTGCTTAGACGCTGTATATGCTTGCAGATATATGTGTTAAAAAAAAAAAGACCTAAAAAAAAAGAAAAATGCAGCTTGAGTTAAAATTATCTTGAGGTGCATTACTTCACTTTTGCCTTACTGATTTATCAATTTGTTGCATCTGTTGTAAAAATAAATTAATTTTAATGTCATATTAAAGTGTCATACACCCTTACATACATACCACTTGAGCTTCTGCGTAGGCAAATTATTAGACTAGAGAATTATGAGTGTGTATAAATATTTCAAGATGAGTTTCACTGTTTACAGAAAAAGACATTCTGATTAACAGTACAAACAAAAATGCAAGTCAACAGATAAAAGTTAGCTAGTATTAGCTGCTTCCCTAGATTGTCCTTTCTTAATCTTCAGAATTATTTCACAAGGTATCTGTTTCACATCCATATATATATATATATATATATATATATATATATATATATATATATATATAATTATTATTATTTTTTATTTTATTATTATTATTATTATTATTATTATTTATTTATTTATTTTTTATATAACATTTACTTCTGTATCCAAAATTAATGCAACGAATTCTAAAGCATTCTCAGCTATTGCATAAAATAGTACAGTTTTCTGATTTATAAAGTATCATGTTACTATTTCAGTATGAGAAGCCGATGGATACTATTCAGTGTGAGAGTGAACACGAATCGAACCAAACAATTTCAGGCCTTTTTGCAAATTAGATCAAAAGTGATGTTATATAATATCCATTGACAGACAAGGGTTTATCAGTAGTATTAAGGTAATAAATTATTATGTAGTGACAGTTTTATTTGTTTCTCCCACAACATCTATATTGTTTTCTCTTGCTATTACAGTCCTGCACATTTAACTATATAAATAACAACCCAGTCTTATAAAAATACGTACCTCTGGGTACTTTTTGGCAGCGCCCTTTTTACGTACCTTACTGCACGTTTCACAGCAGTTTCAAAAATAAATGTCCACTGAATGGCACTAAAACACAGGTTCAAAACGTGAACCCTGGCACATATTTGTTATGTTGATATAGGTACATGTACTCATATAGGTACTGTGTTTGTATTACGTTGCTTCAGGTACGTATTTCGGCGGTTCAAAGTTCAAATATCCGGGGACTGTTGCTAAAATACTTGTTAAATTAATGCTCTGTCGTGTTGGAAATATGCTCTACACCAAACCCAACCCTAAACCTACCCGATAGTGTTAACAAATGCAAAACACATTATAAAAACACATTTGTTGATGCCATTTGAATCTTCCTTGTGAGTAGATTTAAATTCTTTTGTCAAACAGTACTTACACAGGATTTGAAGAGCTCTTCAACTCTCAAGTACATCTTCGTACTGCGTGAGCTACCAAACAAACCTATTGTTTATGAAAACCCATAGATATGAAGCTACATATATCATGCTAACATTCAAAAGCATCAGTTTTCAAATCTCCCAGCATATTAATATTGTTTTTAAGTCATAATATAATATTCTTCAAGTAATTGTGTGAAAATTATACTTTATCAAACTTTGTAAATCATACTTTGTGTTCATTTTTTTTTTTTTTTTTTTTTTTTTGGAAACTGCAGTGATATGTACTTATTGGTACATATTTTGCGTCCCGCAAAACAGTGCCCCCAGGTACGTTTTTGTCATGAGACCAGGAAGATAAATAACCATGCCATTTAAAGTATTTTGTATTTATTTGCATTTATTTGCATCCAGTTATTTGAACCCAAAATATCAGATTAAAAAAAAAAAAAAAAAAGATTTAAAAGATTGATGCGACTAATGATATCATTCTTCTCACTTTTCCCTTCGCACATCAACTTAAAAAAAAGTAAATAAAGTGGGATGCAAATGGATATAAAGTGTCTAATGGGTATTTAATAGTGGGAATAAAGTGTTTAACAAGTATTTAATAGACCTACAATACACTGAAGTGCAAATGGTATCTGCTACTACTTACTACTATACTAAGTATAAATAGCATGTAATAACAATGTACTTTACTATTTATTGTGTACTATTTAACTCATTATTTGTTTTATTATTTATGTATTAATGTCTATCACTTCTGCCTAAAAAAAAAAAAAAAAAAAAATCAAAGAAATCAAATTATCATCATATTGTGAGGGAACACAACTTTTAAGTAATGCTTTAACTGATATTTTGATGATACAAACACATCTGCACTACAATGAGATGCCTCTCGCTGTCTGTACTAAATGCATGAGACAGACAAGTGTATGTGGGCAGTCTACTTGAGAACGAGAAACATTTTTATCAATTATTCATTAAGCAGTATCCAAGACTTGCAAATGCAAATTAAAGAAAAGTTAAAGAGTGAAATTTATTTAAAAAAATATTGTTTCCAAAAAGGATTTGCAAACACTCCTACACTGTTAGATATTTCAAATGTTTTTTTTGTTTTGTTTTGTTTTGTTTTTAAGATTTACCGTACCTTAAACATATAATATAATCATGTAATACAGTACAATTACTGAAAAAAAATAAATAAATAAATAAACAATTCATCAGTATACAACTGCCATTAACTTATTTAAATATATACTGCATTCAGTTGTATATATATGTTTTTAATATAATTTATTTAATTTTTATCCTACATAGGTACTACTGACATTCAGTCTTCCAGTGCTGGAAGAGTGCATCTTCACCATTCCTCCTGTCTTATGGCTTTTTGCAGTGCATTATTTTGTATCCTTTGGTTTTAGCTTCACAAATAATATTTAGGTGACAGAAAAATAATGGGGAAAAAATTGAAGCATAATACATAAAAGGCATCTGCAATTGGTGCTGCTCCAAAACTTATGCCACCTTTGCTCACTATCCACTTTGTTACAGATATGTGTTCCCTGAAGAAAGAAAAGAAAAAAAAAAAAAGAAAAAAAAACAAGTAGGAGAAATTACACATTTGTAAAAAGGCGAACCCCTATATGGAATACACAAACCTTTCATAATCATACTGAAGTTCTCTTACCATGAATTATCAGTCTCAGCATGGCTGGCCACACACACACACACACACACACACACACACACACACACACACACACACACACACACACACACACACACACATACACAGAGACACACACACAAAATGCTAAGTAAATCTTAAATTTCATTAAAAAAAAAAAAAAAAAAAACTAATGCTAAAACAGTAAGCTTTGCTCAATGAAGTAATCAATAATTTATCTAATTTGATAGTTCAATAAGCTGACAAAGTCATTAATTGAAGTGACAGAGCAGTTTAGTGTGATAAAGTTTGTTACCACCATGTTGATGAGTAAATGTTACTAGGTTAAACCTGCAAAAATCTGACAAAACACACACAGACATACATAGATTTATGTTTGCGTTGCTTGCTGGTCTTATTGTCTTGTAAGGTGCATCGATACACAGTGCAACTGTTCTCCAGAACTCTTCCATCCCCAGACAAAACCCACGGTGCTGCCTTGCTGGTTCAGAGTCCTGAGCGGCGGGACATGACAAAAGACAGTATGGGACCTATTATAATCTGTGATACTATCTACAATGGATGTCAGACAGTAAACTTATGCCTGTGTATATTTCTGACATACAGTAGTGCTCCAATCATTGTTTCTAGCATGAAGGATAAACGTATGTGCTAATCATTACAAGTGATTTATAGTAAGTCTCTGTATGTGGTGTTTAGCAAATACAGTGATATACAGCAATTTTAATAAAATTACAGTAAGTCTCTGTAAGTGGTGTTTGACGTTGCAAAACCTGTGATACAAAGGGAATCACAATTATTTACTGTAAATGGAATTTGCAGTATTATACTGGGTGATATACGGTAAATAACTGTAGAAATTATAGAAATGTCTAACAGTGTACCTCCCTTCAGATCTAATATCCATATGCCATTGAACACACAAATGGGGAGTCCTGCCCCCAAACTCATACCATTGGTTTAACAAGAAGTAGTGTCAAGCTGCTCTAACAAACATAGATATATTTTAAAAACTCCACAAACCAAAGTTTGCAAAGTCAACCTGTGAATGGCTTACTTAGAGTTGTCTCTGCACATTAAACTTTAATTGGAGAGGATTTTCCAAGATAAAAAAAGAACCTTTAAGAAAAGCTAGATTCACATACATTCTAAATAATAAATGTTACAAAAACATCTACTGAATATTTTAACAATGTACTGCAGGTGGACAAAAAAAGTTGCATCTTCCAGTTGAAAATGCACATATCAAATATTTGTTGTGCCAGTGTATGTGTGCCAACAAGTTTAGCTGTACTTCTAAAGAACATGATTGACAAGCCAAGTCAGTTAAGCATATATATATATATATATGAAATTGCGTATGACTAGGTACTTAAGTAATTAAAGTGGGTCAAAAAAGTTAAAGTAAATGCATTTAATATGAATGTAAACTATAAGACATTTTTATTTCATTCCAAATAGCATGCTACAAGAGTAAGTATTTCTGCAATAATTGGCCTTTTCTAAAGTGCACTTCTCTACTTAATTTCAAAAGGGATTACTATTGATACATTTAAATTTGCATCTTAAATGTCTTTGCACATTAAACTTTATTTGGAGATAATATTTCTACATATAAAAGAGCCTTTAATAAAAGCTAGATTCATAAATGTTACAAAAACATCTACATATGAAGTTATTTATTTATTTATGTATTTATTGTTTGTTTGTTTTGTTTTTATTTATTTATTTTTACACACACACACACACACACACACACACACACACAGTTTTAAACATTTGAGTAATTCATAAGATGTTAAAGTGCATAATGTTTCCTACCTGTCTAATTTTCTTTGCCAAAAGCTGTATGCATGCATATTAACTAACGTACCCATAAAACTTTGTGGAGTCCTCTTTCAGACAGCTAATCTATATCCTGCAAATATGCAACAATACCATGATGGATTTGCAGCTTTCTTGTGTGCTGTTAGATTTGCATCATTCTTTAATAAATTCTCTGGTGGATTTTATAGCTACTCGGGTTCAGAACGAAACATTGTAAGCTGCTGTGATTTATTAATGTGGTTTTCTTTTTGAACTTTTCCTTCTTCATTTGTGTCCCTGTGTTGTAAGAGGTTGACCTGGTTTTGGGGGCCAGAGCATTTGAATTAAATCCACAGAGAGCTTTGCCCTGCCTAGTTGGACTGTGTTCATGCTGCATGGCATCTATTTTGCATCCATTTTATTAACAAAACTGCATTTTCTCAGCATAAAAGATTCAGAATGTTTCTAACCCAACAAGCCTTGTCCCTTTTGATCATCAGCATTTAGACAACTTGAGACCTGAAGCATTTCCAAAATCCACAAAAATCAATGGTTGCTTTAACATTTGGCACATGATTTTGGCAGCCATAATAATACTCTGTCATCCTGTAGCGGCTGCTTGCATCAGTTGTCGTTGAGCGCTAAAGCACATAGGGATGCTCTCACACTGATGAAAGAACATTGGCTTCAGCAATAATTCATTCAGCTTCAAGTCATCGTACTTTGGTGTCACAATATAAGAATTCATAGCCATCTTCAGTGTTGCAACAGATTGATATCTTAGTCATTGTGGCATGCTGGTAATCTCTGAAAATGTATGACTGACAGGACTAAATCACAGTTTTTAGTAGCATCACATGAAAATTGCTTTATCTTATTCAAACATCATTTTGTGGATTAAAATGTAAATTAAATTAATGGAAATACAAATATTCTTATGTTGAATATGTAGGGTCTGTAAGTTCTGCTGTTCCCTAAACTAAAGTGTTTTAATTTTTTTTTTCTTCTAACAGTGCAGAATGCACACTACTGAATACACTATTGCCCACAACATAATGTGTAGGAGAAAAGTGTATTCATACTTACCCTTGTAGGGACTCAAATAACATTCAGACACTGTTGATCGACAGATTCTTTTTCACTCAGTTTTTGTGCACTGTACTATTTCATTCAGTGTTGAGACTCAAAACATCAACTCATTCAGTAACATCAACTCATTCACAACTCATATAAGCCTGTGCAAGTAATTCACCTTCATATTACACAAATGGAAAATTTGACCTTCTTGTATCGCCCAAAAAAAAAAAAAAAAAAAAAGTGTTAAAGATGCTGGAGAAGATTAAAGAACAGGCAAAAAATAAAGAGAGAAAAGTAATTAAGGGAAAGAAAAAAAATAGGAAAGAGTATATTGCAAGAATGGTTATTTGTACATGATAAAAAAGAGGGAAATAATGACCTGTTGGAACAGGATCAGTTAGGGAAAAAGAGGAAATGTGTTGGTGTTGCTAATGAGGTCCCGGCAGGTGGTTGAATTCAGAATCTTATAGTGATGATGGTGAGCCTTCATTACATTGCTCTCTCCTCGACCTGCACCGGTAGTTCAAGTGTGTATTTTATGAGGAAGAACCACTGTAGCTGGAAACCAGCCTATATCACAGCCATACCACGCTCATTTATTTTCCATTAAATTGATCTTTAGCATTGATCTGGCTTTTATTGGGGGATAAAATTTTTATTTTTTTTATTTTTTAATGATGTTGTATGTTTACTCAATGCTCGATGGCCAAATCTCGCATGCAACAGTGGCAAATTGAGTGAATACATCAAAGCCTTGTGAGAAGAAGGAAAATTGCTCCTAGGCATCAACCTTGCATATTACTTGCTGACCTCCATCAGTATAGAGAAGGTCCCATGATGCACTGATAATTCAAAAATTCAGCCAATGCTCAGAGCTTTAGTATTTTATTGGATGAAGCTAGATGTCAAAAAGTCAGAGAGCTGGAACTGCTGGTAATGAGAATTCCAGATGTTTATCTGCTCCTATATGAAATATTTTAAACGTTACTTCTTGACACTCCAAAGTATTGAGGCAAAAATTATGTGTATGAGTTTTCTTGCAGTAAGAAGTAGTTCTCAAAACTAACTTGATAGTTGGTTGGTTGGCTATTTATTTATTAATTTTGTTTGTTTGTTTGTCCTTTCATTCATTCATTAACCTCAGCGATCACACTTGCCACATATTCACAGCCCACTCAAGTATCTATATATTGATTGTGATTTCATTCAGTATACGTTTAAGGATGTTGATAAATGCAAGCGTCTTTGCCACATTAAGCAGTTACTTTATACATAGGAAAACACAGGATAATTCACTGTTGCAAATTAAATAGCCTCAACATTTTATTTTATGTAAATCATTTTAAAAGCCCATGAATCTACTTGTGGTTCAGAGCATTTCTTTTCAACCACATTATTGCATACACATGTAGTAAAAATATGTGGTCTTGTTACATTATTGCATTGTGTTCTTGTCCTTTTTATTTTCCCCAAAATAATAATAGTTAAATGTAACAACATGCCCCAAATGTGGAGGGAGGGGCACACTGTAACATGTGATGAGCAGGTTGTATAATGAGGGGCAAATAGATGAAGAAAATGTATCAGATATGTATAATTCAAAAATTTTGGTGCATTTTTTCTCTCTATAGTGTTGATATGCAACTAATAAATACACTAAATTTCATCTGAGTCCCAAGGAAACAGAAACATTTATATGAATATTTTAACCAAGAACAGATATTGATGGCTGGCACTTGCTTTAGAGCCAGACTCACTATGGCCTATGTCAGTCACCACAACTGCAAGGCAAAAAAAGCAAATGCCAGTGCTGTTAGGAGGTCCATTCTGCAAATAGCCAATGTGTATTGTGGGGCCTCTTGAACATAGGTCTCAGTAAATAGAACAATTTATTTAAGCGAATACTAAATCATGGCCGTCAGATTCAGGAATCTTATGTTTTATTTTGGCACCTTCCAAGACTTTCTTGGGAGAAAATATTGAAAATAATAAGGTCTTGGTAGAAACAGGTACTTTGAACTGTGCTTAGACAAGATCTATTTTAGTGTCTGTACCGATCTTGTTTTTGTGAGGATTAAACAGTTCTGTGTAGGCAGATGGGTTAAGGCACTGCTGTGTGATGGAGCCACCTGTGAAGGGGGTCATCACACACCAAGTAAACAGCATCATTAAGGGGTTCTATTTTCTGCCTGACAATGTAGCGATCCAGTGCTCATATATATAATGACCACCTGCAGCTACTAGTAAAAAAAAAAGAAACATGCGTGGCATTGCCATATTTCTGTACACTTTTTATCTTTAACATAACATGTAAACATAATGATACTTGTATATGTAAATCAGTCAGTGCCATGGTAAATTATAGGGAAATGTTCAACTCATAAGAACTGTGAGCATTTATTTCTCTGTTTACATTTTAGAGATGAGTTTAGAAATGCTTCACCTCAATGATAAACATTTCTCAACTGCCAACTGAATTTTCAGAATACAGTAAAGTATTATTTTCAGTATTTATTTATATATTTAAAGACAGTCACTACTGTAATTGTTCTGTAATATTATACATTCTAATAAAGTGCCTCAAAAATCTTCCAGGGGACATACAGTATATCACAGAAGTGAGTACACCCCTCACATTTTTGTAAATATTTTATTATATTTTTTTCATGTGATAACACTGAAGAAATTACAATTTGCTACAATGTAAAGTAGTGAGTGTACAGCTTGTATAACAGTGTAAATTTGCTGTCCCCTCAAAATAACTGACTACACAGCCATTAATGTCTAAACCCCTGGCCACAAAAGTGAGTACAACCCAAAGTGAAATTGAGCCCAAAGTGTCAATATTTTGTGTGGCCACCATTATTTTCCAGCACTGCCTTAACCCTCTTGGGCACGGAGTTCACCAGCGCTTCACAGGTTGCCACTGGAGTCCTATTCCACTGCTCCATGATGACATCACAGAGCTGGTGGATGTTAGAGACCTTGCGCTGCTCCACCTTCTGGTTGAGGATGACCCACAGATGCTCAGACCATTACCTTTACACTCAGCTTCTTAAGCAAGGCAGTGGTCATCTTGGAGGTGTGTTTGGGGTGGTTATCATGTTGGAATACTGCCCTGCGGCCCAATCTCCGAAGGGAGGGGATCATGCTCTGCTTCAGTATGTCACAGTACATGTTGGCATTCATGGTTCCCTCAACGAACTGTAGATCCCCAGTGCTGGCAGCACTTATGTAGCCCCAGACCATGACACTCCCTCCACCATGCTTTACTGTAGGCAAGACACACTTGCTTGACACCATCTGAACCAAATAAGTTTATCTTGGTCTCATCAGACCACAGGACATGGTTGCAGTAATCCGTGTCCTTAGTCTGCTTGTCTTCAGCAAACTGTTTGCAGACTTTCTTGTGCATCATCTTGAGAAGAGGCTTCCATCTGGAACAACAGCCATGCAGATTAATTTGATGCAGTGTGTAGCGTATGGTCTGAGCACTGACAGGCTGACCCCGCACCCCTTCAACCTCTGCAGCAATGCTGGCTCAACGTCTTTGGTGGACCATGGTGAGGCCTGTTCTGAGTGGAACCTGTCCTGTTAAACCGCTGTATGGTCTTGGCCACCGTGCTGCAGCATAGTTTCAGGGTCTTGGCAATCTTCTTATAGCCTACGCCATCTTTATATAGAGCAATATTTTTTTTTTTTTTTTTCCAGATTCTCAGAAAGCTATTTGCCATGAGATGCCATGTTGAACTTCCAGTGACCCGTATGAGAGAGTGAAAGCGATAACACCAAATTTAACACACCTGCTCCCCATTCACACCTGAGACCTTTTAACACTAACAAGTCACATGACACCGGGGAAAGAAAATGGCTAATTGGGCCCAATTTGGACATTTTCACTTGGGTGTACTCACTTTTGTGTCTAATGGTTTAGACATTAATGGCTGTGTGTTGAGTTATTTTGAGGGAACAGCAAATTTGCAGTGTTATACAAGCTGTACACTCACTACTTTACATTGTCGCAAAGTGTCATTTCTTTAGAGTTGTCACATTAAAAGATATAATAAAAGATTTACAAAAATGTGAGGGGTATACTCACTTCTGTGAGATACTGTATAAGATGTAATATCTGATAAAGTGTGTATCAGATTTGTGAAATTGTTAAATAATTAATTTATATTTACAGCAAAGACATTATATATAATGTTATATAATATGCAGGGGTTGGACAATGAAACTGAAACACTGGCCAATATAGTGTTGGAGGTTTCATGAATATATTTGCGCAGCCTGGTGGCCAATCTTCACTTATTGCACATTCCACCAGTAAGAGCAAAGTGTGAAGGTTGACTATGTGCATCCAATGGTTCAGACATTGTATCCTAAAGGTGGTGCCATGTATAAGGATGATAATGCACTAATACACAAAGCAAGACTGGTGACAGAGAGGTTTGATGAACAAGAAAGTAAAATTGAACAGCTCCCACAGGGCACAATAAATAAATAACTAAATAAATAAATAAACTTTTCATACTCACAAACCTAATGTAATTTCACAAATGTAAATGTTCAGATAAGAAGCCAACATGAATAAGACCATATTTAATTAAATATATGTGAGATGAGGTATGTTAAAGGTGAGAGAAGTACTGTAATCTTGCCCCATTTTACCTTTTTACTGTTACATTGTACATGGCAAATTATAGCATTTTGTGTTACCACCATTGTACCATCACAGTACTTTTTTTTTTACATTTTGAAATAGGACAGATAGCAATGGAAATATAAGCTAATATACTAACTCTAAGGTGTCATGATACCAAAGCAAAGCTGAAATGAATTAGCCCTCGGCTAATTTGCAAGCACAAATCTGTGTAATAAAAAAAGGATGCTATACAAGAAGACCAAACGTATTTCAGTCTTGAGGTTGCATTGATTGCTCAAGGCCTCCTCTCAGGTTTATTTGTTTCATCCTTGTGCACCTTTGAATTTCAGCTGCCTCTGAGTTTTGCTCCAAATACAGGCAGAAAACAAAGCTTTGCATTCAGAGCTGTACAGGCAGATGCATCATTATAGTATGAAACGTATTGATCAAGGACATTGGTTACATCACCAAAGGCTTGCCAGTTATTACAGTGTAACAACTGAAGTTAGTGTCATTTCACTCTACAATCAATTGTTCTGCTTTTCTTGTAGCTATATCCATACAGATTTTTGCAACCCAGGCTCAATGGAAATATGAATCTTTACCTATATTTTACCTATAACTGCTTATAAATACATTTCACTGCAGTTTCCAACAAAATTAACACTAGAGACAGTAAAACATCAACAGTTTTGTCCCAGTTTTGACTTATTTCAGTGCAGTTCCTTGCATAATACAATGTTATTATTTTACCTTTTACCATCTAAGATTTGTTTACTGTTTACTTTTGCATTACATAATTTGCTCAATATGACTTTTCTGTCTTATAAAGCATTATTCTAACCTGAATTGTCATGATAACAACCATTATGAAGAAGAAAAATTGATTAGTTTTCAATCACTAGACTTTACTTTGAAACTGCAGTAAAACATGCTTTAAGCAACTTAACAAAATTTTGCAATCAATATGCAGCTTTTTTTTTGGTTTGTTTTTTTGTAAATAGCAATAACAACGTGCTGATATATAGCCATATCTCACGTCTGTGAGTGTGATATTGTATTTATACAACAGTTTGATGGCACGAGTGCGTTAATACATAATAAATAACAACAGAGAACTAGTAACAAAGGAACGTTGAGTTACTTAATTGAAAGCTTACTGTATTACTGCATTAAAAGCTCACTGTATTGTGTTGTAGAGTATTATGAGAGGCACTGAGGGACTGAGCAAGTGTGATTACCTGCATCTGATACAGCATTCATTCTTCATGTCTGCTGAGGAAAGTGTTATCTTTGTCATAACATTATTATCCTTTCATCTGTTAAGGGTGATTTCTGATGGTAGCGCTCCTCAGTGCATTTGTTAGCTGTGTCAAGCTGTCGTTGAAAGTAAAACTAACTTTAAAACAGCATTTATTTTTTCAAATTTAAAAGTCTTTACTTCTGACTCATAAAAACAGTCTCTTGTCGCCTTCTAATGGCTGAACAATGTAACTAAAATCACCATCACGAACACACACATATCGTTTCTCAATACTAAACACTTTAAATTAAATACTATAAAGGTATTATCAGCCATCATAAAATTAATTAGGCAATTCAGTCAAAAGTACACATGTTGCGCTCTGATATGCAGCATTGAATTTGCATAAACATGATGAGATTTTGCCAAAACTATTTGCTCTGGAACAAATAATAGATTAATGAGACCAAAGACTGCACATTAGATTTACCCAAAAATAATTATAGCTCATGATTAACCTCTATATAGACATCAGAGCCAGCTGCAATTTCCACAAGATCTGGCCGAAGTGAGGCAGCTCTCAGCAGGATCATCAAACTTTCAAATAGACATTATCTTTATTAACAAACTGCATATTTTATTCTTCCCTGAAAATCTCATAAAACTACATTCAGTGAGACAAAAACAGCAATATTTTTAAAATGATAGTGGATTTGGGCGTCCGCCATGACACTTGCTGTGAGAACTACCGCAAGCGGAGTAATATAGTTACGAACGATGAAACAGCTGTTGAAATTATGTTGGACTCTAATATCACATTCTTATTAGCCCAGTGGTTCCCAATCCCAGTCCTCTCGCAAAGCCCTCTGAACGGAACATGTACGCTTGTTTCAAACTGGAATCATGGCGGAATATCCGGTGATGTCCACTTCACAGGGCACCTACAGTCAAATAGAACAACCACCATTCATGATAAGAAATGCATACAAAATATGCAGAGCCTGGGGCAGGAGGACTGGGATTGCTGTATTAGCCAATCAGATTCAATGACCAGAAATGTGGAGTAGCCTTACAAATCACAATGGAACCCGACCTTAATGCAAGTTTGTAAAACAGGTTAAGATTTTTCAATAGTTTGTCCAACCTATGTCAAGTCAAGTGACCTTTATTTTTATTTATTTATTTTATTTATTTATTTATTTTGTAGCGCTTTATGCAATACATGTTGTTTCAAAACTGCTTTACAGGGATGAACAGGAAACATTTTAAGTAGTTTAATGATGGTGTAGAGAATATATCTGCTGTAAAGCAGCTCCTGAATAATAATAGTGTCATTGCTCAGCTCAGGTCAATGGAGTGTTGATTCACTTCCATTCAATTCGGTGTAAATGTGATGAAAATAAAAGAAATGTTGATTTTAAAGGAAACTGTTATTACATTTAATTATGACATTAGTTAACATTTAGTAAGACGTTCAAAACAAAACCATAAAAATGCAATAAGGAAGTACATTTTGATTTCATCTTTACTTAAAATGTTATGGCTACACTTTTGAAGCGGTGATGGTTTCAGACACTGTTATTAGACATGAAATTGCGCTGAACTAAAAAAAAAGAAATACAGAAATACTTCTGCATCACAACAGAGCCATCAATGAGTTCAAAGAGTGCAGAAAACAAGAGGGATGCTGGGAAAGAGAAAGAACATGGTTCATTGGATGCATTATTAGCAAATAGACTACTGTATGTGAAGAGAGGTGGAACAGAAGAGAGAGAGAGAAAAAAAAGATCAGAAATGTTAAAGTGCAGTTTGAAACGGTTGTTTGTTTTCGATCACTACTTTCCTCTCTTTTTTTTCATATATTTCTCATCCATGTGAACACACAGGGTAACCTCTCTCTGAAGGCCTGTGTTCCCAAACACAATCTATTAGTTGGACATGAGGTCACATGTCATGAAGCTGAAATGGAATTTTTTGGACAATGAAAAACAGACCAGTGTAATGAAAGTGTGATTGAAGGCACTGCATTAACACAACAAATCACCTTGAATGCTATGTAACGTTGACACAGTTTTACAAAACCACTCAGGCCTTTTTTCAGAGTTGCAGTTGTCCCCTTTTTCCCCCAATGCTTTCCTTTTTTTTTTTTTTTTTTTTTTTTTTTTTTTGAAGTCTGAGGATGCTGGGTAATTGAATTTTGACCGTAATTCAGTCTAAAATCCAAGCTGCTTGTCATGTGATGTGACTTTTTTCCCCCATACTCTTTCATCTCTGCAATTTCATGACTTGAGGGTACGGCGACAGCATATTCATTACAGGAATTATACATGGCGATTAAACTCAGCCAGTTTTACATCATGCGTTTTGTAAGGTAAATTAACCAAAATTTTAAACATGTATTTGCAATTTAATGTAATATGGTGTGCACATGATAACTAATGAGCATGTTATTGTGTTTCATGAGAGAGAAACGTAAACAGCAGAAGTATTCTGTTGAAACACTTTGATCTGTCTTTCAGAAACATCAGAATCATCAAACTCACCAAGTAATTGGTTTACTCATACTTGTCTCTGCATATTAAAAAGCAAGTATATTATGGCTGAAATTATCTTTAAATCAATTACATGGGCACAACAACAGCATGAAACAGTTGAGTGGAAGATTTACAGAGAGAGATCAAGAAAGCATTGCGACAAAGGAAAACAGAGTGTTTGAGGTTAAACCCACAAAAAAGTGAAGCTAACAGTGACAGCTCCATTGAAGATCAGTGAATGAGAGAGGACAGGGAAGGATAGAGACAAGTGAGCGACTACAACTTCAGAGATCAATTCAAAAGCAACTGACACTCTGTGAGACTCAAGAGAGAAGTAAAGAAATGTTTCTTCTAAGATCTGACACCGCTTAACAACCTGAAAGAGATTGTAACGTTATGCTTCACATTATGTAGAGAGTAGTTTATTTTATTATATAAGGGTGATTCTATAATTTCAGGTACATTTGGTGTCCAAAGCTGTTTTTTTTTTTTTTTCAAATAGTTATAGAGTTGAAGACAAAATTATTAGCCCCCCTGTGAAATTTGACGTTTTTTTAGAATATTTCCCAAGTGATGTTTAACAGAGCAAGATAATGCTTTCACATTATTTCCTTTTTTTCTAGAAAAAGTCTAATTTCTTATAGTTGCTTGAATAAAATAATTAAAACATAAATAAATAAAAAAAATTGCTAAGATCAATATTATTAGCCCCCTTAAGAAATTATTAGTTTGATTAGCTATAGAACAAACTGTAGTCACTTGTCAAATTAACCTAATCTGCCTGATTAACCTAATTAACCTAGTTAAGCATTTAAATTGCTCTTTAAGCTGAGGATTAGTATCTTATGAAACAACTAGTAAAATAATATGCACTGTCATCATGGCAAAGACAAAATAAATTAGTTTGGACTTGAGAGAAGGATACACACGTTTATCAAAGCATTTTCAGGTGTCAAGAACTGCAGTGAGATGCATTATCAAGAAGTTTAAAGAGACCAACACAGTGGACAACAAGACAAGCAGAGGCAGGAAGCAAAAGATTTAAAAAAACTTTGGAAAGAAAAGAAGTTTCTAAGGACACAAGAACAACTGCCAAGACACTAGTGAATGACCTAGCCAAGTCTGGAATTGATGTCTCAACGAAGACAGTCACTAGAGCCCTGCACAGGAATGAACTTTGAGGATGCCACCCAAGAAAGACTCCACTTCTGAAGAAGAGACACCTCCAAGCTAGAATAAAGTTTGCTAAGGACAACCTGGGGGAATGTGATGGAAACGTGTCATTTGGTCAGATGACACAAAACTAGAGCTTTTTGGTCATAGAGATGTCCTATGTTTGGAGAAAGAAGGGAGAGGCATTCAACCCCAAGAACACTGTTCCCACAGTGAAACAGGTTGGTGGGAGTATAATGCTGTGGGGATGTTTCAGTGCGTTTGGAACTGGGAATCTCGTCAGGGTTGAAGGATACATGAAAAAGGAAGACTATAAGACGATTTTGAAAGACAACCTCAGACAGTCTGCAAGAAAACTTGGTTTGGGTAGACATTTTGTCTTTCAGCATGATAATGACCCAAAACATACCTTACTTCTGGTGAACAAATACCTCCAAATGAGCAAAGTGAGTGTACTTGACTGGCCTGCACAAAGCCCAGACTTGAATCCAATAGAAAATCTGTGGGGCACACTAAAGTCCAGAGTTTGTGCCAGAAGACCAACAAATCTGAAGGAGCTTGAGAGATTTGCTAAGGATGAATGGGCTGTCATTCCTCAGGAGACATGCTTGAATCTTGTTGAGAACTACAGCAAACGATTAAAGGCTGTTACACAGTAAAATCAACTCTGCTCAGAGTACATTTGGTCCCACTCCAAAAAGAGTTAAAATAACACTGAAGCAGAGTTAAAGTTAATGAGATAATTAAGTGATTAATTAAGTGCTGATTGATCATTAGTGATGAACACCTGCTGTTAACAAGCAGAATCACTGAAAGAGCAGAATCACTAGTAGGGCTCTTGATTCTTGACTTTGTAATCTTAGATTGTTTGGGGTTGTTGTAACTAAGTTTTAGCAGCCAGACTTTTGCTAAAAGCAAAAGGCATCAGGTGTTAATGATTGTGTTTTGACAAAATCATTGTTTGTCCTGATTCACTGTGTAATCTAACCATTTTATACACACACATATTCTTTATTGACTACAGTAGCCCTGTGGTTCCACAGTCAAATAATCTGTATTTTTGTGCATTTTGGACGGATTTTTTCAAGGCATTCTGTCAAAAAAAAAAAATATTTATATTGTGCACACCCAGACATCAAGAATCCGCACATGAAGCTCAACAATGGTGACAAATATCATAATTTATTCATGCTGCAGTGCATGATGGGAGCCATGGATGAGTTTTGATTGGCTACAACATGGTCACCATTGTTGTGAATATCATGCTGGTTCTTGATGTTTGTGCGTCTAACTTAAATGTTTTTTTTTTTTTTAAAGCTTGTGACCAAAATGTGTTTCAAATACATTCGCCTGATTTTACTAAAAACGTCGAACTTTATATTGCTCACAGAGTTTGTGTAACCAGCAAAGCAACTTTAAATTAATAATTCAAATATCCACGCAGTAAACAAATCAAAACATAGTCATGAATGATTGTTTTATTTGTTTGAAAGTGAAAGTGACGAGACGTGAGGCCAAGTATGGTGACCCATACTAGGAATTTGTGCAGTTGGGGGTTCGGTGCCTTGCTCAAGGGTCTCACCTCAGTCGTGGTATTGACGATGGAGAGAGCGCTGGATATTCACTCCCCCCACCGTCAATCCCTGCCGGACCTGGGACTCGAACTCGCAACCTCTTGGTTACAAGTCAGACTCCCTAACCATTAGGCCACGGTTGCTAGGCTGTTATAACTTAAGAACAGCTGCCAAACAAAATCTGAAGTTTTAAAAAGTCAAGGGTTAAGAGTCCAACTAAAGTAAACACTGACCGCTATGATGGTCACATAAAAATGTTGATTTTCTCTTTTAGTGATTCTGCTTGTTAACAGCAGGTGTTCATCACTAATGATCAATCAGCACTTAATTAATCACTTAATTATCTCATTAACTTTAACTCTGCTTCAGTGTTATTTTAACTCTATTTGGAGTGGGACCAAATGTACTCTGAGCAGAGTTGATTTTACTCTGGCGATTTTACTGTGTATCAAGCAAAAAGGATACACTATTGACTATTAACATCAGAGGGCTAATAATTTTGACCAGTCGACTTTTTTAAAATTCTTGGTTATACATTTATTTATATTTATATTACAAACCCTAAAAGCTTCCTGAATAAAGTATTATGTTTAAAAATGCTGTGTTGATAAAATTGTCTTTCTGTTAAACAACACTTGGGAGTTATTTGAAAAATAATTAAATATTTTATAAGGGGCTAATAATTTTGTCTTCAACTGTATATTTTTTTTATTATTTTAAAGGTGCCATAGAAAGGAAAACTGCATTTACCTTGGCATAGTTGAAAAAAATATCAGTTCTGTACATGGAAATTACATATCTTGAGCCTCAAACACCATTGTTTCCTCCTCCTAATATAAATCTTGTGTTTGCAAAAGCTCGCTGAAAAAGAGGCCAATCCCAACATAACACCGACTATGATGTAAAAGTTGGGATCATTAATAGTTGTGCCACCAACATTTGCATAGCCAAATCATCAGAAGTTATGCAGGTATTGTGAAGAAACAAGGACAATAGCGAAAACTGCAGATCACAGAAATAAATGTATGTAACAGAATGGACAGTCATACACAGAGAAACACAAAATATTATGACAAAAATAACATTTAAAAGTAAATAAATAAGTAAAAATCTGATATAATATAAATCATATACATGCAAACTATTAACATATTAATATTATTTTATTATATGTTATTTGTTTGTTTGTTTTGTTTAAGATTTTAACATTAAACATTTGTTTGGTAAACTTAACAGCTGTGTTTGTTACTTGGCTGCCTTGTACGGTGAATCAGCTAATATATCTAAGTTGTCATTTAGTAAAACATAACATTTCAATTAAACTAAACTTTTTTTCAAGTTGACTGAACTTAAAATTTTAAGGCAGGTAACAAATTATTTTAAGTTGACTCAACAAATTGCTTTTTTTATTTTATTTATTTATTTATTTTTATACAGTGTAGTGGGTACAGAACACAATAGTTCATTTATGTAAGTGAGTATAGCAAAATAAAGAAGCTGACATATCATACACAAAAATTATTCATACAGACTACTAGTAAAACTGATAAAAAAAAAAAAAAAGAATAAAAAAGGGACCAAAAATTTGATTTTAAACACTGAACTGACCATGTTTTGTTACATACCTTTCTATCGAAGTTATCTGACATTATCAAGATGAATTTGTTCTGACATAGTTTCACTCTTGAGTTATTGTCATATTTTATTAGCATTTTCTAAACTATAGTGAATAAACTGTAATAATGTGAGACATTTTAAAGGTGTCTGAATAAATTTTGGTTTGACTGTAATTAATTTGCAGTCATCAAGATGAATTTGCTCTGACGCAGTTTAACTCTGCGTTCTTGTCTTATTTTATTACCGTTTTCTACACTATAGTGAATAAACTGTGATAATGTGAGAAATGTTGATGGTGTATGAATAAATTTTGGTTTGACGGTATATAATCAATCAACACAAACCCAGCACACCTGGAATGATAGGTGCATAGGAAAATTGGTCCAACAACTATTGAGCCAAAAAATGTAAAGAGATATAATCCCGCACACTAACAATACTTGCTAAGTATAAAGATTTATTATGAAAAACAATGTTTTCGTTCCATTGATATTCATCAGGCATCAGGCAGGTTTGATGGTATATAACATCCTGAAAAAATTTATAAAATCAAGTCCAGTCCCTCATTATTTTTAGCCGAGTATAAATAATAATAAATAAACACTGATTAAATGGCAACTTTCGTGCGTTCCTCTGAGTGGGCAGTTCTTGGCCTCAATTGGCAAGGTTTTTTTTTTTTTTTTTTAGTATTACATTTCTTAAGTCAGAAAAGAGTTTCTTGTTGCTTGGCAAAAAAGCGAGCCCAAATGTCAAATGACGTGAGATATTGCAGAGATTACAGGAGTGAACATGTCTGCACAGCTACACAGAAGTCTGCTTGAGCACATAAACAGCCTGAGCTTCTTTCTGCCGCTATCTTGTGTGCCGAGCTCTAAGTGTGTCAGACACATTGCAAAACCAATTACAGGTATAATGTGATTAGCTCTGCCAGAGTAATGCAGTCCAGTGGATTTAAACTCACAGGCACCCTCGCAAACACTCTCTGAGTCTAGGACTGCCACATTACGTTTGGCAGCCAGCTACCAAAAGCCTGATTTGTTCTGCCTCTCATTCCTTCACAACTGGCATCCTTCCCTCGCTTCAACCTTCACTCCACCCATCCGGATGGATGGAGCAGGACAGCGTGAGGAGGGAGCTCATCCATGTCCAGTGACAGTTTAATGATGTCAGCTTGGTTTCATTCCACTTTCCATCACACACCCACTGTGTCCGACTCTTTTTAACCTTACAATATTTACACACATGGCCGACCGCTTCACCCTGCCCTGATACCCCCGAGCTGTTCGGCTCGGCCTGTGTGGGTTATACGAGGACATGGGGCAGAATTGAGAGATAACACAGGTTAACATTCATGTGCTGTGTGTGTAGGTGTGGGTTCAACATGAGTCTTGAGTCAGGCTCTGGCCATTGAGGGGTTGGTTGGATAACACTGCGGTCAAGACCCAGATCAGTGGAGGCTTTCACATTTTATCTCACACTGTCTTGACAGATCGCTGCAGCTTTTTCTGCTCTGGTGATGCATGGTTTCTCCACTTGCTGATAAATGGCATGTGAAATGTGCTTAACAATGTGATGCATTTTCGACTTAAATTATTTGGCTAAAAATAATGAGGAACTCGACTTGATTTTATCAATTTTTTAGGATGTTATACACCGTCAAACCAAAATTTATACAGACACCTTCAAAATTTCTCACATTATTACTGTTTATTCACTATAGTTCTGTCAGGACCACTATCGTCAAAATAACTTATAATTAGCATATATTTTAGGTTGGGGGTATGGTTCTGTTCTGGGCAAACACTCCCTGGCCATCCATGCAGCCTAGCATGGATAGAAGCAGGGAGAGCATGAATAACCCCCCAAGGTAAACAGAACAGAACCAACATTAATGATTAAAGTAGTCAGATATCATTAATGTCGCAAGTGATTATTTTATGTAATAACAATCCTGTGGTCTGACTTAAGAAATATCCAATGCCAAGTCCTTACTGATGGGAGGAGGAGCTGGGGATGGAGGTGGGTGATTAGTTCCTGAGCAAAGCGATAGCTGCTGAATAGTGACTGAATAGACCTTATATAGGAAATTAATGATTGGTGTCGCATTCCTATAGGTAGACGTGAATCAGCTGAGCGTCAGCTGATGCAAGCTTGACTAACGTGACCTGCCAGAACTAACGCTGCACTCCATTTTAGAAAATGGTCATAAAATATGACAAGAACTCAAGAGTAAAACTGTGTCAGATTCATCTTCAATTCATCTTGATAATGTCAGATACCTTTGATAGAGAGGTATGCAACAAAACATGGTCAGGTCAAAGTCTCAAATCATTTATTTTTTTTTTTTAATGAATATTTTTTGGATTTAATATGTCACAGTTTGCTTTATTTTTCTGTCCTTGCAGACATAAATGAACTATAGTGTCCTGCACCCACTAGTATAAATAATATGATATATATAAACTATGATATCTGGTGCCGGAATAGATTCTGGTTTGCTGTATGTTAGGCTTTGCTCATACTTTGTACCAGACCATGAGATGCAAACATGTTTGGATGGATGGATAGATTAATTACATTTACTATTACATTAACAGTAATAGGCTAGTCTATTTATTAAAAACCAAGTTTCATTAGTTTAGCATTTTTAGCATTTTACATCCATTCCAAAATAATAACTTAAGGCAGTAACAATTTACACAAACACAAGAGACGAGGATTTATTGCATGAACCAACCATAGCCGATTATAACCAGTCATATTCCCCCATTTATTCTCAGTTAATCCCCACCAAACCCAATGCATGCTTTAGGGGTCTGTTAAAAGTCAATGGGTTCAGGGGAGGCGAGGGAGACACAGACTTCCACTGTACTTTACCCAGTGTCAATGATGGACAGTTTTACTTTAGAAAAGCGAGAGTGATTTAGAAACGAAAAAAAGTAAGTAAGTAAGTAAGAAAGAAAGAAAAAATAAAAAAATAAATAAAGGAAGAAACATTGTTCTTTTTTGGGGAATATCCGATTGGAATCCAGTCATATAAGTCTGAGCAGCAAAAAAATCACATAAAATTTGTATAAATCTGTTTCAAGCTACAGGTTTGAAATCTTACTCAGGTTGCATTTCTAGAAAACCATTTCAGTCTGACCACTCAGATCAGATTTTGAATAGCATTTTCACGTTCTCACGCCACGTAAAATGTAAACACGTCAAACGTTGTTTGTTGAAAACAAGCTGAATGTATTTGCAGGAAGAAGGCTGTGTTGTTGTGAAGTGCAAGTCAAGCAGTATACTGCTAGTTTACACACTACTTTGAGTTTTGAGACCGGTGGAGACAGCAGCATGCAATAAAGCCTTGCATTCCGACTTTCTTTCATTTCTGCCACTGCCTCATAAGGTGTAACATAATATTGTGCAACGTTTACATGTTGTCATTTTGTACCACAACATTTGTATTGCTGTTATTATTGTTTTTATTGTAGCGATGCAACTTTTTTTTAAAAATGCTGATATTCAGTAAAACTAAAGAGTGCCACGGGACACACAAATCGGATCTGAACAATTGTGACACATAGTGTGGACAGACAAACTCTTCAAGGGCACCTATTAGGCTAAATTCACTTGTGCATGTTGTCTGAACGCAAATGTGTGTTGGCAGTGTGGGCAGACCACCCTATAATAATAAAAATCCACTGTTCTTTTTTTTATTTAATTTTTTTTTATCCCCATAAATCATAAGTAGTGTCTCAGAACAAATCGTTTGCAGAATCTGTAAAATGTGATGTCACATTTTACAGGCCCTGTCTACGAATGTTGACACACACTGCTGAATTAGCTAAGTGATTCGCACACAATCTGACATGTTTATCTTCATGATAGAGCTTTTAAAAACAACATTTAAGTAAGAAATGTCCTTTATTTTATTGTTTATATTAGCAGCGTAGACAGCAGTATAGCCACTGTATATTAGACTGATGCCACTTATATAAACATAAAATTTATTTCCCAGCTCTTTAACTTTTTGTAACTTATGTGTGTTTTTAACATAAATGTGTGTGTGTGATTGACAGTTTAAGCGCAATAAGACATGAATGAAAACGAGCGTGGCCTTTCGGATTGTTGTTCTTAGAAAACCATGTATTAAAAGTTTAAACTGATACGGCTTTAAAACACATAATTTCAGTGCGATAGACATGATAATCAAAACCAAAAAGATGTTTTAAGGTAGAGTATATAAGGTACAGAATGCAAAGTCACAGCCCTTTTCTAGAAAATAATTTTAGTTTGATTCTATTTTCACATTTATAGAGCTAAGACTTGTATTGTGAAAAAGGGCATAATCGGTGCCCTTTAAATCAGATTCCAATCAGATACACAAATAATCGGATTTGGACTGACAGTCTGAACAAGGCTGAAGATTATTCACTGTAATATGTTGTGATAGGTTAGGGTCGAATCCTGTTTTGTTGCCTTTATTATTATTATTATTATTATTATTATTATTTAGCTTTTTTGGCAAATTGGGTTACATTAAAACAATTATAAAGAAAGTCACTCTGTTCCAACTCCTCCTCCTCCTCCAGCACTATTAAATTACCTATAGCAAACATCAGTCCTCAAAGGATATACCAACTAGTGGTAAACATGCTCTTTTATTTGTGCTTTTTTTTATTTCCTTCATTTTTGTTCTTTCATTCTCTCTCACTTTGCTCTTGTTTGTTTTCTTTGTTCTTCTTTTTCATCAGTCACTAGAAATGTGCAGTGGTAATGCTGAATGCCAGCAAGGTCTTTTCATCTCTTGCGGTAATTTGCCTCAGATCAGGAGACATGAGCCAGAGACGGAAGTACACGGTTGTTAATTTTAGCCCGCAGGGAATTATAACCAGTGCACTATGTGTTCGCAAACGTTTTCCCAAGGTACATTATTCTGCAAAATAGTGCCTGGACTTAAACAAATATAAAAGAATATAATTGTTGCTCTTCCTGTTGAATTGATAGCAAGTGATTTCACTAAGTAATTAGCCAAGCTGACCCCTGCCACGACGTGACGGTTGCTTACCCTTATGAATACAAAGATGTTTGTTTTTTTTTCCTTTCTCCAGTTGATATCATATTGAGAAAAGCAAGGGAATCAGCACGTCTGTGCTCTAGAGAATTGGAGGCCTGAGACATTTCCACAGTTTGATTCTTGAGCTTCCTACTGCAGCACAGATATTAAAATGTTAATGTGACGCACATTTGATCCATACACGACTGCGTCCTATCTGAAGTAACCTAGCATAACTGCCCTATTTGCTACGACCGGGAAAAAAAGTTCTTCCTCTCTGATATTATTCAAATAAGTTCCATTCCATTTGAGGAAGTAGCGTTTATTTGGCCCACCTTGTCAAAGTGCTGCATCTAATCAACAGTTTGTGCAGTCTATCTCTGCTAGCTTGTTATGCGCCATGTGATTTGACAGTCAAAATCAATGCCACTTAAATGGGTGGTGCGATTTTCTGAACGCAGAGCGCTGGTTTGCCTCCTCCTATATTGATCTCATCTATCTGCCGTGATTCTGTGGATCCGCTGCCTTGGGTTTCATGCCGTTCATCCTCAACATTAGCATGCAAATGATGTTTTGTTCTTCTGTATGATGCTTTGCCTGTGCAGCCGGCCAGCAGTTTGATGTGTTATGATAGGATGGTGCGTTTTGTTTATTTGAAAATGTTATTCATTTACCATTTTATTATTATATATTTATTGTTCATTGTGATTATGAATGCAGGTATTACAGCTATCATAATGTTAATATAACATTTAATAACAACAATAATAATAATTAACAATAATATTAATAATAATAATAATAATAATAATAATAAATGCTGTACTGTATTTAAATTTATATACAATTTTTATTATTTGACCAAAATAAGAGGGATCACACAAAATGCATGCTATTTTTTTTTTTTATTTAGTACTGTATTTTACATAAAAAATGTTTACATATAGTAAACAAGAGAGCAAAAAGGCTGATTTTATAAAAATGACCCCGTTCAAAAGTTTACATACACTTGATTCTTAATACTTTGTTGTTTCTTGAATTATCCACAGCTGTTTTTTTTTTTGTTTTGTTTTTTTTTTGTTTTTTTTGTGATAGTTCATGAGTCCCTTGTTTGTCCTGAACAGTTAAAATGCCTGCTTTTCTTGAGAAAAATCCTTCAGGTCCCACAAATTCTTTGATGTTTCAGCATTTATGTGCATTTGAACCCTTTCCAACAATATCTGTATGATTTTGAGATCCATCTTTTCTCACTGAGGACAACTGATGGACTCGTACGCTGTTTTCAGAAGGTTCAAACCTTCTCTGATGCATCAAAAGGAAACACGATGCATTAAGAGAAAAAATATGACAGTATGAAGATCAGGGTAAATTTTATTTATTTTGTCTTCTGGGAAACATGTAAGTATCTTCTGTAGCTTTGGAAGTACTAAAAAAAAAACAAAAAAAAAAAAAAAGAAATGTAGACAAAATAAGAAAAATGTACACGTCTTCATTCTGTCCAAAAGTTTACACCCCTGGCTCTTAATGCATTGTTTTTCTTTCTGGAGCATCAGTGAACATGTGCACCTTCTGTAATAGTTGCATATGAGTCCCTCAGTTGTCATTAGTGTGAAAAAATAAATCCTAAAATAATACAGTCACTGTTGGAAAGAGTTCAAATACACAAAGATGCTGAAAAAAAAAAAATTGTGAGACCTGAAGGATTTTTTTTTTTTTTTTTGAAGAACTGCAGGCAGTTTAACGGTTTAGGACAAACAAGGGACTCATGATTACATTATGATAATTATTATTATCAGGTTTGCTTAGGCAATCAATATGCCCATTTAAAGTCATGTGTTTAAAACAACATAATACACTGATGTATTTTGATAAATTTTTATTGTTTAATTTGTAACATTTTTTGTGTTTTTTAACAATTTTAATGTCAAAATTGTGACTGTATCTTGCAAATTTTACTATAACCCACAATTGTGATTTTATTTCATGCAATTCTGCGAAAAAAGTCAGAATTATGACTGTATCTCACAATGCTGACTTTGTAACAGTCAACTGTGCATTTATCTCTCAATTCTGAGAAAAAAAAAAGTCTGAATTGCAAGTTAACTTCAGTATATCAGTATGTGTAGATGATCACAACTATGATTTAGCATTTTTTTCTGCTTTCTATAAATGCCTTAAATGTGCCTGTTGTCTTAATTCCATGTAATTTAATCTTCTGTCACTTGAAACGATTGTTTTAATATAAATACATCATAACCATATGCATTTGCATCTCCATTCCACTTCAACCCACCGTGTCGCTCTACTGCAAAATAGCTGGCGCATCTTTCAGCATGGTAATACATCATGCAGCCAATACCAACAGCTGCACCAACGCAAACAAACACCCACAGCAAGCAAAACATATTTTATAGGTGGCCTTCATGACCTCAGAAGTCGCTGAGGTTTAATCATAACAAAGCATTGGGCCAAAACAGAAAAATCTAATTAAAGATCGTTAATGAGACACACATGATGAATTGACCTGCAAGAGTTGCTCGCCGCCCATATATTAACGTTGATTTCGTAATGGCCACGTGTCCACATGAAAAGACATTCAAAGGTCAGAGCAAGCGTTCCAGAGCTTGTCTGTCGGTATGATGATGTTTTATGAGTTATAATGCTAATAATAATGAAAAATGTTATCAGCAGCGCCGCTTATTAGTCATGTTAATAACTCTTGCATGAGAGATTTTTATTTGGAGTTAGGGGATGTCCCACAGGACACTTGATTAATTAGTTCAAAATGTTTAATTGAGGTGCTACAGAGAGGCCCAGATGCTTATCACAGCATTGGAAGAGAAGAGATCAAGAAGGTGTTTTACTGCTTTATCTCACCCTGTTTTCCATAATAATAATCTTCAGAATTCATTAGCACAGGAAATGAATGCAATAATTGGAGTGCTTGCTAATTTTGCAGGAGGTGATAACCCGATATACTTCCTAAGTAGCATGTGAGGGCCAGTATTAGGTGAATGCAGTGTATAATTGTGATCAGCACCCTGACATTAAGCATAAACGTTTATTAATGATCGACTCTACATATCCTGCTTGTTACACGGCTACTTATCAAATAAATAACTGCGCTTGAAATATTGATTTGAAATTATTTTATTATATAAGACAATCAGGGATTCCCGATTGCCCTGTCGCTGTTTATTTTAAATAATAACCTGCAGAGGTGCTCACTGCACATGTATCAGGTATATTACATGTCTAACAACTTAATAAATAAATGGATATTGAATACTGTTTTGAGCTGAAAATATTTAATATATTGAGCATTTAATGGCAAAATATGATTAATTTCCATTGGACCTGAAATGTAAAGGCAGTGTTACATTGTATAGGTATAACAACTCATTTACTGTGCAAAAAAATAAATTAATTAATGATTTTTTATATTGTTGTTTCACTGAAGACAAAATTCTTAAAACATTACCTAAAAAGAAAAAATCATTTTCTATTATATTTACAAATTTTGTTTTATTATTTGATTTTATTTACTTTTAGATAAAATCAATAGAGCAGTCAGATTTAACATGCAGTAGTTACTTTGAAATAATATTTCTACCTGATTTTTAAAGTAGTGTGGTGGTGTATTACGTTTTAGGTTGATTCAGTCATATTCAATATTACAAACCCCAAGTGAACAAGCTAAATGCAGCAGTGATGATGAGAGACTCAAAAACAGAAACATATATATATGCTTTATGTCTTTCTTTTTTTATGCTGCTGTCTGTTTGTTTACTTTTTAAAGGCTTAAAAATGGCAATAATAAAAACTTTTTTTTTTTTTTTTTTTTTTTTTCAAATATATATTTTTCTTTGCCTTCACAGTTTGTTGGCAACATGGGTCACTTTAAAATTGGCACCAAAAAAAAAAAAAAAAAAAGCAACATTTAAGTGAGAGTGTGCTAAATTTGTATTTATTTATTTTTGCAATGGCAGGTTCAAACCTGTAGCATGGTAGTCATAGGATAGTTATACAGTTTGTATGCTGTATACTATCTAAAATAGCATATTGTTCTCTAGACATCTGTTAAGCTTCTGACCAAATATGCACTTTTACTCACCCCTTACTGCATACTGTTTGTCTTTGTAACAGCTTTCTTAAAATTTCAGAAAGAAAGAAAGAAAACTAAAGAATATTTAAAATTATTTTTCCTGAATATTATTAGTATTTGACTACCTGTCAACCTGTATCTCAAAGAGAGTTTTGATTCTAAAATGCGTTTAGTGTGTTTTACTCTCCTTCAGAAGTTACTCTGCTAGAAAATGTTATTCTCTATGCAACACTGACTATAATAGTGCACCAGGAGACGGAGTATATCAGTGAAAAGTTGCTGTAAAGCAGCAATGAAGGCTCCAGAATTATATTCACAATGCCATGAGCATGTATGCCTTTATTATCATACAACTAATGACAACACTGTCCAATGGAATTAATATGTAGATATGACTCTATGCCTTCTGCCCTAAAGAGGAGGCAATTTAGCCTAAAATAGTGCTGAATTTAAAATTATGCAAATGGAATGTGTGCAACTCATTATTCCTTGCAGTTCAAGGCTAGTTTATTAGATAAAAAGCACATATCTAACAGAACAAAGTTTATGTTACAGTACGTCAGCTGTGTGCAAGCATGTGTGTGTGTTTAGTTTTCGTAAGTAAGTTAAGGTTGACTGCTGACAGCATTGAAATCATTTTCCAAATGCAACCCTAATGATAAGATATTATGCATTTGTGCACATTAATATGCATTATTCTAGATCTACAAAACAACATTAGCAGTGATGAAAACCAGAGCTTTTGATGGCAAGTTCAATTCTTCTCTCACTTTTTCACATTTAGACATGGGCGTAAGTTTGATGTTATTGCAGGAGGACAACGCCGGTAATTTATTTTAAAACCAACAAACGATTAAAGCAATGAATCACATGACCTTGATCATGATTTATTTATGTCTGATCATTTAAAATGTTAGTGTTAAAATGCTATTACATCATTAATATAGGGGGGAAAATATAATTTTGCCAGTAGGCCTGACTATAAAGATAAAGATTATGTTAAATAAGATATCTGAGATTATTATTATTATTATTATTATTATTATTATTATTAATCTTCCCTATAGTCATTGGTTAAGTGCTGCAACTGGATCATTGTTCATCAAAAAAATAAAAATAAATAAATAAAATAAAATTATTAGTAAGGATTTTTACTTTGTTATTGTACTTAAAGGAGTAGTTCACTGCATTTGGAAGTTCAAACTCAGGGGCACCATAGAAGTCCATTATATGGAGAGAAATGTTTTCCTCAAAAAAAATAAAATAAACAAATAAATTAATTAATTAATTAATTAATTAATTTTTTTACGACTGAAGAAAGAAAAACATGAACATCTTGGTTACATTATCTGTAAATGTTTGTTCTGGAAGTGAACAGATATCTGGACTTTTTATTTATTTATTTTTTATTTATTTATGTTTTTTTTTTAGATTTTTTTTTTTTATTTATTTTTATTTTTTTATTTTTTTTGCCTTACTACATTTCGAAGTATAATATCATACTTTTTTCTCCAATACATTTCTTAAAAACATGTTGTTCTTTGTTATTTTTAACTGGAAAATCCCAAGACACAATAATGATTCATGAACAAGCTGATTTTTTATTTTATTTATTTATTATTTTATTTTATTATTATTATTATTATTATTTTATTTTATATATTTTTTACAATTTATTCATTTATTTATTTTTTGATTCATTCGTGAATCAGACTCCCGTGAATCTGGTCTCGGATTAACACTTTAATGAATTCACAAGTCTGAGTCTATCAGTTGACCTCAGTGTGAAAAGATGGATCTCAAAATCATACAATAGCTGTTGTAAAGGATGCAGAATATGCTGGGGAATCAAAGAATGTGCTGGACATTTAGAATTTTCTGGAAAGACAAACAAACAAACAACAACAACAAAACTGTTTCCAGTGTGCTGGAATATGTTCAATAAAGAATGAAAGAATGTTTATTTATTTATTGGCTTTAACACATTGTGATCTGATGACAAACAATGGGTTCACATATTTTTTTTTTGTTTTTGTTTTTTGCCACTCTACATTAAATAACGCTATAGGGCAGCTATCCTTTTAAGCATTATTTATAGCGCAACTCACATTCAGTAATTTTTCTTGTTAAATATCCTGTTTCACATTAAAATGTCACATTGCGGAAGCAAAATAGGTTTCAAACAGCAATTCCAGTTGACTTTAATGATCTGAAATCAGTCATACAAACACTGAATCGTTGCAAACTGAAATGTGGAACAATAATCTTTACTCAAGTGTATCCAAGTGCATTATTTCTGTCAGAGAGCTGCCTGTCTTCATTTCCCTATGATTGCTAGCTGTCTGTATGTTTGTTTAGAGGATCACCACCCACTTAGTCATAGATCTCGACTCCTGTTGTTGAAGCGAATCAGACGTCGATGCAAATCCCGCAGTGAGATGGGAAACAACAACACAACAGGCAGGTTACAGGTCTGGGGGAAAGAAAAGCACAGGAGAGGGAGGAGAGAGAGAGGGAGGAGACTAAAATCATTGGTCACTAGCCACTAGCAAATTGAAATCTAAGCAATTTGCTTAATAAAATTAGCTAGGTCATTGACTTCCTTATGAGAGGTAGTTTGGTTAAAAACGCTCAGACCCACAGAGCAACCGCACATCCGTGCATTCTTCCACAAGTACCATCTGGTGGAGACAGCATCCATACACACAATAACACATACCTGCCTTCTCATTTGAACTGACAGAGCTTCCACAAGCAGCGTGGATATCTGAAAGTGTAGGGAATGTGCGAGATGGCAGCAGAGGATGACCCCAAAATGGCAGAGGGGGCTGGTTTAGTGTCAGACGCCCAGACACCTCCCTCCGTCAGATCTCCAGAAACTGCTGAACTGACCCAAACTGGGGATGGTCTCCCAGGGGCCACCCTGACCTCCTACAGCCCACTGCAGGCACTGCATCGGCCCTGGTGCTTACTTCTGGTGCTCATCCTGCTGGTTCTCTCTCTCCTTTTCAGCTGGGCGGTGGTACACCTCAGCTTGGGAGCTCGGAGCAAACCCTTCAGGATTTCTTCCAGCTACAGCCAGCCTGGCGACATGGAGACAGCGACCTATGACCCCCGCTTCACCACCAACTGCACCATAAGTAAGTGTTTCACATCTTGGAAATGTTTCAGTTTCTCAAAGTGAATTATTAATATTATTTTTTTTTTTTTCTGGATAGTAGAAACAAAAGGTTTTGTTGTGATTTAATGTGGCTGTGAAATTTTGGATTTGTAAGTCCAAAATCATACGACAAAAACATGCTTACTTTTGATTCACATTTTATTTTGTTGTACATGCTTTTTTTTAGCTAAGCTTTTTCTGAAGTTTTTACTTCTGTTATTATTATTATTATTTTTTTTTTTTTTTTCATATACACTTACATTATTATTAATTATTATTATTATTATTATTATTATTATTATTATTTATGTTTTTGAAAGTAGTCTCATATATGCTTACCAAGGCTGTATTTAAACAGTAATATTGTGGCTTCAATGTCACATGAATGATCCTTCAGAAACCATTCTATTGAGACGTTTTGGTGCTTAAGAAACTTTTCTTTTTATTATCAATGTTGAAAACAGTTTTAAACTTTTTTCCTTTTGTATATACATATATAGTGATAAAATTTAGCTTTTTCATAGTTTTCATA
This sequence comes from Cirrhinus molitorella, assembly GCA_033026305.1. NCBI lineage: Eukaryota > Metazoa > Chordata > Actinopteri > Cypriniformes > Cyprinidae > Cirrhinus > Cirrhinus molitorella. The sequence goes on from CM065135.1 coordinate 13,375,113, forward strand.
TGAGAAAAACTTAATATGAAAAATATTTGCCTTCACAGGAGTAAAATTTGAAATGAAAATATATTTTCAATTGTAATGATACTTCCCAGTATTACTGTTTTTAGTGTATTTTTGATCAACTAAACGCAGCCTCAGTGAACATGAGAGACTTCTATGAAAAAAAAAAAAAATAAAAAATAATTAAACAAAAAATAATAATAATAATAATAATAATAATAATAATAATGAATAATCATTCCAGTAGTGTACATTGATATATAACTAGTCTTTGGTCTAGTAGTTATTATCAAAGAGTGACAGGTTATGTGATTGTTTTTGTTTGTTTGTTTGTTTGTTTGTTTTTATCCTTCTACTTTAATGATGATCAAAAGAGAAAATGGTTTATTGCTTTTTTATTTTTAGAGGGTAGAACTTAAAATGAGACTGTGGTCTGTTTAATTTCTGTAAAACCTTGAAAAGTCGTAAACTTTGAATGTAAACTATTGCAAGTGATTGCAGGGCATAATATTGCAATGCAAATGTATCTGTGATTTTCAACTTATTGCCAGAGTGCAAAAATACATTATATATGCATAGTTTTTTTTTTCTTTTTTTCTAAATATCATTGTTAACCTTTCAGTCAAAAATAGAAAAAAAAATAAATAAAAAAATTTAATATGCGTTTGATGCCCATAAGCAATGCATTTACCTCTTTGTATGAGCGTATTGAATGTATTTTTTTTCCAACACTCAACCTTTCTGAGGAGAGCAACTGCCTCGTGCCACTTCCTCATTTGAACTACATTTACTATAGAGCATTCATGCTTTTTAGATCAACGGCAACTTTTTCCTCTTGCTCCTTTTTTTTTTACATTTTCTCTTTTTTTTTTTTTTTTTCTGCTACGTGCTTCCTGATTCAATAACTGGCGGGGAAATTGCCCATGTCTGACCGCAGGGAACAGAACGCTGCTTGTCATGCAAATTCAGAGGCAGACAGATCTCTAATTGTTTCAGGGTTGTGTAGTTCAGTAGCCCAGTTTTTTTGCGTCTGCCCAAACAAATCCCTCTGGGGGTCACTCCGTTAGACAGGCTGTTCTCGTCCTGAGGCACGCCGTGTTCCTCTGTTCTTGCTGCTAAATGCCCTGTTCTCTCTAGCTCTAATCCACCCCCGCTTGCCATAATAGATATTAGCAGATTGACATGCTTTACAGCGTGGCTTGCCTTCCTGAAGCACCTGCCACTAGAGCTCGAATTACCTGCCACCCGAAAACGCGCTCACTTGACGTACTGATTTGCAAAGCTGAGGATTGTGTGTGTGTGTGTGTGTGTGTGTGCGCAAGAGAGATGTGCTTGATAAGGCTTGAAATTTCCCTTTTAATGAAATGAAGTAATTGCTGTAATCAAAAGAGCTCTAAATGTGACCCTTTTTTTGGCATATCAGCTTTACTAAATGATCTAGAACTGACGGAAGACATTATAAGATGAAAACATTTTTATCTTTTCTGAAGAAAATGTAAGTGGTTGCAAAAAAACACTGTCAAGTCGTGGGAGGTTGTTAGTAGAAATAATTTAATTTAGATGGTAAAGTGTTCTGAGTGGTTGTTGTTGGGTTGTGCCTTTTTAAAACTAATGTTATCAATAAATATACAGTTTTTAATAAACACATTTTATTAAAAAATAATAAATAAATATGATATGTAGCTAAATGTTACACAGTTATTCGTTTGTTCAAAGTATAAACATGAAAAAATAATAGTGATGCCTGATTTGCCAATGAAAACAGATATTTTTGGGTATGTTGCATGTAGACCGCTCATGGTGCAAGCATTCGGCAACAAACTATTTGTGTTCAAAAGCGATGTCACCTTATCTCAGCACAGCTACAATGAGAGCTGCCGTCACCTCAGACTCAAGACAATGCGGAGGTGTAGATCATCCAATCATAAAACGTTAACTCACTCTCTGTTTGTTGCTGTCTGAGTCATCTGCTTTTTGCTCCCTCCGGCAAACCTGATTTTGATTACACCACTATCATAAAATTGTGTCTAGCAGGCTGAACCGAGTTCTGCAGAGGTTTGATGAGGTCCATTTATATTCTTTGAGTTATCCTCTCCTTTTTTTTTTTTTCTTGCGGAACAGCGTAGTGAACGGCCACTGCAGTGCCTTACTGTGAGTGCAAAGTGAAGGTGTTCAGTTTCCCATCATCTCTCAGTGTGAGTCAAATGACTTCAGAGAAAGTGCCCCTGGGTCTATTCATTTTACGATCACTTATATAAGATGCTTCTCTAATTAACTTTTTTGAATGCACTGAGAAGTAAGCCAGTTAATGTTTAAAGTTTAAAGGTTACAAAGATAACTGGCCATGTACCATTTTTTTTTTTACCACAATTTTTATTTCTTTAGCATTTTTATTTTATTATTATTTGATTTTGATTTTATAAGAACTTATAAGACAGCAATACAATTTTAGGTCTACATAAAATTCATACACTATGACATGATTACATCTTTAATATATATATATATATATATATATATATATATATTAGGAGTAGTTCACTTGCAGCACAAAAATGTATAGATAATGTACTCACCCCCTTGTCATCCAAGATGTCCACATCAGTAAGAAATTATGTTTTTTGAGGAAAACATTTCAAGATTTGTCTCCATACTTTTTGATCGTAAATATTTGTCTTGGTCTAGCTCTGCATGAGTACATCTGTGAATAAATCATTTTTTGTTAATAAATAAAAATAAAACTTAAAATAAATAAATAAAACTTGAAAATGGTGAAAAGTTTTATACATAGTAATAATACATGTAATAGTACATAGTACATAATTTTATGTCCAATGTCCAATTTCAGATGAAAAAACACAAGCTCTTTATTCAGTAGCATCATAAATATGCCACATCACAGAATTAAACTGGGTAGGGAATGTTTGTTTGATAATAATTTTATACATATCACTTTTTATCCCCTGTGTCCATTTAGTTTTATTTGCTTAAAATATCAAGTATTATTATTGTTATTAGGGGTAGTTTATTTCATCTTAGTGAATTCATCTTTTAAAAGGTGTCAAAACATCTTAGGTTATCAATTATTACTGTCTCATCAACATGTGGTCCCTCTTTTAATCATGCAAGTGAAATTCTAAAAGATGACAACATGAATATTGAGTTCCGAGTGTACTGGGAGCACATGTGCATAAACAACTCAATTTCCCTCAACGCGTTCTTATTTTGTCATCAACCATTCAAGAAAACAGGCCGCATCCATTCATTCATTTATTATAGCAACTGGGACCCATAGGGGCTTGGACCAGCAGCCTCATGTTCCCCAGTCTATATCCTTCCCCATTAAGCTGTGCAGCTGTCAGGGTCTAACATGGTGATGCTTGCTGCTTTACAGCATGGGATGGACCGTGGAGGTGTGCCAAGCATTTCCCCCAACCATCAATCATTCAGGCCCGCGAGACTGAGTGAGTGAAATGAGCTGTGCCGTGAGCGGGCGAGAGGCGAGAATGTGAATCCCAGGAAAAGTCCAGTGGGGATGACGCTTAGTGCTTCTCTAGTCAGACTATGGCGTGCTTAGGGATGTGTGTGCAAGGCCTCATAGGAGAAATCTTAAATCTTTCTCAGGGGACAGCTTGTCAAGATATGTTTAAAGAGAGTGTTACGTGACTCTGTTGATTTGATTAAGAAAATCTAGATTTATCAGAACAGTATGTTTAGTGCAGATTATATCCTGAAGATGATGATGATCAAAATCAGATGCCAAAGCAGACTGCATCAGATTATCCCTTCTGAAAAAAAAGTACACCTAATTGTATTGAATGTAGTGTACTGCAATTTTTAATTTAGTTAAATAAAACACTCCTTATCAGTGTGTTTAAAAAAGGCACACTTTCATGTTTCTTAACAAGCTTAAAGGGTTAGTTCACCCAAAAATGAAAATTAGCCCATTATTTACTCACCCTCAAGCCATCCTAGGCGTATATGACTTCCTTCTTTCAGACAAATCCAATCAGAGTTATTACAAAATGTCCTGGCTCTTTCAAGCTTTATCATTGCAATAGGTTTGTGTTTCTCTTCAGCAGGTCAAAACTAGTCCGATACAGTGCATCCATAGCATCCATAGCAAAAAAGAGCCTCACACAGCTCCAGGGGGCCTCCTGTAGTAAATCGATGCGTTCTTGTGAGAAAAATATCCAAATTCAAAACATAATAATTAGGGCTGTCAAACGATTAATCATGATTAATCGCATCCAAAATAAAAGTTTATGTTTACATACTATAAGTGCATTTACTCTGTATATTTATTATGTACATATAAATACACACACATACTTGTATATATTTAAAAACAAATGTATATGTATATATATATTTACACCTGTATACAATTTATATTATAAATAAATATATATTTTTTATATATAAATCTAAAATATTTTTCCTTAATATATACATGCATGTGTGTGTATTTATATGTACATAATAAATATACGGAGTAAATGCACATATAGTATGTAAACATAAACTTTTATTTTGGATGTGATTAATCACGATTAATTGTTTGACAGCCCTAATAATAATCACTTTAATCTAGCTTGTGCTCACTGTTGTACATGGAAGCAGCTCTGGGCGGATGACATAAGACGTATGCGTAGTGCATGCGCCTGTGAGTTTCGTGAAAACCAACATTTGTTTACAGGAGCAAGGGAAGCAAAGTTTCCTTACTTTAGCAAAGGAAAGCCAGAGCAGCTTCCATGTTTAACAGTGAACGCAAGCTAGATTATAGTGATAATTTTGTTTTAAATATGGATATTTTTCTTACAAAAATGCATCGATTTACTACAGGAGGCCTTTATTCAGCCCCCGGAGCCATGTGAGGCACTTTTTGTTATGGACGGATGTGCTTTATTGGAGTTTTTTTTGACCTGTTGAAGAGAGACACCCACCTATTGCAATGATAAAGCTTGAAAGAGCCAGGACATTTTGTAATATAACTCCGATTGGATTTGTCTGAAAGAAGGAAGTCATATACACCTAGGATGGCTTGAGGGTGAGTAAATAATGGTCTAATTTTAATTTTTGTTGGGTAAACTAATCCATTAAGTACCCATTTAAAAAAGTGCACTTTGTAATAATCTTAAATTCAAATCTTTACTCTAATGTGTTTTTGTTTCACTGTTCTTTTAGCACTATTTAAAGAAGCACACATATTTTGGTGTGTTGAAGAAATGTTATAGTTTTCTTGTAAATGCATTTGGCAGCACATTTCACCCATATTTCAAAGACAATGAAGATTAGTTTAAATTAAATGTGCTTAGTTGTGCTTAAAGCCTTCTTACATTTAGTTTCCATTTATGCATTACTAGGGTCTGTAAACCAAATTATCTTTTTTGAATCAAAAGTCTGTAAATGTGAGACTAGCAGTATCATAATAAAGTTTTGTAGCTTATTCTGGCCAAGAACACAAGAAGAGTAAGTAAAGAACCACAATTTAGGGGGTATTAAGAAGTAATGCCTTTACCGCATTAGACAGATCTGCATTTGTTTTGTCATGTAGTTGATTTGATTGATGGATAGATAAATGGCTTGACTGACTGATTGATTGATTGATTGATTGATTGATTGATTGATTGATTGATTGATTGATTGATTGAGTAGAATGACTGAACTACTTTATTTATTGTTGTGGGTAGAATGACTACTATGTCTTCCATCCTTCAGCAACTATTTTCTGCATGCACAAGCATTAACAATTATGCCCTGGATCCAAAATGAACACTTGCCAAGCTACAAATATGAGTAAAATTTGGCCTTGGAGAGTGAAAAATGGGGTTAGTGGCCAATTGACTGGTAACTTTATTAGGAGCTGCATTGTATCATAATGCATGGCAAGGACAACAATGTGACACATGCTGTTGACATGAGTGACATGAGTGACTCAAATCATAATACAAGCAAGAGTTCTAAAGTGACATCATCTAACAATGATGGAAGTGGTTGGGCATCAACATGTGTTCAAACAAACACAGCTCATCTCTTCTGATCCTATCAGCACCACTTCGATCACCTCTACCACCTCTATTAAATGCTGTTTAATAGACAGTAAAAAATATTATGGCTGGTACATATTCTCAATTCTCATCTGCTATTGGCAGGTGTGACAAATTGTGGAAAATCTTTCATCTTGCAATACGATGCTTCAGATGCTGCTTCAGGGGGGTTGGGGGAAAAAAAATGTGTGTAAACATTTTTCTGACCATTTAAAGTTAATAAGAAGTGATAACTTCACAGCTGTAACTCAACAAAGTGGAACTTACAGTTCAGCTGGAGAACATCACCAACCACACAACAATGTTCTTGCTGTCAAGCATCATTGTAGCAGCCTGGTATCTTGCAAACATGATTTCATTTTCAGGCAGACTGCTGTTTCGCCTCAAAGACCAATGCGAGATCAATTGTTATACACAAATCAAATTTAAAAAGCCAGGGAAGTATTTGTGATATTTTCCTTTAATTTACCAGCCATTAAAATGACAGTCACTGTAATAAATGTTTAGCCCACTGGCCTGGCCCAACTGTTTGTTTAAATCAACAGTAGCAGATGATCTAGAACTGAGCTGTGCTTTAGGTACTGAGCATAAATAGTGAAAAAAGACAATAAATAAATAAATAAATAAAGATGTGCAATTTCACAAACAAACTACAGGCCATGGGGGTCTGCAGATTGTTGCTAAATTGGTAAGCCAAGTCGTAGGAGCATTCACACTGACAACAATTTTCAGTGACAAAGTGAGTGGAAATCATTCATTTTCAGTGAGAGTTGGCAATTTGAGGTCCATCAGGGAAAGAGTATGAGAGTATGTAAAATGCAAAGAGTTGAGCAGAGTTCAACTTTATGCAAATGAGAAGCAATGTAATGTGGCAACTACCAATGGAAGAGCAAAGAATGAAGCTCATGTGATTTTCCTCTATTTTTAATTCAGTGTCAGTGTAAATAATTGTCATTTAGTTAATTTGTTACCAATTTATTTATTTATTTATTTTTTTGTTAGATAAAAAATTATATAAATCTAAAAACTAAAATCAGCAGTCAATAGGTATCCAGGTCTTTGATTCCCTTTTACTTTACTCCTCTGTTCTTGTCCCATCTTCAGCACCCCTCATCTGCTCCCACTTTTCCTGCCCTGCAGGCATTTTTTGTTATCATTTCAAAGAGTACAAATTATTTGTAAGAGTCTGTATTTATTAACCTCTCTTGCCTCAGGTCCTTTACAGAGATATTTAGAAAGTCTACCATTGACAGAACAGATTGTTTCTGTGCTAACATGCATTAGAGAGTTCCAAAGGACCTGCGTTTAATGTTTTTTAAAGGAGAAAGGTCAGGCTGTGTAGGTGGCACTTACATATATTTCCTATGATAGAAATATAGTACATCATCAAATGATTAAAGTTAAAGTTGTTTTATCGTCCTGTGAAATAACTTGAAATGAAAAGAAAAAGTCAGGATGTAGGTCTGCTATGTAGACCTGTTGTCAGACCTTTTGCAAAGTAATGAATATTTATTTATATACTGATTGATTGATTGGTTGATTTTCCCCCAGCTGTAGTTGTTCTACATTTTCACCCTCACATAATTTCACTGATAAATATCCCTGATCAATTAATAAGGTTACCAATTTCTTATCTAGTTCATTAGGCCTGAATGATTCAATGTATCAGCTCACTCAACTGACATAGTATCAGTGAATAATAACTTAGATTTTGGTCTGTCGATCACACAAAACAATTTCAGCAGTTCAGAAGGAAATAGCAATAGAAAATCAGGTCTTCTTCAGACATACAGTAACACCAAAATACTAGAAATTGTCAGAAATCTCCTCTCCCAGCCATCTCTGAAGTCTGAAAGTGTGTTTGCTTTAATCTCTGGAGTCTCTTTCTCAATCATCTTTGAAAGGCAGCAGTTTGAGCTGTAATGTGACTGTCCAGCTTTGCTTAGCACTAGGGTAACATCAAGGAATGGAGCCACCATGGAATCAAAGAGGCTTTATGCCTCCAAGATGTAATGAAGCAGACAGACTTGCCTCCCATCTCTCTCGGGCATCCTTTGATATAAAGACACTGGCCTTTGTGATAGCTCCTACATGGCCTTTCTCGACCTGGTCTCAAACATGTGACTGCCTTGTAAGATGTTCTATATCCTGTGAATGTCTAGCCTCAGGGTTTGACATTGTTTGTTACTTGCCTTCCACAGAAAAAAAAATACAAAATACAAAAGACCTAGTTAAAACAAATTTTCAGATGTTCAGGGCTACAATTCAACAGCGGGCATAGTGAGGGTGGCAGTGGGGACATGTCTGTAAAAAACAGTTATGAAAACATTGCAAAGAGAGTTTACCAAAAAAAAAAAAAAAAGATGAAGTTAAACTAGAGCTGTAATCGGGCCTTAAAAGTTAAGCCCGACCAGGCCCGAGCCGACAGAATTCGGCCCGAGCCCGACAAGTACATTTTGATTGACAGCTTTTTAGAAACCCGAACCTGTTTACAGCCCGACATTATTCAAATGTGTACACACACACTGCTTTTGTCAAGAATGAGTCATTTATACATGTTTAACATAATTTATTCTTGAATAACGTAGACTACTGGCCACTTGGAAGTTGGAAAAAAAAAAGAATGAATCCTCTGTAACATCGTAACATCCCAGCAGTCTAAATATGCCTAGACGTACACTTAGTCTTCTTTCTTAACAAATTAAATTAAGATAAATTCTAAATTAAGATGGGTATTTGGCAATATCCAAATTAAGATAAAGGCTTCGCGGGATTTGTTTTGCCACTTCTCTCCACAATCCAGCCTCAACGCGACGGTGAATAGCAGCAGAAATGTAATAAAATAATAATGCCAAGCCTCTATACTCTGTCTACATTATGCATTTAAGACTCAAATAATATTTCGTTATAATTTGAAATACTCTTTCTCATTAAGGCTGCATGTTTTCGTGGAGGAAAATTATTTAATCCACTTTAGATAACTTCAGCGCAGTCCTGTGCTCACTGATGATGCGTCCAGCAGCACTGAACATCCTTTTACCGCTGCTGCCACTGGCAGGGATGCATAGTTTCTGGTGCAACCAAAACGTAATCGCCAGTGACAAGCCTCCGTTTCACATCCTCAGCATCCATTTTCGCGTCTTTCTCGCTCTAATCGTAACGTATCACATGACCGATCATTTACAGTACAAGACGGAGCACAAGCCCCGAGCCCGGCCCGAGCCCATGTAAAATGATAGAAATTAAGATCTTCAGCTCTACTTCAAATGCAAAGAAGCAGCTATGAAACATACAATAGCTGCCAGGCCACATCTCTGATATTTTTGTTTTTGTTGTTTTGACAGTAAAAATAAGTTTTAGCCTTCTAACATGTAGAAGTGAAATATTATTCTGAGGTAAAAAGACGTTTATTAGAAAACTCACTTGCAGTGATGGGAATAACAACGTTATAAATAAACAGCGGCATCACCTTTTTCAGTAATGAGTAATTAGACAAATTACTGTTTCCCCCGTTACAACGGTGTTACCATTACTGACATTACAATAGTTGAGCTCACTGAAGAGGTTTTCATCCAAATAGGCTCTCTCTCAGCTATAAGACCTGCAAAGCTGTGCATCATGTTGCGTTCTTCTACTGAAGTAAATTCAGGCTTATTACATCATACATGAGTTTAGATGGGAAAAACTGGAGCTCGCCTTGGTATCATACTTGGATTACTTTATAATTTCTTTAATACCTACTTATATAAAGTAGGTATTTGCTGAGATTCAGGTTGTTTTATTTACGTGTCTGTGAAGAGAGGTGACAGAGACCGAGACAGCAAAGAGTGCACCCTGTGTATTTTCTTTATTTTACAAAAGTACATTGTGCTGTTGTTATTATGACTATACACAAAGAAAAGTAGAGCCTTTGCAGTTTCAAATGATACCTTATTCCTATCTGTGGGATGTTTTTTCATGTCTGCAGGTTGAAGCGACCCCAATAATGTGATAGTTAGCCCCTGGAGGGTGTCTCACATTGCCCCAGAGCAACAGTAAAATAGTGTAGTTTAGTGTACAATATTTTATTTATTCATTTTTATGTATTTTTTTTTTTTCTAAGTAACACAATAGTTAATTTTCCTGGTAATTAGTTACTTTTATGATGATGTAACTTAGTTACTAACTTTTTTTAAAGTAATGTGCCCAACACTGCTCACCATTTGCATAGTCTCTTATATTTTCTTTAGTAGACATTTGGATGTCTTCTGATGTGCAGTTCGTGCCTGGAGAGCCACTATCCTGCAGAGTTCAGCGTCATTCCTTATTAATCACACTACACCAACTGTTCAAGGTCTTCAGGATTGCTAGAAACTTCCAGGCAAGTGTACTGGGTCTGGTTGGCTAAACTCTGCAGGTCATTGGCCCTCCAGAACCAGGACTGATCTGCTGAACATCCTTTATATCTGCTGGCACCAAATATTTTTTATTATGATGTTAACCAAGGGTGCTAAACTCTCCTGAAAGGCCACAGTCCTGCCGAGCTTAGTTCCAAGCCTGCTCCAGCACTCCAACCTATAGCTTTTGTAGTAATTCTGAAGACCTTTATTAGCTGTTTAGCTGGTAACTCCTTTTATTAGCTGGTATGTTTATTTAGAATTGAAGCTATTCTCTGCAAGATTGTGGCCCACCAGGAGCTGAGACTGTCACCCCTTATTTTAAATATATCACTGACCAATTCCCCAAAGCTAATTATGCAAGTTTTACACTTAGCATTCAAATTCTACGAGTTTCATTGTGAAATTCTTTGATTACGTTTTTTTTTATTAAAGAGATAGCAGACTCCATTGGTGAACAAATCATTTTAGTCTGATTGTTTCAATTAATCAGTTGATCCAGTTCCTAAAACTGGATTGAATGATTTGTGCATGAGTCAAGCTGATATGGTCTGTGGATTTTTCAATATATTCCAGAATTTATAACACGGGTAATCGCATTATCAGCATTTTAAGTTCTCTCTTTTGGGTCAATTACTCTCGCTGATGAGCAAAAGTTTGAAGCAAATCTTGCTGAGCAAGTTAGTTAAAGCTACACTGTCAACATAATAATAGTTAAGTAATCTGGATAATTGGACAATTTTGGTTTTTTAAAGTTGCAGCAAGAATGTACAATGTAATCTCAAACTTGCAATGCATTGGCCAAGTTTCCATATATGAATTAGTGCGCTTGCATAGAGCAGTGTTTCCCAACCTTGTTCCTGGAGGGAGCCTTGAGGTCAGAGAGGTAGAAGTAGAGGTCAGTGTACAAGCAGATACACTGTGAGCAAGGAGTAGTGGTTCTAACATACGTGCTCTGGCTTTTATATTGTCTTACAGGAACACATACCATCTTTTAGCAATAAGAGCTTTGGTGTATCAGCTCACTTTGTCTTCCTCACTGGCTTGTCCCCTTTGATTTGTCTCCTTCTCTAATGCAGCAGCCCCAAAACGTCCCCCAAAAAATAGTCAAAGAAAATGAACCAGTTATTTCATTGCATGCGTTTGCCCCTCAGGCATTGTGGAATAATCTGACAAAGATAAATGATGCCAAGGCCTTACCTCAGCCAATCAAGTGTGGGTCTGAACAGTTCATTGAGCTCCTAAATAGATGCCCCCCATTTCGTCTGTTGTCCTAAGGGAGAGTCGGGTGTAATTCAAGGGCATTAACTTCACGGCTTTCCCTGTAGATCAAACACATTGACTTGGACTGCCCCAACTAACATGAGGTGTGCTAACCTAACTTTCTCAATCCATTCTTGAGGCCTATGTGAAAATCTCATGTTCAGGGATGATTGCTGATTCTTTGATAGGGATCAAGAATTTTTGAAATTGAAAGTGAAGTTCACATTTTCATATAATCATTTAATATAATTCAGTGAGATGAAGGTAAACAGATTGACTTGCTGTTCATGATGAAAAGCTCAGGCATGAGACTTAAGGTTCAGATTCCCCTTGGACTACTTAATTAATAAAGGTAATATTATTTGTTAATATATAACTGAAATGAAGAGGAATGAAGGTGCAGATTTTAAAGCCTTACAGTGAGATTGGCAGGAGAAAAAGAACATCCTTTTTTGAACTTTTAGTACTTTTGATGTGACCAAAAGTAGTGAATTGCTGTCTGCTGAATCACAGCTGTTCTAAACAGATTAGCTATTTATTTGTCCTTTTGACTGATAAGTCAATAATTTATTTCACAAATCAGACCTTTTACTGTGGCACTGTTTTTGTTTTTGTTTTTTTGTGGTCAGCCATTGAGAAGAAACCAACAGGGAGATTTTATTATTTTGTTTAATTTTGAATAAAGTTTATTTTATTAAGAAAGAAAGAAAGAAGCCTTTTTTTTTCCAGCTCTGCATTGTAGAAATTGTATAACAGAAATGATCCAATACAGCTTGAAACAAGGAAGGGGAAATAGATGTTAAAAAGGTACAGACAAAATTAAAAGGTCAGAGGAAGGAAGGAAAGTACGGATACGTGATGGAAAGGATAGGAAAATGTAGGTATGAATAAAACTAATCATGATGAGATTATCAGGAAGACAAACAGGTCAATGTCTTTTTAAACCTGGTCTGTATTACCATTATCAGTCTACTCCAATATGAGATCTATTATCAGCTTCTTTTATAACAGCAGTTTCCAACCAGTAAACAAATACCACTTTACACAGTATTATCAGAATCTTTCAGCAATGTGAGGATATCAGCAACGTGCAAAGAACTTGCAGGCAATCTTAATTTGCTTCTTTTGTCTGGTCCCATTAGGCAAATTCTCAGAATCAGGACGTAGAAAGTATCTGCTCTTTTTTGAATATTGTGCTTAATGCTATAGAGAAAAGCACAGCGCGTTCTGTATGAGTCAGAGTACTCACTGTCATCTTGTTTTCAGAGAACACATTTCAGACTGGCTTAGTTGTATCTGTCTAGAGTGTGGAATATGGCCTGTGATGCTGTGATATTACTAACATACAGTGCACACAGACCTCATAATCACTCAGATCTCCACACTGTGTACCCTTTCACATTCAATATGTTTACCCTATGGCCCCAATTACCTTCGCATCAATGTCTTTATTTTTTTGTTGAATGACAAACTTATATTTAATCAAGGCCAAAGCGACTCAAAGAAAGCCTTTAATTAATAATTCGATTTAGTGGCCGGTGCATGAATTACCCGCTTTGATACACAATACAAACTGTTATATCCTTAGCTAACTACTGTAGGTACTAACCCTTTGTTATGTACTTTCTTATTTTATGATGAAAAATATGAGCCATTTTAAAAATGCATGAATTTAGCATGCAGTGTGGCCTACTTTTTGTTACACAACAAAAATGGAGGAAATGGAGTCTAAAACCGAGTTTCCAACTGTCTTGCTGTGACCTTCATAGGCGATGTGTTTCAGAAGGAGTCATTAAATTCTCATTCCGTTGGTAATCATTCTTGTTGTTTGAGAGAGAGTATAAAAGTGACTTCAAATATTTCCTGTTGATACAACCAGAGCTCTGAGCTGAAAAAAAGTATATGAATTGTACTTTTAAACAATAAATAAAAAAGTCAATGTGCAATGCAGTAAAAATAAAAAGAATAAATAAATAAATAAATACAACATTCTCATGACTCACAGCATGCAGCAAGATATGTCTTTATTAATGATTACAAAGGCAAATATTTAATCAATCATATGGTGTACATAAAATGTGTTTCTTACTGGAAATGATATTTCAGAGCCTGATTCTTGGTGACTCATGTTTCAGCACATTTTCTATGCAGTGTTTACAAGGGTTAGCATTTGTGCCGCAGAGCCTGTGAACCTTCATGATGGTCATTAAGCTTTTTCCCCATGTGCAGTGACAGATTGAACGTCTTTTATCTTAGCTTAGCTTTCAGCTCACTGATATGAATGTTTGCCCGCTAGTGGTATGACTCACTGTTACGGCTGGCTGTCAAATGTCTGCCGAGCAATAATTAAATCATTTTAGTACTCGCACACCGACGCTAGTCCGACATATCCATCACATCTTTGTTCTTTCAACACAAAGCCTAGCTGCATCAGAGCAGATTGGTGTATTAACACCTCCTCGACTTTTGTTTCTCTTCTTTTTCTTTACTTCCCATACACACACAGCGTTTGATTAAAAAGACTATTAGTACTTTTCCTTTTGCAAGCCTGCCATGCTGAGATGTGAAGCAGGGCAATTAATTACTATGCCATTTACATGAACTGATGGTTCTCACTGAACGCATGTAAATGTGTCTGCAGTTGCAAGTCACAATTTGACGCAATACTAAGAGATAAATAAAAAGGAGTTAGATGGGTTATAGAAAAGAATCCATCGCTAGCCGCTGTGTCATCAGGCAAGACTGAAAGAGAGTAAATGGACTCTCTTAAAAAAAAAAAACACATCCTGTACTAAAAAAAATCTCATCCTGTGTAAGCACAATGTTCACTCAGTATCTCTTAAACCAGGAATTATGATTCAGGGCCACAATTACCGTAGTCATTGAGGATGATACATCCACCCATTAGGTGCCCGATCAATGTGAATTCTGTGAAGTTACAAAAAATACAACCAATTTCCAATTACAGTGTTTTGCAGGTGTTAATATTAATCTAGTAAAACAGTGTAATAGTCAATGGAAACAGGTGGGCAAACAAAATCTAATTTGTGTCAAAATATTGGATCTGTAGTGTACAGGGCTTATATCATTGTGAAAAAGAAGTGCATTTAATTGCATTGAATAGGCACTTGTAGTCCACTTCAGATCTTATTAAAAATGCACTTGCATTTAATATTCCTAGTAAAAAAAAAAAAAAAAAAAAACTTGTGATATCATAATTATAATTAAACTTAATTTAGAGTACTACTTGTGCACAATGCACATTTCTTATTATTAAGCTTAAAATGTGTTTTAATTTCACTGTTGATGAGGTTTGTATTATTTTTGAATAATATATAACCCTGGACCACAAAACCAGTCTTAAGTAGCACGGGTACAAAAATATATTGTATAGGTCAAAATTATTGTTTTTTCTTTAATGCCAGATGTTGTGTTCCATAAAGATATTTTGTACTTTTACTACCATAAATATATCAAAACTTGATTAGTAATATGCATTGCTAAGAACTTAATTTGGACAACTTTAAAGGTGATTTTCTTCTTCTTTTTTTTTTTTTGTTTGTTTTATGTTTATTTATTTATTTATTTTGCACCCTCAGATTCTAGATTTTCAAATAGTTGTATCTTGGCCAAATATTGTCCCATTTTAACTGTAAAACATTACGTTCACACTTCACTTAATTGATACATTTTATTTAAATTTGTAATGTATTTTAATTTATTGGTTAATTGATTGATTGTTTGATTGCTAGTTGGTATACAATTGTTAGATGGGTAGCAATGACAGAGTCAATAAAAGTACATGACTGTGGTCATTATCACTATATATATATATATATATATATATATACACACACACACACACACACACACACACACACACACACACACAGTGCACAGTATAAATGAGTACACCCCCTCTAAAAATGAACAAATTCAGCAATTACTCTTTACTTAGAAGACATGTTAGGGTTCTTTGGAGATATAATATTCCAAGCCTGCTTGATCATTTACCAAAGAAGAATGCCAACATTATTCAGGAAAATAAGACTTTTTTATCAAAGCAATACAATGTTGTTTTGCAAAAATGAGTATACTCTCCTGAACGTTACTAAAAAAAAAAATAAATCATGTAGGTATAAGTATATTGAACCAAAACTTATAAAGACAAGTAATTACCTGACAATTAAAAGTATTATATAGCCCACTGAATCATACCCATAGACTTAATGCTGGCAACAATGGAACCACTTGGGAGAGAACTGCCAGGAGATTTATTTCTTAACATAAAAGACGACAATGGTACAAGAGAGATACCAAATTATTGTTTTAAGTGTGGAAATATAGCAGAAGTACCACTGACATTCAGAAAGAATGGACTTGTGACAAGGCTCCTGAAATAATCAGGTCTTTACTTTAAGTAAAGTGATTAGTGATTTTTTTTTCCCTGGAAAAAGAGCAGGGGAAATACCATGCAAGTGTCTTAGAGCCAGCAAAAGCTATGAAAAGAGTGACAGTTTACCTCAAAGAGTATGGCACAGCCTGCAGAAGTGACATGCATGGTTGTTGTCACCACTAGAATTACCTATTGTAGCCAAAGCACAATAAACTCATTTAACCTCTTCCAAGGCCCGTATTTACAAAATGTAGATTTCTGGGATCCATACTCTTGTCTCAAGAGACCAAGTCAATCATTTAAGATCCAGAAGCCTTTCAAATGTTCTGGTGTTGCTAGAGGAGGAGTACAGTGAGAAGTGCCTGGTTCCCACAGTAACCTTCAGCGGTAGTAAAGCTCTTAAATTGGGATATATGAGGTGTGAGGGAGTTGTGCTTTATCAATGTTGTGCTGTCATGAATTTATCACTGTGTAATTTAATACAAAAAAAACTGAAACTGAAGATGCTACCCTCTCCTCATTCCCTGCATTGCTGGGCATTTTTTCAGAATGAAAATGAAGATATTCATTCTCCCAAGGTGAAAATTCTTCAGTGGACATATATTTCACCCAATCTTAACGCTCTTGAGCAGCTGTGGAGGATTCTGTAGAGACAATCTGAGCAGCACTCCACATTCTAGACCATTCAGGGCATTTAAAGAGGTTGTCCTCCAGGAGTTAAACAGGACAGATGTGGCATTTTGTCTTGAACTTGAACACTTAGTGCCAAGAAGGGTCAGAGTAGTAAACTTCTGGAGGACATACCAAGTACTAGAATATTCATTTGCTGAATTAAATCTAGGGTGTACTCATTTCTGCAATCCTTCATTTAAACAAAATTGGCTAATTTAGTTATTTTACAGAAAATATTGGCATATATGTTTTTGTTTTTATTAAGTATATGTTTAATACATTTCAATTTTGCCATATTTCCATAAATTATATGAGTGATCATTAAGAAAATACTTTTATATTTATATTTATGCTGTGCACTGTACATATAATATTTTTGTTTTTCCCTTTCCTAACACCCACTATAAAATAATAATAATAATAATAATAATAATAATAATAATAATATCATTTATATTATTTTTGGAATCAACTGCTAAAATTTTGGAAATCCTAGCCCAATGTTGGATATTTTGTTATTTTGCTTGTCTTGATTTCTAGTGGTTGAAGCAGTATTAACTGAGATCAACATCTCTCGTCATCTGTCTTCCAAACAAAATCTGTCATCACCCAGATCAAGGGTGCGTTATGCCTCTGTTGTAGCCACCAGTGATAAAATCGCATCTCCCTTGTTTTTTTTTTTTTTTTTTAAAGGAAGTAAGTGAATCACATCAGCAGGCCTGTTTTTTTTTTTCCCTCATTTTTCTTTCTGTACAATCACTCTCTTTATCATTGTCAGCAGTATGATGAACCCCTGGTGAGCCGGTCCGTTTGTACAGCTCTGTGACTGTCTTCCATTTGCATAGATATGCAAACCGCGGTTACATCTCGTTGTGTTCGCTCTGATGCTATCAGACTCAACTCACATAAATCCAGTAGCCACGCTACTTATCTGGGCCAGTGTTCCGTCCTATATTCTAAAGCGTTGTTGAGCTAGTGCTCCATATGCAAAAAGCAAACATATATATGGCGCCAAAGAAAATGATTTGTATCTAGTCCGACAAAAGGGCAGAAGTTGTATATGTTTATGTTAAAATGTTATCCTAGTCATCTTTTTTAGAGCTGTGCTTGAGTTCTCATTACATTAACACATTTTTGAGTGTCTGTTGTATCTTTATTGGACAGGAAAGGGCTTTGTGTTTTCATTTGTTGATAGCCTTTGTCAGTATCCTTTCCTGTCACTGAAGCCATAAAAAAACAAGAGACTACTGAGAGGCTTAGCCTCTTTTATGTCTTCTTTCTGCCTCATTTAGTTTCACAAAGTGCTGAATTTACTTGATGTCTTTGTGTTTGTTTGCACAGAAGCTTTTAATGTAACCCTCTGATTTACTTTCTTGACGGAAAGTCTATTGGAAAGACATAAAGTAAACCACTTCGGAGTAACCTGTTACACCTAATGTGTGGCTGTAAAAGAAGATGTACAAGAAAAATGAGGTAAAGGTGGGCTAATGGTTAATGATCAGGGCTGCTTGCGCAAATGTTACACCTTAAGCAAGGGTGACCCTGGAATCAGAGAGTTGCTGGGATTGAAATTCTGCTTTATCACCGTTGTGCCCTTGAGGGATTTAAACCTTGGCTCCTTCAGGGGAACTGGCTCTGTAATTAGTGTCTCTGATTCCCTCTTGTCTTTCTCCGCCCAGGAACCTCTCAAAATGTCACTCTCCGGGGCCGCTATCACTGCAGAGGGGGCCGGGAGATCAATGTGAGCCAGCTGTGTGACTTCAACCCTGACTGTCCACAAGGGGACGATGAGGGGGAACATTGCCGTGAGTATTAGTGCCGTTCATTTGGAGGACGAGACAGCAGACGGGGGCTCAGGAGGGCAACAGCAGCTCTTTAATGAAGCCATCGTGTGTTTGGCCATTATATAACAGAAGTTGTGTTTATTGGACAACCAGAGCTGTTCTGGTTCAGTAGCCATTGTCATCCCAGACACACTGTTTCTCTCTAAATGAAAAAAAGGGACAACCCACACAAACATACACACACACACACACACAACTCTGTATAGCTATCTTTGTGAGGACATACATTGACACAATGCAATCTCTAGCTCCTAACCCTAAACCTACCCACCAGTGTCTCACCCAAACCCTTACCCTAAACCTAACCTTTACCCAATTATAACCTGACCCCTAAAACAGGCCTTTAAAGGGTTCTCAGAAAGTGAGGGCCGGCCAAAATGTCCTCACGTTACAAAATTCCGATGGTCTAAAACTTAAACTGGCCCTCACAAAGATAGCTGTGCAAGTGCACACACACACACACACACACACACACACACACACACACACGTTGTGTTTCCATGTTTTATGGGGACATTCCATAGGCGTAATGGTTTTTATTCTGTACAAACCATATTTTCTATCACCCTACACCTAAACCTAGCTCTCACTGGAGACTGTACATTTTCTGTATTGATTTAGAAGCCTGTTTCCTCATGGGGACCTCACAAATGTCCAGGTCAAAATACTAGTTTTACTATCCTTGTGTGAATATTTGGTCCCCATAACGTGATAAATAACTGGTACACACACACACACACACACACCAATTACAGATTTATTTGTCTTCAGCAAAATAAGATATATTGTAATAAACTATAATAATACATAGTTTGGAATAATTGATATACAAGATAATTTCCAATTAATATCAGTTATTATTAGTTCTAAATTACTTGATTTGTTTGTTTGTTTGTTCACACAAGGGTTTTGTAACTAAATATATAGTAAAATAGCTAGCTATATAAATTTGTGGGATGAATTACAACTATTTGCTTTTTAGCCCCTTTAGTGCATGGAAACCTCTGTAGTTTTTTTTCCACAGAATTTTGACAGTTTATATCAGGGGTGCCCAACCCTGTTCCTGGAGATCTACCATCCTGCAGAGTTTAGTTCCAGCCTTGATCAATAATATATACAGGGTTTATATCATTCACACTTTCTTTGCTGCATTGTACTTTTAAACTCTTTATCACTGAACAGTTTCTGTTCAGATGACATCTCCCACATTAAGTCTATTTTTCTGTAATTTTCTCTGTCTGATGGCCCCACCTTTTCCCATTATTCCCTGCTTCTTCATGTCTGTGTTAAAACTCCCCTTACCTTAAAGATCAGAGGCTCACACTGTCCCGATCCTTTATTTCATTCCTACCATAATATATCTTGTATGATGCAATTTCATTCCATCACAGAGGATTCATTAGTGATCCATTCCTTCAGCT
Organism: Cirrhinus molitorella; assembly: GCA_033026305.1. Taxonomy (NCBI): domain Eukaryota; kingdom Metazoa; phylum Chordata; class Actinopteri; order Cypriniformes; family Cyprinidae; genus Cirrhinus; species Cirrhinus molitorella. Next base: position 13,395,132 of record CM065135.1, read on the forward strand.
ACCTTCAGCTTTTCAATGCCAAATGGAAAGCTGCAATCTCATCCTGTGTCATTCAAATTGCACTGAGCATTTCTTCTTTCTCTCTCTTTCCCTGTTATTGCTATTCATGCTAATCCTCACGAGTGTGGTCATGCTGGTCGATGTGTTTACTCTCTCCTGGTTAATGGTAGTAAGTCCAGAGCTGTAGCATCTCCCCTCAGCGGATGATTAGCTGATCCTGCCTCACACCTCTCAGATCAATACAGAGCAGCAGATGTAATCAAATTTCAATGGGTCCACCTGCAGTGCAAAAAGAAAGGCAACACACACGCATTTGGAAATTTAACAGGATTCTGAGCTTTGTTTATTGTTAGAACAAAGTTAAATGTCACTGTTCATGTTCAATATGCCACTGCAGATATTAATATTGATTAGCAACCCATTAATCAACTCTTTCAAACCCGTTCAGAACATTTAATTTGCACAAGATTTTGTTGTCTCTTTAATAAACTTTGTTGTTAAGCTTGATGAAAAATGACTTCTGACAAAGTCTGATGAAGAAATGATGCACGGGACACTGCAGTTGTGATTCTGTTGTGATTTACGTGAATCGCACAGAACGATGTCATGGTCATTAAATTAGATTGATTTTCAGAATCTTGAATTATTTATTATTATTATTATTATTATTATTATTATTACTATTGTGTTTTAGTTTATTTTCCTTACCTTAATGCCAGTCTTTTGATTTTGGGATAAATCATTTATTATAGCATACCTATTGCTTGCCGAGGTCTATAAACCAGAAATTCATTAAAATAAAATACTGATATAGAAGTGCAAGTTTTGAAATAGTTTTTTTTTTTTTTTTAGAAAACTATTTTGAACAAGGTTGTTTCAGGAGAAAACATCTTTTTTTTTTTCTTCCAAAACCAAGAACAAAAAACATTCTGCTTTCTTTATTCTTCTTTATTTATTAACAAGCCTTTTCCCATAATCACTTTGTTGCCATGAATGCATCCACTGCTTGGAAGCATGTCATTTTATATGCCTAAAACTGGATTGTACAAACCTCAAGCAAAGCTTGTAAGTTGCATGCCAGCAGGCAATTTATCCTCTATAATGCAGTGGATCACTGGAGGGCAACCATGTTTCTTCCACCCATGTTTCTTAATGAAGGTCAGACTCATCCCTGCAGCCCTGCACGGGGTTGAATGAATTGTCTGTTGATGGAAGGGCTTTGAGGCCATTTCTAATATGGCCTTCCTACACACTTTCTCCCCTGTCTTTCTGTTCCTTTACCTCAAAACCATATCCTCATTTGCACTCAGCAACACTCAGCTGCTCTCTTATGCCTCTTCAGACATTTAAAAAACGGTCAAAGACTATTCCTCATCAAAGCTTCTAAGCTCTTGAGCTAAGGGAAATGATTGTTAGCCCAAATTTTTTTTTTCCTTTTATCCCTCACAGTTCTTTTCTCTCAGGTCTCTCAGTATTCTCAAAATGTCTCATTTCATTCTCCTACTCAACCAGGTCAATTCCTCAATGGCAGCTATTGCTCATTTGGAAGAGAGGATTGCGGCTGGCAGCTGGTTCCAGGAAGGGGCCCTCAATGGCGGGCCCATCCGTACATTCCCCAAAGCCTCAGAAGCAGCTGTCCATCACCAGGTGCTTCCTGTAAACAATTTAAGTTGAAGTTCAAACAACAAAAAGTGCTGTTTTATTTAACTAAAAGTTAATCAAGTGCAGGGTTGAGTTCTAACATTGATAAATTAAAAAGAAAGTGAAATAATTTACGCAAACATGGTTAATAAATAATCTTTATTAAAGATTGACAATAAACTTTTGGCTAGTTATCTTTCATCTTTTCTTTAGAGGATGCTATTTTTTTGTTTCATGTTTTTCATCGCTCTGTCTGGCAGGGGCCTTGTTGGCTATCGACAGTCAGCCCAAAGGTCAGCGAGGATCTGCCCAGGTGCGAAGCCCACTTTTCTTCTACCCCCTACGGAACGCCCCTTGCATGGTAAGAAGACAACGTTTCTGCATTCCGTAATGCACGTCTCTGTGCGACAGGGACCTGGATCTCTAAGGAAATAAAGTTTCCATCAAGCCTTATTTGCAAATGTATTCTACCCTATGCATGCAGCGATCAATGCTACACCTATAGAAATGTTGTAAATACTAATATGGGTTATATAGCTGTTATGATAATGCAGCAGCATGTAATGGCCACAGATATGCAGAAAGAGAGAGTATGTTCTGAAAATAACATACTACTTATGATGTTTCTCCACATGCAGCATGTGCTGTAGGATGAATGCAGGTTAAGTGGGACATTAGGTTTTTGCTTCTTTCGCTGCATAGAGTAGCAAGAAAAGTAATATGTACTGGATGTGTTTTTTTTTTTTTTTTTATAACCCTACAAGGATATTAAGATATCCTTGTAAGGCACCTAGTTCTTTAAACTCTAATTATCAGCAATATATTGTCATGTATCCACTTTATTTTGCAACACAGATGTAAGCTATTTAATGTAGATGTATCGATTCATTAGCCGGTATAGGATAATAACATAAGACAACTATTTGAGTAACAAACCAATGTATTTATTGCTTATGATAATAAATTTTACTAATATATAAATAGCAATAGTAAGCAGCATAACAGAATATTTTTTCCCAGGAAAAAAAAAAAAAAAAAAAAGATTTATTAAAACAACTTGTAAATAAAGAAACAAACTAAGCAATCAATCAATCAATCAATCAATCAATCAATCAATCAATCAATCAATCAATCCAGTGAGTAAGCTCATCATCAGTGTGTTGTGATTCATCAGTAATCTTAAATACAGTTTTGTTTAAGTATTGTCTTAAGCATAGTCTGAACAGCAATAATGTCCTATTATAATGTGTAAATATCATCTCAATAAGTTAAACGTTGAAAATAAAATGTAACACTTTTAAATGTGTCAGCCCATTACGATGAATTAACTAGTATATCAGTATGTGTTATATTACCTCAAAATTTTAGTAAACTATGAAAAGTTATATGAAAAAAATTTGATTAATTACATGCATGACTACAGTGGATCATATATTTACAAAATGTGTATTGTTCCAAATGTGTTAATTAAATGTCTAGTTGATTATAATAGATCTTTCATTTTAGTTCTTTTGTCAAATAGTTGTATTTTTAGTTTGTAGAGCCAAGATGAAATTTTTCACAACGTTGATTTGGTTTGACCTAGTACTTTTTCACCGTTTAGGCTACATGTGACATTTTTAGGATGCACAATAGCGTTAATGAGTTGCTTTTGTAATAGCTACCGACAGAATATAGCCCAGTGTCAGAAGGTTATTGTTGTACCCACATTTCAATGTCATTTGAATGTAATTACATGGAAATTTGGCAACCAAATGTGAAATGTTAATGTCCGTTTTGAAGAATGGAAAAATGTCTGGCTTTTCTAGATGGAAAGCTTTTGAAAAGCCCGTCTCCATTTTAGATTCACAATTCATAGACCTTGACCCCATCAGTCTGTGGCTCACACACAAGCCTGCTGGGAAGGGTGAATTACACAACTGCAAAAGACTTCCTGGAGAAGAAAAACACTCAAACAGCCAGTTTCAGAGGGAATGGAGGGTACGCAGACTGACAGAGATGGAGAAGAGAGAAACAGTGGGATAAAAAATTGAAAGTAAGAAAAAGAGAGAAAATGTCAGGGAGATTATGGAGTGTAGATAAATAGAAACACAGGTGGAGAGGTAGGCATTGGTTTGGGCTTTATGAGAAGTCTTGACTGACAGCTTTAGATAGATGTGAGGTGAGGGCTTACTCTTGTATGAATGGTGCCCAGAGCGGTGTGGAGGCACAGCGGGCCATGACAGAATACTGGACTAGATCCAGGCACAAACCAAGACTGTAGATTACGACTGTGATCTCTCCCCCTAGCCACTGTTCTCAGCGTGACTTCTGTAATAGGAGAAGCCTTGCTCCTTTCAACAGCTGCCGTTTTCACAACCCGCTGCAAGTCGCCCGACATAAAGGTCCCTCATAATAGATGGACCTTAGAGCAGATGTGATATAGGCATTACAGCCTGCACTAGATCACAGACTTTTGAAACTGACATGAAGCCTTGTCCATTTTGCGGCTTAATTTGACCAAGAGCTGCTGATTAACCTGGAACAGTGACTGATCACAATTTGTTGTAGGTTGGGTAAATATGAAATCCATGATGACATAATAAAAACATGGTAACACTTTAGAATACTGTCTTACTTTCTTACTTACTCCAACTTACTACAGATACACTCTGTAAAATTAAGCTATTTTAACCTTATTTTTAACCTAATTTTAACATTAATTATTAAAATTAATGGGATTAAGCTGTTGGGTCATATTAATTTTTTGTTTGTTTGTTTTTAGTCTTGGTTAGTTTTTATGTTGTGTTAATGCTTAACCCTTTATTAATTACTAATAGGTCCCCTATATTTTCACTTTAGAATACTTCAGTTCAGTTCAAGTAATTCTTGCAGAATTATCTCCTAATTCTTTATTAATTACTAAAGGGTTCACTGTATTTTCATATTTTTTAGAACAGACCTGCTGTTTCAGGTTTGCAGTAGGTCCTGCAGCATTATTTGATAATTATTTATTAATTACTAATGGGTACCCTATATTTTCACTTTAGAATACTGTTTCAGTTTCTAAGTAGAATTACTTGCAGAATTATCTAATAATTCTTTATTAATTACTAATGGGTTCCCAATATTTTCCCTGTAGGAAACTGTTTCAGGTTCCAAATAAGTCCTGCAGAATTAATTGATAATTATTTATTAATTACTAATGGGTTACCTGCATTTTCACGTTTTCCCAGGCCTGGCCTTACATACAGGTATTGAATTAACGGTAATATAATATATCCCTAAGGAGGCACACATACAGTACTGTATATAAAATATAAAAACTAAGGTAAGTTGTCACATGGCACTGGAGTGGTGGTGGGTTTCCTGTCGGAAGCTGATTTCTTACAAAACACACTCACAAAACAATTCACTTTAAAATTTATTAAATCAAAAGTTTGTTGCATTTATTAATATTGAATTGTCATACTACTGCTACTACTACTACTGCAAATAAAATTTATATGAAAGGGTCACAACTCAATGTTCATAAGCAGTTACTTCATAGTTATTTTTCTTGAACCTTAACTAGTAGATAATTAATAGTAGTTCTTCAGGAGGAATGACAGAATACATTAGTTATTGATCAGCTAACTGTTACTTAACACAGTCATAAAATTGTATTACATACTGATTAGTTAACACATCTTCCTTAGTAGTTAACAGTAGTGAGTTAAGTGTTTATGAATAATTACTGTTAGTTCTTCAATAGTTCCTTGTTAGTTAAGCAGTAAATAAGAAACCGTATTCTAAAGTGTTACCAAAAACACTCAAAAGTAATGGCACAGCAGTCCCATTGCATTAATGACAACAAATATATTTGTAGAAAGTGAAGCAGACTTTATGATCATTGTTTATGTTTATCCAAAAAATTAGGTACCCATTATATATATATATATATATATATATATATATAAACATTATAATAAAAAAATATGAAAGAGTATGCATTTCAATGTTTATGGATTGCCCTTTTTTCTTTTTTTTTAAATGCCTGAATGTAACCCAAGTACAAGTCAAAATCAATCTTTATGGTAATCAACTTTAGACCACTGTGCTGTCAACTGAGCTCAGCTTGTTTTGTACTCTGAATATTGTTTTAACATACTGTATATGACTCAGGAAGAAAAAAAAATAACTGTTCTGCTCATGGATATATATATAATGCCCAATTGTTCAAATTTCACCTTCTGCTTTATTAATTTGCATGAGCTATCTGCATTGTTTTTGCACCTGGTTTGCTAAATGAATTATGCAAATCTGAGTGTTAGGTTGTGAAGAATCCAGCAGACTATCACTATGGTCTACTTTGCTGGGACTTTGCAGTTTCACTCCACAATGGCAAACCAGGCTCCTGAACCGCTCTTCTACAGGCCTAAAGTGTGCTTAACTGCACTGCGCATCTGGATATGTGCCTGTTTTAGACATTAATCTCAATAATTTGATGAATTTGTTAAAAAAATGCTTAGTAGCAAATGTATACAAACGTTAATTGTGGCACTCAAAAGTGGCTGGCAAAACTCCTGGCAAAAACTTCTGTGAATAAGGCACTTTCTACAATAAATCAAATTTCTTTTGTATATTGCAACTGCTGGTTTTAAGCCAGTTTTCGTCTTTTTGTGTGCAATATGCATCCAATGATCAATGAAAAGATTGTTGTCCATTTGAGGCAGAAAATAGATTAGATTATGCGTAATCGTTCATGAAATGTCTGCCAACTTTGTGACTGGAAAAGAACATCTGACGGCACATGCGTCAATGTTTAAATCTGATTTTGTGGTCTCTTCTAAAGGTCAAGTTCTGGGTGTGTGGATCTTCAAATGGAGTGCTATCGCTCTGGATTATCGAGAACAGCACGGGTCCTGAGGGTCAGCGGAGTCTCTGGAACTCAACAAGCGAAGCTAATATGGGGAAAGGGTGGAAACTCATTACCCTACCACTCTTCGGTTTGGTGGATCTGTAAGTCTAGTCACAACCATCAAATTTATGCTGAACGTGGTCTGAGTATGCACTTGATTTAAACTTAACAATCGCATAATCAGGTAAACAATTCCAGGAAAGTTTCCACTTAAGAATGAATGCAAATTCAAGTTTCAGATGCATATGCAATAAGTTTTCACTCAACATTGTGCAAGCTGTAGTCATTTACCTTTGGTTTTGCACAAACCCACACATTAACTCTAAAATCCTAATAAATCCCACTGGTGCCATGTCTGTGCCTATGGTCCCAGCACAGCATTGCACATCCTGTGCTCACCGCCATATCACTCTACCCAGAAGTAAAATAAATAAATAAATAAATAAAATAGGTAGAGAAAAAAAAAATCAATGAAGAAGCTCACCATTCATCCACACTTTCACTCCAATTAGCAACTGTTCTTGACTTGTAAGAGTAAGGAGGGCAGAGGAAAATAGAAGGCTGTTACATCTCTACATGTTTGATTGGAATCTCATCTAACCCTCCCAAAACCCCCACAATTCCCCAAGCCCCAACCTCCGCTCTTGTTATCCGGAGCCTCGCTAATTCCAGTCCACAGAGGGCGATTAAAATTTCATTCCTGGCTTCCTGCCTTTTCTTGTTGTAGTCCAATTTTTTAGATTTATTCAACACTTCACAGAATAGCTCCAAAGCTTCATGCCCTATGACCCAAAGAGCCAATTCTGACCCATTTATTATTATGAGAGACATTAGTTTATAGAGGGTAAGGGGTTTTAAATCCCAGGGATTTATTCAAAATAATGTAGCATGAGGAATTTGATGAGTTCTACTGTAGTCATGAATATACGTTGTAGTGGTTCCAAATTATTTTTTCTTCCTTAGAACACAAAAAAAATCCCCTAAAAAGTATTTATATAAATAATAAATTATATATTAGTGCCGTGGTGTCAAAATTAGCACGTTAACGCAGGTGATTATTTTTTTTTTTTTTCATTTTAACATATTAAAAATATTTAACGCATGGGTGACATCAGTTTTATTATTATTATTATTATTATTATTATTATTATTATTATTATTATTATTTTCTCTTTTTTTATGTGATAAAAAAATAATGTGGTTTGGAATGACAACATGAGTATGTTTACAGGCATTTCATTACCAGTGTTTATTATTCCAGGCTAACCATTTTCCTGCTGCGTTCCCACCATGTTTGTTCTTTTCATTTTATTTTTTGCCTTAAAAACATTCTTTCTCTTTAATTTATCTCTGTTTTTCTCTATCACATATTCAGGTTCTACCTGCAGTTCAGTGCTGATATTTCCTCTAGTGCAGGGATTGCATTTGCTGTGGATAACTTCACTCTGAGCATGGAATGCTTCCTTGAAAGTGAGTATTGCCGCTTCACTGTTTATTGTCTGTCATTTTCTATTTTGAGATGAGAGATGTAGCCATTTTAATAAGAAATTATTAATGTAACTATTAACCGTCCACTAATTAGTTTTTTTAGTGCCTGGTACCACCCCGTCCATTCAGATGCAGTTCTCATAGAACTTACTGCACTTAAAAAGAACACCACGAAACTACACTTAATTAGTATTAGTATACATATATATATATATATATATATATATATATGCTAAGGGTACCTGAAATTGATCCTCTGTGGGTGTATCATGAGTATTTATTGACTATTTGACTTTCTCTGGTTGAAATAAACTTTTTGTTCAGAATGAGGGTGCTAGAGCTGGCAAATTGACAGAATTGATTTGTTGTGAGCAGTTGGCTTTTTTTAAATTTAAATAAAAAATGCTGTTTCCATGCATGATTTAAAAACTTAAAATATTTGCTACCTGAAGATCTGGAGTTTATATATATATATATATATATAAACTCCAGATTTGCACTTGCAAATCTGCATTTGCACTTGCAAGAAAAAGTCTGAATTGTTAGATAATTTTTTTTTTTTTCTTTAGTCCGTTGTTAGTGGTAGTGCTAGGCCTATTTGTCCAAAAAAAAAAAAAAGACTGAAACTTAACTCAAAAGGACTTTTGATTTTACAATCCCTAGACCAATACTTTTCTATGCAACAACATGATCAGTTAAATAAATAATCAGTGGTGGCTGGGGATAGCATATGTGCTGAAGTTTTGTCTGGACTATGAAAGTACACATGTATGTGAAAATATGAATCGGATTTGAATGCAGTATCTGAAAACGTATTGAATTCATTCTGATTTACCAGAATGAGTGCATGTAAACATACATATTGTTTGGTGCAACAAAGATTAATTACACAAAGCCATGGATGTAGCTCAGGCCTAATGTTTCATACAAATCACTCTCTGCTGAGACTGGAATCAACTCTTTGTACAGCGACTCCGACACGTTAAATGAAATGTCAGGTCAGTGATGACGCAAGAATGACAAGACCTTTAAGCCAGTGCTAAGAGGACATTGACAAGAGAAGCATCCTCTTGAGTTCCACATTTTGATTGTGCACGAAATTGTGAGCCGTCTGAGGGGGCTCTTTAGAGGGATTTGAAGGAGATCAGCACAGGATATTGCACAGCTGGGAAAAGAACAGGAATGGGAATCATTAATGCAAACCACTAGGATTAAACAGGATAAGATAATTTATTTGTGAGCCTTATGGTGTCTGGCTTTTTTCTTTGAAAGAACCAATGCATTTGATTCAGCGTTTGGCAGATTGAATCAACTTGGCACTGACTCCATCATACATTTGCCCTTCTAGACCCTGGCAACAATGTGTGGAAAAAGTAGTTTACTTCCCAGAAGGAGTGTATAGGGCTTTACAGTTGTTTGCTGTGCTGTTTAAAAGATATTCATTTATAATTCCAGTTTGTTTGAGCTTTCAATAATGTATCCTTACATTAAAGACCAGTAATAAACAGCAAAGCAGACTGCTTAACCTGAGCATACATAAATAATATGTGCAGGGAGTATTCTCTCGTGAAGGCTGACACTTTGATCCTCACAGTGTGATGATCTTAAAGCATCATTAGACATGATGAGATATATATCTTTATAAGATCTGAGCACTTCACAAAGCGTTCTAATCTCTCTCTGTTGGCATGAGAGAGAGTGCCACTGATGTTGAATGGCTCACTTGCTCCATGAAATATTTGCCCAGCAATTTGTATCCGACGCCATTTTCTGGCACACATCGATTTGACACTGCAGCACTGCGGCTGCCATTTATTCCATCCTCTCTGCCATTTCCCTTTCCGATGACACTTCGGAATGTGTAGAGTTATACATTATGCCCTCATTCCCTGCCTAAATGAAATATTCTAGTTATACATCATCACACTAGGGTTTGCGGCCTAAGCATCCAGCATTGTTTTCAAGGGTAAGCATTGTGTTACGTTGACATGACTGATTTGTTTAAAATGTAATTGTTTAAAATTTGGTACAAGCTACATAACATGGGGACAAGGCCCGTAGGATAGAAAATTTTCACACAAGATCAGTTGTTTATGCTAGACAGCAGTGAGATAGAATGGATGAATATTAAGATTTTTCTCCATAGAAAAATAAAATTGTTTTTGTAGTAATCTGACACCAGCCTAGTTCGGAGTTACAAAATAAATATACTCTCACTGTCATAAACTGTGTTTAGACTAGAAAAGATACCAAAATGAGCAAAAAAATATAGGATTGTGTGTGTTAGCTTTAGTTAATCCATTAGCTGTTATCAAATAACAAATTATAATACTATCACAGCATTAATTACTCTTGGTTAATGTAAATGTTTTGTGTATAAATAAGCGTTGTTGTTGTATAAATTAACATTTTGTAATGTATTATGACTGATCACAAAGTCAAATTGAACGATAATATAATTACTTTAGCGTATTTTATCTTCTTGCTAACTAGCACATTATTTGAAATGACGATTGCAAAGATTCATAAAAAAAAAAAAAAATCACTTCTGCTGTAAGTGAACCTGGATCACAAATGATCACAGACACGTTTATGCAGATTGATGACCCCTTTAAGTAACGTTAACAAAATAACAATATTGTAGTCTTATTGAAATTTAATATAAACACTTTTTTTTCATCAAATTCTTCCTTGTTAATGAAAACTATAAAGAGAAATAAAAAAGGTGATTAAAATAAAAATAAAATCAATCTGAAACTAAATAAATAATAAAAAGAATAATATAAAAACATTTTAACTTTGTGGTGCATGTGAAGAGACTGGAAAAGCATAGCGCCAGACACGAGCCCAACTTCAGTGGAGTACATCCAACTTATGGCAGTGCATAGATCCAAAAATAGTCCAACGTCAAAAACAAATAAGGTCCGCACACAAAAAAATAGGCCAAACTGCTCACATGAATTTATTTTCCAGAGGCCACAGATAAAGTGCAATGGTGCAAAGTGTGCAAATGCTTTCGGGCTTAAAGGGACAGTTCACTTTGAAATTAAATTTTGATATGTTTTAGCTTACCCCAAGGGCATCCAAGATGTAGGTGTCTTTGTTTCCGCAGTAGTTTCAATTTTGACATTTTTAGGTCCAATCGTTCTTGTCTGTCAGTCATATAATGCATGCCTATGGTCATCTCACAAAAGAAAATGCACAGATTCAAATTAAACAGTCCAAATTAAACAATTCCCCACCATAAGTACACATTAATGACCTAAGACACAAAACGAGTGGTTTGTGTGAGAAAACTAAAACTATAAACAGTATTTATATCATTTTTACCTCTTGTAAACAATCATGTCCAAGTTGAAGGGGGCGCGCTATCTGGTGTGTGACCGCGCGTTCTGGCTTATTGATGTGCCGGCGCTACTCCCGGAAAGCGCCGGACGTGATCCATTGCGCGAGCACAAGTAATTCTTTTCTTTTTTAAACATCCCTAAACATACCTTTTTTAACCATTTCTTGTTTAAACATCCCGGATAAGCGCAAACGAGTACCATTTCTGTTAGCCGTCTTACCTACAATCTCTGTTCTGTGTAAACAATGAGTGATGTTCACGCGCGAGAGATCACTTCCGGCGCTTTCCGGGAGTAGCGCCGGCGCGCTCACACACCAGGAAGCGCGCACACTTCAACTTGGACGTGGTTATTTACAAAAGGTAAAAAACGACATAAATACTGTTCGTTTTCTCACACAAACCGCTCGTTTCGTGTCTTAGGCCATCAATGTGTACTTACGATGGGGAATTGTTTAATTTGGACTGTTTAATTTGAATCTGTGCGTTTTCTTTTGTGAGGTGACCATAGGCATGCATTATATGACTGACAGACAAAAACGGTTGGACCTAAAAATATCAAAATTGAAACTACTGCGGAAACAAAGACACCTACATCTTGGATGCCCTTGGGGTAAACTAAAACATATAAAAATTTAATTTCAAAGTGAACTATCCCTTTAACCCTCCATCAGTTCCACGTTTCCAAACATACACCTGCACCTAACTCCATATGGCTCCAGATTATGCATGCCTGTTTACGGGTTATTTAGAGGAGGAATATATCTAGAATAACAATCCTTTCATAGATAACATCATCATTCGGAAAAAATATGTGTAGTCCCGTTATTATAATAATAATAATATAATAATAATTATAAATTATTACATTATAAATAATGACAAACATTATTTTTGTATCTATATGTGGCTAAAAACACTGAATATAGGCTAAAAACACTGAGCGCGTCTATCTGGCTCAGCACCAGACAAGGCGTAAAAGCACATTTAAATTTGGCAGTGAAAATTTAAATACACTGGTGGTGATCGTTTGAATGGTTAAAATAGAGTTTTGGGAGGTTGGAGTGGGTCAAATTGAATCTGAGGTGGCACAAATCAGATCGGAGGGGTACCCCTCTGTTGATTTTGCATTCATATAATTTTTTGCGTTTAAAATCGTATTCCGGGTGTGAAGGGATCGGTTCTTCAGATCATTGCAGGGGGGGCTTCAGGACGTCATGGGGGGGCTACGTTTTTTTACATTATAGAGCTCAAAATATTAGGGGTGTTCTGGTTAAATCTGACACATTCTTTGATACTATTTCTGATGGATGTAGGATGTTGTTGTTTTTTCCCAGTCTTAGGTGCGTGGCATGTAGGTACATTCATAAGAGATGTTTTTTCTTTTCGAAGTAGTATAACAAATTGTACGTATAAGATCAAACAATTTGTGACGTGCTTCGACCAACGTACTATGTTTGTTAACTTGTCCATGGGAAAAACAATGTGTAAGAAAGGCCAACAGACAAAATATTAAACACATGAGCACAATCAGATGAAAAGATCAGCAATCTCCAGTTGCTCGTCACTTTAATGAAATGTCCCATTTGATTGTAGATTTAAATTGTGTAGTTATGGAGCATATAATACGGGTACATAGAGTCGGAAATAATGAGCAGAGACTTCTACAGAGGGAGTATAAATGGATCTTTGACCTTAAAACTACATCCTTTCGGAATGAATGAAGAAATTATTCTTAATTGCTTTTTATAAATCTGATTTGTACTAACTTATATTTATGGATTCACATGCTGATGAAGTTGTATTAGGGAATTTATGCTGTTGTGATGTTTTTTTTGTTTTTTTTTTTCCCAGTGATGTGACGCTGGTATTTTTTTGTGAGATATAATTAACATGTGAAGATTTAGGTTTCATTATGGGTACCGTAATAACATATGTACTGTGATCCAAATGGAGTTAAAATCAATGATCAGTATATTACAATGATTATGGTAATGAACCTTTTTAATAGGCACAGGTGTATGTTTGGAAACATGGCACTGATGAAGGGTTAAGCCCCAAAATGTTTTGCACACTTTGCACCATTGCACTTTTTGCACTTTATTTGTGGCCTCTAGACAATAAATTCATGTGAGCAGTTTGGCCTGTTTTTCATCTTTGAATCTTATTTGATCTTATTTAGATCCTATTTTTCAGATCTTATTTGTTTTTGAAGTTTTTGGTGCATGACATATTTTAAAATGTTTTTTTTTTTTTTGTTTTTTATGTCTATATTACACATAAAAACGGCCTTATACCTTTAGCAGCTTTAGTAGCATGACTAAAAATAAATAAACTAAAACTAGAAAGTGAAATGTAATAATAGTAAGAATACTCAATATGTCTGAACGTTGAAACAAAAATCTTGAGGACAGTGGCCTTGAAGCCTTTAGGACTGGAGTTTGAAAAGCTCTGGTTTAGTGGTTAAAGCTCAGAGCTGGTTTTATCCCCACAAATCACAAGCTATAATCTATAACATTGTTTCATGGTGCAAGGCTCTTAACCCCAGATGGCTCTAATAGGACTTTCCCTGTGATGAGGTTGTGATCACATTCTATAGTAAAAATTAGCGAAAATTGCCATAGGCGTGGCCTGTCGTGCCGATAAATAGATTCAACAATTGTGTGTTATTGTTGTGCGTGTTTCCTGTAAGGGCCGTAACTTCATCTCACTGTTCTCCAATTGAAGCAGATGGTGTTGGATTCACTATGTGGGTGTTTACCTCAATTTCCTGGCTTTGGCATGGCAGCAGACTCTCTTATCCTGTTTTTATTAGTTTCCTCTTCGAAACAGGGAGTCATATCAATAAGAAAATTTGCATAGCCTACCCAGAGCGGCAGCCTGTGATGGAACAGTAAAATAAAAATAAAAAACTGTCAGAAAACTCATAGTAGTTTTTTTTTTTTTTAGGATTTTATGCCAAGACTCTGTCATTCTATGGCACTACCTGTGGTGCCCAAACCTCGTAAAATCACCCAGTGCTGCTTTTATGACAATGCCAGCTGCTCAGCGATGGTTGGTGTTTCCCTAACGAGCGGCGTGCAATGCCTTGCTTTCTCAGCAACATGAGTGGATCTCTCCAATGTATCTCACAGGGACTATGTGTGCCAGAGATGCCATTTGAATGGAGATATTGGAATAATGTATTGTAGACAAAGGGAGATAAAGACTATCCAAAGTTAAGTCCAGGTAGCTTATATATTCGTCTTGGTTTTGTCCCAATCTTACACATTTGCTTTGATTTCATAAACCATGCAAAAATGCAGGTTAACCTATACTTTGAAGAATCCAGGCTTATAGTTTGGACTCATTCATACTGCGAAAAAAAATCAAGACTTATGATGAAATGCTATGAATGTATCTGGCAGCTGCAGCCAGACATTATGTTGTCCAGTTATAATTGTCCTGAACTGTGACCTACACTGAACAAAATTATAAACACAACACTTTTGTTTTTGTCCCCATTTTTCATGAGCTGAACTCAAAGATCTAAGACTTTTTCTTTGTACACAAAAAGCCTATTTCTCTCAAATATTGTTCACAAATTTGTCTAAATCTGCGTTAGTGAGCACTTCTCCTTTGCTGAGATAATCCATCCACCTCACAGGTGTGGCATATCAAGATGCTGATTAGACAGCATGATTATTGCACAGGTGTGCCTTAGGCTGGCCACAAAAAAAGACACTCTAAAATGTGTAATTTTATCACACAGCACAATGCCACAGATGTCGCAAGTTTTAATGGAGCTGGCATGCTGACTGCAAAAATGTCCACCAGAGCTGTTGCCTGCAAATTAAATGCTCATTTCTCTACCATAAGCTGTCTCCAAAGGCGTTTTAGAGAATTTGGCAGTACATCCAACTGGCCTCACAACCGGAGACCATGTGTGACCACACCAGTCCAGGACCTCCACATCCAGCATCTTCAGCTCCAAGATCGTCTGAGACCAGCCACCCGGACAGCTGCTGCAACAATGGGTTTGCATAACCAAAGAATTTCTGCACAAACTGTCAGAAACCATCTCAGGGAAGCTCATCTGCGTGGACGTCATCCTCATCGGGGTCCTCACTGCAGTTTGTCGTCATAACTGACTTGAGTGGGCAAATGCTCACATTCAGTGGTGTCTGGCATTTTGGAGAGGTGTTCTATCCATGGATGAATCCTGGTTTTCACTGTACAGGGCGAATGGCAGAATGCATGTATGGCGTCGTGTGGGTGGGTGGTTTGCTAATGTCAGCGTTGTGGATTGAGTGGCCCATGGTGGCGGTGGGGTTATGGTATGGGCAGGTGAATGTTATGGACAATGAAACACAGGTGCATTTTATTGAGATACTGTTTATCCACGACCATCACCTCATGTTGCAGCATGATAATGCACGGCCCCATGTTGCAAGAATCTGTACACAATTCCTGGAAGCTGAAAACATCCCAGTTCTTGCATGGCCAGCGTACTCACCCATTGAGCATGTTTGGGATGCTCTGGATTGGCGTATACGACAGCGTATTCCAGTTCCTGCCAATATCCAGCAACTTTGCACAGCCATTGAAGAGGAGTGGACCAACATTTCACAAGCCACAATCAACAACCTGATCAACTCTATGCAAAGGACCAGATACTGACTGGTTTTCGGACCCCCAGGACCACCCCAATACAGTAAAACTGCACAGTTTAGAGTGGCCTTTTATTGTGGCCTGCCTAAGGCACACCTGTGCAATAATCATGCTGTCTAATCAGCATCTTGATATGCCACACCTGTGAGGTGGATGGATTATCTTGACAAAGGAGAAGTGCTCACTAACACAGATTTAGACAGATTTGTGAACAATATTTGAGAGAAATAGGCCTTTTGTGTACATAGAAAAAGTCATAGATCTTTGAGTTCCGCTCTTGAAAAATGGGGGCAAAAACAAAAGTGTTGCATTTATAATTTTGTTCAGTTGTTTATTTTATTTATTTATTTATTTATTTATTTATTTCCATCCCAGGTTTAGCTATTGATACTGCCAATAGCTTTATTGATACTGCAATATTTAGCTAGATTTGCTACTGCCAAAATTCACAGGTAGACAGCTGTGAACATGTAAGACACAGTCCTGCCGCACAGCTGGCATACATAATGCCTCGTAGCAGATCTATATGAGTGCAGCTGGGGGAGGTGGAAGGTTTCTGCAAGTCTTGCTTACAGCAAACATAGAACCAAACTATTTAAATGTTTGGCAGCAAGTTTATTGGCTGTAAACAAAACAGAGACTAGCCAGGTTCTGCTATGTAGTGATCATTGTTGAGGGTAATGCATTAGAAGTAACGTGAGTTACGGAATCAGATTACTTTTTCAATGAGCTACTTTTATTCAAGAAACACTTTTTTTTTTATTTACAATACAATATCTGAGTTACTTTTTTTTATTTTTTTATTTTTTTTTATTTTTTTTTCAAATAAGTAGCATCAAGCTGTTGTGTTTAAAACTGTAACAATGAACGCTTTTCAGGATAAACTAAATGCTGGATTTTCAAAAGTATGTTAAATATTTCATAGCACATTTCATAGTTCATAGCACAAAATCTTTAAAATACATTCGAGTTTTACACACTATTCTGTTATTGTGTGGACATTTCCATGAGTCTAAACATTAGGCGGCACAAAATGAGATGTGATTGGTTGCTTTACCTGTCAGTCATATGGCCTCTTGGGCGGGCCTTGGCCATTCAAAGATAGACTTTCTGTCGTCAGTCTGAAGGTCTGGCTACATGAAGGAAACCGACTTCATGCATAAACATCAACAGATAACACTTTTTGTTGGATATTTTGTCATACAATGCAATGAAATCCATATATTTTTAAAGCGTGGCTTAAGTTTTCAAGATTACAGATATGAAGGTGCAATTTCATGTATTCTTGCCTACTATTGTGTCAAGAGAATTTTACAAGTTTGCGCATGTTTGATTTATCGTTCTCCCTGCAGCACTCCAATAAGTACTGCTATCTAGACTACAAAGCACGCATATAAAAGTCCTCATCTGACATCCCCCTTAAGAGAAACTGACAGTGGGCAGGAAACCGCTCTGACTTCCAGCTTCATCTGAATTCATTCAGACCTTCAGGGTATATATGAGATTAGAATACTAAAACAAAACAGAGCTGTGCCCTAGCAGAGCCTTAACACATTGAGCCTTGGTTCTGAGTGGAGGAGCTAAAGTTTGAGTCTGAACTGTAGGGTCTATAAATTATTTTTATTAGTTAGTAAGTAGTTAGCTAGTAGTATAGTTTTTTTTTTCCTGCTATTTTTAATAGTTCGTAAAACCAACTTTTTAGAACTCATCCTAGACGGTTTGTCTGATTTTCACCAAAACTGGCTCAGATCATCTTCAGACCATGCTCACAAAAAATGGATGTGAGGCTATATCTCTACAACGGTTTGGCGTATTGAGACTAAACTTTATGTGTGTGTTATAACAAGCATGACCTAAGGCTACCTGCTGTGTTTTGGCGCAGTGCCACCTAGTGGTCAGGAGATATGAACAAAATCACAAAACTGGTCTCTTTAGATTCGGTGGAGCATGCCAAGTCGAACCATACCCAATTTTATGTCAGCTATCGTGGCCGTCAGCCATTTAGAATTTTGTTGTAAAATGTTATATTTTACAAACACATTGACGTATCATTACGAAACTTGGTGTATTGGGCACCATACCCTTACAGTCCTCAAACAGTTTGGAGGCAGCGCCACCTTGTGGTCAAAAGTTATAAAGAAATTTTGAAAAATGTTAATAACTTTGTTTAGATTAGCCTATTGTAATTAAACTGTCTTGATATATTCCTTGGGTCATGCCGAGAACATCAATACCAATTATGCCGTAATTGGATATCCTTCCTGTCCGCCATTTTAAACATACTTTTTCAAACTCCTCCTAGACAGTTACTCCGAATTTCACCAAATTTGACTCGGATCATCTTCAGACCATGCTGACAAAAAATCATTGATTTTGTGTTGATGCACGGTAGGAAGCGGTTTTCAACAAATTTGCTGGAAAGATGTCAAACTGCATCTGAGGCTGTATTTCTGCAAAGCTTTGACATATTGACACCACATTTTTTATGTGCCATTGCCACCTCTCACTGACCAATTATGTCATTGTGGGTTGAACTTTATGTTATCTTCCTCCATTTTGATTTATGTTGAAAACCTACTTTTTCAAACTCCCCTCAACCGTTGGTCCAATTTTCACCAAAATCAAATCAGATCCTCATCAGACCATGCTGCCAAAAAGTTATGGATTTTGTGTCAATAGACAAAAACGTTTTTGTATAGCGACACTACAAAGTTGAGGCATGATGCGAAAATGACTCTGAAGATTAATCTCTGCAAAGCTTTGACATATTGACGCCAAATTTTGTGACGGCCATTGTCAAGTCACACAGAACACACCACGTATATTTAAAAAAAAAAAACAGCGCCACCTACTGGCCAAAAGTGTTAAGCCACTAAATCATATTACTATTGGTTGTATTTATGATTTTTCAGCTAGTTGGTCTGATGCTCTATGCCATGCTTAGCTCCTCAGTTTGCCTTTGTAGTGCGTGGCCCCATAATTTATTATATGTATTATTATTTCATAGTTATAGATTTTTATTTATTTATTTTTTTCATTGTAAGGTCATTCTAGGCTTTAGGATTTGGATTATCATAGACTTACCATTCGAGTATCACAATTGGCCAGTTGGAGACATATTGAAGTTTTTGAAGAGTGATGACTAAGCTGTTTTCTGATTGTCCTGGCAGATTTAAAAAAAAAAAAAAAAAAACTGCTGAGTGACAGTTCTCCCTGGAGCAAAGGATTACATTCTTCCTTAGTTCAAGAAATCTTGTCTTTGACCACCAGCCAAAGTTGTCTTCTGCAGTGTGCTGCTGCAGTCAAACCACTCATAACTTGTCATCCATAGTGAAATTAAAAATACATGAATAGTCAGAGCCATGGTCTAGTGGTTACAGCACATGCGTGTTAAGGGTAATGCATTACAAGTAGCATATTATGTCTTTTTTGGAAGTAAAATGTAGAATGTCACTTTTTAAATTTGCACTCTATGCTTCAGTTGAAATCAGATAAGAAGCGTGCATTATTCTATTTATCTTATTTATGCATTGACAAATCCAATTGAAAACCTTGCCCTTCCCTAAGATAGTCACATTGCACATGACATGTGCCTAGACTGCAAATGAGCAGTGCAAAACAAAAGAATGATGTTATGATCAACAAAAATCAATGAACTACAGTGCAAGTAGTGCAGTTTCTATATTGCCTGCCAAGTATAACACTTTATTTTATAAAAAGTATTAATGTAACATGGTGTAACTTCTAATCAGCCAGTCACATGGCAGCATTTAGGCATGTGAACATGGTCAACACAGTCTGCTGAAGTTCAAACCGTGCATCACAATGGAGGGGGAAAAAGTGATTTTGGATGTGACTTGGTTGTTGGTGCCAGACGGGCTGGTCTGAGTATTTCAGAAACTGCTGATCTACTGGGATTTTTACACACAACCATCTCTAGCGTTTACAGAGAATGGCACGAAAAAGAGCAAATATGCAGTGAGCAGCAGTTATGTGGGTGAAAATACCTTGTTGATGCCAGAGGTCAGAGGAGAATGGCCAGACTGGTTCAAGCTGATAGAAAGACAACAGTAACTCAAATAACCACTTGTTACAATAGAGGTTTGCAGAAGAGCATCTCTGAATGCACAACATGTTGAGGCTTGAAGCAGATGGGCTACAGCAACAGAACACCACAACGGGTGCCACTCTTGTCAGCTAAGAACAGGAAACTGAGGCTACAACTCACACAGGCTTACAAAAATTTGACAATAGAAGACTGGAAAAAGGTTGCCTGGTCTGATGAGTCTCAATTTCTGCAGCAGCATTTAAATGGTGTAATTTAATCAAATTGGTGTAACCAAAATCAAAGAATGGATCCTGCCTTATATCAACGGTTCAGCCTGCTGCTGGTGGTGTAATGGTGTGGGAGTATTTTTTTTTTTTTTAGCAATTTGGGCCGCTTTGTGCCAACTGAGCATTGTTTAAATGCCACAGACTACCTGAGCATTGCTGTTGACCGTGACCATTCCTTTATGACCACAGTGTACCCACCTTATAATGGCTATTTTCAGGATAACAGGCTGTGTCACAAGGCTCAAATCATCTCAAACTGGTTTCTTGAACATGACATTAAGTACACTGTGCTCAAATGGCATCACAGTCACCAGATCTCAGTTCAATAAACCACCTTTAGGATGTAGTGGAATGAAAGATTCATCCACATGTGGATGTGCAGCCAACAAGTCTACAGAAACTGCATGATGCTCTCAGGTCAATATGGACTAAAATATCTAAGGAATGTTTCCAGCACCTTGTTGAATGTATGCTATGAAGAATTAAGGCAGTTCAGAAGGAAACTCATTTCTCTATATACGTTCTGCAACATCATAATTACGTATTACACATTTCACAGGAGTTTCATAGTTTCATAGCGTTTTCATAGTGTCCAGACAGTGGCTCTAAAACACGCGTTCAATATGTGACCGTGGCACGTTTTAATTACGTTGGTACATGCAGGTATTGGTGCGTTTTCATTACACTGCTTTAGGTATGTATTGCAGCTGTTCAGAATTTGAATATCCAGGGAGTGTCACTAAAGTTTAATGCTCTATCATGTTGTAAATATCCCCTACATAAAACTCAACCCTAAACCTACCCGATAGCGTTAACAAATGCAAAAGTGATATAAAAATGCATTTGTTGATGCAGCCATTCTATTTAACTCTGTGGGGTTGACACATGTCAAAACTTCTTCAGGCTCCCAAAACACCCTTATACCATAGAGGGTTAACTTCCTTATACGAATTTGAACTGTTTTATAATTTCACTGGGTTTGCACCGCAGCCCTTTATTACACAAGTACAACGCTGTATCATGGAAGCTACAGAGAAAACCTACTAAATTAGCAAACTCATGCATATGAAGCTGTATATGTGACAACAACATTCAGAAGTATCAGTTTTCAAATTGTGCAGGATGTTAAAGTTGTTTTGAAGTCATAACATAATATTCTGCAAGTAATTGTGTGAAAATTTGGCTTTATTTATCAAAACTCTGTACCTATAAATCATACTTTGTTTAAAAAAGGAAAATAAGTCAGAGTTTGTTGGAATTGTACAACCTCTATTGTTTATTTCAGCTGGAAACTGCAGTGCTTCGTACATGTAGGTAGATTTTTCAGTTTTGTAGAAATGTTTATAGAGGCACATATTTTCAGTGAGCCCATGTTGGTTTTTGCATGAGACATAAGGCAGTGTATCTCAGAGGTATGAATTTAACAGATCGAATTCCTTCTTGATTTCTGAAACGGGACGACAGGGTGCATCATGGGAAGGTGCTTGCAATAGGGAGTCCAGATTGTGATGAATGATGCCAACTCCAGTCAGAGTGGTGCAGGAGTTTTGTGGGAGTAGATGAGTATTTTTAAAGCGATGATTAAGGGATGGAGATGAGAGGTAGCATTTTTCACAGAGTCCCAGTATTGTCTGTGCAGCTACGTTTGGGGGAATAGGATGATTTGTCTTCACAGGGAGTTGACAATTGGAACAATGCAGAAGCTCATGTGGCTTGTCGTAGTAATTAAGAAATATGAACTAAACTCTTGACACCACTGGTGGTGGTTGTCTACTTTTGTGGAGTTGTGGTTGTCTGTGTTTTATGTCCAGTGAGTACAAGTGTAACATACTTCATAATTAAACTAAAACTGTCTAGAAACTCTTTGAAGACAAACACTTGAATATTTGTTTCTGTCAGATTGTTATCAGATTTTATCCCACTGAGGGTTTTAAAGGATTCTTTGAAAACCACTCTGTGCACTGAAGTTCTAAACATAGGTTTGGGTGGAGCCTAATCATTCACTTCTGTCAAACTTTATTACAAGTCTATATGCAGCACCCCATTACACACTGTTCCATCCCAGCAAAAATTATTCCAGCATCCATCCACTTCCCTATTTCCATCGATGTACTACCGTAATGGGGGTCAAGACGAGCCTCAGGTTCGAACCTTCATCAAAGACAGCAAACCAAGTTTGTTTACCATTAACTATCAGGACTGGATGGGCAGGTGAATGTTATGTTATGGAGTTAACAATACTGGACTATTTTGTAGCTGTGCAGCCAATCCATCTGCAAATCAGGAATAATAACTGGACAATGTAATTGGTATAGGGTAACACTTTACAATAAGGTTCATTAGTTAAACATTAGTTAATTTGTTAACTAACATGAACTAACCATGAACAATACATTTGTTACTGTATTTGCTAATCTTCATTAACGTTAGTTAATGAAAATACAGTTGTTCAGTGTTTATTCATGTTAGTTCACAGTGCATTAAGTAATGTTAACAAGATTTGAATAATGCATTAGTAAATGTTACAATTAACATTAACAAAGATTAATAAATGCTGTGTAAGTGCAGTTCATTATTAGTTCACATAAACTAATGTAGTTAACTAATGAACCTTATTGTAAAGTGTTACGTGGTATAGATTATACGTTTTACCCCAACTGCTCACTATTCTGCATGTTTAAGCATCAAGAGGACCAGTCCATAAAATATTACCCCATGAAAATCGCATGAGGGGAGGTGATGGAAATGTCAAATCCAGTCAAAGAGAGAAAGCAGCTGAAAAATCCTTATGAAATACAAAGGCGTCTGGCTTAGATGTTATATGACCCCAGTAACAGCTTTTGCCAATGAAAGTAAAAATGAAAGATAGCTGTAAGTGCTTGATGTATTAGCAATTACCACTAAAGGATATATTTTATTTGTATCATTTTTGTCCATTGTTACATGTGCTTTTTTAAATAGTGACTAGGTGACAATGAATTTTCCCTGTTGAGTAATGCATATCCAGATTTTGAGGTCAAGTGTTCACCCATTTGAGACTCCTACATCATCAGCAAGCAACCTTATTAGCATATCATTAACATTTGAAAGATATGCAAACAGTTGAGCCATTTTCAATGCATGTCTCGTATACTCAAACAATTCCCAAGACAAAGATGTGGATTTCATTACCAGCTTTAGAGAATGGGTATTGTTATGAAATGTATTATAAATACTTTTTTTTATTGAGCCAAAATACAGCTATTATCTATAGGCTTACAGAAACTGTGCTTTAACAAAGCAACATTTTCTCTGGCTGCAGGAGTATTGTTGGACCGCAACAATGTATTGTGTCTTTTCTCTCATCTTCAGCCAATGGAGAATTTCCTCCGGTGGCTCCCACAAGCCCCACGCAAGTGGTGTTCACACCAAGCAGTGAGAGCATCAAGACCACTACAGCGTCTACAGAATGTGAGTTTTAGCTACTTTCATGTGCTTGAGCTGTTTGTCTTTTTTGAGTTGTCTCTAACTTTTATCCAGCTTGTTCTCACTGAAATTTGCCCCAATGTGATTACTAGTTTGAAGTTTGGTGCAGACCACAGTTATTCTTGTTATTGTATTGAAGCGATACAGCACCAAAACAAGCAAAATTTCAGTCACTGTTCAATGTTTTTTTTTCTTCTTTTTGTTATGTTTTTATCTGCAAGCAGCAGCTATCTGATTGACATTTACAAGAGTAAAGTGTACACTAATTATATACGGAGTGTTAAAGTGATTATACACATATATATATATATATATATATATATATTTTTTTTTTTTTTTTGTTGTTGTTGTTGTTGTTGTTGTTGTTCATGTAATAATTTGACAATTAATTGCATTCTCAAAATAATTAATTAGCAGAAGTTATTACTCAACCACCTGCATGTGATGCAATTAACAACAGTCCTATTTTGTTGAACCAGCGTGGTTTAAATTTGTGTATATATATATATATATATATATATATATATACTGATATATAAAATATTGAGAAAATTGCCTTTAAAGTTATCCAAATGAAGTTCTCTAGCAATGTTCTATAGCAATGCATATTACTAATACAAAATTTAGTTTTGATATAGTTATGGTAGGAAATTCACAAAATGTCTTAATGGAACATGATCTTTACTTAATATTCTAATGATTTTTGGCATGAAAGAAAATGTAATAATTTTGACCCTTACAATGTATTTTTTGGCTATTGCAACAAATATACCTGTCCTACTTAAGACTGGTTTTGTGGTCCAGGGTCACATATGGGTCTTGTTTTTATTAGTATTAGTAACATTTATTTATTTATTTATTTATTTATTTATTTATTTAAACCAGCATTGCAAGAGAAAATCAACATGTAAAGCAAAATACAAAAATTTACTATAGGCGTCAACCTGTTGTTCCTGGAATAATGCTAACTGAAACACACATAAATCAGTTCCTGAAAAAATGCTGAATACATATTTTGATAACACAGATGCCAGATTTAAGCAACATTCCAAATTGCAACAACAGTAGCACCATGCTTTATAAAGACTTTGGAATCCTTGTTTTCACAGCAAGTTATGAGTTATGTGCTGCTAACATCATGAGCACCTAATTCAAAGTCCAGACCACGTAATTCCTTCTGAGCACACTGAAATTGTTGAAATGCTTGAGTACACCAAATATGTTGGACTTCTAATGGATATAGAAGATGAATGCCTATGAACAGAGGCTCAGATACCGTCTTTCTCCCTCTCTCTCTCTCTCTCTCTCTCTCTCTCTCTCATGGAAGTGCACTGCAGAGAAAAGAAAGTGTGCCATCTACTGGACTAATACGGCAGCATTTTCTTCAAATCAAACATTGTTGAAAGGCCAGTTATAACATCTAAGGATTCTTTCACAGTACAGCTTTTGGTGCATATCTGAGTTAGTATGACGTCAGAGTTTTGATTTTGTTGGTTTTCAAAACTCGAGTGCAAACCAGGGAACCATGTTAAGTCTGCTTGAAATCACCTAGAGAAGTGGGGCACAAGTCATGTCATAATCTGTACCAAATCTTGAAAGTGAAATGCTAACATATATTTTGCATCTTTGCACAGCCCTGATCACATGTATAGTATAATAAATTTCTCAAAGCTGATCATCTCAGTCTGCTTTCGAGAAGAGCTTGCATTCTTCTAATCTCTTGAATGTGTTTGTGGGTTCCATTCTGTAATAAAAACAACTGCGAAAACAGGCTACAACATACTCTGTCACAACACTATATCCAGAGTTGAAATTTCACATTCATGCTCTCAAATGACCAGAATTGCTCATGACTGCTGTATTGTAAAACAGTGCTTCCTATTAGAATGATTGTCTATTGAACATGCACAAATCGTTTATAAAATCAGTCTAGCACATGACCTTTGAAAATGTCCTACCAAATGCCATCAGCATTGGGAAGACTGATCTGCTTTCTCATAGCATATACAGGTGTTCCTCTTATGTTCATGCTCAGTGGAGCATAGCCATTTATCAATATGGTGTGCTTGAGTGTTTGTGAAATGACTCCCACGCTATTTCAGCCTTAATAAATCTGAATGAGCAGCTAATCTGCTATTCATCAAGACTCATTAGCAAGCCTCGCTCACACAGGGCATTCTCTGGTGTAGTTCAGCTGTGAACGGTCAAAAAACACTGTCCAACTCTTCTCTGCAGTGTCTGACAAAGCAAAAGGATGATATGATGTTCAATGAAACTGACTATTTGATTTCCTCCTTTTTCCACTTTTAGTTCTGTAAATTGTTGCATGTGCTCTTGAAGGGGAGTGTATGAGTCATTACAGCTTAGGACACTTTCATATCCATTGATGATAATTTAATTTCTACCAGTTAGCAGAAAAATCTGTCAGAATCTCCAGGTTCTGCATTTGTTTGTTTTTCGTTATTCAGTCATGAAAATTGTCTTGAAATTGCCTTGAGGTCCCTTTAATTACTGTTTGAAACTGGTGGTTTTATTTATAATGTCCAAAATACAAAATAATGTTAATGTTACATTCAACATTATCTATATTTATTTCTAAAATACTTAAATCTTCGTCAATTTCTATTGTTTAAGTTGAGTTTTTGCTTTAAATTAAGACAATATTTCATTTTTCATATTCACATACAGTATGTTCTGCTATTTACCCAACACCCCCTTGAAATAAAAATTACAACACAGTGCATCCAGCATTATATCATCATCATGTCATGTAATTCAGAAGTTTGAACTCAGTAAGGTTTTATGTATTTTTATTTTAAAGACATTAATAATTTTAATTATGAAGGATGCATTAAATTTAATGAAAAGTGACAGCACAGAAATGCACACTTACAAAAAATAAAAATTCTTCCAAACTTTCTATTGGGAAGCACAGCCACTCTCACGTAACTTTTTTCTATATTTTTTATAGTATTCCCCCTTACATTCACCTCACATTTTAGGAGCTCTATGAGAACATGAGCTCAGTGGAGGCCAAACAGACACTGCCTTTGTCCACAGCTACTGCTGTTGGGTGTTTTGAAAAGTATTTGACATCACATTTTTCCATGAACTTTCATGAACATAAAAACACAACTTTTTGGTCAGGCATTTCATCTAATTTATTTGCATGATCTTAATCTACATCATATATATTCAGTCACATTGTAAGATCAGGCTTATGATTCTTTTACGCTTAAGTTAGAAATAAGCATTATAATTTACTGGGCTGGGCAAATGTGATCTTGTGATAAGTCGTAGTTTTTTTATGTAAAATGTGGTACAAGTACTTACTTTTTTACAGACACTAAAACATACAATACTGGTATGTTTACAGCAAATAAACATACAAATATATATGTATTTTCAGCATTTTAGCATGCAATACTGAGGTATTGACGACGCCTAAAAAATAATCCTTATGAATGACAGTTGTCATATCAATGGCATTATGTTTTCAGTTCCATTATTGAACGGTTAACTCTTTTACTTATGAAATATGAAATAACATTTTGTTCTGTTCTGTGTGATTTCTGCTGCCAGCTCGTTTTGAAGAATAGTAATGACTACACTATAATACATAATGAATACACTTTAAAATTAATAACATTTTTGCAATCGTTTAACCATTACTTATCATGTAATATTACTTTGTTTGCGTAGAACACGAAAGGCATTTTCTCCAACATGTTGTGACAGAAAAAAGAACCTCAAAATACACCAAAAATGCAACATAATTACAAAAGGAATCAATTGTATTTGTGCGCTGTAATACAAATGTTTAGAATCCATACGTTTGCTAGGAAGCGACGGTAAGTATCAAACCCATGCTGATATGCCCTGTAAATTCAAATGTTGCCGCTTCAAGAGACATCAGGTTTTACGGCAAGAAAATCAAACAGTCATTGGCTCTCACCTGCTTCATCACAGATTGCAATTTGCCGTGTTTCTGGGTTGCATTCAGGGGGGGAGACACTACGGAGATCACACCGTGCCCGACGAGGAGGTAACGTGAATAAAACCTAAGGACTCACTGAGGAAGTGTTATAAAGGGAAGATTCTGAGGTGGACTCCATGCAAGGGGAGACTGTCAAGAATATAGGTGGGGGACACACACATGGGGCCACTACATATGGAGCTCTAATCCAGTACAAAAGTTCACAAGAGGTAACTTACCTTGCACTGGATTCTGATAGCAAGTTCCTCCGCTGAACTTAGCTACATGTAACGTGCTAGAGTGATGGAAGATACTAACTTATGGTTCACTAAAAGGGAACTTACTGAACTGAAAAGCGTAATCACCCAGACAGTGGAAAGTGCTATAGCAAGCTGTACACTGTGTCTCCACCAGTCTCCTGAGTCTCAGGGCTTGTGTTTAGGACTCTGGAAGACACTGGTTCCATTCAAAGATTATAGAATCTCGCAAATGTGTTAGGTGTAGCCCAAGATGTCAGAGAGATGTGTTAGAGAGGCCCCATTTGTTGTTGCCAAGGCAGCAACTCCCCTGGTCAAGTGGGCTCTCACTCCCAGTGGGCAGGGTAAGCCTCTGGCCTGGTAGGCCATACTGATCACATCCACAATCCAGTGGAAGATCCTTTGCTTGGAGACAGCATTCCCCTTCTGCTGTCCTCCGAAACAGACAAAGAGCTGGTCTGAATGTGTGTTTCATGTAGATGTGCAAGGCATGGACTGGGCATAACAGTCCCTTCCTGGGAAAGGATAGCTTGCAAGGTGACCACCTAATCTCTGAAAGGAGTGGTGGGTACCTTGGGCACATATCTAGGCCGGGGTCTCAAGATAACATGAGAGTCTGCCGGCCCGAATTCTAGGCATGAAATGCTAATGGAAAGGGCTTGGAGATCTTTCACTCTTTTAACCGTTGTGAGCGCAGTCAGGAGGGCCGTCTTCATAGAGAGAGCGCTGAGGTCGACTGACTGAAGGGGCTCAAACGGATCTTGCTGTTGGCCCTGGAGAACCACAGACAGATCCCAAGAGAGGATAAGGCGCAGCCTAGAAGGGTTCAACCTCCGGGCACCTCTGAGAAATTAAATTGTGCTTCCCCACTGATCTGCCTTCCACTAGGTCATGGTTGGCCAATATTGCTGCAACCTGGACCTTAAGTGATGAAGCAGAACGGTGCCTATTCAGGCCTCCTTGGAAGAATGATATAGCACTGATTTGATATTACATCTCCGTGGGTCTTTCCCTTGGGAGGAACACCAGTCTGTTATCTTGAGGCATCTCAGATAGCACAGACGCCTTATAGAGAGAGCTTTGGCCTGTACAAGGGTGTTTAACACTACGGGAGAAAGGTCTCTGAAACCCTTTTGGTTACATCCAGGAACCATAGCAATAACCAATAACTTAAATTCTGCTCTGCACCTCACACAAACCTTCTGTGTTCTGCCAAAAAAGGATTGCAGCTGCAGCATTTGGACTGCACAGAGTAAGTTAGTTAGGTTTAGAGGTAAGGGTGGGATAAGCGTCTTTAAAAATATCTCTTCAATGCTATATTGTTACTAAAATGGTCATGCACCTGAATATTTCGGTCAATTATGTTTTATATATTTTTATACATTCTGTAGGTTTAGGTTAGAGGTCTAAAAATCTAAATCGCTTATTGATATATATATATACAGGTCCTTCTCAAAAAATTTGCATATTGTGATAAAGTTCATTATTTTCTGTAATGTACTGATAAACATTAGACTTTCATATATTTTAGATTCATTACACACAACTCGAAGTAGTTCAAGCCTTTTATTGTTTTAATATTGATGATTTTGGCATACAGCTCATGAAAACCCAAAATTCCTATCTCAAAAAATTAGCATATTTCATCCCACCAATAAAAGAAAAGTGTTTTTAATACAAAACAAGTCAACCTTCAAATAATTATGTTCAGTTATGCACTCAATACTTGGTCGGGAATCCTTTTGCAGAAATGACTGCTTCAATGCGGCGTGGCATGGAGGCAATCAGCCTGTGGCACTGCTGAGGTGTTATGGAGGCCCAGGATGCTTCGATAGCGGCCTTAAGCTCATCCAGAGTGTTGGGTCTTGCGTCTCTCAACTTTCTCTTCACAATATCCCACAGATTCTCTATGGGGTTCAGGTCAGGAGAGTTGGCAGGCCAGTTGAGCACAGTAATACCATGGTCAGTAAACCATTTACCAGTGTTTTTGGCACTGTGAGCAGGTGCCAGGTCATGCTGAAAAATTAAATCTTCATCTCCATAAAGCTTTTCAGCAGATGGAAGCATGAAGTGCTCCAAAATCTCCTGATAGCTAGCTGCATTGACCCTGCCCTTGATAAAACACAGTGGACCAACACCAGCAGCTGACATGGCACCCCAGACCATCACTGACTGTGGGTACTTGACACTGGACTTCAGGCATTTTGGCATTTCCCTCTCCCCAGTCTTCCTCCAGACTTTGGCACCTTGATTTCCGAATGACATGCAAAATTTGCTTTCATCCGAAAAAAAGTACTTTGGACCACTGAGCAACAGTCCAGTGCTGCTTCTCTGTAGCCCAGGTCAGGCGCTTCTGCCGCTGTTTCTGGTTCAAAAGTGGCTTGACCTGGGAAATGCGGCACCTGTAGCCCATTTCCTGCACACGCCTGTACACGGTGGCTCTGGATGTTTCTACTCCAGACTCAATCCACTGCTTCCGCAGGTCCCCCAAGGTCTGGAATCGGTCCTTCTCCACAATCTTCCTCAGGGTCCGGTCACCTCTTCTCGTTGTGCAGCGTTTTCTGCCACACTTTTTCCTTCCCACAGACCTCTTGCTTGAGGGTGTCAATGATGGCCTTCTGGACAGCAGTCAGGTCGGCAGTCTTACCCATGATTGCGGTTTTGAGTAATGAACCAGGCTGGGAGTTTTTAAAAGCCTCAGGAATCTTTTGCAGGTGTTTAGAGTTAATTAGTTGATTCAGATGATTAGGTTAATAGCTCGTTTAGAGAACCTTTTCATGATATGCTAATTTTTTGAGATAGGAATTTTGGGTTTTCATGAGCTGTATGCCAAAATCATCAATATTAAAACAATAAAAGGCTTGAACTACTTCGAGTTGTGTGTAATGAATCTAAAATATATGAAAGTCTAATGTTTATCAGTACATTACAGAAAATAATGAACTTTATCACAATATGCTAATTTTTTGAGAAGGACCTGTAAATGTGTTTATATAAATGTCTTAATGATAGAAAAGATACATATTTCACATTTTATAGTTTAAAACTCATAGCAATTTATAGATTTTACATGTTGGAATGTCTAAATTGTACTGTCAGGCAGGTAAAACAAGAGGAATCAGTTGCAGGGATAACAGATTTATTGGGTTTAAACACTGTCAGTGAGGGCAACCAGGACAGACCAGTCAGGTACTTGGAAGTGAGCGTCAGCCCAGCAGGAAGCCTCCTGGATAGGGTTCCACAGTGAGTGGCAGAGAGCTATAGTCCAATAGCAATGATACAGGAAAGCTCTCCAGTGAGCACCAGGGACCAGAGAATGGCGAGGGCAGGGAAGATAGAGAGGGCCTTTACAGGAGGACGATGGCAGAAGTTTGGCTGACCTAACTGCAATCCTCTGAGGCTGGAGGGCAAGACAGATTTTAGAAGAGCCGCTGGATGGATGGAACAGGAAGGGCAGATAAGCAGGTAAAGCTGGGCAGCAAGGGATGGGGAAAAGGTGGTAGGAAGAGGAGAGACCAGCAGCCAGAGGCGATGGGGAAGCTGGGGCAAAGGGGATGGAGGAAAAACTAAACTAAACTAAAAAGGCAGGAGCTCAAAAAAACCAGGAACAAAATAACACACAACCAAAACAATAAAAGAAACTCAAATATCAAAAGGTATCTAAAGAGAAACTAAGCAAGACTAAACTTGACAAGAGCTGACGCAAGATAGCAATAGACACAGACAAAGCCAGGGTAACTCAGCAGAGCAAAGATTCAATCTGGCACAGTGCAGAAAACAAGAGGAAAATAATGATCTAAAACAGGTGTAAACCCTTACAAGATAATTAGGTAACACGAGGGCGGGGTAACCATAGACAAGACAAAACATGACAAAACACAAGCACCAACTGACACCCATGTGCTCCAGACAAACAATGACACAACACAAACAAACCCAGATCAGACCGGTGCCTTAACATGTATGTTTTAGAATCAATAAAAACATACAAAAATGTACATTTTGTGCTTGTTATTATTATTATTATTATTTTTTTCCCCAGTTGGCTTTCCAGCAAAAATAAGTATGTCGTAATATATCTTGATCATACCACCTATGTCTAGTTTTAACCTGTAATTTCTGAGCATTTCAAAACCACAACTGCTCAAGACAGTTAATAATTAAACACAAGCACTTTCTTTCAGACACACACTCTAATAAAGCTTTCCGAAGTTCAATTCCTGACAGTTGTTTTCTTTAAACTCAAAGGGAAATCAAGCTGCACGTCAATCTTGCCTTGATTCAGTCGTAGATAATTGATAAAGCTTTGAAAATATTTAGATGTGTTTGATAAATTGTGCAACTATTGAAATTTTCTGCCATGCCTCAGCTCACCCTTCTTGCTATCTCTAATTTTACCATCTCTTCTCTGTTCCTGCCCTCTCACTGTCCATCCTCCACTATCGATTTCTCCTTTTACCACCATGGCATCTCATTTTGGCAAGTAAAGCCCAGCTGAATGGGGGAGTTTGCCTTACGCTGACTCAAATCTTCAGCGCCGTGGAAAGAGCGAGCGTGTTCTTCTGTCAGATCAGCTCCCTCGGCCTTTGTCTCCTTGATTACTTCCTCTGACTTTGTCTGCGTGATTGCTTCTTCTGATGAGAAAAAAGAGACGGGCCGCTAACCTCATGATGCACTGAGCACCGCCGCTCAGCTTCCGATGACTCAGCCATTTCCACCAATCAAACCTTCAAGAACTCTAATAAAAGGAAGTTGTATAAGACCATAATTGGTGATATTTGTCTGCCGCAAACTTCTCTTACAACTCAAACCTTCCTTTATCTTCAGATCTAATTACAGATTTCACAGGTTCCTGGCAAGGAAATAAACTTGTATTCGGATGTTTTATTTGCAGACTTGAATAGAACAACATCATTGCATGGAAAGAGGTCTATTTTGCCATTTTGGTGATATTTTTACACCTAAGAGACTTTTTATTTCTAACCTTGATGCCTCTCTGTTCTGGTAATTCATTTCAAAACTAGATTTGTTGCCATTTGATTGATTTGATTGATTTTGTTGTGAAAACCTGGCAACCCTGCAGTGCAAGCCGGACTTCCCTCGTACACATTTCTAACTGGAATGCATCTTGCGGTGATCACTGGTGATTGGTCCTGTGCATATTTTCTTAAATGAGCCTAGCATGTCTTAACCCATTTTGCACCTGTGTCGTTAGCAGATTACTCACACCTGATTATCATCATCTCTGCTTGTTAGTTACCCTACGCAAGATTGTTCTGCTCTTGGTAGATTGTGTGAACAGTGCTTTAATTTGCGCATTGTCAATAGATCAATAATAGAGCTTTCCAGTCCCATGATTTTATGTGATTGCTGTCTCGTGCTAATTTGCTCTGTTTAGTAATTCTGGCCCCTAAATGTTAAATGTATTTAAAACAATTTAAATTGCAAATTTATATATATATATAATTATTCACACATATGACATTCAAGTTTCAATAGAAATGCCATTGAAGTATATTTCACCATAAATGCTTGTCAGTACTTCAGGCAGTACACTTTAACCATCAAATATAATAAAGTAATTATAAAATGACATATTAAAATGTACTTATGTCCTACTTAATTGGATTAAAAAACACTCTATTTATTTAAACTGTGGAACTTTTTTTGATTTTTGCAATTGACATGTCTTCTAAGTGTGTTAACATATAACAAACTGTCAGAAAACATCACATTAAGTTTGCACTTAAAGGGATAGTTCACTCAAGCATGAAAATTGTGTCAGGATTTACACAACCTAATGGTATTTCAATCTTATAAGACTTTAGTAATCTTCAAAACACCAATTAAGATCAATTTAATAAAACCTTAGTGGTTTCTGGCTCTCTACTGAAAGTCAAAGAAACCAAACCTTAAAGGGTACATAACATACATAGTTTCACCTAATCTCATGTTAATCCTGAGTATCTATGGAGTAGTATTGTGTCCTTAATATCTCCAAAAAGTCTTTAGTTTTATCATATTTATAAAAGAAAAAAAACAGCTTTCCAATTTTCTCAGGAAAAAGCCGAGCTTCTGGAGGCGCGCCGTGGGCGGAGCTAAGTTGGACGATCACTTGCGCTGGAATTGCCAATAAAACACACATTTGATGCCATTTCGCTTACCATCTGCAGTTCTGAATCATGACAGGGATCTTTTATAGCTGGGACCGCTCCATCTTTCAGTATTAAACAATGTGTAAATCCAGCGTCGAACTGGGCCTTGTATATGAAACGTTTGTCAGCAAACACACACTTGCAAAACTCCATTGCTGCCCCGGAAAAAGGAACTGCATCCACTGTTCTCATAACGCTGAGTTCTTCGGGAAGCTGAGTAAAGTTATCTTTGCCATACAACCAAAAGCGAGCGCCACGGGCACGCTTTTCTGGGAGAAATGCTCATATAAGAAGTTCCACCATTGTCTACGTCATTAAAGCCACAATCGAAAAAAACAGCCGAAACTTGCACCAACCGTAAGATTTCCGGCAAAGAAATTCTTTGTCATTCGTCTAAATTTTTTATTTTAAACTGTGGCAATGTTTAGCATGAGAATCCAACTCGTTAACACTGTAAACAACTCTGAATATATGACCCCCCCCCCCCCCCCCCCCCTTAAAGATTTTTTATATATATATATATATATATATATCTAATCCAAGAGATACAATTGCCTTGTATAATACATTTTGGGTTTTATTTACATCTAAACAATACTCAAAACACATACATACACATATGGTAAATACAGAAGTTTGTGCATGCATTATGCTCTAGACCAAACCTCATTGTTTTTTTGTGTAACACAAGTGCACAGAAGCTTCCGTGTTTAACAGATGTGATTTGCTCTGACTATTAAATTGGATTAAATTGCTTAGTTCATATGGGTTCATTTTACATTGCCTTTATAACCTTTTTGAACGTTTGAAGTTTTGGTTACATAGCACATGAAAATGATGTAGATCAGCCTTCAGTGTCTGCTGTAGCTGATAAAAATGTCAGAAAAATGAAATGTGGTGCAACATACATATAGTACACTTTAACCTTTAGAATCTGTTGGATGTGAGCCTAGTTTACATCTTATCGGAATGCTGTCAGTATAAGTGGAGTGAACTCAATCAGAACCTTATTCCTCTCATGAATAAGTGCATTTGACATTTAGCAATGAATGAACTCTTCATGTGGCGCTATATTCAGGTCTGTGAAAGACATTCAACAGGTTTCAAGCTAAGAAAAGAAGAAAAAAATCTGTTTTTTTCACAGCCCAGCCAGCCAAACACATCACATAGCATCTCTTTTTATTTACACCTTCTAAAAGAGTTCAGACTTCTTTTGTCCAAGTTTTACACTCTCTCTCTTATAAGAAGTATTCTTATTATACACAGTTAATAGTGCATTTGCTGTTTGTGTGGCCATTTGTGTGTGTTTGCAGCTGCCAAGTGGATCTTCCACACCTGCGGGGCAACAGGACAAGATGGTCCAACACCGACTCAGTGCAGTAACTCGTACCGCAACACCAATGTCAATGTCACTGTGGGCACTAAGGGACCATTCAAGGGCATCCAGATGTGGCGGGTTCCAGAGACAAGGAAATACAGGTGACAAGGAAATACACACACACACACACACACACACACACACATAATGTTGTGACCACCACAAGCCAAAATATCATACTGTTGAACCTCTAGGAGTTTAGTAGTTACATTTTCGACCATGAAATGGGAAAACATTCTTCTTTAGCACAATTGCTGCCTGTTATCAAGCCCGTCAGGTTATTCAGGTAATTGTTGTCCGTGAACCAGGGGGAATGAGAAAACACATTTCAGTAGTACTCAGACTGATAATGACATTCACCTAGCAAAGTCTGTAAAGAAAAAAAAAATCAGCTGTGTTCAAAGTGAGCTGCCTTCCTAGATGGCATTTTAAGACATGCTTCAAACGCAAATGCTGTTTCAAAAGGTAGTATTATGCTGTCTGCTGAAATATCTCATTTGGCCAAATACTGAGACGGCATTGTAAGTAGCCTCTGTGGGGAAAATAAAAAATAAATAAACAAGAAATGAGCTCAAACAATACATCCAAGATGGCTGATGTTGAAGTGAGAAACACTGATATACCTACAAATATAGTTTATTAAATACTGGAACATACCAATAAAAATACTTTGAAAAAGTATCTACCATATTAAAAAGTGCATTTAATGTCAAGCACACAAAAACGTGCAAACCACATACGTTTGAATTTATAATAAATGCGGTACATGGTGCATGAGACAAATTATATTTGTATAGCGCATTTTTAGACTTGAGTTTTAGATTATTAGACTTGCCATTTAGAATAAATGTTTTTTTTTTTTTTTAATGAAAGCTACTATTTTGTTTAATTTATATTTTTATATATAAAAAATATAATTTCTATATTATTTATATATGTTTCATTCTTGTTTAGGGGTGCTTTTCCCAAAAGCATCGTTAGCTAACTATGGTCGTTAGTTCAGTCGAACTCTATTGGTAACGATGGAACTTAAAACCATAGTTGCTTTCGGGAAACGTGCCACTGTTTTGAATACCGTTAAATTTAAAGGATTTATTGTTGAGTGAGGGAAAGTAAAATACATATTTAGAGTGTTATAATAATTTTGTAAACATTTTTTTTTTTTCAACTTTAAACTGGTGCAACTTAAGGTTTTTTTTTTTATTTTTATTTTTTTTTCTCTTCAAATTTCCAATTTATAGCCATGTGTGACTTATTTTCTGGAAAGTATGGCAATTAAAATGACTGTTTTACATAATATTAATGTGTTATGTCATTTTAATGAGTAAAAATGTAACCAGTTTTTAGCTTAGCAACATGCTAATATAAAAATCTACTGGAATTGCACCAGTGGAGATGTTTATGTAGAGTTTTCTTGTCACTATTACAGTGCATCCGGAAAGTATTTACAGTGCTTCACTTTTTCCACATTTTGTTATGTTACAGCCATATTCCAAAATTAAAATTAAATTCATTACTTTCCTCCATATTCTACAAACAATACCTTATAATGACAATGTGAAAAAAGTATGTTTTGAAATCTTTGCAAATTTATTGAAAATAATAATAATAATACAAAAAATACACATGTACATAAGCAGGACCTAAAATTAGCACTCGTCAAGTGCCAAATGCAGGTAAATATCTGCGTTGCAGAGTTATGTAACAGAGATCATTGTGATTGACCTCCGAGACAGGATTGTACTGAGGCACAGATATGGGGAAGGGTACAGCAAAATTTCTGCATCATTGAAGATCCCAGTGAGCACAGTGGCCTCCGTCATCCATAAATGGAAGAAATTTGAAACCACCAGGACTCTTCCTAGAGTGGGGGTGAAGGGCCTTAGTCAGAGAGCTCCAGCATTTCTCTGTGGAGAGAGGAGAACCTTCGAGAAGAACAACCATCTCTGCAGCACTCCGTATGGTAGAGTGGCCAGATGGAAGCCACTCCCCAGTAAAAGGCACATGACAGCCTACCTGAAAGACTGAAATTCTCCGGTCTGATGAAACAAAGATTGAACTCTTTGGCCTGAATGCCAAGTGTCATGTACCATCAATACCATCCCTACAGTGAAACGTGGTGGTGGCAGCATCATGCTGTGGGGGTGTTTTTCAATGGCAGGAACTGGGAGACTAGTCAGGATTGAGGGAAAGATGAATGCAGCAATGTACAGAGACATCCTTGATGAAAACCCGCTCCAGAGTGCTCTAGACATCAGACTGGTGCGATGGTTCATTTTTCAACAGGACAACAACCCTAAGCACACAGCCAAAATAACAAAGGAGTGGCTACGGGACTCTGTGAATGTCCTCGAGTGGCCAAACCAGAGCCCAGACTTAAACCTGATTGAACACCTCTGGAGAGATCTGAAATTGGCTGTGCACCGATACTCTCCATCCAGCTTGATGGAGCTTGAGAGGTAGGGTTAGGAAAGAAAGAAAAGAAAAATGGGAGAAAATGCCCAAAAAATAGGTGTGCCAAGCTTGTAGCATCATACTTAGAAAGACTTGAGGCTGTAAAAGGTGCTTTAAAGTATTGTGCAAACAAACTGTTCTCATGTTGTCATTATGGGGTATTTTTTGCAGAATTTAATTTAATTAATTTAATGTTAGGATGATGCTTAAGTAAGTAGTAAACTGCAGGGTAGATTATTAAGTTTAGAAACGGAGCTTTCATGTCATCCCTGCTTCGATGATGGTGTAGTTACTAAAAGTCAGGGATTGATAATTAGAAGATTGTCGGTTTGATCCCTGTAAGAAGTGTGTGAAGAACTATTGCCATTGTGCTCTTGAGCAAAGCACTTAACCCCTGGTCACTCAGGAGAATTGTCCTTGTAATAAGTGCACTATAAGTCACTTTTGATGAAAGCAGCTGCTAAATGACTGCTTACTTATTTGTCATGGGTTTAGGATCACGGTGTATGGAGCAGCTGGTGGACGCAGTGTCCAGGCGGTTCACAAGTCACATGGGGTGTACATGACTGGAGACTTTCTGTTACAGAAGGATGAGCTTCTGTATATTTTAGTTGGACAGGAAGGAGAGGATGCTTGTCCTAATGTGAGTAATCCTTTCTACCAATGTAAAAAATATATATTTTGTACCATTTTACAATTTTCTAAAAATGTAAAAAGAGTATGATTAACATCTAGTAAAGCACCTTTTTTTTTTTTTTTTTTTTTTTTTTTTTTTTTCATAGACGGTGCCTACTATGGACTGGATCTGCAGAGAACAACAAGCACCATCCATCAACAAGACCCAGCTCAAGGGAGGAGGTGGTGGAGGAGGAGGAGGCACCTACGTCTTCAAGGTGACACTATATAAAATGTATTTTAAATGGCATATTTCCAGTATTCAAATATGTGTACATTCATTGGGATAGTTCACCCAGAAATTAATATTCTGTCATCAGAATTTTAACAAAATGTTTTTGACCAAACATTTGATGATTACAATTGACTTGCATAGTATCAAAAAAAAAAAAAAAAACATGGCTGTCTTCAGCTGTTTGGTCACCAACATTATTCAAAATATATTTTCTTGTGTTCAACAGAAGAAAGAATCTTATACAGCAGTGGTTCTCAACCACAACTCTGGAGCCCCCCCAACACTGCACATTTTGCATTTCTCCTTTGTCTGACAAACCCATTTCAGGTCTTGGAGTCTCTACTAATGAGCTGATTATCTGAATCAGGTGTGTTTGATTAAGGAGACATTTAAAACATGCAGTGTTGGGGGGGGGCTCCAGAAATGTAGTTGAGAACCACTGTTATACAGGCTTGGAATCAACTTGAGAGTGTACGACTAAAACGAGTGTGCGTTTTAAGTGGCACGTCAGATTAGGAGATTAAAGTCATAATATTTTGAAAATAAACTAAAATTTATGAGAATAAATTATAAATATTTTGAAAATAAAAAGTGAAGTTTAAGCGTCATGTGAATCAGTTATTTTTCCGATTACAATGATGAGACATTAGTTTCATTAAATTAGACTATACTGTTTTTTATGCCTTCTGATGTTCCTTCACTTTTATATCTCCCTATAAACTTGAAATAAACAGGGAAAAACACATTTATAATTTGTATTTTGTGATCAAATTCAGCTGTGATATATTAAAAGCAACAAATCACAAAATGATTGCAATTACTGGGTGGCAAATAATTAATAAATATTATGTCCAATTATTTACTGTATTATACCATGAATAATACAGCTTGTGAATAGTCACTTAACGTTATATACCTGTCACACCCCTGAGGAATGTTTATGTTGGTTTCTCCCTCGTGTGCCCATATTTGGTTTTCCTGTTCCTGCCCTCATTAGTTAATCACCTGCACCTGTCTGTATGTCATTAGTGTCCCTTTATAAGTGTATTCAGTTCAATGTTAGTTGGTCTGGTCTCAAGGTTATGTTGTGTGTCTACCTTCTTAATGTGGCTGTACCTGCTGTGTTAGAAACCTGTGGATTATATTAAATAGTCTTGTCTTGATATTTCATCTTTGTGCTTATCTATCTACACATGTCTGGGACAATACTTCAGAAAAGACAACCATATAAAGTATGATATATATATAGAATATAATAACAAGCCCACTTCAGCCTTTGAGAGCATTTTATTGTTGTTTTTAAATAAATACATTTGAGTAATAATAGGTTGGATGCCACTGATGTTTTTGCAGAATAGGTGGAGGGAAAATAATTTAATTAATTGATTCACATGAATAAAGCAAATTGTCATGCCACATTAAAGAGCTTGTTTGTATGGCACATTGTTTGTATTTTGCTATAAAATTGATTTTGAAAGCTGAGACTTTGTTTTATATTATAAATAACGAATGCAAGCGAAGACATTGCATATTATTTCTAAGCATACTGTTCCTGCAAGTACAATACATGGTATGATTTCTGCTAATAATAACGCATATACTTGTAGTGTATTATAAAGGGTTAAATAAGAGAGCTGGCTCCCACCAAAGGAATGTCTATTAGGTATGTGAGCTGAATAAAAAGTTGTTCTTGTTAATAAATATCATATTTTTGATATTAAGCTTTTTCCACGAGTCCTTAAAATGGACTCTTCCTCATCCCAGTAAGACGATAAATTCCAGCAGCCTGGCAACTTCTCCGGGTGCTTTCAGTCCGAACCTTTGCATGTGCAATAGGCTACACTCTCAAAATATTATCATAATATTTTGACTTTATTCTTATAATTTTGACTTTTATATTAATTATTGGGTTAATTTTCCCTAGTAACGTGCTAACACTTAACAACTGCATATGCAACCCCTTAGTAGCATCATGGTGCAGGTTTACATGGACACCTTTCATTCAGTGACAATCTACACTTAAAATCTAGTGTCACATTTCCTGTTTTCTTTACAGGTGATAAATGGAGTCCACATTCCACTTCTCATTGCTGCTGGAGGTGGAGGCCGTGGCTACAGCAGCCAATCAGAAACCCCTGAGGAAGTGATGGACGGGGATCCCAGTATCCCTGGCCGCAATGGAAAATCAGGCGCTGCAGGTAACCTCAACAGTTTTGTAATAAATTACAGATTGTCTATATTATAAATTAATAAGTCAAATGTTAGTAGACTAGTGTGTGTTACTCTTTCTGGCAAACAGCTCACAATAGAAGTCAAGCAGAACATATATTGCACATAGGGCAGAGATTGGAGAATTGGGACTATGCTTTTGTTTACCAGGATATCAGGTTTGATTGATATGAGTTAAAAAAAAAAAAAATGCTGCTCCCCTAGGCTTTTTTTCCTTCCTGGACATGGACCTAATCATTTTCTTTTCTGCTAGGCTTTAAAATAGTCTTTTATCCAGTATGAGATTGAATATGATTTTTGAGGTGGTTTCTTCAAATTCCTTGTAGCAGTACCTGAATAAGATGAGGTGGCAAATTAGTCTTAGAATATTGGATCTTGGATATTCTTGAAAAAAGTCATGCACTTGTAATCTTTTTTTGCTAACTGTTTGAAAGATGGTAACAAAAGTACAATAATAATAGTGTGCTCTGCTTTCGAATTTAAACAATTGAAGTCACATGCATGTCTGTGCATCAAGTTTCTGCATGTGTTGTGGGTGCTCTTGTTGTGTCCTGCAGAGCACACAGTATGGTTTCTGTCAGCTGCACTCTCTTCAAAGGCCAACTCTATGGATATATATCATCACTTCCATTAGGAAATGTACAGTACAGAAATGTTATAATCCCCTAGCAACCACACTGAACACCCTAGTAACCACTTAAAAAAAAAAAAAAAGATCCATCAGTCCTTCCAACCTTGCACCCCTTTGTAGAGATAGTTTCTAAATATGTTCTCTATTTAAAACTTGTTGAATGTTTTTTTTTTTTTTTCTGGCAAAGCATGTGCTGCTAAGAAGCCATTAGCGAGTTAGCAAAATGGGACAGCTTTGACGTCTGAAATAATTTGCCACATTTTCATTTGAATATTTTCATGCTAAGCAACAGCACTGACCTGCTTTAGGAACAAGGATATTTATCTGAGACTATTTTATCTGGAGAAATCGCTGTGCCAGTCTGCGTTCTTAGATCTTTTGGAGGATGGAGATAATAGAAAAAAAAGTTACATTGTCACCTGTTGTGAAATTAATTAGCTATGCAGAGAAACTGAAATGGGGCACAAGTGTCTTTTAATGCCGCTTTATGATCTGTGGCTCTGTGGATTTCAGGCGGTGGTGGAGGCTGGAATGACACTTCCCCTGTTCCTCAAGGTGGTAGACCACTCATTTTGGGAGGTCAGGGTGGGGACCCCTGTCAGGTCATCGGCTGGAAAACTCGAGGAGGTTTTGGAGGCGGTGGAGGGGCCTGCACAGCTGGTGGAGGAGGTGGAGGATACAGAGGTCAGATTAAATTTTAGCCTTAATATATCTTCATTTGTTGTTCTAGTTTTATTACATTTTGTTACTGTTTCTCACCTCCATGGCCACAGGGGGCAGTGCCTGGCATGATAATGATCCCAGAAAAGATGGAGATGATGGAACATCATTCATAAATCCTGAGGGCGAAATTTATGTGGCGCCACTTAAAGGTAACATCATGAAGATTCTTTTGTTGTGTCCCAAATTATGTATATGTGTGTGTATGAATTTGAAGGTTATTCTGCCATCCAGCATCAGCTACATAGAGTGGCATGCGAAAGTTTGGAAATCCCTTGCAGAATCTGTGAAAATATGAATAATTTAAATGACTAAATAGGAGAGATCATGCAAAATGCTTTTTTTTTTTTTTTTTTATTATTATTATGTACTGTCCTAACTAAGATATTTTACACAAAAGATGTTTACATTTACTTTACAAGACAAAATATAGCTGAATTTGTACAAAATAACCCCCTTCAAAAGTTTGGAAACCCTTGGTTACCTGCATAATCTATGACTTTTTTGTTTTGTTTTTGTTTTTGTGATGGTTGTTCATGAGTCCCTTGTTTGTTCTGAATAGTTAAACTGAGCACTTTTCCTCAGAAAAATCCTCCAGGTCCTGCAGATTCTTCAGTTTTCCAGCATCTTTTGTATATTTAAACCATGTCCAGCAGTGAGTGTATGATTTTGAGATCCATCTTTTCACACTGAGGACACCTGATGGACTCAAACACAACTATTAAAAAAGGTTCAAACATTCACTGATGCTCCAGAAGGAAACACAATGGATTAAAAGCCGCTGCCCTTCAGAAGCAACAGAAAATAATTCCATGTTCCTGGAAGACAAATTAAGTAAAATTCAAGTCCCCCCCCCCCAATAATAATAATATTATTATTATTATTATTATTATTATTATTATTATTATTATTATTATTTTAAATACGTTATGAACATAACAGTAATATTTCAAACATACTGAAATACTTTCGACACAGAGCCATGTTCCTGATATCAGTGAGCGAGGAGTAGAGCGGGAGCGGGAAATGGTGAACTGATTATTAAATGCTCGGAGCATCCACTCTGCTCACATACTCTGAACCACGCACAGTATTAAGAAGCAAGGCTTCCCAAATTTTTGAAGGGAATTATTTTAATTTCAGCTATTTTTTCTTGTGGATTTTATGTAAACATCTTTTATGTAAAATTTCTTACTCAGACAGTACTAAATAAAAAATAGCATGCATTTTGTATGATCTCTCTTATTTTGTTAAAATTATTCACATTTTCACAGATGCTGCAAGGGGTTCCTAATCTTTCACTTGTCACTGTAATTTTAAGAATTTATTTATATTTTTTATTGGAATTGAAGTGTGAACTATGGAAGACTGGAATTGTCAGAATTGTGAGATACAAAACCTTCAAAATTGGACTCTGTATATTGCAGTTGTGAGTTTATATCTCACAATTCTGAGGAAAAATCTGAATTGTGAGATATAAACACATTTGCGAGAAAAAAGTCAAAATTGCAAGACACAAACTTGCATTTGCGATGAAAAAACTTTCTGAATTGCATGAAGTTGCAAAAAAATTAAGAATTGTGGGATAAAAAGTTGCAATAACTTTTTTGTTTGTTTGTTTGTTTGTTTGTTTGTTTGTTTTTTATTTAGTGCCAGAAATGGGCTTCCGTAGTGAATATATATATATATATATATATATATATATATATATGTATAATAAATCCTAACAGTTAAGTATTAGTAAATTGTAAGATAATACATTTGCTGCTAACATTCACACCTAAATGTGGTGACATTTTAATACAGGCATACTGTCTACCAACATTTTCCCAGCACTAATGAAGTACATGCAGTACTTTTAGAGCGTACTGGAAGTACACAAATTAGGATGCAGTCAGGACGACTGGGGTCAACACCTCTTTATCATTCAAATTAAGGGCTTAAATTATTTTAAGCGCCGATTTCACATTGTTGTGGAAAGTTCAA
This sequence comes from Cirrhinus molitorella, assembly GCA_033026305.1. Classification (NCBI taxonomy): domain Eukaryota; kingdom Metazoa; phylum Chordata; class Actinopteri; order Cypriniformes; family Cyprinidae; genus Cirrhinus; species Cirrhinus molitorella. The sequence continues at coordinate 13,439,629 of CM065135.1, forward strand.
TAGAAACATACAAATGAATTTGCAGTGAAATATTAAGGTGGCAATAACAAACTTCTTCAAAATCAGATGCATACATGATAGTTGGTTTTTAGTGGTGTACTGTATTTGTATGGTTAGTTGTAGATTGTACCTAAAGTTGAAGGTGACCCAAATCATATACAGATTCTTACAGTCCCTCTCAAGAACTGTTGTACAGGACTGCAATTGATGAAAAGCATCTCCTACATCGGAAATAGGATTGGATCATCAAGAAGTTTTCTTCTTATCCAAAACTTGATATAAAAGTTCTATCTTTTGCTTTAGTCTTCATTAATAATAGGGCAATTTTATTTCTTGAGGAAGTTGTATTATGAGGAAGATAAAGTAGTTTTATGTACTATAAAATTATGCTGTAAATCTCAGAATTCACTGGTGAACAAATAACAAATTCTGCACATCAATGACATGATTCAGAAATGAAAAATAATAAATGAAAATAAAAAATCCATTCTTAGTGAGACTTTGACTGATATGACACCTTTAACCTCATGTTCTGGTCATTTTGACCTGGAGAGGATTTTCTTTTTACAGAAAATGCTAGTTAATGTTATCACATTGCACTAAAACGTACTGGCTTTGCTCCCACACGCAATAACAACTTCATTGAAATAAATAAATAAATAAATATTGAATTCAGTCCTTTTATCAATTTCTTTCAATTGAGGCATGTTTTAGATTTATTTTTGGATGCAGTTGATTGCATGCCTCACTGATCTGAGCTTATGCATCTCAGTTTTTTTAGATGACTAAACTTTTTTTTTTTTTTTTCAGTCAAAAAATTAAGTGCATAAAATCAGGTCAATGAGGCCAATGATAAATCAATTCCAAAAAGAAAAGTTCAGGACCCTTATTATAGGGACAATCCCTCTGGAAACACCTGGATTAAGGTGCCTTGCTTAAGGGCACAATGGTGAACTCACCCCTGCCAGCAACCTTCTGAATAGCCTCAAGCTTTCCTACTGCTCTTTACCATCCCATAAGTATGATATGGTAATGTCATTTCCAGGCATGGAAGGCGACGGCGAAGTTATTATCAACCCAGTGCAGAACTGCAGTCACTGTGAGTCAGGAGATTGCCACGAGACCTCTGAGGGCACGGTGTGCTACTGTGATGAAGAGCTCTCACTGGCCCCAGACGGAGTGTCCTGCATCAACTCTACCGGTTAGTTCATTCATAACACACTTCACCACCATTAGATGAACGGCTGTCTCATAAAATGGTAAAATGAATGTCTGGGAAGAGTGTTCTCACATTGACAAAGTTCCTTCTCAAGAGCGGCACTCCTATCTGTAAAGCCCAGTTCAATTCTCTACCATTTACAGTCTCTCTGGCAGAGGTCATCACTGTCAACTGTAGCTCGGTTTGCCAGCCTCAAAAAAAAAAAAAGAAAAGAAAATATAACACTCTATACATTCACACACCTCTGTTAGCTACTGTTCTATTAATTCAGAATGTTTTGCACATCTGTTTGTATGCAAATTGATTGAAATTCCCAGTTCTCTAACACTGTTTTCAACTTCATAAGTGTCTAAGTCAATAAGTGAGTTAATGCCCTTGGGTTCATGCTAATTGTATGCTAATATCAACATTTCAAAGCTCTTAAAAAAGCATTAGTAAAAAGTCAATTCATCATTTATAAAACATTATCCCACCATTAATAGACAGTAGTAAGCAGTTTATAAATGCAGCTATAAATGTTTTGTTCCTGATTTATAAGCATATCTATCTATAATGTTTGTAGTAATTGTATTTTCATAATATATTAATAATCAATTAATAATTTCTAAATTAAGTATTATATTATTAACAGACCAGTTATTTAGGAGTTGTCAGAGGTTCATAAGATCACTTAGAAAGTGTAACTAAATGATTAATAAACTTTAAATGCACAGTTATAAATATTACTTAAAAATACAATAATAAATTGTAATAAATGTTTTATTAACACATATTCTTACTGTAATTCATGATTAATTCAGGTAGGTATAAAACATTTAGTAGTTGTCAGTTATCTATTTTTGTGAGCTCATCTAAAGTGAAGACTATTTATGCCTTGTAAAACTTTTACAAAGCAGATTTAAAGGCTCAGCTATCTTCTAAACAGAAAAAGTAAACAAACTACAGAATGATACAGAACATAGAAATATTTATTTCAAGATGCAAAAAGCAAAACTGTACAACTGTACACTTGTTATAAAATGAAAGAGAAAAATAAGTATTCCTTAGACCTCCAGAAAACATAACTTAGCAGTAACATGAATCTAAGCCTCTGAAATCTGATATCATATATATATATATTCAACAAACGATTAAAAATAATAATAATAATAATAAAATAAAATAAAAATAATAAAAAATAATTTATCATTTGTTATGTTTACAGTCTTGCTTACATTCTTTTTTCTTATATTTTCTTTAAATCTCTTTTGTAAAAGCTTTACGTGGCACTTTAGATGAGCTCACAAAATCAGTTAACTGACAACTGCTAAATGTTTTATAACTACTTGAATGAATCATGAATTACAGTATGAATATGTGTTAATAAAGCATTTATTAACATACTATTACTATATTTCTAAATATACATTTAAATAGTTAATTAATCATTTACTTACACTTTCTAAATGATCTTATGAACCACTGATGACAACTAAATAACTGGTTTGGAGATAATGTAATGTAATTGTTCTTATTCAAGAACAAAGCATTTATAAACTGCTTACTACTGTCTATTAACGTAGAGATAATGATTTCTAAATTAATGAATTGAAATGAATTGACTGTTTACTAATGCTTAACTAATGGTTCATAGTGTGTAGTTATTATAAAGAGTTACCTTCTCTCTCTTTTTTTTTTTTTTATAGAACCAGTAGCATTTTATACAGTTTATACAGCCGTGAACCATGATTAGGTACTCAATACTGCTTGTCAGAAGTATATGGTATTTGGGGAGAGAGAAAAGGACATTCTTATTCTATGTATAGATTATTTTACTAGAAAAGAAAGACAAAATTTTCTTTCAATATGTAGCTGCTGAAAGTTAATTGTATTTTTAGTGATACCTTCACAGCTAACAATGAGTAATTAATGGATTACTGCGGTCTTAAATGAAAAACACACTTCTAAAAAAAACACATGAACACATTGTTAAAAAATGGTCCTGAGTTAACCATTTTAAATATTTTAAATATGAAAAGCTTGTTAATAAATGCTTTATTACCACATATTCATACTGTAATTCATGATTCATTCAGGTAGTTCTAAAACATTTAGCAGTTGTCAGTTAACTGATTTTGTGAGCTCATCTAAAGCGCCTCGTAAAGCTTTTACAAAAGAGATTTAAAGAATATATAAGAAAAAAGATTGTAAGCAAGACTGTAAATGTAAATAAAAAGCTAAAATATAAGGTAACACTTTATTTTGATAGTCCACTTTAGATATTCTACTAACAGTAATTAACTTTGCAACAAAATGTCAACTAGCAGTTAGTAGAGTATTAGTAGACTGTCTGCTTAATATCTTCTAACACTTTCTTTGTCAACTTATTCAACTAACCCTAAACCTACCCTAAACTAACCCTAAAGTCTACTCTGAGAGTTAGTGGACATGTAGTTGCAAATAATGAGATTTAGTTTATATGTAGTTGACAAGTAGTTGACATGTAGCTACAAAGTTACTTACACTTAGTAGAATGTCTAAAGTGGACTATCAAAATAAAGTGTAACCAAATATAAAACCAAATACTGTGTTCTGCCTGACTCATGTAAAATGTATATTTGTTTCTGTTTGTTTGTTTAGCGGTGTATGTGGTGCCAACCCAGCCGACTTATGTGCCATTGGGTCTGTCTGTGGGGACCTCAGCGCTCATCGCTGCGTTACTGTTGGCTGTTTCTGGCGTCATGATTAGTAAGTAGACCATGTCAAATCCTTTTTATGAGCATAGTTTCACTGAGTCTCGAAGGCCAACCAAAACATAATACTGGAGCCAAGTCATTTGGGGAACCGCTTTGATACTTTTTTGTAGTATTAAAAACGGAGCAGATAACCCTGCACTTGGAAAACATTATATGATAATTATTTTGCATACTTGATGATTCACTGGCCAATATGATGGTGGACTTGGACAGTATACTGACACGTATGGGTGTGGATGTAGCTTCATGCCAAAGCAGTTTTGGTGCCATTGTAAAAATTGTAAAATGCACTTTATTTCATGACCAAAAGTTTCTAATAAGCAGTGATAGTAATAATAGTGTTATAAATAAACACTGTTACTAATGGCATTACTTTTTCAGTAACGGGTAATCAAACAAATTACTGTTTCCCCCGTTACAACGCCGTTACCGTTACTGACAATAAAATGTGGCGTTACTATACGTTTCAAGTTAAATGCTGGCTTAATCCCCTCATGGCATCTTCCAGAAACAAAAAGTAGCCGAGATGAACTTTATGAATGTTCACATTTGTTTACTGGGGTGATGTGGGCATTTACCTACATGTCCACGCATCTCACGTGGATGTTGAAAATTTAAAAAGCAGAGCCATGCTTACCTTAGAGATGAGTTTAGACAGACAGACCACACCGATGCGGTCTTTGCCCCCAGAGGGTTAACCGTGTTGCTGTGAGATGTTTATGTCAATGGGTTTAATATTTAACCGTGAACACACACCCGGAGCAGTGGGCAGCCATATTGCTATCACTGCGGCACCCGGCGAACAGTTGGGGGATTGGTGCCTTGCTCAAGGGTCTCACCTCAGTCGTGGTATTGAGGGTAGAGAGAGCGCTGATCATTCACTCACCCCTACTGACAATCCCTGCAGGACCTGGGACTCTAAATCAACATTAAAATAGTGTAGATTAGTGGCCAATGTTTTATTCATTTACAATTACATTGGGGGCATCCAAGTTATTTGACATTTGATTTTTTGATTTTTTTTTTAAACAATAGTTACTTTCCCTGGTAATTAGTTACTATTTGTGTGAAGTAAGTAGTAACTATAACACTTTTTTTTTGTACCCAACACTGCTAATAAGTAATACATTTATTAAAAAACGTTAAACTATGTTTGCAAACATAATTATCAGATGAATGGGGGCTGCCCTACTACTACTGGTCTGTATAATCTGTAACATACTTTTAAAAAGTGAATTTTTTTTTTTTTTTTTTTTTTTTAATGAGGAAAAACTATTAAATGCACATTTAAAGAAACAATATAATGGTTCAACTGCACACATGCCACACAAGCTGTGAAGATTCAAAATGGGGATGCATGTCTCGTGTTTGGCATCTTGTTTCCTTAATGCATTAACTACAGGTTCACACACAGACACACATGCACATACACACTGTGCCATGACACCTAACACATCATCTGTCCATCTACACTGTAGTAGCAGTCTCAGAGTGATAAATTGAATAGATGTGTGATAAATGGGCTGTTAACTGGGCTCTGACAAGCCTTGTCGATTACCACTTTATGAATAAATCACTTCCACACGCTGCACTAATGTGTTTACTGCCTGGGTCAAGCCCACCAAACTTGGATTACATGTTGGTTTGTGAAAACTGTTTGTAGGTGTTTTTTTTTTTTTGTTTTTTTTTCTTGTGCACTTCTCCACAAATTTGCAATAAAATGTCAGCACCAAGATTGTTAAAATTACAGAAAAAAAATTGCTTTTTTAATGAAATCTAATTTTGAAATAAAAGTGATGACAACACAACTAAAATTAACGTCCCATTTAGTTTGTCCAAAAAGGGCCTCAAACTAAAAATTAGAACACTGGTTATTGCACAGCAGTTTGATTGAATTTCCAGAATTTAGAATTCGAATATCACATTAGCAGTGTCAACAATCTCATTATGCAAACAGGTTTGTTGCAAATTGTAAAAATTATCATGATGTGCTGATTATTGTCCAGTGTACAGACGTAAACACACCGAGCTCCAGTCTATCCAGCTTGAGCTACAGAGTCCCGACTGTAAGCTGAGCAAACTGAGAGCCTCTACCATCATGACCGACTACAATCCCAACTACTGCTTTGGCGGGAAGACCGCCTCCATCAACGACCTGAAGGAAGTTCCACGGCGTAACATCTCCCTCGCCAGGTTAGGAGCGTCTCTAATTCTCTACAGTTCAGTTGGGCTGAAGAATTGTGCTGGCATGTTGTTTGACTGTGGAGGGTCTTCACACAGTTGACAAAGTATGTGAAATATATGGAGTGATTAAATTATTAACAATACTCTTAATGTATGTTTTGTTTGTAGAGGTTTGGGTCATGGGGCATTTGGAGAGGTCTATGAAGGACTAGCCGTTGGGATACCAGGGGAGCCCAGCCCGATGCAAGTGGCTGTAAAGGTAAGGTCTGCAGATATATAAACAAATATATTTTTTGCACTACAGGATATGTACTCTTACAAATAGGATTTATTGGTCTGCATAGGTTTGATTATTAAATTATTCTTTTATTAGACACTTCCTGAGGTGTGCTCTGAGCAGGATGAACTGGACTTTCTCATGGAAGCTCTCATAATCAGGTAAAAATGAAAAACACAAGATGCATCATCCCATAAGCTGATTTATGAGGACATACAGCAAAAATTCTACATTTCCTGTTCTATTCCTCTGACAGTAAGTTTAGTCACCAAAACATTGTGCGGTGTATCGGGGTGAGTCTGCAAGCTCTGCCTCGCTTCATTCTGCTGGAATTGATGGCCGGAGGGGATCTCAAAAGCTTCCTGAGAGAAACTAGACCAAGACTAGTAAGAACACACACACATACACAAAAGTAGTCAAAGAATGTGCACAGTGTCTTGTATTGCATAAACCTCATTGTTATTTTTAATAACGTTTTATACTGAAGTACATTTTAAATCATCATATTTTAATAATTCTCTCTCAGGCTATAATGAAGAAAACTTATTCTGATGTGTTGACTAACATATTAAAGCACATGTAAAGTAGTTGATTATAATTTTAACTGTAGTGTGATAGTGTTACTTGGTGAATATATTTTAATGTACTAAATTGCAACTTAAGCATTAGAAGTCACTTTTTTTTTTTAAATGCATACGTTTCAGTAGCAATTAATTAATGGTATTGCAAAGACTATAGAATTATTATAAAATTACAAATAAACAATTTGTAACATTACATTCTCTTTGCACTTAAGTATATTATTTTAATTTTAATATATTATTTAAGTATATTAAGTATTCATTTCAAAACTGTGCTAAAGTGTGCTTCTTTTTCACAAGGGAATACCCATCATTCTGACATTATGTAATGTTTCCCAGGAACATCCTTCAAGTCTAACCATGGTAGATCTTCTCAACATCGCCAGAGACATCGCCCGCGGCTGCCAGTACTTAGAAGAGAACCAGTTCATCCACAGGTATAATTACCGACAACCCAACACACCTACACACATTACTGATCGATTTAACAACAGATGGATGATCTGCTTTTTTTTTATGAAGTCAGCACAAATTCAGTGCTCCTCACTCTGTTCAGGAGTTCTGCTTCCCTCTCATACCTGCAATGGGACTTCTATTTCCTTTTGACAGTCTCATCCAGAATGGCATGAAAAATGAGTCCACTTAGAGCTCATTTATGCTACATGAGCAGTCCGGTCATCAATCCAGGTATAGAACAGGGACACTGAGACACTTACCCATCTGCGGTTTCCTGCTGAAGTTCCTCACACAGCCGAGTTAAAATGTATCTGGGCCTTCATGTTCAGCTTCAACTTTTTGGTCAAAACCCAGAGGGATTGATCGTTTTACCCTTTCTGAGGATTTATTTTACCATAAAAGGCGTAATCCATTTCTGTCAGATATTGGGTGTGCAACACCAAATACCTTCAAATAGTACAAGTAATTGGAAACATGACCTTCATGACATGACCTTCAAAAAGAAACAAGAATAGCCTTGTAGATCAAGACTTCTTACTGTCCTTATAACTATACACCACTTTGTTGCCTATTTGGCCACAACATAGTAGTAAATTAGCTTAAAAGGGAAAATAAATATATTCATTAATTATGATCAATAACGTATTTGGCTCAAGTAATTGGTCTATAGTAGAGTATTTCTCTCTTGGCCATAGATAAAAATGCCCTAATACTTATCCAACACACTTTTAACAGCATATACCTATGATCGGCATGATTAGGGATTTTATGACCAGAACATCAAGTGTGATGCAAACAAGACTGCATAACTTCATTAAAACTAAATTTACATGTTGAGTTTCCGTGTTTTATGTGGACATTCTATGGAGAGAATTTTCTGCTTTTTTTTTTTAACCTTTTGTATGATTTATAAGCTGTTTTCCCCATAGGGGCCAGAAAAATGTCCCTGCAAAGTCAAGTTTACTGATATTGCTATTTATTTGGGAACGTTTGGTCCTCTTAATGTAGAAAATACTAGGTACACAGAGCGAGACAGAGAGAGAGTCTGATATAGGAAGCTGAAAAATAGTAAAGAATAAAAGTATCAGGTTATAGCAGGATGTGATATTCAGCAGATGTACAGCCTGAAGGAAGCATTTGTTTCTTAATTCAAACGCACTTTTGTAAAAATTGGGTAGATAATACTTAGTGTCTCAGTTAATGAGACAAAGTTTGATACTTGCACATCTTGCCCGTTTAAAAGAGTGTTCTGAAGAGAGTTGCTGAAGTTTTGTTGATGAGAGGGTTCAATGCAGAAGGTTTCTGATGAATGCAAAGACAAGGCAGCAGCCTAGAGCAAACTTTCTTAGAAGCAATAGTTCTTTGAAGACTTCAAGCCCAGCATCATCTTCACCAACTTCTCCTAGACTTCAGAATCCAGAACTCTCTAGAATCTCTGTCTACCCTGTGTTAGATATTTATCTTTTAAAGTACCAGAGTGTCACACTCTCAGGAGGTGAGTGAGCCAATAGAAATTGTACTTATGGATGGAGAGTTTCTGATCCTTTGTCTTCTAGCAATGTGATTTGTATATATGAAATTGGGTGTTAAGAGAAGAACCTCCAAGATTCTTATTCTTATCTAATCAGACTTAGCAATGTATGATATTAATATGTAACAAAATCTGTAATGTGAGTATACAAACAGGTAATTAAATTTGCAGCTCATTGGTACCAAACATACTACCCATGTGATCTTGGTTAATTACGGTATGCAATTCTAAAACATTCATCCAAATGAGTTTGAATTAATACATAGGTTCCCTAAGACGGTTTCTGACAGTTTGTGCAGAAATTCTTTGGTTATGCAAACTGATTGTTTGCAGCAGCTGTCTGGGTGGCTGGTCTTAGATGATCTCGGAGGTGAAACTGTGGATGTGGAGGTCTAGGGCTAGTGTGGTTACATGGGGTCTGCGGTTGTGAGGCTGGTTGGATGTACTGCCAAATTCTCTGAAATGCCTTATGGTAGAGAAATGAACATTCATTTGATGAGCAACAGCTCTGGTGGACATTCCTGCAGTCAGCATGCCAATTGCACTCTCCCTTAAAACTTGTGACATCTGTGACATTGTGCTGTGTGATAAAACTGCACATTTTAGAGTATTATTTTGGCCAGCCTAAGGCACACCTGTGCAATAATCATGCTGTGTAATCAGCATCTTGATATGCCACACCTGTGAGGTGGATGGATTATCTTGGGAAAGGAGAAGTGCTCACTAACACAGATTTAGACAGATTTGTGAACAATATTTTACAGAAATAGTCCTTTTGTGTACATAGAAAACTCTTAGATCTTTGAGTTCAGTTCATGAAAAATGGAGGCAAAAACGAAGGTGTTGCGTTTATAATTTTGTTCAGTGTAAGGAGAGAGTGATCTTAATGCAGCTTTTTAAAATACATTTCACAGGAATTAAGATAATAAATAAATATCACAGGAACAATAAACAGCATAAACAACACAAGACAATGAACTGGATATTTTGTACTGTTATTTCAAATAGAAAAAAATATTGACCGTAAATGTGTCAGTCTGCTGAATTTAATACAATAAGCATTATTTTTTTCTTCTTCTTTTTTTTTTATTATTATTTTTTTTTATTCCTAACAGAGATATTGCTGCCAGGAATTGTCTTCTGACTTGCAAAGGTCCGGGGAGGGTGGCCAAGATTGGTGATTTTGGCATGGCCAGAGACATCTACAGGTATGCTACATATTTCTGTTTGGCTTCTAAATCTTATAATTCACCTTAAAATCCTTCTAACACAACAGTAGACAGTAGACAGTAACACAACACAAAATTATGAATAAAAAAAAAATATTAAACATGCAAGCACCAGTCCACAGAAATTAGAGGTGGCAGTTCTATTTTGCGTCCATGTTTATATTTAATATTCAATTGGCTATAAAATATGAAAGACTGTTTAGTCACTGTGTTTTTCCTCCACAGTATTTTAGCTGGAAAAAAAAAAGATGAAAGCGTATCTCATTCTGAAAACCCATTTGTGAGCTTTTATTATCAACATATTTCTCATTTTAAGGCAAGAGCCAAGCAAACTTATTTGCTTATAAACTTAAGTGCTTAGCTAATTCAAATGGTATATTTATATTTCCTTATTATTTATACTGAGGTTTACCTCAGTTGAGTTAACACTGGTAATAAAATATACTATGGCTATGTTAGCCGTGAAATACTACCAAAACACTCCTATATACAGTACATACACTGCTGTTCTAAAATATGAGATCAGAAAGATTTTTATTAAGATTTTTAAAGAAGTCTCATATGCTAATCACGGCTGCATATATTTGATAAAGAAAAGAAAAAAAAAATATATATATATATATATTTTTTTTTTAATAAATAGAAAACCATTATTTTAAATTGTAATAATATATTACAATATTACAGTTTCTATGATTCTGATCAAATAAATGCAGCCTATGAGAAGAGACTTCTTTTAAAAAATAATAATAATAATCTTACTGATCCCAAACTTTTGAACGCCATTGTATTTAGTGTAGTATCTTAATGTTCTGAATCTATACAATGGAAAATAGCTGGGTTTATTTCTGTGATGATAACTTGCTGAATTATGCAAAATGTGAATTGTTATTGTTTTGTAAACATTGAAAGCCCTGTTCTGATCAAAGCCCAGCATAATGGTCCTTTTATTTTTCCTTTTATATAAGCCTGCACCATTTTTATTTATTCCTTTTTTTGGTATCCATCTTCTAATACTTTCTGATATATTTCACATCATGAAATCTTTTGTGTAACATTTGTGAATATTTAGTGAACCTTTAAATCTGAGGTAAATTGTTTTGAAGTAGTAAAACTATAGTTTTCCCTACCATTGGTTTTCCTGCTGGTGGTTGCAAATCGGTTGCATTTTTTAAAGTTACATTTATATTCAAGCTTAACTGCCCCACTTTATATGATGTCCCTATTTACCCATATTCACCATATATACTGTGGAGTGTGTATTTAGCAGTAGGCTAATATTCTGAACTTAGCCAATTACATGAAACTCATGCATGGATCATTTGCTTTAAAGTGAAGTGTCGCTCAACTTTTGTCTGTGGAAGATGCACAAAGGGAGCTATTATCAAAATGTCACAGCTGCTTTTTTTCATAATGTGAAAAAGCACAGTTACTGTCAGGTCCATTTTAGGTCAACAACAATGGAGTCTTACCTTGCAGACTAAAGTAGACTATACCACTGAGACTAAATCAGTTAATCAATTTAAAGAGTTTATCTTACATATCACAATGGATAGTAAAGTCATTTGGTGTTGTATTAAAACCAACATTCTCTATGTTTTCATAAGCTAAATTGTCTTTAGAGAGATACACAATTTGGCACTAGCGTGAATCGTTCTGTGACATTATTTATCAGATGAGATGGCAGCACTGCTGTGACAAAGTGAAAGGAGTTGTGAGCTTGACTGCCTCTCAACCGCTACTGGAATGTGTGTCTGAAAATGGCTCACTTAGCTAGTGAAAGAAGGGTATTATTAGCCAGAAAAAGTCTGAAGGGAAAAGATGGAGCCTTGTTTTACTCCCTCCGGAGCGTTGCCATTAAAGTGCACTCTAATTGCTGATGTAGATTTGTCTTGCATTTTTCCCGCTGAGCTCTGCAGACAGCACAGGAGTTCAGAGCTGTGAGGAAAATGCGATTGGGGATGGGCAGAATTACAGTGGAGGTTGCGTGAATTTTTCATCTCATCTTCCGAGGGTTGAGGATGCTGAGATGTGGTCAATTTTAATTGACATAGTTAACTCTTAGAGGTTACTTACATTTTTTGACAGCTTTTCATTATCACTAGGGATAGGTCAGGATGGTCGACTAGTCTCCCAGCAACCAATTAGTAAAGTGAACTAGTTCCTTTAGCTTTAATCTTTTTTTTTTTTTGCTTTTTTGCATTGGGGTTTAAAGAGGATACATTTAGAGATGCAGTGTCTTGGAGAGGGTTTAGGATGTTGACAGCAAACTGTTAAAATGTTAGCACACTAAAACTTTCTGACAAGCTGCATCTCTAAACTGGTCCTCTTTAATTAAAGAACCATGCTTTTAAATAAGTCAAAATAAATAAATAATAACACCCCTATAGCCATCAAAACACAGCTTGTGTATAAATGTCAACACAGTTAAAAAATTAATTCTAAGGCGGTTACTGTTGGAGTACAATCATTTCTTTTCTATTAATCCTGTTTTTACACAAAATTCATTGTTTTGTGAGGACCATGAGAATTTTGAACACTAAATTGATATGAAATATACTTACTTTTTGAATATTAAAATCCCTACGTGTTGCATTATGTTCTGTCATTATTTATATATTATATTATATTATATTATATTATATATTGCTGTTCCTTTTTTTTGTTTGTTTGTTTTTTTTTTTTTTTTAGAATTTTTTTAGTAAACTTCCTGCAAAACCTTGATCCTTAATCAGGCTAATTATAAGGCTTCAGTAATGGCCACATTAATTAAAATTAGAGTTTTGTGTCCTTCATTTTGAAGACATCTACTGTACATGTTGGTGTACTCATAAATGTTGTAATTCACTTTTAGTATTTTTAGAGTATTCACATTTAAAAAATGTTGTTGTTATTTTCTAGAAAATGGACTAAAAATATTGGACTCATGTTGCACTAAAAAGATTTTTACCCAATCAAATGTTCTCTAGTATGAGAGTTTGTTTGTTTGTTTGTTTGTTTTACTGACATTCAAAACACAAATAGTGAATATATATTGGTAAAACAGAGTTTATGAACTTCCCCATCCCAAACTTCGCCTCCCTTGCCTCATCTTTTTTTCCTCCATGTCCTCGCCTGTGGCAGCAATCTATCCCACCAGGGACCACATAGTCAGTAGCAATACAAAGGTTCTCTGTGATCTTCTTGATTTCATACTTCAAAGGATTTCATTGTTGGTTTCCCTTGAGTCTTGGCATGCGAGATCCATTCGCATGACTGAGATTGGTGGAAACATGAGTGTAATGTTGGTTTGTGAGGTGTGTTTTCCTGAGGGAGGTAGAACAGGCCTCGCTGCCACAACCCCAGCAAGCCACAAGCTAGATTATATAGAACCAGAGCTCGATAAAACCAGCATCATCAAAATTTTGTCAAAACTGCAAATGCTTTTGTTTAGGAGATAGTGGCCAGTATCTCTTTTCAGCCCCAGTCTCTCATTTTTTTATTTTTGTGATAAATGCTCAGCATAATACACACCAAAGAATATTGCTTTAGCAACCTCAGGATAGCTGATGGCAGAAAACAAGACCTATTTGTCTCTCTTTTTTTTTTTTTTTCTTTCTCTCTCACTTTATTTCTTTTTTACTGTTGTCAGCAGAGGGTCAGATATTGGAACTAGATCTTGATAACATAAGCTCTGGGTGAAGAAAATGGGCTCAGGCTCACAGTGATCATACAATGAGAAATGTGAAAAATCTGTCTTTAGATAAAACATTCAGAGATACACTATTCAGTAAACGCTATATTTTTTACTATTTTTGAAAAATATGTAGTGTTTGCTTTTGTAGAACTCACTTACAAAGTGTTAGGGTTTTCTGGGAGGCTGCCAAGATAGTTTGGAGTTGTTTTTACGGTAGGTTGTTGTTACAGAGTCCCAAGTCTCAGCTACATTATGTGCCAAGTTGCAAAAAACCCTTAAAGGGATAGACCAACCAAAAACAAACAAACAAACAAACAAAAAATCATAATTTAACTAATTCTTTACAAACCAGGAACACAAAAGAAGAACAATAGGGTCCAAACAAAATTAAACTGCTGACTTTCATCGTATGGAAAAAACTAAGACATCTTTCAAAACATCTCCTTCTGTGGTCCACAGACAAAAGTATGTCATACATACAGGTTTGGAACAACATAAAAGTAATTCATGACAGAATTGTAATTTTTAATTGTGTTGTAATACGTAAGTGTATTATAATAAGTAAATAATAACTTTGTTATAATAATGTTACAGAGATGCAAAACCAGTTATTTGCATGGCACAGTTTAATTTAGGACGTGTTTCAGGAAAGATTGAGCTCACGAAAACTGTAGACAGGACGCATCTATTTATGTCATTTTCAAATTCCACATCACCTTGAATACAATGTATTTTGCTTTGAATAAGAGGGTCTGCCAAAAGCATAATGTAAATGTGAATATACTGCTACTGCAGTACCTTTACATGACACTTACTTGCATGCAAATGTAGTATCTTGCCTACATCGTCAAAGGTACAGTGCAGTGCAGATGATCAGGTCATGAATATCCTCTGCATAGTGAAGTTTGACTTTACTGACTTTGACTGAAATTTGCATCTGCAATTGCATCTTTACCCAGGTATAACCCTAAAGTCTGACTGGTATGAGTGTTGTCCCAAAATCATCGAAGGTATATATCTGTGCATGTCCTACTTGGACAGTGCAAAAAAATATAAATACATAAATAAATAAATAAATATAATAATAATAATAATACTACTAATAATAATAATAATAATTATCTTAAATAAAGCTGCATTTACTAGATAAGCAAAATGGCATAAGATATTTACTTTTTTCCAGGGTAAAAAAAAAATATAAGTTTGCTTAAAATAAATAAAATTATCTGCCAGTGGGGTAAGTAAAATAGTCTTGTTTTAAGAATATTTTACTTACTACACTGGCAGATGTTTGTACTTCTTTCCAGAGGGAAAAACTAAATTAAGTGCATTTTGCTTAAAACAAGATTAAATATTTTGCTTTCATTTAGCTTGTCTAATAAATGCAAGATATGCCTTTTTTGCAGTGGATTTAGTGGCTGCATGTAGTTTTCTACTGCTTTACGACTACTATCTTTATATTAGAGAGGTTAGGAAAACAATTGTCATGATTAATTTGAATCATCTCAGGAAATTAATTTAAATTAAACTCAGCAATACATCTTAAATAACTAGGTCAGACACTAACTTACCCCTCTTTAACTCTGAGTTTAATGGACCTCTGACATGGATGTTAACTGAGCATTTAGTTAATTGATTTTGCTTGCCCGAACATCTGCATATTTTATATTGTGAGGGGAAAAAAATGTTAGGAAGGCATCTCAAAGTTAACAAGGTCAGTCACTTGTATATATATAAACTTAACTTAATAAAAAATGTTAACTTTTGATGGTTAGGACCCAAGGCAGACAGATATACTTAAAAGTAGTAAGTCAATTGGAGCGTATTTTTTATTTTATTTTTTTTTTTCATATATACAGCTTACATGGCACATGCTAAATGTAAATTATATAACATGTAAATATAATAAAGTAATAAAATATTACGTTACTTGCATTACACTGCAATCTAACCATGAGCATTACTAGATTCACATAACAGAATCTAGGTCTAGCAGGTTTAAATTACACACAATGTGAAGTTGATGTGGTGATCAATATTATTGTGTTAATAGGACTCATCAATGTAATAATGTAAGGTTTATTGAAATCAATAAATTAAAAATTGTAATTTGCAGGCATGCATGCATTTAAGTTGTGGTATAAGATTCCCTCAATTTATTTTTATACAAAATTAATAGCCCCTTGTAAAATATGTCATTATTTTTCAAATAACTCCCAAGCATTGTTTAACAGAAAGACGATTTTATCAACACAGCATTTTTAAACATAATACTTTATTCAGGAAGCTTTTAGGGTTTGTAATACAAATAGAAATAAATGTATAACCAAGAATTTTAAAATGTCTACTGGTCAAAATTATTAGCCCTCTGATGTAAATAGTCAATAGTGTATCCCTTTTGCTTGATAACAGCCTTTAGTCGTTTGCTGTAGTTCTCAACAAGTTTCAAGCATTTCTCCTGAGGAATGACAGTCCATTCTTCCTTAGCAAATCTCTCAAACTCCTCCAGATTTGTTGGTCTTCTGGCACAAACTCTGGACTTTAGTGTGCCCCACAGATTTTCTATTGGATTCAAGTCTGGGCTTTGTCTAGTGACTGTCTTCGTTGAGACATCAATTCCAGACTTGGCTAGGTCATTCATTAATGTCTTGGCAGTTGTTCTTGGATCTTTAGAAACCTTTCTCACTAGTTCTCTTTCCAAAGTTTTTGAAATCTTTCGCTTCCTGGCTCTGCCCGTCTTGTTCTCCACTGTGTTGGTCTCTTTAAACTTCTTGATAATGCATCTCACTGCAGTTCTTGACACTTGAAAACCCTTTGATAAACGTGTGTATCCTTTTCCATCTTTATGAGCATTAACAATTCTTTCTCTCAAGTCCAAATTTATTTTGTCTTTGCCATGATGACAGTGCATATTATTTTACTAGTTGTTTTGCAAGATACTAATCCTCAGCTTAAAGAGCAATAATTTCTAATAATTTATTAAAACTAATAATTTCTTAAAGGGGCTAATAATATTGAGCAGTTTTTTATTTATTTAGATTTTAATTATTTTATTCAAGCAACTATAAGAAATCAGACTTGCTCTAGAAGAAAAAAATAATAGGAAATAATTTGAAAACATTCTCTTGCTCTGTTAAACATCACTTGAGAAATATTCTAAAAAGAAAAAAAAAATCAAATTTCACAGGGGGGCTAATCATTTTGTCTCCAACTGTAAGTCATTCCCAATAAACTAGATCAGTCACTTTTCAGTAAATCTAACCCTGTCTACCATAACCCTAACTTACCCTTTTCTAAAATCAGAGGGATTGATGGTTAGAACCATAGGCAGACAGATCTAGAGACTGGGTGTACATTCAACATTTAGTTATTTTACTTTTCTTGTCTAGAACATCTGCATTTTTTATATCATGAGTAAAAAATGCAAATTAAGGAAGGCATCTCAAATTAACTAGGTCAGCCACTTTCCATAAACCATTTAACTGAACTCTGCAATTCTAACCTAGTGGAAAAAAAAATAATTAGGTTATTCAAGTAATAGACTCCCATTTTAAATGAATAGTAATTCTTTAATAATACTTTTTATTCTTTTAACACAAAGCCAAGCCACATGCATGCATTTAATCCCAGTCTTCATTTAGTGGCCAATTTAGAAACCATGAATCAAATCAAGGCTTTAGGGGACTTGGCTATGAATCAGCTGCAAGAAATGGCCATCTTTCCATTCTTGCATAAGTCACAAATGGACTGAGTTTCTCCTTCATGTCTTTATATGATTTCAGCTCTTTTCATTTTCCAGTGATTTTTCACTCTCTGATCTGCGACTGGAGTTAAGTCACTCTGCTACTGTCTACTGTGGGCATTCATAACAATGTCTTTTTTTTTTTTTTGTCTGGGCATGTGTTTTTCCACAGAGCCAGCTATTACAGAAAAGGAGGCCGTGCTATGCTGCCAGTCAAATGGATGCCTCCTGAGGCCTTTATGGAGGGAATCTTTACCTCAAAAACAGATACATGGTGAGCGCTGTAATATAATTACATATTTAAAAGATCCATTTGCTTCAAGTTCTGTCATATGCTATTGCAACCCCACTGTTAATACTATTATTTCCATAATAATATGCTTTCATCTCTCACTACCTATCACTTTCCTTTCTTTTGAATTGTTTTTTTAGGTCATTTGGTGTTCTGCTCTGGGAGATATTCTCACTGGGCTATATGCCATACCCCAGCCGCAGTAACCAAGAAGTGCTGGAGTTTGTTACTAACGGAGGCCGGATGGACCCACCTAAGAACTGCCCCGGTCCAGTGTGAGTGGACTTTTACATTTTAAATACGCAAGATATTTATGCAACACTCTATATAACAGAAACTATATAACAAATTATATGAAATGTTAGCCAGCAGTAAACTGTGTTCTTAGATGTCAAGATTCTGTCATAGCCTAATGAATATCAATTTTGATTCTCAGTTTTTCAGTCCACATTAACCTTTTCATCGCTGTATGATTTCTGTCTCTAAAAATAATAATAATATTCAAACTTCTGGGGTTTTGATTTAATTAACTTCCTAATCTAACCTGGGGACAAACTTGCAGAGCTGCCCATTGAAACAAAACTGAAAATGGCTTATTTTTATTGCTGAAGTTGATACAGCTTATATTCATTCAAATGAGGCAGTAATACAGTGCTATCTAGTAAAGATACAACTGATAAGGAAGAGTAAACAAATACTATTTTGTTTGTAAAATAGGTACCGGATAATGACACAGAGTTGGCAGCATCAACCAGAAGACAGACCAAACTTCTCAACTATTCTGGAAAGGATTGACTATTGTCTGCAGGTACTGCATCTTAAAGCCTTGTTTGTTTATTTGTTAGGAGCTGCATTTTAAAATTTCAGCAATGCAATATGCATTATATATACTGTAGACAGGAAAGTATGCAGAATACAGCAGGGTACATCATAATTTAACCTTCTTAGTTTATTGTTTAATTGGGCTTATTGGAATTTAGTTTTCATTTGTTTATTTCAAACAAAAGTACAATACTTATATTTTAAATGCATTTCTATTTTATTTAATTTATTATTATGTCTTTTTAAACTGGGAAGTTTGACTGCTTGGGTAAATAATAGACTTTTCAATTCCCCCAGGATCCAGATGTGGTAAATGTGCCTTTGCCTGTCGAGTACGGCCCCATCCCTGAGGAAGAGGAGAGGGTACCCATGCGTCCCGAAGACCCTTCAGCTCCCTCCTTGCTTGTAACCCCTCAGGGCACCGAGGATGTTTCATCTGCTGCCCACTCCGATCAGCCTAAGAGAGATGGGGAGGCTGCTCTCATGACCAGCAACTCCTCTGACAGCAAACTTCCACCCGCTCCACAACCTCACCCCCATCACCACCACCAACCCCCAGTAGTCACTGCCCCTGTACCAGCTGCCAAACCTTCCTCTGCAGCTCCCCTAACCACCCAGGATGGAGGCCATGTGAATTTGGGCTTCATGCAGGCCCACCAATCAGAGAAGGAGAGCCGTAACGGGAAGCCCACCAACCTGTGGAACCCCACCTATGGCTCGTGGTTTCTACAGCAGCAGCAGAAGAGACAGCAAGCCCAGGCACAAAGGCAGGCAAGCGGACCACGGATCCCAGGTGAAGGGCAGGAACAAGCAGGCCGAACTGTGACAGTAGCTGAAGCTCTGGGCCTGCAGCAACAGCACAAACAGCAGCAGTACCAACAGCAGCTTCAACGCCAACAGCAGCAACAGCAACAACAACAAGGCATGTGTCGACCGCTTTTGCCCCCTCCTCCCCCACCTGCCCCAACCCCTTTACTTCTGGATTCGGCCACCCTAGCACCAGTTCCTCTCTACAGACTACGACGCTTCCCATGTGGGAACATCGGGTATGGCTACCAGGAGCAGGGCCTGCCCATGGAGTCCATGCCGGGGCCCCAGCCTCCCCCACCACATCCTGGGCAGCAGAGGCCCATTTCTTTGGCTCGGGCCAGCGGCCCCGAGGACAGCCGCCCGCTTTTGGTCACCATGGGTACAGTGCAAGACTCCAGACTCCCGAAAATGGAAGGGCACAACGCCACTGTGCTGTAACCATGCACGTTCTCTATCAGTGCCCACTTTGCAAAACACTGTGCTGTCCATCTACGTCCACCTTTGCCAAGCCCCTTTGTGCTTTATCTTTGTGCTTTTCAGCCATGAAACTGGGATTGGAAAGGTTCTGCACTGGAAACTCTGAGAAACTTTCTCTAAGCATCAGTCACTGAAACAGAACGATTGTCATTTGGATAAAGTAACAAGATTGTTGAGTTTCTGAAAGCCACAATTGAGAGACAAAAATAAACTGATTAAGCCCTCACAAGGACTAATTCTGTGAAAAAAAGACTATAGTATATCGGTGATATTTTTCCATAATGGGGGAGAAAAAAAAAATAAAACGGGTTTGTTGATGTTTGCTTGCCTGCTTGTTTATTTATTCATTTGTTAATTTATTATTTGGAGGTCATGTAAATTATTAATGGGTGTGCTTCAGAAAGCAAACTGCCCCCATTCATTATGTATCATTTGTTCATTCTTGGACTTGGCTTTTAAATGCAGCAGTTTTCATTTTTCATCAAACATGATGAATAACAGAGAACACTAATGGCTAGTGTGTGTGAAACTGATGAGTGTTGATGGCTTCTGATAATGAGAACTTGTTGCTATGGTGTTGGAACTGAAACATGTAGCAAACTGGTCAGGGACTAGTTAGTGAAGGCTCTTTCACAGGACTTGCGATTTCAACAGTAAAAATAGCACTGAAACAACATATTTTCAAGCCCTGTCAGTTGCTTTCATACGATCCAAATGTATATCTTTCTGAATGCCAAATTATTCATGTTAATTAGATTACCTTTGTTAAGGGCTCAAGCTAGCATGAATTTCAAGGTCTGGTTCAGCAAAGCCAGCATGGCCAAGATGTTCAACAGCACATCTCAGCTGGTGAAATTTATCAACCAGCATGGTCTTTCAGTTAAGGCTGGTTAGGTAATGAAGTTTTGTTGGTTAAGTCAGTTATGAAGTTTGGTTGGGGCATCAGCATCCAAAACATCAAATGATGTTATTTTTAGCATGGAACAACCTTTGACTTAGTGCTGTACTTGATGTATCTAGTACACCTAAACCACCCACATAATGATACATCTTGCAAATTGTTCGGTAACCATGAATTGCATTTTGAAATGCCAGGAGAAAATGGCTTTGAAATAGTTTTAACTCTGAGCATCAGAGTGAAAAGTTTGACTTCCGTGCAACACAAGACAGGATGATGCTGTAGACTTGATGTTTTACTTACAAACTTCAATGCATTAGAGAATGTTGACGAGTCGTGTGAAAGGGCTTTATGCTGTATGAAACTTTAGCATTGGTTGTGTAAGAATACATTTTGGCATTTTACTTGAATATCATTCCATTAGTTTTATATTTGGCATTAGCTTTGGAAAAAAAAAAATGTTGTGTACATAAGAGCTTTACACCTGTTTGTGCAGAACATCATTAACTGTCCTCCATGCTCTCTTGATTCTCGTTTCTTTAAGTAAATGACTAAAGCATACTGATGAGGAAAATTCATTTATCACATATAATTTGTCTAAACATTCATTTATATAGTCATATTGCTTACTGTTCAGTTCTATCAAGCTGCTATTTCAAAAGCAAATGTTGGATGGTCTTTTTTTATACTATCTGAAAGAACTGCTGTAGTGTCTTTGATAGTGAGGGTTTTACAAAGGAATATCTTGTGGCAATTTTTTACACTATTTTTTTGTTAAATAGTGGTCTCATTGTGAAAAATAAATTGTTTTATCTTTATTTTTATTATTTTATTTTGAATAATAATTTCATCTTTATTTTTAACCTTCATAGAAAGTTCTATATTAATATCATCAGAGTATTAACTGAAATATGTTTAAAACATTTGACTCATTCATATCCCTCTTGACTTTATGATATCATAATTTACAATGTCATAGACACTTTGTTAGCATTGATGCTACTTTGTAAATTATACATTCTGGAGAGAGAGAAATATTTGTTGACTTTTTTTTTTTTTTAAATTACTTGTTCAGTTTACAGCTGAGGTTCGGAAGATGCCTGATATGGTTTATGGAAGGTTCATAAAAGTGGTACTGCATGACATTTTTAAAAATTGGGATTTTTATTACTATTATAATTTTTATTTCTGTTCTTTTTTTTCTCTCTTTTAATTTTGCTTATCGCTTTGACAAAGTGACCACACTTGTAAAAATGTTGTAAAACCTTATTGTATCATGTATCTGTTAATCTCTGTAATTTGACATTCAATGATGAGATCTGAGAAATTAATAAATTACTATTTAATAAGTTTGGCCTAGCTCTCAAGCACAAAACATGTATTAAAAATAACCAGAAGTACCACATATAATAACATTGTCAAGCTGAAACATATTGTTTGAGGTAAAGTTAATTAATAATTAATCAGGTTAATAAATAATAAAAAATAAAAAAATACAAAAATACAAAGATCAAGGCTAGGCTCATCCATTCTGGCAGCTATCATTTCCAGTGAGATTGCTAAAAACATTCTTAACAATGCATAACAAATAGGCCTATATCTATAACCCTGTCAACCATATGATTTCATAATAGCCTCATAATGACAATACAAAAATCAGTTTTGTGATAAACTTGTGATTTGTGAAAATTCATAAATACATACATACACACAGTATATAAAAACAGAACCATCACAAGTATCAAATGTTTGCTTCAGAGGATCTGCAAGGAACAGTGTGCAAAGCCTTTTGCATCATACCCAAAAATAATTGACACATTGAATGAGTTAATGGCCTGAATATGTATGCCGTGTAATTTCTTTCTTTTTTATAAATTTGCAAAGTTATCTTAAATCTAAATGCCTGAAAAGTTGCAGAAGTTGGTGCAGAAAATTCTGACTCTCTGAAACATGCAAATGGAAGAGCCATAAAAATAGTTTGGTCTTGGCTGCCATATGCTTGATGTCCTGGCTGGTTGTTACTTTTTGCAAACTTTTCTTCTTCCAGAACTTTTCCTATAGAACAATGAGCTTCCAACTTTTTCTCTTTTCATAACTCTAAGAAAGAACCACTTAATCCTTCCTTTGTAGAAGGGATTTGCCAATTGGCACCAGTGATGTGACCTTATTCCAGTGATGGGTAACACATTTTAGAATACGGTTCCATCATTAAAGAATTACACAGGAACAAATGACTAATGCACTATTAACATTCTAGTAACTACTATTAACTAACAAGAAACTCTGATTAATGAATAAGTAAGTAATAGCACTCAGTTGAACATGGTAGTTCACTAGCTAATCAGTATCTCCTGGAGAACTACTAAGAACGACTATATACATGTTAATAATAATTGTGAATAATGCAAAATGTATAATTAATTCTAACCCTCTATAGGATATCGTCATTTATAAATGACACACCTTTCAACCAGTAAAATAAAAATGTATTTGCCATGTGCTTCACATTTTTGGTAACAATGCAGTAAAGGAGGCGTTAGCACATGTTAGGTCACATGCTCTCAAGGCTCCATAGTGAGCTCATCTTAGACTAGAAAATACATATAAATTCAAGTTATAAAAATATAATTGTACATCTAAATGTGTTTTCTAAAGTTTTTTGACATTTTTAATGTACTTTTATAAAAACAATAACTCTGAGATCAAAAAAAATCTGAGTGTCATGCATAACTGACAAAGTCCTGTTATGGGATGCACATTTGATGTAGATGGCACTATTGACCAGCATTGGGAGGCAGTATAATAGCCTTTATAAATGTGTTTTAGGTTTTTTTTGTAACGTTTTTGGAAGATAAAATGACAAATCTGTACTTATTTCAGAAGGTAATGATGATAGTAATAGGAGGGCATCAGAAAATCAGGCTGTAGTAATAAAATAAGTTGTTGACGACCAAAGGAGGATAGAAGTAATGACGGCGAGGGCTGTAATGAAGAATTGGTTGTAGTGAAAGTCAGGTATTTGGGTACATTATTGTATGTCAGTTTGAAAAATGTGATCCATACAACAACCAAAGGTCAAGAAAAGATGGCAATGTGTAACAATCTGCATTACTATATTGAAAGGCAGTGATGCTCCAATGATGACTGCACAAGTCAACATCTATTTATGTGTGGGATACACTGAAAAAGAAGAGTCTTGTTTGACTTTCACTTGTGCTATGATAGCTGATTGAAATTCCAAGATGAAATACAATGTTTTAATGCTTTTGAAATATTAAGACATGGTTTTCAGGCAGTGAAATTGCATCCGAATTTGTCAAGTTTTAGACATTTTCACGTGTGAAATCCAAATCAAATATAGCAGCACTATAAATTAAATTTAATGTTCATAAGATTTTTAATGTTTTTTTTTTTTTTTTTTTTTTGAAACAACAAGACCTTTTCACTTCTTTTCAGATAATGAAAATGCATTTGATTGTGTGTGAAGTTTCTGACAATTTGCCAAAAAGAATTTACCCTAATGGGACAATGTCAGTTATAAATGACGGAACCCTAACAGAAAGGTCAAAGGTCAGATGTAGAAAACATTTTGGAATATGATTTTACTCCTAAAAATATGTAAAATGTAAGGCTTTTTACAATTCACAAGCTGTGAATTCATATTTACTCATATAGAGGGCTAAAGTAAAGAACATGGTAACCCACTAGTAATGACTCAAGAATTACCAAATCCTTCAGAAGGAAATTATTTATTTGGATCAGTATTCTTAAGTGAAGATCATGATAACTTCCCAGTAATGAATAAAGTAATTAAAAATTATTGAGGTTTTTGTAAAGTTCTGAATAGTAATACTTCTGATGGCTTTGGTAATACTTAAGTCATTACTAGTGGGTTACCATGATCTTCACTTTAGAATTAGTAATTCCTTTAGAAGGATGTAGTAACACTTGAGTCATTACTATCCAAAACCTTACATATACCTCAAAAGCTTACAATGATTTCAGTCATTAATAGAGGGTTATCATGATCTTCACTTCAGAATACAGCTTCAAATAATTAGTAATCCTTTCTGAAGGATTTGGTAATTCTTGAGTCATTACTTGTGGGTTACCATGATCTTTACTTTAGAATTAATTATATATTTTGCATCATTCACATTAGTTATGATCCTGTATATAGTGGTTCTTAATAGTTCAGTGGGAGATATGAAAAAAAAAAAATTGTAGTTACCGATTAGCTAATAGTGGACTACCACTTTCAACTGAGCATTATTACTTACTGACTCTTTAATCAGAATTTCTTGTTATTTAATAGTAGTTACTATAATGTTAATACTGTATTAGTCATTTGTTCCTGTGTAGTTATTCATTAATGACGGAACAGTATTCTAAAGTGTTACCCAGTGATGTGATCAGCTTTTGATATTGGAGCTAGCTACAGTGTGACACATTGTGGTGTGAAACTTCTTTGCATAGCCACAGTTCCTAGTCTGAACAGTATTTTTTTAGGATTTACATGATGTTTTATTAACAAGATTTGGAAGGAGCACGATCAGATAATCAGCCAATTCGGCCCAGGTGGAGCTCGTAAACAGCACAAAATGTATATATATATATATATATATATATATATAGCCAACTCACCTCTGTCCCACAACAGTTTTCTGGCATTCCTCCTCCACTCACTCTTAACCAGATTAGGGATGCTATATCTGATTATATGTAAGTGCGAACTCGTAAACAATGTTTTATTCACTTTCCATGCTGGCTCAGTTGATAGCACTGCTATTTCATATCAAGAAAACCCCTGGATTGAGTCCCTGCTGAGCTTAGTGACCCTATTGCAGACTGGGCAACCATGGTCCTGGAGGAAACTGGAAAATTCTGCCTTCGGAGTTAGGTAGGAAGGTATGTTTGAATCTAATGTTAGCTTCATTTCATGCTTCCTGAGATTCCTTCACCGTCAATTTTTGAAGGCAGCATAGATGTATCCCACAATAATGTGCGTTTAATTCTGTGATGGTTGAGTAAAAAAACAAACAAACAAACAAACAAAAAAAAACAATTAGGATGCATCTCACAGTTAAATGTATGCTTCTGAGCAACTTTTTGCACTTTTGATGTTTTTTCTAGCAGGGAAATCAGGGCCCGTATTCACAAAACAATTTATTTTGCCACTATAAATGGCAGTAAAAAGAGTTTTCTTTTAAAACCTATGCCCAAAGCCGCTGAGACAATCTTTTACTAAGGAATAGAGAGAAGACTTAAGCTAAGAGTAAGGATGGAGTTGACCTCGTTGTTATGGATGATGTCAGCATACTTCCTAACTATGCACACAGTGATTGCATTTATTAGATTTATTCATAGAAATACTTTAAAGCGCAATATAATTTTGTCATATTTAAATAAAGGTTTAAAAATAAAAATGTTTCCACAATCAAAATAAAGATTTAAAAAATGCAGGCTACGTGTCACTAATTAGACAAGTATATTCAGCTGATTGCTTGTAAACAATTAGCAGCATATGCATACGGTCTTTTAATTAACAGAGCAGAATAATCATGGCTGATAGTAAGACATGCAAACGTAAAAGAAAACCACCTTCCACCTTCAATACCACGACTGAGCAAGACACAAAACCCCCAGGTGCCCCCCGGCCAGTGCAGCAATATGGCTGCCCACTGCTCCAGGTGTGTTCACTACTGTTTGTGTGCACTTGGATGAGTTAAATGCACAGCAAAAATTCTATAAAGAGTGTTCAAGGGGCGTTCAAGTCATTTTGGTCAGAACAAGATGGCGATTTAACTTTTCTACATAATTCAAAGATTTTTTTTTTTCAACTCTACATCTACAAAATGCTGAAAAAAGTTTTTTTTGT
The DNA here is from genome assembly GCA_033026305.1 of Cirrhinus molitorella. NCBI lineage: Eukaryota > Metazoa > Chordata > Actinopteri > Cypriniformes > Cyprinidae > Cirrhinus > Cirrhinus molitorella. The sequence goes on from CM065135.1 coordinate 13,466,436, forward strand.
TTTGTTTTTATTCAGTTTATTATATATTTTATTTTAATTATACAATAATTTAATAATTTGTATATGTAACTTACCAAAAATATCGGCACCCTTGCAATTCTGTCAGACAATGCAGCCCTTCTCTCAGAAAATTGTTGCAGTTGCAAATGTTTTTGCAGAAAGAAAGAAAGAAAGAAAGAAAGAAAGAAAAGACAAAACCTAAAAAATGTACTGGACAAAATTATTGGCACCCTTAACTTAATATTTGGTAGCACCCCTTTGGAAAAAATAATTGAAATCAGTCGCTTCCTGCAACCATGAATGAGTTTCTTACACCTCTCTACTGGAATTCTGGACCACTCTTCTTTTGCAAACTCCAGGTCATTCAGGTTTGAAGGATACTTTCTCTCAACTGCTGTTTTGAAATCTCTCCACAGGTGTTCTATGGGATTCAGTTCTGGACTAATTGCTGGCCATTTCAGAACTCTCCAGCGCTTTGTAATCATTTCTGAGTGCTTTTTGCATGGCAAGTGTGTTTCGGGTCATTGTCCTGCTGTAAGACTCATGATCTCTGGTGGAGATGCAGCTTTCTGACACTGGCCACTACGTTGTGCCCCAAAATTCTTTGGTAATCATCAGATTTAATGATACCATTCAAACAGTCAAGGCATCATTTCTTTTTCTGTAAACCGGTGCCACGATGTCCTTATCCAAAAAGCTCTACTTTTGTCTCATCTGTCCACAGTACGTTCTCCTAGAAGGATTGTGGTTTCATCACGTAAGTTTTGACAAACTCCAGTCATGCTATTTTATGCCTTTGTGTCAGCAGTGATGTCCTACTATATAGCGTCCCTTTTCATTCAGATGGCGATGGATAGTGTGAACTGACACTGTTGTACCCTGTGTCTGCAGATCAGCTTAAATTTGTTTGGAAGTTTATCTGGGTTCTTTATCCACCATTCAAATAATCCTTTGTTGTAATTTTTCATTCATTTTGCTCTTTTGCCCACATCCAGGGAGGTTAGCTACAGTGCCATGGGCTGTAAACTTCTTGATGATATTGGGCACAGTGGACACAGAAACATTAAAATCTCTGGAGATGGACTTGTAGCCTTGAGATTTTCCATGTTTTTCCACAATTCTTTCTTTCAAATCTCTTTACACTTCTTTCGTTTCTCCAAGCTCAGTGTGACACACAACACAAAGGTTGAGTCAACTTTTCTCCATTTTTAACTGGTTGCAAGGTTGATTACTATATTGTTGCTTGCCACAGGTGTGTCTAAATACAAATTACAGGAGCATCACATGCTTGAAACTTAATTATTTCTTATAGGTGCCAATAATTTTGTCCAGTCCATTTTTGAGTTCTGTGTGAAATTTTATCAAGTTTTTTGATAAGATTTTTCTTCTTTCTCATATGACATATGATGTTGTAACGGCCACTAGAGCATTTACGGTAGTTTTGTGGCAGACAACCGTGCATGTGCGTGTGTCTGTACGTTCTGGAGAGGTGACTTGCTTACCATCTCTCTTTATTGTATTTATTTCCTTTCTCTTTGTGTTAATGCATGTTTGTGTAAATTTTTCCTTGCTTGATCCCCATGTATGTGGAAGAGTGTGTTGACGCATGAGGCGTTTTGTTAAACTTGGGGAAAATACGCCATCTTCATTGAGTAATGCAAGGCATTTGTGTTTGCAAATAAAAAACCATGCTCATTGCATGTGAAATGGTCTACTACAGACAAATGAAACACTGTGCATTATTGGCACTACACAGTTTTCCTGTCTGAGCTGCTGAACATGTATTGTAGTAATGCTGTCTTTGGTCTGTGTGTGTAACATTGGATGCGTTTGGGGGCGTGGCTTTAGATGGCAATTTGCATGGAGGGTAGGACGTTAGCTTTCAGTGCTATCAGGCTAAAGTTAGCATTTCCCAAGATCTCCTGTTGCACCTTTAAACATACTTCAGGTTTTAGGGACAGATTTACTAATAGTTTGCGCCAAAGTAAATCCTCTTTTGCCAATAAAAAGTACAGGTTACAGTCAGGTTTTAAGACTTTAGAAAGTAATTAATTACAGACCGCTCTCGAATCTCCCTTTTCTGTCAAAATTACTAGAAAAGGTAGTATCCTCACAATTATGTTCCTTTTTAGAGAAAAATGGTATCTGTGAGGATTTCCAGTTAGAATTTAAACCATATCAAAGTACTGAAACTGCTCTCATTAGAGTAACAAATGACCTGCTCTTATCATCCAACCGTGGATGTATCTCTCTATTAGTGCTACTGGATCTTAGTGCTGCGTTTGATACTATTGACCACAACATTCTTCTGAATAGACTCAAAAATTACATTGGCATTAGTGGTAGTGCATTGGCATGGTTTAAATCATACTTATCTGACCGCACTCAATTCGTGGCTGGAATGAGGAGGTATCATATCGATCAGAAGTGCAGTATGGAGTACCTCAAGGCCCAGTACTAGGGCCATTACTTTTTATGCTTTACATGTTACCCTTAGGAGATATCATCAGGAAACATGCCCAGACAGTAGCTGACTCTGTGCCAGATTTGTTTTCAAACCGGCAAATCCGCGTTACAGTCACATCCGTTTCAGTGCTGTATCACCGTCTTAGACGGATCCGGGACGGGCCTGGTTTCAAGTGGGTGCGGACTACTGTCGCAGAGCGGATCCAGGCCAGGTCCAGATGAGGGAAAACCAGATGTGTGCCAGTATTGGCCCGTTGTGCCAAAAGACACCGGCCCAAGTCCGTTTTGCGGATTTGCAGTGGTATGGGCCGGATCTGGACCAGATGATTTTTGCTGTCTGGGTGGTGTTAGCTTTCACTGTTATGCTGATGATACTCAGCTCTATATTTCTTCATGGCCCGGCAAATCATAAAATTTGAAAAACTAATGGAATGCATAGTCAATATAAAAAACTGGATGACAAGTAATTACTTGCTGCTAAATTCTGAAAAAACTGAGGTGTTAATTATTGGGCCTGAAACCTCAGCAAGTAATAACTTAAAACACAGTCTAATACTTGATGGCTGCTCTGTAAATTCATCATCATCAGTTAAGAACCTAGGTGTGCAATTTGATAGCAATCTTGCCTTCAAAAACCACATTTCTAGCATTTGCAAAACAGCATTTTTCCATCTCAAAAACATATTGAAATTACGACCTATGCTCTCAAATTCAAATGCAGAAGTGTTAATTCATGTGTTCATGACCTCCAGGATAGATTATTGCAATGCTTTATTGGGTGGTTGTTCAGCACGCTTAATAAACAAACTCCAGCTGGTCAAAAATGCAGCAGCTAGAGTTCTTACTAGAACCAGAAAGTATGAGCATTTTAGCCTAGTTCTGTCAACACTGCACTGGCTCCCTATTAAACATCATATTGATTTTAAAATCTTGCTAGTTACTTATAAAGCCCTCAATGGTTTAGCTCCTCAGTACTTGAGCGAGCTCTTGTCACATTATAGTCCCTCACATCCGCTGCGTTCTCAATGCTCTAGCAATCAATAATACCCAGAATATCAAAATCAACTGCAGGTGGCAGATCATTTTCTTACTTAGCGCCAAAACTCTGGAACAGTCCACCTAATTCTGTTCGGGAGGCAGACATACTCAGTCAGTTTAAATCTAGACTAAAGACCCATCTCTTTAAACTGGCTTACACATAACACATTTAAACATTTCTAAATTCAAATCCGTTAAAGGATTGTTAGGCTGCATTAATTAGGTCAACCGGAATCGGGAACACTTCCCAAAACACCTGATGTACTCATTGCATCATAAGAAGTATGGGATCTGCGCTAATATTAGTCTGTCTCCTGCTTATTCCGAGGTCAGATCCAGTCTGTAGCCTGATCAGATGGTCACTGGAGTTCCCTGATCCAGTCCATATCCAGATGGTGGGTCAGCACATATAGACCACCTGTACAGGTATAAACTGCTTGTATGTTGGTCAGAGGAGAACTGACCCCCCGACTGAGCCTGGTTTCTCCCAAGGTTTTTTTTTTTTTTCTTCTTCATCTGTGTCACAGATGAAGATTTGGTTCCTTGCCACTGTTGCCTATGGCTTGTTCAGTTGGGGACAATTAATTTGTTAATAATTTGGAATTGTTGATTGATTTCCTTCAACTAAAATTATTTACGTTTTCTTTTTTGCATTATTGACCTGATAATGTTAAGGTCAGGTGACTTGACTTGAAAGATTTAAGAGTTAAGAAAAATTTGTGATAAAGCACAGTCAGGGTTATTTTGTGGCTCACCTTATTGCATATGCATTTGTAAGAGATTTTCTTTCAGACAAAATTTATGGGAGGAGAGTATTTAAATAAATCATGCATCCTGATAGCTGTTAATTTGTGCTGCTCTTGGTAGATTGCATGGGCCATTATGTAAATGATTTGGCTGCGTCTGTGTTCTTTAATTTGCGCATTGTCAGTAGATCACCCACAGAACTTTCCACTTCCATTGGCATCCTGTGCTACTTTGCCCTGTTTAGTAAATCTGTCCCTATGAGTCCAAATATGGTTCTAAAATTTTGAAATTTCATCCATGCATTCAATGTATACCTTAATAAAGGGATGTTCAATCCTGCTTGGAGAGCCACTATGCTGTAGAGCAGGAGTTCTCAACTCACAATCCATTTTCCTGCAGAGTTGGTGAACTTGTTATGGCGTGTTTGCTTAGAGTTGGAGCTAAAAACTGCAAAAAAATGGATCTCACGGGCCAGAGTTGAGAACCCCTGCTGTAGAGTTTACCTCCAGTTCTAATTAAACACACCTGAACCAGTTACTCATTGTCTTCATAATTACAAGAAACTTTCAAGCAAGTGTGTTGGGCATATTTGAACTAAACTCTGCAGGACTTTTAAATTGTGTGCTCCTTATGGTATAATTCAGGGGTGTCCAAACTTGGTCCTGGGTGGTCACTGTCCTGTAGAGTTTAGCTCCAACTTGATTCAACACACTAAACTGGAAGACCTTGATTAGCTGTTCAAGTATGTTTCATTAGGGTTAAAGCTAAACTGGATAATGTCCCTCCAGGAGCAGGATTGGGCATCCCAGGTGTAATGCAAGTATGTATGTGAAGAACTGTCATTTCCTTGGGGCTGTTCTCCCCAGTCAGCCACATGACCAGGCAAGCGCTATGGAATCATTTACATTAAAAGTAGGTATGATGTCATAAATCACCTGATTTTATTTGAGTTTTTCAAACCAAAAAAGGTTGCCATCCTCTCTGCCTGCTGTCCATACAGGAAAACATTAAAAAGAGGTCAGAGAAGAGATGTTACTGTTTGTAACTGTAACTGTTTTTACTTGATATAAAATATTTGGTAAAAGTTAAATCTGATTGATTTCTACATCTAATGCTTAATAAAGTTGTTTATCTAAAACACTGTCAAAGATTTATTGGTGAACAAAAGACCATTAATGAGTTTTAGCATTTAATGAAATTTTATATATCGATTAAAATATCACTATATGTTAAAATGCCCTTAGCTTGGTTTACTGTTTGACTCAGTGCTCAGACAATCTGCATTTTAAAAGTGCAATACATTGAGTTTTGTGGCGCAGCAACAATTTACCTTTGTGGTGTATAAAGCTGACAAAATCCATTCATTATTGTACATAAGCTACAGAATACATGAAGCACTGAATGGAGGACATTAAAATATGGAATAGGAACGTCTCAGGTTACGTATGTAACCATGGTTCCCTAGATAGGGAACGAGACACTGCGTCCTCTAGGGGGCGCTAGGGGAACGCCATCAGCGTGACTCGTGTCTGAAGCATACATCCAAAACTACAAGCGGTGGCCGGCGACAGCCTATGACGTCACTCTCGGCACGACTCATCGCCGCCGGCGCGTCACTACCAGGCGCGACCATACCATAAAAGGCCGTCGGTAGAACACACCATTCGCTTCTTCGTCTGAAGCTTACGTCCGAAGCATGGCGACCAGCCTAGAGGACGCAGTGTCTCGTTCCCTATCTAGGGAACCATGGTTACATACGTAACCTGAGACGTTCCCTCTCAAGGGAACATCGAACTGCGTCCTCTAGGGGGCGCTAGGGGAACGGTTATACCCACGCTGCCATGCTGAGGGGAGTGCATGCTAATGAGGTGAGCACTAAGTACCAATTCACTTATCTTTAAGAGAATTGCCCCAGAGACGTTAAGTGACGGCTGTCGAGACATTACCCCCTTCGCCCAGAGGCCTGAGCCACTACCTGACTACCTGAAAGGGGGCAGAAGGATAGAGCTCAGGCTTGGAATCGAGCAGACTCCTTTAAGGGGGATACAGCAAGAGCCCAGTGAAAACTGGGCCTGCTTGTCTAGTAGGAGCTACGAGTAGTTCCGAAAGGTCTGCTCCCTCAGGAGCCGAATTACAGAACACAGGTAGCAATACCCTGTTCAGAGGGTGGTCTAAGCCTAGGAGTGCCGCAGCAAATCCATACCATAAAGGATTTTAGAAAAGTGCACAAAGACATGCGTGCGCACTTACCACTCATGTGGATTTTAGAGAAGTGCCCAGAGACCTGCGTGTGCACTTACCACTAATGTGGATTTTAGAAAAGTGCGCAAAGACTTGCGTGCGCACCTACCACTAATGGATTTTAGATATTGTGTGCCAGGGAGGTCACACTCAACAGGGCTCCGAGTGACGGGCAGTAAGGGCTATCTATAGGTAACCCTCAGGCGAGGGGAGCATTGCTACACCCAACCAGGACAGGTAGCTCTCAAGCTGCTAGTCAACTGGTAATACTGCCATGGAGCGAGATATCTTGAGCTTCACAGGGTGGCAAGCTCTTAGGAAACCCCTCCGCAGAGAGGGGAGCATAGCCACACACAGCCAGAGAGGCCTGAGAATGAGAGACCTAGCTATAACCAACCAGTGGATTAGGCTTTCTGTCTCAACAGAAGCCTGAAGAAATGACCTGGTTCCTCAGAGCCAGCATTCCTAGAGGGGCTTTCGCAAAAACACCTCAAAATCAGACCCACTCCACAGAGGGGTGACAGAAAAACCACTAGTGGATAGCTAAAAGGAAGCCCCTCGGGGCGGGTTCTCAAAGACAGGCCTCCAAGGCGTGGTGTCCCACCAGGGATGGATAGGAACAGGTTCCTAACTCCTGAAAGACAGGGAGGAACACCTGATCCACCAGGGGTGGCGAGCTCTTAAAAAACCCTTCCGCAGAGAGGGGAGCATGCCATACCCTACCGAAGAGGCCTGAGAAAGGGACCAAGATATTCCACTCGACATGCCTGCATAGAAGCAGCATCCCCTGCCCTCAAGCTGTAGGGGGTAGTATCGAGGGACATTGGTTATAACCAACCCAAAGTGGATCATGCTTTGTCTCTACAGAAGCATGGACTTCTGACTCGACCAGACCCCGCAGAGTCTAGAAGAGCCAGAAGCCTGGAGAAATGTCGCTCTTCAGAGGCAACAGTTCAGGAGGAGTTTTCGCAAAAACACCTCATAATCAAACCCACTCCGCAGAGGGATGATTATAAATCCACTAGAAAAGGCTGGGTGGCTAGAAAACGGGCCTCTAAGGCAGGGTGTCCTGCCTGCGATATCCAGGTGCATTGTATGAAGAAAGACATCCAGAAAGCTTACCTAAACGAAGGACTACGAGTCCTAGGATACCATGTTTTAATAGGGGACCTGGAAGCCAGGAGGTTCCGCAGGGATCTGAGGCAGGTAACAGCAGATCCAGAGTAAACGAGCAAGCCAAAACCGTAGTCAGCAGACCAGAGGGGGATACTCGTTGAGGACCTACCGAGAAGTAAATAAAGCACAACAGAAAAAGGTCCCCGAAACATAGCAAAGTAGGCAGGACACACAAAAAAGGGTCGTACTCACCCGCCCAAAAACAGGCAGTTCCTTGGAGCAACATCAAATGATGCATCTACCTGCATAGAGGGACCACAGCAGTTCAGGGGTTGCAGTCATGTACCAGGGGCCCAGTAATCAGGGAGACCATCTTCAAGTGCTTTAGCAGCAGACTCCAGAGGCAAGGGTCCCATATCCCACAGAGAGAGACTGACGAGGCTCTAAACCTGAAACATAGGAAGAACACAACAACAGCCATACATACTGCAACACCAGGCTCACCATGAAGGGGAGACAGCACTGTCTAAATACGGAGTATACCTAGACAGTCACTGAACTTAACACGTAGATATCCTAAGATAGCTATGAGCATAGGAAGGACTACCTGAGTACAGAGAGTGGGCTGTGAAAAGAGATGGCAATTTAAACCCTAGGAAGGGGAGCGATCACCAAACTAGCTCATAGCTTCCCTCAGAAAGCTATGCACTAGGAAAGGGGACCTCTGCAGTTGCCAAGACCACCAGTAGTGGGCTGTCTAATTATAAACCCTAAGGGGAAGACAGCACTATCCATGCAGAGCTCAAAATGACTGCTACTTAAACCCTAAAGAGGGGAGCAATCCCTGAACTAGCACATAGCTATCCTCAGACAGCTACATATTCAGGAAAGGGCTAGTTAACACACAGCTAGCCGCAGACAGCCATATTCAAGCAGCCCCTCCTGTAATAACAGTGACTAAAATATAACCATCCTCAGATGGATATAATAGAGAGGTCCCCAATCAGTCCCACAATAGGCTAATGAGCACCGGGCCAGCTCTGGAGAGATTCCCACAGGAAACACCTCCTAAGCCCCACAAGTGAAGCCCATCAGCCAACCTCATCTGAAATCCCCGCAAATTCACCCTCTTTCGTGCCTCAGCAACGGCAAGATGCGAATTGCAGGGAGCAGATAGTTGCCTTTCCTTCCTCAAAAATGCACACAACAGCCCCAACCGGGGATATTGCGTGCATGTGCGATATGTCGTTAAAGAGAGTGTGTATCATCAAGTGTCAAAAAATGAGAAGACACGGATTAAAACACACTTCTAAAACATTTGGCTTGTGCTTGCCAAAAGAAGAGGTAAGAATAGATAAAGCTCACCAAAGATGCATGCCTTCAAACAAAGTAATCACTGAAGACGAAGAAGAGAATGACGTGTTCTACCGACGGCCTTTTATGCTATGGTCGCGCCTGGTAGTGACGCGCCGGCTGCAACGAGTCGTGCCGAGAGTGACGTCATAGGCTGTCGCCGGCCACCGCTTGTAGTTTTGGATGTATGCTTCAGACACGAGTCACGCTGACAGCATTCCCCTAGCGCCCCCTAGAGGACGCAGTTCGATGTTCCCTTGAGAGGGAACAGTATATAGTGTCAGATGATTATACGCATAAGATCTAATCAAATTTATACTTGAGACTGATGTGGCTGTCAAGTGGAGTCAGAAATATGGTATTTAGCTTTCTGGTTGCAAGCACATAAATGCCAAGCAAAGTCATACAAATAGGGAACTAGGAATTCTAGGTGACACTTGAGTTGCTGAGTCAAAATGACATTTCAAAGTGAAACATGGTGGTCTGTTGTTAATGCTAATAAATTATTTTTCAATTTCCCAAGCTGTATTTACAGCATGTAAAAATAAAAAGAAGTAAAGCGTATCACTTACCTTTCATGTTCTGTTTTATGCAAAATAAATACTTTGGTTAAATTACAATGGCATAAAAAATGTCCCAGACAGCATCTGACTCTGTGCCAGATTCGTTTTCAACCGGCAAATCCGCGTTACAGTCACATCCGTTTCAGTGCTGTATCACAGTCCTAGACGGATCCGGCCCGTGTCTGGTTTCAGTGGGCACGGTCTACTATCGCAGAGCGGATCTGGGCCTTGTCTGGTACGGAGCTGGCCCAGTGCTGGCCCAGATGAGCGGAAAACCAGATGCGTGCCGGTATTGGCCCGTTGTGCCAAAAGACACTGGCCCAAGTCCGTTTTGCGGATTTGCAGGAGTGTGGGCCAGAATCAGGCCGGATGAAATTTGCTGTCAGGGGTACAATATAAATTTCTGTGTTATTTATTTATTTATTTATTTTTCTGACTGAATGTGAGACCTGTTATTGTAATGAATGCCCTGCTCAGAAGTAGGCGCTTAAGTAGTGCACTTAAAAGCCTCAACATAATGGACAATTTTCACATTCCTGGGTTCTCAGAAGTGGTGATCATCATAGATGTGCAAACTTCTATAATGGTAAACAGTGGTTTTTACAATGCCATTTGCTCCGTTATCAAAAGAAAACATCCACAATAGCATTTCCATGACTTATAAGAGAGAAGAAATATATATGGGGAGACAAGAGTCAGAAGAGAGAAACGTGTCACATTTACAATGTTTGTTTTATTGTCAATCTAATATGTATTTGTTTTTGAAATATAATATTGAGAAAATAAAAATAAAAATCAACATTTATGACGTGTCCGTTTTTTTTAATAAGGGTCTATTTGTGTCCATGTTTTGTACTGTTTATTAAATGTGATTAGATAGATCATTCTCATATTGTATTAAAATACAGATTATTATTATTATTATTATAAAAAAAAAAGTCATCTATTCTGTAGATAAACTACATCTTACAGAGAAAAAAAATAAAAATAAAAATAAATAAAATAAAAATCCAGTGAGTGGCATTTATTTTGGTCCATAACATTTGCCTTTGATGAGAATGACCTTATCTGTTCAATCTGATACAGTAGAAAGATCACAAATAAACAAAATAACAGTCTTTACAACACTGAGGTGAAGAAGGTCATCCCTGACTGCGCAGTATATCAGCCCTTTAAAGCCGATGGGCTTGAGCAGCAGGACATTGTGACAGAGTTTCTTCCTATCAGTCAAGGTCATAGAGGGCACATAACCACCACACTGAATAATTGAACATTGACGAATGGTCTGATGAATCTTAATTTCTGCTTTGACATGCAGATGGCAGGATCAGAATCTGGCATAAACAGCAGGAACCCATTGATCCATTCTGTCTAATGTCTTGGGAATGTGTCCCTCTCATAAATTAGGCCTATTAAAAACATTTTAGCCAGTGTGAATATCATGGAATACCTAAGCTTTCATGCTGACCATGTGGGTCCTTTCATGGCTACAGTCCACCCATTTTCAAATGGATACTAATCCAGTATGTCACAAATCATCTCAAGCTGTTTCCATAAACATGGCAGTCCAGTGCACCAAGCATTCGCTTGAATTTATGATATCAAGTAAACATGGAGCAGATGGCCGCCCCTAGTTACAATGTGATACTCTTACCAAATCCTAATATTTTGTGAAGCCGCCACAACAAGCAATTAGACATTTTGTCAAAAGCCTAGTTTTTATTTCTGCAGCACCATGGTGGGTAGCCTGGGCAATAATGAAATACAAACTGCTTGTATAGTATAAATTATTAATTCCTAAATAAATATAAGTAAATAAACACCATAAAAAAAATAAAAATAAAATAAAAAATTATCTGGTTGAGGTGCTTGTCAATCTTGTCAATATTACCCTAGAGTAGTTATTTACTTACTCTAATTAATTAATTCCTTACAGTTAAAGGGGTCATATTATGCTTCTTCACTTTTTGAACTTCAGCTAACTAATCACACATTGCCACATAAGGCGGGCCTTCCTCAACCTCACACTTTGTTGTGACCAAAATAGCATGCTAAGCAGGTTCTACATTGAATGAGGAACAATCTTCACGACTGTGTAAACTTACATTATAAATAGAACGTATAAATGAAATCCTGGCATGATGTGGGATGGGTGAAGGCGAGGAAGAAAAAAAAAATAGCGTAAAATATTAGAACTTTTTATTGTAATCGGAAAGTCTGACAAACATTCTTTGTGCATTACATTTAATAATTCAGATTTAAGTTACTACTAAAATACCACATTTAAATTCACACAAAATTTACACCCAACACTTAGCAGATAATTTACAGACAGTACAAAACACCCCTGTGGAAACGGGCTGAGATGTGCAATAAGACTCCAACTTCCATTGGAAGTTGTCTCATTTTATAACCCTTTTCATTTATTGGTTTTCTTGCCATTTTTAACCCTCATGTATTTCTTTTCATGATTTCCTCATTAGTGCAAAATTATTGACGAATTATTCATTTATAATTCTTGCATTTACATGGACTGTAAACACATCCTAGACACTGTTAAATAAAAAAAAAATCATAATTTAGAATAAAAATTAGTGGAATGGAAAAACAAGGGAATCAACAAGTTAAACTCAATTAAAACAAATGGGAAAATAAAATAAGAACAGTCGCCTTCAGGGAACAAAAAAAAAAAAAAGCTAAACAATTTTTTCCATATTATTTTTCAGTCTCTTCTCATTAATTATTTGTATGATCTAATTTAAATACAAAAAAATGCTATCTTTGCCTGTAAATATGATAAATACTAATTGGTTCATTATAATGGAGTCACTTAACAATTGCTTGATTTGTTATTACAGACTTAAGCATACAAAACAAAAACATCCACAAACAAGCTTCTGATATGGATTTAAAACGAAAATTAATGGTAGATCTTCAGTTCACGATGTATCTTCTTTGAATAAGTTTCTATTATGGATCTTTCAGTCAAGAATAGTTCTTTACTACAGGCAAAACAAAAACCTGATTATGTCTGACAGCAGAAACAACTGCTACATTATCTGTGGAACAATCAAGTACAATCAAGTTTTGATTCTCTGAGCTGATTAGATCTTGGATTATGATAATAATAAAGTGCTTATTATTTAATCGTAACTGCTCTCGCATCAAGATGAAAGATTGCAAGTTACTGAATGTGTAAGTGCCATGTTCTGAAGGGACTCACACCTTCTAACAAGAGTAGACAAACTCTAAGTGATGCTTCGTTCTGTTGAGAACATCTGAGGGGATTTGAGGAGCTGATATAATCACAGTTTTTGAAGTTATTAAATTGTCTGAACTTCTTCAACGCTGTCATTCAAGTCATTGTCTTCACCCACATTTATTAAAGTGCTCAGAGACTGCTACTGTTTACTTCGTCAGAAGCATCTAGAATTCAGAATTTAAACCTCCAGCTAAAATTAAAACCTCAGAAGAAGAATTAGCATGGAATATTTGCTCCCACACATATTTAGTAAGTTTAGAAAATGGGGTAAACGGTTTATCAGCTGTGAACGTATGAGTCTTAGTGCAGTTAGAAAGAAACGTCTCCTCAGTTTGGCTGAAATGTCAAAACAAATCCATGGAAACAAAATGAACCGAAAGCCAGATAGGTGGAGAGATGGGAAGCCCATGTTTCTGAGCGTGACCGTCTCAGCTGCTTTCCTCCACCAGCTTGGCTCCATTGATACCACGGTATGTGACCCTGCTGGGTCGCACCAGAACCCCATGGCCAGGTCGACAGCTGAAGTAGCGTCGGCTGCCCACAGAACCATCATTTTTTCCTTTCGGGCTTCGCAGCTCGAGGCCCAGCCAGAGACCAGGGGCAAAGTCAGCTGTGCCAATATAGCGGATGGTGCCCATCTCATTGGCACTAATTAGCAAGACCTGCATGCCCAGGTGGAGTTTGACAGTGCCATCTGAGCCAGAGGAACTGGTGGTGCCACCCACTCGGTTAGGCCCAGGGCCAGCGCTGCTGTTTGCCCTTGATGTACCCCAGCCAGTGCTGACTGTGCTCCAGCGTCGTCTCAAATTACTGGAACGATTCCTGAGAGGCGACAACAGAAGACAAAGAGAGTTTGAGAATGGGATACTAGGAACTAATTAATACTACTGATGGACCTAAATTATGTGATGTTCGTACAACAACGTGGATAAGTTGTGGACAAGTAAACAATATAAATTTCTCATTACATTTTTTAATCAATCTTTATTGTGATAAACCGAGATCTTTCAAGTTGTCTAAACTGCTTTCAGTTGATGCATACAAACTTTACTAAACACTACCATCCAATAATTGCAATATGGTTTGTTGCTTTTGAAACACAGTCTTGGCTTTTAAATTATGTTCTTTTTATAATAAAATGTAAACAATAAATGTGGTTTTGGTGCTCTTTACTGGTGCAGCACCTCAGTTGAAGCATGTGGCGTAAAAAAACTCTGTTTACTACTAGTTACAGCATGAAATAAACATGACTGAACATCAGAAAGTATGTTGAAAGACAGTATATCTTACTGAAATATATCATGTCTGAAATAATTGCTCGATGTTTTAACTGCTGAAAGATGTCAGTAAAATAGCTTGTATACTATATATTGTGTATATATTGTGTAAAATGTTTAAATGTCATTGTTTAAAAGGTTACAGGGTTATAGTTAAATAATGAATAGGAGTAAAAACCACCACTGAATAAAAATAAAAAAGGTTATTGCAACTTTTTATCTTGTACTTTTTTTTTCCCTCCTAATTGCGAGTTATAAAGTCAGTTTGCCTGATATAACCTCGCAATTGCACATTATAAGTCAGCTATAAACTCGCAATTCAGAAAAATACAGCCAGAACTGCGAGTTCTGAACTTTTCTTAATTGTAAGTTCTAAAGTATAACTTTATAACTTGTAGCTGCAAGTTTATATCTCAAAATGTTGAGAAAAGGCATCAGAATTGCAAGAAAAGAGATTTGAACTTGCAATTGCAACTTTTTTCTCACATTTCCAACTTTATTTCACTCACAATTGCGAGGGAAAAAAAGTCTGAAATGTGAGAGAAATAAAGTTTAAATGGTGTTTTTATTTATTTTTATTTTATGGTGGAAATGGGCTTCCATATAAATAAATAAATAAATAAATAAATAAATAAATAATAATAATAATAATAATAATAATAATAATAATAATAATAATAATAACAACAACAACAACAACAACAACAATAATAATAATAAATTCTTTCATTTCATAGAAAAACTGCCTTACGTGCAATTAACTTTTTTTTAAACAAAAATTATACAAATGTTGATTATTAAATTAATCCAATTGATTCACTGAAAGCTTAATGAAAACTTTATTTTTGGTTCTGGAATTTAAGTGTTTAAGTCCTGTATTATCAGAATTTTTTATTTTTTTTTATAGCTAAAATTAACTAAAAAGTGCCAGTTTTGAAATTCTTGAGATATGGATTTAATCTTAAGATTCATTTATTTATTATTATTATTTTTTTACCAAAAATAGATTAGATTATGGTCTAATATAAATATCCTGCAGCTGACATTGCCAATTATCGCAAAAAAATCAATCATGAAAAAAATGTCAGAAAATTATAATATATCTTAAACATAATTCCCACCTGTTTGCTTGACTTTTGCGGCTTGGTTCTCTCTGCGTGGCAATGGCTGAGGAAGTGCTGAGAGTGCGTCGAATTCCTTATTAAAACAAACACAGACATCCACTGCAAAGTGACCAAATATCTAAAAATCTATAGTTTTATATGAAAAAGGAATGTCTAAACTGTCTTCAGTCTTAAAAGATTTGACAGAGAAGAGGGAATCAGACAGCAGACAACCAAAATGGCTCACCTGTGAAGGAATAGTTCATCCGAGACGAGGACAGCTCTGACAGGCAGTCCACTGAGCCATGAATCCTGCTAGTTAAAACAAAGTGAATGTTCAGTATTACTTCTTCCACTGCACTTTTACAACTGATGCTCTGCCAGAAAACTGTCAAGACACATTATTTTACCCTTGCGTATACTCTGTTAGCTGTCAAACAACAAATTTATCACTTCAAAATACTGACAGTCACATGGGTTTATTTTGACAAATGCTTGTCAAAATTGTCATAAACAATTTGACATGTAAATATGTAGCAGGAACAAAATCACAAACCTTTACACGTTAGGACAGAAAAAAGCTCCAGAATGATTCTCCAGTGGACAGGTAAAATCTTTGAAATAACATTTTTGAAGTCAACATGAAATAGCACTCAAAACCCATATTACTTCCATAATGTGATGCATTTCAGAGTGAAATAGTCTATTGGGAACTGATTGGATTGTGAATCGTGGTCGTTCCATACCAGAACAGTGCCAGGCTTAAATACGACTTTGCAGTAATTGTTGAAGACTACTCCTCTCCTGAAAAACTGCCAGCACCCATCAAGAAGGCTAAAGGTCTACTACTCCGGTATGTTCACAATTTAAAGTATGAAGTTTTAAATTAATGTTTTATTTTTGTTTCATTATAATAGTCCAGTCAACGGTTGAAGAGCTTAAAAAAGTATCCGGATTTAAGACCATTTATATTTATAGATTATACAGTAAATTATAAACAAAATGTTTATAGAGGCTTAAAAGCAACTCAGCATATCTTAATAGTTACATTTCTTTTTAAATTTGCTATTACTCCTCTAACCTTTGTTAACTAACATTAACAGACACAACATCAGAAATGCTGCACTGACCACAACAGTAGCCTAAAACTACAATAACTATCAGTTATTGGTTAAAAAACATATTCTGAAAAGGAAGTTTTAATAAAATGCACTCATGAATTATGCACATTAAAGGCCCATTCACATAAACGGCGAAAACTATAACAATACGTTTTATTAGAAGTTCTCAGAAGTTTTAATAATCATTCTAATTCAATGAGTATAGGAGTATAAACTATATTAATAATAGTGCAGAGGACCGATATCATTGGAATCACTTTAAAAAAAACACTTTTCCCCATTTGATGAAAAATAAAAGCATTGACAGCCAGTTAGAATCCACCAACTTTAAAAAACCTGAGACGATATTTCCACAGAAGAAAGTCATATACATCTGGGATGGCATTAGGAGTAAATTATGAAAGAACGTTTACTTTTGTTTGGAAAATTGATTTAAGACCTGGAACATGCAATAAACCGTAAATAGTGTCCATTTTGATTTCAGTTTGACTTAAAATGCCTCTGACAAAATGAATAAAGTAGGTTGGAATCTCTCTTGGTTCAGCTTTGGCTGCCCTGAGGGTTAATTAAGAAGACCGAATGAAAGAAAGCTTCGAGAACAATGTGCTTATCAGTCAGTCAGGCGCTTTACAGAAATACGATGGGAAAGAAAGAGAGGAGAATGGCATAGGTGAATGGTTCGGAATTAAGAATATATGATTCATGACAGATTGAGAAGATACGAACATTGATCATTTGTTGAATAACCAGCAGGGGAATAAAGCCGTAAAAGGTACAGAGGGACAAATGGAGGGCAGACTGCTCAAGATGGGAAGGATTAGAGCCGTAATGGAAGACCGACTGAAGAAAAATAAATTGAGCAAAGAAAAAAAGAGGGGGGGGGGGCTTGATTTTAATCAAAAGAAAGTAAAAGGGAAGTAATTCCTTCCCGTCAAATAATAAAAAAAAAAAAAAGTAAAAGTCAAATATAAACTATGTTTCATGAGGAAAATGTGACTCTTTCTTCTGCATGCTAGGTATGCATATGTGGTTTCTAAGGTACTCTGGGCAGTTTTTAGCATGATATTTGGTTGCAAGGATGTTGGTGATGGTTGTAGCGGATTGATAACTGGCCTGTGTGAAAAGAATCTCTAATATTCTGAGGTCTTAAAGCTTTTAAAAGTAACAAAAGCAACAGTTAGTGACACTTAGCTTAGAAAATGGTGCCTAAAAGCAAATTACATTATAAAGCTAAAAGTGTGTTTCTTGCAAAAAAATAAAAATAAATAAATAAATAAATAAATAACTACATAAAAAAATAAGACAGCACAGCAAATTTATATAGTGCTGATATGTCTAAAAAAAGCTGATTATGCCAACAACAGCGTCCTGTAGTTTTATCTTAGATCCCAGCTTGGGATCTAATTTTGAATGTCTTTTGAGGACAAGGGCAGGGTGGTTATTTTCTGCGGGGGCTGTTATGTCCCTCATGCAGAAATGACTAGCAAATGTCGATGCACAATCTTATTAATGCTTCTGTACAGAAAGGTCGAAATGTCTGTCCAACAATCAAAGACACAGTCGGCTAGAAATAATCAGAGTAAAAGTCAGCAAGACACCAGAAATAAGACTCAGTTAAGATGCGATTATGGCTGCATTCTCCATGGCGCACTTGCCTCTGAACTCTTGAGGGCGGAGCGAAGACTCCGTGTTTCGGAGGACAGCTGAAGTATCGTACTCCTCCAACTGATCCGTCATTCTTTCCGCTCGGCTTGTCCAACTCAATCCCCAACCAAAATCCTGTCAGGGACACAAACGCGCACACACATTATACAAGCAGACACATTTTGAGAAATGTAGCGATTTCCTCGCCGACCTGAGCTTGGGTAAACAATCTCCAATCTGTCATCTCTCAGTACAGCTCAAGCCTAAACAAACGAATACCAAATCCTGCGATTTGAGTAAATCCAGTTATTCCTTCCAAAAGCTTTGTAATGCTTTGTGATGCAAGGACAAACAAACAGTTGCTTTTTAGTAAACAAAGCACAAAGCACAGGGTGAGCGTTATTCTACGAATGTACGAATAGCAGATGAAAAGGGCACATTGAAAGGAAGATGGATTTCACCTTAGTCCTTTCAGTACCCCATCAATAAAACTGCATGGATAAGGCAGATAGGATTCATGTTCTTTTTCTAGAAACATGAATAGTAAGTCATTATCGTCTTTGAAACTTTACTTCCAAATGAGGGCACTTGAGGTTCTTCTATAGCAACAAACTTTGAAAAAATCAAATGGAAATATCCAATGTTCAGGAGGCTTTGGACATTACTCAAGTCCAAAGTCTTCATGAGTCACTATCGACCCTTGTTGAAGTTAAAAAAAAAAATCATTAAGCTTCACAACATGTGCTTCATGTGTTTCATTATAGAGGTGTAATGGTGATCACACTCGTGGAGGGTAGGCTTACAGTGCCATATGTCTGAAATGTAATTGATTTGTGATAGTATAATTTAATAATAATGTTGATATTGTTTGTTTGTTTTTTTATGTAAAGCAGGGCATTTCAAACTTCTAACACAGACTCACTATTTGATGAAAAAACACACTGTTCACATGTTCAACTGAAATGTAGCTAGATTTTTCAGGTATTGTGTATTGCACAATTGTAAATTATTTATATTTTGTCATAAATAGTATTAATGAAAAAAAAAATATTTATTTATTTTAATTGTTGGAGATTAATTCTCTCAGAATCCCTGAGAGAATTAATCCCTTTTTGTCCTGAACAGTTAAACTGCCTTCTGTTTTTCAGAAAAAATCATTCAGGTCCCACAAACTATTTAGTTTTCCAGCATTTCTGTGCATTTGAACCCTTTCCAACAATGACTGTATGATTTTGAGATTCATCTTTTCACACTGAGGACAACTCCGGGACTCATATGCAACTATTACAGAAGATTCAAACGCTCCCTGATGCTCCAGAAGAAAAAAAAGCTGGAAGTTGCATTAAGAGCTGGGGGGGAACTTTTTGAAGATCAAAAGTCTTGCAAAGTCTGTGTATTTATGTTTTTACAAAACTAAAACTGATTTAATTATTTTTAAAATAGACAAGTTGAACAGGATAGTCAAGTAAAAGCATCCAACAAACACCCGGCATACATGGAACGTCCTTCAAAATTGTTGAAAAACATCCCAGGTGGCACCCTGAAACTGGCTGTGAGAAAGCATGAATTCGAGAATGCGAGAAAGAGTGCAAATCTGTTATCAAGTCATCTAAATAGTTCTGATCTGTCTGTTTTCTTTATTTAAATATTGTTATGCATGATTGTATCTTTTGTATAATGTATTTTGTTACTGTCCCTCCTGTACATGTAATTGAACATTATGCACATTTAGCCAAAATAATACCTGCCAAAGTAAATTATCCTAGACTTCTCTCGAAATCTGTTGTTCAGGTTTTGATTTGATGAAATTGCTGCGCTGCCTGATACATGAAAGTGCTCTCCGCACAAATCTCAGAGCTGAGTTCAACAGCACTCAGCGGTCATTAATTAGCGGACTGGAGTGAACGTGTTTAAGCTTTTGATGCCAGCAGTTCAGCTACTCTATGTTCCCAGAACATGAACCAGTAGCATTCATGCATTACTCAATCACATTTTATTAAATCAAATGTATTTCACTTTGTGGATAAATCTGATAAATATAAAAAACACAAGCCACAGCAGTTAATACAGTGATATGTCAGTTCATGTGCACAATGACACAGTAGCTTATTCAATAAAATACAAATCAATAAAGAAAATTGAACTTTCCAAGAAGAATAAACAGTATATTGAGTTGTTCGCCCAGCTTCAAGTATTAAAACCCATGTGTCTCGATCCACAGTGGCTGTAAAGTGATAACTCGCCACTGAAGCACAACTGCACCTGAATCCTGACTATGGTTCATTCACATTCACAACCACAAACACTATTAAATCAAGTTTCTTGTCTGTTTACTAGTCCGTGAAAAGCCATGCTTTTTCTCCAGCCAGGCCTTAAACAACTTTTTTTTTTTCTTTTAACATGCTACTTACAATAAAAATTTGATGATTTAACAATGTATTTATATATATATATATACACACACACACGCATATATAAAACCCCTTTGAGTTTTTATCTCTATAATCTGACCCCCAAAACAAAGTAGAAAAAGAGGCTTGGAACACAGTGAGTATCCCTAAAATCCTGCAAAATGTCTAGTTAACTGCATATCGCTGTAAATACAGCAACTTACTTCACAGTGCTGAAGAAGTGCTGAGCTCACCTGAGCCCCACTCCCATTAAGTGAATAACCTTTATATGGTATACATTTGAAAACTGCTGCATTCAACTTAAAGGCCTAACAGAGTAGCGGACATAAAATCCCAACAGAATGACAGGTAAAGTGTGCGTTAAGCGAATCTGAGTGGCTGGCCTTTTACTCATTTATAAAATGTTTCTCTCTACACTGTGTGATATTAGACGTCTTGGAACATTTATGCTGCTACTGAAATATGGCTTTAATTCATCCAGAGGTTACATAAAAAGAGGGATCAAAGTACACTGGCAAAAGAGTAGCCATCAAATTTCTCTAAATGTGCAATTAACCCTGATCCATAGCGCACATTCCAGAGTTATCGAACACTGCAGGAGGTTGTTAAAAAGGTAATAGTGCCATACCTGGAGCAAAACTGGTCTTGCCGTAATATCGGACAACACCTGTTCTTTGTCCCACCACCAATACACGCTCCCCTAAATGCACATCTGAGCTCTCTTGTGCCGTGCTACTGGCTGAAGGGGTTCTGCTGCGAGCAATTCCTGAAAAAAAACAACAACAACAACAACAAAAAAAACAAAAAAACAATAAAAAACACATATCATAATCTCTTAAAGATACACTGTATAATTGTCATCCAATGTAATTATCATTTACAAAAGAAAAAATAACTAAAAAGGAAAAATTAATACTATGAAAATCTATAGACAGAAACTGACAAAACATCAAACGTAATAAATGACCACTATAAGGATGAACCTTCTACTATTAACATCCATCTAAAAAAAAAAAAAAGAGACTCATATTGCACTCAAAACACAGGAGAGAGTAAGGTAAGTTGCATCAGTTAATGTATCATAATGTATTATACATTAAAATGTTAAATGTATCATACATTTCATGTGCCATGTGACTAGATATGTAGAAAGGTTACTTAGAAAAAGTTACAAATTATTTTTTTAAAGTCAACTTATGTTCAGATATTTGCTGTGGAACTAGTCTTTGCACTTGTGGGTGATGCAAGACTGTGTTCAGAACCTCATCCCTCTTAAGTGATAAAGTTGGTGCATATTATTATTTACAAATACAAATACAAAATGCTAATTATTTTTGATAGTAAAAAGCAGAGTTTGTAACAAGGACGTACCAGACTGTGGGGTGGCGGTAAGGGAACGGGAAGGGGGAGGAGTAGATCTGGTGCTGGGAGGGGTCCGTTCCTGCCATGGCCGCAGTGGCAGTCTCTGACGTGGAAGTGGCCGTGGTGGTCGTCTGGAAGTTTGTCTGGAGTCCAAAGAGGAAGAGGAGGTGGAACAACTGCGTGAAAGAAGACCTGTGCAAAAGCAAAAGACAGACAGATCAGGAATGGGGAAGGACAGAGTGGAACTACAACAAAGAAAATCAAAATAGGGCCCAAGCTGATTTGAAAAGTCCAAAAATTACCACAATTGCCACATTCAAAAGCTAAATCTGCATTGATATCCTTTTAAAATATCCTTAATTTCCTTAAAAAAAAAAAAATCACAAAATTTTAACCTTTCACTGAAGTAAAACAATTGAAAGTGGGGGGAAAGTCACGTTATGAAATGAATGTTTTTTTTTTTTTTTTTCAATGCCTATTGGCCAGATTTATTGGCACCCCAAGCAGTTTATGAGTAAAATATCTCTGAAGTATATTCCCATTCATATTCACATTTTTAGCACACCAGGGTGACTAGGAGCATAAAATTGTCAATATTATAGAACTATATTTAGCCAAGATACAACTATTTAAAAATATGTTGGAATATGAGGGTGCAAAAAAAATAAAAAAAATAAAATAAAAAAAATAAAATTGCCTTTAAAGTTGTCCAAAGCATAAGCATATTACTAATCAAAAATTATTACTACAAATTTAACCATGCTACTAAAAACTGAGTTTGTGGTCCAGTGTCACACACACACACACACACACACACACACACACACTCATCCAAAAACAAACTCCAGCATATTCAGTTGTCAGATACGACTAGAACTTCAAACAGGACTGGCTTCTACGGTCAGATGAAACTAAAAACAAAAAAAATATTTTTTGGCAGCAATCCCACCAGATTGGTTGGTGCAAACAGGGTAAAAAAAGTATGGTTTTGCGCATGGTTAAATAAACTGCTGGATGTGGGGCTATTTTTCTACCTGACTGCCTCTGCTAGAAATCTTATAATGGGCCGTGGTTGGATCTTCTTATCAGATCAATGATCCAAAACAAACAAACAAAAATGTCTCACTGAGGACAAAATAAAGCTGCTGCCATGGCCATCCCAGTTCCCTGACCTGAACCCTATAGAAAATGAGTGGGGTGAACTGAATAGAAGAAGCAGCAAAATGAAGCTGAGAATCTGAAAGATCTGGAAAGATTCTGTATGAATGAATGGTCTCTGATCTCTTGTCAGGTGTTCTTTAAACTCAATCAGGCATTATAGGAGAAAACTCAGAGCTGTTATCTTAGGACATTGTGACCTAAAGAACTTACTTTAATGATAGGTTAGCTTTGCTCATATTTACCAGGGGTGCCAGTGTCAGTGGAGGGCACTGTAGTTGTCTAAATGATAAATGTTATCAATAGATA
This sequence comes from Cirrhinus molitorella, assembly GCA_033026305.1. Taxonomy (NCBI): domain Eukaryota; kingdom Metazoa; phylum Chordata; class Actinopteri; order Cypriniformes; family Cyprinidae; genus Cirrhinus; species Cirrhinus molitorella. The sequence goes on from CM065135.1 coordinate 13,489,607, forward strand.
TGAGCCATTTCTATGGACAGAATTTGACAAAATTCAAAATATGAATATTGAAAAGTCTCTTAGAATTAAACATTTTTTAGAGGTGCCACTGATTCTGGACAGGTAAGTGCACATAAATTACAGTAAAAAAAAATAAAAAATCTATGCAACTTTGACTGTGAGCTTGATGTTCATGATGTAATGCACACAATTTCTGTTTTTCCACACACCTTTTCTGACATTCATCATGCAGAATAAAATCGTATAGAACAGAAAAATTACTCCAAGTTGCCATTATCCTCTCCTCCTTCTTGCCTATACAATATCTCATGCAAGTGAGATCACATGCGCTCCACTTCTATTAGTATTCGCCACGTTGTGTTACTTCTCATTTACATAAAGTTACACTTAATACAACCAAAGTGGTCACTGTCACTCGTGTCACTTCATATTGCCTACTCTCACTGAAAATGACTGACTTCAGGTCATTTTGTCATTGCAAATAGCTGTCAGTGTAAATGTCGCTTGATGAGCCAAGTGTTAAAGTTTCATAATGCTTCAATCAGTAATTGCATGAGAAGCATTACATGAATTAGTGCTAGAATTATAAGCTCTATAATGTCACTAACTGGTCAAACCAATTAAATAATTAACTAGTGATTATCATACTAAACAATTTGCATGATAAAACAGGCGATGAAAAACCTCTGCGAATGAACACAAAAATCAGTTAATGCAGTGAAGAATAAACATAAAAACTGAACAGGTATGCATCTGACATAGCAATTGAGGCTTGCCAACATCTCAAGGTCACATGACGTTATGAGAATGCTGCTTAACTACATGCTTCCCAGCTGACTTCAGACTGAATTAATTTCAAATGGTTTATTTTGTCTGAATGACTTCAAACACCACTGAAAAAACAACAGGAGAAAAAAATAAAAAAAATAATAATATAATATTATATATATATATATATATATATATATATATATATATATATATATATATATATATATATATATATATATATATATTTTTTTTTTTTTTTAATTCACTACAGATTATAGGATGATTGGCCATATTAACACAATGTTCATTTACAGAATCTTTGGCAAAGCCATTGCCTCAGTGCTGGTTTAATAAAAAAAAAAATTATTATATATATATATATATATATATATATATATATATATATATATATATATATATATATATATATATATATATATGGTCAATAAATTCTGATCCCTAGATATGGCTCTCCCAATGCAAGCCTATTGGATTTTTTTCATACATTTTATCATCTGTCAAAGGATGTAAATCTGATGTAAGAAGTTTGTTCAAAAACTGACCAACAATATACCAGACACTAAATGCAAAAGTCATTTTATTTAATTATGTTAGCATTCCAGCCCTTTCATACGTCGTCTTTGAAGCCTGTCTGAGTTCCAGCCAAATGTTAATCTTGTGGAACCATGGAAAAGTGCCCAAGCCTTGGCACAGCACCACTTATATCTAACAAGACCTAAAAACTGTATCTACTGCACTTAAAGGACCAAGAAATAGGACACATGAGAGAAGCAGCTTTAACCTTCCAGCTCTTCGAAAGCAGTTTGGAATGAGGGCTCTCATTAAGCCATCATATTCACAGACCTTCATGGGCTAAAGAGTTCATTAATGAAACAAGTTTAAAGGCTAATTGATAAGCAAGAGCCAATACTTTTGGAACAGACTGTAATGCCCCCAAACACAGTCTGGTATTCAAATACAAAGTCCAAAAATGTTATCTAAACCCAATGTATTAGCCCACCCTCATTTAGAAGTTGGTAGCAGTGCTGGAGGAATGTAGAATTAATTAAAATCAAAGGACATCTTATTTTAACTGTTCTTGGAGGTAGAGACAATATGAAAAGTAAAAAGTACTAAAAAACTTAGTCTAAAGGTAGACTTAAAGCACACTTATTATTAGTCTTGGCTGTCCCCAGAATGTGTCTGTTAAGTTTCAGCTCAAAATACCTCACAGATCATTGATTTTTAAAACGTGTGGAAAATGTCATTTTTGGAACGCGTCTAAAAAAAAAAAGGCTGTTTTGGTGTACATCACTTTAAATGCAAATGAGCTGCATATTCCGCCCCGTCTTCAGAAGAGAGTGTAGCATATACATCTCTGCTTTGCATACCTACAGCAGTGTTGCCAAGTCTGTGGTTTTCCAGTGGAATTTGGCTACTTTAACACTGTTGCCATGGTTTGTTTTTCATGCCAACGGGAAGAAGTGGCCCCAATAACGTGATATTTAGCTCCTGAAATGCAAATTTTACCAGGGGAACCCCACCACAAAGGCATATTTTACCCCCAGAATGCAATTTTTACTGGGGACCCCCTCCAAAACGTGACTGGGCTAGGTTTGAGTAACAATTGGGCGGGTTTTGTTGTAAAAACCTGGCAACTCTGACCTACAGCAATAAAGAGGCAGTAACAACAACATGACTAATAGCAAGATGTATAAACTAGAGTCAGATGAAGGAGAGAATCCGGCAGAAGAAACACCTATGACAATGAACCAGGATGTCTCTGAATGGTTAGTTGATACATTTATGTACTTGTAGAGTTTTCACAGCCCATTTGCAACGACAAATGAGCAACACGAATGAAATTAGGAATAACATAATTTGCTTTTCCATAGTTAATGTGACGTACTACACCGGTAGATACTGTGCTCTTCTATGTGAACCTGAGTGGGGCTAACTTCATACATCTAGTCAAACTAGTAAACAACTGGGTAAATGCAACAGCAAAAATTATTCAGAAATTATAAGTTGCAGAGGCCACTTGAAACAGTCGTATCTTGAGGAATTACAGTCATATATTGAGTCTATTCAAATACTTTAAGCTTTGAGGCCACAGTTGTTCAGCATTGTATGAATCATGTAAAACAGGGAATGCACATCATGTTTGACACCACAAAAACATCAGAATCATTAGTTCTGTACACAAGGCGTACACAAGGCCCACACAAAGAAGCAGCATCTATTGAAGTGTCTCAACACGTGGTCCCCAAGGACCCCTTAAAATGCTAATATATGCACAGTGCACCAAAACAACCAAGATGGTGTCATCCCTGACCTTTACAAACATTATTAAGACTAACCAGTTCAATATTAGCACTGGAATAAACAGCATAAACAGACAGAATGTACTAAAACGGTGGAAACACTGAAGATTGTGTTGTATTTGACTAGAACAGCAGACAAGTAAATGTTCAATGAGTAACTACCCGTTTTAAAACAACAGTTAGAATAAACAACTCCTCCACCAACTCAGTATATTGAGGTGTCCAGTTTACTAGCCTATGTATTGGCAATTTTAATCAGCTGATCTGTTTTAATCAATGATCTTTTATCATTTCACAGCCAGTTAAATCTGAATTTAAGATTCAGCTATTTAAGAGACATAACTTAAGAGACAAATAGAAACAAAACAGAAGCAATGCAGTTATGAAGAGGTGAATATGAAAATAGTATGACTGAGATTTTTTGGGAGCATTAGTCAGGCAGACAGACACATACTTTTTTTTTTGTTCTCAGATTCACAGAAATAAATATAGAACAAATTTATTTTTACCATTGTCTTTGTTGCCCTTCAAATACATATGCTTCCTAGTCAACAAAACAGACTTTCACTTTGGAATGTTCTAATTAACTTTGACATGCTGAATCTTAAGAAGAAGCAATTTCAACATCATTAAAACATAAAGCTTGAAAAAATTGTGCATTGCGCTGTGCTAAACGTAATAAACACTAAAGAATAACAAGTAGCAAAATGGAAATGAATTATAAGAGAGTCCATGAAATCTGGTTCAGTCAATTCAAATGGGGTATGCAGAGTGTTTTAAAGATGCTCAAAATGAGATAACATTCACAGCATAATCTTATGAAGTCATTCTTATGCAGCCAAAACATTTATGGACCACCCTAAAGCAAAATCATTAAACCCGTCCTAGACTCATCATCTGTCTTTATGGATCACACTGCTCAAAGAAATACTGAAATCAACAAAACAAAATGCCCAAGAAATATAAAAAAGTTCTCTCAAATAGCAAATTATATGCTTGGACTTTTAGAGATGCTTTAATGTGAACTAGTATCTTTTTTTTTTAATTCAAAAATACAATATGTGGACAAAATTAACAATGTGATTTATATAATTGTATAATTTAAGCACATCTCCAACCTCTATAAATGCTTCTCCACTAAATATCAACAGTTCAAACATCAAAAGGAAATTGAGAAGCTTATACAACCACATGAAATATAAAGATTTAGTACAAAGGGTTACAGTGGTAACAAACACACCACTTCTCCCTCCTTCTTTTTCATGACAAATTACTGCCAGTCTGTTCAGCCTGATGTGAGAACTGCTCATTAAGCTTGGCTTTATTGGACAATCAATCAACAGGGAACGTGGAAATCCACCATGGTCCACTATTCAAATCATCTCAGGAATAAAAGTGAAAAAGCAACACCTTGAAATGGCACTGATTAGAGGACAACATGCAGCTGTGGTTTCTTCTGTGGTGGCTGAGAGGATGGTGACATCATTAAAGTGTAATTTTAAAGACAATGCGTTGCTTGGATATGGTTTTTGTGAGCATGTTTGGAGGTGCACGCAGAGGCATTCTAGTAATTGGGTGTTTGAATGTGCGTCACATTTGAAGTCGGTCCATGAGTGACTCACAAGTGCCCTACAGAGCAAGGTTTCTGTCGCCTTCCTTGGATGTGCATATTAGTCTTAATGCGCACATGTGACTCAACCCATCCTAACTAAAAAGCAAATGAAGAATGGAAATGGAAAAAGTGTGAAGGTGCAGAGATGAACATGGCAAAGAGGTTTAGGTACAAAAAACAGTGGATGGGCATGACAAGGCCGTCTATAAAATATATGTTTGCTTCTTTAAAAAGATGTAATATTTTTTTAGGTTATACAGCTCTATGCCAGAATTTAAGTCAAATTCAATTTCAAGGAGAGAGAAAAATTCCTAAATACTTGTTCCTGTTTTGGTGCCCTCCCATAAAAATAATAACAACTCTACAAAAAATGACTGACTGAGTTATTATAGATAACTAAAACTAATTTCTCACTTTCATTTAGTTTAAAACTGTAAATAAATAAACTAAACATTAACAAAAAATATAGACCAATAATAATAATAATAATAATAATAATAGATACAAATAAAAATAATGAAAACTCATGATGATGATTGAAAAAAATGAAAATGGAAAATACAAAAATGAAAACGGACACAAAATATTTAAAGAACAACCTCCTGGACAGCAACCAGTCTGCTTTCAGATGTGGACATTCAACTGAGACTGCCTTGCTCTCAGTTGTTGAAGCTGTAGCATATGGACCAATCAGACATACAGTTATTTGTTACATTTAACAAATAATCTCTAAAACCAGCGAGCCAGCGAAATGTGGAGTTCTGGTTTTCAATCCCCAAAGCAAATAACACTCAGTCGCCCTAGCAACCACTGATAACCTCAGTTTTACGATGTCAAAGTATGCAGACTGCAACTTTTACTTACTTCCCCACATAGGAAAGACATTATGCTCATAGAAATGGACTCTTCCCTATTTATTCACAGACAAACCCTTCTGTGAATGAACACACATAGCCCATATATCACTATGTATGTTATGACTGTTCAGATACTTTGTCTTTTGTTTTATTAACTGTTTTATGCATGTTTTATGGTAGATTTCTATGTAGTATAATCATGTTTGGTCTCGTTGAAATTGTATTTTGATTATTTTAAAGATGGTGTGTATTATCTGTGTATACCTGTGCAACATATTAACGTTCTAAGAATCCTTAGTATTTTTGGCCTGAACTCCTATGGAGTTACATATGCAAACTGCCATGCCTCGGAAACAAAGGGCCATAAAATGATAACCCAGGTTCTAACCTCCCGCTGAGAAATTCAGCCTTCTCATTGGTCGAACCCATTTGGGAAGGTGTGACTCTCTCCAGACTTTAAAGGGCTCAGAACACCGTTCTGCCCTCTCTTCTGCAAAATCTCTCTTCTGCAAAATCTCCGAACTGCTACAACACAAAAGCCCCCTCCAGCCTTAGGCCTGGGGGGGGGGGAGCCAACACTTGGAGTTGCCTGCATTTCCCAAGCCTGGGGAAAATGGCTCTTTGACCACAAAGAGACAAACCTGCAACACTGGAGCGTGGTTTCACTCAGCCCTGGAGCTCATCATCATGGAAATGTCCTCAACCAGACATTCCTTGCTCTACAGCGTCATCTCTGGATTGTGGCATCCACTGCATCCCACAATGCCAGCAAACCCCATTTCACACAAAGCCATGTGCTCACCCAGGATGGAGGTCTATCCGGAGCACAACAAACTTAAGGACAACCTCGGAGTTTCAAGGAATGGCAACTCCAGCCATCAACTGGAACCATCTGGACCTGTTTCAAAGGCTTCCCGAGACCCTCGTCCCACAGCCAGTTCAGATGCAAGTATAATAGTTGGTACTAGACATTGGTCTGATCTAAGCTATCGTACACTGTGCTTTGAACTAGAAACTGATGGTTTTTAGAGATGGTTAACTCTGACTCTCACCCTTTCCCTCGTTCCTTACCTTTTCATCCACTTTAACCTTCCCATGAATGCCTGATGCATGTGTGTGTGTGTATGTATATGTGTTGTTTAGATTAGTTATGTGTTAGTCTGTAGTTAATAAAGTTCTCGTGCACAAATTACATGAGTTTCTGATTCTGCATTGCAAAAATGTCACTTTACGATTTCCGATCAAAGCTACATGCTCTAATGCATTAGTATTTAACAAAGTTATTTTCTGCGACCAAGAAAATAGTTTTTCTGTGAATACACATGAATTTTCCCTGAATGTTCGCTGGCCGAACGGGTCAATTGATTGTAATGTGAATTTTGTTCATCAAGAAAATTCTTCTGAATTATCCAAATATTATAATTCATTATAACGAGTTATGATTAATTATTAATATTTCCTCTTTGAGCTAAATTCACTACAAAGCCTTATCCAAATCTTCAATAATTATCTTGCTGGATCTGTCTGCTGCTTTTGACATGGTTAACCACCAGATCCAGGTTTCATCAAACCCATCATTTCATAACAATTTCACCATTCAGTTAGGCGCATCAACCATAACTCCTTCAAAAGCAGCCAGAAACCTTGGAGTTGTGATTGATGATCAGCTGACTTTCTCGACCACATTGCTAAATCTGGCCGGTCCTGCATATTAGCTTACTGAACATCAGGAAGATTCGGCCCTTTCTTTCGGAACATGCATCACAACTCCTTGTTCAAGTCCTTATTCTGTCCAGGCTGGACTATTGCGATGCTCTATACAATTATCAAAAAAGCAAAAAAGAAGGCCTCTAACACTAGCTTGCTTTTTCATTTTTATTCTATTTTATTTTAATTTATATATATATATATATATATATAAACTTCTACTGCGTTAGGCTAAATAAGACTTGTCATAGCACTTGTTGTTATTGTTATGTTATTGCTCTTTCACTGATTTTGATTGCTTCCATTGTCCTCTTTTTGTAAGTTGCTTTGGATAAATGTCTAAATGTAAATGTAAAGCTTTAATGATACTAAAATAAGAACAGCTGACTAACTGGAAACAATATTTAAATAATAATAATAATAATAATAATAATAATAATAAATATGATGATGATGATGATTATTATTATTATTATTATTATTATTATTACCTTGGTTAAATATTTAACCACACTTATTTAAGCATTTTTTTTTGTCATTTTTAAGTTAAATTGTGTCATACAGTTGTAAACAAAGAACCATCTCTTTAAAGAGCCATTATTATTATTATTATTATTATTATTACTATTATTACTATTACTAATAAACAGATAATTTTATGACATTAAGATTTTGCATTGTGAAATTTCATGACAATTAAGCAAATTTTGCTGCCAGATTCTCATGAGCCTCTAGACATACCAAACACACACACACACACACACACACACACACACACACACACACACGCACACAGACAGATAATAAAAACAAACAAAAAAAACACAAAAAAAAAACAAGAGGGGAAGTAGAAAAGCATTTGTCGTATTACAATGCCTTAAAGGCTCTTCATAAAAGTGCTATTGCCACACAAAGCTATTGAGATCCATATGTCTACATTTAGCTGTCTGAGTGGACAATACCTGGGCCCCGGAGGAAGACAGTGGAAATGCTTGTCTCTGAGAAAACAGATCAACAATGTTACACCAATCTGGTAAAAACCAACCAACACTCAGCAGGCCACATAGCCAGAGCAATGGGAAGTCTCTAGTGTAACAGAGGTGATGAGAAGAACTGCTGTTCATCAGCATTAGTGCACTAATGGTAGTCTGTGTGGGTACACTACCTCTCTCTCTGTAGACGTATATTATGAGAAATGAAAGTCTCAGCAGGTTACAGGATATTTAAGTGTTACGTATACTGTACTTAAAACTGATGCCCTTAGAACTGTGTGGGTTGAATGTTTTTTTTTTTTTTTCTTCACCTCCATTTTAGTTATTTTCTTTTTATATAGTGTAGTATATATGTGCTCGCTCATTCATTCATTCATTCATTATCATAATTTAAGACCGCTATTTTAGGTCCCATGACTGGTCACAATTGTTTGCATTTTTACACTACCTTTATTAACATTTTTGTTTCGGCAGTTCATTTCAAATGGTCCAAATGGTTTCAAAATGTAGGCTAGAAAATGATGATATAAAAATAATAAAATTCATGATGAATATACAAGTAGTATCATATCAGCAAGAGATACTCATACAGCAACAGTGATTTTCAACAAATTTTCAGCAATTTTAATATTGCTTTTATAAAATTGCTTTATAAAATATGGTGTAACCTACTTTTTTTAGAAAGTACAGTCAATTAGTCTATGTTTGCTCTGCCTACAGAAATAGTTCCAAAGGAAACTAAAGTAGGATCAACCACTGGATGTCTCAGAGCAATACAAAGTAGTGATATTTAATTCCTGAACACTTTTTAAATTAATTAATCAATGATCCACTCATTAATTATAAAATACTGGTGTAACAATTTAAAGAGCAGGTCATATGGGTTTTCAGAAAATATATTTTGCAGTTTGTAAGGTAGCTATCCTTTAATGTAAACAGTCTACAAAGTGCACTACGCATAAAGATATTGGGCCCTATTTTAACAATCTAAGTGCATGGTCTTAAACGCACGGCGCAGGTGCACTTAGGGCGAATCCACCGGATCCACTTTTGGACGTAACGTAATTTTTGTTGTGCGCTCGTCATTTTAACGAGGACTGCTACTCTAATCTGGGCTTTTATCTTCTTTGGCTTCTAATCTTCTTTATTTGGACCAATAGCATTTCTAAACCACAACCTGCAAGTATTTCCTCATTTTCAAGTTTTCTGTGCGAATATGTGATGTACACCTAGTGCAGCATTAGGTTTCCAGGTAAACCACAATTTTACTGTCTTGCTGAAAATAGTTCTGATAATTCGCTGTGAACCCACTATTTCCTATGAATGTGTCAAATAATGTAGACTGTCGTTCTAATTACTTTGTTTAATAATAAAGAATGTAACTTAAACATTTTAGTTTACAAACTGTATTGTTTCATCAACTAGTCACATTAGCACTCGGCTAACATATACACCATTATTGGTTTGTTCAGCGTTTACGGTTTAGCAGTTACACTTCAGATGTGGGCTGGATTTGCTTGCATAAGTGTTAAACAAAATGTTTTAATGTCATTACTTTATTTATTTATATTATTGTTTTATTTAAAGGTGCATGCTCAGGGTTGCCAGGTTTTCCCCCGTTAAAAAAAAAAAAAAAAAAAAAAAAACCTTTCGGAGTGAAAAATACATGCTTTTTGTTGAGGTTCCCTGGTAGATCTGCATAAATTTGGACATGGCAACTCAGATGGTAGTGCTTGTTAACTTGCTCAAGTACTCCTCTCTGTACCAATCACAACAGGCTTAGCCAGCTGACCAATCACAGCAGTGTAGGCGTATGGAAGGGATGAGTGTACATACATTATGATTATAACCGATATGAACGAATCGTTTCAAAATCATAGACAAACGACACTATGTATAAATGTATATTCTGAAAAAATGACAATGTTTTCTGACCTTGCATTTAAACCTGTTTTAGGGGACTCCAACACAATGACACTTTAAAAAAAAAATATGACCTGCTCTTTAAGTATAAATATTCCATTTACTATTGTAATGATTATAATAGCCCAAAAACAAATAATTAAGAAATTAGTTAAATTTCTTTGATAAAACTGTAAAACACTTACATAGTATATCAAAACAGGAAAAACTTCCAAAAGCATTTCATGTCAACTTCCCTTGTACAAAATCCCTCCGAGGTTTTCAGTCATGTATGACAATACAGGAAGACTTTAAATAAGTAATTTGTCATCTTTCATTTGTATACGTGACAAAAGCAGAGTTTATGCATGTTAGTGTGATTCACTCCACACATCGGTGGGTGTCACATCTGTATAAACGGGCCCTGGGGTGAACGCTGAAATGGCACACAAATGACATTAACTCCCTCAATGACTCCTCAGTGCTCACATGGCTTTTTATTGTCTCTACAACCCCGAAGGAGACAGAATAAAGCGGTAACACCAACTGCTTTATCACCACTATCACTGTTCACACTTGTGTAAGTTTATTTATCAAGCAGGTCCTCTGGGATGGTAATTAGCTTTGAGTGTGTGGTGGCCGCTGGGTTCCTCTTGATATTGGGTTTGCTGTAAAGAGGATCATTAAGCAACCAGGTCAGCGAGAGATGTACCTGTGTTGACCTTTGATGTGACCCGCGCCAAGTCAATCCGTCTAGGGTGGGGAACAGGAGCTGTGGGCTGGCGGGGACTGTTTTTCCGGCGTTCTGAGAGCTTGCTGACTTTAGAAAGGGGGGCGAAGATTCCTGGAGAGGGTCAGAAAGAAATTATTTTGTTAGCCATTGAGAAGAGGCAAGGCAGCACGACCTAAATTGCACTGAAAAACATGAAAATAGCCTGGTAGGATGCAGTGTAACATTATGAGAAAAGCTATTGTTATATATGATGAAATATGATTGTATCAAGCATGTAACAGAGTCTAAACAAATAGACAAGAATACATATATAATAAATTAGTAAAAAAATGACACTCAAAATTCACTAGTTATGCTCAAATATTGTTTCTTATTGTCAAAACTGTGGCTGGTTAAGACAAACATTAAAATTTAAAAGAGACTGCTTGATGCTTTATCAAGCTTTACCTGGTTACCTACTTAGTAAACATTACCCCTAAATAGTTACATTCAAATATCATCGTAACACATTTGTCAAAGTCGGAATTTGTTTTGAAAGAGACATGAATTGTTTTTTGGCGCTTTGTTGTGCCTGGATATCTGGTTAGTAAAATTACGCTACCAAGTTAACTACGCATGCTTATATACCATCATATTACAAATGTCCTCATCTGTGATGGATTACTTCATCACAAAATATTTGTAATATTCAATAAGACTTACTTCATTTAATAGTAGACTTGTCAAGCTTCCTATAAGTATATCTCTCATGTCATAAGTATATCTCTATGTGTCCTATACTGAGTTTCAGTTCATTTTAGTGACACATTCTAAATGAAGATCACAGAGACCAAGGCGGCAGACAGCACACCCTGTTTATTTTCTTTATTTGACAAAAGCTCACCGTTTTGTTGTTATTATGTGTGTATACAAATAAAAGTAGACCCTTTACTTCCTAGTTAGCTAGTTATACTCAAATATAGCCATAATAAACTAGTCAAAGTAATAGCTAGTTATGAAAGAGATATCATTCATTACTTGGCACTTTGTGCCTTGTTAGCTAGTGTCTAAAACACTCTCTAAATAGCTAGTCATATATAACCCTATCACACTTGTCAAAAATGTAGCTGGTTATGAAAGAGATATGACTTATTCCTTGGCGATCTGTTTTGCCTAATTTGCTAGTTGCTATAAATGAAGCTCTATATTGTCGTATCACAACTGCCCAATTCATGGCTAGTTATTTATATATATATATAAAAAAACATTAACAAAAAAAAAAAAAAAAAAAAAAAAAACATGATTCCTTGGTTACAATGTTAGTAAATAATTAGAAAATATTAAATTATTCTGCTCAAATATAGTCACACCTCACTTATCACATTTTCCCATCGTTTGTTTAGACAAAAATTCAAAAAGATGTGCTTTATTACTTGTTGGTAAACATTACGATCACTGGTAAGCTTATTATTTACTCTTACCATGTTTAATTGGGCAGGTAAAGTACTGGACACCAGCTACCGATCCATCATTCTTGCCCACTGGTTGGTGAAGCTCCACTCCAGCCCAAAGACCACCAGCAAACTCAGTACTGCCGCAGAAACGCAGAGTCCCGACCTTACAAAACAAGTGAGAGCCACAGAGTAAACTAAGATTTAGACTTTTCGTTAATGCATTCAATCACGGGACCACAGGAGCATCCTGCAGAAACACTTTAACAAACGAAGGGGAGGCTCTGTGGGGACAGTGTGAGAAATAGTTTTCTGGCCGCGTGGGCTGCCGAGGCGATAATACATGTTCAATAGACCTGTTTCACGCTCTCTTTATCTTGCTCCATACTCCAGAGGGCAATGAAAAGTGATTACTTCTTTATTCCAGAAACAAACAAGCACATTCGCACACAGCGGCACGTATTTAGTCCCGTTCGACCGGTCGCCGGAGAGCCGACCTTGTTTTCTTATGCGCCGACATTCATAAACAGGCAAATGAGCTTAGATAAAAATAACGTTAAAAGTAAAATGGGGATCAAAGAAAGCCAGCGGCGCCAAGGATCCCTGAAGATAATGGGGTTTTGATTAGCCAATCTGCTGATTCTAGGCACTCTGCTCACTTTAGCCCCAATGTGGCGGAGGATTTCATTAATGGATAATTTGGTGTGTAGGTATGAGAGGACGAGAGCCAGCCAAAAAAAAAACGTAAAAGGAATTATTTCTGCAAGGACAATGCAGATGAGCAAGCCCTCTGGTCTCTTTACTTTTCATTCAGTTTTCTGACCCACTATTGCCCTTACTGACTGCAAATGAATTTGAGAGCCCCAGCTGAATCCCTGCCCATTACTGATGATGTCACAATGGGCCACAGCTTGCAATGCCTTTTAACTGTAGTGAATATAGGTTATACAGCATGCTGGACAGATTTGATTGCGTGGCAGCATTAGGGATTCATTCAGTAAAGTTTTAGTTCTTCGCTAGGAGCAGTGCATGAAGTAATTTCTTTCTGACAACTCTCATTTTGCGGACAACTGTGTGGGGGTGCAGCTGTTTCTATTAAATTTGATTTTTCAACAGCATAAATCAATATCAATCACAGCAAACCTGCTATGTTTGAATACTAGCCTCTGTAACCCGTCTTTATATTTGATGTGAGGAACAAGCAGCAAGCACATTTCCTTGATTTCTGAAGCAGACATACATTTTCCCCAGCACACATAAACAAAAAAAAAAAAGAAATTGTGTTGGCAATGTATATGTTTATATGATTTAGGTTTCATTAACCTAACAAATTTACATATTTAACACTGCTTTTAAAGCAACAGACATACCACATTGTTCATAATTTATTCAGACATGAAAAACACATAGATGTTTAATATTTTATAAATATACATATCCCGAGGTGGTGATGCGGCCACGACACAAAGTGGATTTTCATTATTTTCTAAGAATTCAAATGGACTGAAGTCAATTATTCCGCTTATACAATGGTTACCACACCTCAAGACATCGATCAGATGATATATTTCAAGGTATTCGTCTGTTTTTCATCTGTTCCTTAAAACGTTATTGTGAGTAAGATTAATTCTTATGCATCTATCAGATGCCTCTGTTGCTAATTCCTAAATGTCATTTTAGACCAATAATGGAGGCTTGAGCCACTGATAGCAGATTAATACAGTTAATAATGAAGTTATTAGACAGACAGACAGAGTTTGTACGGCAGCAGCATCTCTACTAATAGTCAGTGTTGCCAGATTGGAAATGTCCAAGTATCGTACCAGAAGCTCAAAAGGAGAGAGAGTGGTAGAAATATGTGCCTTCTGTACATAATAAAACATAATTTACAAATGTAAATGTAAGTAAGTAAGTTGAGAACAATGTTAATAAAATCGAGTACGACTTAAATGCCCAAATGCCATAGGCTGCTGTAGTGAAAAAAAAATATAAATAAAATATGTTTGCTCATTAAATGGTCAAAGAAATTAAGAATTCAGTACCTTTTGACCAGCAATGATAACTTTGTCTCCAATGTGAAGTCCCATACTTGAAAGCTGGGCACGAGCTTTATCCGAGAGGAGATCTGGAGGCTGGGCAGGCAGGAGAGGAAGGGGAGCGTCGGACCTGGGGAGGACCTCCTGCAGCAGTGTGCGCAACTCTTTAGCCTGGACCGCGGCATCAGCTATTTCCAAAGGCATGTCTAGAGGCTCCGGAACAACATCAGCTGGACACTGGCCCTTATCATTCTGAAAAGATAAGACAAGTAACACACTTGTTAAAAGGTTGAATGAAAACATGTCTAAAAACATGCATAAATGACATACATAAAAACATTGAAACAGCGACAAGTTAAAGGAAAAAAAAACAACATATGTCATAACAAGTGTCTTAGTAAGGTGTTCCACTACCACATGCATCACAGAATCATCATAAAATAAGGAAGAAAACACAGAAAAACTTTGTATAGATTTCCAGGATGGACCTACCTTTCATTTGACACCTGTCTGTATATACACAACACATTCTTGTTCAGGACCCCTTGGAGTAACTTTTTGACGCATAGGGTACCCCTTTAGTGTAACCTCTTTAGTCCTCCATTGCTTTAAATAAGAATAAGAATAATAAGAAACCTTTGGCGTCAATATGCTAATGCGAAAGGCATTGGGAATTTTATTGTAATGATTAAATTACATATTGGGTAATAATTTTGCCATTATTGCATATATGTTGATATGATATGATATATATATATATATATATATATATATATAAATAAATAAATAAATAAATAAATGTATGTGTGTGTGTGTATAAAGTCAAAAATTATATATATATATATATATATGCTGCCAGGAGAAGTGTTACGTCCGCTTTGGTTGTGAAATGTCATTGGCTTTTGTGTCTCATGACCAGAGCTTGACATTAACACTCCCACTTTGGTGGGTTGAATTTTATAACAGAGCTCAACATTAATGCTTGTCTGGGACAAGTGGATATTTTATAGGAGCAAGTGAAAGAAAATGTTACTTGCCCGACCAGACAACTAATCTGATCAAAACACCTAATTAGGGAAGCACAGAAATTTCAGCGAGAACGATTCTGATTTTGTTACATTTGGTGTAAATGACATCTTCACATCTTGTGAAGAAATCAACACAAATGAACACAACTGCACACATACTGTGGTAAAACAAAACAAATGTTGTTTTTATATTTATAACATATACCCTAGTTAAGCAACATGACACGACCAAGAGAGTGCAGTTTTCCCTGAAAACCACGATTGTAAATTTGACACTGTATTTATACAAGAGTTCAAGCGAGTAGGTAATATACATTGTAGTTAAATATTGTCAGTTTTGACTGTTTTTGCTTGATTTGGTTAACGTAAATAGTTCAAAACACAGATCACAGCAGAACAGCCACGCTTTGCTGAGCAACATGTTTTCGTTACTGAATGAATTGCGTTTCTGAATTAATAATTCTAATAATTCAGCCATCTGAACTAATTGTTTTGAAGCCATACCTCAATGACTCATTTACCTTTTCTTAGCATTTTTTCCCAACATTTCATATATATATATATATATATATATATATATATATATATATATATATAAAAATATAAATGTATTTCATTTATATTTAAAAAATCCCCAACAACAAAATTGTGGTCACTAAAAATGCTGAGTGGCTAGTAATTTCAGAAAACCACTAGCCTCAGTGGCCGGTGAGCAAAAAAGTTAATGTCAAGCCCTGCTTCGTGAGCGGTCACGTCATGCTAAACAAGTTCGGGAGTATCTGTTTGAATGTAATATGTGCTGGAGCTATATCATTTTCAGCTATTAAAATCTTATGATTTCCTCTGTTCTTTGCATAAAAGATATCAGAAGATTTGGAATGCAACAACGTGTTTGTAATACTTTTGTGCTGCTTTTCTATGGTCAGTTTTTGCAATAAATACCTGTCACTGTATTTGCCTGTTGCGTGTCTATAAAAGTATACATTTATACAAAATGATTTCTATTTTTGCAAATGCATGCAAACCATCTAATATGACGTATAATGCAAACAACTTCAAGCAATGCAGGACCCTGGACGTCCAAAAGTGTCACTAAAGGGGTACCCTGAGTGTCCAAAAAAGTGACACCAAGGGGTCCTGACAAAGCGTCAATATATGACGAGTTGGGAGTGAGAACATGTTGGTATATACCACAAGTCAGCTTAGGAAAACTGCAGCTAACAAGCTACTTGTATTGGAAAGTAAAATTAAGCTGAAGTCAAGCAAACAAAAAAAGTACTAACATATAATGTCAAACTAAATTGAAACTACTTAAGGAGAAACATCTTTTAATTATGTAACGGATTGTATTGTCATGACGATCGTAATTAGGATCTCAATTAGGATGACTGCCTAGGATGTTTACATAATAAACCCTTTAGCTTTACTTTTGGAATTGTCTTTGGGGGTGTGAATAACCAGCAATCTCTCTCCCCCCTCAATACCACAACTGAGGTAAGACCCTTGAGCAAGGCACATAACCCTGCTGTGTGTGCGCACCATACTTGGTCACATGTCAAATCCTTCCTTTCCTTTATGTTTATTTACATTATTTGTGCATGTAGTAATACAGTTTATCTCTCAACAATGCAGTTTTAACTCAGTGTGACTTAATTTCTGGAAAATAGGGAAAATACTGGAGCAAGCTAAAACTGAATCACTGAATGCTAAGACACAGCAAGCCAAATTGTGCACTAGATAAAATGTTTAACAGTATGTCTCATCAGCCCCCTCCGGCCAAACAGCTCAATGCCTCTACTGCAGCACGGCTCAGCACCATTTTTAAGTGTATTACACAGCCAACTGCCGGAGTAGTGGACTTCTTGTGCCCTTCTGTCTTATCCAACAATGTGTTGTGGCAGGCACTGAGCTGGAACCAGACAAGGAATATAGCCAAAACAAATGCGTCGTCCTTGACATGGCTTGGCTGGCGAGCAGTAACTGTGTTTCACTTTTCTTCGGCCCATTGGTTCTCTGCAGGCTTTAGGCTTAATGTGCTTGCCCATCTCACCAGCGTCATACCCTGTGCTCATTAATATGTAGACGGGGGTGTCCATGTTTGGAACATACATTTTGAGAGCCTCTCTTCGCTTTAAGAAAAGCTGAAAGGGGTTGATGTAGCACACATTTCTTAGACAGCAGGGTACTGTGTTGGACTTGCTTTCCATCTTCAGACACATATAAATGTAGAGCTCCAGACAACTGGAAACTAAGAGCTCTCAATTTGTAATGGGATCATAGATAAACAACACTGCTGGGTGATGCTGTGCCTCATGCAGCTCCATACATTAACTGGGTCTTTTACTACCACAGCATGACCCATACTTCTGTTCTAAAATCTTGTGTGTGAACTACCTTTATATATTTATAAACAAAGAACAAATGGCAATCAAAAATTGCAGTGTTAGCTTACCAACATGCTTACATCAAACTCTCCAGTGTTGAAGAACAGAGATAGAAAATGGAGACGAGAAAACAACAACAACAAACTGCTAAAAACTGTTTAAGTTTTTCCTACACAAGTAAAGGCATTTTTTTTTTTTGTGAAGTTGTGCAAATACGCTAGCATTTGCATAAAATTAGAATATGGCCTTACAAGGATAGTTTACCCAAAAATGAAAATAACCCCATGATTTACTCACCCTCAAGCCATCCTATAGGTGTATAAGATTTTGCCGTTATATTAAAAAAATGTCTTGGCTTTTCCAAGCTGGCAGTGAATAGTGGAATAATGTGCATAAATCTATCAAAAAATAAAAATAAATAAATAAATAAAAGTATTCCACATGCTTCCGGGGGCGGGGGTTTGGGTGGATTAATAAAGGCCTTCTGACCAAACTTGATCCTGGAGGGCCGGTGTCCTGCAGTCACATTGTTGCTTTTGCTTGTATTTGAATTTACATGCATTACTGACAATGAGTTATAAAAAAAAAAAAAAGTTTTATTGAGACTGATCACCCTATACTGGTCATCATCAACAACAACAACAACAACAGTAACAATGCCAACAATACTAACTAAAAATGTAACCAATGCTCATATGCCACCCACACTGAATCATTTAGGCATTAGCTCAATACACCCATGGTGACCTATAAACATGTTTGCATTTTACACAGACAATATTTAAAATCAGGGTAACAGCTAATCTATGTAATTCTTGGTACCCACATGTCAACACAGGTGGATAATTTAAAAAATAAATAAATAAAAATACTAACTGCTAGCTAATAGTTAAGCTCACAAAAGCACATGTACATACTGAAAGGGTATTACTTGTAGATATTTATTAAATTAAATGTAATAAATAATTGTTTAAATTTACATTTTAAAAATGGTAACGGTATTGACATTTCATGATTTATATTTAGTTGTATTTAAAAAGTTACAGCTTGATTAATTCTGTCGATCTTATTACCCTGTTTTATCATGGACTTCTATGGAGACCGGGAAGCACAAGAGCACCCAATCAGAAGTTAGAATGCATCATGGGGACGCTCATCGGTTATTCAGGAAAAAGGTGGATAGAGGAGTGAGAAAAACATGTTTGTGTTTAAGTGTTGGAATCCAGGTTGAGAGATGATGTAACCTAGAAATGATGTCACTTGAAATGTACCATTATTTTTTTATAAGGGTTTTTTGATGAGGGTAACAGAGCTGACATGAAATCAGGTGGCAACAATAAAATTATATTATATATATATATATATATATATATATATATATATATATATATATAAGGCCAGCATAAACCCTTATCAGCATAAATGGTATTTAAATTATTTTAAATAATATTTAATTGACTTTATGTAATATTGATGAAAGAATTCATGTTATGTTTTTTTTTTTTTTTTTTCAAGGCAACTTTATATTAATTCTATGTTTGATTATTTATTAGGGTTGCAAAAGGCACCGATTTCGTGGAATGACCTATAAACTGTAATCTCTAGCATCCACTAAATAGTTTAAACAAAAACGAGAATATGTAAAGAAAAACCTCTGAAACCAACATATTTACCTTTGCTGTAAACAAAACTTGGTTCTAACAAGACTAGCATATTCTCACCAGAGCTTACACTACGCCTACATCCTATGTATCGTCTGCTGGAATGCCATTCTCTTGTGAGCGCGAGTACGACAGTCAGTGGAAACTAGAGATTACGGTTTATTAAGTTCTAAATATAGATATTATTCTTACACAAATGCATCAATTCACTTCAGAAGGCCTTTATTCAACCCCTGGAGCATATTTTGGAGTTCTTTTTGTGATGGATTTATGCACTTCATTTCATGTCAGAATTGACCACTATTCAATGCCATTATAAAGCTTGGAAGAACCAGGAGATATTTTAATGTAACTCTGATTGTTCTTGTCTGAAAGAAGAAAGTCATATTCAACTAGAATGGCTTTGGGGTAAGTAAATCATGGGGGAATTTTCATTTTTGGGTGAACTATCCCTTTAAAGATTCTCTCTCTGTCAGTTTTCTGCCTTAAAAAGGCAGCTGCCCATTAAGGCAGTAGACAGCAAGGCAGCTCACTAGGTTTTGGAAGGTAGTTTTACTACAGGTGATTCTCTTCGCACAAAGCTGCAAATTGTGCTTGTGCAATCACTAACACACACTCCTGAACCTTCACTTTGATCTTTTTTTTCGCTGAATAACAGAAAAATGAAAGGGTTGCGACTCTGTTCGTCAGTCCAAAAAAATATCCAAGAGATGGATGGTGTAGGCGCACAATGATGGGAGATATGCTGACTGTTGGTCTGAATGTCCTGACAAGTAGTACCCTTCTAACCTGTACTTAGGTTATATCCCCGTCAGCTAAAGTTAATCTTGAACTGCATCCAAAACAGTGCTGAATAAATGTTTATCAGCATCACTGTGACAGGAGTTTGTTAGCATGACACTGGTACTCAGCATGTACGTTTTTGGAAACTCCTTTGTAGAAATGTTGATTGCTATGTCCTTAAAATATGGTGATGTATGCAATAATCAGAGATTTATATGCATTGCTTATCTTCTAATCCATATGCCTGTACAGTAAATCATGCATAAATTCAAACAGACATACAAAGTATAAGCGCATACGTGTACAAATACACACACACTGTGCTGAATCATCATTTCGTGTCACTAAATGAAAGCATCTTCGGTTCAGAAGGCCCGAGAGGTTTGCTAATGATGAAATGATGCTCAGAAGATAAAGTTCAAACATGTCCACAGCAAGCTGGAAATACAGCCACATTATAGTTTGTTGTTTTTTTTTCCCCAGATGTAATTAATGTGAAACAGCTCATTGCCTCAATCGTTGCTTATGCAATGCAAGAATTTCCACAATTATTCAAAGGTGATATTTGATTATGCTCCTCTGGTATCAAAGAGCAAACAACAAAATTATATTTTGTGAAACTGAAGCTGACACTGCACCTTAAAAAAAAAAAAAGGTTCAGTCCATTTCAGTGCTCCCTTAATAGTGTACATCATTTCCATTACACAAGATTGCACCCTAGTGGTTAGCAAAAGAATCTGCAGAAAGATCAGCTACTCCGTTTCAGCATCATACCAATGAAGAGCTCCATGTCTGTTGGATGAAGGATGACTTACTGAGATGGTAATATAACTCCACTGACAGGCATATGAAATATCATAAGACATGAACGAATGAAGAAAAAAATCTATTTAAAATAGTCAAAAGGATCATAGTGGGCAATGCGAAAAGAAAAAAAAAAAAAAAAAGGTTTTGAACAATGTTAAGTAAAACAGCTGTAATGTGACAGCGTGCTTGAAGACAATTAGCAACAGTAGTTTGCTATTTTCCAAAATCTTTCCCCACATATTCAACCCTTGTTTCCCATTGTCGGTGTTGTTGCTTGGCAACAAGGCATATTTTTATGGCTAAACCTCAGCTGCTCCAGAACATTCTCCACCAACACGAAAGTCTGCCAAGCCTGTTGTTATCAGATGATTTGATGTTTGTTTCTCCACACTGACGATATCTCTATTAGAGTGTCGGTTGAGAAACAAAAACCTAGCTAAAAAAAAAAAAACATCTCTTGACTGACAAGCAATGGACAGATGCCCAGAGAAAAAAAAACACTGGCAACAAACAAGCTGCACTACTGGCAGAGATAACGTGGGGTAAAAAATGAAGGATGGAAAACTCTGGCTTCATCACAACAGAAAAGAAAAAAACCCTGCAAAAGTCGAGCATCATGCCAGTTCCTATTTTATGTTCTGGCAGCAGAGCTGATAAACCCTTTACATGCAAACAAACCTCTCTGACTAACGCCCTACTAAAAGGCCCGCTGAACTGAAATGCATGCATTTTACAAAAGTTTAAATAATATCAATAATTCAGTGACATCTGCTGTTTGTGAGCAGAATGACCCCTGGCGGTGACGCTCCGTGAGTGTAAAATGAGTTCAGGGAGAGAAATGAGCATGGCTAATTTACTGCTGTGCTGATGGGACAGACTGAAAGGAAAATAATAAAGCTGGCTGTGAATGTGCGAGTGTGTGCATCAGCCTGACCCTGTGTGCTCACTTAACATATCCATTTATCTATCAAACTATCTACCCAACCACCCATCCATCTAAAACTAATTGTAGACTATGAATATTCTTTCTCCCATACTGAGAAACACACTTTTAAAATTTCTACATGAAAATTATTATTATTATTACATGTAATATTGCTGTTACAAAATACTGTGCCTATAGAAAATCATCATACGCTGTAAAAACCTTTACATTTTGTCACATTACACCCTAGAAAATAAAATAAGTAATAATAATCTACACATTATAACCCTCATCATTAAAGTAAAAATATAATTTGAAAAAAAAAAAAAAAATCTGGAGGATTGAGGATAGTAATTGGTAAAGTGACCATTATAAACTTGATCAGGTGTAAGCAATCAACTTCCAAATTAAACACCAGGTTATTTACCCCACCTGATATCAACAGTAGTGGTGTTGATTACTTCAGAATAAAATAAGCCGTTTCTTGAAGATTCCACTGTTAGTAGTGCATGGTACGGCAAAGAAATCAACTTGGTTGGGAATATGCTTTTAAAAGACCCCTGGGTTAAAGTTGTAGAAAGACACAAGTTAGAAGAAAGCTACAAAAACATTTCAAAGGCTTAAGATATCTCTCGGAGTACTGTCCAGAGCATCATTAAGAAGTGGAAAGTGTATGGCACCACTAGCACATGGCCTAGATCAGGCCGTCCGTCCAAAGCGGATGACAGAGCCAGGAGGACATTGAGAAGAGAGGCTACCAGGGGGCCAAAGGCAACTTTGAAGGACTTACAATGACAACTACAATATCTCCCAAGCTTTACACAAAGCTGGCCTATATGGCAGGGTGGCACGAAAGAAACCTTTCAGAGTCTGATACCTTCTGGCAAAAGATGCTATGGTCTGATGAGACCAAAATTGACCTTTTTGAACTGAACTCCAAGCGCTATGTTTGGCGAAAAGCAAACACAGCACACCACCTAAAACACACCATACCTACTGTGAAGCATAGTGGTGGCAGTATTATGTTGTGGGGGTTTTTCTCTTAAGCTGGGACTGGGCGATTGGTCAGGATTGAAGGGAAAATGGATGCTGCCAAGTACATCTAAATTCTTGAGGAAAACGCGTCCTTCTGCTAGACAGCTGAAGATGGGCAGGTCATTCACCTTCCAACACGACAATGACTCTAAACATGCTGCCAAAACAACAACGAAATAGCTTAAGGATAAGAAGGTAAATGTTCAAGTCAGAGACCTGATTTATGCCGTGTTCCAGGCAGGTTTTTTAACTAGTAAGTCACGGCTTCAAACCACGACTCATGACTTTGTAGCATTCCAGGCTTATGCTCATTTACAAATCATTTCTATCGCCAAAGGTGCTTACTCCTTGCTTATTTGAGGGAAACGGAGGAGGAAAACGGAGTATAAGACAAGAAAAGCTGTTATACCTTTTATTTTGCGCTATTTGTATATTTGGAAATACATCCCTAGGGGCTGCCATTGTTGGTTCACGGGCTATGTGTTGTCAGTACCAGTTCACGTGGGAAGTCATGGGTTTGACTGCCGTTCCAGTGCATTTTCACGAGTAGAAGGTTGGAAAAACAACGGGTTGACTGGAACGCAGTATTAAATCCAATCGAAAATCTGGGGATGGATTTGAAGAGAGCAGTCAATTGCCACGCATTACAGAATTTGACTGAACTTGAGCAATTCTGCAAGGAAGAATAGGCATATATTCCCCTATCAAAGTGTGCAAAGCTAGCACAGATATATCCAAAAAGACTGATGGCTGTGATTAAAGCAAAAGGTGGCTTTACAAAGTGACTGAAGGGACAGGCTGTATGACAAATAAAGTAACTATTTCAAAGAGGTATGAAGATTTTCTATAGGCACTGTATACTACTGTATTATTCTCAAAATCTACTTCCCCATACTATGATGATGATTAACATTATTATTATTATTATTATTATAAAAAAAAATGTGATACTTGTATTACTACTACTACTACTAATAGTAATATGTTTTTACAAAATAGTCATTTTAAATTAATAAAAACTAGTTTAAATACTACTACTACTACTACTACTACTACTAATAATAATAATAATAATAATAATAATAATAATAATAATAATAATAATAATAACAGCCTGGTAAAAATCCACACACTGATTTTTTATAAACTCTCTGAACATGCAATTTGAAAAAAATATTAGTCCTTTTAATTTATCAGGTTATGAAATCCACATTACTCTATGAAGTCAATAACAAAGACAAATATCATTAAACACAAGTCATTACATTAACTTTGTTAAAAACTTTTAGTTCAATTTGAAAGGGGCAGAACTATGGGATAAACTAAAATAACCACCCCGTGCTGAGTTGCGTCGTATTATGTGTCGATGAGATATTGTCAAAAGCATCAAATATTGGCAATAATAAGAGGATTTAGTATTCCCAAATAATGTAGGCATGTTACATTCTTATTATTATTAGGCCTAATATTTCTATTATTATTTTAGGCCTACTTTTATTAATAAATTAATTTGCCCCGCAATAATTTCATAACGCATCACTGCTATTAATAAAAGATTAGGCTACTATTAATTTATACAATTAATTATATGCCTATAAGTAAAATTTGTAACACTGCAGTCATCAAATTGAGCTTTATTTCATGCACCAATTTTCAAAAATAACATTTATACGAAATACGTTTCTTCTCATGTTTTTCACTACGCAAGAGAAATATTAAGGGAACAACTTAAGACAGTTATATACCGTTATCAGCATATGTTAAAGTATTCGTCTCTCGTCATCTCGTCAGAAGATGCGCCGTTAATGCAGCGCTAGAAATCTCCATCAGTTTTTGCTTTCACTTTCTGTATAGTAAATTGACATTTGTTTACCGGCATAACTCTTGCGGAAAGTTTGCACGTTGCTTGTGTAATATCCATTGGCTCGCCTTTATGTTTTAAAACGGAAATATTTCCAATATTGCGACATAACCATCCACACAAAAAAGTGGCGGTAAGCTAAAGACAAAAATATAAAATATAGAAATACTAAAATATATGGTACTGCATACCAGCCCAGTTCAAGCACTGTACGCAATGTCTTGGTGTGCATATGATATGCAGTTTTAACGTACGTGTATGTACCTACCCCACTCCCCTAATGCCAACCATTGCATACCATATGCATGCCAAAGTCAATTTCTGCGTATAAATAGCACGCCAATTAGAAACATACATTTGTGGTACTAATACGCCCTTTCATAATTTACGATATAAAGCAGCATAGATTTCTATTTTAAGACAATTATATGCTTGAGTATGACACGTTTTGCATGATAAGCTACTGAGAGCAGATTCAAATCACTCTTGCAGTACTTTGATATCATACGCCATTTGCCGTTTTGCGATAGTTCAGTGAATAGGTTTTTTCCTCACACCCCTAGTTGCTGTGTTCACATACACACTCTGGGGACATCAGAGACATGTTTTACATATTGTGAAAAGGGGCATTATTATTATTTTTAGGGCTGCCTAAAAAAATTCTGGTTGACTAGTAGTTGTTAATTTTAAGCATTAGTCGACTATTAGTTGCATGTTTATTAATAAACCATATAAATCATAATAATGAGCCTTTATTTGCCCACATAGCCTAATAAGTGCTCAAGTGCTCAAAAGTAGCGTGCCACAGCACACTGGCAGAAGAATGTTAATGAATGTGTCAGGGAAAAATAGCAAGGAGGCTGCATTAACGTTTTAATAATTTATTGGTAACCTAGTGCTTTCTTTGTTTTCGATGTAAGAGATGAAGTTGGCGACACTGACTTGTCATCGCTGCAACAGTGGATGTGCCTGTATACATGTTTCATACGGATTCAAATAAAAAACAAATGAAGAGTTTAGATGCAAAAGCATCTAAATCCATCTGACATCTTTCTTTAAAAAAATGCATTTTTATCAGGCTCCGATGTATAGGTTTCGAAGTACCGCCACTTCTGATTGGGCTGAGGCTGGAATTTTAGCGAGTTTGAAGTAAAAGTATTTGATGGACGTATATGTGTCGAGAACATTCACTCAGTATCATTATCTCATTTTTGATCGAGATGGCTTTTAGGGGGTTTTGCATCTGAAGTCTTCATTTGTTTTTTTTATTTGAATTTGGTTCATTTGAAAGTAGACATTTCACTCTCTATATATTATATATATATATATATATTTTTTTTTTTTTTTTTTTCTCTGTAAGGCAAGTATACACCTATACATCTAAAGTTTCACGCTCAAGTTCACAGAGACCGAGACGGCAGAAAGCGCATCCTGTTTGCTTAATTTATTTTACAGAATTGCAACATTTTGTTGTTATTCTGAGTGCACACAAATAAACAGTTTATTTACAGATTCAAAAGATGTATTGCTCTTATCTGTTTGACCACAAATGACTGAGTATTTTAAGAACAATTGACCACACTGACGCCGATGTCGTGCAGTACGCGCACTACTGTTCAGCTTCCACACTCTGCACAGATACTTCAATAGCACACATTTTTCTAGGTTAACATTAGACTGAGTAACCATGTAAAGTTGCTATTACTTCCGTATTTCAATTTAAAAGCCACATTTGAGGTTGCCCGATGTACTACATTACCACATAGACTAGGCGTTAACGATCTATCTATCATGGACTGTGTAAGTTTGTATTAGCGTATTACTATTATTATTATTATTAAATATAATAACTGTTATCAAAATATAATATATTATTATAAAATATATAAAAATGGTATACAGGTCCTTCTCAAAAAATTAGCATATTGTGATAAAGTTCATTATTTTCTGTAATGTACTGATAAACATTAGACTTTCATATATTTTAGATTCATTACACACAACTGAAGTAGTTCAAGCCTTTTTTTTTGTTTTAATATTGATGATTTTGGCATACAGCTCATGAAAACCCAAAATTCCTATCTCAAAAAATTAGCATATCATGAAAAGGTTCTCTAAGCGAGCTATTAACCTAATCATCTGAATCAACTAATTAACTCTAAATACCTGCAAAAGATTCCTGAGGCTTTTAAAAACTCCCAGCCTGGTTCATTACTCAAAACCGCAATCATGGGTAAGACTGCCGACCTGACTGCTGTCCAGAAGGCCATCATTGACACCCTCAAGCAAGAGGGTAAGACACAGAAAGAAATTTCTGAACGAATAGGCTGTTCCCAGAGTGCTGTATCAAGGCACCTCAGTGGGAAGTCTGTGGGAAGGAAAAAGTGTGGCAGAAAACGCTGCACAACGAGAGGGGGACCTGCGGAAGCAGTGGACTGAGTCTGGAGTAGAAACATCCAGAGCCACCGTGTACAGGCGTGTGCAGGAAATGGGCTACAGGTGCCGCATTCCCCAGGTCAAGCCACTTTTGAACCAGAAACAGCGGCAGAAGCGCCTGACCTGGGCTACAGAGAAGCAGCACTGGACTGTTGCTCAGTGGTCCAAAGTACTTTTTTCGGATAAAAGCAAATTTTGCATGTCATTCGGAAATCAAGGTGCCTGAGTCTGGAGGAAGACCGGGGAGAGGGAAATGCCAAAATGCCTGAAGTCCAGTGTCAAGTACCCACAGTCAGTGATGGTCTGGGGTGCCATGTCAGCTGCTGGTGTTGGTCCACTGTGTTTTATCAAGGGCAGGGTCAATGCAGCTAGCTATCAGGAGATTTTGGAGCACTTCATGCTTCCATCTGCTGAAAAGCTTTATGGAGATGAAGATTTCATTTTTCAGCATGACCTGGCACCTGCTCACAGTGCCAAAACCACTGGTAAATGGTTTACTGTGCTGTGGTATTACTGTGCTCAATTGGCCTGCCAACTCTCCTGACCTGAACCCCATAGAGAATCTGTGGGATATTGTGAAGAGAAAGTTGAGAGACGCAAGACCCAACACTCTGGATGAGCTTAAGGCCGCTATCGAAGCATCCTGGGCCTCCATAACACCTCAGCAGTGCCACAGGCTGATTGCCTCCATGCCACGCCGCATTGAAGCAGTCATTTCTGCAAAAGGATTCCCGACCAAGTATTGAGTGCATAACTGAACATAATTATTTGAAGGTTGACTTTTTTTGTATTAAAAACACTTTTCTTTTATTGGTCGGATGAAATATGCTAATTTTTTGAGATAGGAATTTTGGGTTTTCATGAGCTGTATGCCAAAATCATCAATATTAAAACAAAAAAAAAGGCTTGAACTACTTCAGTTGTGTGTAATGAATCTAAAATATATGAAAGTCTAATGTTTATCAGTACATTACAGAAAATAATGAACTTTATCATAATATGCTATTTTTTTGAGAAGGACCTTCTCAAAGGACCTTTGAGAAGTATACTTATATTATTATTAGTAGTAGTAGTAATAATATGTTTTCTTATTAAATATAATCATTGTTGTAATTAAATATACAAGCATTTTTAAACATTTCATTATTTTCTCTTTATGCTCTCTTCATGAAAGGTAAAGATAACGGGGCATGACGTAGACCAGTTTTGAACCAGTTTTGTTGCAGACATTGCTCTTATGCATAGTAAACGTGTTGTACTTCTGGTGCTACATCTCCAACATGCTAAAAGAAATGTACAATAAATATTTTATTTCTGGATTTCAGTTTTTTTTTTACTTTGTTAGTAGTAAATCACAAACCCTAAAAGCGGGGTTGGCTCCTAGCTCCAGCAGACACTTCACTGTAGAGGTACACAGGTTCGAGGCGGCAATGTGCAGCGCAGTGCCAAAGTCAAAATCACTGCAGGTCGCATCCACCTCTGAAACCCAACAGACCACATACGGACATCATCACACAAGCACTTAAGTCTGCAATGAGTTTCAAACTGAAATTTAGATTCCCACTGTCATTCCATTATCTCTCCTCACCTCCCGGCTGTGACGCCTGCAGAACCACACGGATGAGAGGGGGGACATCAAAATATGCGGCGTAGTGGAGAGCGTTCATGTTCGTCCACCGGCTGCGTAAGGACGGCTCGGCTCCCAGCGTCAACAACTGACGGGCGAAACTGGCCGCACTCTCAGCGTCGCCTGCAATCAGATGTGATTCTTATATCAGTCCTTTTCTAGTTTTCACAAGTGCTGGGTCAGTGATCTGCCCTAGAGATTTCTACTAAAGTAAACTATCACAAATAAATTTGAAATTAAAAAGTATATTTTTACTTCCATTAAATACACGCTCACCTATTCCTGGAGCTCCTGCCTTGCAGCAGTAGTGCAGCAAAGTCATGTCAGTAAGACCATCTCTGTCATTGACACCACAGCCTCTTTTCAGAATCTACAGAATAAAAAAAAATCCACCTTGAATAGATACAGCAAAGACATACAACTAAAGATTTCATGCTGACAGAGACACACACAATGTCTGCAAAGATAATAATTCAGTCAACAGAGCCTGACACTAAACTCAAGAGTGGGAGTGTGTGGGGGCATGTTTTATGACAGCTGCAAGAAAACATGAAATTAAAATTGACCCCGTTAAGATGTTTAATGTCCCTGGCCTTGCTACACACAATTCATCAGTGCATGCTTTTCAGGAAGAAAAAGAAGTTTGTTTTCACAATTTTTCACCAAAATGAAATTACATTCCTTTCCTCTGAACATTTTTCAGGACAAATAAATATACCAATTAGTTATTTTTTGTTTGTTTTGTTGTTGTTGTTTTTTTTTTACATCTTCTGTAGAAATTGTGAATGGTTCTTGTGTTAATTAACATTGCTACAGGGCTGCTAGAATGTTCTGTATGTTACCTCATCCTAGTAAGCTGCTTATGCAGGCAACATTTTTTTCCTGTTGGAAAAAAATAACTTGAATTATATTTAAATTATATAGCATATTTACCCATTTTGTATGTGCTATGATTTTTACACTTATTTGAGCAGGATACATTGGTGCTAAAGGGGCATCAGTGGAACAGGTGCATTTGATTTAATTTTAAGTTCAGCCACTAGATGTCCCAAAAACTCACTACAGCACTTTTCTGAACAACCACATTACATTATGCTCTTGAAAACTTGACCTGTGTTCGTTGTGATCCCAGGCATAATTAGTTTTTTTTGGCTTTTCCATTAGTTGACATGAAATGGATAGATGGTGTAAACAACTTATTAAGTTGGGTTATCCTTGTAGTAACCTTGTAGGTAATCCCCATATTTGTAATAAATCATAATTTACTGCTACTGAAAAAGTTGTATTAAATAATTATAGGATGTCTTTTAAGTACGGCAAGAATCCTTCTTTTATTTTACTAACTTACTTTTTCTGTATTTTTAAAATAAATACATTTTAATGACAGTGTATTTATTGAAAACCTTTACTGAAGAGATTGTTTTTAACCAGTATTTACATGTTCCATCAATTAAGAGGTAAAAGGCCTCCCTCAGCACCTCATATAAAATTAAAAAAAAATGTTGGCAACTAGATGAAATTAAATCAATTCAAGTTAGCCATGTTTCAGTTAATTTTATTTTAAGTAACAGATTTTATTTTTATTTTTATTTTTAAATGAGATGCTGTGGTCATCCTTTTTATTAAAATTTAAAAAGTTTCAATTTAAAAAGTAAATGTATATTTGGTTTCATTCAAAAATCATACTTTCATAATTTCATAATTTCATACTGTCTTTTTTTTTTACAGAATAACTCTAACCTCATTGCCAATGACACTAATATTTCGCTGGACTTGGGGAACCCACTGTCTGAGAACAGCGAAGAGCTCTGGAACAGTGGTCTGTGGATCCAACAGAACCTCCCGACACAGTGGATCATTTGGGTCAAAGAAAGAGAACTCTGCAACACAAAACAGACAAGTCTGTAAGATCTTTAAACCAACCTCAGAAACAAAAAATTTGCATGAGTCAATATATATTATTATTTAAAAACCTATTTATGTTGATTTATCCATGCTGAGCCAGAGCCCGATCACTCAAAATCAGTTAAACAGCTCAGTTTGAAGTGAATTAAAGTGAAATGTGAGACTGAATGAGAAGCGAGTACAGAGAGAGAATGATGTATCAGTGCTGACAGGCAGAAAATTGGAAAAGAATTTCTGTGACCTTGTCAATACTTCACTTTTACAGCAGCTTAAACAGAGTCCAGAATATAGGGTCTAAACTTTACTTCATAAATAAAGCTACACTTCAAAAAACAGCTAAATAAGTTGTTTGTTTATTGGCCAGGCACCCTTTTGACCAGAAAAAATAAATCCGCCACTGTACGGCCACAGGCAGAATTTGATGAGATAAATAACCAGAGTGTCAGCATTTTTGGTGTGACCTACTTAAAAGCACGCACAAGAAACATTTTCACAGGGGCTAAATGTTTAACTGAAAGCGAAAGGACATTTTGAAGAGTGATGCATGTGTACAGACCCACACACTCACCGCAGTCTGAAGGCATGGGCGCTGATGCCACCTGATGAATCACCGGTCGCTCAGAGTTACGGGAAATAATGTTGTACCGTCCCAGGGCCGAGTCTCCCTCTGAAGACTCTCTCAGCACATCCTCCTTGGTCATTTCACCCTCACAACCTACACACAAAATAAAAGCAATAATAGTCACATCTGGGCAAACATTATAATCAGGCTTTTAAAAAATATAAATAATAAACCATAAAAAAAAGATTAGATAGAAGTAAAATTTGTGCTGCTTAATATTTTTTGTACAAAAAGATACATTTTTGTCAGGATTTTTTTGATGAATACAGTAAAGAAAAGAAGAAGAAGAACTGCAAATGTTTAAATGGTAGTGTATCAGACATGAGTTTCTATCAGAGTTAGTGATGTCTGCAGATAAAGTCTTAATAGTGGGTGATTTTAACATCCATGTTGATAATGAAAAAGACGCATTGGGATCAGCATTTATAGACATTCTGAACTCTATTGGAGTTAGACAACATGTGTCAGGACCTACTCATTGTCGAAATCATACTCTAGATTCTGCAGCAAAGCGATGATATCTCGGATCATTATCTAGTCTCGTGTATACTCCAGATAGCTAAAACTGTAAATCCCACTCCTTGCTACAAGTATGGTAGAACTATCACCTCATCCACAAAAGACAGCTTTATATGTGATCTTCCTGACTTATCTGAATTCCTTAGTACATCCAATAGCTCAGATAAACTTGATGATGTAACTGAAACTACTGACTTTCTCTTTTCTTTACTTTATATGCGGTTGCTCCTTTACGATTAAGGAAGATTAAGGAAAACAGTCCGACACCGTGGCATAACGAGCACACTCGCAACCTCAAAAGAGCAGCACGGAAAATGGAGCGCAGCTGGAGGAAAACAAAACTAGAGGTCTTTCGTTCCGGCTGGCGTGAGCCTACCGTATCCTATAGAAAAGCATTAAAAACTGCTAGAACCGATTACTTCTCATCTCTTTTAGAAGAAAACAAACATAACCCTAGGTATTTATTCAATACAGTGGCAAAATTAACCAAAAATAAAGCACCAACAGATTTTTCCAAACAGCACAGTAGTAATGACTTTATGAATTACTTTACAACAAAGATCGATACTATTAGAAATAAAATTGTAACCATGCAGCCGTCAGGAACAGTAGCAGATCAAATAGTGTGCTATAGATCTCCTAAGGAACTATTCCACTCATTCTCTACTATAGGAGAGGAAGAATTTTATAAACTTGTTAAATCATCTAAACCAACAACATGTATGTTAGACCCTATCCCATCTAAACTACTAAAAGAGGTGCTTCCAGATATCCTAGATCCTCTTCTGAATATTATAAACTCATCACTGTCATTAGGATATGTCCCTAAAACCTTCAAACAGGCTGTTATTAAGCCTCTCATTAAAAAAACACAACTTGACCCTAATCAACTGATTAATTACAGACCGATCTCAAATCTCCCTTTTCTATCAAAAATACTAGAGAAGGTAGTATCCTAACAATTATGTTCCTTTTTAGAGAAAAATAATATCTGTGAGGATTTCCAGTCAGGATTTCGACTTTATCACAGTACTGAAACTGCTCTCATTAGAGTAACAAATGACCTGCTCTTATCATCCAACCGTGGTTGTATCTCTCTATTAGTGCTACTGGATCTTAGTGCTGCATTCGATACTATTGACCACAACATTCTTTTGAATAGACTCGAAAATTATGTTGGCATTAGCGATAGTGGATTAGAATGGTTTAAATCGTACTTATCTGACCGCTATCATTTTGTAGCAATAAATGAAGAGGTATCGTATCGATCGCAAGTTCAGTACGGAGTACCTCAAGGCTCAGTACTAGGACCATTACTTTTAACGCTTTATATGTTACCCTTAGGAGATATCATCAGGAAACATGGTGTTAGCTTTCACTGTTACGCTGATGATACTCAGCTCTATATTTCTTCAAGGCCTGGCGAAACATACAAAGTTGAAAAACTAATGGAATGCATAGTTGATATTAAAAACTGGATGACAAGAAATTTCTTACTGCTAAATTCTGAAAAAACAGAGGTGTTAATTATTGGGCCAAAAACTTCAGCAAGTAATAACTTAAAACACAGCCTAATACTTGATGGCTGCTCTGTAAATTCATCATCATCAGTTAAGAACCTAGGTGTGTTATTTGATAGCAATCTTTCCTTCGAAAACCACATTTCTAGCATTTGTAAAACAGCATTTTTCCATCTTAAAAACATAGCGAAATTACAACCTATGCTCTCAAAGTCAAATGCAGAAATATTAATTCATGCCTTCATGATCTCCAGAATAGATTATTGTAATGCTTTATTGGGTGGTTGTTCAGCACGCTTAATAAACAAACTCCAGCTGGTCGAAAACGCAACAGCTAGAGTTCTTACTAGAACCAAAAAGTATGAGCATATTAGCCTGGTTCTGTCAACACTGCACTGGCTTCCTATTAAACATTGTATTGATTTTAAAATATTGCTAGTTACTTATAAAGCCCTCAATGGTTTAGCTCCTCAGTACTTGAGTGAGCTCTTATCACATTATAGTCCCTCACGTCCGCTGCGTTCTCAAAACTCTGGCAATCTGATAATACACAGAATATCAAAATCAACTGCAGGTGGCAGATCATTTTCTTACTTGGCACCGTAACTATGGAACAATCTACCTAATTCTGTTTGGGAGGCAGACACACTCAGTCAGTTTAAATCTAGACTAAAGACCCATCTCTTTAATCTGGCCTACACTTAACACATTCAAATATTTATAATATTCATATCTGTTAAAGGATTGTTAGGCTGCATTAATTAGGTCAACCGGAACCGGGAACACTTCCCATAACACCTGATGCAAGAAAAATGGAATCTATGCTAATATTGTCTGTCTCCTGCTTATTCCGAGGTCAGATCCAGTATGAATCCTGAACAGTTGGCCACTGCAGTTTCCCTTGATCCAGTTTGTATCCAGATGGTGGGTCAGTACATATAGACCACCTCTACAGGTCTGTATGGGAGTACAAACTACTTGTTTATTGGTCAGAGGAGAACTGACCCCCCGACTGAGCCTGGTTTCTCCCAAGGTTTTTTTTTTTTCTCCATCAGTGTCACAGTTGGAGTTTTGGTTCCTTGCCTCTGTCGCCTATGGCTTGCTCAGTTGGGGACAACAACTAAATTGAGGAAAACTAAATTGGGGACGAACAATTTATTAATTTGAAACTATGGATTAATTTCCTTAAACTAAAATTGTTTAAAGTTTCTTTTGAATTATTGATATATTACTTTCCCATTTGATACTGTAAAGTTGCTTTGACACAATTTGTATAGTAAAAAACGCTATATAAATAAAGCTGACTTGACTTGACATGCATCAAATCACACTCAAAATATATGACATATGAACATAAATTAAGTCATACAGGTTCAGATCAGCATGAGGGTGACTAAATGATTTTTACTCACCCTATGTACTTAATTAGTTAATGAGTAAAAATGATCATGTTGGGGGTTTGTTACTGTGGTCCTCTAAAACTGCTGTCTGTCAGTGTGAATGGGGTATTATTTGTCCACCCACAACTATGTGATGTCCAACATTATCTTCATTCTTTTTTTCTTTTTTTTTTGTAAATGTTGATGTAAGTAATTAACTGAAATCAATTTGATTAATAAGCATATGTAATTAATTCCATTAAAATGAAAATTGACAGGCCTAGTTATTAATAAAGTCATCAGCTGCTGAGCTTGCAATCTCAATTTACAGACATCATTAGCCACAGCATCATTCTAGACCACAGCACACTGAATTACAAAGCTGCTTAAAATATCACACTCACACAGCTTTGTGTGTAATAAAAGACTGCTTATTCTGCACCCAGAATAAGGAAAACACAAAGAAAAATAAATGCACAAACACTCACCATTATGGTAGTCTGACTGTCTGACTGCCATTTTGGCAGTTTTCCTTTTACTAATGATTTAAAACGAACCTTAGAAAAATTCTAACCTTTCAAGTTCTGTATCTCTGTGCACTCTGGTTAAACCCTGCTGTCACTGGCCATTTTCCATGGGGCTATTCATAAAACACACCCTCCTGGAAGGGTAGTGTTACTCTTTGTGTGAGACAAATGTTTTTAGATTATTTACTGACTTAAAAAGAATGATCAAAAGATTAAAAAGAATGATCAACAGGTTTATTACTGATTAGTGAACTCCAACAGTCAGTCACTAATGCTTATTTTCGTAAAAATATGGAGTATATACCATGCGATTCAAAAGCAATATACGCAAGTCAATGTGGACTTGCAACCTGCCAGCACACTAAAAAAACACCCATGTGACTGCTTGATTTGAATAAGCTTTGCAGGTCTGAGTTGGCAGAGTACAAAAGTACAAAATGGCTGGTTCACAGAAATCCTACCTCAGTTTTAAAATAACCCATCAACATCGCTGACTTTCAAAATATCTATACTTTCATGTTCCACAGAAGAAAGGAAGTTATTCAGGTTTGGAATGAGGATGAGTAAATGATGACAGAATTTTTGGAATATATTACCCCTAAAGGACTTGTGAAACTTCTATTATGCAACAACATATTGCAAAAAAGAGAGAATGAGGGTATGTGAGAATATGGTTTGCCTGAATAATAAAATCACAATACATAACTGAAAACTGAACACTTTTAAATAAAAAAAGAACCGAGACTCCCACCTTGGGAGAGATTATGCAGATTATGCATTATATACAGGTCCTTCTCAAAAAATTAGCATATTGTGATAAAGTTCATTATTTTCTGTAATGTACTGATAAACATTAGACTTTCATATATTTTAGATTCATTACACACAACTGAAGTAGTTCAAGCCTTTTTTTTGTTTTAATATTGATGATTTTGGCATACAGCTCATGAAAACCCAAAATTCCTATCTCAAAAAATTAGCATATTTCATCCCACCAATAAAAGAAAAGTGTTTTTAATACAAAAAAAGTCAACCTTCAAATAATTATGTTCAGTTATGCACTCAATACTTGGTCGGGAATCCTTTTGCAGAAATGACTGCTTCAATGCGGCGTGGCATGGAGGCAATCAGCCTGTGGCACTGCTGAGGTGTTATGGAGGCCCAGGATGCTTCGATAGCGGCCTTAAGCTCATCCAGAGTGTTGGGTCTTGCGTCTCTCAACTTTCTCTTCACAATATCCCACAGATTCTCTATGGGGCTCAGGTCAGGAGAGTTGGCAGGCCAATTGAGCACAGTAATACCATGGTCAGTAAACCATTTACCAGTGGTTTTGGCACTGTGAGCAGGTGCCAGGTCGTGCTGAAAAATGAAAGCTTTATGGAGATGAAGATTTTCAGCAGATGGAAGCATGAAGTGCTCCAAAATCTCCTGATAGCTAGCTGCATTGACCCTGCCCTTGATAAAACACAGTGGACCAACACCAGCAGCTGACATGGCACCCCAGACCATCACTGACTGTGGGTACTTGACACTGGACTTCAGGCATTTTGGCATTTCCCTCTCCCCAGTCTTCCTCCAGACTCTGGCACCTTGATTTCCGAATGACATGCAAAATTTGCTTTCATCTGAAAAAAGTACTTTGGACCACTGAGCAACAGTCCAGTGCTGCTTCTCTGTAGCCCAGGTCAGGCGCTTCTGCCGCTGTTTCTGGTTCAAAAGTGGCTTGACCTGGGGAATGCGGCACCTGTAGCCCATTTCCTGCACACGCCTGTACACGGTGGCTCTGGATGTTTCTACTCCAGACTCAGTCCACTGCTTCCGCAGGTCCCCCTCTCGTTGTGCAGCGTTTTCTGCCACACTTTTTCCTTCCCACAGACTTCCCACTGAGGTGCCTTGATACAGCACTCTGGGAACAGCCTATTCGTTCAGAAATTTCTTTCTGTGTCTTACCCTCTTGCTTGAGGGTGTCAATGATGGCCTTCTGGACAGCAGTCAGGTCGGCAGTCTTACCCATGATTGCGGTTTTGAGTAATGAACCAGGCTGGGAGTTTTTAAAAGCCTCAGGAATCTTTTGCAGGTGTTTAGAGTTAATTAGTTGATTCAGATGATTAGGTTAATAGCTCGTTTAGAGAACCTTTTCATGATATGCTAATTTTTTGAGATAGGAATTTTGGGTTTTCATGAGCTGTATGCCAAAATCATCAATATTAAAACAAAAAAAAAGGCTTGAACTACTTCAGTTGTGTGTAATGAATCTAAAATATATGAAAGTCTAATGTTTATCAGTACATTACAGAAAATAATGAACTTTATCACAATATGCTAAATTTTGAGAAGGACCTGTATATATATATATATATATATATATATATATATTTGCATAACGCCAAATATGTCAGGTGCTTTACAGATTACTGGAAAAAGGTAATTGTGATACACAAAGGAGAAAATACATTTATTTAACTTATGTGGAAATTACATAATTTATATTTTATATTTTTAAAAATTGATTAATATATAGATTAATCATAATTAATGTTTATCTCACATTTACAATGCATCCATACATAGAAAACAATAGTAATATTTTTCTGTCTTAGGTTTTTTACATGTATGTGGTAATAAAAAAAAAAATAAAATAAAAAAAAAAGCTTATTTATTTATTTTATAGTGATCTATTTTATTTGTAATTTTCTTGTATTTATTAATTTATGTTTGGCCTTTGAGCCTTCGCTTACATTGAGTGTGTTTGTGTGTGTGAACTTCAAAACGGCTTTATAATGTACTCATCATCTCTACAGAAATAGCAGCTCATCTCTTCCTCTGAATCACACGGCAACCATTACCAAGAATATTTTGCATTATGGCATTATGGAATTAAGTCTGTCATAAAAACTGTACTCATAGTGCCTGCACAGCAAAAACACCCCAGAATGAGTAAATACTCTAGATCAGAGGTTTTAATAACAAAGACAGCAACATAATAGTGGCCAGCTAAATGAGTAACAGAGAAGTCAAGGGCATGACAATACTGAAGTACAAAAACAGACTGCTTCAAAGACAGGATTTAAGTTACATCTGTCATGTGAGAGATTTATATGTATTAAGAGGTTTTGTTGTGACTAGTGCCTTTGTTGCTTTGTTAGTCAGGTCAGCTGGGCCACTCAACTAAACTACTTTACTAAAACAATTAAAAGTCTGTAAAAAGAACACAAATGGTAAACACAGAATGTTCCCCTAATGCAACATACAGTGGTCGTCAAAAGTGATTAGAAGACTAGTATTTTCACAAGCTAAATATGGTTTTAAAAGATAGAAATAAAGATAAATAAATGACTTTAAAGCATTTTTAGCTGGTGAAAATACTAGAGTTCCAATAATTCCAAGTGGTACTCGCTGCAGAGCCAAATGGGAGGAGCTAGAGCTCTAGCTCCCCCTCGCTGGGGCTCCAGCTCCCCCTCGCTGGATCTAGGGGGCGGGGCTTGAGGTGCTATCAAGCGCCACCAAGTGGCTGTTAATGTTATTGCGAGTTCATCCGTAATGGAAGTAAATGCTTGTTTTGATGCGCAAGATGCTTTTTTTAATCATATTGTAATTTTAAATGGAATATTCACTAATTTTAGATAGACTTGTTTTGAGATTAGTGATGCGTCCTCTCCAACAACATTTGGGATAAGATGTAATTTAATAGTCACATACTCACATACACGGTCCTACAAGTGTTGCACTGGATTTATTTGTTTCTATTAACCCAATTGTGCAAAATGTGCATCTAAACATAAAATAAACCTTAAATCTAGATGAATCTAGAACTCAACTTAAAGTGATTTAACTTTATTAAAAGTATGTCTTCTTTTATGTCAGTTTTAATATATATATATATATATATATATATATATAATAAAAATGTATATATAACATTTTGAATATAGAAATATTAAATGATTTAAATAGGCTAACTTAAAAGATCATTTGAAAATTAAAAAAAGCCACTGATTTAATTACTGAATCATATCATTCATTTGATTCGTTTGAGCGGCTTATTCTTTATAAACGCACATTCCTTCATAAATGCAACGAAACTGTTTGAATGTAGATGCGCAGTTTTGACTTCTTCAGACCATTTTTGGCAACAAAATAGAGCAACATCAGGCAATAGTGTTATAGTCAGACAAAGTAAATCACTTAATATTAACTTTTTGTTTAACTGTTGTATTAAAATAATATCTCATTTACAAACTACCTTAAAATCATTAAAAGCTGTCACTCATCATTGTTAATAGCAATTTCACAAAGTTCCATTATAATTAACGAAGCTCTATACACTCCACAATCAATATCTTATTTACACTCTCTCTACACTTTGTTTATGAAAGGATTCGTGAAGTATGTCCGTGATACGTTACTCAACGTTGCAAAACACGCAGAAACGGCTCCCCTCAGTGCAAACACAAATATGCTGATCGGCTCACATATTTTTTCATAGTCGCAAATGCGTCTGAAATGATCGCACTGTAGAGCCCTGTTGTATACATCTCAAAATTCAGTTTATTTTTAAGGTACAGTTTTCATACAGGTTGTTTGAATGGACTCTACTTGCGTGCGCGGTAGTACGTCTGGACCTATGACGTCTCAAGCCCCGCCCACTAGATCCAGCGAGGGGGAGCTGGAGCTCCAGCGAGGGGGAGCTAGAGCTCTAGCTCCTCCCATTTGGCTCTGCAGCGAGCACCCTCTCAATAATTCTGGCAACTACTGTATAATATTCTAGAAATGTTCTTTGTAGATTGTATTATTACAACCTTAAAATAACATCCCCAGAATGTTGTAGGGATTTTAACTAACAGACAACATTCCCTATTGTTTCTTCTTCTTCTTCTTCTTAATAATAATAATAATAATAATCATAATAATAATAATAATAATAATAATAATAATAATAATAATAATTAGTCAGCAACTGAGTCTTTTAGTGTGCAACTGAATTAGTTATGACAAAGTCCCTTTAACCAGCATGTGCTCTTCAGTAGGTTAAATATAACTATTACTTCATTATCATTTCCACCAGTCACCAAGCAACTCAATTATCTGCTCTTCATACATTTTTTGGACAAATGCCATGGTAGTAATTCCTTGATACTCTGTAAATAGCAAAGCATCTTTCTTTTCTTCACTTTCTACACCACTTTACCATGTAACTACCACTTACAGAGTACTTTTGTACGAGTTATATTTAGTAAATGTGATGTTTATTGCCAAAACTACTGCTTTTGTTTCCGGCTGACCTTTGTAAATGCAAAACACCTTTCAAGTAATACCTTATTACATAACACACAGATGTTCATATGCAGTGGAGCAGCAGAACATCAGCCTGAATCCTGTCCAGTTTATACTGTTATTATCACAAATATGTGAGCTCATGCATTTGGCCGACACGATTATGTTTGTTTACTAAACAGAACATCACTAGAGTTACGCAAATACTGCAACAGCTTGCTTGCGGAAGGGCCATGCATCATTTCACATATCGATTGCATTAAATACACATCAAACACAGACATTAAAGTGTCGAGATGTGCTGACAACAGTAACCAAATACCTGTTCTTTTATGAAACAGAAAACCGCAGTTTCTCCGGTACGATCAACAGCTTCGTTTTCATGTTTTCATTTTATCTTCTGGTTTCAGCGCCTTCGAATTGACTCACTTCCGACATCGTGACGTAATATACACGTCACTCAGCGCACGGGAAGATTAATCCTTTTCAGTGTACATGTACCTTATCTGTAATAATAATAATAACGATGATGATGATGATAATAATAATAATAATAATAATAAACATGCTAATATTTTGTAGCCTACTGCACTTTTATTGAAGCTCACCCAATGTAATATTTATAAAGATAAGTACTTACTTTTCTCCTTTTGTTTCAGATTTGACAGTTCACACATTTCCTTAAATTTACTTTATGCACTAATGGCAAGATTCTCATAGAACAATTTAATGTAGAGGGAAAACAAACAAACAAACAAACAAACAAAAAAACATATGACCATTTGGTTCATTCTATGAAAATGTCAGTTTTTCTGTCCCTAGCCTTAACAGTAATATTACACTTAAAAACACTTTAAGGTTACATTTTATTTATATTTTAAAATAGAAAAACAATATGTTATTTAAACAATTACACCTTCTTGAGTCATCAATGTGTCAATACTTGTTTAATTATATAGAATCCCAAGCACCACAAAACTGGTAGTCCCCACAGAAACAGGTTTTTCCACAATTTAAAATAAAACAATGTATTCATAACTTTCAAATTTATGATATAAATGGCATTTTAAAAATGCTGAAAAAAAATAAATAAATAAAATATGTAATGAAAATAGTGGTCCCTGGAGTGTACCCGTTTAACAAAAATATTTTATTTTGAAATAAAAATCACACTATTGACATCATTTGACTTCCTTCTTTCTATTTTCTGAAGAACTGTGAAGAAAGGCCATTGATAAGTCCACTGTCTTCTTTCAGTTATCAAAAATTTTCTCATTTATCTCATGATTTCGTATGAAGCGAAGTGAGTTAACTGGTGTGACCTAC
The DNA here is from genome assembly GCA_033026305.1 of Cirrhinus molitorella. Lineage (NCBI taxonomy): Eukaryota > Metazoa > Chordata > Actinopteri > Cypriniformes > Cyprinidae > Cirrhinus > Cirrhinus molitorella. Next base: position 13,531,590 of record CM065135.1, read on the forward strand.
TTTATTGTTAAGGGCTTGTAAAAAACTAGAATACAAATGGATTAAACTACTTCATTTAGTGAGTATACCATGATTGACAACATGTAGTTTGATACCGTGCAGCAGCACAATTGTTCAATACATTGTTCAATGTTCATGAACAATGTATTTTATAAAATACATTGTTCATGAACATTGTCACTGGTGTTACTGTCACTGGTGTCACCTTCCTTATGTGTAGCACCAGTGAAGATCAGTATGTCAGGTCTTATTTATGTCACTGGTGATTCATTGTGCCACTGGTGTTACCGTGTTCCCCCTCAGTCGTTCACTACGATGTTATGTCGAGTGATGTACTTTGGGGTCTCACTTGGGAGCCCAATCGCCTCTGAGCTTTAGAAGAAAAGGACAATGAACATTGGCGAGTGGAATTTGCATGCTAAGCCACTCCCCCATACATATGGGTATTTAAGATGGCAGCGTGCATCCTCTCATTTAGATTTCTGCTGAAGAGCCAATCCGCTGCTGAGCAAGCCTTTGTAGAAGAAGTAGAAGTCTGCTCTTGGTTGTACAGAGAAAGATGAGGTTTCTCACCTGCAATCTAGCGAAGTTCCTGCCTGAGTGCATCGTTGTGCCACAGTCCTTCCCTGGCCAATCCAGCCTAAAAGAGCAAATTTCTTACACGGTTGTTGAGAGTGTCTTTCGGGATGACTCTCCGACCGTGTGTTTCTGGGTGCGGTAGTTTTCCTGACTTCCAACACGGACATGATCGCTGTCTCTCATGTCTGATGCGGTAAACACGGCCAAAAAAAATTTTCACCACAAAATCACGAAGCAGCCCTCAGTCAGGTTACCCATGGTTGGAGAGGTTTGGCTCTTTCGGCAATATCTGCACCCCCCATCCCCGGAGGAGGCCCGGGGGAAGCCCGGGGGCTGGGACTTCACTGCTGCCGCTGACCTTCAGGTTAGCGGTAACCACCCTTTCAAAAAAAGAGCACATTTCCTCTGTCTCTGGGTCTGTCGAGCCCAGGTCAGTTGATGAGCGATGCTTGCTTCCTCTCATTCGGACCCGGCATTTGAAGATGTCGACAGCACCACAGGATCGGGTAGAGAAGGTAAGTGCTGCTCCCAGCAGCTTCTCTTACTTCAGGACACGATGGTTCCTGGGAGTTACCTTCTTCTTCTAGGCTGCCCCACCACAGGTTCGTCAACGACCGTTCCGTTGATCCCACTTGTGTGTAGACTGGAAGCCTGCATCGCTGTCCAGCCTGCCTTTCTGTCTGATTCAGACAGTGCAACTTGGCTATACAATTAAATTTGTCAGGCACCCGCCCAGGTTCAGTGGGACTCTTGTCCTTGCAACGGACACTGATGCTGCTGTTCTGTGTGCGGAGATTGCAGTTCTCCTGGCGAAGAGTGCAATCGAGTCTGTCCCTCCAGCTGAGATAAGTCAGGGCTTATAGTCCTTCTTCATCATGCCCAAGAAGAAAGTGGTGGGATATTACCCTTTCTGGACCTTCGGGTCTTGAATCTGTCCCTTCTTAGGCTACCGTTCAAGTTGTTAACCTCTAAGTGCATTTTTCTTGTCACCAGGTTATCAGCCATTGACCTAAAGGACTCGTACATTTCTGATTCGACACAGACTTAAAACCGGTCTGTTTTCAAATGTCGGGCATATTAGTACAAAGTCTCCTCCCCTGAGAGCTGTCCCTGTCTTCTAAAACTCACAGACGGTGCCCTTGCCCCGCTATGGTTGAAGGCCATCCAGTATTCTCTACAACTGGCTTATATTAGCTCACTTGTGAGGTTGTTGTGCGAGCACAGGGACTTGGTTCTACAGCACCTCAGCCGTCTGGGGCTTCGGGTCAACTAGGAAAAGAGCATGCTTTCCCCAATTTAGAGCATCTATTTTCTCAGTATGGAGCAGGATTCGGTCAACATGACAGCACGCCTCATGAACCAGTGTGCGCAGTCAGTGCTGAACTGCCTGAAACTACTCAGGCACAAGATAGCATTCCCTCTCAAAATTCAGAAGCTTTCTGGGACATATGACAACCGTAGCCACCGCAACGCTGTTCAGCTTGCTTCATATGAGATCGCTTCAGTGCTGGCTAAAAGACTGAGTCCCGAGATGGGAATGGCGAAAGCTGCTTGTCTCTCTCCCTGGGAAGCACCGCCTCTTCAGCCTCTGATCAGACTCTGCTTTCGTACGGGCAAGGGTACCCCTGGGTAAGGTGTCGAGGCATGCTGTGGTCAACACAGATGCCTCCATATCGGGCTGGGGTGCCGTATGTAACGTGCCTCGAGTTTCTAGCCATATTTCTGGCCCTGTACCCATTTCTTCTGGTACTGTGCCTAAATATTGTCACTTAAGACTTGCTCCTGACCATGCTCACCTGGGAAACCTGTATGCAATCTCTGTCTACGATATGTGCCCTCAACTCAGTCCGACTGATTCGCATGTGACCCTGAGACCAGCTCGGTTATGTGCCCAAATTTCCACCACTTTATGTGGACTGCACCCAGAGCTTCAGACACTCTGAGCAGCTCTTGTCTGCTTGGGGGACAGCAGAAGGGAATTATGTCCCTATATGTCTATTGGGTGGCATTGCCATCACCTTGGTGTTCGTATCCCAAGGTGAACCGTGCCCCATAGGAGTTTGAGCTCACTCCGAAAAGAGTGCTGTCTCCTTTCATGCATCGACGTGTGGTACCTCTATAGGAGATATTGCATTGCTGTGGGCTGGGTGACACACCTTGCTAGATTTTCTTAGCATAGAGCCTGTGTCCTCCCGTGTGTTAAGGTAATGTTAGGTAATTTGCAGGAGGACAGCTCAGTGTTAGCTTGCTGCGCCATTCCTCAAGGATCTGTGCACCGTTTTCCCCAGTTGTTCCCCCTATGTGAACTCTGGGTCCTCCGTGCCCCGCAGCCTGGACTAGGATGGAGTAGACTGTGCTCTGGCAGGGGGTTTCCTTCGCCCCCTATGGTTGTGGCATCATGTCTCAGTATTCCACGGTCACTTCACCGTGTTTCCCTTCATATATCTATACCTAGATATTCTATCCTTTTATTCCCACATGACTTATTCGTCATCCCCAATGGTTGCTTCAGAGATCTGGCACCGCTGGTGGGTATGTCACTCGATGTAACATCGTAGTAAATGACTGAGGGGAAATGTCTAGGTTACTTTGGTAACCCTAATTCCCTGAAGGAGGGAAACGAAGACGTTATGTCCTCCTGCCACAATTCTGGACTGTGCCGGAAGCCGAGCTGCGGCTCGGCTCTTCAGGATAAACCTGAATGAGTAGATGCATGCCGCCATCTTGTATACTTGTACATACAGGGGACTGGCTTAGCATGCAAATTCCACTCAACAATGTTCATTGGCCTTTTCTTCTAAAGCTCAGAGGCAATTGTGCTCCCAAATGAGATCCCAAATTACATCACTCAACATAACGTCAAAGTTGAAGGGGCAGCCTGCTCTAAAACTTCCCCTGCAGAAAGGAGAGCACCACACCAATCAAGCATCTCAGAGGGTCCTATGAGAGGAACAGTAGTCAATGAACAGACTTCACCTCAGCGCAAAGCCAGCCCAGTAGGGGGGCTTAGCCTGTGTGATAGGACTACCATGTGAGGTCTGCCGCGTCCAGTCCAGCCACCTGACGTGCAACAGAACGGGCCACAGGTGCCAAGCAGTGCCCATCCCCTGAAGGAAGTTCATGCTCCAGGGGATCTCCCAGGGAGGGCTGCCGCGAGGGGCGAGAGGCCGGCCAACCAGGTCCGGGTGGCCAAAATGGCACAGCCAAGTGAACCTGTTCCTCGACCTCCATGAACTTGCACAACCCTGTGCAAGGAGGCTCTCTGGGGAACAAGACATGCTTGAGAGGCCCCAGGGCAGCGGAGTGCGAGCGCATCCCTGTCGAAGGAGGATTCTGGGAAAACAGATTTATCTGAGTTTCCCCGAGTCGACTCCAATAGAGCTGGCCGCTGGGGGGAGTAGCCGTTCTCCAGGGAACGAGTCACATCTGGACACCTGTCCTAAGGAATTAGCCTGTAGGAGACAGGATCGACCAAGGGCTGAATTTGGGTAGTGACACTCCGGGAAACACCAATCCGGAATGCTCCACGGTGCCATTCCCATCTCAGAACTCTGTCAAGTAGCCAGAGCTGAAGCGGTCTCATATGTAATAGCTGAATGACTGCGGCTGACATATGCCCCAGGAGCCTCTGAAGTTTGAGAATTACCGCTGACTTGTGGTTGAATGGAATCAGGCACCAGCTCTAGTGAGGCGGTTGCCGTGTCGACCGAATGCAGCTCCATGCCGAGAGAGGAGAGCTCTGCACAAGGGGGAGCTAGTCTTCTCTTGGTTGACCCGAAGTCACCTGCCCCTGGAAACCAATCGTCCTGCTTCGAACGATCGAGGGGAGGCGCCTCAGACACCTCCAACCCGACCCCCTTGGCGGCCCGGAGAAGCATGGCTGACAGCTCGGCGTCCACCTCCGAGAGAGCGTCTGTCTCAGCTGCCGAAAGCCCCCCCTCTGATGATGTGACAGACATTTGATCGTCTGTCTGGGCACTGAAGGTGGCGCAGGGCTCACAGAACGAGTCAGCGGCGTCCTTAGGAAACCCCACGGAACCGTAAGAGGGTTTGGACCTCCGTAGGGACTTGCCCAGCGGGGCGGACCGAACATCCACTCTATGGTCACCCGCACTAACCGGGACAGCCGAGAAGCCTTTACAGCTCGCCGAACTTTTTTTTTGTCACATTAAATAAAAATAATCTTGTAATTTCTTGCATTTTCATTATTTTTCTGTCACTGACTACATGTGCTGAAAAAATAATTTATGTGTATTCATAAAGTCAAAAGTTAAGTCTAATAATGTGGTTTAAATGTTTAAATGTAAGAAAATTAAATATATTTGAAGACATCTTGCCATACCAAAACCAGACATTTCTATAGAATTACCCATTTGGAATTCTCAGTGAAAGTCAGATAATTCTTCCTGAAAGTCTTACATAAAATATGTTATGCACATTAGCAAAACTTAGAGGTTCCTCTATATTCAGCTCTTAAATGCAGAGACAACTGTAGACATCTATGTGTAATGATTGTAAACATTCCAGCAGACGTTATGTCATGGTAAGATATTTAAGTGCTATCTGGAATTCAGTTTTCTGACAGTCTGCATCCTCCAGAAGGTTTTCCTGATGATGGGGTGTGCTCTCCTGACACTGCTTGTTGAATGGTTGTTAGTAAAGTGCTAGTGATTGGCAGTCTTCACCACACATTGAAAAGTCGTCTGATCAGAAGCATTACAGTTCTATCACCAGGCAGTGATGCAGCATGTCAGGTTACTTTCAATGAAGCACTTGTAAAACTTAAGGGGGATGAGAGGTAAGAGTCCAGACTTTTTTTTTTTTTTTTTTAATAAGCGTGAGGTTAGGGGTCCTGGAGGGGTTTGATGTGATGTGTATTGCACAGTAAGAAACTTGCAACCCTGTACATTGACTGCACTGCTGATTGATCAGTGTGCAAGGGGGGAATGGGTGGGCTGAGACCTTCCAAAATCAATAACCATCTCCTCACACACACACACACACACACACACACACACTGGCCTCACACTTGTAAGGTGTTCCAATTTATCCCTGCAGGCCAGTGGTTCTCAACCCTTTTTGATTCAAAGGCCCCCCATTACAAATACAAGATTTGAAGACCCTCTCCTCCTCTTTAAGTTGTATAAATGTTCCATTGAGAGTAACCTAACATGCTGCATTATTGGCAAAGGAACTGTTCTGCCTCTTGAATACCTTAGTTGCACATGTTTCACTGCTCATACTTAATCTGACCAGCACAAATCTAACAAATGTTATTATACCACAAGCAATACCAAATGAAATTTAAAGCTTCATAACATTGTCCTGTGATGTTAAAAGCCTTGAAATGGAAGGCTTATCCCTTGAAACCACACAATCATTCAACTAAACAAGTAATAAATGATATAAAATAATAATTACAATATAATATGTGACTAATCAAGGAATCAATCAATGAAATGGATGTAAAAATCATTAAGGTCATTAAAATTAAATGATGAGGAATGATTATAAATGAATGAATGAATATGAAAGAAAAAGTAAAAGTAAAAACACAAATGTATAGTTGCTCTCTTGAAGCAACACATACGCAGGTTGCTACAAAGAATCCTTAGATCATTCAGCCATTACATGAAAATAGTTTGAATTTTATATTGTATGCATATCCAGATAGACAAAGCCAGAGACACTGGGAATTTCCTGTTGGCACTTGCCCAAACGCACGTGCAGAGCAAATGTCAAAAGAAGTCACTTTTTGTCTTGATCAGACAATGATGTTTGATGCATTCCAAAAGTACCACTGAGTATTTCCCTAGCAGATAGTGAGACAGATTTACATACTTGTTTTTGCTGAAAACCTCCGAACCATGAAACCTCACACAGAATGCATAACTTGATAGTTTAAGGCAAGATTGAAAACTCCCAGCTTAATTTACCAGTTACACCAGTTCAACCTCTTCTGTCCAGAACAAGTAAATATTTGCTTACTTGAATATGCACACATTTAAATTAATAAATAATTAGCTAAATAAAAGCTTTGCAGGATGCTACGAGTCCTTGGGAGGCTTTGACGACAGCTATTAAGTAAAACCATTAAAAAATATCCATGATGTAAACACTGCAAAGCTTCAAACATAATCCAGTGGTAAAATCTTTTTTTTTTTTTTTTTTTTTTCATAAATCAGCTATGCAGGTACAGAAATGTTATACTGAGTGAAGTATACCTGTATATCAGACTGATAATGAATCTCTTTTTTTCTTTTTAACTTTCATCAGTTTCAAGTGATTGTAATAGCATTAATATTTTTATTCAAACAAACAAACAAACAAACAAATCCATACATTAATAAACAAACAAACATGCTGGTAATGTACACTAACTGCAATCCTGAACCTAGGTCAACCATTGTTAACATGAAATCCCCACCTGCCTGGCCAAATAAATCAACCAGATAACTAATTATATAAAATTCCAAACAAATTTGAATTTGAAGACAAATAATAATAATAATAATAATAATAATAATAATAATAATAATAATAATACATTAATTTTAAAATGACCTTTTATGAGGTAACAAACACATTATTCTCACCAGCATGATTTGTATATTAAATATTTTGTAACCAACTTGTATTGTAGCTTTACTTGCATTTTACTTAATTAAATTACATTACTTTGTAGTCCATTTGATGACAGACTGCCATGATTTGTTATTAGCTATTAGCCACTCTATCGTTCACATTAGACCAATTAGACAAATACATTTACAAATTATTTATGAAACTCAACACACACACACACACACACACACACACACACACACATACATACATATATAAGTTTGAGTTCATTTTGGATGCTTTTGTGCTTTTGGTTAATATATTATTGTGCTTTTGGTTTATATTTATCCTGTGATCTGATTTTTTTTTTTTAAGTCTGTTAATATAATCGAGTACTGACCAACAAAGCATGTGTTTTTTTATAATTAATGTGGGCACTTTATATTTAGTTATGTTATATTATATTTATTCACAAAAATAGATTAGCTCACACACACATACACACACCTTCTCAACACACAAACACGCATGTGGAATTTCCTCATGCCTGCTGTTGCGAATTAAAAATGGTTCAAATTTCAGCTCTTAATAGAATGTAATCTGAGTTCATACAAAACCAGTCTGTGGGGTAATGATGAAAAATAAAGGTATGTTCATCTGACATTTGGAGTCGATCCAGCGACATAATAGTTTGACACCTTTTTTGTGTGTACGTTCAGAATGAGCCAGCCCCTTGCATGTTTCTCTTATTTAAACCAGAATGACTGTCAGACTCCTTGTGCATTTTACCCTTGTTGTCAAGGTGAACAGACCTGTAGGGTTATAGTTGTGCTCAGTCAGATTGTCTGTCATGCTTCGACAAGACTTTTGTTGGCCCTTAATAGGCATTCTTATTTTGTCTAGTTCTGGGTCTGCCTGTGAATACTCACCAGGCATATGTGGGGCCTGGGCAGATGGGGATATACGGATAGGGGTGCTCAGTTCCTGCCATTCCAAAGTACAGACACTAAATGTGCGAGAACGTCCAGAAAAATACAACTGCACAGAGTAAGTATTTTCTTTGATTTTTCTCCCCCTGTCAAATATGTACAGTAATTGTGCTTGTGTATGTTACCATGCAACCTAGAAGACTCAGAGTACTGATTTTTCCATCATTTAAAGGGACATTATATTTGCTGAAATGGAATAGCTAAATATTTGTAACCCAACAAGTACCTTTCCTGCAAGCTTATTTTTGATCAGTGTTAATAGTAGTATACAGTACACTAAATGCCACTTGTTTTATGTAAATAATAATAATAATATTATAATATAAACAACATACAATTATTTGAAAAATAAATAATTAATGCTTATTAATAAATTATTATTATATTATTTTCTTACAAATTATGTATGTGTGTGTGTGTGTGTATTATTAATTGTACACACAAATATAATAAATATAATACATTGATAAAAACTGTACAAAACTGTCTCAAATGTAAAGAATGTGTACAGAAAATTAGTAAGAATCAATTTCTTAGATTAGAAAGTTAAAAATGCTTTTGTTTTTTATTTCTAATCAAGATTGCCCTCATATCCTTCTAGATTAAATCTCCTTTCGCTTGTAAGGACTTTAGCTGTTGTGCATACAATTGAAACTATCAATAACTCCAGCTTCCTCCCGGGTGTGCGACTGGGCTATTACATCTGTGACACTTGCTCTGATGCATCAAAGGCCATTCAGAGCACCGAGCAGCTTCTCGCTGTCAATGGCTCACTGCCTGTCCAATGTGAGGTGCTTGAAAGGCCTAATGTAAAAGCAATCATTGGAGCACGTTTCTCCGAAGACTCACTAGCAGTGGCTCGGCTTCTGAGTCTATACATGGTCCCACAGGTCAGTAACATTAGAATGTTTACTAAGGGTGAATCTTTAGATAACTCATAATTTCATTCAATTTTGATTCAGGAAGTCAAAAAAAGTCTTTATTTGGCAGCAACAATGATATCAAAAATAAACAGCCCTTGTCATTTTCTCTTAAAACAGATAAGCACAACATCATCTGCACAAACTCTTAGTGACAGGGTGCGATACCCAGCATTCCTGCGCACCATTCCCAGTGATGTTCACCAAACCAAAGCTGTGGCTAATTTCATGAAACACTTTCACTGGGACTGGGTTGGGGTGGTCTATGGGGATGATGACTATGGAAAAAATGCCTTACAAAGCTTCTTAGCTGATTCAGAAGGTGCTGATATTTGTCATGCTTTTAAAGAAGTATTGCCTCATTACCTAGCTCATGATGAAATCGACAGAAGGATCCAAGAGGTGACAGAAACAATCCGCTTATCCGAAGCTAAAGTTGTGTTACTTATTTTAAAGGAAGAGCTGGTTTTTAACTTGTTTAAGGAGATGATTCGGCAGAACATCTCACGTACTTGGATTGCAAGTGATGCTTGGTCAATGTCACGAAATATATCTCGAATGGAAGGAATTAACCAAGTAGGTGACATTTTTGGGTTCACTTTCATCACTGGTCCCAATCCTGGTTTTAAGCAGTTTTTGCAGCAGCCAACTCTTACTCCAGGCTCTGTAAACCTCTTTCTTGAAGAGTATAAGGAGTTAGGGAAAGACACAAGTTTTCTAACAGAAGCTGTCGATATCAGCATAACCTATGGCGAAAGGTTAGCTGTATGGTCCATTGCTCATGCTTTAAGACTTCTGCTAAACTGCAATAAAACCGATTGCCCTGGAGAACGGGATTTTCCACCATGGAAGGTAAGTACAACGTTAACATCTAATTTGTTAAGTTGCCTTTATACTAACATGCAAGTGGTCTTAATATAATTTCTATATAGATTATTGCAAAAGTTAGAACTTATCTTTGATTTTTTCTTTTTTCTTTTTCTTTTGGAAAGCTCCTCAAGGAACTGAAAAAAATCAATTTTACTATGGACAATCAAACGTTCTATTTTAATGCATCTGGAAATTTTATGAACGGATATGATTTAATGAACTGGCAACCACAAGAAACTAGTGGCGAGAGACGCTTTGTTGTTGTTGGAAATTACAATCTGAAAACAAAAGAGGTTCATATTAAGGCACCCATTACATGGAGTAATCCAAGCAATACGGTAAGACTAACTAATTACAAGTAATGAAAAAATCCATCAGTTATATATGGAACCATATGACATCATAAAAAAAAAAAAATGCATACCCTCTTAAAAGGACCAGCCCAGACTTCTGTGTTGATCCAAGCTGTAGCTGGATCAGCAGAAGAAAACACACACACACACACACACACACACACACACACACACACACACACACACATTGTTCAAATTTCTGGTTAGCCGAAGATATTTTGCCAGATAAGCCAGCCAGCATATCATTGTTTTGTATTGCATGCAAAGACTACATATTAACCACACCTTGTCTTATTCCAGGTTCCTGATTCCATGTGCTCTGCTATTTGCCCACCTGGTACAGCTAAGAAGCTTCTCAAAACATCATGCTGCCATAATTGCACACAGTGTTTAGAGGGTACTTACTCTAATGAAATAAGTAAGTAATCAATTATAATTATGTTTTATTTTTTAAAAAGGTAGAGTTTTTATGGATGACTTCTTCAATAGAAATTAGAATTTGAGCCAGTGTGTAGACAACTAATGTAATTGTAATGTAATGCATTGAAATAAACTTGAAGTTTTGTTTCAACCACAGATGTCAACAGAGAGCCCAGAATTAAAATTATTTTAAAATCAGTTAAAAAGGGAAACTACATATTATGAGACAGTTGAAACTTGATTCTTGATTGAAAAATACCATAAACACAACTTTGCCTTTCTTGTAGACTTACCAAATTGTCTCCCTTGTGAAAATGGTACCTGGTCTTTGAAAGGATGGACTTCCTGCAAGCTGAAGGAAGATGACTACTGGAAATGGGATGGGTCCCATGCTATAGTTCTACTTACATTTACTGTTTTAGGTTATCTATTGTTGTTCTTTACCCTAATGATCTTATTGGTCTTTTATGGAAAACCAGTCATGAAACAAGCAGGGGGGAACTTATGTTTTCTAATCATGGCAGGGTTAACACTCAGCTATTCTAGCGTCATATTGTTCATTGGCAAACCCAATGTTCACATTTGCAGAGGTCGACAGATCTTGTACGCCTTAGGGTTCTCACTCACAGTCTCTTGTATTTTGGTTAAAGCTCTACGTACCTTTGTATGCTTTCTTGTACCATATCGTCAGGTGCGTGTTAAAAGGTTTTACAAGCCCCCTGTCATTATAACTTGTGGTACTCTCATTCAAGTCCTTATCTGCATCTTCTGGTTAATATTTGATTCCCCAGCTGTGGAGAAATTTCAATCTGACCAAAGCATGATTGTTACTGTTCAGTGCAACGAAGGTTCTGGCATTGGATTTGGCATCATGCTTTGCTATATTGCACTGCTAGCATTTATCTGCTTTTTGATGGCCTTTAAGGGGAGAAAGGTACCTCAGGCTTTTAATGAGACTGGACACATCATCTTAAGTATGCTAATTTACCTTTTTGTGTGGGTCTGTTTCACCCCTGTATACATTGCTAAGGTCAATGAGCGCTTTTCAATTCAAGCAGCTGCCATCTTGGTGTCATGTTATGGAGTTGTTTTCTGCCACTTTGCACCTAAATGGTACATGGCTCTCTGTAAGAAAAAAGAACAGCTTACTCGAGAGGCGTATATTGCAAGAGCCACCATCATTGACTCAGTTGACTTTATTCCAGAGATAACACAGGAACCTGGTTTTATAATGGGGTCACAAAATACCATTAACTCAGTTGATACTGGTTTGGGTTCAATTAATTTAGAATTTCCTTACCAGACATTACGGAAAAGAATGAGGAGCAAATCCATTTGATAAGTGTACACACATTAATGTTAAAAGGGATATATCATGAAGAATGTAATTTTCGATAAAATAACTTAAGAGAACTAGTGAATTACTTCTGACATTATTATGTTTGTAAATATGAATTAGTAAACTTGCAAGAAAAACTAAAAATATATTATTTAACAATATAACTTTGGTTTAATGTGTGTGTATGCAAAACAAAAGATTGTAATATATTAATGCTATTATTTATGTTGGTGAGGGTTAGCATTCATAAAATACAATTTACTTTACATGAAAATAAACATTTTGACTTCCATAACACAGAGTCACAGCACTCTTGTTTGTGTTTTATTGCTTAATTATAAGCAACTTATATATGTCAATATGTCTTCTTTTGTTACAATATTATCTGAGTGGCATTTGAACTTAAATAAAGGTAAACTCTCCAATAAAAGACGATGGTATTTCTTGTCTACACACATGGCTTGGGGAGGTCATAGTGGGATCAAGAGGTTACATTAATACAGTGATGTGGTGCACAGATTCAGCTGCAGACACTAAACCTGTCAATCAAGCAAGAACAGGAAGGGAAAGGCATTTCCCTCTGTAGCATTGATGTCAGAATGCCAGTCAGCGGGTATAGCTGAATATGGGCTCTTGTGTCACTGTGCTAATATGAAAGTATTAAGGGGAGAGAACCAAGGCATTCTGGAATAAATCTATTTCTCTAAGCAAATGGAAAATGTATAATTTACAGGAGTTCACTGAACATAATTTTATTTTAGACTAACTTTTCTGTGGCACATTGGGTTTGAGCTATAAAAAGCTACCTGAAAACAACTGTGATTACCTTAATGAGCTTAAAGTCTTGAGACTGTGTGTTTTATTTGCACTGAGGTGACATATGTGCATGCTTAGGACTACACTCAAATCCTTAGTAATCTCTTCAGCTGCTCGTCCTCCAGAAGGTACAGATGGACTCTACAAAATGCTTGTCAATGCTTTCTTTAAAAGAAATACAAACACTTTTGATCAGTGGTCGAATATTTTTATTTTATTTATTTATTTTTAACTGAAAAAGAAGAGACTCCTTTGGCACATTTGTTTTTCGTAAAAGTCCTTTTAAGGTGATTTTCTTAGGATACATAGAGACACTCAAATACAACTGTGTGTCTGGCAATTAAAGTCATCTGAAAATGACAAATGCAGCTGGTGATTCTAAAACATCCTGCTGTCAGATGGAGTGGACTGCCTACTTGTCTTTGTTGGACTGTATTTTTGCAAAATCCTGGTAAACTGCAATTGCTCTGAAATGGGCTGCTCTCCTTCACGTGGGAATGGTCTCCATGGAGCACAGGGTGCATTCAGAAGAGGGAGAACTCTACTTCCAGGGACTCATGAAAGACTTGGAGAATCACAGTCTGATGATGGGAGCAGTGGAGAATCGTGTGGACAGGACACAGAGAGAGACAACTCAACGTTTCGGAACAACACAAGTTCCACGTTGTTAGGGAGGAAATTATCTACGGCTGAGCCTGAGGGGGCTGCTTCTGCCAAACTAGGCACACAAGAGATAACAATCGATGTATTATCTCGAGGGAAGGAGCAACAAGAAGAAAAACGAGAGGCTTGTGAGAAAAAGGGTGCAAAGAAATCAAAGAAAGGTCCTAAAGGTGTCAAACTAAACAGGAAGAAAGAAAAGGAAAGAAAACGTTTTAATGAAGAAAAAGTAGACTTTCCGGAGACACTTGTGAAGGCTCATCAAGCAGCGTATGCATATCTTAACCCCAGCATAAGTAAATATGAAGATCTGTTGGGGTTACTTGATCATGCAGCCCAAACCCAAATTTCCTTGCAACCCATGGTGGCGTTCATGATCTTACGCTATGAGGAAATAAACAAAGGTCTGCAGGATATGGTGGAAGAGGGGGAGATGTTGTTAAAAGATAATGGAGAGCATCTGGCGTGGCCTTGTGAGAAAAAAAAATCTTCCTCACCCAACTCAGCAAAAAATGTGACCCCTCTCACCTGCACTGAGCCCCCACCAGACCTACTACAACAACTCCTTCAGTACACCGTACAGAGAATGCGTCAGGTAGGTCAATCAGTGTGTGGAATTGGGGATACCGCGCTTGAGGAGGCGGTGGATTACTTTTACTCTGTTACTGAAATTCTAGATGAGAAGCTTAGGACAAAACGTGCATCAGAGTCTAGATTAATGCGGCTGCTTTCTCGAATTGAGGCTGCTTCACAGAAAAAACCTGGCCCAGAAGACTCTGCACTATTTAGTGAAGACAGTGGACTTGGGGCAGAAAGTGAGTCCCTGGCAGGTTCAGACAGACAACGCCAACGCAGAGAAAGCTGTGAGTCAACTGGAACCATTTGTGCTACATTAAGTAGCCCTTGCAGTTCTACACCAGTTAACCGAGGCTCATACAGAGGCAGACTTCTCAAAACAATAAGCAACAGCAGCTCTCTTAACTCTATAGACTCAACTTGCACTATTGCAGAAAAAGAACAGAGGGATACAGAATCACTACTTGGCACTGTCTCCTTGGATGAAGGTGGCGGGGATGATGTGGAGGATGGTGGTGAAGAGGAAAAATGCAAGAATAAAAGAACCAAACAAACAGATTATTTTATTCCAGACCAGAGGCAACCACGTCGTTTGCCAGCAAAGCGAATAGAAAATCCACAAAATGTTGAAATGACATTAAAGCTAAAAGATGCCATTAGTGGCCGGATTCGTTTTTTGCCATCCCAAGGCCCAGGAGAAAAAACAAAACAGGCAGACAAACCAAATAGCAGTGGTCAGTGGACAGAGGATGGTGACAAAAGTTCTAAGAGACCCCAAACAGCTGCTTCTAGAACATCTAAGAAAAAGACCACAGTTACTAAACGGTCAAGATCAGCAGACTCTCTGCGTAATAAAGTAGAAGATCCTACACTCATTGAACTTGAAAGAACTCAAAAGGAACTCAACCAAAGGCTGGAGAGAATAACCAAGGTAAAGTGTGAAGGAAATACAAAGCAAGGTTCATCTAAAAAAATCCAGCAACTGCAAACACAAACCATTTCATCAGTTGCTGCTGATAGGCAGCGTTCTTTGAATAGGAACATTTTTTCTCCAAGTAATCAAAGAAAGGCATGTACTGAAAAAGTTGACCAAGAAGGTGTGAAGGAAGAGACAGAGGAAAAAAAGAAAAAGGACAAAGGAAAGGGAAAGGAGAAAGACAAGAAAACTCCTCCTGTTAATGGGCCTGTTAAGGTAATACCTGTGCCAAGCCCTCCACCGTCACCACGCCTATCTTCAGGATTGTATAGGGAAAGGAATTCTGTTAAAAGACTGATTGACACCTTTAGTCAGGGCTTGGAGGAAAGTAAACAGTGCCCAGACAGTGCAAAAATTCTTGGACCTCTTAAAGGTGTTAGAAAGTGTGGTGTTCCAATCATTCCAGGTTTAGGTCCCTCTGCCATATTAGCATTCAATGAGCCACAATACTCTGAAAAGACAGAGGATCTTGACATTGACAATCTACCGCCACCTCCACTTGAGGTTCTCATGGACAATTCCTTTGAAAATGTACAGACAAAGGACACGGGAGAAAATGTTACAAGCAGGGGCCGCTCCACTATGCCAAAAAGGACTGCAATGTCTCAGAGGTTACGTGCCTCTCTGCAGTCTGTTGCAGTGCTACCCAGTAAGGGAAATTTGTGTAAGGGCTCTGTTAGCATGTCGCCAGTTCGTTCCACACGCCAGGATACCAGAGGAGTTGCGAAAGTTGGTCACCAAGATTCCAGCTATGAGACAGACACAGAAAGTGAGGAGGCTGCCTCACTCTACAAACAAGCAAGAAAAATAATCCACTTGAGGCATTCTTCTGACTCACCGACAGATAAACCTACAGCTGAGCAGGGCCACAGGCAGCTTTCCTCCTGCCAAGATGACGTAGGTGATGTTTCACAAAAGGAAAACAATACCAATGAAACAGTGCCAAACAATGCCTGCAAGAACCAAAACCCTGCCACTCCAACTGTATCCAGGACTCGCGTTTTACCATCCACACCTCTGTTACATCGGAGGCTCCCTAGTCCTCCAGTATTGAAAAGTCAACCCTCTTTTTCAACTACATCTAGCCCCCCTGTAGTTCGTAAACTCCCAACCCCACCTGCTTCTAGTCAACGAACACAGTCAACCACCCCTGCAACACGACAAGACCACACCCCCATCACGGTGACAGGGGTCACTTACCCCTTTAAGGCACCGTCTCCTCCTGCTTCCCCAAAAGTGCATCGCTGGTCTAGAGAAAACAGTAGTGAGGACTCCTCAAGAGTGTTTAGTAATGCTCGATCAGTGTTTTGTCCGGTCTCGTCATCATTATTTGAGGCTCAGCCTGTTCCTACACCTAAGCCCCCTCAGGCATGGGCCTCCTCTGGTAGCAGCATTTTGCCTCGACCTTGGGGAGAGCGCGGTCGGCTGCCAATGTCTGCACGAGGGCCTCAGCCATTCATCCGGCGCAGCCAGTCAGACAGGAGGCCCAGTCTAAGCCTGCCGCCCAGGGTGCCAGTCATCTCTGTGGCAGAGACATGTGGGAGTGAACCAGCAATTAGCACCCATGGGTGAGTCTAACACTCTTTTGATATTAAATATAAGGCTAATGTATAACTGCTTAAAATGAATCTAGTATATTTATAGTCTGCATCTGAAGTCCACTTATAATGTTATCAAGATTCGTAAATCAAAAGCATCATCATTTAGAAGCAATAAGCTATTTTCTGTCCTGTTTTTGACCACCTTCATCTGAATGCTCTGTTTGAACAGGCGTGGTGGATTGTAGACTCAGAAGTAAACGCCCACTGCTATGATTGGCTTACACTTGTGTGTTTGACAGTCTACTGTCCTTCACAGATTGACACTGCTGTCATTTAGGTCAAAAATGCATAAATAATGCATATCAAACTATCTGTAAGAAAAGACAACGCAGTAGTGACCACATAATGAAAACGCATCTGTTTTAAGACTAATGACATTTTGAGTTCTGAACCATACACAATGTTTTTATAGTATAATGACTTCTATATCAAAAGTTTAAGGGAATTTTGGTTCCTCAGATCATGACCCCTTTAATGCTTCAGCATTGCTACATTGCTGCTTATCCAAGTCATCAGGAAAATGAGGCTAATATCTGTGCTTTAATGACCAGAAACCATAACTCTGTAAATGTTCTGAAGAAGATAAGATTATAAATAAATAAATAAATAAATAAATAAGAATAATATGTGAACTATACAGAAAAGTCCTGTGAGTTCCGTTGAATTCTTCTGGTGAAAAAGTTTAGCTTTTAATTTCTGATCCATGAACTCAACTCCTTTGGGCTGTAATGCTTAATAACTACATTACACTATCCAAGATTTTCTTGCTCAGTCTTTATTTTAGACATCTTTTTTGATAAGGGTATCTGAAGCAAGTACCATTCATGCTTGAAATGAAGTCTTCTGTTCCAGATTTCATTTTTAAAGAGAATAAGAATATGTTATAGGACACAAACTTTGATTGTCTCTGTCATAATAAAGAGAGCAGTTTTTGAAATTCAATTATGGGTTCATTGTGTACATTTCACTCAGCTCTCGGGAGAACAGCAACAGACAAATCTGTAGTTGGTTGTAATTTAAATGGTTACTCCACCCCAAAATGAAAATGTGGTCATTACAATCACAGTTTAAGATATTTTAAATGAAAACCGGGAAGCTTTGTGGCTGTCCCATTGATTGCCAAGTAAATAACAAGGCCCAGAAAAGTATGAAAAACGTCATCAAAATAGTCCATCTGCCATCAGTGGTTCAACCATAATTTTACAAAGCTAGAATACTTTTTGTACGCAAAGAAAACAAAAGTAACAACTTTATTCAACAATTCGTCTCCTCTGCATCAATGTTGGAGAGTATGTACTGGACGCAAACAGCGTACGCTGTTCTCTGTCAGCTGCATCACATGGATACGCTGTTTTTGTTCGAATCAAGTCGTTGTTTTTGTTTTCTTTGCGTACAAAAAAGTATTCTCGTAGCTTTGTAAAATTATGGTTGAACCACTGATGGCAGATATATTTTGATGACGTCTTACATACTTTTCTGGGCCTTGACAGTGTCATTTACTTGGCAGTCAGTGGTACAGCCACAGTTTTATTTTCAATCAAAATATGGGTTTGGAACGACAGGTAAGGTAAGTGATTAAAGACAAAATGATAATTTTGGGGTGGAGTAACCTTTTTTTTCTTTATCAATTTTTTGATCAATTCTTTATCAACCCTTAAGTTTTCTTTATCAATTTGGAAAATATTCAAATAAACAATGGATCTGGAATAATTTATAACATTAATTGAATTGGAAAAAATATATATATTTGTGAGGATCAGTCGACAAGTCTTGCAAAATACTATCATCACAGAGCACAGGAAATATCTGTATCTATTTATTGACCTATTTATCATATATATATATATATATATACACACACATACATACATACATACATATATATTAGCTTATTGTTTCTCTGAAACTGGGTAAACAATTAAAGGTACACACACACACACACACACACACACACACACACACGCACACACGCACACACACAGTAACAGCAATATTCACTATTACAAGTCCTAACAATTCTGTTTTTCTATAATAAATGAGTAGATCAATTTCACAATTATGAGAGAAAAAAAAATAACACAAAAACAACAACAAAAAACACTGTAATACTTGGAAATTGCTTACAAAGCAAGAGCAAGACAGGACTTGGGTCAGAATGCTTTCATGTATGTGGGAAAACCTGTTTATTTAGATTTTTTTTACCCAGTTTCAGAGAAACAATAAAAGAATGATGGAAAAACCCACAAAACAACTTAAATGGGAATGTGGGGATGCCCCATGTTAGAGATAATGTGTATGAAATCCAAAAAAAAAAAAAAAAAATCAGTATAAAGATATTCAGAATAGTTCAACACAATAAAGGTGATGGCCTTTTGTAAATATGGTCACATGGCATACAGTAAATAATGGCCAGTTTGTTTATGTGATGTCTGTACAGTAATGACTGAAGGTTGACAGAAGTACAGTATGATAAGGACTGAATGAATTTTCACTGAACTTGAGGAAACACAAAATATGTGTTATACATTTTGTAATTCAGACGCACATTCCTCTCTCATGTACGTTGTAATATAATTGCTAATCCCTAGCAACTAAGCTCTCAGTGTCTTGCTGCTGACCAGTGCTAACCAGCCCTGGCCCACTTCCCTAATCCTTCAATTCACTAATGTTCTTATTCTGTTTTGCTGTCACAGGCTGGAAGATGGTTTAGTCAGAGAAGACAAGCCATGGAATGAGCAAACAGAAATCAGAGGCGCAATTCGGTCTGTCTCGCATCCAGACTTGTGCATTGTAGGTCAGGGTCTACAAAGGGAATGGGAGAAATGAGGAAGGAGCAAGTGGGATTATGGATTAGCAAACCTTGGATGGGATTAAACCCACTGTGTCCTGGTGGGACATGAAAACAGCTATTTCTGAGAAGGCCTTCCTAAAATCATTTTCAATCATTGTTATGTTAATCTTTTATGCTTCAATGTATATTTGGTCTGTTTGCCTCAATTCAATTGGTCTAACTTATTTTGTATTGTGAATATTATTGGTTGGCCTTTTATATTTTTATTACTAAATAAAAATTCACAGATATTCACAGAAATTGCATTTACTTTCTTGTTTTCTTAAAAATGAAAGCATGTTAACAAAGAATGTAGGTTATCAGTTAGGTTATTGTGTACATTATCAGTCATCAGTCCGTCAAATTCTTCCTTTAAAAACTTATCTGACAAGTCACGTTCAAAATGCAGCAAAGTATTATACTCTTCTGTTGGAGAAAAGATGGCAGTGTTGAGGTGCTGAACTGAGACATTAGGAAACAATAAAGATATAGTGCCTTGCAAATTTAAAGAGACCCTTAAACATAAATATACCACTGTTTCATGTTCAGCACTATTCATAAAAAAAAAAAAAAAAATGAATTGGTTATAGTGAAAAACAATAAATAATCTTATACTGTATAATAATATTCAAATAAATCATCTGAGGGAAAATATCTCTATGGACACAGTATAAACAGATTAAACCAGCCAGTATCCAAATGTTCTTTCATTTAAATTTAACAAAGTATAATTGGTTTAACCTCTGACCATAATTTCTATGAGTTTAACAAAACTGCCAAAAAGCAGGGCAATAAATTAACATGACATCAACATACCATGCAGTTGACGGGTGCTGACGCTGGTAGGTCAAATGACAATGACAACATGGTGAACGTAGTACATCTGGATTACATTCATACTACATGCATTCATACTATATAGAACATACTTTTTAGCGCAAAGTAATTACTTATTTACTTTTTTTTTTATTATTATTAAAATTATTAACTGCCATGCACTGCTTCAAGTCAGACATCATTTGTGCAGTGCCACATGAAGTCAAAAGAAATATAAGAAATGTTGTCAGATTTGAGACATCGCTGATGTGTATAGTACACGAACACAGCAAGAGTGTCACTATTTGGGAAGGAACACTTTATGTCTCCATTTTCAACTCTTTTACACAGTCCCAAAAACTTCCAGTGGGTTTCTAACCATGTTCCTTCAGAGGCTACAGAAGATACTTAATAATAAATACAAACTAATTACAATTCACCCTGATCTTCAAATTCATAAAGTTTAAACCTCTTAATGTATTTGTCATCAAGCTCAAGTTTTCTTCTTGAGCTTGAGTGAATGTTGAACGTTTGAATCAGCGCACCAATTCATTAAATGACACAAAGTAAAAGTAGTAAAAACAAACTTTTAGCATTTTAGTTCACTTTAGTTTTACTTGCAAGGAATCCAAAACAGAGAAACTGAATTAGGAAAAAAGGTTTTATTTTGATATGCTCCATTTGTTTTTGCTTAGTTGTACAGCTAATGCTTCTTCGCTGTTTTTTTCCCACTATGACACACACTCAGGCAAAGTCATCACTCCATCATTGCACTTTTGTCTGAGGCTATTGCCTCTTAAATATTAACCCCTCTGTCATGCAAATTCAGTGTTATCATTATGTGGTAAGAATACATTTTCCTTTGTCTTCCACCAGAACTCTTTTATCCATTTCCTCCACCATCACTGAACAGGGCTCTAAAAAAACCCAGCATGTCACTATCAGTGTTACAATATTGAATCATTAGGACAATGTACAACTTAAACTACAAGATTAACTTAAATTTACAAAAAAAAAAAAAAAAAAACAATAAGGAAAGCCTTGCATGTATTTGATGTATATGGAGTTCAAACTTACTTAAACAATAAATATTCCCTTTCCTTTCACCTTGCACACAGGTCAAGTATTTGGAAAAGGGGGACTGCAAATCTAATGTATATTTTAGAAAGCAGATGTATTCAACTCCTTCTCCTGTATTGTATTCACTTTTTAGTATTTCTTTTGTATCTGCATTATTGATGTTTGGAGGTGGTCCACATTTGCCTGAGGGAAAATCAGATATTGACTGATTGATTGATTGATTAAATACATAAGAAATCTCTTTTTTTTTTTTTTACATTGTGATGTCTACATATATACTGTAAGTATTAGAGGCACATTTTCTACAGTTCAGTATTTGTTAA
Source organism: Cirrhinus molitorella (assembly GCA_033026305.1). Classification (NCBI taxonomy): domain Eukaryota; kingdom Metazoa; phylum Chordata; class Actinopteri; order Cypriniformes; family Cyprinidae; genus Cirrhinus; species Cirrhinus molitorella. The sequence goes on from CM065135.1 coordinate 13,553,302, forward strand.
ACTACATTGTAAAATAACCAAAAGCTGAAGCAGAGGAGAACTCATTTTGAGCCTTTGTAACTTTCATGGTCTTTCTCTGAAACTCTTGCCTGCTTGGGGTTCATCAAGAACAAAAAGATCAATGCCAAAAAGATGTCTTTTACACCTCTGTACAAGCAATATTTCCTGTAAAAAAAAAAAAAAAAAAAAAAAAAATCTGATGCAGCAAAAAGTTAACTTAAAGGATTGAAAATTCCTTAAGTCATACTGGTTAATGTACTTTTATGATTGTTTCAAGAAGAACATTATGTGATACTCAAATTTAGAAATTAGTGACATGAAAGAAGATTCACAACACTTTCAAAATTTCAAATATTGCAACAGTCTTTGCAAAATATATCTGTAACTCCCACTTCAAAATGTGTTCCTTAGAACTGAACAATCTATTGAACTGAAAAAAAAAAAATAGAGGCATAACAATAGTTTGACACCTAAAGTATTTGTCTCTACTTAAATTGTTATTGTCTCTTAGATGACCTAGATGATTACTAGCTCTAAAGTAGTAATCACAACGGTGCAGTGTGTGTGAGATCTGATGAAAAAGATCAGAATTAACCTTTATTTATCTGTGTTAAATATGTTAGTCACTATTCTGTCGTTTTCCATTCGTAATAATTTCACTGTATGTAATGACAAAATATGAATATTCAAAGTAGTTGCACTGTCAATGCGTTACCGCTTAAAATTAATTAAATTGCAATTTAATTGGAATTTAAGTTAAACCATTGCAACCACAAATTAATTAGAATTTTTAACCATGGTAGGCTATCTGTAGTAAAATTGTTGTTATTGATATGGTAAAAACGAAAGAAAAAAACAAAACAACAACAACAAAAGGTAGTAAAACTGTAAGGTTGTTTATCAGTCAGATTAATTTTAAATTGTACATTCAACAGGTATGAAATATGACTAGCAAGAGAAAAATACTGTTAAACAGCATAATTTTTTTTTTTTTTTCAACAGGGAGGAACTCAAATACACAGGCAAACGAGGGACTAATGACAAGACACACTTGAACGAAATGACATAATTAGACATGAGACAAAACTAAGTCAATAAACACATGAGGAGAGAAAATAAACTAGAAGTGTTGGTGACAGTGGCTTATAGTTTCTGTCTGGGGTCTGCTTCATAAAACAAGTTTACCAAATAAGTTAGGTTTGTTTCAGTTGGTCTGATTTATTGTCAGCTGATTTGGTTTAAAATAAGTCAGACTAACTGAAATAAGCCTGGCCTGGCTTATTTGATAAACTTGTTTTACGAAACAGGCCACAGGTTTGACACAACATTTAGAGAAGCTGCTTTGAGTTTCACTTACTGTAAAGTTCACTGTTAATCTCTTGTCAGATATCTAAGGGACAGTGAACCAGTGGCATAGCCAGAATTTTAATTTTGGGGGGGGGGCCGTCTTAAAATGCTCTATATTACTTAAAATATTTTGTAATTTCTGGTCATACAGACAATAGATACATCGTTCGAATCTGTTAAGGGTCTACATTTGTTTATGTACACTCACAATAAAAACAAAATATTGTGCACTGTAAAATAATGAAACCAAACAGGATAGCCTATATCTGCCGTCTCGGTCCATGTGTGTGAACTTGAGCGCGTCAAAAATGAACCGAAACTTCGTTGCCTCGCAGAGAAATCTTGTAGGCTATAGATTAGAACCAGCAATAGATAAATATTGTCAGATTATGGAATCCGTATGAATCGTGTATATTGCGCATCCACCGCAGAAGACGATTAATGTTATCAATTTATAGTTTATTAATAAATTATTAAAATAGTTCGGTAGTCCCCTTGCCGTTTTCCCCGAAACATTCAAGCTTCATGCGTGTGCTTGCGGTACCCTAACGCTGATTGGGCCATGTAGATAATTAGAGAATTATTATGACGATTTATGGTTTATTTAGGCCTATATCAGGGGTTCTCGAAGTATACATTCAAAGGTCCAAATCTGAAGTTTCATGAATGTCAAAGGTCCGGAGTTATTGGTTATTACGAAACTTGTTTTTAATAAGCATGCATGACATGCATTACAAATCAATACTCGGTTTTAGAAAAAAAAAAGTTCCTTTTGCATTAAAATGATAACAGCTGCAAAAGTAGCAAAACAATTAATTTAAGTGTCACCATTTTTATGAACAAAACACAACAACAAGAGGTATGCCAAAAGTAACATGGTAGAGCAGCCAAACGTAGCTTGGTGCAAAATACAGAACAGTCTATTTCCACTCTTCACAAACTCCGAATGTCTCATTACAATCAAATTGGGGGCCAAATAATTGCATGTCATTAAACTTTTATTTATGAGGGGAAAACAACAGATCACAACCAAACTGTGTATAAAGACATTCTGATTGTATTTTAAGCAGTTGCTATCCTGTAATGAATGACACATATGCACTGATCATTACTGTCCACAAGAGGGAAGTCTTATACTGTACAAACATTTCTACTTCTTTTTTTTCTCCTTTCTACTTAAAGGAATGGTGGTGTTTTTACACCACACTTAGCAAGCCCAACAACCATCGGAGACCAGGGAGAGAATTGGAAGGTGGTACAGTCGTACAAGTAGCTGTCAGTCAACTTTAGAAGCATTGTTGTTGTTGTCACTGCTCTTTTTCTTCTTCTTCATTTAATAATTTAATAAAATATAGGTTTAGCAGTAATTACATTTATTTGTTTATTTACTCACTAACTTACTTACTTACATTTGAAAAAAAAAAAAAAAAACTTTAGCACAATATGGTAAGGTTTTATTGTTCAGTTTGTAAAGCTTTCAAATCTAAAATTTATGGTTTAGGTAAATTACTGTAATCAAGCAGAGCTGATGAGTGGTATTTTAAGAGATGCTTTACCTGACAACCTGAAATAAAAACCTTGAAAGCACAGTGTTGATTTGAAAGATCTTTATTTGCATAAATAAATATTATCTGCACTTGAGCCATTTAAAAGATGTTAATTAATTACTCTGATACAAAGATTTTAGGTACTTGGCAGGTTTTGACAAATAAATGTAAAACATTTGATAAGGACATCGAAAGAGGAGAAACAACACAAGAAAAAAATGCTCCAAAGATAACAGCTCTGAATTTACTCCTATTATGCCTGATGAGTTTGGAGAACACATGACAAGAGATCAGAGACTCTTCATACAGAATCTGTTTAGTTCACCCCACTCATTTTCTAAGGTTCATGTTAGGGAACTAGGATGGCCATGGCAGAAGCTTCATTTTGGGCTCAGTGACAAATTTTTGTGTTGATTTTGATGTTTGTTTTGAATCATTGTCCTGATGGAAGATCCAACCATGACACATAATAAGATTTCTAGCAGAGGAAGTCAGGTTTAGATTTTTATCTGTTGGTATTTGATAGAATCTGTGATGACATGTATCTGAACAAGATGTCCAGGACCTCCAGCGGAAAAATAGGCCCACAACATTAAATATCCAGCGATATATTTAACCTTGGACATGGGGTACTTTTTATCCCTGTTTGCACCAAACCCATCTGGTGTGTTTACTGACGAAAAGCTCTTCTTTTTTTTTTTTATCTGACCAAAGAAGCCTGTCCCATCTGAAGTTCCAGTCATGTCTGACAACTAAATATGCTGGAGTTTGTAGGAGCTGTTTGATATATTTTTTTAGGCTTTCTGATCCTAAGACTCAACAATCGCTGCAATTCTCCAGCTGTGATCCTTGAAGAGTCTTTGGCCACTCAACCTCCCCTAGCCCTGGTGTGCTAAAAAATGTAAATATTAATGGGAATTGGGATATTTTACTCAGCCACCTTTGGCCATATTTACCAAGGGTGCCAAAATTAGTGGAGTGCCCTGTATATCCAATATAGTTTGGAAGTTCTGCAAAAGCAGGTGTATAAGAAGTTTAAAATGTCTGAAGTTTATAAAGTTCAAATTGCCTGCAGCTAGGTTTGCTGAATCTAACATGAAAGTGTCAAGTGCCTCTGATTAAAAATAACTTTTCTTTATGTGAGGTGTCAAGAAAAATCCATACTTGAAGTTTTAAACTCAGACCTGTCTTATTAAACAAGCACACATATATGATTTTAAACCACTGGATTAGTCATGACTAAAATATGCAATACTTCCTTACATAATTAAATAATAATCCAATCATAATCCCTTATGCAAATTTAGCAATATGTGATTTTTATCCAACCTTTATTTATGTGTTGTATAAAATGAGATATTACAATCAAGTTTCCAACATAAACAATTTTAATTTTTCTTTAATTCTTTAATTTTTAATGGTTCTAGTACAGAAGGGGCATATATATTCATTTTACCACAGATTTGTAGTATTCTGTCAGGCATTACGGAAAGTGTAGGAAATGTTAACAGGAAACTGACCACAGTCTTCTTACAGTCTCATCTTTAGACAGCAAGAGCTAAGGAAGAGAATATCATGAATATAAATTAGAAGGCATAGGGGAATAAAAGCTACCTTAGACTAAGAGCAAAACTTTGTCAAGCTATATTTCACTGCATTCTCAATATATTTAACGTCCATAAATCAATGGACCTAAAGTCAGTAGTTACTCTTGTATTTATCTGAAATCACTCAACAGATAAGCAATACAAAATATAATTCATGTTATGCAACAACAATGCAATTCACATTCAATTCAAACGATTTAGCATACTTGCATTTGCAGCATATTTCAGACCATTTATTGTCATAGTAAACCTCTTGTACGCAAATGCCACAACTGAGAGCAAATCAAGTTTAATGTTGTCCCTGTATTGGTTACGTGCCTGTGGAAACGCTGTACATACATTTGCTTTCATTGTTAATAATAAAAAGTGTTGCTAATTCCATTACACACAATAAAACTGTCAAGACAGCAATTAGTATTCATCAGTAACTGCACATACATGCACATGTGATTCATCCAAAGTATGTTAAGCATTAAAGACGGTAGAAGTGGCAGTTGAAAATTACAATAAGTGGTTTAATCCAACTGCTGTACAGAGTTTGCATGCAAATTTTCTATTCAAACAGGTCTACTGTTTATATTGTTCAATATACTGCAGTATATGCATTAACACAACATATTATTCTGCACATTTTCTATATGTAAGTGATAAGATATGAAAGGCCGTGCTGTAATAAGTCACAGCTGAATAACGTTAATGGTTACTAATTGATTTAGTATTTTTCCCCTGCATATCTCTTTCCATCATGTCTTTTCTGTCTTTACATAAAAAATCTAAGATTAAGTCCTTGACAATGCTGATGTCCATATTTCTAATCTAATAAACCTGGAAAAATTGACTATACTGAAGATTTGACAGGTGTCTAAATTGTTTAAAAGGACCAACATTCTGAATTCTGACATATGCCTCACAATATTTTTTGACAAATAAATCTAGATAAATCAATGGAAGACAGCTATTCCCAAAGTTATGCTATAAAAAACAAAACAAAAAAACAACAACAAAGGAAGCAGGAAGGAACTGCTGGTTATTAGTAGAGTCCATGCTGCTCAGAAGCACATCAGCAAACAGTGAGACCTATCTTGGTATGATTTGATCAAACACAAGCAAGAGAACTCGGATATGAATTTACACAATATAATCTCATGGCCGTGTCTATCCGTTTTGATATTAAATAAACAACAGGAACGTCTCGGTTACGAAGGTAACCCTCGTTCCCCGAAGGAGGGAACGGAGACGTTACGTCAATGACGTAATATTGGGGATCGGCAACGAGACCCTATCACCTCTGAGCTAAAGAGAAAAAGCCAATGAACATTGGCGAGTGGAATTTGCATGCCGCGCCACTCCCCCGGACATACGGGTATATAAGATGGCGGCGTGCATCCACTCATTCAGATTTGCTGAGGAGCCGAGCCGCAACCCGGCTTCAGCGCAGTCCAGGATTGTGGCAAGAGGACGTAACGTCTCCGTTCCCTCCTTCGGGGAACGAGGGTTACCTTCGTAACCGAGACGTTCCCCCTCAGTCGTTCTCTACGACGTTACGTCAATGACGTAATATTGGGGACCTCTGGAAAACGCCACAATCCTGAACTGCGTTACGCAGCCGAGACCCAATGCCGGCAGGCAAGCGTGTCGGAACAAAGGGCTCAATGCGTAACCGTCCCAACGCCCTGTAGACCACGTGGTGGCCCACCAGGGGTGCCAAGTTTTGAAGCAGCCGTTGGGGGGCGGAGCACAATGATGGTTAAGTCATGTGGAAGCTTTTAGAAGTAAGTCTAACTAGACTGGGGAAACACGGAAGGTTCCGTGGAGATACTGAGACATGATGCCACAACCGGAGGGGGGTGAAGGAGGCCCCACTCCGGAGCACAGTATGGACTACTCCGTCTAGTCCAGGACTGCGGGGCATGGAGGACCCAGAGTTCAACCTTGGGAACAACTGGGAAAATAGCGCACGGATCCGAGAGGAGTGGCGCAGCAAGCCGACACCTGAGCCGTCCTCCCGCAAATTACCTGATGTTACCCAACACACGGGAGGACACTGGCTCAACGCGGAGGTTGTAGAACCGCGCAAAGGTATTGGGTGTCGCCCAGCCCGCAGCTCTACAGATGTCTGCTAGAGAGGCGCCGTGCGCCAGCGCATAGGAGGAGGCAACACTCCGGGTGGAGTGGGCTCTCACTCCCAGGGGGCACGGCTCACCTTGTGCTTCGTACGCCAAGGTGATGGCATCAGCTACCCAGTGAGCCAACCTCTGTTTGGAGACAGCATTCCCCTTCTGCTGTCCCCCGAAGCAGACAAAGAGCTGCTCGGAGCGTCTGAAGCTCCGGGTGCGGTCCACATAGACGTGCAGGGCACGGACGGGACACAGCAACGCTAAGGCCGGGTCTGCCTCCTCCTGGGGCAGAGCTTGCAGGTTCACCACCTGATCTCGAAAGGGAGTGGTGGGAACCTTGGGCACGTAGCCGGGCCGGGGTCTCAGGATAACGTGAGAGTTACCTGGCCCGAACTCTAAGCACTCTTCGCTGACCGAAAATGCATGAAGGTCCCCTACCCTCTTGATGGAGGCCAGCGCAGCCAGGAGCGAAGTCTTGAGTGTCAAGAACTTCAGCTCAACTGAACTGAGCGGCTCGAAGGGAGCTCCCCGAAGGCCCTGGAGGACCACGGAGAGATCCCAAGAGGGTACGAGGTGCGATCTAGGAGGGTTAATCCTTCTCGCACCTCTCAGGAACCTGACGATCAGGTGATGCTTCCCTAGGGATGAACCATCCACTGCATCGTGATATGCCGCAATTGCTGCGACATACACTTTCAAAGTGGAGGGGGACAGTCTCCGCTCCAACTTCTCTTGCAGGAAGGAAAGCACCGCTCCGACCGAGCATTTCCGTGGGTCCTCTCGGCGAGAGGAACACCAGTCAACGAACAGACCCCACCTCAGGGCGTAGGCCTGCCTCGTAGAGGGGGCTATAGCCTGAGTGATAGTGTCTATCACGGCCTGGGGGAGGCCAGTGAGGTCCTCCGTGTCCCGTCCAGAAGCCACACGTGTAGGTTCCATAGATCGGGACGCGGGTGCCAAATCGTGCCGTCCCCCTGAGAAAGAAGGTCCTTCCTCAGGGGAATCTTCCAGGGAGGGACTGCCGCGAGGAGCATGAGGTCGGCAAACCAGGTCCGGGTGGGCCAAAACGGCGCAACCAGCAGGACCTGCTCCTCGTCCTCCCTGATCTTGCACAGGGTCTGTGCAAGGAGGCTCACTGGGGGAAAGGCGTACTTGCGGAGGCCCCGAGGCCAGCTGTGTGCCAGAGCGTCCCTGCCGAGGGGGGCCTGGGTCAGGGAGAAAAAGAGCTGGCAGTGGGAGGACTCTGGGGAAGCAAACAGGTCTACCTGAGCTTCCCCGAATCGACTCCAAATTAGCTGAACCGTCTGGGGGTGGAGTCGCCATTCTCCAGGAAGGGTGAGCTGTCGTGAGAGCACGTCGGCTGCACGATTCAGCTCTCCTGGAACATGAACGGCCCGCAGCGATTTGAGCCGCGTCTGACTCCAGAGGAGGAGATGGCGGGCGAGTTGCGACAGACGACGGGAGCGCAGACCACCCTGGTGGTTGATGTACGCTACGGTCGCTGTGTTGTCCGTACGGACAAGCACGTGCTTGTGGCGCAGCAGCGGAAGAAACCGCCGGAGCGCCAGAAACACGGCCAGCAACTCGAGGCAATTGATATGCCACTGCAGTCGAGGTCCTGTCCAGGAGCCCGAGGCTGTCTGCCCGTTGCACACAGCACCCCAGCCCGTCATGGAGGCATCTGTGTTGACCACAATATGCCTGGACACCTGTCCTAGGGGCACTCCTGCCCGGAGGAAAACAGGGTCCGACCATGGGCTGAACAGGCGGCGACATTCCGGAGTAACGCCCACCCGGAATGTACCGCGGTGCCATGACCATCTCGGGACTCGGTCGTGTAGCCAGCGCTGAAGCGGTCTCATATGAAGCAGCCCGAGCGGCGTAACTGCGGCTGCGGCTGTCATATGCCCCAGGAGCCTCTGAAAATCTTTGAGAGGGACCGCTGTCTTGTGCCTGAAAGCCTTCAGGGAGTTCAGCACTGACTGGACGCGCTCGTTGGTGAGGCGTGCTGTCATGGTGACCGAGTCCAGCTCCATACCGAGAAAAGAGATGCTCTGCACAGGGGAGAGCTTGCTCTTCTCCCAGTTGACCCGAAGCCCCAAGTGGCTGAGGTGCTGCAGCACCAGGTCCCTGTGTTCGCACAACACATCTCGCGAGTGAGCTAGAATCAGCCAGTCGTCGAGATAGTTGAGGATTCTGATGCCCTTCCGCCAAAGGGGGGAGAGGGCACCCTCCGCGACTTTGGTAAAGACGCGGGGAGACAGGGACAGGCCAAATGGGAGGACTTTGTACTGATATGCCCGACCCTCGAAAGCAAACCGAAGAAACGGTCTGTGTCGAGGCAGAATCGAGACATGAAAGTACGCGTCCTTCAGGTCGATGGCTGCAAACCAATCCTGGTGTCGTACGCAAGACAGTATGCGTTTCGAGGTAAGCATCTTGAACGGTAGCCTGTGAAGGGACCGGTTCAACACTCGAAGATCCAGGATCGGCCGTAACCCACCCCCTTTCTTGGGCACGATGAAATAGGGACTGTAGAACCCTGATTTCATCTCGGCTGGAGGGACAGGCTCGATTGCGTCCTTCGCCAGGAGAACCGCAATCTCCGCCCGTAGAACAGAGGCATCCGTGTCCGAACGAACAGACGTGAAATGGACGCCTCTGAACTTGGGCGGTCGCCTCACGAACTGAATCGCGTAGCCGAGTCGCACCGTCCTGATCAACCACGGGGACGGACTGGGAAGCGCTAACCAGGCTCCCAGTCGACGTGCCAGTGGGATCAACGGAGCGGTAACTGACATGCCGGGAGTGGGGCAGCCGGGGGGGGGAAGGGGAAGGGGGCTCATCCCAGAAAGCGAGGCGTTCTGGAGAAGAGCTGAGCTGCACGGGGCAGCGCTTACCTTCCCTGGATCCCGCGCTGGCGAATTCAGGCTCCGAGTCCGAGTCCGAGGAGGCAGTGCGTCGCTCAGGAACGAAACTCGGGGCACTAGGCCCAGAGGTGAAGAAAATTGCTCTTTTTTTGAATATTTGGGTACCACTGACCCGGGGGTCAGTGGCAGCAGCGATGTTGGCTGGCCCCGGCCCTCCCCCGGGGCTGGGGGGACTGATGGTGACGTCCCCCGAAGAGCAATGTCCCTCATCTCCGGGCAGCCCGTGTCAGGGCCGCTTCGCAGACTTGCGGGTGGTTTTAGCGGGCCGCTGAGTCTCGGGCTGCGCCGCCTTCCTGCGACTGGCTCTACGCCCGGGCTGAGAGGTCTTGGGTTCAGCTGGTGGAGCAGGGGGCGGAGCAGAAGCCGCAGCCGCAGGGGGGCGCCCTCGGCGACGAGCAGCCTGAGGCCTGGCACCCGGCGGCTTGTTGGCACTGCGCCGGGGCAGGATGTGGCTTATGGCCTCAGACTGCTTCTGTACCGCGGAGAACTGCTGGGCAAAGTCCTCCACGGTGTCGCCGAAGAGGCCGGCCTGGGAGACGGGGGCGTCGAGAAAGCGAGCTTTGTCGACGTCAGCCATCTGCGCCAGGTTCAGCCAGAGATGGCGCTCCTGGACTACCATGGTAGACATCACCTGACCGAGGGCCCGCGCCGTTACCTTCGTCGCCCGGAGGGCGAAGTCGGTAGCCGAACGCAGTTCCTGCATCATCCTTCGGTCAGAACTACCCTCGTGCAGTTCTTTCAGTGCTTTGGCCTGGTACACCTGCAGGGTGGCCATCGCATGCAAGGCTGAGGCAGCCTGGCCCGCCGCATTATAAGCCCTCGCAGCAAGCGCTGACGAGAGCTTACAAGCTTTGGACGGGAGACGCGGACGGTCCCGCCAGGTGGCGGCGTTTTGCGGGCACAGGTGCACCGCAACCGCACGCTCCACCTGAGGGACATCCACGTACCCCCTGGCTGCCCCGCCATCGAGGGTAGTGAGAAGGGAGGAGCCCTGACGTGTACGGGCCGAGTAGGGGGCCTTCCACGTCTTGGTGAGCTCCTCATGCACCTCGGGAAAGAAAGGCACTGGGGCGGAGCGAGGTGTGGCGACGTCGCTACTCGCGCCCAGATACCAATCGTCGAGCCGCGAGCGTTCGGGAGAAGGCGCTTTAGACACCTCCAACCCGATACTCGCGGCTGCCCGACGGAGCATGGCCGCCAGTTCTGCGTCCGCCTCCGACTGAGCAGCCGCCGCAGCGGGGGGCTGCCCAGTAGAAGCTTCCGCATCAGCAGGCGTAAGCCCCTCCTCTGATGCAGTGACGGACATTCTGTCATCCTCTGGAGCGCCAAAGGTAACACTAGGTCCAGCTGGTGGACGAGTGCTGAGCTTTGGCAACTCCACGGGGCCACGCTTTGAGGGACCGGACTTCCGCGGGGGCTGACCCGACGGAACGTTCGGCACTGTCACCCTCAGATCGCCTTCACCTCTAACCAATGCAGCCGAGGAGCCAGGACGGCCCGCCGAACTGGAAGGGGTAGAGGATGAAGGGCGCCATCTCGCGAACGAGAGGCGCGATCGTAGCGTGGCCATGGACATGCGCTCGCAATGAGTGCACGATCCATCCACAAACGCCGCCTCAGCGTGTTCTCGGCCCAGGCACGAGAGGCAGCGCTCGTGGCCGTCATTAGACGACAGAAAACCACCACATCCAGCAGCACACGGTCGGACAGACATCCCGGAAGATGCTATCGACGACCGTGTAAGAAAATTGCTCTTTTAGATCGGCGTGCCCCAGGGAAGGCAGTTAAGCCGGGAGATCGCTGGTTGGCACAGATGCCGGCAGCGCCGGTAACACGATCGAGCAGGAACACTTGCAGGAACAGGAGCAGGAACAGGAAATGTTTCTTCTCCGTCTTCAGTTTCTCACACTCAGGAACAGCTCACAGGCGAGGCTCCGAAGCAGAAATCTGAATGAGTGGATGCACGCCGCCATCTTATATACCCGTATGTCCGGGGGAGTGGCGCGGCATGCAAATTCCACTCGCCAATGTTCATTGGCTTTTTCTCTTTAGCTCAGAGGTGATAGGGTCTCGTTGCCGATCCCCAATATTACGTCATTGACGTAACGTCGTAGAGAACGACTGAGGGGGAACAAAAAATATCTTTATTAAATTAAAATGACATTGGATCAAACATGCAGCATTGCTAGTGGATATTGCATGCTCCTGGTTGTTGCTGTGGATGTGGGAATACTCTGCTCATGAAACATTTGCAAGAAACATTACTTAAACATGATCTTTGTCTCTTATGGATAGAGTTTGAAGAGCATTCTGATGTACTCATCTAGATCTGAGCTACAAAACTGGACAGAGTTCCAATGGTTTTCAGACAATCCTGTTTTAAAGATCAGATTAGACTAGCATGCATTTAAATGCTGGTTTATGCTGGTTTAATGGTGGTTTAGTTGGATAACCAGTCCCTAGTCAAGAGGACTAGTCAGTTTTTAGATTTTTTAGATTTTTAATGGCAAAGCTGCTTGGGAGAGAGTTATGTGTGTGCGTGTGTGTGTGTGTGTGTGTGTGTGTGTGCGTGTGTTAGCAAGCTGACAGCATGCTGTGCTTTAGCAGGTTAACACTAACAATGACTGTTAGACTGTCAGCATGCTCTCAGAGAGGCTGCATCTATATTCATCCCTTTCAAAGTACTATTATGAAAACCATCAAAGCACCACTTTTGTAGCAAATCAGCCAACTAAAATAATATATTTGAAAGGAATTGCTGTCAGACTCCAGATATTTTTCATTGTTTGTCTATGTACACATTAATTGTCTTTAGCTGTTTGATATATCTGATGAAAGTTGCATGTTTAAGACAACATATATAAGTTTAAAAATTGTGCATTTCTTAAAAAATGCATTTCAGCACTTGTTTTTGTTGTTTTGTTCATCCAGCTGTTTTTGGAAGGAAGAAGGCCTGCCCAGATGAATAAACATAGTGTGGTTTACTTCTAGGCTGCATCACAGATTAGACTGTGGATTGACACTATTCAGAATAGTTCATTCAGTTCTTTACTTAAAGACTGAGATAAATTATATAAGCACTGGGTGAGTAGTAAAAGCTGGACATTGTGGTCTTCGCTGAAGGTCTTTGCAGGGAATTTGTCTCTATGTCTTGTCTAGTTGTCATGGTTTCTGCTGACTTTGAAGGCTGTTGTGGTTGTCTCTAGGTGCTGATCCACCATCTGGTCTGGATATGGACAGGATCTGGGTGACTATGTAAACTCCAAATATTAATGAGAAAGACAGACTAATGTTAGTATTGATACTTGATACATTTTAATAATACATTAAAAACAACAAAACTATATATATATATATATATATATATATATATGTTGTAGTGTGTTATGTGTGTGTCAGGTTATAAGAAGACTGTTCCAGAGTTTGGAAACTAAATAGGACAGGTTTAAAATGGGTAAATAGTTGACACATAAGCAGATCTAGCAGTGTTTAAGGTCGTTCTGTAGGTTGAATTACTATCTTTCCAAGCAAGGAGAAATACCTCTAGTTTCTTTTTTTTTTTTTCTCTCTTTTCTTTCAGCTGTGCTCCATTTACTGGGCTGTTTTCTTGAGGGCATGAGTGTACTTGTTATACAATGGTTACTGCTGCTTGCCTTAATCTTCTTAAGTATAAAAGAACAACTGTATCTAAAGTGCTAGAAAAGAGAGAGTCCATCTTTTCAACATCCTTTTCTTTTTCTAAAATATTGGATATGCTGAGTCGCTGAGACAAATAAGCAAAATTGTATCTTTTGTGCTAGAATAATTCTTTCATATTTACAACAAGGAGTTGATGTTGTAATCTTGGCTAAATTGTTTATATAGATTATATAACGATCTGAGATGTCATTGATTTGATTCCAACATTCATTGCATGTGACAATATTAAATATAAAGTATGATTACAAAGAGTGGGTCCTGACACATGTTGTCCGATTTAAAGAGTTCACTCCTTTAGACATAAAAACTTTTTTTGAAAAGTATTGTAATTGGCAGGTTTTAGCTAGGATTAATAAATTCAGGAGTTTTGTCAACCAGGTCTTCAATGGGGTCTTTAATGGCAGATTCTGGGTCAGAGGGTTAACCTCCAGCTCTAATCAATACATAAGGAAAAGCTAATCAATTTCCTCAGGATCACTAGATAGTACTACTGTACAAGCAGGTGAATATAATCAGAGTTTAGGCTAAACTCTAAAAGAGAGTGGATCTCAATGACCAGAACCGCCCAGCCCTGCATTGACATGTATGTAATTATGTATTGAATATGATGTGTAATTAAAAGATTTAACTATAAACTAAAACAACTAATTTTTTCAACACCAAATTCTCTGGACAATGCTATTAACATTAACTTTCTATTCTTTAACTATGTAACAACTGTTACATTTTATTATTAGATATAAAATAATTTGTGGACAATTGCAAAGTGCAAAGACCCAAGTGTTGGTATTGGGACAGGTCCTTTGTGCATGTTAATATATGGTAATCTCTATATTTTTGCTTCTAAATAAGTGCCACCCACTGTCAGGGAGTGATAGTATTTTTTTATTCAGTCTGCATATTTTTTTTTATTTATTATCTTTAGTCCTTAACAGTGTTTTTTTTTTTTTTTTTTGTCTCATAAATCATAAAGTTTTAATGCCAACCCAGGAGGTTGCTGGTCTGTACCTAATTTTTAAGCAGTTAAAATGGTTGAAATGTTATATCTCACATCTTGTTTGCACCATCCAATCTCTTCTATATTAAAATAATTACCTTTTGTGTTTTATATAATAAATGACACAAGATGACACCCACAAATAAATAATGACTGATTTTTATTTGTATTTTTTATGTATTTATTTATTTATTTATTTATTTATTTTTTAACTACTCTCTTAGGAAGCCATGCAGGGACACCAGCACAGAAGGGCTTTTATAGTAATCTTCATTTAATAACATCTCATTGGTACTATGGTACTATGGTAGGTAGTGGTGTACACTGAAAAAAAAAAAAAAAAAAAATCAAGCAGTTTCTCATCCAATTAATAATTTGTCTTTCAATTCAGTTTACAATTTTTTGTTTTATTTTTCAAGTAATCTTTTTTTAGTTCAAAACATTGTTAAATATAAATATTTTTAATTAAGAGCTCAACTAATATTTTTTTGTTTTGACGAATGTAAAATATCATGGTTACGTTATTTCACTTAAATTAAAATTATTAATTTATACTGAGTCTTGACCACGCCTCCCTCACGCTGGTGCTGCTGCGTCAGTTACCAACGCCATTCTGTCCATAGCAGAGGTGGGACCTTCAAGTCAAAACAAGTCTCTCAAGTCATTAATCCCAAGTCATCAAAGAGTTAAATTTCATGAGATAATTGACTAATTATATGATGATTGCGCATTAGTGATGAACACCTGCTGTTATTGAGAATTACAGAGGATCAGATGTTGATGTTTTATTGGTTAAAAGGATGCCACCATCATGGAGATCAGCGTTTGCTTTAGTTGGGTTCTTGAACTTTAATGTTTTCTGTTATAATTCTTACTGTAGCAGTGTATGTGGTGCTGTAAAGCAATGAGATGATATTTGCTGTTCTAAATATCATCATAGAGGTCAGTGTGAGCTGGTTGGATTACAATAAAAGTTACAAAGTTACAATTTATTGTCCTTGTTTAAATGTTCTGTTTTTTTTTTTTGTAATAATTCCAGTGACACTATAGCAAGCGAAATAGTATTGCTCTAACAATTATAATAAATGCATTTTAAAATCATACACATAAAAACTCCAGATTTTCTAAAACACACACAGACATCAAGAACCAGCATATGAATCTCAACAATGGTGACAATCAACAAAATGTTTCAAGCTGCAATACATGCTGGGTAACACCATAGTAAAAACTCCCATCATGCACTGCAGTATGAATAAATATTGTCACCACTGTTGAGGATCGTATGACAAGTGTTCATGTCTAAAAAGCCTGGTCAGAGGCTTTTTTTTTATTTTTATTATAAAAAAAATAAAACAAAAAATTGTAAACTGAATTGAAAAATAAATTATTAATTGGATAAGAAACTGCTTGAATTTTTTTTTTCAGTGTATGCATTCAGGTTTAGCATTCATGCTGCATCTGCCTCAAGCATTATCTGGGAACAGAAGTTTCTCTACTGTAGGAATATGCACACTGCATGCTAACATAAAGAGCTACATGACTTGATGCTACCCATCACGTTGCACACAAGTTCATTATTTAACAATTTTTATTTTGTATGAGCTCAGCAAAGCCTGGTGTTGCTATTTCTAGATTTAGAAATACAACACAGCTGTAGTCTTGATGAATAAAGTATTCCCCAAAATGTTCAACATTATTTGACCTCTGTCTCTCCAAATAAATGCAATTAAACTGCCTCTAGTTCACTCAGGACCTGAATTTGGGTGTAATACCTACATAAATCACTTGATGGCACTGTTGGAGAAATGATTTGGACCAGTCTTGCCTGCACAAATGATTGCAACATGACTCAAACTGAATGTCTAATGATAAATTGAGATGTCCATTTAGAAATTTGGCCAAATACATTTAATATTTGAAATATCAGAAACATATGCATTGTAATGATCTTAAATGTATATTTTTTTCCCAGCTGTAAAATGTATTATAACCAAAATAAATCAATGATACTTGGGAGGAAACAGAGTTTTAGAAAGACCAATAAAATAGCCAAATAAAAGCTGTTTTATTCTACATGGAGTGGGCCTAATGGGGGCAGACATATTGAGGTTGCTTGACCAGCAGAATACTACTTGCTTTATCTCCATGACACCCTGGAATAAATGAAGCACGGCAGACTGTAAATGCCACAGTTCTACAAAATCTTTTGCAATAACTATATATGTTGTGTTGTCTTTTAATTTCAAAGTTACTTCAATAAATCACAATACTGTAATATTATTATTTTTTGAATAACACCAATTCTCTTCTGAAACATACTATATGTGTCTCAAACTGCACATTTTGCAGTAACATTCCGTAATCTTGTAGGAATTTAACTTTATCCTCTGAGAATCCTATTGGATATTGTGTGATCTGTAACAGAACCCATTTCGTTTGGTGTGGGTATAATGTATATCTACTGGGGGGAGATTTTCTGTAAACCTTTTGATACCACTTATCCTATTGGTATTATAGTCAGTTTGGAAACTATGTGTTTTGAAAAAAAAAAAAAAACATTCTCCCTCTCTCTCTCTCTCTCTCTCTCTCTCTCTCTCTCTCTCTATGCTTTATATTGTTTTGTGTTATTGAAATTCCTTAAAGAAATTATTAATCTAATTATCTTTTCTTTAAATCATCTTTAGCTCTGAACAATGCTTGTCATCTTTCTTTGACAGCAGAGCAGAACAGCACTGAGACTGAGTTTATAATGTTTAGTCTCCTCATTTACAGTCTGTCAAGACTCTCTCAACACTCACATTTGTCTGCACTTTCATCTGGAGTTTAGGTGAAAGATCAGTCACTCTCCACACTTGAGTGATAGTGGCACGGTAGCCATTGAAATGTCACAGACTCCCCAGGGTCGGGCTAAGGAACCCCGAACTCTATCATTCAGCTTCTTTCTCTTTATCCACCAGCTAAATGTGTACGCCTGCAGAAAAAGGCCACTTCCTGTCTCATTTACACTATTCAAATAGACCTTCATTAATTCACCACTCAAGACTTGCTTCATTACCAAGTCTGTATTAAAAATGCACATAAAAGAGAGAGAGGAAGAAACGCGATATCATTGCCTACTGACTGAACTGATGGAATCACTTGTTTATGCTGGTAAGTTGCTTGCCATACTGCTGATACATGCAAATTGGTTACAGTACTCCTATTATAGAGCCCATCCAAGGAGCTTCATGCAACCTATTTATTTTGAGTGGGCACAAGTTGCAGTTCTAGTTCATTTGATTCCTTAGGTATAATTATCAATTAAACTTCAGGGACATAAGTCTATCCAGTTAGAAAGCATATGTGTTTGTGAATCAGTTTCACCTGCTTTTGTGCAAATAAGAGTGACAACAGTTGCACTGGAGAAGCATCAGCAAAACGACCCAACAACCAAGCAGTTGGACTGGTGTCTGCTCCATTGTGCAAGGAGGAGCAGGAAGAGCACTCCCAGAACCCTAGAAAATGACCTCCAGCAGGCTACTGGTGTGCATATTTCTGACCAAACTTCAGAAACAGACTCCATGAGGGTGGCATATTTACCTGACATCCTGTAGTGTCCTGTGCTTACACCCCAGCACTGTGCAGCTTGATTGGCATTTGATAGACAACACTAGGATTGGTGCACTGTTCTCTTGATGAATGACAGTAGGTTATCACTGAACACATGTGGAAGACATGAAAGAGTCTGAAGATGCTGTGAGGTATGTTATGCTGCCTGCAACATCATCCAGCATGTGATGGTCTAGGGAGGAATATCCTTCACACAAACCTCCACATGCCAGCCATTGGTATCTTTCCTGCTGTTAGGTATTGGGATGAAATCCTCAGAGCCAATATCAAAACTTGCGCTGGTGCACTGGGCCCTGGGTTTCTCCTGGTGCATGACAATGCCCAGGCTCATGTGGCCAAAATGTGTAGGCAGTTTCTGGATGACAAAGGCATTGATGCCACTGACTGGTTCTCACATTCTCCAGACCTGAATTCAAACGAGAACCTGACATTACACATTGGACCATCTGAAGTCACTAAGTAGCACCACAGACTGTCCAGGAGCTCACTGAAACTCTCTTCCAGGTCTGAGTTGCTTTGATAAAATTCATGCATGTTCGAATAGCCTTTGATATTCGGTGTGATTTTTAAATCCAGACCTCAGTGGGTTGATGATTTTGGTTTCCACTGACCATTGTCATAATTTTGTTTTCAAACAATGCTGAATAATTCACTTGATATGCTCAAAAGCAGTATATTCATGTAGTATATTAGTGAGATTATAGTAGCATGATTTTTTTGCATTTGTATGCACAAAAAAGTGCTACCCTGTAATTGTTACTTGCAGTGGTGGATGAAGTACCTGAAAGCCATGCTTAAGTAAAAGTACAGAGATCTCACCAGAAAATTACTTTGGTAGAAGTTAAAGTCACTGTATAGAATATTACTTGAGTAAAATATCTGATATCTGAATGGAACCCTTCATGTGATATAAATTAACTATATTAAATTATATTAATTTATACAACAGTTCTTTCTGGTCCTTAAATCTGATTGGCTGATAAGAGTGCAATATTAGAGCGATATCAGAACTCCAACAGCTGTTTCACAGTTTGTAAGCATATCACTAAATATCACTGTTTTTCGTGTCACAGAATACTTGTTTATAGTTCAAATATGCAGTTTGTTAATAAAGATAACATCAATTTTAAAATTTGCGTCATCGTTTTTGGACATGTGAGCTCCAGATTGTCAGAGGCCGTTCTGCAATCATGAATCTGCCTGAGAGCAGTCTCACCTGGGCCAGATCTTCTTGAATGTACCGCTGGCTCTAATGTCTCTATAGTGGTTAAACATGAGATATAATTTGTTTTGGGTAAATCTAACAGGGAATGCTGTATATCCAATGGGTTCTCACTCCCAACTCATCACATATTGACGCCTGGTCAGGACCCCTTGGCGTCGCATTTTGATGCACAGGGTACCCCTTCAGCGTTATTTTTCGACAAGCAGGGTCCTCCACTGCTTTAAATAAGAAACCCTTGGCATCAGTAAGCTAAAGCGAAAGGCACTGGGAATTGTATTGTCATGGTTAAATTATATATTGGGTAATGATATTGCTATTATTGCACATATATCGTGGTGTGATTTTTCAATGCAAACAGTCACAACAGTTATTCGTGTTTTTCACACTCACATGCTGCGTTGCTGATAAACATGATATAATTTCAGTTTTGTTGCTTTTATATAAAAAATAAATATGACTAACAAGACACTCAAAGTGCTTGCTATTTAATTCTATACGAAAGGTGTATTTATCATCCATTTTTACTTTAATGCAAATGTATATTTTAAATTTTTATAGAAATATGACGACAATTTCTCACACGGAGAACAGACTGCCATAGTGTTTTGGAATATTAATGCATAATTGAAACACATAACCACATAATATTAGATTTAAAAATAAAACATTTTAGAAAAGAATTAAGCATTGCAAGAATTGAACATTAAGCTGTGTCGTCAACCAGTCGTTTCCCATTGTGCTTTTGGTCAGCGCAGTCGGTGGAGAGCTACTGCGCCCGACTGCGCAATCACAGACACAGCCGCCTTGCCTTCGCAAGAGTTTTTTGGCACACGTCAGCAAAGCGGACGTAACTTGGACACATTTCTAAATGCATCTTGCGGTGATCACCAGTGACCGGTTCTGCACAGATTTTGCTAATCTCAAACTGGATAATGCCGCCAGAAGAAGCTTTATGTCAGCCTTGGTTGCGAAATTCTATTGGATCTCCTGACCGATTGCGCCATGCTGTTGTGAAATGCCATTGGCTCTTGTGTGTATTGTGGCCGATTGCGTCATGCTAATGTTTGGGGGCATCTTTTGAATGAGATGTGAGCGCGTTAATGGAGTGGGATCATTTTCAGCGAAAACCTTTACTCTCTTCTTCGCATAAAGATATCGTATGGCTTCAGAAGTCTTAGAATGCAACATGACTTGTTTGTAATGCTTTTTTACTGCTTATTTATGGTCGGTTTTTGCAATAAATTCCTGTGTCTGTACTTATACAGGTCCTTCTCAAAAAATTAGCATATTGTGATAAAGTTCATTATTTTCTGTAATGTACTGATAAACATTAGACTTTCATATATTTTAGATTCATTACACACAACTCGAAGTAGTTCAAGCCTTTTATTGTTTTAATATTGATGATTTTGGCATACAGCTCATGAAAACCCCAAATTCCTATCTCAAAAAATTAGCATATCATGAAAAGGTTCTCTAAATGAGCTATTAACCTAATCATCTGAATCAACTAATTAACTCTAAACACCTGCAAAAGATTCCTGAGGCTTTTATAAAATCCCAGCCTGGTTCGTTACTCAAAACCGCAATCATGGGTAAGACTGCCGACCTGACTGCTGTCCAGAAGGCCATCATTGACACCCTCAAGCAAGAGGTCTGTGGGAAGGAAAAAGTGTGGCAGAAAACACTGCACAACGAGAAGAGGTGACCGGACCCTGAGGAAGATTGTGGAGAAGGACCGATTCCAGACCTTGGGGGACCTGCGGAAGCAGTGGACTGAGTCTGGAGTAGAAACATCCAGAGCCACCGTGTACAGGCGTGTGCAGGAAATGGGCTACAGGTGCCGCATTCCCCAGGTCAAGCCACTTTTGAACCAGAAACAGCGGCAGAAGCGCCTGACCTGGGCTACAGAGAAGCAGCACTGGACTGTTGCTCAGTGGTCCAAAGTACTTTTTTCGGATGAAAGCAAATTTTGCATGTCATTCGGAAATCAAGGTGCCAGAGTCTGGAGGAAGACTGGGGAGAGGGAAATGCCAAAATGCCTGAAGTCCAGTGTCAAGTACCCACAGTCAGTGATGGTCTGGGGTGCCATGTCAGCTGCTGGTGTTGGTCCACTGTGTTTTATCAAGGGCAGGGTCAATGCAGCTAGCTATCAGGAGATTTTGGAGCACTTCATGCTTCCATCTGCTGAAAAGCTTTATGGAGATGAAGATTTCATTTTTCAGCACGACCTGGCACCTGCTCACAGTGCCAAAACCACTGGTAAATGGTTTACTGACCATGGTATTACTGTGCTCAATTGGCCTGCCAACTCTCCTGACCTGAACCCCATAGAGAATCTGTGGGATATTGTGAAGAGAAAGTTGAGAGACGCAAGACCCAACACTCTGGATGAGCTTAAGGCCGCTATCGAAGCATCCTGGGCCTCCATAACACCGCAGCAGTGCCACAGGCTGATTGCCTCCATGCCACGCCGCATTGAAGCAGTCATTTCTGCAAAAGGATTCCCGACCAAGTATTGAGTGCATAACTGAACATAATTATTTGAAGGTTGACTTTTTTTTGTATTAAAAACACTTTTCTTTTATTGGTCGGATGAAATATGCTAATTTTTTGAGATAGGAATTTTGGGTTTTCATGAGCTGTATGCCAAAATC
The DNA here is from genome assembly GCA_033026305.1 of Cirrhinus molitorella. NCBI lineage: Eukaryota > Metazoa > Chordata > Actinopteri > Cypriniformes > Cyprinidae > Cirrhinus > Cirrhinus molitorella. Next base: position 13,575,040 of record CM065135.1, read on the forward strand.
ATCAATATTAAAACAATAAAAGGCTTGAACTACTTCGAGTTGTGTGTAATGAATCTAAAATATATGAATTCTATGAAGTCTAATGTTTATCAGTACATTACAGAAAATAATGAACTTTATCACAATATGCTAATTTTTTGAGAAGGACCTGTAGTTGCCTGTGTTTTATATTGTTCAGAAGTGGGTAGGTTTAGGGTAGGGGTGGGTTTAGGTGCTGTAATAAATGTATAAATTAATATAAAATTATTAATTTTTTTTACAAATGCATGCAAACCATTAAATTAAGACAAACAACTGAAAACAATGGAGGACCCGGTGTGTCAAAAAAAAAGACTCTAAAGGGGTACCTTGAGCGTCAAAATGCGACACCAAAGGGGACCTGACCAAGCATCAATATGTGACGACTTCGGAGTGAGAACATGTTGGTATTTCAGAGTGCTGTCTTTGCCTTAGTTACATTGTTTGGCCATTAGATGGCGACAAGAGTCAGAAGTAAAGACTTTTATACTGTATCTATACTGTAATATATAATTTCCAGAGATATTATATACTAATTAAACTGAGCTGGATGACAGCATCACTAAATTCAATGATTAACTCCCTTTAACTGAAAATTGTTTACTGTTTTCTTTTTTTCTTATTGACACATTACCTTCCTCTTTGATACTGTAAAGTTGCTTTGACACAATCTGTATTGTAAAAAGCGCTATATAAATGAAGGTGACTTGACTTGACTACCCCATAATGTCAGACTGCACATTGTTACAACAACACTTACTATATTATCGCAAAAAATATAATGAATATCGCACACCCCAGCCTCAACTTGCCTAAATTGCAAGCGCAAGATCACTGATTCCTCAAACCTGCATTCTTGCATTCTGTGTTCTTCTGACTTTATTTAGCAGTAAGTAATGAATATGCTTTGGGGAAGTGTTTTAGAGTAACAGGAAATAAGGAAATGTAGTGAAGTAAAAGTGAAAGTTGGCAGAAATATAAAAACTAAAGTTTATAAAAAGTAAAGTACAGTTACTCCCAAAAAATACTTAAGTACTGTAACAAAGTATTAGTACTTTGTTACATTAGATCCCTGGTTACTTGATTTGATCCATAGTTTTTGGTATAAATTAATTAGGTAAATATTTATAGGTTGATTCAGCGATATTAAATAACATTTTGACTTAAGTAAATCCAGTTTAAACCGTTACCATTTTTAGGTCACCTTTTTTTGTCATTGTGGAAAAACCTGTCGAGATGCCTGTAAAAGAGTATGGCTGCTCAAGCAGTATTGTGGCTTCAGCAGTTTTTCTCTTCTTGGATCCCTCCTACGTGGGACTTGTACTGCAACCGCTGTATTATCAGCTCTGATCGCTAACCATTAGGCTGCCACCATTCAATAAAGACAAGAGGGGGTGTATATGATGTGAAACCTGAAAAATACGGTAATGGAAAGGGCTGGAAAGAGCAATTTAGTGGGCCAGTACAGGTCAAGACAACCTGTTTCATCAGCTACCAGTGATGCATCCAGCTGTAATTGTGCGCACAATAAGAAATATCAGACATGTCAAGGATTTCAGGTCAGGACCACCTGTTTCATCATCTTTCAGAATAACACCTTTTTCATAAAACTCTAAGTTATACCCAGTGAAATGTCTTGATAAATGCAATTTGATTTTCTGTGTTACCTAATAGACAGTGGGTCTACTCTTTCATTTTCAAATACCCAATAGTCTTTAGTTTACATCACAACCATAATGCATTACAAGCTAAGTCTGTGGCAGGTGGTACTGGGGGAGGGGATTCTCATTTTAAAGATCATTGATTAAACTAACATTTGCACATATCTGATAATTAGAGTATACCATTTTGACATACTCAGAATAATGACACATTATATTCCCATTCCAGATTATTTTTTTTGTTGTTGTTTTTGCCAGACCATGCTATATATCAGAATGCTGCCCATGAACTCTGTATTTCTGTATTTTCAGTACACTACGTCTGATATTCGCTGTAAAATATGTTTTATAATGTATTGTATTGTAACAGTATTAATATAAATCTAATCACTATCCCCTTGGGTATTCTCAGCACTTAGTTTGAGTTCTTAATTATTCCTCATGAACTGCGAATGAACTTTGTTGCATTAGATAACTCAATATCAAAACAAGTGATAACTGAAAACAAATGATGCAGAGGCGTTCTTTCTGAGTAGGCAAGGGAAGCAAGTGCCTCCTCAAAATAAATTAATAAGAAAACAATCCACAGTACAAAAATAAAACAAATGAATTCAAAATATGAGATTATTCAGTATATAAATAATTTATTTTTCTAAAGTGACACCGTCCAGCAGCGTCACAGTGGGAAGGCAATGCCTCTCTTGCTTCCCCTGTGATATAATAGACTCCCTATATGTGTGTATGTGTTTGTTTTTTCGATTATTATTGCAATACATGTGTCAAGAAGGGATGCCACAATTCTCAACATAATATCGAACCGTTTGGTACGACATCCACGGTTCAATAAGTGCTTGTGAATTGCATTTTTAATTTTTTGGTTTTGCATTTAAATAATTTCCTTGTTTTATTTCTCTCAAATTTGCTTTGTGTGCCAGTGATTTCACGTGCTGAGATGAGAAAACGATTTCCCGCTTATATTTGAAAAAGCAACACACACAGAACATCTTCCCTTCTAATGACATGCAATGATAAGCCTTTCTAATGTTCTCCAACAAAAGAGTTCTAAAAACAAAAGTTATAAAAACATTATAAGCTGTTTTTAATTCACAACATCAGTCGAGTGTTTGAAATAACTTCAGTGATCTGATGTGGCTTCGTATCACAGAATGAGGCAGGCAATATATTCTATAGTCATATTCTATGTATGTCGATTAGCAATGTCTTACAAATATACTTAATCATTATGAAAATACACAAGATGGCTTGAAGAACACAGATAAATAAATATTATTTATCCATATTAGAGATTTCCTGACTGGAACGGAACATCATCAGTGTTACTTCTCTGAGGCATATGTGAATTGTCTGCATGAGGGCGCCCACTGGCATCCAGCATGAATAAAACACATCCTATTTTGTGTAAAAATCGAAAAAAACAATACCTCTCTCAAAATAAATATTAAGCAAACATATAATAATCCTCGCCTTTTCCAGTGTACAGAGGTTTACAGGAGTATTTTGTTGCTAATTTGTTGCAAAAACAAAAAAACAAACAAACAAAAAAACACAAAGATGTGGCAAGCTATCAGAACCGAACCGAAAACCATGGTTAAAAACTGAGGTATGTATTGAAGCATGGACTAACTGTATTGTTGGATCCTCAGTGTCACGTAAAACATTTGGATTAAAACCAAATATAAAATTAATCATTACCTTTTCATTGTAATCTTTATCTTGCTGACATGTTTATTCAATAAAAACAAGACTATTACACATATTATATGACTACACAACATATGACATGCACATTTAGCGAATATGTTCCCTGACACATGAGGTATATGCTCATACAGTATATGCTTCCTGCCAAGGATTTTCTCCCTTTTCACCTCTCCTTTTTATCTTTGGAATTCAACATCTTATTGAATTTTTCCTCCCTTTGTCATAGTCACTTTAAACTTGCTCACTCAGGGATTTGTAAAGATCTATGTTCTGTAAAGCTGCTGTGAAAAAATATGTGAGTGTGAAAAATGCTATAAAATCGACATGTTTCTGAATCAAAGCCCTTTGGTCCTGGAACAACATTCCAATCAATCAATCAACAATTGTAAAAGGCTAAAGGTAAGGGTTGGTTCTTATCAGTCATAACACTTCGGTGTAGCTAAAGGTTAGGGTTCGTGTTTTAAATAAACTTGTGTCTAAGTAATGTTGTTCCACAGGACTAACAAAGTATATTCATTTATAATTGTGTCAGTGTTTGAATTTGTGTCAGCTCTTATTTAAGCTATGTCTCTGAGTTCGAATAATAATAAAAAAAAAGTATTATTTTTGTTTTTGGTGAGAGTTAAACAAGGGAAAAAAATGGACAGATAAAACGTCAATCTGTTTCTGTGATGTTATTATTGACCACACATCAGTTGAGTTTGTGCAAAAGAGATCCCAGCTGAGCGTTGTGTTATTGGATTATTGTTTGCTGCTTTTCTTGCCTACAGTTCCTCATTCTGTTTGCTTGCTCCTGAATGAAAACTTCAATAGCGTGAGTAATTACTCTTGGGGATATTAATGCATTTGGATGAGCAATTATATTGGAAACTAATGTGTTGATCAATAGATCTGCCTGTTGAGCGCTGTGTGCGCTCCTGAAACAATCCAACCAATCCTTAAAGATTCAGTGTGGCTTTGCTCCAGTGGTAGTGATATTTAGTTGAAATGGAGAAAACAAAATATGCTCTCAGAGAGTAGAGACACAGAAAAAAATCCTGCTTACTCTGTTGGTTTGGCATTCATTGCGGGTAGCTTGGCACCCTAATTTGGAATCATGTGTAGACAAATGATCTCATATGGTTAAATGCATGCATATTTCATAATTTTCCCTCATGGACCAAAAGGCCACAAAGTAGCAGTTGGTAATCAGTGTGTGTGATTTAAATACAACTGTGTCAGACTAAAGGACTGAAAACTGAGGAGATGTTCATCTAATATTAAAATCATTTATCAAATGATATTAAGAAATCCACTAGTGTGATTTTAAGTCTCATTACAATTCATGAAGTCTCATTTCAAAGCACTCAATGGTTTTAATCATGTCATACACCTGTGCAGGTTACATATATTCCCCCATGACCTCTGTATGAATGATTCAAACATTCACACAAACACAATCACAAAAGCATGATACTGTAGAGGGATATGAATTTCATAGTCTGATCACACAGTATTGGAACATGGGTTAGAATATTTTGTGCATCTATTCAAGCTAAGCAAATTTGTGTGCTAAGCCAAACCCCGGCAAATACGATTGTTTTTACACAAGAGCAAATATGTGTGTTTGTGTGGAAACCTAAAATCAATAAAACCAATCCCTGCTCAAGTCTGACCGAGCAACCAGAAAATGTCCTACATACAGTGTTTTTTTTTTTTTTTTCTTTGATCACACTAAACGAGCAGATGACCAGATGGCAGCTTGTGTCTTAAAAAAACAATAAGTAAATGCCTTTGAGTGTAAGTCACAAGTCCTATATATTTTATTCCAACTAATCAAAAAGTTGGGATGAAAATTGGTTTCATTATTATTATTTCAGAATTACTACAGAAAATATCTGCAATGTGCTATAAAGTAAGAGAGAGAAAACATAGATAGTGGCTATGTAAGGGACTAAATGAAACGACTGAGAGTATGCCAGTGTGATAGGGATGTGAAAGAAGCACCATCCTTAAACACCCGGATGAGCAGTATGTTATTCAACGCGCTACTGACAACAGTTTTAATCAGGGAGTAACCCACCTGGAATGTTGTGACTGACCAATCGGAATCAAGTATTTCAGAAAACCATTAAATAAACACAAACAGCAGACGCAGACACACACACACACACACACACACAAAAAACAGATACATAATACATTATACATAGTATACATTCATAGTATACAACAGAAATTGTAATAGACATTTTAATTTAATATTAGTATAGCTATCAATCCAATGTTTTGATTAAGTGTGCTACATTTTAAAAATAATAACAGTGGGGTTCACATCATAATGGTTACTAAATTGTTTTAACACGACCTAAACTGTGAAATGGCCATCAGCATCTAAAAACTGAACTTCATTTTCTATAATGTATGTTAGTATTTAACAAGCTAATGATTACTATAAGCAATAATTAACAATTGTCAGTTTTTCCTTAATATGTGTGTGCTCCTGTCTGGCCCTAAGAAGCTCTTGCTGAGAATAATTACTGATAAGAAACCTTCAGTCTGTCAGCCGTCCATTTTTTTAATTGAAACACAGTGCTTGGAAGCTATCACTTATTATTTTACTGCCAAAGGGCTTTGCTAAAGTCCTGTTGCTATGATCACTTTGAGAGCATTTGGAAATTAATTTAGCAAATAAACAAAGATGTCATAAAACAAATAGCGTTGCTTCGCTGTCTCTGTAATTACAAAACACCTATAAGAGTTTGGGCACTTCAGAAGATTTATAGAACTGAATGTTTCTCTCTTTCTGAGAGTAAGAACAGCTTGGGTGTTCAGCTTATAGGATATCTTTTAGGTTCTAGGAAATAGCTTTCTCTTCTTGGCTTGCTGTCAGTCAGCTTTTTCACAGTCCCTCTTTGTCTACCCCTGCTGTGTCAAAGCAGAGTTTTTAAAATAGTCTTGAATATTTCACAAGCGGCACCACATGGCCAGGACCTCCTTTCAACAATAGCATTGCTTCAGTTCTGTTTTGATGTTGACAAAAAACATGACGTTTTATTGTCATCAGAATTGATTAGTCTGTAATGACCTATTTTTGTACACATGAGGGCCTTTCACATTCTGTTTGAAAAATATCCTGATTATGTGTGAGTGAGGCACAAAGAAATGTTAAATATTTAGTGATGTCTATTTTTCAAAACTGAGATCATTTCATTAAAAGCCTCCATTAAGCCCCCAAACCATACCAAATTCAGATTATCACACAACCACATCTTAAGGTTCAGTTTCACAGGGACTGTCAAACATTCATGATGCTGTGGCATCTAAATATGCAAGACCATATGGTGTCTCTAATGTTTGTTACAAACAGGCCAAGAGCACTCTTAAGAAAATCAAAGCTCAAAACAACAGCAGTGTATGCTGGATACATCACTTAGCCGTGCTCATGTTACATTACATATATCATTAGTCTTCAAACAACCTAACCTATAGTGATATGCTGAGGAAAAAAAAAAAAAAAAAAAAACACACACTTACTAGCTTTCGACATCTTATTAATTAACAAAGAAATGGTAACTCAAATGCCATTGAACATCTATTCATATATGTCAGCCAGTTGCCAGATGGATGTTCATGAAAATGGTTATTATTAGGCCTGTTTCACACCACATGCAAGCATTGCATATTTATTCCGGTTCCCATATTAACAGGTTACAGTATTCACACTGCCCTCAATGGCAGCTTGGCTCTGTGTAGCAGGAGTAATAAAAGTGCAGCTGCAATTACAGTTCCAGCACTGAGGTTATTTTTGCACATATCACACTGAACTGATGTAAAAGACAGTTAGAAAAAGATGTAAAAGTTAGAAATTCACTAAAAACCTTCACAATATAGGCTTTTATGAAGAAATATAAATTATTTAATTAAACTAGATTTATTTTCTTAGTTGTTTTTCTCAACATATTACAATAGGTCAATTTAAGACTACCTATTACTGATCTATATAAACAACTCTATTGCTCAATGTGTTCAAAACTGCCATCAGGCGGTGAAGCCATTAGGAGTGTTCAAGCATCCATATTGCAAAATCTACCTGCAGAGGGCATCATTGACTGACAGCCAAAACCTTGACCTAAAATCACCCTGTTTGCAGTGTATCAGTCACACAAGATTAGTTTTTATGATATGTGTATGTTAATTAATTATTACTTCAGATGTTATCTGTAATGTTTATGGTCTTTTCTAGCAGAGTAAGCTATAAATGCACACTACTGACACTGGTAATTTACTGTACACAACATATATGTCTTTATAGAGGCCTACGTATATACAGGAAATATTAAACTAACATGAACATATATTTGGTATTAGTTGCAGAAAATGATTTGAATATACAAGCAATATTACAATACAAACCTCTGTTACTATATTGCACTATATTGTATTCAAATTCAAAGTTTATCATGCATGGAAATAAAGCGTTAGCGTTATTTGTTTGAATGATGCATATATTTTATTTCATGATGCAATGTCTAATTCAGACTCTTTGAGACTGCACAAATTTTGGGGCGTTTTAATTAGAATTATAACAGAATGGGTTTTGGCCTTTAAAAAAAAAAAAAAATTCTTGTAGAATTTGGATATGGGAGATAACCATTAAATGGCCAATTTTACAAATCTATATAACTTAAAACACAACAACACCAATAATAATAATAATAATAATAATACACGCAAACCACATGCTGTCAGAGGGAAAATACTCTTATAATGAGAGTTACCCTCTTGAAGGGTTACATCTAATGCAAGAAAGTGATCTAAATCCTAAATAGGTGAAAATAATAAACAATCCAATATCTGGAAACAGATTTCCAATAATCGCCTAGTTTAAATATATTTATTACCCTTATCTAATATAATTAGGCAGAAAAGCACAGACACAAACATACTTACTGTCCTAGACACATACGGTGGTTAGCCTTTTACTTAGACTCTCACAGGGAGTCTCCTCCGGCTATTGTTCTATTCTAAAATGCTTTTAAATATTGTATGCTTTCAAAACTTAAAAAAAAAAAAAAAAAAAGAAAAGAAAAAGTTTGAAACATGTCTTTCACTAAATCCACTAAATCCTCAATCCCAACCACTGATTCACCTCTTTGTCAGGTTTCAAACCTCAAACCCAGCAGAGACGGTGTTCGATTAGGGCTACAGACATCCTGTTTTTTCTAGGGGTGGCCTTCAGGCTATCTAATGGCCTCCAATGTGCTCACCAGACATTTTTTTTTTTCTTTGATTGTGCAAGTCTTAATTGGACATGAACCACAGACCCCCTACCCAAGGGAGAGAGACCCATGCAAGCTAAACTAATTAGCCTTTCACATGCTGCCTAAACTTAATTGAATTTCATTAGCTGGATGGCTATACACCCCAATGGAAAGAAGTTACTTGGGACTTAAGATCAATTTACTGTTAGTATTACATTAACCATCCACAATTATTTGTTTCAGTGTTTAACTAAAGGGTGCCTATTCTGATGTGGTCTGTACGACACATAAAACGCAATTTTCAGTTTAACCGTAAGTTACAGCTGAATGTACGTGTATGTAAATGGAAACTATGTGCAATGTTTAGGGGATAAGGGGGTAATTACTTGGAAAATTAAAAGTAATTATGCTGTTAGTATTTCATAAGAAAGTTGTAACTATTCTATGCATGATCTACTGTGTTAGGCAACAATATTACTATTAAGAACAAGTTGCCTTATTGTAATAACACAAAATAGGCTATATGATGCAGTATATTTGTACATTATGTACTGAGTACTTATTGTATTACAACATATATCTTACATTGCATTGATACAAATAGTAAACAGTTTACATAAGAATATATGCTATAGTATTTAATAGTGTTTCTTTATGTGGGAGCATTGAGATGACAACAGCAATTACATAATTTTCTATATGAAAATTTACCTGATGAAAAAGTATTGTATATGGTTATCTCAGCAGCGAGTCACAGAACCTGATTTTACCAAGTGTGACGTGTTCTTCGATCAACATCTTTGTTGACCCTGGAACAACATTGTGATTAACCAATCAGATTAGAAAAAAAAAAAAAAAAAACAGTTTATAGTTTTTGTGAAACTTAGGCTTATAATCAGTGTTTGGTGCTTGTACAACAGTGTCATTCATTTATCATTTCCTCTGATTTTAGGGAATACTCATGGGTAAGGTTAGGTTTAGGTGTAGGGATGTGGTCAAGACTAAATTTTTGGATGAAAATGTTGTTCCAGGGTCAACAAAATATGTTGAAAACATCAAATTCAGCAAAATCAGGACATGCACAGAGAGTCACATCAGCAACTGTCGAGATGCAGCACAGTGATTATCTGCTTCCAGCTGCTCCCAGGATATAACATATAAATATATCATAATATGCAACACATGTATATTTACACCTTAAAATAAAGTGCTACCTAAGTAGCTTATGTCTGTGTAATATTCTGTAATTTTAATGTAATAAAAAGGTGTTACATGTATTTAAACTGTGTACTGGTGGGTTAAGTCAAACTAAGGTGCAGCTGGATAAGGTGTACAGTATAGATACACACAAAGAACACTTAAGTACAATCTTGATACACTTTATTTTAAGTAGCTTATGCCTGTGTAATATTCTGTAATTTAAATGTAATTAGAAAGGTATTACATTTAAGCTGTGTATTGGTGGGTTAAATTAAACTAAGGTGCAGCTGGATAAGGTGTACAGTATAGATAAGTAGCTAGCTATGTAATAGACTCGGTCTGTTACATATGTGTAACAGTAGCTGCCTATTACATGTACATAATTACAAACTGCAAGTACAGTCTGTTCCATAACTTAGTTACGTGGTAAGTACATTTTCTTTCATGTAAGTACAACAGCTACTACTGAGTACTTAACTAGGTAATTACTCTGTATTATGGACACCTTAAAATAAAGTGTTACCTTAAATTGATACCTTGTTACCTTCTTGTTACCTGTAGTTACTGTGTAAGCGTAACATCCGCGGGGCTGTAATTTACACTGATACCTTGTTACCCTTTTGTTACATGTAGTTACTGTGTAAGTGTAACATTCACGGGTTGTAATTTAAATTGATACCTTGTTACCCGCTTGTTATCTGTAGTTACTGTGTAAGTGTAACATCTGCAGACTGTAATTTAAATTAGTACCTTGTTACCCTCTTGTTACCTGTAGTTACTGTGTAAGTGTAACATTCACGGGCCATAATTTAAATCGATACCTTGTTACCCTCTTGTTACCTGTAGTTACTGTGTAATTGTAACATCCACAGGCTGTAATTTAAAGTGATCACTATTGTTACCTTCTTATGTGTAGTTACTGTGTAAGTGTAACACTGAATTTTAGCTATGCTACAATAGATATCTTTCAAAGTTATTAACAATTAACTGCATTACACAGTTAAATGCAAGGTCCAAAGACCTTAAGTTAACAAAGACATATTTTTATTATTTAACAAAATTTTAACAGAACTTTTTCAAAAATAGAATGCAGAAAAAAAAAAAAAAAAAAAAAAAAAACTACAACCACATATGCAAAGTACAAAGAACAGTAAAACAAACAAAAACAAATGCTTGCAAAGTTGTCCCTGCAGTATATGAGGAAGCAGAAAAGTCCTCCACCCTTGATGCAGCTTTCACCTGTGATCACAATTAGAGAAAAATACCTTGCCAAAAAAAAAAAAAAAGTTAATACATGTCAAGTTTGCATCACGTAAAGAAGTGTTGCACAAAGCTTATATTTAACCAAATATAACAACATAAGGACTTCTGTGAGCACTCACTGCAATGTTTCAAGGATAATCTGTAAGAGTTGCCAACACTGTGATACGGTAAAGCAATAAATAATAAAATAACAAAGTACTAGAACACTTACACACAGGTAACTGGAAAATAACAAACAATAACTTGTTAGTAAACTTAACAGTAAAACACAATAGAAAACATGTGACAGTCAGTAGACAGGTTTTACCTTTTTTTTTTGTAAAGGGCATTTGAGTTTCTTTGCATGTTGGTTTTGTAAACAGAGTCAGTACTTCCGCCTACGTCATGCGTGACCTTTCTAATATCACAAAATGAAGACGAACATCGCAGAGCTAATGCTTGCCCAGCATTTGTGATTAAAAAAAGTATAAATGTAGATATTTTTTAAGAAAATGACTGATCGTTTTGCTAGATAAGTCCCTGTTCCTCGGCTGGGATTGTGTAGAGCCCTTTGAAAACTGCGTTTTTAACCTTCAATCCGCTGGCCACTATAAAAGGCCACTGTATGAAGAAGAATCCTGGAAAGTTTTCCTCAAAAAACTTAATTTATTTGCGACAGATGAATCAAAGACATGAACATCTTGGATGGCATTGGATGAGTAACTTATCTTTTTTTTTTTTTTTTCCATTTGTGTTTGTCATATTATGAACATGATTTTTCTCATGTACTGCAGAGACAACTTGGCAAGCATATGCAAAAGAACTCCAGAAATTCTTCAACTCCTGTCCACAGCTGAAAGGAAAAATTGAAAGTATAAAGAGGGCAAACAGGCTGTTGCCAATTAAAAACAAATTTAGAACATGGTTTGTTGTTGTAGTTTTGTTGTGTCTTTTTACTGTTCTTTGTAATTTCTACAAGTAATTGTAAATTTATTTTGTCTGCATTGTAGTTTTGCTCTTGAAACATTTCTGTTAACATTTTGTTAAATAATAAAAATATTATTTAAAAAATATTATCTTTGGACCTTACATTTAACTATATAATGCAATTGATTGTTAATAAATCTGAAACATATCTATTGTAGCATAACTAAAACTGTTTAATGTTACACTTGTAACTAGTAACTACATGTAACAGTGACAGTAACTACATCACTTTAAATCACAGCCCGCAGATGTTACACCTACACAGTAACTACAGGTAACAAGAGGTTAACTGTGACGATAGCCCCAGAGACGAGACAGGAGACGTGCGGATCCATATGCATACTTTTATTAGAATACATACTCAAAGTCAGGCAGGCGGGAGGTCAGACAGGGGCGAACGGGAGCAAGACAGTAAATCCTACAGAATAGTAATGTCCGAGCGAACGGGTCCGTGGGCTGGCAGCGATCAAAGGGGATAATCCAGAAGACGAAGCGGGGGGTCGATAGGCGGGCGGAGAACGATCAGGAAACCAGGAAACTACGAGGGGTCGACAACAGGGAAAAACTAAGACTTGGAAAACGCTCAGAAATAACGGCCGGGGCAAGTTATGACTTCGCAAAGAAGTACTGGATGGAAGCTCTATTTATACAGGAAGTGACAGGGGCTAAAGGTGAGAGGTGACGAACGGGGCATGAGAGAGGGGTTATGGGAAATGGAGTCTGTAAAGAGTCTATAAGGAAACACAGTGGAGAGGTGGCTCCCTCTAGAGGGGAAAAAAGGGAGCCACAACGGTACAGTTCGTGACAGAGCCCCCCCCCCTAGGAGCGGCTTCCAGACGCTCCAAACAGTCCAACAAAAAATAACAACAGGGAAGGGAGGGGCAGGGCAGAATGCAGACGGGTGGGCCAGGTCCATGTGGGCTGATGGGGTTAGGAAAGGCACATAGTCCAGGAGGTGCCGAAACGGCAGCATTACAACAGAGCTGCCCGAAAAACTCAGGAGACCACCGAGATGGAGCAGACATTCTCCTGAGTGAAACTGGCGGAGCAGACAGACTCCAGGGCGGAGCCGGCGGGGCAGACAGGTTCCAGGGCGGAGCCGGCGGGGCAGACAGGTTCCAGGGCGAAGCAGACGAATCAGACGCCCACCAGGGCGGTTCAGGCGAGTCAGACGCCCACCAGAGCGGATGAGGTGAGTCATTCACCCTCCAGGGCGGATCAGGTGGGTCAGACGCCCTCCAGGGCGGATCAGACAGGACAAGAGCCCTCCAGGGCAGCGCAGAAGCCCCCCAGGGCGGAGCAGACAGGACAGGAGCCCTTCAGGGCAAAGCGAGGTCTACCCAGGGCGGAGCAGACAGGACAGGAGCCCTCCAGGGCAGCACGGAAGCCCCCCAGGGCGGAGCAGCAGCCAGCCAGAGCAGAGCAAGCACCCACCAGAGCAGAGCAGACAGACCTGGAACACAGAGCAGAGACAGACACATAGAGAGAAAGAGAGAGAGCTCGGAGCCCCAGTCCCAGTCTTCCTTCGGCGGGACCAACCGCTTGCAGCGGGCTTCGGCAGCTGAGTTGGTGCTCGATGAGAGCTCAGGGTGGCGTGAGTCGCTGGAAGCTACCACCGTGCAAGGAGCAGGTGCGGCCTTCCCTCCGGTATGAGGATCCGTGGCCTCGGCCACCTCCTCCGGGAAAGCCACCCTCAGAGGTTCTGCGGTACGGGCCGCCACCTCTGAGGACTCGGTGGTGGTATACGCAGCCCAGACAACCCATAGAGCCACATTCAGGAGAAATGCAGTCCCCAAGTAAGCCCGTTCGGGTAAAGTGGCTGTAATTTGACTTGACTCTGGAACAGCGGCTGTGGCTTGACTTGGCTCTGGGGCAACGGCTGTGGCTTGACTTGGCTTAGAGGAAGGAACAGCGGTTACTTGGCTTGACTCAGGGAGAAAGGCCGCAGTATTGAAGCTCAGCTTAGAAGAAGCAGCTGCGAAGACGCTTGACTCTGGGGGCGGAGCAGCTGCGACGACTTGGCTTGACTCTGGGGGTGGAGCAGCTGCGACGACTTGGCTTGACTCTGGGGGCGGAGCAGCTGCGACGACTTGGCTTGACTCTGGGGGCGGAGCAGCTGCGACGACTTGGCTTGACTCTGGGGGCGGAGCAGCTGCGACGACTTGGCTTGACTCTGGGGGCGGAGCAGCTGCGACGACTTGGCTTGACTCTGGGGGCGGAGCGGCTGCGACGACTTGGCTTGACTCTGGGGGCGGAGCGGCTGCGACGACTTGGCTTGACTCTGGGGGCGGAGCAGATGCGAAGATGCTTGACACTGGAGGTTGAGCAGCTGCGACTATACTTGACTCTGGAGGTGAAGCAGCTGCGACGACTTGGCTTGACACTGGAGACAGAGCAGCTGCGACGACTTGGCTTGACACTGGGGACGGAGCAGCTGCGACGGCTTGGCTTGACTCTGGGGGCGGAGCAGCTGCGACGACTTGGCTTGACTCTGGGGGCGGAGCAGCTGCGACGACTTGGCTTGACTCTGGGGGCGGAGCAGCTGCGACGACTTGGCTTGACTCTGGGGGCGGAGCAGCTGCGACGACTTGGCTTGACTCTGGGGGCGGAGCGGCTGCGACGACTTGGCTTGACTCTGGGGGCGGAGCGGCTGCGACGACTTGGCTTGACTCTGGGGGCGGAGCGGCTGCGACGGCTTGACTTGATGCTGGAGGCGGAGCAGATGCGAAGATGCTTGACACTGGAGGTTGAGCAGCTGCGACTATACTTGACTCTGGAGGTGAAGCAGCTGCGACGACTTGGCTTGACACTGGAGACAGAGCAGCTGCGACGACTTGGCTTGACACTGGGGACGGAGCAGCTGCGACGACTTGGCTTGACTCTGGGGGCGGAGCAGCTGCGACGACTTGGCTTGACTCTGGGGGCGGAGCAGCTGCGACGACTTGGCTTGACTCTGGGGGCGGAGCAGCTGCGACGACTTGGCTTGACTCTGGGGGCGGAGCAGCTGCGACGACTTGGCTTGACTCTGGGGGCGGAGCGGCTGCGACGACTTGGCTTGACTCTGGGGGCGGAGCGGCTGCGACGACTTGGCTTGACTCTGGGGGCGGAGCGGCTGCGACGGCTTGACTTGATGCTGGAGGCGGAGCAGATGCGAAGATGCTTGACACTGGAGGTTGAGCAGCTGCGACTATACTTGACTCTGGAGGTGAAGCAGCTGCGACGACTTGGCTTGACACTGGAGACAGAGCAGCTGCGACGACTTGGCTTGACACTGGGGACGGAGCAGCTGCGACGACTTGGCTTGACTCTGGGGGCGGAGCAGCTGCGACGACTTGGCTTGACTCTGGGGGCGGAGCAGCTGCGACGACTTGGCTTGACTCTGGGGGCGGAGCAGCTGCGACGACTTGGCTTGACTGTGGAGGCGGAGCAGCTGCAACGACTTGACTTGATGCTGGAGGCTGAGCAGCTGCGACGACTTGGCTTGACGCTGGAGACGGAGAAGCTGCGACGACTTGGCTTGACGCTGGAGACGGAGCAGCTGCGACGACTTGGCTTGACACTGGAGACGGAGCAGCTGCGACGACTTGGCTTGACTCAGGAGGCGGAGCAGCAGCGACGACGACGCTTGACTCAGGAGGCGGAGCAGCAGCGACGACGACTTGGCTTGACTCTGGAGGCGGAACAGCTGCGACGAAGATACTTGACTCTGGAGGCGGAGCAGCAGCGACGACTTGGCTTGACACTGGAGGCGGAGCAGCCGTGACGACGACGATGCTTGACTGTGGAGGCGGAGCAGCTGCGACGACTTGACTTGATGCTGGAGGCGGAGCAGATGCGAAGATGCTTGACGCTGGAGGTTGAGCAGCTGCGAAAACACTTGACACTGGAGGCGGAACAGCTGTGACGACTTGGCTTGACACTGGAGGCGGAGCAGCTGCGTCGACGACTTGGCTTGACTCAGATGGCGGAGCAGCTGCGACGAAGATACTTGACTCTGGAGGCGGAGCAGCAGCGACGACTTGGCTTGACACTGGAGGCGGAGCAGCCGTGACGACGACAATGCTTGACTGTAGTGGCGGAGCAGCTGCGACGACTTGACTTGACGCTGGAGGCGGGGCAGCCACGGCGACGACGCTTGACGCTGGAGGTGGGGCAGCCGCGACGACTTGGCTTGATGCTGGAGGCGAGGCAGCTGTGAAGACGTTTGACTGTGGAGGCGGAGCAGCTGCAACAAGTTGGCTGGACTCTGGGGGAACAGTAGTGACTTGACCTGGCACTGGTGGAACAGTTGTGGCTTGTTGTAGCTTGTGGAGTGAAGCGAGGATGTCCTCCAGCCGGTCGAGTGTTGCTGCGATATGACTTGGCTCTGGAACGACAGCTGGTGCTTGACTTGGCTCTGGAACGATGGCTGGTGCTTGACTTGGCTCTGGAACGACGGCTGTCTTAACATGCTTAGAAGACTGGATAGACTGGAAACTGTTGAGTGCTGATATAACAGATAACATGGGTGGGTCCATCAGACATGATATAAGTCTATTGTAAGTGCTATTGAGAGTAAGTGCTGGGGAGTTGTTGAACTCGTAAGAGCTCATTGATGCGGCCGCAATATCGTGATCGCGAGCCGGTGCGGCCGCCATTTTGTGATCACGCGCCGGCGCGACCGCCATCTTGTGATCACGCGCCGGCGCCGCTCTGTGGTCGCGTTCCTCCTCCGCGAAATCCACCGAGTCACACAAGTCCCCATATTGCAAGGCATAGTCCAGAGAGTCAGTAAAACAGGAACGCGGCAGTATGAAATCACACGCCGGCGCGTCCGCCGTGTTGTAAAAGCGTGCCGGCGCGGCCGCCTCTCTGTGGTCGCGTTCCTCCTCATACCACAAAGCGAAATCGATAGCGTCATCGAGTGTGGTATGCGGACACTCGCGTTGCAGTCTGGCCCTGAGCGGCTCACTCAGGCCGTGAATAAACAAGTCCGTAAACCAGACGTCATCATAAAAATTAATCTGATAAAGGAGATCCTCAAACTTACGGACATAGTTCGTAACGGACATATCATCTTGCTTCAGACGCGCGAGCTGATCCAATGGGTCCGTGGCTGAGCTGATAGGCTTAACAAAGTTGCTGGATCCTGTTGCGGCGAAGTCATCTGTGACGATAGCCCCAGAGACGAGACAGGAGACGTGCGGATCCATATGCATACTTTTATTAGAATACATACTCAAAGTCAGGCAGGCGGGAGGTCAGACAGGGGTGAACGGGAGCAAGACAGTAAATCCTACAGAATAGTAATGTCCGAGCGAACGGGTCCGTGGGCTGGCAGCGATCAAAGGGGATAATCCAGAAGACGAAGCGGGGGGTCGATAGGCGGGCGGAGAACGATCAGGAAACCAGGAAACTACGAGGGGTCGACAACGGGGAAAAACTAAGACTTGGAAAACGCTCAGAAATAACGGCCGGGGCAAGTTATGACTTCGCAAAGAAGTACTGGATGGAAGCTCTATTTATACAGGAAGTGACAGGGGCTAAAGGTGAGAGGTGACGAACGGGGCATGAGAGAGGGGTTATGGGAAATGGAGTCTGTAAAGAGTCTATAAGGAAACACAGTGGAGAGGTGGCTCCCTCTAGAGGGGAAAAAAGGGAGCCACAACGGTACAGTTCGTGACATTAACAAGGTATCGATTTAAATTACAGCCCATGGATGTTACACTTACACAGTAACTACAGGCAACAAGAGGGTAACAAGGGATCACTTTAAATTACAGCCCGCGGATGTTACACTTACACAGTAAGTACACGTAACAAGATGGTAAGAAGGGATCACTTTAACTTACAGCCCGCAGATGTTACACGTAACAAGGGTGTATGTTTGCATAGTAGTTAAGAAAAATGTTGTAGTACATTTTATTCTACTTGCCTCATACCATATACAGAAGTGCACCAACAGCACTAGCTATGAAAAAACATTAATTATACAGTAAATATACATGTGTTGTGTATCATGATCATATCTAGGGAGCAGCTGGAAACAGGTAATCTAGATTTTCCACTGTACTGCACCTCGACGGTTACTGACGTGACTCGCTGCTGAGATGACCATATGCAGTACTTTTTCATCAGGTAAATTTTCATATAGAAATTTCTGTAATTGCTGTTGTTCAGTAATCTCAATGACCTCACATAAAGAAACACTAGTAAATACTATAGCATATATTATTTAATGGTAGTACAATTTTTAACTTTACTATAATTACTAAATGATATTGTGTATATATATATATATATATATATATAGGTCATGTAATTACTCAGTATGTACTGTACTATACTGCATCATATAGCCTATATTGTTGCCTAACACAGTAAGTCGTGCATAGAATAGTTACATCTTTTTTATGAAAAACTACAGTATAATTACTTTTAATTTTCCAAGGCATTACCCCCTTATCCCCCAAACATTGCACATTGTTCCAGTTAACCTACACGTGCGTTCAGCTGTAAGTTAATGCTTACGCGAAAAATTGCAGCCTGTGTGTCGTACATACCACGTAGTTTCATAATAAGTACCCTTTAGTTATAAAATGTAGTTATAGTTATAAAATGTAACTCTGGTATTATAGCACTGCCTGTGTCTGTTTGTCTCCTTAAGAAGAATCGCTCTATGTTCTCCCAACTGTATGTCGCTTTGGACAAAAGCGTCTGCCAAATGCCTAAATGTAAAAAAATGTAAATGTAAAATACTTACACCATAAATGCATTATAATTTTGCAGGTTGTTACCCCCTTATTCTCCAAATGTTGCATATTGTTCCCATATACCTACGTTGTACATTGCGGGCTGTAATTTAAAGCGTTATCAAAAACATTGATTCATTTCACCTAAAGGATGTTAATGTGTTAAAAAAAAAAAAAAAAAAAACATTTTAATTAAACAACCCAGACAGCAAAATTCCTGAGGTCCAGATCAGACCCACACATGACACTTTCATTTGGCCCACATATCGTGTGGAATGATGGCACTTGGGTTGTCTGCTCCTGTTTGCCAGATTTGGGCCACAGGCAAGCCAAAGGAAGGCCCAATGTCAGCCATGAATAAAATGAAGCAGAACTGGCCCAAATCTGGGACATATTTTTTTTAATTCTGGCCTAGATCCAGCCGGATTTAAGTCACAAGGAAGCCTATTGGAAGGTTGCATGTCAGCCATGAAAATGAATGAATGAATGAATGAATGACTGAACACATTTTAGCTAATAATCTGGGCCACACTAAGCCTTAATTGAATTATGCATAAACAACACTCAACATATTGTAAAGAGAAATAAAAAAAAAGTCCTCCCTAAATGTTCAAATAATTTGATCCAGCAGCGCAAGCAGCGATTCAAATGTCTTCAAAATATTCAAAGACAGATTCCAAGACTTTAAAAACAGTTCTTCCTAAATGCTTCTCACTCACACTCTACATACACAGTCAGTCTGTAAGATCTATCATTATAGTGCACTTCTTATTTATGCTGCGCAGTACACATATTAAGAGAAAAAGAAGAAGAAGAAGAAGAAGAAGAAGAAGAAGAACAAAAACTGCCATTAAAAGCATGTTTCAAAAAATAAATTCCTGGGTATGTAGCCTTCATAGACTCATGTTCAAATCAGCCTGCATCAGTTAACTGTTGCATCTTCCTAAAAGTAGCCAAAAGCATTCAAAATATTTAGCCCATATTTACAATTTTAAACTTACATTTCATTTAGCCAGTGTCAAGTGCTACATCCAAACCAGAAGTGGCCCTCATCTGTTTTATGATATATGGGGCATATTTGCCATGCCAAATGTGGGACAAGTTAGGCTTACACACTGATTAGCCAATGCTGACTGTGCTGTATATTTGCCAAAAGTGGCCCAAATTGTTATTCATTATTTGGGCAATATTTGTTATTTTATATGTGGGCCACTTTAGGCTCATAGCCACATAAGTCAGTGCTTACTTTGCCATATCTTTGGCAAAACTGGCCCTGATACATTTTAATATATCTGTGGCCACCTTTGGCAAAAATGTGGCACAATCAACAAAGGCTAATAGCACCACATTTAGTTGGCGCTATGGACACCGATTTACATCCATTTTATCTGGGCAATAAGAAGGCCAGCAGTGCCGTATCATTGCTTTAAGTGGCCCACATCTGGATGCTATCTGGGAATGATTAACAGAACAAACTACTGCCATGTCTTTAAAAACAAACTAACAAATAAATCAATAAATAAAGTCTATATTGTTGCAACACACTCATTGTTACTGTAGTGTGTGGTGCTGTTGTAAATGGGGAAAGAGATCTGAAGTGCTTCCAGTTTTAGATGCTAAATGTTTTAGTAAGTATAAGGGGTGTAATGATTCACTCGTTTTCTCAATGCAGATTACAAAACGTGACGATGCATATGCATCGATCTTGAAACATGGATTTTTGAATCGTGAATCATTGATTTCGGCTATTAATCGATTTAAAACACTAAGAATCGAATGAATCGCGATTTCTATAGCGATTTAGTGCTTTAAAATACATCAATTACTACAAGCACAAATTGATGGAGACCTTGAACAGCATTGTTTGTTCCTCACATCTCTCCTTCACGCATTTAATTCACTGCCTGCCACTGGATGGCATGCGCGCTCTCACCAACACGTTTTTCGAGGCTTGAGCAGCCAACGTGTGATCCCTCCTTAGTATTCGTGGCCAGTACTGCTAGGAGTACTTTTACTTTTAAAGTAGTTTTACTTTTCTGTAGTTTCCAGTGGCTCTCAGTCATACCATTAACATTACCTGAGCAGTTGAAAGACGCGCATTTGGACAGAGCAAAAACATGTAAGAGCATGTAAGTGTCTAAAATCATACGCACAATTCCACTGTAAATGTAAATGATGTTTTAACTTAATGTCGTTAAAACGAAAGTATGAAGGAAATGGTTCAAATAATCGCAGCATTAACAGCAACCTTAAAATAAGAGCACGAGGTTTAACATTATCTGTCACATGCATGAAAGTTGTGTTCTTTACTATATCATTACAATCATCATTATATAATAATAGTTTAAATGATGTAGCATTTTATTTTATGAAAATAAGATAAAGAAGCTCACATTGTGCAAAGGTGTGACATAAAATGCCTACTTTTAAAGCCTTTTTTAAAATCTTGGCTTACATAGGCCAATAAAAAATAAAGATAAATGAATACACTAAAATTTATTTGAAACCTTTATTTCATGCTAAGTATAAATGCACATATTAATGTTCTTAATAAAAAATACCTTGCAATTGTACTTTTAGTAGCCTATACTAAACTGGCATAAAGTGTGCTAAATTGGAAGTATAGTCCAACTAAAGATGAACTGAAGTATATTTGATTGTGCTAAAGTGGAACTATTGCAAGTATTTTTCTTGTACAATTTAAATATATTGCATTTAAAGACCTTTTTATTCAAAGAGAATACAACCATCATCAATAGTGACATTAAAACACATTTTAGGTTTAATATTAAGAAATTTAAATAAAGTTTAATTTAAATTTTTATGTCAAAGTCTCGAGGGATGTATTAGTAAATATGTTAATAGATTTGAACTATACTTAGTTTGAAATAAATGTATTTTAAATATTTATTACTTTTCACTAGGGTACATTTCTACATATGCTATGTCATGGCATAGCATCATTAAACTAACATCTAACAGTGGACAAAAGTATTTTATTTATTATCATATATTTTTTCTTCGCCCTTACTGACACCATAAAGGCAGAAATTGAATTTGCCCCCTGACTAAGCAT
The DNA here is from genome assembly GCA_033026305.1 of Cirrhinus molitorella. Classification (NCBI taxonomy): domain Eukaryota; kingdom Metazoa; phylum Chordata; class Actinopteri; order Cypriniformes; family Cyprinidae; genus Cirrhinus; species Cirrhinus molitorella. The sequence goes on from CM065135.1 coordinate 13,596,920, forward strand.
ATAAAGACTTTTTAAAGCATTTAAATAATCCTGTGAATGCACTAGTATGCAGAATTGAATCATCATTAATCAAATTGCATATAATTTTATTGTGAATCGCCTTGAATCGAATCATCTTGAATTTGCAAAAATCGTTCTTGAATCGAATCGAAACACCTGTGAATTGTGAATCTAATCGATTCGTTGTTTACCCAAAGATTCACAGCCCTAAGTACAAGTGTAAGTATACGTATAAGTATAAATATATGTAAGTATATTTTAGTCAGAATGATTGAAGTACAGCTATTCTGCATGTGTAGTGCTCAAAATTACACTGCATTCATTCAGTAGGCCTACATATGTCTACAAAATGTGGGTATAAATATGTGTACTGTTTCACCTCTACTACAGATCTTTTTACAGATACAAACTAATTGGTTGCTTGATTGCTTGCTTGCTTGATTCATTGACTGATATTAGTTTGTAACTCTCCTTAGGATAAATAAGAAGAGGCAATTCATGTTTGTTATTTTGAAAACCAGTATGATTGCAAAACTGACAATGATTTTATACAAGAGTTTAAATTAGTAGGCCTAGTTAATATAAAGTGACTTACATTTTAGACACAATATTGTCAATGTTGACTGTTGTCACAGCAGAACAGCTATGAGCAGCACAGCTATGCTTCATTACTGAATGATTCAGCATTTTGAATGAGTTGATTCAATAACCCATTCATAAAGACAGTGGCTGCATCCGAAATTGCACCCTATACCCTTAAATATGGCACTATTTGAGGGGACAGCCATTTTTGGTATCCAAAACCATAGTGGACATTCTCAAATGCACTCAGTCGATCCCAAAATGCAACACAAAAACAAGTGTACAACAGCTAGAGAATACCCACAATTCACTGTGAGAGTCGTAAGCCGAATGAATTCCTGTGTTTTGCCAGAAGGTGTCTGAATCATCCATCCATAAATTTTACAATACACTCGTCCACGGTGTACAAGCGTAATACAACACAGGTATAAATTCATTGTAAATGTAATATTAAACAGACTTTATACATAATTTCCATGACAGAGTTTAAGATAAATCCTTTCATCTTACTACCGGAGCTGCCAGTTTGCCTGTTAAAAATGATTATTAAACAGCAAACGCAAACTATGCAACAGCAGCAGTCTTTCCAGTGCACTCACTGTCCGAATCTACTCATTAAAAAAAAAAAAATAAAAAAAAAAAAATCAAATTAAAGAACAGGTTCAAAACACTTCATAGTTATAGTTTATAAGTTTATAACATTATTTATGCCCTTCAGCTTAATTAAGCTGTCTGTGTAAATGCATCTAAATGCCACTTCAGCTGTTGTTTCTTCTATAGCAGAAAGAGTTTGATACTGATTTCATTTGATTGGTAACAGCCCTATCTTGACTCATTATGCTAATTGAATTATTTATATATATATATATATATATATATATTTGCAACATCACTCAAGTACGAGAGCGATACAGCCTCTATACAGCATGGCTGTGATTCGGCGTCGTGCCGGAAGCAATCACAGCCGCTGATATAGAGCCGGTATCACTCCAGTATGAGGGTGATATTGCGTTTATACAACAGTCTGACAGTACATGTGTGAAATTAAACAAAAAAAAAACGACTGAGTGCCTTATAAAACCCTCTTTTGTGCGGAACTACTTCCTTCCGCCATGGATTCAAATCTCAAGTTGACAGTTAAACATTCCTCACTTTTAGAATTCCTGTCAAGGGCATGTGCTGATTCATTTAGGTTAAGCCCCGGTCAGACTACACAATTTTTTTGTCGGTTACGACAGGCACTGTGTCAGATTATGCGATTTTTACTCATAAAATCTTGTCATGTCCTGAACCAGAAACATGTCAGACTACATGATGCTACCGGAACATTCATCGTATGCCATCATAACAACGTGCATGTCATCCATACAGCGGGACCAAGGTACTCTGAGTGTAAACAAACAATGCTAGCAAACAGTGTGTTTTGCACTGTCTTGTCATCAGCCCCAAAAAGAAAGAGGACCTGACACTAGACACATAAAGAGAACTGAGATAAAATAGTCTTTATTTTACCTTTTTTTTCACTCTGTCACGGTAGTCCCTCATCATAAATGCGCGAGTACTGTTGCTGTAGCTCCACAAACATTTCCTCCATTGTAAAATTCCTCCTAGCAGGACTGATACCATTGTCCCTCTTTCGTTTCGGCATGTTTGAAAGCCCCCTATACCCGCATTCGCTATTCCCTACATTAGTCCACTCACACAGTAGGGCTGTGCCGATATTTGGACGCGAATTATCATGCGTATCTCGTCAGTAATGCCGGTTCTGTGATTAGTGTAAATCTCATTCACATGTTCATTCATGCAGCCATGTTTACTTGTCAGTGAACTACGGCTCTGTGTAGTAAACGCGGCTACATGAATGAACACGTGAATGAGATTTACGACTAATCACAGAACCGGCATTACTGACAAGATGCGCATGATATCGCGTCCGATTATCGGCACAGCCCTATCATACAGTTCACTTTAAAGAGTGAATGAAAACGAGTGAGTGCACTGGAAACACTGCCGCTTTTGCATAGTTACTTGCTGTTTAATCATCATTTGAAACGGTCAGTTCCAGAAGTAAGATTAAATGATGTGTCTTGAACTCATTCAGACTCATTCAACATTTTAACCGAAGAAAATGGTCTCAAGTATGGCACAATGAGCTTTAACTTGTTTATCAGGCGGCATTGCGCATATCCACTTCTAATACCCTCCGATGTGCATCATTCAGTGTCCTGCATTAGCCAAAATCATGACTGTCTTTGAAATATTTTTGATGATTGCGGATGATGCGCCCGCTCTGTGTCCCGCATCTGGGATGCTGCTGTTCATACGCGAGAGCACGCCAGGGAAGGCAAGCGAGTGGAAAAAGTACTAATTATTATTGATTACTGATTTCAGTCATTTTGTAATAACGAAAACAATACCTTAAACCAGAGGTGGGCAAACTACGGCCCGCCAGGCGTTTTCATCCGGCCCGTGAGGCAATTGGAATAAACTGGCTAATTTGATGCAATATCAGTAAAATCCAATAGATGTCACATTTAGTGTGGTATATAGCGGATTTTGACGACATCCAAACCGCACAGCTCAGACACAAAATAAAAAGTCAAAATATACACCCTGTGTAAAACTGGCACATTTGTAAAAAGTTGCTCTTTTTAAAAATGTGAAAGTGTTCATTTGTTGGACAAGTGCAAAACAGATTGGTGACGAATATGAAAGGCAAGTGAGTTTGCATTGCGCATTTACCAGGAACGTTCAGTTTCGCTTTTAAATAATTAGGCTGGGCGTTTATAATAAATGTTTATAGTGAACGCCACTACAATTTGTGCTTGTTTTTTTTACTTACAGTGTCAGTCAAATGTTTTTGAATTGTTCCTAGCCTGTTTTTATTTGAGTTCCATGAAATGACGTATAAGAACATTCGGTTGCAGTTAGAGTATTTTTTACAGCGGAAGTCTTAATGATTTTACTTAATGAAAACATAAATACATATTTTTAATATTTGCATTGTGTGGTAACCGTTTTATAAAAGCAATAAGGTACTCGAGGCCTTGCTGTATCGTGAATAAATCACGGCTGAAGGGGTTACGTATGACGCTGTATGACTCTGTGGATGAACGCATTGTAAATGAATGGATGGATGATTAAGCTGCGGGCGCCCTCTTTTGGGGAGACGCAAATATTCATTGTCTGTTAAGCTTTTGTAATTAATATCAAATTAAATATTCATTAAAAAATCAGTCGTTTGTCATGTTTGTTTCTTTTTAGATTCGTAAACGTACTATACCATTAGCTCAGTGAATGATTAAAAAGAAACATAGACCCGGCTAGAATAAGCAGAGTGATTCAAATTGTGAGAAGGCGTTCCTGTAGCGAAACCAGTAGAATATCTCACGGTTCTTAACCAATCAGATTTCAGAACCAGAAAGAACTGTTGTGTATATATATATATATATATATATATATATTTGAAAGATTACACATGCATTTAATAAGGTTAAGACAAATGCTCTTTCTGCATAAATTTAAATCAGTTTAAATCAATTTTCAACTTTATTTATATAAAACATAATTTCCCAACAACACAATTGTGGCCATTACAAATGCAATGACTGCTGAGCAAAAAAAGTTATTGTCAAGCCCTGGTCTGAAGTGTCTGAATTTGCTCACTTGTTTTCATTCACTCAGTCAGTGGACTAATCTAAGCAATAATGAATAAAAGTAGAGGTGGTGATTTCTAATTTTTGTGTTTTTGTTACATGTATATTTCTAAACATAGGCTAATTCAGTTTTACAAGTGAACAAAGGAACAAAACATTTATTCATATAAATTAACAGAGTTTTCACTCTGCTCTCTTTGCAGATTACTGTAATTATCTTAATAAGTGCACACCTCTATTTTCATCAGACCTGATATGACTGTGTGCTTGCAAACCGTTGATGGCTTGGCTGGAATCACAGCATTCCAGTTCTGTTGCATGGGTGTCAAATAAATAATTGATGTTTAAAAGGCACCTATTATGTTCTTTTTTTTTTTTTTTTTGTGTGTGTGTGATACAGCTGTAAATGATGTGCAAACTACAAAGCACAAAACCAACACCAAAGAAAGTTAAAAGCATAAAAATAGTTGCTGTTATTTTGCTACCAATTAGTTTGGGCTACCCAAGATATTTAGACTTTTTTTTTTTTCTTCAGTAGAACAGTAAACTATAGACGGTAGACTATTTATGGCTGAAATCATAATCTTTGGTGATTAATAACAAACAACTCAGTGGCTACTGCCACTTTAGAGTAAAAAAAGGAGATCTTATGAAGCAAAACATTTGCATATTATTGCATAAAAATAAATATTATTTACAGCATTATTAACTGTAATCTACTGTTTAAAATAATAATAAAAAAAAAATCTCAAGAACCTGCATTCTGTTCTATAATGTGCTTTCTGTCTAAAAAAAATAAAATAAAAAGAAATAAATAAATAAATTACTGCACGGAACTGAAAGTAACCTTGTGCAGCGTTGAAGCAAATTGCTGTTGATAAATCAGGATGCAAAATCAACATTGTCAAAAGCCAAGGGAAATGATGTGGAGAAACAATAGAGCTGGTCAGTTTGTAAAAGTTTAATATATGAGTTCCTTCTTATGTCCTAAAGACTACTACAAGAATGTCAATATGTGCTGTGCTAAAATACTTTTAAAAACAGTCACTTCTGGAAGAGCAGGTCAAGTATTTTAAGGCAAAAAAGTGCCAGTTAATTTTTTTTTTTTTGGTAACACTTTATAATAACTTTCATTAATACATCATTATCAAACATTATATAATATTAACCATTACTTAATATATATTCACATATCTATAAATATGAGATTATGTCCTTGTTAATGTTAACTAATGAACTTATTAAACATTACCGAATGATTAACAGATTATTATTTAATATAAATTGAAATGCTTACAAATGTCATCATTAGCTAATGTTTACAAATGTCATCATCATTTTCACATGTACAAATATAGCTTAATTAATAATTTTAAGCACTTCACAAATTATTCATGTTAATATATTCATTAAGTCATAACCACAGTCGGTAAAGGTCATATATTTGGACTTTGTTTGTTGTGAAGATTTTTACTATTTGCACATCTTAAATCAGTTATTAATTATTAGTTAACGTTTTTACAATACCCGATCTAAAGTTTAGACTATTCATCATTTGTAAATGTTTGTAAACTTTGTGAATGTTTAAAAAAAAAAAAAAAAAAGTTTGAGTATCTTTATTAGATATTGGACATTATTAGTAAACATTAACAAACACATTATTTCACGTTTCTAGATATGTGAATTGTGACATATTACATAATGTTTGTTAATGATTTATTAATGAAAGTTATTATAAAGTGTTACCTTTTTTTTTTTTTTCTGCCAGTGGATGTGATGTTAGTGATAGAGACCAGATCTTTCCATCTAGAGTAGTAATGGAGGAGGAAATGTGGCAAATGGAGTGTTACCTGCCTTGAGTCATGCTTAACTTTGCTGCCATGCATTAGACTAAGCTGACTCACTCATGGTTGACTCATGGTAGCAGAAGCAGGAACCATCCATCAGAAATCTTATGTTGGACTTCAGTGATAACACTTCAACCTACTGAAATCTGCCATTTAGTAGAAATACCAGCCTTTCTACTGTATTACTAGTATTAAATATCAACTGAATGATGGACCGTTTGCCTTTCAACTCAACATATGTGTGCATGTCTGTGAAGAGTGTTCTCATTATGCCTCTGCCACTAATATACTGTATGTTTTAATACACTGTAGATTTGTGTGAAATGAATAGTTTCCTAAATATTGACTGGCACTCATGTTCAAGTTCCTTCTTTCTTTCCTTCTTTTCTCCTTCTGTGTAACAACCATTGACACCTTGCACAAGGAGGGCAAGACACAAAAGGTTATTGCAAAAGTGGCTGGCTGTTCACAGAGCTCTGTGTCCAAGCACATTAATAGAGAGGAGAAGGGAAGGAAAAGATGTGGTAGAAAAAAAGTGTACAAGCAATAGGGATAACCGCACCCTGGAGAGGATTGTGAAACAAAACCCATTCAAAAATGTGGGGGAGATTCACAAAGATCGGCCTCCAGTTGGAGGCCTCCAGTTGCTTCAAGAACCACTACGCACAGACGTATGCCAGACATGGGTTTCAGCTGTCATATTCCTTGTGTCAAGCCACTCTTGAACAACAGACAGCGTCAGAAGCGTCTCGCCTGGGCTAAAGACAAAAAGGACTGGACTGCTGCTGAGTGGTCCAAAGTTATGTTCTCTGATGAAAGTAAATTTTGCATTTCCTTTGGAAATCAGGGTCTCAGAGTCTGGAGGAAGAGAGGAGAGGCACGTTGCTTGAGGTCCAGTGTAAAGTTTCCACAGTCAGTGATGGTTTGGGGTGCCATGTCATCTGCTGGTGTTGGTCCACTGTGTTTTCTGACACAGCCGTATACCAGGAAGTTTTAGAGCACTTCATGCTTCCTGCTGCTGACCAACTTTATGGAGATGCAGATTTCATTTTCCAACAGGACTTGGCACCTGCACACAGTGCCAAAGCTACCAGTACCTGGTTTGAGGACCATGGTATCCCTGTTCTTAATTGGCCAGCAAACTCGCCTGACTTTAACCCCATAGAAAATCTATGGGGTATTGTGAAGAGGAAGATGCGATATGCCAGACCCAACAATGCAGAAGAGCTGAAGGCCACTATCAGAGCAACCTGGGCTCTCATAACACCTGAGCAGTGCCACAGACTGATCAACACCATGCCACACCGCATTGCTGCAGTAATTCAGGCAAAAGGAGCCCCAACTAAGTATTGAGTGCTGTACATGCTCATACTTTTCATGTTCATACTTTTCAGTTGGCCAAGATTTCTAAAAATCTTTTCTTTGTATTGGTCTTAAGTAATATTCTAATTTTCTGAGATGCTGAATTTGGGATTTTCATTAGTTGTCAGTTATAATCATCAAAATTAAAAGAAATAAACATTTTAAATAAATCAGTCTGTGTGCAATGAATGAATATAATATACACGTTTCACTTTTTGATTGGAATTAGTGAAACAATTAAACTTTTTGATGATATATATATTGAAGAATCTTAAAGCTGTTTTTGTCAGTACAATTAAAGTGAATAATTTTCAATAACTGTCAAGCTCTAAAAGTGCCAACATTAGGCCTCCAACAGCTCTTTAAGTTTTTTTTACATGTATGGAATATGGGAGACATCTTACTATACCTGCAGCTGGACTGAAAACATGTGGACAGGGAAGTGTCACTAGATAAGAAGGTGCCACCTCATTTATTTAGGTTATTCTGGTTTCGTAATTTTAGTATTTTTGCTATACCACAACTGCCTTGGGCATATACATAGTGGAACTTAACCAAGTGGAAACATCTTGGATTACAATATGCTGTGATAGGCCTCCTGCTCTTAGGCATCAGGCAGGTGGCTTGCTGTGACTTTGTTGGATCTGTGGATAAATCCAAATACTCTTTTTCAGACAGATGACATAACATAAGCTCTGGCAAACTTTCAAAGAACTTGTTACCACTAAGTAATGTGCCATGCAACGAATGTGGTCATGATTAGTCATGGCCCTGATCATATTGTTGGTGTAATCAGTCACAATATCCTGAGTTTCTCTTCTGCAAATCTGTCTGATAGGGAAATTTACCATCTGATCAATATGTTCCTGAATGTTGGCAGCACTGTGACCCTCGTTTAACAAATCTATTTGTAGATGTGTTGTCATGTTACAGCACCTGCCTCCCTGACTGGAAGGCACAGTGGCCTCTCAAGGGCAAATATGCATTTGTGGAGAGCTTGCTAGTCCAGATGTCAGTTGTACAAAGGACAGTTTGTCCCACCACAGATTCAATTGTCTCTTTCACCTTATTGTGCACCTGTGTGCTATGAGCTGGGGGACAACTTTATGTGAAAAAACCATGCCAGAAAGGGGGTTTTGTTGTGTGCGATGACAAAAAGAACATTATAAACACTAGAATGTAGTAATAAATCAGTGCAACTCATATCACAGATGGCACTGGTGATTTGGATTGCCTCTGGGTGATTGGGGAGGTATGTTTTTGCATCAAATACAGACACGATTTAGGAAGAGGCAGCATTAATGTATGGCAGTCTGCTTTTAGAAAAAGACCTGGGCGTAGGATCTGGTGGCGGGGCAGTAGGGTGCTTTAAATGCATATGATTATGTTCTATAACAGAAGTACTTGGCTGTTTAATATCATTGTTGTTGCTAATGGTGGTATTTTATTAGTTGGTTCAGTCTTTGCTGTTGAAAGTAAATTGTTGCATATATTTATCTGTTGTAGACTTCTCTTTCTCACCATATTCACACATGACATTGGAATCATTTAATAATTTCTTTCTTTTCATGTACAAATTGGGCAAGAAGTAACCGCTGTTCTTGAATCCAATTTTGTTTTATTTTACATTTGCTTATTGTTTATGAGATGCAGACATGTAAGAGGCTGACAATTAACTGAACATGTACTTGTTTCATTAGTGACACTTAGACTACATGAAAAAAAAAAAGTTGTTCACAAATATTGCATTAACAATAAGTATCATCTATACCGTTTACAATATAATATAATATAATATAATATAATATAATACAGGTCCTTCTCAAAAAATTAGCATATTGTGATAAAGTTCATTATTTTCTGTAATGTACTGATAAACATTAGACTTTCATATATTTTAGATTCATTACACATAACTGAAGTAGTTCAAGCCTTTTTTTTTGTTTTAATATTGATGATTTTGGCATACAGCTCATGAAAACCCAAAATTCCTATCTCAAAAAATTAGCATATTTCATCCGACCAATAAAAGAAAAGTGTTTTTAATACTAAAAAAGTCAACCTTCAAATAATTATGTTCAGTTATGCACTCAATACTTGGTCGGGAATCCTTTTGCAGAAATGACTGCTTCAATGCGGCGGGGCATGGAGGCAATCAGCCTGTGGCACTGCTGAGGTGTTATGGAGGCACAGGATGCTTCGATAGCGGCCTTAAGCTCATCCAGAGTGTTGGGTCTTGCGTCTCTCAACTTTCTCTTCACAATATCGCACAGATTCTCTATGGGGTTCAGGTCAGGAGAGTTGGCAGGCCAATTGAGCACAGTAATACCATGGTCAGTAAACCATTTACCAGTGGTTTTGGCACTGTGAGCAGGTGCCAGGTCGTGCTGAAAAATGAAATCTTCATCTCCATAAAGCTTTTCAGCAGATGGAAGCATGAAGTGCTCCAAAATCTCCTGATAGCTAGCTGCATTGACCCTGCCCTTGATAAAACACAGTGGACCAACACCAGCAGCTGACATGGCACCCCAGACCATCACTGACTGTGGGTACTTGACACTGGACTTCAGGCATTTTGGCATTTCCCTCTCCCCAGTTTTCCTCCAGACTCTGGCACCTTGATTTCCGAATGACATGCAAAATTTGCTTTCATCCGAAAAAAGTACTTTGGACCACTGAGCAACAGTCCAGTGCTGCTTCTCTGTAGCCCAGGTCAGGCGCTTCTGCCGCTGTTTCTGGTTCAAAAGTGGCTTGACCTGGGGAATGCGGCACCTGTAGCCCATTTCTACTCCAGACTCAGTCCACTGCTTCCGCAGGTCCCCCTCTCGTTGTGCAGTGTTTTCTGCCACACTTTTTCCTTCCCACAGACTTCCCACTGAGGTGCCTTGATACAGCACTATGGGAACAACCTATTCGTTCAGAAATTTCTTTCTGTGTCTTACCCTCTTGCTTGAGGGTGTCAATGATGGCCTTCTGGACAGCAGTCAGGTCGGCAGTCTTACCCATGATTGCGGTTTTGAGTAATGAACCAGGCTGGGAGTTTTTAAAAGCCTCAGGAATCTTTTGCAGGTTAATTAGTTGATTCAGATGATTAGGTTAATAGCTCGTTTAGAGAACCTTTTCATGATATGCTAATTTTTTGAGATAGGAATTTTGGGTTTTCATGAGCTGTATGCCAAAATCATCAATATTAAAACAAAAAAAAGGCTTGAACTACTTCAGTTGTGTGTAATGAATCTAAAATATATGAAAGTCTAATGTTTATCAGTACATTACAGAAAATAATGAACTTTATCACAATATGCTAATTTTTTGAGAAGGACCTGTATATCCAACATGGCACCAAGTCAATATAATGAACACAATATAAAAAACTTCATCAGGTTATAAATGTTTCTGAGTTTGCATCACTAAAGAAGACATGCGGTTCTATTACAATTACATATAATTTCCTAACAATAGGAGGAAATACAATAATATTCAAACTTTTCAATCTAATTATTACAGGTGCTCTCAAATGCTTACACACAATTGAAATACACAGATGACTTTCCTGTCCAGTAAACACTCATGAGATCAACAGCCTAACACTGTAAAAAGAAACATAAATAAATAAATAAATAAATACCTCTTATTAGGATTCAATAATTATTTTGGGGAAAAAATATATTTTCATTTTGCTATTGTAAAGTAATCTTGCAATAAGCACTAGAAAAGTTAAAATGCCAAAGAACTGTATATGAATTTGGTATGCACCACAATACAGTACAGTAAAAAACAAACAAACAAACAAACAAAAATAAATAAAATAAAAAGTCAATGTAGCATCCTCTGCACATTTGGCCAAATTTCATTAAAGTATACAGTACTATAGCAGTTTCTTTGTGAACTGAATAAATGGTTTGGGAAAATGGGCCAACTAAAATCAGTTATATTATGTTAACACAGTCAAGAAAACTGCAGTATGATGGATTCTTACCTAACTCTGCTATTTGTTTCCGTGATCGACATCTTCTTATTCTCGGATCACCAATTATGCAATGAATCTCAGACATATTGGACGGGATTAGATTTCTCAAAGGACTTCTGAGTTAGGCGAGAATGATCAGATTCACGGACAAAACAATTTGTTGGTGAACTGGGCCGCGCTTTGTGTTTTTGACTCAAAAAGAACCGGTTTATAAGAGTCATTTGTTAATGAAGCTGACTACACTGGGCGCTCTTTATTGTTTTTTTTGTTTTTTTTGCCATTATTTTGCGTTACGCTGTCATCGCCACTGCTGAAAAGTAGCACATAAAACACTGCTTACATTTATATTTTATTTTGTGATAATTCTGGAGTGGCAGGTGGGGTGGCACAGCTTTTTTTTAGGGTGGCAGTTGCCACCCTGTACCACCCAGGTAGATCCGCCCCTGTATTTCTACAATATTTCTATGATTAAATCACTGACAGAGACCTATTTCCTATCAGCCATTACTGTGGGCATAGTTAGTAAGCCTGATGGCATTATCCAGATCAACAAGGTCAGAGGACATTTAAAATAAGAAATACACTCACAGTTGCAAGATAACATGTCAGACTGAGAGGTATGAAGTTACAGTTGGGAGATATTAAGTCTCAATGAATACCAAATCTGTCAGATGTTGATAATATTGACTTAACAGATTTTTCATTGTATTTTTGGATTGGTTAATATATAAAAAAAAAAAAAAGTGTTTGTTAAAGTATTTGTTTGTATTTCTATATCATTTTGATGCAGAAACAGTTGTGTAAGTTTAAGTTAGAAAGGATAAGTTAGAAAGGATTAAAATGATATAAATGTTTGGAATGATATAGATGTTTGGATGTTCAACAAGTACTCTGAGTCCAAGAAAGCTATAAGGATTTACAGGGCAGTTTTAGAAAACAGATAAGAGTGCAATTTCACTTAAGCTTTATTAGGGGCCAAGCACCGAAGGTGCGTAGGCACCTGTTGTGTTTGTTATTGTGTTTGTTAGTGTTCCTATTATTATTATTCTGCATCTTCTTCTTCTTCCACCCCAAAGTCTATGGCAGCCCATAGAACTGATTGCGGGAAAGTTGTTTTGATTTGGCAGACTGATAGAAGACAGTCTCAACATTAACTGTAGCAAATTTGGAGTCTCTAACTCAAACTTGCGCCACCACTTGTCCAAAGTTTCACTTTTGTTATGCTAATTACATTTGATCCATTAGGCACAGAACTAACTAATTATACGAAACAAACTAATTATACGAAAAGCATGCAAAAATGGATGTGAGGCTATATCTCTGCAATGGTTTGGTGTATTGAGACCAAACTTGGTATGTGTTATAACAATCATGACCTGAGGGTACCTCAGCGCAGTGCCACCTAGTCACAAAACTGGTCTCTTTAGATTCGGTGCATCATGCCGAGTCGAAAGACACCCAATTTTCCAGTGTCAGCCATTCTGGGCGTCGGCCATTTTGAATTTAGTTGTAAATTGCTAGCGGATTGTTTAAAAAATAATTACAAAAATGTTCGGCTCCATGCCCTGAATGTACACAAAAAAATTGGGAGCAGCGCCACCTTGTGGTCAAAAGTTATAACAAAATTCAGAAAAATGCTAATAACTTTTGCTTATCTTAGCCTATTGTAATAAAAATAAAAAAGTTTTACTGAATTCCTTGGATCATGCCGACAACACCAATACCAATTATGCCAATATTGGCTGAACTTCCTGTCCGCCATTTTGATTCATGTAGAAAACCTACTTTTTTTAAACTCCTCCTAGACTATTCGTCCGATTGTCACCAAATTTGGCTCAGATCATCTTCAGATCAAGTTTGCAAAAAATTATGGAATTTGTGTCAATACACAAAACGATTTTCGTGTAACAATCAACAAATTTGCTGGAAAGATGCCAAACTACATCAGAGGCTGTATCTCTGCAAAGGTTGGAGATAATTACACCAAACTTTGTGTGTGCTGTTGTCACCTCACAATGACCACACCACATCAATTTGGTAACAGTACCACCTATTGGTCAAGAGTAATGAACCATTCATAAACCATTAATTATGCAACTTTCAAAAATGCTAATAACGTTTGATTGCATTAGCCTATTGTTATAAAACTGGCCTCAACATTTTCCTTGGGTCATGCCGACAACATAAATACCAATTATGCCATAGTAAGCTGAACTTCCTGTTCGCCATTTTCATTCATGTTGAAAACCTACTTTTTCAAACCCCTCCTTAACCTTTGGTTCTATTTTCACCAAAATTGAATCATATCATCTTCAGACCATGCTTATAAAAAGTCATGGATTTCGTGTCGTTTTTGTACAGTGCCGCTACAAATTTTAGGCATCGTGCCAAAATGACTTTGAGACTATATCTTTGTAAAGCTTTGACATAATTACACCAAACTTTGTGTGTGCCATTGTCACCTCACACAGAACACAACAAAGTGATTTGATTACAGCGCCACCTTCTGGCCAAAAGTGATAAGCCTTTTAATCATATCACTGGAGGTTATATTTATGATTTTTCAGCCATTTCAATTACAATCATCCAATTATTGCTTTTATTACTCATTGTTGCATTTGGTCTGATGCGCCAGGCCATGCTTAGCTCCTCATTTTGCCGCTTGGATGGCAGCCCATAGAACCGATTGCAGGAAAGTTTTGAAATTTGGCACACTGATAGAGGAAAGACTGCACAGTCATCATAGCAAATTTGTTGTCTCTAAGTTAATGTGTGTGTTATTGTTACCTCACACAGAACACACTACATCAATATGATAACAGCGCCACCTGTTGGTCAAAAGTAATAAGCCATTAAATCATATTACTACAGGTTGTATTTATGATTTTTCCACCATTTTGTCTAAAATCATCCTAAAATGGCTTTAATTACTCATTGCTGAAGTTGGTCTCATGCTTCCCTTGCCCTGTGCTCGACCCCGTAATTGCTGCTTGCAGCTAGATTTATTATTATTATTATTATTATTATTATTATTACAAGAAGAAGGAAAATGTTATTCTTTTTAAATCTGATATGATTTTTTTACAGGATATTGCAAGATTGGAGTTTGAGGTATGACTTTCTATTTGTCTGACCAATTGAAAATGTGTGTGTGTGTTCTTGTTTATGCTACATTGTGGGGACCAAATGTCCCTACTAGGATAGTAAAACCTGAAATGTTTGACAATGTGGGGATCTATATATGTGTTTCCCCGTTGGTACACTTCAAGCTGCGTCCAAACGCTTGGGGAATGCCCCTGGCGAGACACCGTACTGAAGTGTGTGTAGAATCAGTCCAATAGAGAAGCGTGATGTCATGAGCGAGATGACATAAGAGGGCACAGACAAATGCTCACTTTAACTTTTGCTCTTCAGCAAGCGTGTCTGTGGTGTGTGTTGTTTGTCACAAGCATTAAGTCAGTCAGAATCACTCTGTTAGCAAGATATCAAAATGTCTTATGTGCTTTAGACATGTGGAAGAAACCATGGTTCCTGTCTTAAGGCCCAGTGTTGGGGGCTCCTTGTCATCACGTAACGCTAATGACGGATGCCTCCCTCATGGACTTGGGGGCGGTCATGAGTGGCCGCTCTGCCCAGGGTCTGTGGGAAGGTCCCCATCTCATGTGGCACATCAATTGCCTGGAGATGCTGGCCATGTTTCGAGCTCTGAAACATTTCCTTCCAGACCTCAGGGGCCATCATGTGCTTGTCCGCACAGACAACACATCGGTGGTCTCCTACATCAACCGGCAGGGGGGACTGCGGTCACGCCCCCTTTACAGGCTGGTGCACCAGATCCTCCTCTGGGCCCAGGTAAAGCTCCTCTCACTCAGAGCAGTTTACATCCCATCTCAATCAGGGAGCAGATGTCCTGTCGAGGCAGGAGCTGAGGCCCGGAGAATGGAAACTCCACCCCCTGTCGGTGGAGCTCCTATGGAGGGAGTTTGGCCAGGCGGAAGTGGATCTGTTTGAGTCTCAGGAAACAACACACTGCCCACTCTGATTCTCCCTCACGCATCCAGCCCCTCTTGGGTTGGATGCCATTGTACAGACATGGTGGAGGCTATGTCTTTATGCCTTTCCCCCGATCACTCTGCTCCCGGGACTGCCCCGTTTTGGCCGGCCCAAGTTTGGTTCTCGGACCTGGTGGCCCTCCTAGACGGTTCTCCCCTTAAGATTCCGCTCAGGAGGGACCTTCTCTCTCAGGCGGGAGGCACCATCCTCCACCTTCGCCCGGAGTTATGGAAACTGTGGGTGTGGCCTCTGAGGGGGCACAGCTCATAGCTTCTGGTCTTTCAACCGAGGTTGTTGAGACCATACTCCAATCCAGAGCTCCCGCCACGAGAAAGCAGTATGCCTAGAAGTGAAAACTTTTCACTTCCTGGTGCAGACAATGACTGCAGGACCGAGTCAACTGCCCGTTTGCTACAGTTTTGGAGTTTCTGCAGGCCCGTTTCTCCACAGTGTTAACTCCCTCCACTCTGAAGGTGTACGTGGTGGCCTTAAGCGCTCACCATGCCTTTCTGGGTGGCCATTCTATCTGGAAACACCCTCTTGTTACTCTCTTCCTCCGTGGCACACTGAGGCTGAGGCCAGCACAACACACCAAGGTGCCTACCTGGGACCTGGCGGTGGTTCTGGAGGGCCTCTGCGGAACTTCCTTCGAACCTATTGAGGAGGTTCCAGTCAAGTTCCTGACACTTAAGACTGTCTTCCTCCTCGCCATCTCCTCCCTCAAGCGGGTTGGAGATCTGCAGGCAGCCAGTTTGAGCACTGGACACTTATGTCCACAGAGCTGCCCCGTGGAATAAGGCAGATCAGCTCTTTGTGTGCTTTGATGCGCCTAAGAAAGGGTTTCCGGCCACCAAGCAGATCATAATGGTGGGTGGTCGAAGCCATCTCATTTACTTATGAGTCCTCGGCTCTCCCCTCTCCCATGGGGGTCCGAGCACACTCATCGTAGTCATGGCCAAAATATTGTATAATGTAATTTGTATTTAAACACACCTGTGGCAAGTAACAGGTGTGGGCAATATAGTAATCACACTTGCAACCAGTTAAAATGGAGAAAAGTTGACCCAACCTTTGTGTTGTGTGTCACACAGCATGGAGAAAAGAAAAGTGTAAAGAGTTGTCTGTGGATTTGATAGACAGACTTGTGGAAAAACATGGACAATCTTAAGGCTACAAGTCCATCTCCAGAGATATTAATGTTTCTGTGTCCAGTGTGCGCAATATCATCAAGAGGTTTACAGCTCATGACACTGTAACTAACCTCCCTGGACGTGGACGGAAAATCAAAATGAATGAAAAATCACAACAAAGGATTGTTCGAATGGTGGATAAACAACCCAGGTTAACTTCCAAACAAATTCTAGCTGATCTGAAGACACAGGGTACAACAGTGTCAGCTCACACTATCCGTCACCATCTGAATAAAAAGGGACGCTATGGAAGGATGACACTGCTGACACAAAGGCATAAAAAAGCAAGACTGGAGTTTGTCAAAACTTATGTTACAAAACCACAATTCTTCTGGGAGAACTACTGTGGACAGATGAGACAAAAGTAGAGCTTTTTGATAAAGAACATTCCTTCAAAGATAAAAAAAACAGTCCCTACAGTCAAACATGGTGGAGGTTCAAATATTTTTTGGGGTTGCTTTGCTGCTTCTGGCACTGGATGCCTTGACTGTGTGAACGGTATCATGAAATATGATGATTACCAAAGTATTGCAACGTAGTGGCCAGTGTCAGAAAGCTGCGTCTTCACCAGAGGTCATAGGTCTTCCAGCAGGACAATGACCTGAAACACACTTCAAAAAGCACTCATAAATGGTTACAAACAAAGCACTGGAGAGTTCTGAAATGGCCAGCAATGATTCCAGATCCCTTATTTATCAAGCCTCTAAGAATTACTCTCAAGAACACTGCTAAGAATTGACTTAAGTGTAAAACAATTATTGGCTCAAAGCTGTGCTTAAAAATTAGTTATTAGTTACAAGCATCTCAGTCTTAATTTAATCGAAGTGTAGGACTAAATCTTAAGTGTCAGTCTTAGAGATGATTCATTACACTTTGCTGTGCCACAAGATGGATTTTGGATGACAAAATACACATGGACCAATCACAGAATAGATTTCCTTATTTATTATATTCTCAGATAAATTCACATAGAATGGTTTGTGACAACAGATGGTAGTATTGTGTGTTGGCGATAGTCAGAGCCTATTGTTGATTCCTTTGATGACAGCAAGAAAAATATTACTATTACTATCCGTCAAAAATATAGGCACCTATCTTTATTAATGCAATGCAGAAACTTTTGGAAACTTGCCACGGCGTGTGAGTGGCCGCAATCATCTCCAGTGTCTGTGTCGGAGCCATAACGCGCCACAGACGTGTGTAGTGTAAATAAAGGGTAAGAGATTAATTCATCATACAGTACAGACAACTACACTGCTTATAATGGGATTGTTTTTTAAAGAGCATATAATGCTCGTGCTATACTGAAGTCGGTTATGATGTTCTTTGGTAATACAAAAGTTCTTTGCTCGTTTTGAATTACTGAGGAAATGTAATCGTTGAATTAACTGCTCATCATCACACATTTGCAAGCATTTTTCCTCTCCGACCTGAAAGATTCATGCATGTCTCTGTCTCCTCAGCGCCATCACAAGCCCCTACTGGCAGCTCCTAACCACTTGAGAGACCTCTGGAGATGTCTTAAATAAGTAAGGGTGATTCTTAGCTTTAACTTGTTTTTATACTTAAGTTTGAAAGTAAGAGTAAATTTCATGAATTCTCAGCACTTAAGACTAAACTGGCACTTTGAGAAGCTTGATAAATATGGGCCCAGATCCGAATCCCAAAGAAGACCTGTGGAGAGATCACAAAACAGCAGTTGGGAGAAGGCATCCTTCAAATCTGAATGACCTGGAGCAGTTTGCATAAGAAGAGTGATCCAAAATTCCAGTAGAGAGGTGTAAGAAACTCATTCATGGTTACAGGAAGCAATTGATTTCAGTTATTTTTTTTTTCCATAGGAGGTGCTACCAAATATTAAGTTAAGGGTGCCAATAATAGTGTACAAAAACAATAGAAGCCTATGGAAAGTTCCCACAATTCACAGAATGTGTGTGTGTGTGTGTGTGTGAAAATGTTTTGGAATGTTTCTGCAGCTTTAAAACAAATGTCTGTTGTCATGTACGCATTCCAGACACATTCATACACACATTCTCCATTCTTTGCCATTTGCCTGGAGACAGACTGATTGCACAGTGCAGGTGTTATCTAGGGGTCCGTGAAATCTGAACTGTGGTTCAGAGTTTGTCCAGACCTTACAACCTACACACCCTCACTGTATTGCTAATTAGCGTTTCATATCAGAGAAACACAGACACCTGCCAAGACATCTTATGTCAAAACCATCGTCTCGAATCACTGGGGATGAAAAAAGTGCCCTTTTTAGTGTTTCCATGGAGACAGTGTAGCCTACAACAGTTTCTTAGACACCGTGCTCTGCTTGAAAACCGCTGAATAATTGTGAAGCTTCAGTGAACTAATGGGAAAATCACTATTATAACACATCAAAATAAATTACAAGGCATTGAAATGATCTACTTGTCAACGAAATCAACTGCTAAGCAACAAACTTAACCTGAGGAAATTACCTTGAAATTGGAATTTATGCTCATAAAACATCATCATTGCCAGCAAGGACAATATCTGACAGATGAACAGAGAAATATTTTATGTCCAAGACTACTAGCAATGCACGTATAAATAAGTCAGTGCATAAAATAAAGATAACATTTCTTTCAGTGCAGCAATCATGAAAGATAAGATAAAATAGTTTATAAGGACATTGTTCACATGCATTTTTATTTATTTATTTATTTACTTTTATACGTTATTATATGCTGAATGCTGAAATCACATAGGAGCTCCCCTGAAAGACAAAAAAACCTCAAATATAAATTATACTCAAAAAGTATAAATTAAACTCAAAATGATTTTTTCTATACTAGGGGGCAAATCTCTTTCGTTTAGGTAATCCAGCACTAAAATGGTAGGACAGGGTGTACAAATACACTGTGCAGTCTCATCTTATTATTTATTATATTATTAATTGCATAACACAATCCTTGAGGACACAGGTTAAACAGGACATCTGTTTCTTTTGTAACTCCCTAGTATGCAAAGACCTTAACAACAAGGATGCAAAGGAATACTCATTTATTTAACTAAATACAGCTGCTCTGTTTTGCATAGCACCCTGAGCATATGTGCTGTAGCTCCTGTCTGCATATGTGGCCTCACTAGTGCTCCTCCAAGAAACCAAACTGCATTGTTAATAAACAGGACTACCTCTCAAAGGACATTAAATGCAAGATAGCATGTTTGTAAATGGCCTGTGCTTAAATACGCTGAAAAAAAAGCAGAAATACCAAGCCTTTTGAGTGTTGATTAGCAGAATGAAAGGCATTCTCTGGCATTAAGTTCTCTCTGGCGTTATAAATTATGTGCTCTCTACATTAAATAATCAGTGCCCTGAAATCAGTGGTATGTATATATATATATATATATATATATATATATATATATATATACACACACACACACACACACACACACACACACACACATATATATATATATATATATATATATATGAAGTGGCTTGTTTGCTTAGTCTAAAGGAGATTTATTTGATTTTATCCTGATTTATAGCTTTCTCAACTTTGTTTAGGCATATCTATATGATAATTCCATGTAAAAAAAAATATATATATATATATATATATATATATATTTTAAACAACTACTTGGCACATCCCATTGGACTGTCGTGTTGGTTTTTCCCTCATGGTCCATATATGGTGTTCCTGTCATCGTCAAGTCATTATTTGCTAATCACCCTCACTGGTTTGTGTTCATTAGCCACTCTACTTAGTTGATTCAGTTCTATGCTTTGGTGTCTAGTCTCGTCAATGTGTCTGTGTGTTCCTACCCTGCCTGTGGATTGACCTATTGTACGTATACCTGTTTGAACTTGAAGACTTTATTCCTCGACCTTCGTCTTATGCGACCACCTGCAACATACCCGTGATAGAAGACCAGATCTACAACAGCAACTTCCGGGTTTTACTCCCGTTTTTGTTTTCCATTTTCCCCAGTGTTTTTTTTTTTTCCTTCCGTTGTGTTTATGGATCGCATCATCCATCCTGAATTCCTTCTGTTGTCTGAAGATGGTTCTCGGGAGAATCTTGTCGCCTTTGTGGAATGGACACTGGCGAGGCATCGATTGTTGCTCACCGTCTGTGCTGAGGAGGACCTCGCCAGTGCCACTCCTGACCCAGTGCCCAGCCCACCATCTCCCCGTTGCGTATAGCGGATGCCTGAGCCCACTGCTGACGAAGAGCCAGAGCCTGCCCTCCCACCCACTCTTGGCTCCGTCTCCTCCGCTGTCGTCTGGCAGCCCCTCAGCTCACCCTCAGACCTCCATCTGTGCGGTGGGTTTGTTGCTGGTCTGCAAGTCTCCATCGGCATCATGGCTGGAGGATCTCACATCTCCGCCTCCAGCCTCAGAATCCTGGACTCTGCCTCAGCCCGACGACCCAGTTGCTTCACCATGGCCTCTAGCTCCCTCCTCTCCGCCGTGTCCCGGCAGTCCACTGGCTCCACCAGGCTCCCTCGTCCCTCTGGCTCTGCCTTGATCTGGCGTCATCCATCCTGCACCTCAGGACTCCACTCCTCTGGCTACACCTCATCCCACCGGCTCTGTCAGGTTCCGCCATCCCTCCAGCTCCACCTGGGTTCTCTGTCTGGATCCTCCCCGTCACCCTGGATCTTCGGCTCTCCGTCTCCGCCTCGGGCTCCTCTGCCACCTGCTCGGTCAGTCGGTCCCCTGGAGTTGTCAGCCTTGCCTCCTCCATGGCTTCTCCCTCCGTTGACTCCACCGTGGGCTATCATTGCGACTGTGGCCTGGGTCCCACCTGGCTCCTCCTGCTCCAAGTCTCTCCTGTCGTCTCCCTGACTCCTCCCTCCATCTGGTCCGCCTTGGTTCCTCAAAGTCATATTTGATGGCATGACCTGTGCCATTGTGTTTTGTTTTGTTCTCTCCTTTTGACCAAACCTCTATGTGTGTCAGAAAAAAAAAAAAGAAGTACTTCTACTTTTTTAACACTCTGTACACTGTACTTTTTTACTTTTACTCAAGTATGTTTTTGGCCATCACTAAGTATCTGTACTTTCACTTGAGTAAAATTTTTCAGTACTTTTTACACCTCTGATAATAAGGCACACCAGAAAACACAACAATAAATTCTATTTAATTATAGTATTTGATTAAAATCAAAATAAATGACAAGCATCGTGAAAAAAATAAATAAAATAATAGCCACAGACACTTCCATCTGGACTGGATCATATTTTTTGCTTGATAGTTTTGACTGAGAAAAAAACATAATTGTCCACGATTCAGACTAGATTAAAAACAAAATACTAATTTCATTGACCTCCTCAAGGGAAATGAATAGAGCATAAGCTAAAAAAAAATAATAATAATAATAATAACAAAATAAATAAATAATGTGCAGAAATCTTCAGCTATTAGCATATGACCAATACTATCGAGACAACACAATAAAGTAGTAATTAAGAGGAAGCAGAACACCATTCCTAAGAAAACATACTATTATACCATTTGGTGGTTAGTATTGTCATGGCTGGATACAAGGCAGACAGGTACGTTTCAATTCAAGACGATCTTTATTGAATAAACACGAGAAGCTTCCAAACTGAAATGGCGTAATGGTGGTGAATTCAAAGGAAGCCAAATTAAATTTTCACTCATTTAAAGGCCAATGAACCACCCAACCAATATGCAAGAGACAGAGTAATACAGTGACATAGACAAGGCTTTCACCTGGCTTCAACAGATATTGGACACAACATCAATAAAGTGGATCAAGTATCCTATCATGTATCGACCAAGATGGCGGCGCGTGCACAACGCGAGGCTCAGCGTCTCTCCAGTTTTTGCAGTTTTGCGGTAATTCTCCTGCTCATATCGGGTCTGTTCGTGCAGAACAGTTGTGCATTAACATCGTACACCCGACAGGAGCTTTTGGATATAAGTTTGCACATTTCCGACAGTTTTATCAGCAATCTTCGTCTCGCCCCTGAGATCGCCAAAACAATCGAGGCTGCGCACCCTACCCGGCCGGGCGGAAGTGCTCGGCGGCGGCGTCGAGACCGTAAACAAAGGAGGGGGAAGCGCGGAGGACTGAGAGCTAAGCTAAAGCTAACACCACACCGGCTCTCTCTCCCCAGCATTTTCCTCGCCAATGTGAGGTCTATGGTGAACAAAATGGACGAGATTCGACTCCGCATTAGCCACAGCAAGAGGCTTTTGAACTGCAATGTCATGATTTTCACCGAAACATGGCTAAACAGCGGCATACCGGATAACGCTATTGACATAGCTGGACACCAAACATTCCGAGCAGATAGATCGGCTGATGACACCGGTAAGACCAGAGGCGGAGGATTGTGCATTT
The DNA here is from genome assembly GCA_033026305.1 of Cirrhinus molitorella. NCBI lineage: Eukaryota > Metazoa > Chordata > Actinopteri > Cypriniformes > Cyprinidae > Cirrhinus > Cirrhinus molitorella. Next base: position 13,619,939 of record CM065135.1, read on the forward strand.
ATGTTAACAAAGCTTGGTGCACGAACTCTGTTAGTGTTGTCAAACACTGCTCAGCTAACCTAGAGTTTCTCATGGTTAAGTGCAGACCGTTTTATCTGCCGCGGGAGTTTACATCAGTCATTATAACCGCTGCTTACATTCCTCCCGACGCTGATGCCAAGCTCGCAATGAACGAACTTCATGCGGCCATCAGTAAACAACAGACTGTTCACCCGGAGGCTGCATTTATTGTTGCGGGGGATTTTAATCACTCCAACTTAAAGACAGTGCTCCCAAAATTTCATCAGAACGTTTCCTGTCACACCAGAGGCAACAAAACTTTGGACCATGTCTATACAAACATGGCTGAAGCCTACACTGTGACCCCCCTCCCCCACCTGGGACAATCAGATCACCTTTCTTTGTTCCTCATCCCCAAATATTCACCCCTCATCAACCGTGTGAAGCCATCAGTGAAGACCATCAAAGTGTGGCCAGCGGGGGCAGACCTCACACTCCAGGACAGGTTTCAAAATACTGACTGGAGTATGTTTGCTTCTCAGGCCACATGTGGCTTTCACACGGACATAAACAGCTATACTTCCTCTGTTCTGGATTACATTAACACCACTGCAGACAGTGTCACAACTCAGAAGCAGATCACCACATACCCAAATCAGAAGCCATGGATGAACAAGGAGGTGCGCCTCCTGCTGAAGGCACGCAACACAGCCTTCAGATCAGGAGATGCACAGGCCTACAGCACATCCAGGGCAGATCTGAAGAGGGGCATCAAAAAGGCCAAGCACTGCTACAAGCTAAAGATAGAGGATCACTTTTCCAACTCTGACCCTCGACGCATGTGGCAGGGCATCCAGGCCATCAGTGACTACAAACCCAGCCATTCCACCCCAACTGACACAAATGCCTCTTTCCTGAACGAGCTCAATGACTTTTATGCTCGCTTTGAGAGAGACAATAGAGGATCTGCCACCAAGCTTACATCTACAAATAATCACCAGTCCATCACACTGACCTCCACAGATGTGTATACTGCACTGAGCCGGATCAACACGCGCAAGGCTGCTGGACCAGACGGCATCCCTGGACGCGTACTTAGGGCATGTGCGGAGCAGCTTGCTGGGGTTTTTACAGACATTTTTAACATGTCCCTCGCTCAAGCAGCTGTGCCAACTTGCTTTAAATCCACCTCCATTGTGCCAGTGCCAAAACACTCTAAACCATCATGCCTTAATGACTACCGCCCTGTAGCACTCACACCCATTATCATGAAGTGCTTTGAACGGCTGGTCCTGGAACACCTGAAAAACTGTCTCCCGTCTACACTGGACCCACTCCAGTTTGCATACCGGACCAATAGGAGCACAGAGGATGCAGTCTCCATAGCATTGCACTCTGTACTCACACACTTGGACAATAAGAACACTCATGCACGTATACTGTTTGTCGACTTCAGCTCGGCATTCAACACCGTCATCCCCTCCAAGCTAATCACTAAACTTGGAGATCTGGGCATTAACACCTCACTCTGCAATTGGATTATGGACTTTCTGACCAACAGACCTCAGCATGTTAGGTCAGGCCTCACTTGCTCTACCACCATCATGCTCAACACTGGCGTACCACAAGGCTGTGTGCTGAGCCCTTTCCTCTACTCCCTCTTCACCCACGACTGCAGAGCTTTGAATGGATCAAACACCATCATCAAGTTTGCAGACGATACTACGGTGATCGGTCTCATCAGCAACAACGATGAGACTGCCTACAGGGAGGAGGTCCAGCACTTGGCTACATGGTGCACAGAAAATAACCTGCTCCTTAACACCACCAAAACTAAGGAGCTGATTATAGACTTCAGGAAGGAGAGAGGAAGCACACATGATCCCATCCAGATTAACGGGATGGCTGTTGAGCGTGTCTCCTGCTTCAAGTTCCTGGGGACCCACATCTCAGAAGACCTGTCCTGGACCACCAACACCTCCAGCCTGGTCAAGAAGGCCCACCAACGGCTCTTCTTCTTGAGGACACTGAAGAAAAATCAGATGTCCCCAGCCATCCTGGTGAACTTTTACCGCTGCACAATAGAGAGCATACTAACCAACTGTGTCACAGTCTGGTATGGAAGCTGCTCTGTTGCGGAGCAAAAAGCACTGCAGCGGGTGGTGAAAACTGCCCAACGCATCACTGGGACTCCACTCCCTGCCATCAAAGACTTGCAGAGGAAAAACTGCCTGCGTCGTGCACGCAGTATTCTTAAGGACTCCTCTCACCCCGCCCACAGACTGTTTTCTCTCCTGCCTTCCGGCAGGCGCTTCAGGAGCCTCCGGACTAGAACCAGCAGACTGAGGAACAGCTTCTTTCCTAGAGCTGTCTCCTTACTGAACTCTGCCCCTCATTGATTCCACTGCATCTCCTTCACACCTTCACTTCCCTCATCCTCCTCATACCTCTTTAATCAACCATAACCTTTGTATTTGCACTATTAACTTGTATTTGCACTACATGATCACTCATATGCACTAAGGGACTTTAAAACCACTATTCTAATGCTCATTTGCACTACCTGTCTGTCTTCACTCTCAATCATTGTATAATTGCAGCATATATTATACTGCAATTCACTACTCAATCCACTGCACTGATACCTCGGATGAACATCTGATCAAAATTTCACCTGCAGTATTTAATATTCTATTCAGTATTTAATATACACTGCACTTCATTGCACATTTTACTACATTGTAAATATCCCATCTGTAAATATCCCATCTGTAATTCCTGCCTATAGTACATAACCATCTGTATATTATGTTCATAGTATGTATCCATCTGTAATTATTACCATAGAACGCTTTATCTACATTTAAATTATTTAACTTATATCCTGCACTTTACTTCTTATTGCACTTCTGGTTAGACCTAAACTGCATTTCGTTGCATTGTACTTGTACATGTGTAATGACAATAAAGTTGAATCTAATCTAATCTAATCTAATCTATCATCAACAGAGTGAATATAAGGCAGAGTTAAACTTTTCCCTAGGTCAAAGAGTTTTCCTTAATGTCAGCCCGTTCCATGTCCAAACGGTCTTTACACACATGAAGTGAGAACTGGGGGAAATTCAAACTAATTAGCTCATGCAAAAACCAGCTAGAATCTGAGAACTGCTGCATGTCAGGGCCACAGGGATTGTATGTGGGTGTTTACATCATTCCCTACAGGAAAAGGCTTGCGTGTCTATTTATATTGATGTTCTCAGAACTAATCACAGAAAACTTGTTGACAAGACCTGAACATTCTTGGTAGGTTTGTAGCGATCGTCTAAAAAGCAAGTTACAAAGTGATTCTAATTAAATTAATGAATGCCTTTTCAGGTTGAGCTGTTACATTTAAATTAGGGATATCAAAGATACTGGTACACTTTAAGAAATAAATTGTATAAAATAAGAAAAGGCAGTGATATATATATATATATATATATATATATATTTTGCTAGGACATTATCCACTAATGCCTGGCTCACACTACAGGAGTTTTAGCCCAATTTATCCCTGATTTATCCCCAATTTTCCCCTCCCGAGAATCGGAGCAAAAATCTTGTCGAGCACCTTGATCGATTCCGATGTTTGGCGCAGATTATCTGGTAATGTGAGGCGTTCACAGATCGAATCTTGCACCTCCCGATCTGCTCACACACAAATCGGGGCAACCCTGGTTAATATCAAACATGTTTGATCTTTAGGATTTTAAATTGCATAAATTACATATGTGTTGCAGACTTTATACCATGTAATTATAAATGTAAGTGCACAGGCATAAGCTACTTAAAATAAAGTGTATTAAGATTGTACTTAAGTGTAATTTATGTGTATCTATACTGTACACCGTATTCAGACGCACCTTAGTGTGAATTAACCCACCAGTACACTGCTTTAAATGCATGGAATACATTTCTAATTACATTAAAATAGCAGAATATTACACAGGCATAAGATACTTAAAATAAAGTGTATCAAGATTGTACTTAACTGTACAAATAGCTTGTAATAGACTCATATGTGTAACAGTAGGTGCCTATTGCATGTACATAATTACAAACTGTAATTACAGGCTGTCCCATAGTTAAATAGTAAGTACATTTTGTTTCATGTACTGTAAGTACAACAGCTACTACTAAGTACTTAATTAGGTAATTCCTATGTATTATGGATACCTTAAAATAAAGTGTTACTTTACTAGTAAAAACTGAATTAATTTTATTAGAGGCCTGGTTCTCGGTCAAACTCTGACAGCACTGGATTGCTAGTTATGCATTATCGAACAATGATAGGGAAGGCTATGCCAGTAATATAAATAGAGAGAGAGAGAGAGATCTTTCAAAAAAAAAAATCTGCCATTTACTTGGCCCTTAGTCCAATTTTCAAAACAGAGATTTTAATAAAACTGGAGAGGAAAAAAAGGAGAGAAAAAAAGTAGAAGTATCCGTATGTAAATACAAAAGTAATCCATTATGAATCGAGCAGCTGACGAACATAATTGCTTTATATTATGAACAAATTTAACATAGTCTCCTACTTACATATAAACATTGATAAAATATTTATTTACACCTTAATATTGATCAGCACACAACACACCTGCCTGTAATTATCAAGTAGCCCTGAACAACTTGGTTAGCTGGTTTAGGTGTGTTTGATCGAGGTTGGAGCTGAAATCTGCAGGATGATAGCTCTCTAGGAGCAGGGTTGGAGACAGTGATAATGTGATCAAAACTTGTCTGAAACTGATCGAGCAGAATACCGAGAAGCCAACATAAATGACCAGAAATCAGGGATCCAGCAAGCCATGGGATGCCAGCAAGTCTGAAGCTTACTTACTCTTGCATGAATGCTTGCATGAGATAGAAGAACTAAGGAAAACCTCTTCTAACAATGTCAACTTCAACCCAAGATTAATGGTCAAAAAGTTAACACATGACTATCATATGTAAAATAATGAGCTAAGAGCATAAAGAGGTGTGATTCCTCTGTTAAGACGAAGAGCCCAGACTGAAACTTCGTATCCGAGACCATTTGACCTTGTCTTCGAATTCCTTTACCATTCTCAAGAAAAATGATGCTAAATCCTAAAATGATGCTAAAAAGACTTAAAGAACCAAAAAACATTCCATAGCATAATTCCATATAATGTCTATAACCTACACCTTTAACAATTATGTTTTAATCATTGACTGTTATGTCCTTCTGAATAACTGAATAGTTAATAGGTTTACAGGTGTGTTTGGTATGTGTGAGAATGATAATTAATGACTCAAATGTTGCTATCAATCGATTAGTTGTAATGACATCTTGTTATATAAATCATATCTTAATTAATCTCTGCAATAGCAGGATAGTTCAGACCATGTGACTAATAAGATAAAATGCTAAATTATGTATTGGGAAACATAGTCACACCCCAAGTTAAAACAATATCTAAAGCCCCACCAGGAGTGTCTCTAAGGGTCAAGTTTATAGCTCATGACATGAACAATGCATAAACAGCTTTTTCACTTTTTCAGACTTTTTAGGCTTTTAGGGTTGCTGACCTGCATGCCTGCTGCTCCTCTAGCATCATGAGGAGATTAGCCATCTAGTTTTGTCACTCTTTTCTTTCCTTTTCTTTTCTTTTCTTTTCTTTTCTTTTCTTTTCTTTTCTTGTCTTTGCCTGTCTAAACTTCAACAAGAACTGGTGCATTTGATATAAAGTTTCAATGCCTCATTGAAAATTCAGTTTGAGGGTTAAAATAATCTTGTGTTTTGTGCGAATAGGTTAATGTCTAATAAATCATGTGTATACTATACTTTGGAATTTTTTTAATAGTTAGGGAACTTTTTGTTTCACTCACAATAGACTTTACAGTAATCAGTTGCAACTACATGTCAACTAACTCTCATTAGAGTATTAGTAGACTGGTAGGGTTAGGGTTATTAGAATAAATCAACATGTACTTGAAAGGTTACTTATAGTCAGTCTGTTGGGAGACTGTCAAAGTTTTAGTGGAATGGATCTCACAGGTCTCATTAAAATATTTTTATTTATGTTTCAAAGATTATAAGTATAGTATATAGGTCAATAAGTGGTCTATAATTAGTTCAGTTGTAAATCATTTTAAATCATTTATATAAGATACAATTTACAATTTTAATGTCTATACTTAGATCCCATGGGCATTTTCTGCTTGAGCCATAGTAAACAAACTGTAGTTTACTGCAAGAGGGTATTTGCCTCTGCACACTACCTTTTAAAAGATCTAAAATTGCTTTCCTGCATAGGCACATCAAAGAAGCTTATCTATGTTTTTACTCAAAACTTATTTATTTCATGGTAGTAAAATTATGACATAATCTGTTTTGCGGAAACAAGTAGGAAAACATTTTAAAAGTAGAGAAAAATCATAGCAAAACAGCAGTGATTACTTTAAGATTGGGCAGTAAATCTGCATTAGAATTGCACCAAATAACTGAGAAAACCTCTGTGTAGTATTTATTTGTCTACTCTTGGCACAGTACAGTATTTTAAATAATAGTGCAGATATAGTGACACAAATAGTGTCTACTGGGATAATCAAAGTCTTTTTTTTTAATCTGCTTTACTGAAATTATGCTTTGATTCTATGGTAATTTACAAAATAATGTTGTGTGCTTACACGTTTGTCTTTTTTATGTGTGTTTTTTAAGTATTGAGAAAATATTTAATTTTGATTTGCCTAGAGAATGTCAGATCCAATTAAGATGGACTGATATTATATTAAAAAGGTAATATTACTGTACAGGTGAAATCTCCAGAGAGTGACATGTGATTAAATTCTTGGTGACTGTGAAATTAACCTCTATGAGCTGAGTGGATGAGATTAAATTCATTGATTCACTGCCATTCAAACATCTCCTGGACACCCTACATTTTGTCTCATGACAGTCAGAGCTCCCAAATGCCACCTAGCGTGTAGGTTTGACAGAAGGAAGTTTATTTTTTCAAGAATAAATAAGTTATTTTTCTTTACACTGGTCCACATTTACCATGTTTACTTGAAATTTAAATGTCTCTATTTCTGTATGTCTAGTTTTGGGGAATCCTGTATGTCTTATCTGACATTTATTATCTTACCTTCTAAGATTTAGCTAATATTTGCATGTACAATGCTTATTAGAGTACTGTGTCATTAGCTTAGCAACATGCTAATGGTTTCATGTATAAAGTTTATTTGAACCATGTCTCTAATGCACTTGACGTGAGGAGAGCTATTTTAGCTTCATATTTCCTGCCTACGCAGAGTTCACATATGAGGTTTCATCTGTGTGTGCAGTTCTTGTGGGACCATCATATGAATATGTCTAAACAAAAATAGCAAAACCTGATGAAATCACCTTGTCAGGGAGAAAAAAAAAATAGATTTGTACCTGTAGGGGCAAAATGGAGAGAGAGAGAGAGAGAGAGAGAGAGAGAGAGAGAAACAAATCCCATGATTTTCCCTTGTGGTTTAAAAATGGGTCGTGGGATTGTCCCCAGCTGAAGATACCAGTGCTGCATTATAAAGTATGTACTCCTTGCTATGAAGAACGTAATTCTCGACTATAGATAAAATATGTTTTATAAGCATGTGAGTAGTATGGATACAATGAGCACATACTATATCCACCATGTTGGCATAGTTCTGTGACCTACAGTAGGCTACAAAATTAGCTGTGACACTGTTCCTGTCGATTTATGACTGTAATGATTCCTCTTCCATGACCTAATGGGATGGTAAAGTGTCTATTTGATGCACACTTCAGAATCTGGGCAAAAGCAGTACAGATCATGTCATTTGTGTACTCTTCACCTTGTGTTTTATAAAAAGTTTATATTCTGTCATACTACTCATCTGACTCACGGTATTTTCAAAGACAGAAAATATTCAGAAAGTTCCAATCTAAACTCATGTCATTGGTTATGCTAAGTGACCTGATCAAACAATGTTTTGAAGTTTTGCATCACAAACTCACATTTCCTTCTGAGAAATCCAACTTACGAATGGTTCACATATAGTTATTTCTGCATATTAAGCAGAAATGTGTACTTCAATGCTGAAAAAAAATTATACACATCATCTTCAAGTATTCTATAACAGGAACTGCAGAAATATTTGAGAGGGCTAGGGATTCAATTAGTCACCTAAGTCATGTGAGGCTTCGTAATGGGGATTCAATATTCAAGTCTTATGAACGCACCCCACCACTGCACCCCAAAGCTCATTTGAGTTAGTGAGACCAATTATACTTCCTTCCTACCACCACTTGTGTTATCCTCTTAGCTCAAAAACCCAGGGTTGATGGGAGCGTCTCCAGCCTTCCTGAAAACGGCTCTAAAGATTATTCAAATGAGTGTATTAAATCTATTCTATTTTAAGCCCTCCATCTTTCTGTGTCCTGTTTACTTCAAGATTTTGGACTTCATCTGTAATCTACTATCTGAGGCCAGTCTTGGCCGAGTAGTGTTTATTTATTGATTACAGTTCTCTTTGTGGGTCTGGCAGTTGCAGCTTAGATGCAATCAAGTCAGATTTAATGAGTCCATGCATACAAATAGACTTTCCCCATGCCCTGTTTTGACCAGTATCGATTAACTCTCCTGAGTTATCAGGCCTATCTGTAAAAGGGATCAGTCATTTTGTTTGCATCATGACACTTTTTCTGATGCTTGAGACTGTGATTGACTTTCCTTTCAATGAGGATCTTAGGCAAAACTAACAAGGGATAGCGTCTATGTTAGGCTGTACACTTCAGCATGGGAAGGTCATAGGTGAGTGAAAAAAAAAAAAAAAATGAGGATGAACAAACCAGGACCATACCTGAAATCATTAAAGTTTCTTCAAATTCATTATTCACTTGCCACCAGGCAAACTCCCACCAATATTTATGCCGTAAGCGATCGTATTACTTCACATCAGTAACTCTTAAGTCAGATTCCTGTTTCCAATTACATTTATTGATCATCTTGTTACTGTGACTGGAAATGTTAATCAGTTTCTTTTTTTTCATACCTCTTGCATGGTGCTTCTTAGAATTACATTATTAACCAATCAATATTATGTTATCATTGATCGCTGGTCCAGAGAGGAGAGAGAAAATCGTAACGCTGACACCAATATCAGTAGAAGAAAGAATAAATATCAGATTGAAGTAAGCTCTAAAAGTTTATTCCAGATTTCACATTTCAGATAATTCTAATTTCCCATCCTTCCAAATTTTTCAAACCATTTGTCTCTTGTGTTTAGAACATAGGCGGGGAAACACATTAGATGGCTAGCCAGTTCATCACACCAACATAGGCAGACATACACAAAAAATACACCAAATCACATATACTGTTGCACTGTGAGGGAAACCAAAGGAGCCCCATGTCAACATTCTTACTCCACGCAAAAAGTCCTCCTGGTTTAGCCAGGACCCAAACTAGGAACCTTCTTGCTGTGAGGTGGACCACTAATGCCGGGCACACAGTGCACGACTTGAGCTCAGATTTTCACTTTCTAACAATTTTGTGGAAATCGATGACAAATGGCCAAAATCAGAGGCAGGTAATCAAAGATGCGGTCTGTTTGTATCGCCAACTTTTTGCAAGCTACAATTTCTAACAGGAATAAATGGTAACACTTTATAATAACTTTAATTAATAAATCATTAACAAAATTTGCATATTGTTATATAACGATGTAACATGCTTGTTGATGTTTACTAATGTACTTATTAAACATTATATAATGATTAGCAGATCATTATTTTGTGTAAATGAAATACTTAAAAATGTTATTTTAATTTTGACATGCATGCACTTTTAAAAATCTACAAATGATTGTAACAAATTATACAATGATTAAAAGCTTATTTGTTATTGTACTTTTGCATGCTAACAAATGTAATTAAACTTCAGTTCACATATTACCTAATGTTATTATATATATATATATATATATATATATATATATACATACATACATACATAACATATATATACATTTACAAATGTTGTAAAATAATAGCTTAATAAGTAATTTTAAGCACTTCACAAGCTATTCATATTACATAATCAATAATCAGAGCATGTAAAAGTCATATATTTGGTCTTTGTTTGTTGTGTAGACTTGTTCTATTCTTCTATTCTTCATATCGTACCAATCATTTATTAATTATTTGTGCATATTTTTGCAGTACCCAACCTGAACTGGAAACTATTTACCAATTGTACATGTTTAGAAACATTTACTAATCATTCATGGGTAAAGAATATCAATTATTAAAGAGATCTGTCAGGGGCCAATGTAAAAAAAAAAAAAAAAATCTAGTTTTAAATTCTGTTTCATTTATACTCGAAGCCAGAAGGCACTCTTGAGTAGAAAGTCCAAAACAGACTCATAGCAGTAAAACCTTATGCCAGGAAATCCCTAATATGGAAAACATCTCAGCCAGCTCTTTAACTCCCAAGGTCGTAAATCGGTATATCGTGTCCTGTAGAGTTTAGCTCCAACTTGCCACAACACACCTGCCTAGTTTTTAGAATGCCTAGTAAGACCTTGATTAGATTGCTCAGGAGGTTTAATTAGGGTTGGAGCTAAACTCTGCACGACACTGGCCTGCCAGGACCAAGTTTGGAGGCTGCTGGTGTACACAATATACTGATTTACAAGCTCGGAGGTTACACAAATCCAGTCACTGGTAAGTACCCTTTCTCACTGTATATTCAGACAGTGATTCCTTCATTTCCAGTGACATGACTACGTGCAATGTCAATGGACAAAACTGTAGAACATCATAGCTGGAATTAATCAACAACAGGCAGGACCAGTTTTTTGTTGATATCATTTTCATTTTCTTTAAAAATATTGTTCTGTTACATGTCCTTACAACGTTTCAGCAGAATATTTATAATAAATGTTAACTAGTGATGGGGAGTCAACTCCAAAAGAGTCGATTCCTTGATTCTGAATAGCCCTAGAGTCGGAGTCGACTCCTGCACTGGAATCAGGAACCCTAAGTTCTAGCCTATGCGGTGCAGAAACAGCACAGGCTCAACAGTTCACCTTCCAACATGACGATGACCCTAAGCACACAGTCAAGGCAACACAGGAGTGGCTATGGGACAACTCTGTGAATGCCTTACAGTGGCCCAGCCAGAGCCCTGACTTTAACTTTATTAAACATCTCTGGATAGACCTGAACATGGCTGTTCATCAACGGTCCCTATCCAAGTTTGAGAGGATTCTAAATACTTTCTGAATGCACTGTAAATTTTTATTGATCGAAAATAAATCAGTTCCCCGTCAGTCCACTTCGAGCTGCGTCGAAACGCTTGGGGAACGCCCTCGGCGAGCCACCGTACTGAAGCGTGTGTAGAACCAAACCAATGAGGAAGTGCCACGTCATGAGCGGGATGACGTAGTCGATCAGGGAGCATAAGACACGCCGGCAACACGCTCATTTTAGCTTTTGCTCTTCAGCGAGCGTGTCTGTTGTGTGTGTGTGTGCTATTCAGTTAACAAAAACTCTGTTAGCCAGCCAAACAATCTGTAAAACATGTCTAAATGTAAAAGCAAAGTGGCGAGCGAACGACGTTTCAGACGTTGTGTTCCTCCCTGCCCGCGTTACATTGCAGGCGAGGACACACACGATCTGTGCGTCGTTTGTTTGGGTGCGGAGCATGCACAGTTAGCCCTCGAGCGGGCTGACTGTCACGATTGCGAGCTTCTCCCGCTCCGCGTGCTCCGCTCCCGCCTGGCCGTCTTTGATGAGGGCGGTCAGGTGCGAGCTCCCGCGGGCAGCGGTCCCGCTGCGGCCGAGGCCCAGCGTAGACTGCTCTCGTGGGGCTCGCAGGTGGATTTAGTGGAAGGATCTGAGACGGGCTCGTCCTTATCTCAGTCCTTAACCGCTAGATCCACGGTCCCCTCTCAGGGTTCGGAAGCCCGCGCTGCGGTTTCTTCCCCCCCGAGAGAGGACCCGGCGCTTCATCTGTCTTCCTCTGAGGAGGTTGACGTGATGAGCGTCGACACAGAAGAGACTGTGAGCTCGCCACCACAGTCTTTGGCATATGAGGAGCTCGTGGAGGTTGTAACTCGGGCGGTTTCGAAATTAAATCTGGATTGGCCGTCCGAGAAGCAGGACGTTCGTCCAAAGAGTAAATTGGACGAGCGGTTCCTGCGTGTACGATCGCAACCTTCACGGAGGGGTCTTCCGTTTTTCCCCGACCTTCACACCGAGGTGTCTAGGTCGTGGGGAAAACCATATTCCTCTCGCATTTTCAGCCCCGATGTATCTACATATTCTAATGTGTCGGGGCTGAGCGAGAGGGGATATGGGGCGATGCCAGCAGTGGAGCAGACGCTTGCGAGCTATCTCTCCCCTGCTTCGGCATCGTCTCTGAAGGCCCCTAAGCTTCCCACCAAGGCTCTTAAACAAACATCTTCCTTGGTGGGAAAAGCTTATACGGCGGCAGGTCAGGCTGGTGCTTGCTTGCACACCATGGCGGTGTTGCAGGCATATCAGGCTGACCTGCTTAAGGACCTGGATGCTGGGGAGGAAAGGGAATCCGACACAGTTGCTGAACTGCGTCGGGCCACAGATCTGTCTCTCCGTGCCACTAAAGAGACGGCCCGTGCTATCGGCCGCTCTATGTCTGCCCTTGTGGCTACGGAGAGGCATCTGTGGTTGAACCTGTCCACTATGGAAGATAAGGACAGGTTCTTCCTGCTGGACGCCCCGCTTTCGCCTTCTGGCCTCTTCGGCGACGCAGTAAATACTGTCGTCGAGAGGTTTCAGGAGGCGAAAAAGCAAGCGGCGGCTTTCCAGCGCTTCCTCCCTCGGCTCCAGGTCCCCGGGGCTGCTGAGCGGGAGCAGCCCCGGCCGTCCAGCTCCTCATACCGCCAACAACAGAGGCAGAGCGTCGCTACTCACGCCCCCCCTAAGAAAGACCAGGGGGCGGGACGACGCTCTGGGTCTGGGCCTTCTCGTCAGAAGACGGATCTGAGGACCGTCCTTCAGTCTAAGAAGGCCCAGACAAAAAGGCCCTGACGCTATTGGCGCTTTGGGCTCGAGAGCAGCCCCCACTGGGGTAGAAGGGTGCTTACCTCAGTATACGGTACCCCTTCTACCTCAGCGCTCTCGGGGAGTGTTGTTGCAGTCCCTGCCACCTCGTGTGTTTCAGGGCTCAACGAGCTCCCGCGAACGGGCTACCCAGCTGCCGCCCGGTCTCGGTACGGCACGGGGATGCTCGCTCCCCCCAGGAGGGACCCACCCCGAGGGGTTGGTCCTTCCAACTCCTATTACACCAGAGACCAGCCTCGAGCGGCTGGTTCCCTTAGTAGACTTTCTGGCAGCGTGGAAGCTTCTGCCGAACGTCTCATCATGGGTTCTGCGGATAATAGAACAGGGGTATGCAATCCAGTTTGGGTTGCGTCCACCCCGGTTTTCGGGGGTCCTCCACACTCTGGTGGCCCCCCAGCAGGCTCTGGTGCTAGAACAAGAAGTAGCTACTCTCCTAAGGAAGGAAGCCATCGAGGTGGTTCCTCCTCTCGAGAGGGAACTTGGGTTCTACAGCCGCTACTTCATTGTTCTGAAGAAGGATGGGGGGTTGCGTCCCATTATAGATCTGCGTCTTTTGAACCGCGCCATCAAACGGCTTCGGTTCAAGATGCTCACTATTTCTCAGATCGTTACACAGATCAGGTCCGAGGACTGGTTTGTCACTATCGATCTGAAGGACGCATACTTCCACATATCCATCCTTCCTCGTCACAGGAAGTTCCTGAGGTTTGCTTTCGGGGGCGAAGCCTACCAATATCGGGTTCTTCCTTTCGGCCTATCACTCTCTCCCCGCACTTTCACCAAGTGTGTGGATGCTGCCCTGGCTCCTCTTCGACTCCAGGGCATCCGCATACTCAATTATATCGACGACTGGCTGATTTTGGCTCAGTCGCGTCAGGAGGCGATTCGGCATCGAGATGCCGTCCTCTCCCACATGAAAATGCTGGGGTTAAGACTAAACGCCAAGAAAAGTGTGCTTTCTCCATCTCAGAGGACCACTTATCTGGGCGTGGTGTGGGATTCGACGACGATGCAGGCACGTCTGTCTCCTGCTCGTATCGAGTCGATCCTCACAGCAGTCAAGAGCGTGAAAGAAGGCCAGTCACTCACTGTCAAACAGTTTCAGAGACTGTTGGGTCTGATGGCAGCTGCGTCCAACGTAATACCTTTTGGCCTGCTGTACATGAGACCTCTGCAGTGGTGGCTCGGGACCAAAGGGTTTTCCCCAAGATTCGGTGGAGCTCCTATGGAGGGAATTCGGCCTAGCAGAAGTGGATCTGTTTGCGTCTCAGGACACGACGCACTGCCCACTTTGGTTTTCCCTCACGCATCCAGCTCCACTGGGGCTGGATGCTATGGTACAGCCATGGCCGAGGCTGCGGCTGTATGCATTCCCCCCGATTGCTCTGCTCCCGGGAGTTCTGGAGAGAGTACGTCAGGACGGGGTCAGTCTACTCCTGGTAGCCCCGTTCTGGCCGGCCCGAGTTTGGTTCTCGGACCTGGTGGCCCTCCTAGACGGCTCTCCCTTCGAGATTCCGCTCAGGAGGGACCTCCTCTCTCAGGCAGGGGGCACCATTGTGCACCCCCGCCCGGAGTTGTGGAAGCTGTGGGCGTGGCCTCTGAGGGGGCACACCTCATAGCTTCCGGTCTCTCAGCTGAGGTTGTTGAGACCATCCTCCAATCCAGAGCTCCCTCCACGAGGAAGCTGTATGCCTTGAAGTGGAGACTCTTCACTTCTTGGTGCGGTCAGCGGACGCAGGATCCAGTTAACTGCCCGATTGGTACAGTTCTGGAATTTTTGCAGGACCGGTTTGCCGCGGGGCTAGCCCCTTCCACTCTGAAGGTGTACGTGGCGGCCTTGAGTGCTTTCCACGCCTTTCAGGGTGGTCTATCTATTGGGAAACACCCCCTTGTTATCCGCTTCCTCCGTGGTGCTCTCAGGCTGAGGCCAGCACAACGCACTAAGGTGCCCTCGTGGGACCTGGCAGTGGTTCTGGAGGGCCTCTGCGGAGCTCCCTTCGAACCTATCGAGGAGGTCCCAGTCAAGTTCCTGACACTTAAGACTGTGTTCCTCCTCGCCATCTCCTCCCTCAAGCGGGTGGGAGACCTTCAGGCGCTCGCCGTGTCATGCCTTGAGTTCGCTCCCGGTATGGTTAGGGCGTTCCTCTACCCCAGGCCGGGGTATGTTCCTAAGGTGCCTACTTCCGTGCCAGGTCCCATTGTGCTTCAGGCCTTTTGCCCTCCCCCCTTTCAGGAGGCGGGTCAGGAGCGTCTCAATCTGTTGTGTCCAGTTCGAGCACTGGACACATACGTCCACAGCACTTCCCTGTGGCGTAATGCAGATCAGCTCTTTGTGTGCTTTGGTGGTCCGAAGAAGGGCACTCCGGCCACCAAGCAGACCATAAGCAGGTGGGTGGTCGAGGCCATCTCACTTGCCTATGAGTCCTCGGGCCTCCGGTCTCCTCTGGGGGTCCGGGCACATTCGACCCGGAGTATGGCGGCCTCTAAAGCCCTTTTCTTGGGTTTGGCCTTGAGCGACATCTGTGATGCGGCGGGCTGGTCCTCTCCGCACACATTTGTTCGTTTTTATAACTTGGACCTTCCAATTACTCCAGGTTCTCGAGTCCTCTCCTCCTGACCTAACACACACTCAGGTAGGGGTGGGCTCACTCGTATGGCGCAGTGGGTATTCTCGTTCCCCAAGCGTTTCGACGCAGCTCGAAGTGGACTGACGGGGAACGTCCAGGTTACGTCTGTAACCATGGTTCCCCTAAGGGAACGAGACGCTGCGTCTACGTGCCATACTCCTGACACCCCCACACACGCTCGCTTCGCGTCAAGCTAAAATGAGCGTGTTGCCGGCGTGTCTTATGCTTCCTGATCGACTACGTCATCCCACTCATGACGTGGCACTTCCTCATTGGTTTGGTTCTACACACGCTTCAGTACGGTGGCTCGCCGAGGGCGTTCCCCAAGCGTTTCGACGCAGCGTCTCGTTCCCTTAGGGGAACCATGGTTACAGACGTAACCTGGACGTTTTTCAAGAAAATATTTTTTTCAAAACAATGTAATATATATATATATATATATATAAAAAAACAACAACATTGAACCATGTACCATTATAGGAATCAAACTGACCCCTGTACACTTCTGACCCTATAACCTATAACAAGATGTGCATGATCATATGAATTCAAATGTTAATGACAATGAATGGTTGTGAGATGTAACTTGTTGACCAGAAGGAGTTGTTGGCGATTCTTAAGTTGTGTAATGTGCGACTCTCTTTCACTGATCTATCGTGTAATGTGCTCAACACAGCAACTAGATGGTACCCCAGACTATCGTGCAGTGTGAGAAGAACAGCAATCTAACGTCTTTGAAAATTGTTTGGTGTATGTGGCATAAGCCACCGTGCCACCCCATGATAATTGTAATCCATAATACTTTTTAATTAGTGGTACTTGCTAGGGTGACACTGTTGTTTATATTTGGGTTAGAAGTTTATTCTAAATTCATTAGGGAGAGGTGTGTGCACCTGCTGGATGAAACAATAGCATAAAAACAGACTTACAGTTGAAGACAAAATTATTAGCCCCCCTGTGAAGTTTTACATTTTTTAGAATATTTCCCAAGTGATGTTTAACAGAGCAAGAAAATGTTTTCACATTATTTCCTATTATTTTTTTTTCTTCTAGAGAATGTCTGATTTTTTTTTTTTTTTTTATTGTTGCTTGAATAAAATAATTAAAAAATAAATAAATAAAAAACTGCTAAGGTCAATATTATTAGCCCCTTTAAGAAATTATTAGTTTGATTAGCTATAGAACAAACCACTGTTGTCCAATGACTTGCCAAATTAACCTAATTTGCCTGATTAACCTAATTAACCTAGTTAAACCTTTGAATTGCTCTTTAAGCTGAGGATTAGTATCTTGCGAAACAACTAGCAAAATAATATGCACTGTCATCATGGCAAAGACAAAATAAATTAGTTTGGACTAATTTAAAGAATTGAGAGAAAGAATTGTTAATGCTCATAAAAATGGAGAAGGATACACATGTTTATCAAAGTGTTTTCAAGTGTCTAGAACTGCAGTGAGATGCATTATCAAGAAGTTTAAAGAGACCAACAGAGGCAGGAAATGAAAGACCTCAAAAACTGTGAAAAGAAAACTAGTGAGAGAGGTTTCTAAAGACCCAAGAACAACTGCCAAGACACTAGTGAATGACCTAACCAAGTCTAGAATTGATGTCTCAACGAAGACAATCACTAGAACCCTGCAGAGGAATGAACTGTGAGGTTGCCGACTCCACTTCTGAAGAAGAGACACCTCCAAGCTAGAATGAAGTTTGCTAAGGACAACCTGGGGGAATGTGATGCATACTGGAAACGTGTCCTTTGGTCAGATGAGACAAAACTAGAGCTTTTTGGCCATAGAGATGTTGCCTATGTTTGGAGAAAGAAGTGAGAGGCATTCAACCCCAAGAACACTGTTCTCACCGTGAAACATGGTGGTGGGAGTATAATGCTGTGGGGATGTTTCAGTGTGTTTGGAATTGGGAATCTCGTCAGGGTTGAAGGAAACATGAAAAAGGAAAACTATAAGAAGATTTTGAAAGACAACCTCAGACAGTCTGCAAGAAAACTTGGTTTGGGTCGACATTTTATCTTCCAGCATGATAACAACCCAAAGCATACCTCACTTCTGGTGAAGAAATACCTCCAAATGAGCAAAATGAGTGTACTTGACTGGCCTGCACAAAGCCCAGACTTGAATCCAATAGAAAATCTGTGGGGCACACTAAAGTCCAGAGTTTATGCCAGAAGACCAACAAACCTGAAGGAGCTTGAGAGATTTGCTAGGGAAGAATGAGCTGTCATTCCTCAGGAGACATGCTTGAAACTTGTTGAGAACTACAGCAAACAACTAAAGGCTGTTATCAAGCAAAAGGGATACACTATTGACTATTAACATCAGAGGGCTAAAGATTTTGACCAGTAGACTTTTTAAAATTCTTGATTATACATTTATTTCTATTTGTATTACAAACCCTAAACGCTTCCTGAATAAAGTATTATGTTTAAAATGCTGTGTTGATAAAATTGTCTTTCTGTTAAACAACACCTGGGAGTTATTTAAAAAATATTTAAATATTTTATAAGGGGCTAATAATTTTGTCTTCAACTGTACATCAGGGGTTAGCATGCTAATGTCAAGCATATAATTACTGGTCAGGCAAGGGAGTAATCGGCTCATGAGTGATATAAGCATAATATTAAATAACTTTTATATATGGGTTGAGTGTTGAGATTCTGTCATCATTGTGCTAGTCGATCATATTTTGCTTTGAATTAAAATTGTCCTCTAGATGTCACATAAGATGAATGGCTCATTTATTTTAAATGTCATGACTTTCCATGTCTAAAACTTTCTTTGAGACAAGTTGTACACACACACATATATATATATATATATATATATATACTTACATATATAGTCATTGTATAAGAAATAATAGTGTTAATGTGAACATCTCTCGCTCTCTCCTGAGTTTTAAAGGAAACAGAAAAATAAAACAATATATAAAAAGACAGCAGTCTTGTTTTGTTTTCCCCTCTATTCTGATGCCATGCTGTTCCAATAGCTCTGGGCAATTCACAGATCCCTCTGTGAAAAGTAAAAAGACTTTAGAACACAGTTCTTTACTGAGTTTGCAACAATCTTTGATGTGTGATTTTTGAAGAATAATTTAGTTTTGTCAGTTTCACAATACAAATCTTGGCAGAAAGAGCTAAAAGTGTGCTCAAACGTCTGTCAGAAACTTCCCATTTTTAAAGGACAAATACATTACTCAGCAGTGGAAAAACTGCAGTGAAAGGACTTAAAACTGGTGATTGTAGTAGAACACAAATAGTAAAGAACGTGATAACTAGTACCGGTCAAAATCTTTTAACCTAATTTTCTAGTTTATATACACTAAGACAACATAGCAATTTATCACACTGTTTAGATAATGCGCTTAAAACACTTACAATATAGTGCAAAAATAAGTTTACATGTATTTTTTGAGCCTGACAATAAGTAAATGATGACAGAACTTTCATTTGAACACAACTGTAGTCTTTGGTAAATGCAGTATCTCACAAAATTGAGTACAACCCTCACATTTCAGCTACCATTTTAATATATATTCTCAAGGAACAATACTATAGAAATGAAACTTGGATACATTTTAGAATAGTCAATATACAGCTTGTATAGCAGTGTAGATTTGCTGTCCTCTGAAAATAACATACAACCATCTTAAATGTCTTAAATACATTTAATAGCAAATTTACAGCCATCTTAAATGTAGAAATTAAATGTAGACAAAATTATACAAGTTCTGTTGAAAGCTTATTTTTGCTAGGAATCTAACTAAAGTCTTTAGTTAACATTTTAACAGTTGTCAGTTCTCAACATTAGTTTTTAAGGTACAATTTAAGAAGTTCCCCAAAGGCTTTTGATGTCTTTGATTGATGGCCTTAGCATTTCTAAAGAGGCAAAACAGTGTTGGGAACTTACTAAGTATAAAACTAAACAACTGCCAGTATCTTAGCTTATCAAAACAGTGTAGCTTTTTCCAACAATCATCTTTTTTTTTTTTTTTTTTTTTTTTTTCTGATACATTGCAGTGTAGCATGACAAAATGTTGCATCACTTCATACTGTTTCCATGTCCCTGTGTAGCATTTCACCATTATTATTATTATTATTATTATTATTATTAGTAGTAGTAGTAGTAGTAGTAGTAGTAGTAATTCATTATTGATTGATTGATTGATTGATTGATTTTTTTTTCTGTTTTAAACCCTATGTTATACTGTACTGTACTTTGTTATACTCTACTACCATGTTCTAGTTAATCACATGCTCATCGCAAGCTCTGAAAACTGCACCTCTGTCATTCGGAGGGAAAAACAGAGACAAAATTGTCAAGTACACAGAACAGCAGGATAAGACAGCATAATGCTTTACCCCCAAATAAATGCTTTTATGTGACTAACAGGAATCAATCAAGAATGAACCACAATTTGATAAAAATCAGCCCAAGTGTTTTCAAGAGCTGTCAGTTACCTGCTTGAAAAGAGCTGGAACACACAGAGCCAGCTGTTATCTCTGCTGGGGTTGAGAACACGTGTTCACCCGTGATGGAATCAATTACAAGAAGTCGGCCCACTCACTTATAAGACAAGTCACAAGATCCGCAAAGTGTCAGGCTCAATTAATTCCCATCAGCCTCTGCCTCATGTAAAATGCATTTCTAACCTGCACAACAATTTCTTTTGGTAAATTAGAGCTGCAAGACAAAGGTGGGAGGCAGATGGGGTCTCATGTATCACACTTGCTTTTAATAACAAAAGTTATTATAGCACCAGGATCACAAGGGCTACGGAGAACACCCCCCATTCATTCATGTAACTGGAGTCAATCGATAATGAGGACAATGTATGATAATTATATTAAGAATTAAATTAATTGAGGAGTCAGAAGAGATTTGGTCGTCGGGTAAACCTGCAAAGCTAATTAAGTTCCTGAAGCAAACTTTCCAATCAGCACAATAATCCACGAGCCTTCGGTCTATTATAGGAAAGATTAATTGGTTTGCTGTTATCCCGGAGGCTTTCACTTCAAATAGAAGCCCTGGATCGGGGGAGTGAATAGCAGACTACAGCGGGTGAGTCAGTGAAGCTGGAGAGATATACAAAACCATGTGCTGCTTCACTAATGTTGCTCTGGATTGCTGCAAAGGTCCTTCTAGGATAATAATAAACAACTAATGTACAGTACAAATGAGAATAGCATAAAAATTACTGCTGTACTGACTGACAAAAAAAAATAAAATGAATAAAATAAATAAATAAATAAATAAATAAATAAATAAATAAATAATCTATCCAAAAGGAATTTAGGAATTTCTATTCCACTTAACTCTCTATTCCTTAACAGTGCTATTAAGAATTTGTTATTAGATAATTGGTTTTATCCAGGCATAATTGGACCTACATATGCAAACAGACCAAGTTAGACTTGATGAAAGTAATGAATCAAGGCTGGAATACTTTTGGCCAGATTTTTGTTCACAAGTCTGTTTCATGGACGAGTCTACACTTGAATTCAGAAAAGGTCTGCAGATTTGAGTTGACAGATTTCACAGAAAATTGTGTAGTGCATGATGGACACAGACCATTTTTAGCTTCAGACTATCCAGTCAGATGACATCAGATATGTTTGATATTTTTAGCCAATTTTAGAACACATTTTGTTTTCGTTTGTCCTGTGTCTCTTAGCAATGAGGCACGTGTTCATGTTTATTGTGTTTGGAAAGACTTGAAAGTCTGGTAATGTGTGATCATTAGTCATTTAGTGTATGATGCCCTGTTTTACCTCTGTAAACATTTACCAAGTCAGCAAGTGACTGATGCCTAGTGTTTTAAAATATGTTCAAGTCGCATAGTTTATTCCAGCCATTGCCAGTTGTTTCAACTGTTTTGTTTATATACCGATTCAGTGAATTCAATTCACAGTAAGTGGTTTCAGTGACTGATTTTTTTATTTTTTATTTAATTGTTTTATTGTATTATATATTATATTTTATTTTTACTTAGGTGCAAATTGGTTAAAATCTTTCACTTTATTTTGATGGTCATAAATGCATACCTCAGGGCTTTAGCTACCCGGGGCATCATTCACTACCCTCTCCCTCCTTCATTTATTCAAGTTGGACATTAACTTTCTTAGTGTTACTCAATCTATTCATTATTAACAATATAATAAGAAAAATGTAAATATATTAAAGAGAAATAAATAAATAAAAATATAAAAGAATGTCTGTTTTCTGATTTTTTTTTTTTTTTTTTTTTTGTAAAAAGTGTATAGGGTCACTAGAGACTCAAGGTGTGTAAGTACATTTTTTATGCTCAAAAATATGTAAATATCTGATGACTAAATAAGTGCAAATCACCTTTATTCCTCGAGGAGGCACTGTTTAATAGACAATAATGGCGTAAAAAGGCATAAAACAATAGAATATCATCAGCAAAAATGTAACTGCTTTGAATGGCTTTACTGCAGAGCAATTACTGTACACAATGAAATATAAATGTCACTGTTATTTGATGGTGGATGTGGTGAATAAGCTGCCAGTGATCAAACTATTGACGTTGAAGTAATTGAAAACGATAGCTTTGAGAATATGGTTGAGATCGCAAATATCAGCCAGATGCTGAATATGCAGTATCTCACAAAAGTGAGTACACCCCTCACATTTCAGCAACCATTTTAGTATATCTTCTCAAGGAACAATAGAAATGAAACATGGATGTATTTTAGAATAGTCAATGTGCAGCTTGTATAGCAGTATAGATTTACTGTACAAAATAACATATAGCCATTATTGTCAAATTGCTGGCAAAAAAGTGAGTACACCCTAAGTGACAACATCAGTATGT
This sequence comes from Cirrhinus molitorella, assembly GCA_033026305.1. Classification (NCBI taxonomy): domain Eukaryota; kingdom Metazoa; phylum Chordata; class Actinopteri; order Cypriniformes; family Cyprinidae; genus Cirrhinus; species Cirrhinus molitorella. Next base: position 13,642,533 of record CM065135.1, read on the forward strand.
TGTTTAACCAATGCAACGCCTCGTTCGTGGGGCCCTGGTGCAGGTTGTGCCCGTAGGTCCTGTTTGAAATGTTTTAATTTGTAGGTTTATTCTATTTATTTATTTGTGCTATTTACACAATGATTAAGTTTTTCAAGTTTGTAGGCGTCCAGATACAGAAACAGTATAATCAAATGTAAAATTGCACTGCATAGTCTTCACTGTACAAATTAATTATAGATTAATTCTTGTTAAAACTACAAAGTAAGCTAGTAAATTAGGCACGGTCACTTTAAGAGACAATGCATCCAATATAATAATACACATGCAGTTTTTTTCTCAGCTGTTTACTTTCACTTAAAACATAACCAACAATTTTTTTCAGAGGATACTCTCCAAGACGGGTATTTCGACATCATTTTGTATGTATTTGTCAGTTCAAGAGCAAGAAGAGGCAAATTCGATGCTCAAGCACTTTGAGATGTGTCTCTCTGCATGCGTCCTGTGCACAACACTTTCACATCTTTTTGTGTTTGCATATTTAAACTTGCGATTTGTATTTGTTCGTTTAGGTGCAGGAGGATGAGAAGGAGAGTTTAGTTCGGTGTTTGCGCACTGTTCGTGAGACGCGGCTCTCATTGCACATCGAACACGGCGCTCAAGTACTTGGTTGAGTTTTTCCGCATCTTGTGTTTGAATGCTTTAAACTGTTTTGAATGTTGAAACTGGCAAAGCTTAAAACATGTGTAAATAATAAGCTTTCATGAAGATGCTTCCAGTGGCCAGTCAACTGTCCTGTGTCCAACCAGCCAGATGAGATCACTGGGCCGAATATGTAATAATGATTTGCAAAACATTAATCCATTTAAGGGTTAACACATTTTGTTGGCTATAAGTAACATTGCATCTAAATGTCTACTAACTCTCATTAGAGATTAGAACTTGTTGACATGTATTACTTATTGTCAACAGAATGTTCAAAATGGACCATCAAAATAAAATGTTCATATTATATATATATATATATATATATATATATATTTTTTTTTTTTTTTTTTTTTTTTTACAGTCTTATTCATAGTATTCTGTGTTTTTTATGATCTGCTCACACCTCCCTGAGGTTTCAGATTTACATTTTGCAGGTTTAGTCTACATTTTGTACTATGTTTTTTCTTTCAGTTTTCATTCACAATTAATTTAATTCAGTTCGTTAATGATTAGTTCATGAGGAAAACACCAGCTGTATCCAGCCTTCTTAAGACACATAAACAAGTTATTGTATATATTGCTAGGAAAAAAAAAATGCAGTATGGACTAGTATGAGTACAACATGTGAGGCCCCATAAATGTAACCTATATACAGAGTCAGAACTTAAAATTTTACATGGAATCAAGTCAAACTATAAGAATACAATGTTCGCAAATATTGTCCTCTTTTCTTTGTAATTTTAGGTTCAGGTTATTCAGAACGGAAAATGTACAGCCAGGTTAAAAGCCATTTTTCATGACTGAATGAATTTGTGAGAGGTGACAGTTTCTCAGTTAGGAAAGCACGTAGGCTATTTCTTCCCTCAATTTGTACACTCGGTTGACCACTCTACCCTTCCAGGCCATTTTACATCTGTTGGCTCCTATTTCAGGACTCAAGGTCTTAAAATGTTGGATAGGAAGAACACTACTTTTAGTTCATAACGTCTCTCATCACCACTTCAAACTTGGGTGGGATTCCTTTTGATGAAAAGTTTCATAATTAATAAATCAGTGAATCCAAACAATGTTCTCTTTTGCTGTATTCCTGATCTTTATGACAACTCTGTTTTTGCAAATGATGCTGGCTGCCCTGTCACTGGCAATCCCTTTGCAATTAACTCTTTAAAAAAGCACAGAAAATCTTCAACAAATTTACTTAGCAAAAGGTGCTGAGTGTAAACCACGAATGTAGCGCTTGATGCAATGTTAGTGCTCTCGCTCCCCTGAGTAACGCAAACCTTTACTGATTTCAATCTCGCTATGAGTTGTTTTTAAAATTTTGGGCAATATCCCCAATTCACAGTGACAACATATTGTCACTAAAAGGAATTATTATTAGTTTTTCAGATGTTTTTCATCCAGAACTGTATTAACTCTGTCTAGCAGCAGGCAATATTAATCTTTCTGCAATTGTGTGGGGTGCTTTTTCTTTGGCAACATGATATGACACTGTAAGATGCCAAGTGCAATTTGTGATTGTAATATGCTGATTACCTGAACTGATGACTGAAATTTCTGAGTCTTCTCCTAAAATAAATAAATAAATAAATAAATAAATAAATACAAATAAAGGCTTGCCTGCCAGTCTTTCCAAATTTATTGTGTCCACCTTTCCCTGCATCTTATTGCACTACTCTACTTTATGGACTACTATTTAATGTTTATTATTGCACGCCATGATGTACCTCACTGCAACATTTTCAGACTCATTCTAGTTTAATTTGTGACATAATGCTGCATATATTTGCCTATTGCACCCTGCTGTCCTTATTGTTGCTATTATTAGATGCACATTCAGAACGATTCGATTTGAGACGATTTACAATAAAATTTGATGCAATTTGATTATTAACGATTCGATTCTGCATACTTTAAGTATATTCACAGGGTCATTTAACCTAAATTCCTAAATTCCTATTTTACCTAAATTCTTGGGTTGGGGCAAATTACATTGCAGCCTAATGGAGTCAGAGAGTGAATGCAATAAATACATAAATTAAAACATGTTTGTCCATTGTTAGATGTTAGTTTAATGATGCTATGGCATGAAATATAGCATATGTAGAAATTTACCATAGTGAAAAGTAATATTTTAAAAATAGATTTATTTCAAACCAGGTATAGCTCAAATTTATTAACATATTTACTAATATATCCCTCAAGACTTTGATATAAAAATTATAATTAAACTTTATTTGAATTTCTTAATATTAAGCCTAAAATGTTTTTTAATGTCACTATTGCTGAGGATTGTATTATCTTTCAATAAAAATGTCTTCAAATGCAAGATTTAAATTGTATCTGAAATATACTTGCAATAGTATATTTTTCTTTAGTTGGACTTCAGCACTATACTTCCAATTTAGCACACTTTATGCCAGTTTATTATAGGATACTAAAAGTACAGTTGCAACGTATTTTTTATTAAGAACATAAATATGTACATTTATACATAGCATGAAATAAATATATAGAATATAAGAACAATATAAAGAAATATATTGTTTTTTATTAGCCTATGTAAGACAAGATTTTAAAAATGCTTTAAAAGTAGGCATTTTATGTCACACCTTTGCATGATGTCAGCTTCTTTATCTTATTTTCATAAAATAAAATGCTACAGCATTTGAAGGCAACTTTCATGCATGTGACAGATAACTTTAAACCTCGCACTCTTATTTTACGGTTGCTGCTAATGCTGCGGTTATTTTGGCAATTTCCATTGTACTTTAAGTTTAAACTTCATTTACATTCAATGGAACTGTGCATATGCTTTTAGAGACTTACATTGTTTTGCGCCATCCAAACGCGCGGCTTTCAACTGCTCAGGTAATGCCAATGGTATAACTGAGAGTTTAAGAGTAAAACTACTTCTAGCAGTACTGGAATACTAAGGAAATCACACGCTGGCTGCTCAATCCTCAAAAAAACGTGTGGTGACTAGGTGAGGGCGCCCGCGCCGTCCAGTGGCAGGCTGTGAATGAAGCGCGTGAAGGAGAGATGTGAGGAAACGAACAACGCTGTTCAAGGTCTCCGTTAATTCGTGCTTGTAATAATTTATATATTTTGAAATCACTGAATCACTATAGAAATCGCGATTCATTCGATTCTTAGTGTTTTAAATCGATTAATAGCCGAAATCAACGATTCACGATTCAAAAATCAATTTTCAAGATCGATGCATCGAGAAAACGAGTGAATCGTTACACCCCTAATTGTGATGCTACACTATGTTTTCCATAGGGAAAAACAGCAAACGGTTTTTCCTCATTTCTATATACTATGTGATATATTTTGTTATTTTCCCTTGTTTGCACACTTGAATTATTAGTAATTATCAGAGTATGACATCAGTAATCAGTATATGACATTTTTAGCAGAAGGAAAAATAAAACTTTCTCAGTCAGTACATTTTACTTTTAATACTTAAGGACATTAGAAATCAAGTACTTTTGTACTTTCAAGTCAAATTGAAAAGGACAAGTATGTACTTTTACTCAAGTACTTGATTTGTGTACTTCACCCACCTATGAGTGCTATAAATAAACGTGTCTTAACATGACTTGTCTATTGAAACCACATTCAGTGTGCTGGAGAAAACATATGGCTGCTTTTCACATCTGATAAAAACATCATTACAGATAACTGCTGCCTATAGGGAATAGTTGGAAAAAACAAAACAAAACAAAACAATTTGACAGTAAACCACTGGTTTTGAGTTAAAATGCAAAAAAGCCTTTAAGGTTTCCATATCAAAGGAGTGTCAAATTCAAATGGGTCAACCTCACACCTCTTGTGTTTTTTCACTGGACATCAGCACTGTGCAGGAGGCCTGTCTCACTCTGCTCTTGCGCTGCAGCTGGCAGATGTGCCACATGGTTTAATAGCAATTTTGTCACACATATCAGCCCAAATACCCAGTGCTCCGGATTGCTTAAAAGAAGGGGACATTCACACACACTGATCTCACATATTGCACGGTGCCTACATGATGCTTCTCTGCAATGTCTTTTCACAAATAATACAATCATGGAATCAAGTAATGAGAGGAGATTAGTCAGAGTAAAACGCATTTACTGGGCTTGAAAATGTCGCTAAATATAAGTAAAAGTTTCAATACAAAACCCTAGGAAACCTGTGTACTTTGTTACTTTACACAACTGAATATTCACCTTTTTTCCTGACCACAGAAGTCTTGTCTGACTCATAGGTATTATGCGTTTAATTTCTAGTTTCCAATAATCTGAACTAAAACTAAACATTTTAAATGGTTTCAAAAACCATATGGCTCCGTAGTTCCATCACTTTAAAGTGTTCTAATGGCTGTCTTTTGTCAATGCCTCAAGGTTTAAAACAGATGGCGCTCATATTCTACATACAGCTTCTGTTCGGGGTAAAGTTCAGGGGCAAAAAAGCATATAACTCCTTCTAAAAAAAAAAAAGTTTTGTAAACATCACAACATTTATGAATGTTAAAAACCTAAATACAATTAGCAGGTTATTTTTTATTATTATTATTTTATTTTATTTTTTTTTCCCCCAGATACAATTTTAGGCTCTATTAACTAGTTGCTTATTAGAATGCCTATTAGCATATTAGCTGTTTCTAAGTATTTATAAAGCACATATTAATGCCTTATTCTGCATGATCATATTTTATATACCTTAATCCTACCCCATATTTAAACTGAACAACTAATTTACTAACTATTAATAAGCAACAAATAAGGAGTGTGTTCAGGAAAAACTCTTAGTTAATAGTTCCCTATTCTAAAGAGTTACCACATTGGTTAACTACTTTAGTTAATATGAACTAAGAATGAACAATACTTCTACAGCATGTATTAATCTTACTTAATGTTATTTTCAACAAAATGTTGAAATTAACATTAAATAAGATTAATAAATGCTGTAGTATTGTCTTAGTTCATGTTAATTAACTAAAGTAGTTAACTAATATTAACTAATGAACCTTATTGCAAACTGTTACCGAAAAAGTAATGCATTATTAAAATCAAAAGTTATGCTTGTTAACATTAATTAATGCACTGTGAATTAACAGTGAATGACTATATTTTCATTAACTAACATTAACAAAGATTAATACTGTAATAAATGTATTGTTCATTGTTTGTTCATTCTAGTTAATACATTAACTAACATTAACTAATTGAACCTTATTAAAAAGTGTTACCAGTTTTGCTTTGATAAGGATGTTTTATCTGGCATCTGTGGTTTAACATAATCTTTTACATTCAAGCTAATCACACAAAGACTTTGATTCATTTAATAATGTGAACCCCTTTCAACAAAATATCAGATTTCCTTGCTTCACCCGAACATTTAAGATGATCTTTGGAACATTCTCAAATCGTGCTGAAAAACATGGATAATCTGGTTTTGCATAAACATACTAAGTACATAGCACTTTAAGCAATGTTGTGATACTGTCACACAGGACAAGTTTTAACTTGCTCAGTATATTATGATGTTATGTATATTTGAGTTTTAATAGGTTTTCATGTTGTCTTCCTCTTAAACATTTGCACGTGTGTATGTCTTTAAAATTATCTGGGTCTGCCTGTCATGTGAACAGTCACATGACAGGAATCAGGAACTGAACAGTATAAAGGAGGCAGCATGACAAACAATCTGGGTCATTGGCCAAACACACCAAACGCTGGAATGAGGAGTTGCTTTTAAAGGAATAGTTCACCCAAAAATACGCTCAAGCCATCCTAGGTGTATGACTTTCTCCTTTCAGACAAACACAGTCAGAGTTGTTTTAAAATTTATCTTGGCTCTTCCAAGCTTTATAATGGTGTTGGATTGTGGCTGATATTTTGAAGCTCCAAAAAGCACAAATATCCATCATAAAACTAACCCATACACCTCCGGGGGATTAACACGTCTTCTGAAGCTGATCCATGGGTTTTTATAACAAGAATATTTCTACTTTTAAAATTATAAACTCAAATCACTGACTTTCGGCAATGGGCGTATGCGCGTTCGCGAGTTCCCGGTCGGTGTAATGTTACTCCGGTTCAAACAAATAAGGCTGTGCAAAAAAAACTTCTCTTATAGTGAAATCCGCTGACTTTTTTTAACTTCTCATTTTCGACTTTTAATTCGTTACCGGCATTTAGTATTGCTCTATCCTCATTTGTTTATTCTCACCAGAGCTTACACTACGAATGCGGCTTATGCATACATCGAGTCAGAGGTCAATGAAGAAGCTGGATCTCGACTCACGCGAACGTGCATACGCCATTGCCTGAAGTCAAATATAATTTATAATTAAAAAAAAAAAATAAATAAATAAATATATATATATATATATATATATATGTTATAAAAACCCATGGATCTGCTTCAGAAGACATGTGTTAACCCCCCAGAGGCATGTGCGTGTTGAGGGTAAGTATATCATGGGGAAATTTTCATTTTTGGGTGAACTATTCCTTTAAGGACTTTCCATTCCAGCATTTTACTTTTATTGGATTATCACTTTGGATTGTATATACACCAGTGGACACTTTTACATTGGGACTTCTGGATTTCTTAAGGACTATTTTATTGGTATTTCTAGTTTTACTGTGTTGTTTTAGTTCCCTGTGAATTTTGCAAATACACTTTATTTATTTATTCTACTTTTGTCATTGTGTCATCTTTTAAAACACTTATTTTATCTCACACAGTTTAATCTGACCCCATTTTAAACCCTTGTACATTGACCGTTACAATGTTAAGCAAAAACAAGGCAACCGAGTATTATGACATTCTGAAATTGAATTCCATTTTTTATATATTTTTTATTTTGTTATGCATATATTAATTTGTCATTTTGTATTTAATTTAAAAATGTGAAAAGTTTGTTCGTAATATAATGTACTCCTGTACTTTATTGTTTCAGGAATGCCTATCCTACTGTCAAATGAATTTTAGATTAGATACACAACCTAATGAAATTATATTACATTTGGATTAAAAAAAAGATTAAGACAAATCTTTTCTGCATCATGGTGGGCACTGATGTGTTACATTGGTAATGATGGATACTGGAATGACAGCCTTACCCAAAGTTAGTCAACCTCAGTGGCCTTTATATATTGCTCCAGAGCTTTAATCATGGATGTCTGGGCATTTTCTGATGGGGTGTCCAATCAAATTTCCTGATGAATTATTGTCTGCAGTGTCCCCTATAGAGGTCATTTAGCAGGTACAGATGAAAAATTAGTATCTGTACTGCACACCTGGCAGCAGGAATCTGCCAAGTTTTTTTTTTCATGGTCCATTGTTGGAAAGGTTACCTCATCATTGGAGAAAGACACTAAATTAACAAGTCATAAAGATAAATGAATCACATTCCCATTTTTTTTTTTTTTTTTTTTTTAAGAATTGTTTAAACAAAACTATGTGCAATTCTAAGATAGTAGTTAATACTGTATGCTAAACATATTTATCTTATATTAATTGGACTGACCAATTGGATTTGTATATATTTATTTACCTACTTTCTTATTTGAATGCTGAGTTGAAGATGTGATGAGTGAAGACACATTTGTGGTCAAAATCATCTTAGAATATAGCTCACTATAGTTTTCTTGAAAGTAAAGCTATTGTGTCACACTTCTGTGACTACAATGACGCATTTACCTCAATGACGTCCCTCTCTTGGGTTTTCTTACTTCTAGAAGTTATTCCAAGGCACAGCTTTCAAAAGTTACAATGCAATACAATAAACAGAAGGCACTTACCTCGCACAAGAACAACTGAGCAAGAAAGCAGTCAAGAATAAAAGTGTCTATTGAAAAAGCTGTCATAAAAACAACAATGATGTGTTATAGGCCTCCTGTTGTGTTGCAAGGGAGGCCTACTGTTGCGCTAAACAAAGAAACCTTGAAAGACACACTGTATGAAAATATCAAGTTTGAGAACGAACATGCTGGCGGCAATCTTTTCAACATGTAATTCAATTTTGTTGTCAAATGGTGTCTGCTGAAGCATTTCAGCAAATACAAATTTCATATACACTATCACTACAAATATCTACTGATATTTAAACACTCTCAAATTCACACGTTACTATGATAAATCCCAGAAACTTACAATTAAATGTGATTAAATGTATTTAAACATGATTCAAGGCTGGACTATTTGCTTGTAATTCTGTGAAATCCCAATTTAAACTCCCGTGTGTGCCTGTGACTGCAAATTTTCCACGCCTGGACTTGCGTTCATTTGTGACACAGTTTCCTGTAGCATAGTCCAGGCGTGCTGCCCACTTTTAGAACGCATGCCATCCATTACACACAAATGAGAAACAATTAACACATCTGGAAGCTGTAGTGGGATTGGAACAGGCAGATCTAAATGAACAGGGCCTTTAACAGATAGGGAATCAATCACTGTGTCACAACACCACATTACACAGTTTGAATATCAATTAGTGTTGTTTTAATTGTTTTAGACCAATGTTTTAGGTGAATTTTGATTTAGGTGAGTTATTCTTGTTCATTTCCATGCACTGACTTGTGTGTAGTAAAGATTGTAGTGCGAACAAATCAGAGACTAAGCAAATAGACTTATAGTGTGGGCTGTGACAGAGCGTAACATTGAACAAATATGCCCTTGCACAGAGCAAGTTGGTGATGTGAGTCTGAATGAATAAATGAGTGAGTGAAGTGGCACTGAGCAAGGCATGTAATTTGTGAACAAACTGGACGAATGAGGCATTTTGATTGTAAATGAACTGAAGAAACCAGAGCATTTTGTTTGTGAAGAAACTGCAGCGATAGATGACTGTGATCTCTTGAGTCAAAAGAAAGCTATCTGTTTTTTTTCCATTCATCTTAATGACAGTTGCTTGGCTGACACCGGACCCTTCGGAAAAATCTAGTTTGAAATATGTCATCTTTGCTCCTGGGCACTCAGTTGTTCTTGATCAAGCTTTACTATTAATTTTGCTGAGTGTCACACCCCTGTGAACTGGTTATATTGGTTTCTCCCTCTTGTGTCCATATTTGGCTTTCCTGTTCCTGCCCCCGTTAAGTCCTTTGTTAGTTAATGACCTGCACCTGTCTGTATAGAGGTCTGCACGGGACTGTTTTTTTAGTCCCGCTCCCGCTTTAGTTTTATTCCGCACACACCCGCTCCCGCTATATATTCATTCTTTGTTCACCCGCTGCCCGCTTAAAATAATTTTCTTCCCACCCAACCGTTCCGCTTAATTCAGATCCAGAATCTCACATTTAAATACCGAAAGAGAGAGAACAAATAATTTTTTTTTAATTTTTTATTGTCAAGATGCTTTTAACATCTTTAAGGAAAATGTGTTGCAGAAGAAAATAAATGTAGGTACAAAAATGTTAGCATATTTGTTATTTTTATTCAAAATAAAAATGTGACATTTTTCTGAGAGAAAAAAACAAAAACAAAACATGACATCTGTCATTTACCATTATAAGCAAAAGAACAAAACTGTTGGCTTGTAAGTACAGCCCCTATAAAAATAGTTCAGTTTTGTATGCAATGTGATTATATTTAATTTCATTTCAAGTTCATTTAGAAAAAGTTTGAAGCATGTTTTGTTCATTAAATATACGTTTTTGTTTTATAAAGTAACAAACAGCGGTCAGCGGAAGATTGTTCATAGTCAGTTTGGTCAGTTTGCCTTCTCAAATCATCACGACTTGACTAAAATAAAATCTATAGATATAGAACAGTTCAAGTATAAAACAATTTAAACGTTAAACCTAGATAAATGTGCGCTATTAGGCACATATACAATCGTTTGTGTGGAGAGTGAAAGGTAAAGCCGCTTTCGTTTTTGGAAACAATTTAAAATGATCCGACATTATTGCTCAAAAAGGTAAGAATAAAATATCATTCGGAACTGAAAAGGGTCTACTTTTATTTGTGTGCAAAATCAACAAAACGTTACAAACAGTATTTTATAAAATAAAGAAAACAAACATGATGCACAGACATGATAAATACATATTTAGAAAGCTTTAAATTGTTACTTAACGAAATAAAACAAATCGCAAACAATAGCTCTTTCATAAAGATTTCTCTCTATAAAGGCGCATCCAAAAAGATTGCCAGTCAGGATCTTTGCGACGCTGACTCAGACACGTTCATTGTTATTTATTTTTGCCGGTGCTTTGTGGCAAGTTTCAGCCTACTGTGTGCAATACCTTAAAAAATTAAAAAAACGTTCAACAACCAGATACATTTACACTTAGGATATACGATAACAATGTGTAAAGCGCAGAAATTCTGTTCAGAAACGATGTCGGGACGGTAACGGGATATTGTTAGACCGCCCGCTTCTGTTCAAGTTACACCAGAGTTACCAACCGCTACCACGTTTTATTTGGAAAATTATCCCGCGTCGCAAGAAATCTAGTCGGGTCTCGCGGGTCCTGCGGGAGAACCGCGGGAATGCAGACCTCTATGTCTGTCAGTTGGTTGACTGACATTAGTTGGTTCAGTTCTGTGTTAGATTGTCTGGTATTAAGGTTTAGTTTGTGTGTCCACACTCCTGCTTGTGGAATTACCTGCCTGTTTGGAATATATTAAAGACTCTATCCTGACCTTTCCTATCCGGGTCCCTTCTGTCTCCTCCTTGGCTCCTCATGCCGTCTGATCTGCCCTGGACCCTTCTGTCTCCTCCTTCCATCATCTCCACCCTGGACTCTGTTGCTCGTCCTCCTCCCGGGTGTCTGTCCTCCGCCAAAGGCTCCTCCTACATAGATTTCTTTTGTTCCATTGCACATCCACTCCTTTGTCCGCCTCCTAAGTCTGCTCCGTCCATCCTTTCTTCAACGACGTGAGGTCGTGCCTTCTGGCAGGGAGGCATAATGTCACACCCCTGTGACATGGTTATGTTAGTTTCTCCCTCTTGTGTCCATATTTGGCTTTCCTTTTCCTGCCCTCGTTAAGTCCTTTATTAGTTAATCATCTGCACCTGTCTGTATGTTCTGTTTGTGTGTCTACCCTTCTATTTGTGGAATTACCTGCCTGTTTGGAATATATTAAAGCAGGGGTGCCCAATCCTGTTCCTGGAGATCTACCATCCTATAAAGTTCAGCTCCAACCCTGATCAAACACACCTGAACCAGCTAATTAAGCTCTTAGGTAGCACTTGATAATTACAGACAGCTGTGTTGGAGCAGGGCTGGAACTAAAGTCTGCAGGTAGGTAGATCTCCAGGAACAGGACTGGGCATCCCTGTATTAAAGAGTCTATCCTGACCTTTCGTCTTTGCACATCTTTATCTACACACAACCGTGACACTGAGTGACATGAAATATAAAGAGATACATACTGTAGGTAAATATTTTGTTTTAGTAAATATTTTAATAAATGTAATATTTTAATAAATTATTTCCACCAATAATTTTGATGAAATGTTCTATAACTGCACCATGCCACCCTTGATCCCTTGGAATGACACAATGACAATGAAGCCCATTTGCTTTTTAGTTTGTTGCTTATCAGATTATACAATAAGGCCTCATTGGGGTTATACTACACATAAAATCCAAGATGAACTCTGCAAATCAATGTACATTGTAGCCTAGACATTGGTCATTATTGATAGCATTTGTGTCTGGAGTCACTTGGCTGGACAAAATAGATCATGGACTGCAGAACTGATTTAATGTATTATTTATTATATACACAATACAAAGGTAAAAAGAACAACAGATCGCTTTATATAATCGGAATGGGCTCTATTGCCAAGTATGCTTACACACACAAATAATTTGTCTTGGTTACAGAAGCTTCCAGGGCAGAATGACAACGACAATACATAATAATAGTAAAGATGTGCTATAAATAAAAATTATGCAAGGGACTGTGAATAAGAGGTATGATATGCTACATAAATATAAGTGTATTGTGGAGTATTGCACATGTTTTTATTACACAGTGCGGGGGATTAACTGTTCACGAGGTAGATGGCTTGAGGAAAGAAACTTTTCTTGTTTCTGACTGTTCTGGTGCTCAGTGTTCTATAACACCGACCAGAAGGAAAAGGATCAGAGAGAAAGTGACCTGGATGCGAGAGAACCAAAGTAATTTGTCCAGCCCCTTTCCTCACTCTGGATGGGTACAGTTCTTTAAGGTTGGGAAGGGGATTGCTGATGATTTCAGCTGAACCTCTCTCTGGAGATCACCAAATAAAAAAAAAAAAAATCCCCAATATAAGTACAATGTTTAGTTTTGCCAGAAATGTGTGTAAACATGTAGACATTCCTCTGACAGAAATCTGCCGTGATGTCATAACAACATGTACCAATGTAATATTGCTAAGCATTTTGCATTTATAGCAAATCCAAGTCTTTATTTTAGTATGTGGCCTAGCAAGTAAAAGGCATCTTGTAGGTCTGTTAAATTAACACTTCATAATTTGTTTTCAAATGCAAGCTTTTCAGAATGTTTCCCTACAATTGCACCGAGTCTCCAGACTAGTTGAAATATTGAGTTTATTTATTTATTTATTTATTTTTTATTGAGAGCAATTTTCGATTTTCAGATCAAATTTAAGAATGGCATTTTGGCATCCAAATTGCTCTCAACCTACAAATTGTAGTTGTTATATTTAAAAAAGAAAAATCCTTTATATAAAAGTAATATTTTTGAGAATATATAAAAGTAAATATTTTTTTTTTAAAACAGCTTTTTCATTTGTGATAAATGTGAGTACTGTAGTTATCAAAGAAAATAAGTTTAGTTTGAGCAATGCTTTTCATGTAGGTGTAGGACCATGATGATTTCTGGCATTTCTCTTTGGCCTTTTGCCCAGCTGGTCTTGGTTTGGCTTGTTGCCCATCAGCTCAGTATATATTTGTATTTGGAAGAGACCCATGCTGATACAAAAGAAAACCTCAGGTGTCAACAAATAAAGAACATGCTTCTGAGTCCATTATTTCTTGCAGGATTTTGGTCTCTTATCAGACTCAAACAGAAGGTTTTCATGTTGAAATACTTCTTATTGGTTATTCATACAAAACCCCACATAAATTATCATATTCAGACACTTTTGGGAGTATCATGTGTTTGATTTTAAGATCAAATAATGTAATCCAGTGATGCTCATATTAATTAAGTGAAGCTATCTTCAGGGGATGTAAAGCAAACAGGCATCTTTAATGGTGAATTCGATGAGGCTGTGTAAACTACATTTTTTTTGATTTTCATTCATATACCTGCATAGGATTTCTTACCAAAGCAAATTGAAATACAAGCACCCATTACTAGCAGCTAACAAAACTAATAGCTGATAAAATGCATTACTTGCTAATAATACACACACTTTCTGTTGAAATAAGTTGTCAGCACAGGGCACTTCAAAGTGATTCCTTCCATTTTTTTATAAAAAGAAAAAAAAAACAGTATTTAGTTTACGTCAGAGGGAGCAGAGAGAATACTTGTTGTAGATTTTATTGCACATATTTCTCAAAAACAATAAAATCTTTATTCCACATAAAAAGGATAATTTGATCCAAATGAACAATGAACCAAATTAACACTGAGGGTTATGTAAAATAGAAAAAAGGAACCATATGGGGATAAAGGTGACTAGGAAACAAACTGTTAAAAGAAAATATTTTTAGATTTATTCTCTGTGACTAATTTTTTTTTTTTTTTTTTTTTTTTTTGCTATTTGTTTCAATAATAGTTATAATAAAAGGATTGTCACTCCAGGTGGAATTTGGGACCAGAATTCATCACACCAATATAAAAACACACATACTATCCAATCCTGGTGTATAACTCCTGGGATAAGTGTTGCAATTCAGTGGGTGGAGGCTCATTTGAACAGAGATGGCTGGGCTACCTCAGGAGGGAACTCAAAGTGACATAAATTCCCAGGTGGCTCTTTATGGAGTCTTCCTGAAAACAAAGTCAATATGAACTGGGTTTCTGAGCCATAGTATTGACTAGCTGTCTAAGACCATGAGTTCCAGAATGCGAGGAAGGAGGTGCAGATAGAAAGAATTTCCCAGCAGGCAGGTAAGGAAGATAGAAGCTCTACTTCCCATGATGCTTCTGCTCCCAGACACAGCTGGTATGGCAGAGATTTGTCTTTGAATCTGGCTAAGGAAGTCCCTTCTAGCTTACACTTCATTATATTCTGTGGATTTTATTTAGAAAAAGACAACCAAATGTTCCAAAGACAACTGTGTGAATCATTCTCATCACTTCACTTCCCAGAGCAGTGAAGTTCATTTGCCTGAAAGTGTCAGACTTCATAAAAAATAACATACAGATAAGATGCCAGGTTACCATGGTATTACATTGATGACATGTTCCTGGATTATCATTTACTTTTGCGTCTGGGCAATATTTCTGTCAAAAAGATTAACTGTAGTCCTAATCATTAGGTACCTCTAAATGTTAGGAAACAGCATCTCATTCTTCTTCTTCCTTTTTTTTTAAGCAAATGTACATTATAATAGCTAGTCTCATGTCCCTTTATAGCTCATATCTAGCCAAGGGTATGCTTTATATTAGGAGACCAGGGTACACTAAACTGAGACTTTTTTATTATTATTATTATAATTATTACTTTAATAAAAGTTTAACGTGCTGTGCCTGTTTGGCAATATTTTAAACAACTTACAACCTGAAAAACAACCTATTAAAAACACAAACATTCCTGTAAACTAACTATAACACCCTGTATTTCTTCAGTTCATTTTTTTTTTTTTTTTTTTTTTAAGCATCTGGCATGCATTTTGTATATATTTAGATGAGAAATGAGAAGGAAAAAATCTTGTTTTGTATGTCACAACTTGCATGTTCATCAAGGATCTATTGTAGACATGAATTTAAATGTATTGGTCTATTTTTATGTTAAGAATAGATTGGAAGAAGACTGACAAATTTGAAGCCAGTCAGTAAAATTATTTAACATTCCCATCTTACCATAGTGTCAACAAATGTCACACTATTGACTTTGGTTGAACTGACATTTAAGAATATACAAGATCCAGAGATCCCAACACAATTCATCATAACAGTGACTTCAAAATAAACAACTGGCTTTAAAGTAATAGTATTACAAGTTAGCCACAAATAACATTTATTCATCTGGCAGCAGCAACCAGGAAATTCAGCATTTATAATTTATCAATACGTAACCCTATTTTCCATGGAAATTGAACCCATGGCTTTTTGCATCTTCACACCAAAATAAAAATAATAAATAAAAATAAATAAATAAAATCTGAAAATGTCAACAAAAATAAGAAAATATTTTAATGATTAAAAAAATATATATTAAAGTCTATATCGAGACTACCAAAATGATACTGTGTAACAAATCTGTACCCATGTGTCCTTTAAGGGATAATTAACACAAAAATGAAAAATCTGTCATTAATTACTCACCCTCATGTTATTCCAAACCTGTAAGAAATGTATTAATCATGGGTGATATTTTTCATGAAATCCAATAGATTTCTGGCCCTGTATAGACAGCAATGCAACTGAAAGGCCCAGAAAGGTAGTAAGGACATTATTAAATAGTTCATGTGACATCAGTGGTTGAACCAAAATCTTATGAAGCTACGAGAATATTTTAACATTGTCACATTTCTGGGCTTTGAATGTTGCTATTCAGGGTCAGAAAGCTCTGGGATTTCAAATATCTTGATTTGTGTTCTGAAGCTCTTATGGGTTTGGAACGACTTAAGGGTGAGTAATCAATGACAGAAATGTAATTTTTTGGTGAACTATCCCTTTAAAGAAGACAATAAGTATGGCACGCTGATATAACCCAAAACCAAACAGGAACCTGTCTTTCTTGTCAAAATCATGGTAATTGGTACTAATTGACCATTCTTGCCCTAAGAAAATATAAAATAACTAGAATGTAAATATTCAACTTTGCCTTTTTTTTTTTTTTTTTTTTTTGCCCTTATCTAACCTAGGGCAAGAAAAGAAAAACTTCCAAATATGGTCATGTTAATCTTTGAATTGCATTCAGATTGCATCTAAACTCAGCAGTGACTCAGTCATGTTTTAATGAAGCCTTCATCTTACATCACCCTCAAATCCAAAACATTATCTCTTTCAGAGCACTAATAGAGAGCCGGAGTAGACTTGAAGCTAATCCAGGATCAACAGCAGACACTTGTGTCCCAGCCAGAAGAGTTAACCTGGACTACTGCAGCAGGATAGATCAAAAGACAGGGTGATGGTGCGGGCAAGTTCAAATGTAGAAGTGTCAGAGGTCGGGAGTAAAGAGACACAATTACTCTACTCTTTCTTTCTTTTTCTCTCTCATATAGACATATAGAGTGGCAGAGATGTGACTTTAGAGGTGTGAAATTAGTTTTGGCAGAGAGATCAAAGTAGTAAAGCTGACAGTGATGAGGGCGGGAAAGCCAATGAGTTGACGAATCAATCTCTAGAAGACTTATCCCACTCACTTCACCATGACCCCCTCTCATTCCCTCTTCCTCTTACTTTAAACCTCTGTTTCTCTCTTTTTTCTTTCCTTCTGGGGTTGAATAATGGCCTAATTTAACTTCACAAGTGACAAATAGTTCACCTTGCATACACTTCCATGGCTCTCATTTGCAATATTGCAAATTCAGGTCCTTGAGTAGGGTAATTTTCATGATAATTGTATATAAAACACCGCCTAGTCCTTTTCATATTACATTGCTGCTCACCATCTATTTGTGAGCAAAAATGTGTTTGTATGCTACAGAAATGTCTGTGTGAAAATGAAATAAACATATTGCAGGGACACCCTGTACAGGCTGACACAGAACTCGGCCATCTGGGAAATGAGTCGACCTTATGACTCTGCAAATGACAATAGGCTAATAATCAAAAGATGCTATGCCATACACAGAGTCATTTTGGTTATTTAAATATCAGACCATGCAGATGACTGGTTCACTCCTGAAACAAACATGGAATTCAGATTATTTGAAAGGAGATATGGTGTAGTGGTCTATCTATCCATTATTTTATAATTTTTATTTTTGTTCTTTTTTTCTTACAGTTCAAAACTCAATTGTAGAAATACTTTTCACTGTCCTAGTTGTGTTTATAAATAAACAAATGAATAAGTAAGTTGTGTTACGTGATGTCATTCTACCTTGTCCTGTTTCTTCACACCTTTACAGTGTTTGACTGGTTTACATCAAAGAGAATCACTTTTAGGGCTTGTCGATTAACATTGTTAAGCTAGAATTTATGCTGCATCAGAGAACACTGCAAATCTATTGATTTCAATGTTATGGTGCATCACAAAGACATGGTGGAAAAATGTGAGTGCTTGCGAGGGTATTGGCAAGCGAACAAAGTTAAAGTCAGCCATATATTTCAAGCGTAAAAAGCAAAGAACAAACTGCTGTGAGGTGATTTTGAACAAAATCAGGCCAAAAGTTCATTTGGAGTTTGTTTCAGGAGAGCTTGCCAGGGTGAACTTTATGGAAAAGTTCTCTAAACACCTTTTGGTCTGTGGCAATTACGTAAAAGGCTTCACCTTTTTTTGGTATAATTTTGTGGTTAATTTCTTCTGTTCAATTTTTTGAGGTCAGACGTGAGTAAAAAACACATTCTCACTCCCACATTCTCAATCACATATTGACGCTTGGTCAGGTCTCCTTGGAGTCACATTTTGACGCTCAAGGTACCCCTTTAGCGTCATTTTTTGACACACAGGGTCCTCCATTGTTTTCAGTTGTTTATCTTAATTTAATGGTTTGCATGCATTTGTAAATGATATAAATAATTTTATATAAATTTATACTTTTGATTGGACCACCTAAACCCACCCCTTCCCTAAACCTAACAGTTACATACTTCTGAAAAATATAAAACACAGGCAAATATAAGTACAGGCACAGAAATTTATTGCAAAAACTGACCATAAATAAGCAGTATAAAAACATCTGTTCCTCTCACAAATCAATCGTTTTGCCTCGGAAGGTTTCTTATTTAAAGCAGTGGAGGACCCTGCACGTCGGAAAATGACGCCGAAGGGGTACCCTGTGTGTCAAAATGTGACACCAAAGGGGTCCTGACCAAGCTTCAATATGTGACGAGTTGGGAGTAAGAACGTGTTGGTAAAAAACATGATCACACTGGACAGCTGCTTTACAGTAGAAACTAAAGTAGCATTTTTAAATGAATGCAACACTTACAGTGTGTATTTAAATTTACTGTTAAGCTGTAAAATAAACTATTGCATAAAGTGCTTGACTGGAGAGCTTAATATCAGAGCTATTTATATTGCTATGAACAGATTTTTATGAATTGCTGTCTTTTTGTTTTATTTTGTTTTGTTTATTTTGTTATTGAGAGGAAACTGCACAGTACATATTTACATATTCATCTAAACACTGGTCCCAGCCGCATAGGCTGTGTTGGGATGTTCGCTAACAGTATACCATGGTCAGATATTTAGAACTTCTGTTTACTGTTAAGCAAAATATATAAAAAAACTGGGTTTATTAGGGTCTTATAACTTTAAAACTATTACACATTCTGATGTATACCTCTATTAATAAATGCACATTTAAGGTGTGTCTAGTTGCTTTCAAAAATCCATTTTGCTGTATTTTGTTTGAACTGGATCTTTCTAATTTTTCAAAATACATCTTACACAGTCATATCCACCGAAAGCTCCATCATCGCTTTCTGTAGTATGCAGTTTCCTTCAAGCATTTTAAAGAAGTCCATTTTCATCACTATAAAGGTACTGTATCCCCATTGCAGCATAATAGGAAACAAACAAATTTTCACCGCACTGGGCAAGGTAAGTAGGGCTCAAGGTCAGATTCCATTTGCCCAGCACAGAGAAACAGCACATAAATATTGCACGACACATCAAAGTGGGTCCACACCAACAGTTCCTGGAGCTCACTCTCATTCTGTCCAGTGAAGATCTATTCTGAGTGTAGATGTATCCTCTGTCCTTGGAGGGATAGAGAAGAGTGCATGTCACCATTCCCTCTCAGGAGGCAAATGATATGGGTGACTATGGAGTCGGCAGCATGTTGGTGGAGCACTCTGTCTGTCATGGCACCCGAGCCAACAGAGCCCCAACCAAAAGCTCATGTTTTAGTTATTAGCGCATGCAGCATGAGGTCACAGAAATAGTCACGCTAGCAGTTGGAGGGGGATTTATATTCCACATTCAGCACCAGCTCTTCAGGCATGCACATATGTATAATTCCACAGTCCACCTAGAATCATTTCAGTAATGCAATGCAGAATTCATGTTGTTTTTGAGCAATATATATATATATATATATATATATATATATATAAGATGTGCTATGGATAGGGCATAGTGGTATAGGGGAGGACTCCAAGAGTCCAAGAGTGAGGAATGCTATCCTTGGTATCTTCTATGTTAGTGTAAATTAGTACATTTCATAAATTAGCCCCAAATGTTTGTTGTACATTCATATTAAATGCAATATGAGACAAATCAGACTAATTTGTGCCAAAAATAATAAAATAAATTGAAATTGTAAAGATTGCTGTAGAGTAATAACATCTTGGTTACTCTCGTAACCCTCGTTCCCTGAAGGAGGGAACGGAGACGTTACATTGACTGACATCTATGGTGTCCTACTTGGGGGCCCAATCACCTCTGAGCTTATGAAGAAAAGGCCAATGAAAATTGGCAAGTGGAATTTGCATGCCAAATCACTTCCCCGTACATACGGGTATATAAGATGGTGGCGTGGATCCACTCATTCAGGTTTGTGCTGAGAAGCCGAGATCAACCCGGCATTCAGCACAGTTCAAGATTGTGGCATGAGGAATGTAACATCTCCATTCCCGCCTTCAGGGAATGAGGGTTACGAGAATAACCAAGACATTCCCTTGTCAATCGGGTAATGTTCGACGTTACGACGACTGACGTCTATGGGGTCCCTATGGAAAATGCCATAGCCTAAACTGTGTTACGTAACAAAACGTGTTACGAGGTACAAAAGCTGACAGGCAGGCGTGTCAGGACAAATGAAGCTCAATACGTAACCTGCCCAACGCCCAACAGGCCAATTAGGGGTGCCAGAGTTCTGAAGCAATTATTGGGGGGCAGAGCACAATGACGAGAACTTAAGTCATGTGGGAATAGTTAGAGACAGAATATATATATATATATATATGTATTGGTTGTAGATATATGAGGGGGAACACGGTGAAGTAACCGTGGAGAATACCGAGACATATGCCACAACCGGAGGGAGCGAAGGAGACCCCCTGCCGGAACACAGCCACAGACTACTCCGTCCTGGTCCAGGCTGCGGGGCAAGGAGGACCCTGAGTTCTCCTGAGGGGAACAGCTGGGAAAATGGTTCACGGATCCATAAGGAATGGCGCAGCAGACTTCGAGCCATCTTCCTGCAAATTACCTGACTGGCTCAACGCAAAAATTTTAGAATCTTGCAAAAGTGTGTTGGCATATACCACCCAATGGTCCAAAGCTAAACAAAAAGCTGCTTGGAGCATCTGAAGCTCCACATAAATGCACAGTGCATGAACAGGACACAGCAACGCCAATACCGGGTCTGCCTCCTCCAGGGGCAGAGTTTGCAGGCTCACCACCTGATCTCAAAAAGGCCTTGGGCACATAACTGGGCTAGGGTCTCAAGGTCATGTGAAAATCAGCCAGAACAAACTCAAGGCACGTTTCACTGACTGAGAATGTGTGCAGGTCCCCTACCCTATTGATAGAGGTGAGCGTGGTCAGGAGCAAAATCTTAAGCGACAGGTATTTAAGCTCAACTGAACCAAGTGGCTCAAAGGGAGCTCTCCATAAACCTAGGAGGACCACGGAGAAATTCTAAGAGGGGCTGAGGTGCAGTCTAGGAGGGTTTATCCTCCTCACACCGTTTAGGAACCTTACGAACAAGTGATGTTTCCCCAGGAACGAGCCGTCCACTGCATCGTGGTATACCGCAATACCTGCGACATACACTTTCAAAGTGGAGGGGGATAGCCTCTCCTCCAACTTTTCCTGCAGGAAGGAAAGCACCACTCCGACCGAGCATCCTCGGCAAGAGGAATGCCAATCAACAAACAGACTTTAGAGCATAGGCCTGCATCGTAGAGGGGGCTCTAGCCTGAGTGTCTATCATGGCCTGGGGAATGCCAGTGAGGTCTACCGCGTCCTGTCCAGAAGTCAAATATGTAGATTCCATAGATCGGGTGCGGGTGCAAAGAAGGTCCTTCCTCAGGGGGATCTTCCAGGGAGGGTTGTTGCGAGGAGCATGAGGTCGGGAAACCAGGTTTGGGTGGGCCAGTACAGTGCAACCAACAGAACCTGCTCCTCGTCCTCCATGATCTTGCACAGGGTCTGTGCAAGGAGGCTCACTAGGGGAAAGGCATACTTGACAAGGCCCCAGTACCAGCTGTGTGCCAGAGCGTCCCTGTCTATACTTGTAGTAACAGCTGATGAAGCGATCGGCTCCGAAGCAAAAATCAGAATGAGTGGATGCACGTCACCATCGTATGTACGGGGGAGTGGCTTGGCATGCAAATTCCTCTTGCCAATTTTCATTAGCCCTTTCTTCTTAAGCTCAGAGGTGACTGGGCCCCCAAGTAGGACCCCAAAGACGTCAGTCAACGTAACGTAACAGCTGTGTGCCAAAGCGTCCCTGTCTATACTTGTAGTAACAGCTGACAAAGCGATCGGCTCCGAAGCAAAAATCTGAATGAGTGCATGCACGTCACCATCGTATGTACGGGGGAGTGGCTTGGCATGCAAATTCCTCTTGCCAATTTTCATTGGCCCTTTCTTCTTAAGCTCAGAAGTGACTGGGCCCCCAAGTAGGACCCCAAAGACGTCAGTCAATGTAACGTCGAACATTACCCGACTGACAAGGGAACTAATATATTTAATGACATTTATCTTTGCAAAATAACTGCATAATATTGTCCATTTAGTTGACTTCCTGTAGACAGAGTGAACTTGAAGTGCAAATTTTAAAATAGCTGTTGTAAGCATTTTAAACTTCACATTGTGCTTAGGCAGAGTTGTGGCTGTGGAAATACCCATAAGCTCTTGGGACTGAATAATTGCGTGAGCAATAATTGCTCTTTTGGTTTAATAGATGTTTTAGTCCTATTCAGGTTTTTCATAGCATTTTGTTTTAAATAGTTTTGTTTTTTGCAAAGTCACAGTAATTAGAATTAACTGTTGGACCCTGGCTTAAGTAAAATAATAATAATAATAATAATAATAATAAAAACAAAATAAAACAAAATCAATCAATAATATACATCCAGTGAATGCAAGGCAGACTAAAATATTTCACCTAATAATGTGCTATATGTGGTAGCAAAATTAGTGGATTTTATACTAAAATAAAATAAAATAAAATAAAATAAAATAAAATAAAATAAAATAAAATAAAATAAAATAAATAATAAATGAATAAATACATACATAAATTTATGCTGTTGTGAAATGTCATTGGCTCTTGTGTGTCTTGTGACCTATTGCGTCATGCTAATGTTTGGAAGTATCTTTTGAATGAAATGTGAGCACGTTAATGGAGCGGGATCATTTTCAGCGATTAAAACCTTATGTTTTACTCTCTCCTTTACATAAAGATATTGTATGGCTTCAGAAGACTTGGAATGCAACACGACTTGTTTGTAATGCTTTTATACTGCTTGTTTATGGTCAGTTTTTGCAATAAATGTCTGTGCCTGTACTTATATTTGCCTGTGTTTTATATTGTTCAGAAGTGCGTAACTGTTAGGTTTAGGGTAGGGGTGGGTTTAGGTGCTATATAACTTACAAATACATGCAAACCATTAAATTAAGACAAACAGCTGAAAACAATGGAGAACCCTGTGCTTGCAAAAACGACGCTAAAGGGGTACCTTGGAGTCAACATGTGACTCCAAGGGGACCTGACTAAGAGTCAATATGTGACGACTTGGGAGTGAGAATATATATATATATATATATATATATATACACACACACACACACACCAATACTTGTTTATTTCAATTAATTTACAGGTTTCAGCAACTCTATTTAAGTGGTACCAACTAAAAATGTACCACGTAAGTAAACATAATTTACAGCGCACCTATTTGTAATAGAGTACCTCCACAGTACCTACTCATAGGTATAAGGGAACTATATGCAACATTTACGGAATAAGGGGGTAATAACCTTCAAAATTCTAAAGCATATATACTGTAAGTATTTTATAACTAAAACCTATTCTGAAATTAAGTGGTATGTATTACACACACATACTTTAGGTTTCCGCGTAAGCATAGCTTGCAGCTGAACGTACATGTAGGTAAAGGGAAACAGTGTGTAACGTTTGGGGCATAAGGGGGTAATAACTTGGAAAATTAAATGTATTTATACTGTTAGTATTTCATAAGGTGTTACTATTCTATAGTTATGTGGTATGCATGACTTAATGTGTTAGGCAACAATTAGGCTACGATTTAGAACAAGTTGCCTTATTGTAACACATGAAACAAAATATGATCCAAGGCGGAAATTTGTTCACATTTACCAGGTTTTTTAATCTGGATGTCCCAGACTTACAGGCCCAGATCCTTTGAATTAGTAATTCCAGTACTTGTTTTAGCATGCTCTTGGCCCTTTGTTAAAGTTCAGAGGCTGTACTACCTTCTGGACGGACATTCTGTTGTGACCACTTAGCCCTGATGAGGTAAAGTCTAAATTGCTTTGCCATCCCCACTAGCACGGCGGGATTGTACTGGTTCCCCATAGCGTCTTTACGACGCAGTACGAGTAAAAGTATTGAAAGGGAACGTACTCGGTTACTCACGTAACCTCGGTTCCCTGAGATACGGGAACGAGTACTGCATTACAAGCCGTGCTAGTCACTGCCGGCTCGTTCGTCGCTTCAGTAGAGGAATCTGAGTCCTGTGGCGAAGCAGTTGCTTATATAGCCAGTTGCCCCGCCCATTCTGGTGGGATCTGGCAGAATTTGGCGGCCTGCAACGCCATAGGTTTGTGCACCAATAGTCGTGCAGTTACACTGAGTTATTAAAAAAGTGCTTCAGTATTGGAGAAAAAGGTGTTTTTCCCCATAGAGTCTTTACAACGCAGTACTCATTCCCATATCTCAGGGAACCGAGGTTATCTCAGTAACCGGGTACGTTTCTTTGCATGTTGGCTTTGTAAACACTGAGTCGGTACTTCCGCCTACATCATGCTTGACCCTTCCAACATCACAGAATGAAGATGCGCAGGCACATCGCAGAAGGAGCAGGGAGCCACTATTAATAAATGAAGCATTGAAACGGCTTCTTAATGCACAATTGATTTTTACTTTCACTTTTGAGATTGGCGATCACGCATACTCATTGTTAATAACTTTGAAACATATCTGTTGTAGCATAACTAAAATTGCTTAATGTTATACTTAAACAGTAACTACAGGTAACAAGACAGTAACAAGGCATCACTTTAAATTACAGCCCGTGGATGTTACACTTACTTATATTTATGTTATATGATGGGAGCAGCTGGAAACAGGTAATCTAGTTTTCCGCTGTATTGCTCACATTTCCTGTTACTTCCGGTAGGAGTACGCTGTGCGCAATTTGGCTGCCACTTCTTGCGAGAACTTTTTGTTGTTTGTTTTCTGTGTTGTGTTTCGCGTTAATTTCTCATCCCACTCATACTCTCCTGGATACACGTCTTTACTGGATTATTGTTTGGACTTTACTTCTGTTACTTCACTGTGGATTACCTTACTCATCGCTGGCTATTCAGCTCACGCCACTTTGCTGTTGTCTGACGATCTTCATGCTCCACTGGGCCTTCTACATAGTTGGCGGGTGAGTCTCCACTCACTTGTTTCCCCCACGGTCACTCTAAGCTGTGTCGAAACGCTATGGGAATGCCCCCGGTGAGACACCGTACTTAAGTGTGTAGAATCAGTCCAATGGAGAAATGCCACGTCATGAGCGAGATGACGTAGCGATCCAGGAAGCAGAAGAGAGCACCGGCAACAAGCTCATTCAGCTTTTTGCTCTTCAGCGAGTGCGTCTGTTGTGTGTGTGTGAAGAATTCTGTTGCAAGCACTCTGTCAGTTAGCAATCACTCTGTTAGAGAAGTTACTATCATGTCAAAGTGTAATCAATAAGAAGTGGCGAGCGAACGGCATTTTAGATGCTGTGTTTTCCCCTGCCCACGCTATCTGGCAGCGGGGGAACACACGATCTATGTGTCGTTTGTTTAGGAGTGGAGCACGCATAGTCAGCTCTCAAGGGGGCTGACTGTCATGATTGTGAGCTTTTCCCGCTCCGCGTGCTTCTCTCTCATCTGGCCGTGTTTGATGAACGGCCAGGCTCGAGATCCTGCTGGCAGCGGTCCCGCTGTTGCCGAGGCACGGCGTCGGCTGTTGTCATGGGGATCGCGAGCGGATTTAGTGGTGTGATCCGAGACAGGCGCGTCCTTATCTCGGCCTTTAACCGCTAGATCCGTGGCTCCCTCTCTGGGTTCGGAAGCACGCAGAGTCATTTCTTCCCCCAGAGGGAGAGCCCAGCGCTTCATTTCTTTTCCTCTGAGGAGGTTGATGTGATGAGCGTTGATTCTGAGAAGACTGTGTACTCGCCACCACAGTCCTTTGCGTATGAGGAGCTTGTGGAGGTTGTGACTTGTGCTGTAGCCAAGCTTAACATTGGGAAGCAGGACATTTATTAAATAAATAAATAATATTAGATGAACGTTTCCTGCATGTTCCTTCACGCTGGGGCCTTGCTTTTTTCCCCGATCTCCACACTGAGGTGTCCCGCCTCTTCAGCACTACATATTTCAATATTGTATGGCTGAATGAGAAGGGATATTGGGCGATGCCAGTGGTGGAGTAGATGCTCTCTCCCCATCTCAGCATCGTCCCTGAAGGCCCCGAAGCTTCCCACCAAGGCTCTAAAACTCACACCTGCTTTGGTTTGGGCAGTTTATATGGCAGCGGGTCAGGCTAGCTGCTGCAGGCCTACCAGGCCGACCTGCTAATGGGACTCAGGTCCCCGGGGCTGCTGAGCAAGAGCAGCCCCAATCATCAAGCTCTTCATATCGCTAACAACAAAATAAGACGTCGCTTCCCAAAATAAGACGTCGCTTTGGGTGATGCTCTCAGGACAGAAGTGGATCTGCGGACCGTTATTTTGTCCAAGAGGGCCTTGGCCTGGCACCAAGAGCATCACGGCCCTGAGGGCAGCCTCCCCCCTGGGGAGGAGAGGTACAAACCTCAGTGCTCCTTCCTCCTCAGTGTTCTCAGGGAGCCATGCTGATACCCCTGCCACCTGCGGTGCTTCAGGGCTCAGCAGGCTCCAACGGGCGAAGTTTCCAGCTGCCGCCCAGTACGGTACGGCACGGGAATGCTTGTTCCCTCTAAGGAGGGCGCTAGAGGGGATAAATCGGTTGCTTCCTGCCAGTTATCTGCTCTGAGGGGCTGGCATCCTCGAGTCAACTGATACCTCTGCCACCCTCGGTGCTTCAGGGCTCAGTAGGCTTCAACGAGCAAAGTTCTCAGTCGCCACCCGGCCTTGGTACGGTGCGAGAATGCTCGTCCCCTCCAGTGAGGGTTCTAGAGAGGTCAGATTGGTTGTTCCCTGCCGGTCATCCACTTTAGAGCACCATAGTGACTTCTCTAGCCACACCAGAGGCCAGCCTCGAGAGGCTGGTTCCCTTAGTAGGCTTCCTGGCAGCGTGGAAGCTTCTGCCGAATGTCTCACATGGGTTCTGCAGACTGTAGAAGGAGGCTACAGAATCTAGTTTGGTTCTCATTTGCCTAGTTTCTCCGGGGTTCTACCCACATTCGTGGGCCCCCAGCAGGCTCTGGTGATGGAACAAGAAGTAGAGACTCCCTTGAGGCAGGAGGCCATCGAGATGGTCCCTCCTCTCGAACGAGAGTCCGGGTTCTACAGCCGCTACTTCATTGTTCCAAAGAAGGATGGAGGGTTGCATCCCATTATAGATCTGTGTCTTTGAGCCGCGCCATTAAACGGTTTTCAAGACTATAGCTTAGATCGTGACACAAATCAGGTCCGAGGACTGGTTTG
The DNA here is from genome assembly GCA_033026305.1 of Cirrhinus molitorella. Lineage (NCBI taxonomy): Eukaryota > Metazoa > Chordata > Actinopteri > Cypriniformes > Cyprinidae > Cirrhinus > Cirrhinus molitorella. The sequence continues at coordinate 13,670,334 of CM065135.1, forward strand.
TCGCCATAAATCTGCTTTCGGGGGCGAAGCTTACCAGTATCCGGTTCTTCCCTTCGGCCTGTCACTCTCACCCCGCACTTTCACCGAGTGTGTGGATGCTGCTCTGGCTCCTTTGCAACTCCAGGGCATCCGCATACTAAATTACATCGACAACTGGCTGATTCTAGCTCAGTCGAGGCAGCAGGCGGCTCGGCATCGAGATGCCGTCCTCGCCCACATGAAAGAGCTGGCGTTAAGACTAAACACCAAACTGAGTGTGTTTTCTCCCTCTCAGAAGCACGTCTGTCTCCTGCTCGTATCAAGTCGATCCTCACGGCAGTCAAGAGAGTGAAAGAAGGCCAGTCACTCACTGTCTAACAGTTTCAGAAACTGTTGGGTCTGATGGCAGCAGCTTCCAATGGTATACCTTTTTGGACTGTTGTACGAGACCCCTGCACTGGTGGCTCAGGACCAAAAGGGAAACCCACTTCGTACAATCAAGGTCACGCAGCGATGTTTATGTGCCTTAGACATGTGGAGGAAATCTTGGTTCCTATCTCAAGGCCCAGTGCTGGGTTGCTCCTTGTCGTCGCATAACGCTAACGACGGACGCCTCCGACGGTCATGAGTGGCCGCTCTGCCTAAGGTCTGTGGGAAGGTCACCATCTCATGTGGCACATCAATTGCCTGGAGATGCTGGCCATGTTTCGGGCAGCATCTCAAACATTTCCTTCCGGACCTCAGAGGCCATCATGTGCTTATCCGCTCAAACAACACATCGGTGGTCTCTTACATCAACCTGCAGGGGGGTCTGCGTTTGCATCCCCTTTACAGGCTGGCGCACCAGATCCTCCTTTGGGCTCAGGGAAAACTCCTCTCACTGAGAGCAGTTTACATCCCTGGGCATCTCAATCAGGGAGCAGACATCCTGTCGAGGCAGGGGCTGAGGCCCGGGGAATGGAGACTCCACCCTCAGTCGGTGGAGCTCCTATGGAAGGAGTATGGCCAGGCGGAAGTGGACCTGTTTGTGTCTCGAGAGACGACACACTGCCCGCTTTGGTTCTCCCTTAGGCATCCAGCCCCACTGGGGTTGGACCATGGTGCAGACGTGGCCGAGGCTATGTATACCTTCCCCCCGATCGCTCTGCTTCCGGGAGTTCTGGAAAGAGTATGCCAGGACAGGGTCAGTCTACTTTTGGAAGCTCCATTTTGGCCAGCCCAGTGGCGAGCGGTGACTTTTTTTACCAGGTATGCTGAGTGCTGAGTCCCAGCCCCCAACCAGCTTTTAGGACAAACTTAACGAAGAAAACACTGTGGCATGTGTCGATTTAAAAGTATGCACATTTCCTACCTTATTTGTGAATAAATCTCATCTCCAATCTTTCTTGTATCGTTTCAGGTTTATCTATAGTTATTTTAATGCTAGAAAAACATAATATTAATAATTTCCAATAAAAACCGCAAAACAACGTTTACACGTATTCTTTTATGATACGTAATATTAAGAGGGTGGGGAGGTGAGGGATTCCCCGTTCTATATCTCTGCTTCAACTGAATTATTTTATTATTATTATTATTAATCAGCAGTGAATATAACTCCCACCCAGGTGATACTACGACCATGCAAAATGCAAATAATAATAATATATTTAGAATATTGCCAAGTAAGTTGCAAACAACAATAAAATAAAATAAAATAAATCAGATTTTATTATTTCCTCTTTTCCCCCTATTAATTTGTTTGTTAATATTCAAATAAATAAATAAAAACTTTTTTTATACTTTTATATATTATTTCTATTCTATATTTCTATATATTTTTATTTAAACCACTTAGGCATGTTGACAATAACATCTTCAACACGGTCTATATGTTTTCAGTGGACTTTCAAATTTTGAATTGCTTGAGAAATTATGAAAATATACAGTTAAGATGTTTTTTAATTTGATTTAGTCGAGTCAGTTGTGCATCATACACAATGTGATTTTCGGCAATCGAAATCTGGCAGCAACAGCGCATTTTTCCGCTTGGGCGCTTCAGGGACAGCTTACCTCGCCAATGAAATCACGCGCTTCCCCTTCAGTTCACTTCGAGCTGCGTCGAAACGCTATGGGAACGCCCCCGGCGGAACACCGTACTGAAGTGTGTGTAGAATCAGCCCAACGCAGTGCCACGTCATGAGCGGGATGACGTAGATGACCAGGAAGCATAAAATGCGCCGGCAACACGCTCATTCAGCTTTTTGCTCTTCAGCTGGCGCGTCTGTGGTGTGTGTGTGTGTTTGTAAAATACAAAAAAAACTAAAAAAACTTCGGCCTTGGTGGGGAAGGCTTACACGGCAGCAGGTCAGGCTGGTGGCTGTCTGCACACTATGGCGGTGTTGCAGGCATACCAGGCTGACCTGCTGAAGGACCTGGATGAGGGGGGGGGGGGAATCCGACGCAGTGGCAGAACTGCGTCGGGCCATGGATTTCTCGCTCCGGGCCACTAAGGAAACGGCCAGAGCCATTGGCCGTTCAATGGCAGCTCTGGTGGCCACGGAGCGGCATCTGTGGTTGAATCTGTCCGAGTTGGATGACAAGGACAGATTCTTCCGCCTGGATGCCCCGCTCTCGCCTTCTGGCCTTTTCGGCGACGCAGTGAATTCTGTCATCGATAGGTTTCAGGAGGCGAAGAAGCAAGCGGCGGCGTTCCAGCACTTCCTCCCTCGCCGCCAGGTCCTTGGGGCTGCTGAGCGGGAGCAGCCCCAGCCGTCCGGCTCCTCATACCGGCAAAGCCAGAGACAGAGCGTCGCCTCTCGTACCCCGCCTAAAAAAGATCAGGGGTCGGGGCGGTGCTCTAGGCAGTGTGGGGCCTCTCGCCCAAGGGCGGATCTGCGGACCGTCCTTCAGGCGAAGAGGTCCCAGCCTAAGCGCTCCTGACACGAGTGTCAGGAGTATGAGGGTAGCCCCCGCTGGGGAAGAGAGACACAGCCACGAGGGGCTGGCACCCCCAAGCAGCTCACCAGAGGCCAGCCTCGAGAGGCTGGTTCCCTTAGTAGATTATCTGGCAGCGTGGAGGCTTCTGCCGAATGTCTCACAGTGGGTTCTGCAGACTGTAGAAAGAGGTTACAAAATCCAGTTCGGGTCTCGTGCACCTCGCTTTGCAGGGGTCCGTCCCACTTTGGTGGGCCCCCAGCAGACTCTGGTGATGGAGCAGGAAGTAGACGCTCTCCTGAGGAAGGGAGCCATCGAGGTGGTTCCTCCTCTCTCGAGAGAGTCCATCAAACGGTTTCGGTTCAAGAAGCTCACTATAGCTCAGATCGTGACTCAAATCAGGTCCGAGGACTGGTTTGTTACCATAGATCTGAAAGATGCATACTTCCATATCTCCATCCTTCCCGAACACAGGAAGTTCCTGAGGTTTGCTTTCGGGGGCGAAGCTTACCAGTATCGGGTTCTTCCGTTCGGTCTCTCACTTTCACCCCACACTTTCACCCCGCACTTTCATCAAGTGTGTGGATGCGGCTTTGGCCCCTCTGCGGCTTCAGGGCATCCGCATACTCAATTACATAGACGACTGGCTCATCCTAGCCCAGTCACAGCAGGAGGCGATTCGGCATCGAGATGTCGTTCCCGCCCACATGAAACAGTTGGGGTTAAGACTGAACGCCAAAAAAAGTGTACTTTCTCCATTACAGAGGACCACTTATCTGGGCGTGGTGTGGGATTCGACGACGATGCAGGCACGTCTGTCTCCTGCTCGTATCAGGTCGATCCTCACTACAGTCAGGGCAGTGAGAGAAGGCCAGTCACTCACTGTAAAACAGTTTCAGAGACTGTTAGGTCTGATGGCAGCTGCGTCCAACGTGGTGACTTTTGGCCTGCTGTACATGAGACCTCTACAGTGGTGGCTCAGAACCAAAGGGTTTTCCCCGAGGGGAAATCCACTTCGTATGATCAAGGTCACGTGGCGATGCTTTCGTGCCTTGGACATGTGGAAAGACCTTCGGTTTCTGTCTCAAGGCCCGGTGTTGGGGGCTCCTTGTCGTCGTGTAACGCTAACGACGGATGCCTCCCTCACGGGTTGGGGGGCGGTCATGAGTGGCCGCTCTGCCCAGGGTCTGTGGGAAGGCCATCATCTCATGTGGCACATCAATTGCCTGGAGATGCTGGCGGTGTTTCGTGGCCTGAAACATTTCCTCTCAGACCTCAGGGGGCACCACGTGCTTGTTCGTACAGACAACACAGCGGTAGTCGCCTATATCAACCGGCAGGGGGGTCTTCGGTCACGCCCCCTTTACAAGCTGGCGTGTCGGATCCTCCTCTGGGCCCAGGGCAAACTCCTCTCCCTGAGAGCGATGTTTATCCCTGGGCACCTCAATCAGGGAGCAGACATCCTGTCGAGGCAGGGGCTGAGGCCCGGGGAGTGGAGACTCCACCCACAATCGGTGGAGCTCCTATGGAAGGAGTTCGGCCAGGCAGAGGTAGATCTATTCGCGTCACAACAGACGACGCATTGCCCGCTCTGGTTCTCCCTCACGCATCCAGCTCCCTTGGGGTTGGATGCCATGGTACAGACATGGCCGAGGCTGCGTCTGTATGCCTTTCCCCCGATTGCTTTGCTCCCGGGAGTTCTGGAGAGAGTGCGTCAGGACGGGGTCAGTCTTCTCTTAGTAGCCCCGTTTTGGCCGGCCCGAGTATGGTTCTCGGGCCTGGTGGCCCTTCTGGACGGCTCTCCGTTCGAGATTCCGCTCAGGAGGGACCTCCTCTCGCAAGCGGGAGGTACCATCTTGCACCCTCGCCCGGAGTTGTGGAAACTGTGGGCGTGGCCTCTGAGGGGGCACACCTCATAGCTTTGGGTCTTTCAACCGAGGTTGTTGAGACCATACTCCAGTCCAGAGCTCCCACCACTAGGAAGCTGTATGCCCTGAAGTGGAAGCTCTTCACTTCATGGTGCGGACAGCGGCTGCAGAACCCTGTAGACTGCCCGATTGGTACAGTTCTTGAGTTCCTGCAGGACCGTTTCTCCGCGGGGTTGGCTCCCTCCACCCTGAAGGTGTACGTGGCGGCCTTGAGTGCTTACCACGCCTTTCTGGGTGGTCAGTCTATTGGGAGACATCCTCTGGTGGTTCGCTTCTTACGTGGCGCATTGAGGCTGAGGCCTGTGCACCGCGGTGGTTCTGGAGGGCCTCTGCGGAGCACCCTTCGAACCCCTTGAGGAGGTTCCAGTCAAGTTCTTAACCCTTAAGACTGTATTCCTCCTCGCCGTCTCCTCCCTCAAGAGGGTGGGAGATCTTCAAGCTCTCGCGGTGTCCTGCCTGAAGTTCGCTCCAGGCATGGTTAAGGCGTTTATTTACCCCAAGCCTGGGTATGTCCCTAAAGTTCCCACCGCGACGCCAGGTCCCGTGGTGCTGCAGGCCTTTTGTTCTCCCCCCTTCCAGGAAGCGGGTCAGGAGCGGTTGAATCTGCTGTGTCCAGTTCGAGCACTGGACACATACGTCCATAGAACTGCCCAGTGGCGTAAGTCAGATCAGCTCCTTGTGTGCTTCGGTGGGCCGAGGAAGGGTTCCCCGGCTACCAAGCAGACCATAAGCAGATGGGTGGTCGAGGCCATCTCACTTGCTTATGAGTCCTCGGGCCTCGCATCCCCTTTGGGGGTCCGAGCACATTCGACCCGGGGTATGGCGGCCCCTAAAGCCCTTTCTTTGGGCTTGGCCATCAGCGACATTTGTGATGCGGCGGGCTGGTCCTCTCCGCATACATTTGTACGCTTTTATAACCTGGACCTCCCTTCGACTCCAGGTTCGCGAGTACTCTCCTCCTGATGTGCACACCACAAGCAGGGGGTCTTGCTCGCATGGCGCAGTGGGTATTCTCGTTCCCATAGCGTTTCGACGCAGCTCGAAGTGAACTGAAGGGGAACGTCTTAGGTTACGTATGTAACCCTGGTTCCCCGAAGGGAACGAGACGCTGCGTCTATGTGCCATACTCCTTGCGCCCCCTGCACGCGCTCGCCTCATCGCAAGCTGAATGAGCGTGTTGCCGGTGCATTTTATGCTTCCTGGTCATCTACGTCATCCCGCTCATGACATGGCACTGCGTTGGGCTGATTCTACACACACTTCAGTACGGTGTCCTGCCGGGGGCGTTCCCATAGCGTTTCGACGCAGCGTCTCGTTCCCTTCGGGGAACCAGGGTTACATACGTAACCTAAGACGATATCAGCGAAAGCAGTGAACGCGTGTGAATCCTGAGGAGTCATTGCAATAGAGCAGAGGCTAGTAAGCTGCGGAGAATCCGCTTGCCCGGAAGCTTCCGCATGTGACATTTACAGAGAATTGCCATTGTTTGGCAAATAAATAATTTGACATACTTATTCCCAACTCTTTATTACACTTTAAGTTACATCACAAACACAAGGGATCAACTGACAACCATGTTTATATTAATTAACCCGTGAACGCATTCTCTCAGACGGCCTGGGTATGCGGAGCATTAGCAGCTTATATGGACAGAACTCCACTGGTGCACCCCCATCCGGAGTTGTGGAAGCTGTGGGCGTGGCCTCTGAGGGGGCACAGCTTATAGCTTCTGGTCTCTCAGCCGAGGCTGTTGAGACCATACTCCAATGCAGAGCTCCCTCCACAAGGAAGCTATACACCTTGAAGTGGAAACTTTTCACTTCCTGGTGCGGACAACAGTTGCAAGACCCAGTCAATTGCCCGAATGGTACAGTTCTGAAGTTTTTGTTTCTCCGCCGGGTTGACTCCCACCACCCTGAAGGTGTACGTGGCAGCCTTGAGTGCTTACCACGCCTTTCAGGATGGCCAATCTATTGGGAGAAATCCGCTGGTCACGCGCTTCCTCCGTGGCATGCTGAGGCTGAGGCTGGTGCAGCGCAACAAGGTTCCCACCTGGGACCTGGCGGTGGTTTTAGAGGGCCTCTACGGAGCACCCTTCGAACCAATAGAGGAGGTTCCAGTCAAGTTCCTGACACTTGGACTGTGCTCCTCCTCGCCATCTCCTCCCTCAAGCGGGTGGGAGACCTGCAGGCACTTTCTGTATCATGCCTGGAGTTCGGTCAGGGCATTCCTTTACCCCAGGCTGGGGTATGTTCCGAAAGTGCCTACAGTGACGCCAGGTCCCCCTGCGCTGCAGGCCTTCTGTCCTCCGCCCTTCCAGGAAGCAGGTCAAGAAAGACTGAATCTGCTGTGTCCAGTGCGAGCATCTGGCTGATAAGGTCTCCATACTGTGTTGATTGTGCTCTATCAGCGACGTGAGTGCTGCGGCTCTCTTGCATTGCAAGAAAAGTGTGTCTCCAACTGCCAGTGATGCTGTGTCTTCTCGTCTAACCATGCTTATCACCGCTCGCAACATTCCAGTACCTGCTCTGCTTAGAGTTATCATTCTGGGCTTACTACTTAGCTGCGTTGTTGATATGGCGCTCTACTACTCGCTATCGCAACTGCGTAGCCTAAAATTGCATCCTCGTCTTGATGCGACTACATACAGGCTCTGTAAGGAGCTTGGGATTACTAGACAGCCGCGCTACATTCACCATTCCTGTCATCACCATTTCTCATCACACTGCTTAACTTCTTCATCTATTCCATCTATCTGGTCCAAACATTCGGATATACGAACGTTTGGACCAGATATCATTTTTTCTATGCTGCTGGCTAACCACTGTGGAATAAACTCTACCTCATTAATTTCTGTACCCTGTTCCCCGTCTCTGACTGATCTACACATACGCAGTGATTGCCTGTTAAATCCTACTATAGCGCTGTTTAACTGTCAGTCACTCACAAACAAGGCTACTGTTCTCTCCACCTTAATAACTGAGAAAGACTTTCTGCTTCTTACTGAAACATGGCAAATACCTAATGACTATTTCAACCTAAATCTGCTTACTCCGTCTGGATACAGCTACATGGCCAAACCCCGTTTGACATCTAGGGGTGGTGGGCTGGCTGCTGTCTACCGTAGCAACATATCAGTCAATACTATTGACTTTCTTGCGACTTCAACCTTTGAATATTTAGTTCTCAAAATCTCTGGTAGAATTCCAATTGTGATTATTCTTTTGTATCGTCCACCTAAATCATTGTCAAATTTTTTCACTGAACAACATGAATTGTTAACCCTGTCCTGTGCTCTCTCTACTTCTGTTATCTTACTTGGTGATTTCAACATACATGTTAATATTGATTGTTCAGACTCCCGTGAACTCATGTCAGTTTTTGAATGCTTCAATCTTGAACAGCATATTGACTTCCCTACACATCAAAAAGGACATACACTGGATTTGGTCTGTACAAATGGACTACGTAATGTTTCTGTGTATGGCTCTCAGATTGGACTTTCTGATCATCATTTCATTACACTACACTGTGAAATGTTTCTCCCCCGCCTTAGGGTGAAATTTACCATAACTTTCCGAAACCTCAATTCTGTTAATCCATTACTGTTTTCTGAATCGGTACAAGATCAACTATCTTATATTACTGAACACACTACTGCCTTTGACATCTTAGCCAAATACAATGCCTCCATTTCTGCTGACCTTAATATACATGCCCCCTTAAAAATAGACTTGTACCTTCTACACATACATCTCCCTGGTTTACTCCTGCACTTCGCAAACTGAAAACTGCTGGCAGAAATCTGGCTTGCATGTTCATCTCATTACTTACAATGACCACATTGAGGAGTATAAATCTGCATTAAATACCGCACGTTCCAGTTATTACTCAGTAGATCTTTGTAAGTCATTCCTACACTCTTTTCAAGATAAAATAAATCGCATTTATAACCTTTTTCCGATAGTGTCCTCCCCTACCCACTCACATGACCTCCCCCCTGATTTTGTACCTGGTACTTTTACTGACTTTGCTCCTCCTACTCCTGCTTTTATCTCTGAGCTACTCAAAAAATCGAATCCATCTTATTGTCATCTTGATCCTGCTCCTACTTCTCTACTCAAAAACTTTGCACCTGCTATATCACGGCCTATTTCACTTCTTATTTCTCAACTTCTCAGCACTGGTGTAGTCCCCCTTGAATTAAAAACTGCAGCCGTAAGACCTGTTTTAAAGAAACCTGGTCTTGACCCTTCTGACATGGCAAATTACAGACCAATCTCAAATTGACCACTTCTTTTAAAACTACTTGAAAAAGTTGTTTCTGTTCAACTTCAGGCACTTGTCATCTCACAACCTCTATAAATGTTTCCAGTCAGGTTTTCGTACTTTTCATAGCACAGAGACAGCACTTCTTAAGGTTGTCAATGACCTTCTTATGGCCACTGACTCAGGCTCCATTAGCATCCTAATTCTGTTAGATCTTTCCTCTGCTTTTGATACTATATCTCACAGTATCCTCATTTCACGACTCTCCGTTCTTGGTATTTCTGGAACTGCTTTATCCTGGTTTACTTCTTACCTGTCTGACCATCAGCACTATGTTACTATTTGCCAGGCCAAGTCTTCTACTACTCCTGTCACGGTGTTTCTCAGGGTTCTGTTCTTGGGTCTTTACTCTGTATCATCTATATGCTGCCATTAGGTAAAATTATCCGTCATCATGGATTCAACTTCCACTGCTATGCAGATGACACCCAGCTCTATATCAGCTTTAAACACAACTCTTCTTTTCCCATCAACTCCATATCAGCTTGCATTAATGATCTAAATGCCTGGATGACCAATAACTTTCTCAAACTTAACACTGATAAAACAGATTTTATTCTTGTTAGTTCACCAAAAAATGTTGCTCTTCTCTATACAGACAGTGTTAACATTGCCGGGACCTTGGTTCGACCTTCCACCACTGTTAAAAATCTTGGTATAATCTTTAATTCCTTTCTCCTTCCTACCTCACATCTCCTCACTCACTAAATCTGCCTTTTTTCATCTCCGTAACATTGCTCGCCTATACAACCCTTTTTAAATTTCAGTGATGCTGAGACATTGGTTCATGCTTTCATCACTTCACGTCTTGACTACTGTAATTCTCTTTTCTATGGTTTACCTAACACTACATTAAATAAGCTCCAATATATCCAGAACTCTGCAGCTAGGGTTCTCACCTATACTAAGAAATCATCACACATTACTCCCATTCTACACAGACTTCATTGGTTACCCGTTCGTTTTCATATTCAGTACAAAATTCTGCTCATCACTTTTAAAGCGCTTCATGGTCTTGCCCCCTTATATATCTCTGATCTCATTCATACTTACTCCCCAGCGTGCACACTACGCTCTTCAGAATCTGGTCTGCTGTTAATTCCTCGCCACAGACTAGCATTGTTTGGTGGACGAGCGTTTTGTATCTCTGCCCCCACTCTCTGGAATTCTATTCCCAAACACATACGTGACCTGTCCTCAGTACAAGATTTCAAATCCCAACTTAAAACATATCTTTTCCTCTCCTGTTTCTCGGATCTCTGACTACACTGTCAGTTTCAACCATTGGTCTCTGTTTATCTGTATTTGTAATTTCTCCAGTCTTGTAATGTTTATCTGTTGTTATGTTATCTGTTGTATTGTGCAGCGACCTTGAGTTTGTAGAAAGGTGCTATATAAAATAAACTTATTATTATTATTATTATTATTATTATTATTATGTTGTGATAATACAATAACTTTCTTTTGAAAGTCTAGCCTTTAGTTGATCCTAATAGGCGCTCGTCGTCACAGTTGTAACGACGACTTTCTCATTTGTGAGGGAGCTGGGCGCCATGGCATTTTTGTTTCCAGGCGGAACGTTAAAGAACGCGATACACGTGTCTCCCAGAAATCCCGCATAATCTAACCAATCCTGTGACGACTTCGAAATTCCTGAAGTGTTTCCAGATAAGTGTGCCATATGCATCAGACGTTTAGCCAACTTTCCGTGGGCGTGACGTCTGAGGCTGAGACTAAGTGACACCTTACTTATGAAATACTAACAGTATAAATACATCTAATTTTCCAAGTTTTCCAAGTTAATAAGGGGGTAACCCTTATCCCCTAAACATTGCACACTGTTTCCATTTACCTACATGTACTTTCAGCTGTAAGTTATGCTTACGTGGAAACCTAAACCTAAAGTCTGTGTCATACATACCATGCTATTTCAGAATAGGTGCCCTTTAGATATAAAATACTTACAGTAACTTACTTTATACTTACAGAACTTTTTCATTGGTTTTACTATGAGCAAAGTAGATTACAGTAATAAATCTTACTGTAAAAATTAACTATTGGCATAAGTCTGGTTGACTTTGCAGCTTGCCACTTGCCACTTGCACAGGTGTGGTCAAAGGATTTTTTGTTTAAGTGATTTCAAAGTGACGTGCAAAGCCTCTGTTGACTCGTGTTGACAGTTGTCTCTGGAACAATTCACTAGAATACCAATAACCTCCACAAACAACACTAAAAAATTTTAGGCTTGTTCTTTCTTGTTTTGAGGCATGTGAAACTCTCGGAACATCCGTATTTTCGATGTGTATTTATGTAGGCCCTGCCAGTCCAATTTTATGGCCAATTCTTTTTATAAAGATAAAGACAAAGACAGAGACAGCCTTCACATTTGGTATGGATCCATGTACCTGAACTCCAGAGGTGAGGGGAGTGTGAATCTCAGGTCTTCTTTTTTTCTCTTCCAGCTCTAGCTCATTACCAGCATGTGATACCGTTTGTTCCCCACCGGCATGGCAAAATCAATTGGCAAGATGTAGAGATGCTGCTGCATGTTAATTTGATGTTTTTTTTTTTTTTTTTTTTTTTTCTGGGGCCCTGAAATAGAAATGCATCCTGAAATAATATGAGTGTACTTCAGACTTGACAGGTCTCACACTTTACCAGGAATCCAGCGTGGAGGCAATCACTCTTTCAGTTTGATTGCTCTGGTTGAGAGAGGTGAATAGTATTGCTCTTCAAAAGACCCTCCAAAGCTGCAGACTATTCCCATTCATCAAACCAACTGACATATGGAAATAAAGCTAAATTAATATTTCATATTTTCAATCTTACAATACGACACAACTCTAGCAATGTTCTCCTCAACATTGTTATAGAAATATGTTCTTGTATAACTCCAAAAGATATCTTGATGTAAATTAACATTCATTTCTAACAATGAAAACACAACATTTCTAGCAAAAACACCAAAAAATATATTGGCTATTTCAAAGGATTGTGTAAGTCCTCAGCAATCCCCCATTATGACCAAAAAATAAATCTTGGGGGTCTCCTAGTGTTTGAAATACTAGAAACATGAGAATTTTCATAGTACTACAGAGGCACACCTGTATCTAAATATGCCTACTATATGCAATAGAATTGTTTAATGAGCAAAATGGCTACATTTTTTAGTATATTTATAATATATATATATATATATATATATAATAGTATTCATAAAACTGTAAGCAGAACATTTCCAAGTCATGTGTACTAATTCTGATGAATTTCTATAAGAGTTTATAGCGATAACAGTGTTTCTTCTCAATGTGCAATATGTTTACATTTTCTGTATATTTTATAATCTCGTAATGTTCAGTTTAGAAGTAAATCAACTCTCATGCCATCAACAGTTTGCTGTAAATGCATGCAGATGTGCACATGCTTCTGAATCCATCACAAACCATAACATAAACCTGATGTAAATGCTTTTGAATTATTTCAGCTTCTTCAGTCAAACAGATCTTTGAACAGCTATAGTACAACTTTTTATTCCTATGTGAAAAGTTACCAAACATAGCACTGAAACCATTGCAACTGAAAGACCATTGTAATTTTGCAATTTTTTTTCATGATTGATTGATTGTTCCAATATTTGACATTTTGCTCTTGAAAAAAGACTGTGATGAGTAGTGGTTGCATTGTACATTTATAATGTATAGAGCAGCACGCTAAAGAAGGCTAAGGCGGCCCTAGACACTTGTGCAATTTTCGGAAAACAGAGATGTTTGCAGTTTTTGAGTTTATTGGATGCAGTAGAATGTTTGTTATAGCAATGGTGTTGTGGTTTATCATATAACACACACGTTAAATCTAGTGACAAGTATCACGATTAAACAAACAAACAAACAAACAAACAAACAAACAAACAAACAAATAAATAAATAAAATAATACATCTTATTTTCCTTCTCTGTGTTTCCATGTTCACATGGATTATTTTGATTATCAGAGGATGAGACTTATTTTGGCTATATCTTATTCTCTTATTTCCACAAGGTAAATTGTATAAAGCATAGTTTAGATTTTCACATCACATGGGATCTGTCTGCAATGGTAAAACAAATAACATAGGTCAACATACCATCAGTCTCAGGAATCAATAATGTAATAACCTCTCTCATTCTCAACTTTATATATATATATATATATATATATATATATATATATAGTTATTTCTTAATGCCACTTTTAAAGATTTTTTTTTTAAAGATAACATTTATTTATTTATTTATTCTTTCATTCATTTATTCATTCATTTATTTATTTATTTAAATCCACATGTTTGATGTCTAACCTCTAAACCACCATCTGTTAGCTGGAAACCAGTGTTACTTTGTGTATAACACATGTTCAGGATACCATCTGTTTCCTGTTTTCTGCTTTCTTTCAAATATAAAATTTTCTAAGAAAAAGCTTTCCTACGTCCACCTTACTATGGACCCTTGTTTTAAGCATGGACCCTCAAATGGCATGAATAATGAATTATTATTAACAAAACTAAACCCCTTCCTTGTCACAACACATCATTTGCACTTTCTAATTGGCATATATTTCCCCATTCAATCAATTGCTGATGGATAAAATAAGACCCTACATGGAATATCTCTTGTTTCACTCAAAAAAATGGTGTCATTGTGAAATAAAATGGGTTGCCTTTTGACATTGACTTGAATGTAAACAGTGCAGTACAGTCTATTATTGCATTGCTGCTTTTAAAATGCAAAATAATACATTCATAAATATATAATACCAAAAAGACAAAAAAAAAAAATAAAAGGAACAAACTCAATTAATTATGTAAAAAATCAAAAAATCAAAATCCAATATAATTATATAATTTAAAACTGAATAAAACAAAATATTTTCATGAATGTCACTCACATATTTTATGGCTAGGATTCTCCCAATCAGTGGTAAAATTATCCCAAATTTCCTCTGCAGATGGACTGCTGTGACTTTCCAGCTCCTGATCCAATCCAATCAAAGTCAATCAGAACTGTAATATATTACCGAATAGTGTGTGGGAATGAGTACTTGAAATTCCTTTTCCACAAGCGCACTCTTTGAACAATGTAAGCAAAAACTATATAGAGCATAGGACAGACTGGAATTGTTGTATTTATTTATTTAAAGATAATATAATATAATATAATATAATATAATATAATATAATTTACAGACCTGCAAACATATTCAGATTGCTAGCCAATTATCTCATTCTAAATAAAAAAATAAAGATTTTTTTAATGTTTTTTTTTTCCTTTAGAATATACTTAAAAAAAATACCTGATGCTTGCATAAGTGTTCAGTGTATGTTTAGTCTTGCCAGTTTTCATATCATTGACAACTTTAAGAGGAGATGTTTATTCCATATAGATATACAAAGAAAGCCACACACAGACACAGCTGTGTTTCATTAATTCATTTGGCTCACTCACACTGCTCATCTGCAGCTGATATAGATGCATTTGCTGGCAGTCTTTTTCTCTGCCTAGGGTTTTCTCTCCCTCATGAAGGCACTGGAAATTGATGATTCCCAAAGACAACCTCTCACCTGGCAGATAGAACCAGGAAAATGTGATTCACCTTAACACAACTGCCGAATGAAACCAATTTCCTCACCCATTTGCGCATGGAAAATGTGCCATAAAATATTCTTGATTGCTATCAGTGGGGCAACATCGCTCACCTTAGTTACAGAAGCAGTCTTTATTGCGTCGGATTTCACACTAAGTTTGCCAGGGAATGCCACAACGGCTGATAGAATAATCCGCTCTATGTCTGAGCCAATTCATCAGATGAAACAACAAAGGTGAAAGAAAATGCTGCCAAGTGAGCCAAGAGAGAGCTACAATTATTCAAAACCAAACAAAAAAGATAGAGGCTTTCACTAATGCATGTTTGGCACCTCACCAACAGTTCACTCTTCCTGTCTACTAAAGGATAGCTGCAGTGACATGTACTTTCCTACCCAGCATTTGTCTTGGTGAGTGAGAATCACTTTTGGGAATATTGCCGTGTAATTCAAGAGAAATGGCAGGTTTATTAGAGGGGGATAAATTACTGTTGCCAGAGTTGAGACCATTACGCGGAGAGATGAGGTAAATCAATAAAAACGGATATGATTGCACCATTATGAATACAAAACATCCATCGAGAAGTGATTCCTCAGCACAATCATAAGTAAGTGAGAAATTATTTGAGCAGCATCTTTATGAGAAAATATTCATTAAAAGAAAAAAAAAAAAAAAAAAGATGTACTGATGTAAATTCTATGTTTAAGTTAGAATTTACAATCCAAATACAAATATTAACGTATCTGTGATGTCAGAAGCGCCATATCCATTCAAAAACGAGATGGATTAAAAAAAAAAAAAAAAAGAAAGAAAAAAAAGTTGCACAATAGTTGTAGGTAAAAACTGTTTGTCTAAATCTAATTATGGAGGAAAAAAAAAAAAAAAAAAAAGATTAATTCACATATCTAAATAGGGCTGCACAAATAATCAAAAAGAAACCAAAATTGTGTTTGATTCATAAGGGTGAAATTTTGCTTATGTCACCATTTAACTTGTCTCTTTGATTAGTAATAAAGTAAGTAACCTTAAAATCCTCTGTTATCATTAAAAAGATGGAACTGCAAGTTCACTACTCAGACATAATTCAACCAGATTTGCAAACCGCTGGTTTACCATAGAGCTGAAAAGGCTTATTTTTTCGAATGACCTTGCACATGTTCATTTATTGGAGTTTCCCTTTCTGATGCAAAATTCATGACAGAAGAGTATTTAAATGTACCATACAGCATGATTTACTAAGGTTTGAAATTAGGATCAACCTCTACCAGAATGACAAGAAAAATGTATGGAGAAAGCTTGGAACAGCTCATGATTCAAAGCATACTACATCATGTGTGAAACATGGTGGAGCAGTGTGATAGCATGAACATGCATGGCTTCCAGTGGCACTGGGTTATTAGTAATTAGTGATGATATGACATGATAGGTCAGAAGTAGCCAGAAATAATTCTGAAGTGCATAGGGTTATACTCTCTGTCCAGATTCAGTCAAAAGAAGCAACGTTGATTGAGTGGCGGTTCATAGTACAAATTGACAATGAACCGAAACATACAGCAAAAGCAACCCATGAGTTTTTGAAGGCAAAAAAAAAAAAAAAAAAAGTGACATATTCTGCAATGGCCAAGTCAGTCTCCTGATTATAACCAGATGAGCATGCATTTCACTTACTGAAGACAAAACTAAAGGCAGAAAGACTCACAAACAAACAACAACTGAGGTCATCTGCAGTAAAGGCCTGGCAAAGCATCACAAAAGAGGAAACCCAGACTCTGGTGATGTCAGTGACTTCTAGACTTAAGGTAGTCATTGCCTGCAAAAGGATTCTCAACAAAATATTAAAAATAAACATTTTATTTGTGATTTTATTTATTTGTCTAATTACATTTGAGTCCCTGATAATGGGAGGACTGTGCATAAAAATGGTTGAATGCCTAAGCATTTTATATTTTTGTTCAATCCCTTGAATTAAAGCTTAAATCTGCACTTCAATTTCATCTTGATTGTTTTATTTTAAATTTATTCTAGTGGCGTACAGAGCCAAAATTATGAAAATTGTGTTAGTGTCCAAATATATATGGAACTGACTAATATATAAATAGCAAGTGGCCAGCTATAGAGAGAATCTAGTAGCCAAAAAAAAAAAAAAAAGACCAATCCCGAGTGGCAAAGTCAGCACACTAGAGAACAAGCAGAGAACGGTTGTAATCGTGCCATTCCCAAAACAAAGCGGTTCAAGATGTAAGCGAGTTTTCTTAGTATAAAAGTAAATTATTTCTAGCTGAAACTATGGTCCTTATGGTCCGATTGATATGTTGAAGCCTCAATGAAATGATCGGTCTGTGCAAGAAACTGACCATTATTTACAAGATAATTAAATGTAATCCATTGCCTCTTTTTTTTTTTTTTTTTTTTTTTTTTTTAGTTATGTCTGGTTTGTAAATGAATAATTATTTTGAACTGGTTCTTTTTTAGAATCAGTTCACCAAATCAGACTACTCAGACTTGAGTCAGCACAGATCTACAAGTTACTTAATCAAAACTTACTGACAGTCTGTCTGACAATTACTTTGACTCGCAATAAGTTAAAATACTAGTATATCGAAGGCATGATTTCTGCCAACAGTACAGTTAATAATGTTGTAAATAATGTTTGGCATCTTGCACAGACAGATCACTTTTCTCTAGTATATCATAAGGAGCCACAGTATTAGTTTTGTGTTCCCTGATACTCTTTCTTTTTTTTCTTTTTTCTTCTTTTTTTTTCACGTTTTAATTTTTGGGTGCACTTTGGGTGCTTTTTTTTTTTTTTTTTTCAGAATACACAAAAGCTTTGATACTCACACGTGAGTGCCTTCACATGCAGTTCACATATGCACATAGACGTCACTCACACTTAAGACTGTGCTGTTAGTGTAAGCTGAGGTAATGCTGACATTTCTCTTGACTTAGGAGACATGGCAGCCTTTTAAAAGAAACGCCGAGCTCCTAAGATCTGTTGTGGGGCTTAATCTATTATTGCAGTATACTCAGTGTGCACAGCACACAATTAGCAATTAAATAAAACATAGCTATACAGTTAACAACTAGCTTATTATAAAGAAGAAGAAGAAGAAGAAGAAGAAGAAGAAGAAAAAGAAGAGGATAAAGATGTTTTTTATGGGTCATTTAGTTTCTTCCCCCCTCTAACATGACACACTAGTGCTCAGAGCTTAATCCAGTCAGTAGTACAAGCCTCTTCTTGGCTTGCTCCTAAATTACCTCATTCTTACAGCTGAAGCAATCTCTTGTTTACTGTTTTGACCTTACTCAACCTGTTAACGGTGCCCGGGAACAACATTTTGAAGGACTCTGAAAGCATTGTATCTACTGAGACCCGACAGTCTTTGGTAAATGTCGCAATACTGTGAAATGTGGCACAGCATTGCAAAGGTCAGCACAACAAACCCTTGAAGAACAACAGATACCAACCCACTGAGAATACTTTAAGTAAATGAAAATTACTATGTTGCCAAGTACAATAAACAAACATGAAATACTGAAAAAACATGCGACTGTAAATTGGACTTGATGTTCTGCACAACCCAGATAATCTACCCAAACACTGTTTGCAAAGATTATAACTGTGTGAACTATTGTTAATCCTATTATCCTACAGATTACATGTGTTAAAGTCTTATTCTATGGCCTGGCCTGCAAGAGTCTCCTTCCTGGTAAGAAGGGCAGTGCTGACGTGAGTGGACACTCAGGACCCTGATTAGGCATTTAGAAGAGACCTTGTTCTAATCAGAGGAGAATATCTGGTGTTCATGCATATCCTTTGTCCATGACTTCTTTCCCATTTTAATCACCCCAGCTGTCAAACAAATGCTAAAAAAGTACTTCCTGTTGGATTTCATATCATATCATCACTTTTTCCTAAAGGTTAATGATTGCAGACAAGGACTTCTTTATGATAATTTCTTATTCTTCCTTCCATTCTTGTGGCCTGCTATAATTACCATGCAATTAACCATATAAAACCAAATTTCAAAGGACTCAAATAATCAACATGATCCAATGTTATCTAATTTGTAGTGATACTTTTGTTTGTTTGTTTTGTACACAGTTAAAAGGTTTACGTTGGGCTGTGGTACACTTCATTTAGCTAAGAAACCCATATGTATGTATCTATGTATGCATTTATATTTATATATTTATTTTATTTAAAAGTATACAACTTTTTTAATGTCAGTAATATTTTAAGACAAACATCTGCTGGACTAAAGTAACTTTACTTGATTTTCCATTAGGTGTCAGCAAAATATGTTACAATGAGCAAAAATATCAGTAAATTATGCTTTTGAAGAATTTATTTTTATTTCTAGAGCTCTCAATCATATATTGAGTTGCATTATATGCTTTACCCCCCACTATATTAAAATAAATCAGTTACAATCTATAAAAATGTCAATCAATGTCATCAATTGCCCCAATTTTTTTTTTTTTTTTTTTTTTTTGCACCCAGTTAAAAGATCTACCTTGGGCTGTGGTACACTTATTTTGCTAAGAAACCTTTATGTATGTATCTGCATTTATGTATTTGTTCATTTAAAAGTAAACAACTTATTTAATGTCAGTGATATTTTAAGACAAACACTTACTGGACTAAAGTAACTTTACTTGTTTATCCATTAGGTGTCAGCAAAATATGTAACAATAAGCAAAAGTATCAGTAAATTATGCTTTTGAAGAATATTTATTTCTATTTCTAGAGCTCCCAATCTTATATTGAGTTGCCTTATATGTTTTACCCCCCACTATAACAGTTCTATAAAACAGTTTCATTTGAAATGATGAACAGCAGACACAGCATCAAGTTTGGCAGACGTATTTGTCATCTACAGTACATGTTGCTCTTATTGTTAATTGTTTATCGTTTAGGAATAACTGCAGCTATGCTAAATTTCCTTAATTATCTCACGGGTTGTCATTTGTTCATGTTTTCATCTCATGTATGGAACAAAACACTTTGCTGCTTTGTTTCAAATAAAAGGACTTTTGAACCAGGGAGGTTCCAGTATGAATGTTCCAGTATGTTTTCCTAATACAATAAGCTCTTTTTATTTAAAGAGATGAAGAAAAAAAATTATTGCTCCTAGCTAGATCCCTTTAAATAATCATGGACCATGGCAAATTAAATGTGCAAAGCATAAATTAAACTCTGTGGGAGGTATCTAAGGCACAAAGCATACCAGATGACAAGTATGTTTAATATGAGATTACACGTCATGGAAAGTGTGTGCATCTCTGTGGGCTGCGTGTCATATTTTAATGTTTTATGACTACTACAGACTACACTCAACTAGGTTTTCTCGTGCACTCCATGAGTTCCTTCATCTGATCTTTGAGGATATCCCCTCAGCGTAAATTTGTTAAAAGTACATCTAAAACTATGTGCACGTTTTGGTGAGGATGAAATCCCCAACTGCAATCACTTGAGTCAGACATGAGTAAGACAAATTATTCTGTTTGAGAACACCTTAAAGCAGAAAAGCAGGGACAAAGCAGACACACTAATAAAATAACTCCGGAAGCTAGGAAGTAGACAAAAACCAGACAGTTTTAAATATTATGAATTCTGTGTTTATGTTGTTGTAGCAAAATCTTTTGAACACAGAAATGGTTTAGAATGATTTAGTCTCTTTTCTTTTTTTTTTCTACAACTCCAAGTGAAAAACGCGACTATGCTGCTTCACATTTACGCGTATGTCAGAACAATACGTTAAAGCACCTTCTCTCTTCTTTTTTTTTTTTTTTTTTTTTTTTTTTTGTTGACCAGGAAAATAAGAGGATCACTGTACAGAGTACCATCATACATTCTTATATAATTTTTTATACAAAAAAGTCATAGAAAGAATCATATACCAAGAGCAGTAACAAATTATAAACAATGGATGTTGCAAATCTAGACTGTTGGCTTAAATGTTTAGTTAAAAATAAAAATGACACCTCCAATAACAACAAAAAATAAATAAATACAAAATGAACAAATTAACTGTATGTTATGTTTGTTTATCCATGTCTTTCTGTATATAACTGTAAAAGTAAAATATAATCAAAACTCTTTACAGTGACATTGTACCAGACAAACAAAAAGGCAATGAAACTGTTAGCTTTTCACAAAATAGAAAAATAAAGATTTTTTCAACATAAGAAAAATAGACATTGTATGTTATGATCCTTTGGGTAAAACTTCCTGGGAACACCAGATCTATAGCACACACTTAACACAATTAAATAGCCATTTTGATGTCTGCAATGTAATATAACACTGGATTGGCTGGAGATAATAAGTCTAGATAATTTATTTAAAAAAATCATTAAAACAGAATAATGCCTCATATTTAGAAACAAGATAAAGGTAAGGTCATAGAAACCTGACCTTACAAAATCAAATTCTGATTTAATACTGCATCCTTACTTAAACTCTTGCCCACTGTGCAAGACAGTAACAATATTTTACTTAAAACCTATAAGTCGTAATAATGTTTATAACTACTTAAAATTCCACTAAAACATACAAAAAATGCACTATAGATGTGTTCCTAGGAAGTATCACCACATTGTGAAATTATAAAATCTGAGAAAATGAGTATACATGATTTATCCAGGTCTTTAACATTTTCTTTTGTCATTTATTAATCACGAAACCAGCACTTTTCATCCGAATCAACTGGCACTGCACTAATAACAAGAGAGTCCCCTTGGAGCAACCTGAGGTTAAGTGCCATCGCTCAAGGGCACAATGATGATAGAGGTGCTCTATTTCTTCCCAGTTTATGATTCACCTTTGTGTGAAATCAAGCTTGCCACAGCCATTTGGCACTAATAAAGGTTTCTACACAAAACTGTGATCCAGATCCTGTCCTAAATGTCTTTCACAACATGCTGTCTAGCGTAACACTCTGACCTACATTTCAGGCTTAAGTCTTGAGGGGCTTGTTGTGGAGAGTACAAACGTAAATCACCAACACTAACAAACTAATCTTACAGAGGGAATAGATCTATAATTAGAAAATTATCATTGAGGGGGCAATTACCAACTGTAAATTTCAGAAAATCATTGTATTTATTATACAGTTGGAAAATGTTTAATTGCAAAATGTCACAATACCATGGTACAGTGATTATGCAAGATGGTAAATAATAATACTACTCAATGATTCTTATTTTGATATACCATGGTACTTTAAAGAATATGGTGGTGTTTACCATTTTTAACCTTTTTTTTTTTTTTTTTTTTTTTTAAAGGGTATACCAAGGGGACAACAAACTGAGTATCTTCTTGGTTGGGTATGCAATGTATTGGTTGGGTATGCAATATGTAGTAAATATCCCTTTGCATGTACCTCAGGCAGACTGACTAATACTGTTCTGTATTAGTACTAAATTAAATTTGCAGCGATGTGATTAGACAATAGCTAGCTTTCAAACTAATGTGATAGATGCACTGATAAACTGAAAAAGAGGCACATAATGTCATGAAACAACACAGACAATTAGCAGAATAAGTTTGCAGATTTGATTCTGAAAAAGTAATCTTCCTGAATTTTAAATTTGTATTTCTCTTCAGTGTAAATTGTGTGTGACAGACTACACTGTATTCTTCAGTTGTTCAGGAAAAATGCTGGGGGACAATACTAGAATTAACTTAAAAAAAAAAAAGAAAAATGACAACAAAAGAAAAATAACCTACACAATTTCATTACATTTGCATTTCTTTCTTTTTTATTTGACCTGCTAAATTTTGTAGTCCTGTCTCATGGGGACGTTTGGTCCATTGCAATGCACATCCACTTAGCTGAAGAAAATCCTCTTGGCAAACTGCAGTGCACAGTTGGATAAATTCTCTCTTTTATTCCCCCTGCTTTTCTGAGATATCCCCACATCCCTTGTTCTTGGGTATTTTTTAATATCTGCTTTAATGTTTGAAGGCAACTGGAGATATTCTTCGTCCAGCTCTCAAAAAACAGGACCAGCCCTGGCCTTGGCTGATTGCTCGGACACAAACCACTGAACTTCTTTGTGATCAAATGAACAGAAGGACAATATTGACATGGAAAATCATGCATTACACAGTCATGGCCACTGCTGAGGTGTCTTTTCATTACGGCCATTTGAATCCTTCTTGACGTCATATGATGCAGCAAGTTCATATCCTTTCATCACCTGACGAGTTCAGAGAATGGGTTGTTTTTTGTTAGTTTTTGTTATTTTTGGCAGAGCTAATCCAATATCCCTGTCAGACTGTACTCTCCATGACCCACTCAGAGCTATCAAATGTTGCCTTATCCCCCTCCCCCTCACTCTCATCGCACTGCAGAAGCATGCCGTTGACTGAGAGACTCCTCTTAGTCCAAATGTTGCTGATGCGTCGTGGGTAGCTAAGGCAATGCGAAGCACCAAAGTCGCCCATGTCGAACGAGTGGCTGCGCTTGGGCTTGTTCTCTGATGGCAGCATTACAAGCTTCCCAAGCTTGGAATCTCCCCGGCCTAGCAGAGGTTCCTTGTCAGTGGGCGGTCTGATGCCCATCGCCATGGTCCCTGAGGAAGATGGTCCTCCTGGGTCTCTTGCGGGAACCCTCAGGTCCAGAGAAGCAAATGCCCCAAGTAGGTTATCCAGGTTTGGTCGTGCCTTAGTTGACGACTGCTTCCACCTGTTAGGCAAGGTGTTAGAATCAACATGTCGGTTGTAAGACTCAACTTTCTCACTTCCAAGGGTGTCAGCGGAGGAGGATGAAGAGGAAGAGATGCTACTCTGCATGGAGCCGCACTTAAACTCCACCACTTCATCTCGCATCACCACTACAGTCTTTGGAGCCTGGGGTGTAGGAGCACCGTTGTTAAGTCGTTGAGCGGCCTGTGGTCTCCCATTGGTCTGGGAGTATGTGTTGCTCACAGTCACCAACTTTGCAACCTGCAAGCCACTGTTCACTTTATAGCGTACCATAAGAATGACGATAAAGACCAACAAAGTGGCTACGATCACTCCACCAATCACCAATATCATGGTTCCTCCTAAAAACTGACTGTGCAGCGACTGGCAGCGGGGGTACTCATCACGTGTCTCAAACTGCACACATCCCACTATGTTTGTCGCAGTGAGTGTGGTGGCAGTGTCTTCCCAGATGGCCAACACACATAAGTCATACTGCATCCCTGGCATCAGGTTGTTGACCAAGAAGGATTTGCTGATCGCCGGAATCATTCTGTGAACAAGAAGACACCGACATTAACACTGACTCTCAAAGTTCAACAGAAGACTAATCATTAGACAGATGCAATAGATTGAACCAACAGGTATATCACACTGAAGGTAGTTATTAAAAAGCACATACTGATTGCTTATTGCTTTATTGTGGATGCACACGTTGCTCTGTGCATTGGCAGAAAACAATCATTAATCCTTTTATTACGATGAAAACTTAATTACTTGGAAAGCACTTATCATATCAACCTTGGAAATTCATTTAGATTAAATGATTTCGAAATGAGGTCTATTGTGCAGTCAATGGAGCCAGAGATAAAAAAAAAAAAAAAAATACTGACAGGAAGCAATATGGGGATTATGTAAATATCACTATTTAAAATATACTTGACGCACATGCAAAATTATTGTCAACACTGATCATTAAAACAAGGAAAACATTTTTTTTCAATGGAAATTAAGTAAATAGTATTTTTTTTGGGGGGGGGGGGTAAATAAATAATAATAATAATAATAAATTAATTAGATTGTTTGAAAGATAGATCTGGCTTGTGTTAACAAAATAGATTTCCTTAAGGGTATTGTATGCATTACTCTGCCATTTGACCTCCTAAAAACACCTTGACTACAGAGGGCATGTAATCACAAATGGTCTTTTTTTCTGACTGCATTAGCTCCTTATTATCTGGAAAATTCTTTGCAGATACCTGGCTGTGGATGTGGACTGAGAATACTAATCAGAGTGCAATCATTTACCCAGCTACCCTGCTCTGAGAAGGTTAAGTTAAAATGAAGCAATAGAAGAGTCTATTCTCAGAACCTTGGCAAATGGAAGAAAAACTGTACAAATACATACATATGGTGACATTCCACATTTTAATTTTTAAATCACAAACAATAATAAGAATAATAACAAAATAATAATATACTGTATATTAGTCTCTGAGGTTCTATGCAAAATTATTATTATTATTTTTTTATTTATTTATTTATTTTTTTTTTTTCTAGTTTTTCATTTCAGTGATCCAGTTGTAGCACTTGTTCACTGCAGGGCGAATTTTCATATTTGGTTTCTTCCCCAACTTGCACAATGCTATTGTATAGATTCGGAAGACTTGGAATATAGTGCACATGGACAACTTTTGGCGGTGCTTTTGCATTCCCAGTCATAAGTGCATGGACAAAAGGCCAGCATGGTTGTAAGGCTTTCAATTTTTGATTGCAAATGCAGGTAAAAGGCAAGCAAATTAAGACAAAATGTTAATTTTTGGGTGAACAGAACAAAAATGTAATGTTTATTAGGCAATTCATATGGTTCTTAATCGTTCACCTTTTCTAAAACTAGCACAGCATAGGATCCTGTGTTTTGTGTTAGAGACACAATCCTTTACAACACTAAAACCACATCTAGCAGTGCAGCTTGACACATTGTCTACAGTAAGCCTCTATGCCAGCTAGTCCATTACTCATTCATAATTGCTTTCCCATCACAGGAGAAGACGCTACATTCAGTAGTGACAGCTTTACGAGAGAGCCCAACCTTTTTCCACTCGAGCCTTAGTGATTGATTTTTTTTCTTTGTTGTTGCCAGCATCTAGGTTAACACTGCTCTTCCAAGACAGGAGGAAGAAAACAGATCTATGGATAATGCCACATGCAGTTCACCAGCATGAAGACATTAAGTAATACAGAGCACCAGCAAATTAACAGTCATACTCATTCTTTGTATTTTTATTATTATTTTTATTATTATTTATTTATTTTTTTTCTTCACAAGTTAGCGAAACTACATAGCCTAATGCATGTGCATAACCTTTTATATTTAGGCAGTTTCATAAGGCCACCCATCACTTTGATTATAAACTGATATAGATCATGTAGATATAAAGAAATAAATTAAAAGAAGTGAGCTGAAATTAAAATCAAAAGAAAAAAGCATTTTCTGTTGCCTCAGGCTTGTAATGGTTATGATCATGATGGTGGTATTATGCAAAGAAAAAAGCCTAGAGGTTATAGGTTTTCTACACATTCTTTATTTCACACAGAGAAAATGTTGCATTCGATTAAAAAATGGTCAAATTAGTCTTTCAAAAGGTAATAGAGACTCATTTAAATAAAAATGACTTTGGCACCACAAATATGTTTCGACTTTATTCATTTATTTATTGTAAAATATATACAGTATCTCACTCAAGTGAGTACACCCCTCAAATTTCAGCAACCATTTTAGTATATCTTCTAATGGGACAATACTATAGAAATGAAACTTGGATATATTTTAAAGTAGTCAGTGTGCAGCTTGTATAGCAGTATAGATTTACTGTCCTCTGAAAATAACTCAACATACAGCCATTATTGTCAAAATAGCTGGCAACAGAAGTGAGTACACCCAGTATGTCGTTTAACCATGCAAAGCCACATGTCCTTTTTATCATGTTCATGTTTTTGTCTGCTTGACAGGACCATACAAAGTTGTGTATCTTGTATTAGAGCAGTTAAAATTTGGTGCTCTGAGTAAAATTTTCTCAGTATTTGAGAATTAGAATTGTTGCTCTCCACAAAGATGGCCTAGGCTATAAGAGGTTCAGAAACACCCTAAAACAAAGTTACACTACAGTGGTCAAGGTCATACAGAGGTTTTCCATTCGGAATAGGCCTCGAAAGGGTCAATCAACAATCTTTAGTACTTGTTCTGTGCGTAGAGCTGAAGATCTTTGCCTGAACCCAACGGGTTCGGTCGGGTTTGGGCTTAATTTCTATAATTTCACACGGGCTCGGGCCGGGCTTGGGCTTGCGTTCCGTCTTGCGCTGTAAATGAGCGGTCATGTGATGCGTTTCGATTAGCGCGAGAAAGACGCGAAAATGGATGCTGAGGAGGTGAAACGGAGGCTTGCCACTGGCGATTACGTTTTGGTTGCACTAGAAACTATGCATCCCTGCCAGTGGCAGCAGCGGTAAAAGGATGTTCAGTGCTGCTGGACGCACCATCAGTGAGCGCAGGGCCGAGCTGAAGTTATCTAAAGTGGATTAAATAATTTTCCTCCACAAAAACATGTAGCCTTAATGAGAAAGGGTTTTTCAAATTAGAACGAAATATAATTTGAGTCTTAAATGCATAATGTAAACAGAGTATATAGTCTAATGTTGGCATTTTTCTTTTATTAAATTTCTGCTGCTATTCACCGTTGCGTTGAGGCTGGATTGTGGAGAGAAGTGGCAAAGCAAATCCCGCGGAGCCTTTATCTTAATTTGGTTATTGCCAAATACCAATCTTAATTTAGCATTTATCTTAATTTAATTTGTTAAGAAAGACTCTTTTTATTGGCGCGTTGGCCTATTTATAGGCTAAGTGTATGTCTAGGCATATTTAGAGTGCTGAGATGTTACGATGTTACAGAGGATTAATTATTTTTTTCCCCCAACTTCCAAGTGGCCAATAGCCTACGTTATTCATGAATAAATTATGTTAAACATGTATAAATGACTCATTCTTGACAAAAGCTGTGTGCGTGTACACATTTGAATAATGTCCGTCTGTAAACGGGTTTGGGCTTTTAAAAAGCTGTCAATCAAAATGTATTTGTCGGGCTCAGGCCGAATTCTGATGGGCTCGGGCCGAGTTGGGCTTAACTTTTAAGGCCCGATTACAGCACTATCTGTGCGTCATGTGTAGAACCAGGCTTCAAAAAAACAGATGCATGAATGCTGCCAGCATTGCTTTACAGGTTACAGAAGTAGAATGTCAGCTTGTCAGTGCTCAGACTATATGTCACACACTGCAAGTCAGTTTGCACGGGCACCATCCCAGAAGGAAGCCTCTTCTGAAGCTGGCTCACAAGAAAGCCCACAAACAGTTTGCTAAGACAACCTGTCCAAGAGCATGAATTACTAGAACCATGTCCTATGGTCTGATGACACTAAGATAAACTTGTTTGGCTCAGATGGTGTCCAGCTTGCGTGGCGATGCCCTGGTGGAGAGCAATTGTGTCTTGCCTACAGTCACGCATGGTGGTGGTAGCATGATGGTCTGGGACTGCATGAGTGCTTCTGGTACTGGGGAACTGCAGTTCATTGAGGGAACATGGATTCTATTATGTACTGTACATTCAGAACCAAACTTTGGACACAATTTTAACAAGTTCACTTAGAGTGTACTCACTTTTGTTGCCAGCTATTTTGACAATAATGGCTCTATGTTGAGTTATTTTCAGAGGACAGTAAATATGTACTGCTATACAAGCTACACACTGACTAATCTAAAATATATCCAAGTTTTATTTCTATAGTATTGTCCCTTGAGAGGATATACTAAAATGGTTGCTAAAATGTGAGTGGTGTACTCACTTTTGTGATATACCGTATACATTTATTTATATTTTTAAGCATACAGTTGTAGAAAGGATTTATTCTAATGCAAAGCCACATTTGGTTATACTTTATTTTACAATATGTGTACCTACAGTGTACACATCCTGTACTGTAAAATAAAGTGTAACCAAAAAAGTACTGAGCATAAGGTAACTATTTGGATTAAAGTTATGATTAGGGGCAGTTTCAGGGATAGTACCTAGTTATGACACAGTTATTGTAATTGGTGTAAGTATATAGTATGTACACATGGAACATGACTGTAAAATAGCTGTTACAAATATTTTTCCTAGAATGATTATTTATTTATTTATTTATTTATGCATTTTTATGTATTTATTTGTTTTTTTTTTTTATTTACTAACATTTTAGTTGTATTTTATTTTTAAAATAATAATTAATTAATTAATAAACACTTTATAATAACTTTCATAAATAAATCATTAAGAAACATTATCTAATGCTTAACAGATAATTAGTTAATATATATTCACATATCTAGAAACGTGAAATCATGTGTTTGTTAATGTTTACTAATAAATGTATTAAGCATTACCTAATAATTAACATTTCATGTAAATTAATGGATCATTAGTTAATGTTTACAAAGGTCATTAAACAGTTCACATATTAGCTAATGCTCATTTACAAATGAGAAATTGTGAAAATATAGCTTAATTTGTCATTTTAAGCACTTCAGAAATTATTAATGTTAATACATTCATTAACTCATAATCAAAGTCAGTAAAGGTCATATATTTGGTCATTGTTTGTTGTAAAGATTTTTACTATCTGCACATCTTAAATCATTTATTAATCATGTATTAATGTTTTTGCCGTACCCATTCTAAAGTGAAAACCATTCATCAACTGTAAATGTTTATAAACATAATCATAAGTACCTGTAATGTTTATAAACTAATCATTAGTACCTTTGAGCAGTCATTTTGATTCCAAAAAGTGCCCCATTTGACCAAAATCCACCCTATTTTCACATATTTACAAATAATTTCCTAATCATTTGTAAATGTTTTTAAAATTTTATTGGCACTGGACTTCTAGCTACTGTAACAATATTTATGTAAGGGGTGGTTAGTTCAGTTTAGCTGAATGCTTGCTAAACACATAACACATAACACAAATTATTTATTACCTCAACACTTACAAGTATACTATTTGGTATCATTAAACAGAATATTCCTTGAATCATACATCAACAGGAAGGGGCAAAATTAATTTTCAAGAAAATATTAAATTGTTCATTTAGCAAAATAATGCAATATAAACAGATTGAATCATGTTGCCTTATAGTAATTAAATTGGCCCCGTACACTGCTGACACCTTACCAAACCCTTAAACCTACCCATACCACTAAACCTGTACCACCCCTCAATAACAGGCGGAATGATGTGCATTAACAAAAGCTTTTAATCATTGTAAAACATCTGTTAAAATCATTTGTAGATTCTCAAGATGTGCATGATCATATGAATTAGAAGTTTAATGACATTTGTAAGTATTTTAAGCATTATATAATGTTTATGATTCATTAATGAAGCTTTCAATCATTGAAAACCATGCAAAATCATTTAAAGATTTTTTTTTTTTTGCATGATCATATGAATTGAAAGTTTGATAACATTTGTAAGTATTTCAATTTACATTAAATAATGATCTGTTGATCATTTGGTAGTGTTTAATAAGTCCATTAGTTAACATTAACAAGCACATCATCTCAGATTTATATATAATCATATTAATGGTTAGTCAAACATTATATAATGTGTGTTAATTATTTATTAATGAAAATAATTATAAAGGGTTACCATTAATAAAGTTCCCTAAATACTCCTCAGACAAGGAGGAATAGGGATTATCAAATGCTGTTGGTGAGTTTTAGACACACATAATTTGTAGGTAATTGATTCAGCAAAGGTTAAGTGAGTCATTATTGTCTTGACTATAACACAGAACACCATTAAGACATTTAAGATAGACCTATATATGCATGTAACTGGTTGATTAAAAAGATGCAAAAATAATAGCAGCATAAGTGAGTCACCTTTTAAATGTCACTATATTTACTATCTTCAGTGTTAATTTATTAAACATTATCTGTTTAAATGAACTCAACTGTGTTACAAATACATAATTACATAAATACCCAAGGCGGAATTGAGTAATAAATACATAATTTATCTTTAAATTCAATCTAATGATAATTTCCACAAATATTTAGAGATAAACTAAAGGTGAAGGTGAAGTACATGCATAATTCGTGTGTAGTTGGTGGTTTAAAGGAAAATAAACCTGAAATACTTACCTATAAATCAGGACATCATCCTCTGAACAGTTGTATTGGAGCTGGTACATTTTGACTTTGGGTGCCACTTTGCTTACTGTCCACTTTATCAGAGCAGAGACTGCAGTGACCTCTGACACTGACACTACCTGTTCTGGTTGAGCTTTGGTCTCCCCTTTACTGGTTTTAGTGGAGCTGGTAATGTCAGATAGTCTGGACTTGGGCTGAGATGTGCGGTTAGTTCCATTGCTTAGGTGGGGGAGCTGGATGATGGAGAGCTCAATTGAGGCTGTTGATTCTCCTGCTGCATTTGCAGCAATGCAAGTAAATGTCCCATAATCCTTAGAGGTGGTGACCATAATGTCTAAAGTACCATTTTCATACACTGTAGCCCTGGATGAGTTACTAATTAGTCGGTCATCTGGAGCAACCCAGTGTATGAGAGGCATAGGGTCACCCACGGCTTTGCAACGCAAACTGGCTGTCTGTCCCTCCAGGACCAAAAGCTTATGGGTATGTTGGGTGATTAACGGTGGTTCACAGACAAACTCTTCCTCTCGTACATACCAGAAGTAGCGACCTTTTAGGCTAGGAGGAGAGGCACATGTTTCCATATCATCCTCCCTCTCTAGACGCCGTAACCAAAGAATCTCACAGTTACAGTGAAGAGGATTCCCACCAAAGCTGAGAGACAAGACCGGGGCAAATGGTGTACTAAGAACGCTGCTGCTCTGTGACCGAGCAAAGATAGGATCGGGCGGAAGCTTCTGGAGGCGGTTTGATGTCAGATCCAGCCTTGCCAGCTTTTCAAGATCAGTAAAAGTACCCTCAGCAATGTGGCTGATGAGGTTGTGGTCCAGACTCAGCTGGTGTAGGTTGAGCATTTTGCGAATGGCCTCCCAGGGTATGCCTCGCAGGTTGTTGTAGGAGAGGTCTAGGTCCTCCAATGTGAGCAGCAGGTCATCAAAAGCTTCTTTGGATATACGAGTCAGTTGGTTGTTGTTTAGGATGAGGTGTTGCAAGTTTACTAAGCCTCGCAAGACATCTGGGCCTAGCTCTGTCAACCGGTTACTGTCCAGGTGCAGCGATCGCAGGGTTTCAAGATCCACAAAGGAGAAGGGCTGGATGAAGCTGATGGTGTTTCGAGACAGTGTGAGGTCCACAAGGCCCGTCATGTTGGTGAAGTCCTGCTGTGTAATTCTGATAATGTAGTTTCCTCCCAGACGTAACTCCACGGTTCTTCTGTCAATGTCAGAGGGCACGAACAACAGACCTTTGGATGGGCACAGTGTGCCTAAGGACTCTGATAGGTTCTGACAGACACAATATTTAGGGCATGCGGTGGTCATCATCACTGCGCTTCCCAGGAGAAGGAGGCTGCAGAGCACTTTGGCCATGGTAAATCACAAGCAGGGACCTGGATAGACAACAAGAAAAACAATGGTCAGTCCTTTCCGGCCATACAAACAACAACTGATTTATTGCTTCTGCAAGAGCTATCTGATAAAAAAAAAAATAGTGCTCCTAGCAACTTTTAGTCCTCATTATGAACCAACTTAAGTTCAGATTAGGCATTTAGCTGCTTTTTTTTTTTTTTTGCAATCCTCATAACCTTGTCAGAGCATTGAGAAGATACTGAGGTATAAAATATGTTTTATAGTTGCCCGAAGCAAAAGCGTTTGATGCTATGTCCGTATGTGAATTCCGCAGTAGGCTCTATATCTCTGACACAGAGAGAACGGATGACTGCGCTTGCCCTCAGACGACAGCTCATAATTCCTGTAGACATTTGTATCATCAATTCCAAATATACTCAAAACTTAAATCAATTTTAATCAGCGCTCTACCAGACCGATCCTCTAATGGTAGGGCAGAGTTTGTGGAACTGTTTTAGGTGCCTGTGAGAAGGAGATGGGGTGATTTTCATTTCCAGGCAAGAATTAAAGGATAATAATTCTCCCAGCTGGCAGCACTCATACAATAAATCATCATTGCCTCATCGATACCTTAAATTTATATCTTCTAAGATTCCTATAAACCCCAGTACACAGAGTTCTGGATTCCAAAATTATGAGCAACAGCTTATGATTTTTCAAGCACATCTAGCCTCAAGTTTGTTGCATATATCAATATAGCGCCGAGGTGAAAACATACAGATCTGAGTATTTGTAGAAAACAAGGAGCTGGGTGACTGACACTGGAAACTAGACTGCAGCTCATCTTAGAAAATCAGCAAGATTTTTACGAAGCGCAATATTGTGATTACCCTAACCTTGTAATCAAAACTGTCTGCAGCAAAACAAATAAATTGTTGCATACAATGAAAGGATATTTTATTGACAATTTGACTGACATGCAATCATCTTTTGGTAATGTCAGATATTTATGCCAGGGCTGCATTTAGCTAGAAAGAAAATAGCAGATTTACCACAACATGTCCTCTCAGCTACTTTAAAGACTAGTAGCATATTAACAAACAATGACATTTTGTTTTAAAGTTGCCTTTTAAGAAAGGCAATATTCTCTACAAAATGATTGATATGTGAAAAGAACCAAGGAGGAAATTTACAAGTAAACTGAAAATATGATGCACCTATTTTTCTAGTCTATAATAATTTCATGCTGAAGCAGACATCTTGCAAAGAATGGAAATTGTGATGTTTTCTAAACAAGAACATATTTTCTTTACTTCCCTTCTGAGCATATTCCCCAACTATCAATAACTCATTCTCATCATTTCATTCTCAGGAAATCAGATTTTTACAATTTTATGAAAGAGCAACAATGTGTCAGAGCTGTGTGTTGATAACAACACACAATCCACCATGCTCATGTACTGAACCCACTTCTCCTTTTGCTCCCTCCAATTTACTCTCTATCTCTATTTTCTTGCACAATAAATTTAAAAAGACCATAAATAAACAACAGAATAAATATGCATAAGAATGAAAAATCCAAAAATACCTATTGGCCTAGCATGTGCAAACAGTGAAGAAGAACACAAACTTCATCTTGATACAGGGAGGCGGAAGAATGTTTAACCATAGGCATTTGCAACATTTCATTAGTGCTATGTTGGTTGGAATTTATGACCACCCCACATTCGATCAACTGAAATATACCCTCTGCAGAATAAAACTTCATTTTAATGTTCATTCAGGACTGCATAGCATTGTGTAGAGTTATAAGAAGTGTGCTTGGGACAAGGGGATATTTGTCATTTTTGACAGCTGAAACCTGATTAGGCTGAATACAGCAGAAGCTTGCCCTTTAGCAGGCCTGAATTTCTGAGGTAAGTTTCCTGCATTACCAATTCTCTCATAACTGCTTGTCAAGCCTCATCTTTATTCATTCCTTTTGCAGTGTGCTAATGGTGCAGCCATCAAACACATATCAAACAATTGCTGAGGAACCCAACCCTCAAGAACATTGCACATATCTGCATTTCATCCAAATTAGACGGAAAAGGATGGAATGGCGGAGTGGATAGGAATTTGCTTCACTTTATCAAATGAGCCAAACATCTTAGCTCGTTTGTTGAAGGGAGTGTTTAAACGAGCTTAGCCTGGTCACTGCTAACTTCAAGGAAATCAACAAAAGGAGATCTAAGGGTTGTAAAAAAATCATATAGCACTTTTTTTTTTCTTTTTCTTTTTGTCAGTTCAGCAGACATTAAGGCCAAAGAATCATAGCTTTAATAAATGAAAGTGTGTAAGAGCACATCAAAAAGTCTTTTATCAAGCGAAGGAGAGGGTGCCCATGAAACAGCAGGATGTTAAAAACTACAGAGACGGCTAAACATCCAAAGGCAAGGTAAAAGCTTAGACTTTGCAATCATGCAGTGCTGAAGAGCAAGATGAAGGTAGAGCTGCCATGATATGGAGGGCCATTTACTTGAGATCCAGGGGAGAACTCCCCAGTGCAGACACCTGATTGGACATGGGCTAACCATTATGACAGTTGGAAGTCAGTTTGACAGCGCTGCTGTGAAATTCTCATGACGTTTGCCTGCATGATGGATTCTGCACCTGGCATAATATTTGTGCAATGGTGTAAGATTTAGATTTTTCTTTTTCGTAACAGCACACAGCTATCTGTATCACTCTTTTGAATGTAATAAAAATCTAATGATAGAGTTTCCTATTGCATTATTAGTAGTAGTGGTGGAATTATTTTATTTTACATTATGTATTTATTGTGGTTAATTATTAAGTCAAACTGTGGCTTGTACATAGGACATTTAAAGTATAACATAATTGTCACCAATAATCTGCCCCATTGTGTGAAAATGCATGTATGAATAAAACTGAATAAAATAAGCTTGATTACCTTAATTCCTAAGGTTCAACCATCTGATTTGCACCTTAAAATACTTTAAGGTGCTTAAAGTTTGTTTTATTCTTATTTGTCTGTTTTGTGGTTTTGTTTGTTTCTTTGACACATGCAAATTACACAGATGCTCTCTGACAACACTCTAAAATTGTGCAGAATAAAATCCCAAGTGAAAAAACACATACATTTCCTGTAAAATCAACATGTACAAGCATGCCAAAATTACAACATAATCATTTTTTTCACACATTGTCTTGGGGTACTTAAAGTTCAGACTATGTTCTTCATGTACATCATTACAGGTTTATGGAAATATTTCATTGTACAATAAATGTCATGCTGCCTTTACACTCTGCCAATCATGTTCTTAAATCAACACTTCTGTGCTCTTTTAAAAGTCATTACTCTTTTTCTCAAAATGCATTTCCAAATGACAAATGGAACAATAACTATAGAAGAGAATATGGTATTGGAAAGAAAGATTAGAAAATGATGTATTTCAGTAGAATAAAGAAAATTTTCCTTTGAGTCACTGAGGGATTGTGAGTTGTCCTGTTTGTAATATCACAGTTTCTTAATGGCATCATTCTCTGGCAAATCATCATTTATTTATTTATGTATGTATGTATGTATATATTTATTTATTTATTTAGTGAGGAAACATTAACACAAAAATCAGTAAGCATTAGCACTGGAGTGTATGCAGAACTAATCTGATAAATTCAATCCTGTCTGATAGAATTAAGTATTTGTGACTGAAAGTAGGTATAAGAGAAATGACCCAGCTGGGTTGCATCCATTGTGTAAAGTAGTGTAGCAAACATTTAGTGTTCCTTTAAGAATTTTAAGAAATATATGTACAAATATCTACAGTATAACATTCATTAGGTTTGACTTCTGAAAAGTTATGACACTCACATATTAACAAATCTCGCAAATATTAAAGTTTTTGGGTGTGTTCTGACTAGAAAAGCTTTAGGATTGACAAAAGGGTTAATTAACTGCTTTTGGCCTACACGTCCTAGTCTCCATTCCAGCAGAAATTATTGTCAGAACAATTCAACACACTGTTTCCACCAGAGACATGAAAGCTGGATGAAGCTTGGTGTTACCTGAGGTAATCTATGCTCAGAAGCTCTGGAGATAATGGGTAATCTTTGTGAAGTATGAGCAAACTACTGTAAGTAGCTTTTGGGTTGAACGTCTTAGTGCAGTGAATACCTTTTCATTCTCTACAGCTCAAAAGTCTTTGGCAGAATTTCACAGTTAGAAATAAGTTTCACATAATTGCATGAATCCATGCGCTCTATGAAGACCGCTTTGAACTAGTTGGATTTGCTTGGAAGCTTTTTTGCAGTACTGTTATATCTAATTTATTAAAAGGTTATACACACACACACACACACACACACACACACACACACACACACAAAGGCTATAACTTTTACAGCTAAATTTCCCCAAAAACTGAAAATGTGTAGAGAGCATATTTTGATATGTATTTGTCCATAAGACATAAACGACATAACAATATATCATTATATATTTGCAACTAAAATAGTTCAGAGCCAAATAAATAAATAAATAAATAAAAACTATGTGTCTATTTACCCTAAGTGCAAATAGACCACCTTGTTGGCAGAGGCTATTTACACTAACTACACCCACCAACATGTTATTGGGGATAGTCAACACTATGAAAGACAACAACTGAGCTGGTGCAGATTGTAAAGTCATAGTTTTGATACAATTGACCTGTTCAAATCCACCTTTTGTCTTTTTTCCTCCCTTTTCAAATATCATATTACATCGGACTGGCATTTATTTTCATCAAAAAGTTGAAAATAAAATATTATAAATAGCAGAAAATCAGCTATTTGATAATAGGATTATATAGATATTTGCTATAGCTATTTCTAATCTATAGCTATTTGCACTTA
This sequence comes from Cirrhinus molitorella, assembly GCA_033026305.1. Classification (NCBI taxonomy): domain Eukaryota; kingdom Metazoa; phylum Chordata; class Actinopteri; order Cypriniformes; family Cyprinidae; genus Cirrhinus; species Cirrhinus molitorella. The sequence continues at coordinate 13,707,293 of CM065135.1, forward strand.
GTGTAAATAGCATACTGCTAAGAAAACACTGCTATTTTTCCTTAGTATAAATATAATCCATTGCTATTTGCACCTAGTGTAAATAGCATCACTATTTTCACTCAATGTAAATACCCTACATCTATAGTGCAAATAACTGCTTTAAGCAATAAGCAACATTTTGGCATATATAAAGACAACACTTTGAATAAATATCATATTGCCTTTTTTTTTTTTTTTTTTTTTTTTTTTGGGAAAATTAATGCTCTTGATCATAATTAAATTAAATAGTAAGGTCCCTGCTGAAAAAATGGTCCTTTGCTGGTTTATGCTGGTCCTTAGCTGGTTTAAGATGGTCATTTGCTAGTTTATGCTGGTCCTTAGCTGGTCATGTGCTGGTCCTGCACCAACATAAACCAGCAAAGGACCAGCATAAACCAGCAAAGGACCATCTTAAACCAGCAAAAACCAGCATACCAGCATCAAAACCTACCTAACCAGCATATGCTGTTTTTTGTGACTCAAACCATAAATATAATTTGATAAATAATTTGGGTGTAATGAGTTAGATTTTTAAAATTGGCCAAAATTCCTTTTCTTCTTTTTCTTCTTCTTCTAATAAAGACTACTTGCTTGTGAGACAGATGTAAATAATAATAATAAAAAATAAATAAATAAATAAATAACTCCTCTGTGCTTCAATACGGTTCTCTCAGGTCATTTAAGCTATAATTCACTCACATCCCCTTATATAAATCCATATCCAGAAACGTCATATTTTACTCTCAACCACCATTCACTCAAAGAGCAAATCGTCATCCACTCAGACATCTCATCTTCAGCGCACTGGCATTCTATCTCAGCGTTGCCATGCAAATGGTCTCCTTTCCCCTTGCTTTCATTTATTCCTTGTGCCAGCATCTTTCATAACAAGTGCACAACAGAAAAGGTCAGATTTATTAAAAGCTCTCTCTCTATATATTTTCACCCTCGTTCTTTTCTTCTATCAGTGTAGTCGCATCCACGGCTGCTAATCATTTTCGCCTTAACACACAAACATCCTGTGTCTCCCATTCCTTTGATTAATGTGTAGACGACACAGCGCCATTTTACTGGGAAGTGATGAAAGCCCTCAAAAGGAAAGCAGAGCACAGCCAAAGGGGAGGGTGACAATGGGTTTATTTCATACTGCGGCCAAATTAATTTTCACAGCAGGATGCGGAGGTTAAAAAATCAGATTGCTTCTCTGCTCGACGACAGGCTAATTAACCTTAGCAGCTTATGTTGTGTCTACGCTACGCTAATCTACAATTTTGTGTTTATTGTTGCTAAAGTGTGCGACTCATTCACACACAATAAAAAACACTCCATTTAAGTGTGTCTTCTCTCTATAATTTGTTTGTTGATAATGAGATAATGTAACATGTTAGACATTCAGAGCTGATAAAGATTGTGTTTTTCTATTAGCAAAACTAATATGTGAATTAATGTACATTTTGCATTGTTGACAACACAATGTTATTGTGTCATAATCATTGAACGTGGCATGTACAAAACCACATTCAAATCTCACTCTTCCTCTCTGACTAAATATGTATCTATTAATGGGTGAATTTTGCCACAACACTTTAGACAAAACCTTTTTATCTACAATAAGCATGGGTATGCATATATGTGAAGCAACTGTTCACGCACTGTGCATTAAACATCGGACTCCTTTTTTTTAGTAACTTCATCATCCAATCGTTCATTCCTGTGAAATAGTCCATTAGAACAGCATTTAGGGCACTAACATCACTAAGATTGAGCAGATTGTAAAAACAAAACCAAAAAAAGTGCAGTAGTTTACACAGGACTGGCGGGAATGTGTATTGATACACCTTTAATAAATATGTTAAGTGGTTTATTTTGATAGGTTAACTGCTTTTATGGTGTTAAGATAAAGCACCTCTGCAGCACATTCTTAACATAAGCGACAGACAGTCATTTCTGCTTGTCATTTTCAGAGATAATGAACAAGATGTTATAGAATAATAATTTAATGAAAACCTAATTTTGCCAACAAATTTACATTCAACCTATTTTTAGAATTTCCTGAAAATGTCCCAATGCAACATCTGATGGATTTTCCCAGAATGCATCACACATTTATCATGTCTGTGAGGTAAGTATTCTCTGAGATTCATGTTTTATTTGCATGTCTGCGATGAAACTGAGATTGAGACAGCAGAGAGTGCACCCTGCTTATTTTCTTTATTTTACAAAAGCACATGTTATGACTATACACAAATAAAAGTAGACCATTTGTGGTTTCAAACGATACCTTATTGTTATCAAAAATGACAGTTTTTTCAGTTCTTTTCGTGGTCATCAAGAAAAAAACGTGACAGACCGCACCAGTGTGGTCTTTGACCCCAGAGGATTAATTATTAAAAACAAAAATGGTATTTAATCAAATGGTTTGGGGAGCATTAACTGCAGAAAACACACACACACACACACACAAAAAACACAACAACAACAGCAAAAACAGTTAAACATTAAAAGAAAAAAGTAAATGAACACTTCACCATTAAATGCACCATTGTGTTTACAGTGTTACTTGAATTGCTTGCTATTACGCACATACATGTATAAGCCTCATGAAACTTTTGTACTCCAGTGAATATTTCCCAAGGTAGGTTTATTTTTGAAAGCCAATTTCTCTACGCACATACCTTAAAGACATGACTACAAAAAAGCTTTTCAACAAGTCCGTTGTTATTGTGCAGGAAAGAAGAATGACGATGAACACAGGTTGACCTTTTGGCATGTTGTTACACTATATGGGACAAGTTGGCACAATGGAACCTGCCATTAACTGCCAATTACAGGCTTCAAAGCCAAATCTAAGAAGTATAACAATTAGAATCAATCAATCAATCAATCAATCAATCAATCAATCAAATAATCAATCAATCAATAGTTTATTTTGATTTGGCACTCTTTTAATATCAGTTATTATTGGTAATAAGTTATTAATAATTGTTCTGATATTTGTAAATGGAAATTTTGCTGCTTAATATATTTATATTAAATATAAAATATTTACGTTTTTTTCCCTCTTGGCTTTTTCATCCATTAAAAAAAATAAAATCAATAGGTAAAATGCAATTACTTACATTAAATTAGAACAAACCACTGCTATAGAAAGTACATTTGTATATTTGTACTTTTGAGTCAAAAATAGTTCTTGACTTGCAGCACATGTGACAACTTCCCTGTAAGACATCTAGCCCTGAGTCTCCCCTATTAACATTCATATTTACGACTTTTACGAATTCTCCATGCAGTCCACAGCACCATATCCACCACATCATTGAGTTTTCCTCCAGGAACCTCAGAGCCCCTGAAGCATAACAGAGTGAAGATCGGAGGGCAACAGACCTCTTAAGCACAGCAGACATATGTGCATGCATCTGTGAATACTTTTGACAGCATTCTAACTGTGCATATATGGTACAGAATGAAATATGGAAACAAACACAGCATGCCCATTTTTACTGCATGGGGCTCTTTCCATTGCCTTTCTAGCTGACAGTCAAGCAGAGAGGGCTGTTTGCAGCATTATCAATGGATCCATTCTGTCGTTTGTTGACAGCTGAATAATGGATCCCAAATTTCAATTTAAAGAGCTAACAACTGTCTTCATTTTCTCCTGTCCTCACACCATCCAATCCGTAGGCTGATCTGCAAGTAAGACATCCACCATGACAGATATGGCTCTTTGGGGACAAATAATCCGTCTCCTTATTGCATTTTGGACAATGACTCCATTTGGTTGCTAATGTGAAGTATAATAAGGCCACTAAACATGAATGAAGAAGTTCCACTGTGGGAGGTGAACGACAGGTCGTATATAATCACAGAGCCACCCAACTCACCGCATGGTAGTACCGCACAGAACAATCAGTGTCCTTTTCCTGCGTCTGTCTATAAAACCAGTACACATATAAAGATTTGTCAGCTACGTTTGGAGGGGAATACTAGTGCTTAATGCATATCGTGCAGCAAACAAATTTTGTTAATACTATGTGAAACAGTAGACACTATATAAAATAAACATTTCAGCAGTGTGCTGAATCCCTCAACAGTAGCTATGTTTCCATTCATCTAATTTTATGGTGTTTTGGGATATTGCATTAAAAAAAAAAAAAAAAAAAAAAAGTTATGGATTTCCACAGTCATGCATTATGGAACCTGCAATTTCAGCTGCTGTTTGGGGGGAGTTCCAGTACTTAAGAGAATCAATGAAACAGCAGTTTGCAAACAAGGGAATTACTTCCATTTTGTGATTTCATCATTGGGGTTTAGGAAAAATGTTGCTACTTATATTAAAAAGCTGGTTGCGACAAACTACTTAAATTTGTATTTCCAAATAAAAAAAATGATAATATGTCTATGATTGCACAAACCCTTCCCATTAAAAAAAAAAAAAAAATCTCAAGTGCATAATGGACAAGTCAGTGTCCAAGGAGATGAGAAAAAGGCAATTTTAACTGAGTCTAAACTTTTTTAATTGATGTTTTCTTTTTCAGTGTTAACAGGGCTAATAGATGTATCAGACCAATTCAAACAATTAGCAAATGCCCCAAAGTGATTTTTGTTTGTTCAGTTTAGTTAATTATAATGAACTAAAATAACACAGTTCTTGCATATTTTGTTAATTTGTGTGTGTGTGTGTGTGTGTGTGTGTGTGTGTGTGTGTGTGTGTGTGTGTGTGTGTGTGTGTGTAGAGGTGTGTGTGTGTGTGAGTGTGTGTGTGTGTTGGCACTACATTAATCATTTCTATTACATTAATAAAAATTAATCAGTCAATTTCTAGTTCTCAGTATGATTTTCATATAACTGCTACTCTTCAGCACAGCGGTAACCGCAAAAAACTTCAACACAACTTCAGAAAATCTTTTAAATGTCAAACAATGTTAAACATTAAACTCTAGCTGCTCTTTACCTTTACTTAAGAAACAAAGATAACTCTTTGGGCACCAGCTTGAGCAATGACAGCACTGAAAGAATCAACGAGCGTTACATTCAAGGAAAATTAAAAAAAAAAAAAAAAAAAAAAAAAAAAAGTCAAAACAAGTCTGGTCTCATTGAATTAAGATGAATTTTAATTTTACCAAATCCAAGTTCAGAAAAATCTATTCAACTGTGTGGAAATGTGTCATCATTTTACATTTTCATTCAACAGTAAATGCAGCAAACTCCATCTCTGCATGTGCTCCAAGTTTAACATGCATTATTTACTTTATTTACACATTCACAAAATTTACAGCATTTTTGTGGGAATACGTTTATAGCATTTTACCAGTATTTAAAATAAATAAATAAATAAACACAATAAAAAATAAAAATAAATACATGTTTGAACATTGGAACATGAAGAAATTAAGTAAATATTATTATTGTAACTTATAATGTAAAAGCATACCAAAAAAGTTAATAATATAATAATAATATTATTATAATATTATTGATTTTACAGTAAACATTTTTATTTACAACTGTAATAAATTAGTTATTATTATTTTTTTTTTTTATAAAATGAATAATAATAATGTACTTAAAGTAAATGTTTGTAAAATAATTCCTAATGCTTTAGCATGGACTAAAGTATATAACTATATAAGTATATAACTAGTATATAACTGCCTATTGGCAACTCTCCCTAACCGGGTACGCAGTACATGTACATTGTACACTGTTAAAGACCATATCCCGGGGGATTTCCTGTCACAGCCGTGCCGCACAAGCACCAGTCTCTACCGCCCACATCCTCAATAGATTGTAGCACAGCACCATTGATGCAGTCCATAACTCTTTCCCCCCTCCAGGTCCTGCGGGTGGGAAAACCAGGTCCTGCTCTTATCTGAGGCTGCCAGACATCAACCCACCACAAGCATCCCACGCACAGCCTCCAGACATGCCTCGGCATGAAGGGATGGCACCCATATCACAACTGCTGAGAGAGAGAGTGAAGTCTGTTGCCTGAAAGGGTTTGAAAATGACAAAAACCCCTACTTTTCCACTCAGTGGAAGAACCCTGTTCTGTAGGAGGAGGAGAGGTTGGTCCACCCCCTACCTTTTGGCTAATCTAATGTGGAGAAATGGCATAAAGCCCCCGCATGCTTTGAGAGAGCATGGCACAGCATGTTCTTAAGTGCTGTGATTTATGGCTGTCACTCGAACTCTACAGTTCCTGTGTATCGATGGTAAAGATGCAGATTTAGGCAGACTCAAGAGCCCCATTCATCATTCCCAATACCTCACTAACATATAACACCTCTGGCAACACACAACTCACAAGAGGGTTTGACTCAAAAATAAAGCCAACATATATCCTATAAATATTCTATACGTCACTAATACAATGTGTTGTTCTGAGGGTATAAAAAATGCAATACACAATCCTGCTATGCATTAGCATAAATATTTTTTTAATGAATGTGTTGTTGTTGTATTACAAAAGTGGGTTTTGCTTTATTTTGATGGTCCCTTTAACACATTGTGCTGACTATAAGTAAGGTTGCACCTATGTCTAGTAACTCTTATTAGAGTGTTAAAAGAGTATTAGTAGACTGGTAGGGATGAATAAGTAGACATGTACTTGCAAAGTAAATTGTAGTCAGCAGAATGTCTGATAAGAGACCATCACAATAAAGAATTAGCAGATATTAAGCAGAAAGTCTACTAATAGTCCAACGAGACTTAGTTGACATGTAGTTTCAACAGAATGTTCAAAAGGGACCATCAAAATAAAGTGTTGCCCAAAAATGTAATAAAAATACAATTAATACATGCAAAAACCTGAATACACATTTTCTGTGATGAGTATTTTAAATCCTGAATGAAAATTAATTTAGATATTTTTGATATTTCAAAAGTAAATAAAATATTAGGTTGATTCAACTCTCCTGATATTATAATGAAGGAAATTTAATTCATTAAAAATAAATAAATAAATAAATATTATATATATATATATATATATATTTTTTTTTTTTTTTTTTTTTTACAGTGTTTGAGAATGTGTGATTTTTGGTCAACAGTATTTAATCTAATTAGCACATAATGGTTATATCCAGTTGTCATGAGCGCGGTCTCTGTGGCTCCCTCCGATCGCCGTCAGCGGGAGTTATCTCCGGACTTTTAACGGACTCCACTACCCATAACCCCGTACCTGGGACTCCCTTCCTGTTCCGGGGCGCTTCCCACCGGCGCACTTTCTTCCGGCTTTAAAAGGGACGCCGAGCCGCGAGCTTTTCGCGAAGTTTTGATTTGCTCCAGCCATCATCACCAAGCGTTTCTCTGGATTGTATTCTCTGTTATCGACTCGGACTGTTTGACTCTCGTGTGACGATTTCTGCCTGCCTTTCTGACCCCTTGCCTGCCTTTTCGGATTGTTGTTTGGATTGCTAGTTGCCCCGACCTCTTTGCCTGGACCTGACCATTCTCTGCCCTGCCTCTGTCACACCCGATTGCCGTTGTCGACCCTTGCCAGTTTAACCTTGTTTGTTGTCTGTGAATAAACCGTTTGCTCATGGATCCACCGACTGCTGATTTAACATCACAGAAAACTTCGCCGCCCACGGATCCAGCAACGGTGTTCCAGCTCACCTCAGAGCTGTCGGCTCAAGCTTCAGTGCTGGCGGTCCACCAGCATCAGCTCGACTGCCTCACGTCGCTCACGGAAGAGCTAGTAAAGTCCCTACAAGCTCTCCAACTGCCGTCACAGACCCAGCCGAGCTACATGCCTCCTGCCGTGGCACCTCCCGCCGCTACACCAGCCGCACCAACCACCACCAGCCCACGCCTCGCTTTCCCGGAGAAGTTTGACGGAACAACGACAAAATGTAAGGGCTTTCTGTTACAATGCTCCTTATTTGTTAACCAACAGCCACAGCTATATCCCACTGACGATTCTCGTATAGCCTTTGTCTGTTCACTTCTCTCGGGGCGTGCGCTGGACTGGGCCACCGCGGTGTGGAGCCACGATCGCCCTGCCTTTCCCTCCTTCTCTGCCTTTCTCCGTCGTTTCCAGGAGGTGTTCCAGCCCTCGTCTGCTGGTAGTGAAGCTGGTGAGCAGCTGATGGCCCTGCGCCAAGGAGCTAGTACTGCTGTGGATTATGCACTTAGCTTCCGCACCCTTGCTCCACTTCCGGAAGGGGCTCAATCCTGACTTGCAGGCGGAGCTGGCTTGCAGAGACGAGGGACTCAACCTGGATCAGTTCATCGAACTCTCTATTCGCTTGGATAACTTGATGCGCACCCGAAGACCCCCACGCGCTCTCTCTACCTGGCCAACCTACACTCACACCGAACCTCAAGCGGAGCCCATGCAGATCGGAGCCACTCACCTCACCGTGGAAGAGAGAGAGAGGAGACTGAGGGAGAATCTCTGCCTGTACTGCGGCAAACCAGGGCACATTCGAGCGAACTGCCCGACTCGTCCACCTCGAAGGAATCCCTCGGTGAGTGAATTTACTATCTTTGCTCTCGTTTGGAGATTCCCGTAGTTTTGCGTTATGCTAATAACAACATTTGAACCACTGCCCTGATTGACTCTGGGCTCATAACTTACCTCTGTTTTCTTGTACTTCACATGTGGCAGTGGCAGCCCTCGACGGGCGGCCGCTAGGCTCCGGGCAGATTCTCCACACCACCCACGACCTCTCTCTCTCCATCGAACCCCAGCATCAGGAAACCATCCGGTTTTTCGTCATCTCGTCACCTCAGACACCACTCATCCTAGGATTTCCCTGGCTACTCAACTCATCATCACACGCTGGTCTGCCTACTGCCAACAAAACTGTCTCCGCGACACCTCGACCGACACTTCAGCCACAGTCCCCGCCAGTGACATCCAAGTCCTACCCTCTGAGTACCGGGACCTCCAACTTGCTTTCAGTAAGACCCGGGCCTCACAACTTCCACCTCACCGATCAGGGGATTGTGCCATTGAACTCCTTCCGGGCGCCACTCTACCTAAAGGCCGTGTTTTTCCCCTCTCGCAACCTGAGACTGATGCCATGAGGAATTACATCAAGGAGGAACTGGCTAAAGGCTTCATCCGGCCGTCCACTTCACCTGCTTCAGCGGGGTTTTTCTTTGTGAAAAAGAAGGACGGCGGTTTGCGCCCCTGCATCGATTATAGAGGCCTCAACGACATCACCATAAAGTACAGGTACCCTCTCCCTCTCGTACCCTCAGCACTGGAACAGCTCCGTTCTGCCCGCTTCTTTACCAAACTGGATTTGCGTAATGCCTACAACCTGATCAGAATAAGGGAGGGTGACGAGTGGAAGACGGCCTTCTCCACCACCTCTGGCCACTACGAGTACCTCGTTATGCCCTTCGGCCTGTCCAACAGTCCCTCCTGTTTCCAGGCATTCGTCAATGAGATCTTCCGAGACATGCTCAACAGAGGGGTCATCATCTACATCGACGACATACTCATTTATTCGAACACCCGGGAGGAACACATCGAACACGTACGTTCAGTTCTCCAGCGCCTCATCCAACACCAATTGTACGCCAAGGCTGACAAATGTGAGTTTCACCAGACCCAGATCTCCTTCCTAGGCTATGTAATTACTCCAGAGGGCGTGGCTATGGACGAGAAGAAGGTGAATGCGGTTCTCAAATGGCCTCGTCCCACCACCCTAAAGAAGCTGCAGAGATTTCTCGGGTTCGCTAATTTTTATAGACGCTTTATACGAAACTACAGTACTGTAGCCTCTCCACTCACTGCTATGGTCAAGAGGGGCACTCACCGTCTTACCTGGTCCTCCACTGCTCTACAGGCCCTCGAGGAACTGAAACGGCGTTTCACCACAGCACCTATACTCCACCATCCCGACCCTGAGAGGGAATTTATTGTCGAGGTGGACGCCTCTAACACAGGAGTTGGAGCCGTGCTTTCGCAACGTCAAGGTGAACCCCCTAAAATGTTTCCCTGTGCCTTCTTGTCGCACAAGCTCAGTCCTGCCGAACGCAACTATGACGTTGGAAGCCGGGAACTACTGGCCATCAAGATTGCTCTGGAAGAATGGCGTCACTGGCTGGAGGGAGCCAAACACCCCTTTACTGTACTCACTGACCACCGAAATTTAGAATACCTACGTTCCGCCAAACGTCTCAACCACCGTCAGGCCAGATGGGCTCTGTTTTTCACAAGGTTTAACTTCCAAGTCACCTACCGACCCGGCTCTCAGAATGTCAAGGCGGATGCCCTGCCTCGAATAAACGAACAGCAACCTCCACAGTCCCCTCCAGACCAGATCCTACCCACCTCCGTCATTGTGTCTCCAGTGCTCTGGGATCTCACTACGGAGATAACAGAGGCTCAGATCCAGGAACCTCCTCCTGCAGAGTGTCCACCCGATCGTCGATATTTTCCCCAGTCCCTGCGTCACCGTCTCCTCACCCAGGTCCATTCACTACCCAGTTCTGGCCATCCAGGTATCACGGCCACCATCCATCTGCTTTCCAGTCATTACTGGTGGCCTTCTCTTCGCACCGACACCATCCAATTTGTTAAAAACTGTCAGACATGTAACATCTCCAAAGTCACTCATCAACTCCCCGCAGGACTCCTCCACCCATTACCTACGCCGCAACGCCCCTGGTCGCATATAGCTGTGGACTTCATTACAGACTTGCCTCCTTCACAGGGTCAGACCACTATCCTCTCTGTTGTCGACCGATTCTCCAAAGGATGCCGCTTAATTCCTCTCCCCAAGCTGCCCACTGCCATGGATACCGCTGAGGCTCTTTGCAACAATGTTTTCCGGTTCTACGGGCTTCCCGAAGACATCGTCTCTGATCGAGGACCCCAGTTCACCTCTCGGGTATGGACCAACTTCTGCCGCCTTTTGGGCGTTAACATCAGCCTCACGTCAGGAAACAATCCGGAATCCAACGGCCAGGTAGAGAGACTCAACCAGGAGTTGACCCGCTTCCTCCGTTCATACTGCCACCACAATCAAGAGGACTGGAACCGCTATCTCTTCTGGGCTGAGTATGCACAAAACTCCCTCCGACCTCCCAGCGGTCAACTCCTGGTTCGAACGCAGCGAGGAGACTTGGAATTCGGCCCATGTTCATCTGCAGAGAGCCATTCGTCGCACCCGGGTCCAGGTGGACCGTCGTCGCAGACCTAACCCTCCCTCACCAAGCGTTTCTCTGGATTGTATTCTCTGTTATCGACTCGGACTGTTTGACTCTCGTGTGACGATTTCTGCCTGCCTTTCTGACCCCTCGCCTGCCTTTTCGGATTGTTGTTTGGATTGCTAGTTGCCCCGACCTCTTTGCCTGGACCTGACCATTCTCTGCCCTGCCTCTGTCACACCCGATTGCCGTTGTTGACCCTTGCCAGTTTAACCTTGTTTGTTGTCTGTGAATAAACCGTTTGCTCATGGATCCACCGACTGCTGATTTAACATCACACCAGTGTTGCAACCAAAATAAAAAAATAAATAAATGCAGAAAAAAACAATACATAAAACAGTAAATAATGTGTGTCATGGTAAATAAGTTTCTTAAAATATCAGATAATTAATTAGATAACCTTTTTTTATGTAGTTTTAATTAGGGGACACTCCCATTTGTCACTGACCCATTTTCAGAGAATATGTCTTGATTAAAGGTTTTCCTGTCTTTTTTGCAGACTGCTTTTTCCTGCTTTAAATAAATAAAAGAGCATATTGTTTTGCAGCTGTTTAGACATGTTTTACTGGTGCAGACTTTAGAGTTAAAGTTACTGCATTTAGAAGACTGAGATTTGTGCCCTACACCAATGTAAGACCAAGTTACTGTGAACATGTACAACTGAACCAAGTTTGTGCAATGTGCTGGTCAACCATTTGTGTCTATATGTTTCAAACCATATTGTGGAACGAGTTTATATTTCGTGTATCATTCAAGATTCATTGCCTTGCACAAAATAAATGAAATCGCATTTGGATAAAGTCCTCTTTGCAAGTGCTGAAGCTCACAAAACTGAATTTTCCAAACTGTCCCTTTTCCAATCTGCCAAGCCATCCCAAAATCCTTTTCTTCACAGCCAGCCCACTGTGCATTCCTCATAGTTTTCACTATCATACTGCTAGAAAAAGCTAATTAACAACTGCCAGAACACCCTTTCAAACATATGAAGCTAAGCTTGTGAGAAAGAGATGAATACAATTCTGAGAAAAAAAATAGTGAGGAATACAGATGGAAGAAGAGAGAACAGGAGAAACGTGTGAGAGAGGTAAGAAAGAGACAGAGAGAGAGAGAGAGAAAATTGTAAGGCTGCAGAAATGTTTATTGGTTAAAGATATAGCAGCATGCTAAAAGCTTTGCCTTTTGTGACTTCAGACAGGAACTACTAGGAGAGGAAAGCAATTGCAGTCCCCTCGTATAGAAAGTTCCATAGCACCTCATTGAGACAATCACAAATGAGATGCTTTCAACCAAGGGTCTCAGCCCCCTGCTCCCTAATTGAGGCTGTGTAGCACAAACAAAACACGTTTGGCATCTACAGCAGCTGCACTTGTTGTTCATTTGCGAGCTCCATGTATTTACGTCGCAGAATTTGTTTGTTTATGCAAAGATAGGCAGACCCAAGGGAAGTATGTTATATAATTAACACTGCAGATGCTTGAAGACTCAAAATCCAGTAATAAGGGACAAACAATTCATAGATTTGCATGTTGTGCTGTGCATGGTTTTAATAATCAACAAGCTTGTAAGAAAGACTGTCAACACTGTACAGTAGGTAAACAGCATTGGTTCATTCTAGATTCAAGGACTAATTCCTTGTATGCTACAGTAGCAAATATTCAAAAATGCAGATGCTCTCAGGATAATTACTGGGTACATCAGGGCTAACGGCCCCCCAAGGCACTTTTTATTTTATTTCCCTCACACTAAATAAGAACAAACACACCAGCACAATCCTGAACATATGTGTGTCTCTATGCATATCAACATTGTCCTGATTAGTGAGGTCATTGCTCTTTGTCGGCTACTGGTAAAATATCTTCTTTAATATAAAGAAGCATTTTCAACGTAAACTTATATAAACACTCAAATTATGTAACAATATATATTTATAAAACAGTTCTTTCCAGTCTTCAAATCTGACAAATCTTCAAAAATACTATCATTTTACAAATACTACTCTTGTTGTGTAGTTTTAAGACTTTAGGTGAAAATTCTAGTTGTTTAGACTTCAAGTATGTGGTTTGTTTATAAATATTGTGCCTATTTGAAAATTTGCCACTGGCACTGATTTGCCAATAGCTCTCTAAAGCGGTCTCATGAATCTATTACTTATTCCAGAGTAACTGTTTTTTGCTGAAGGCAAAGTTTCATAACTTTATTTATTTATTTATTTATATATATATATATATATATATATATATATATATATATATATATATATAACTTATGCTGTATCAGAGTGCTGCCTTTGTACTCTTCTCTGGATTTCTTACTGTTATATTTTATAATGGCTTTTGTGGTTAAATAATTGTATATTTCTCAATAAATAATATTAAATCTAATAATAATAATAACAATAATAATAATAACATTTTATTATTGAGAAGCAGTCTGTGTGTTAGTAATTGTGATTTTGGTTACATTGTTCTGCTTTTAGATGGCGACAAGAGACTGTCTTTATAAGTAAATCAGCAGCAGACTTTTATATCGAAAGGGACTGAAACAAGGTTGTAAAAAAGGACATACATTTTTTTTTTTCAACAACAGCTCACAAGAAGCAACCAACAAAAGCATTGACCAGTGTTGTCATTGGAAATTCGACGCTGTTAACACAGTTGTTGGTTACATCAGTTGAAAGGATACTACAACAAAGATATTGTTTTCATCAGTGGACATTCAAACATTTTATATATATGTACTAGTAAAATATGATTACAAACTAATTAAAATAACTATATACTTATTTAATTATGTATTTATTCTGAAAACATTTAGAAAAAATAAAAAATAAAATAAGACTGCAAAAGTTATTGAAACTTAGTCTACTCACTGACTGTTTCTTCACGTCAACAAATGCATAACAAAATTTTGATTATATATTTTAAGAATTTGAATAATAGATATGTTTAGTAATAATAATAATAATAATAATAATTAATTTGCTAACAATGTGTTAGTATGCTTTTATTTACTTAAAATAATAATGATTATTAAACAATCAATTACTGCCAATGTGCTGATTAATTATCATAAATATCAATTAATGTACATTTTATTCCATGACAAATGCAAAGCAGTAAAAACTGCAGAGAGACTGACTGAGATAAAACAAGCTTATATAAAAATAAACATGTAATATAACCACAGTATATGTCTTACTACGTATGTCCCTATGTAATGTCTTTTGTACAAAGCCCTCATACTCTGTAACAAAAATAGTAGGCTTAAGTAGGCCTATGTTCTGAAAAGATGTTGCATGAATATATTCATAGAGAGCATTGTGCTTAGAAGAAGCCTATAAAAGGCTGACACACCAAGTGCACACTCAGAAAGCCGGCATGCCCTGTTTTCACCAAAAAAAAAAAAAAAGGAAAACTTTAGTCTCTAACTCTTGCATCTAGCCAAGAGTAACCCCTGTTTTATTGGAGTTCAGTGTCAGCAAACAAAGGTTCCCGCAAAGACACTGGGCGGCAACCGTGGCATTTCTGGTGCATTAGTTTCACACTGATGCTTTTGTCACACTGATTCCCCGGGATAGAAAACTTATGCAGCTTTCAGTAGATCAATGCTGCTCCTCCTGGGGAATTTTTGCATTGTGTGCACTGCAGTGGAAAAAAATAAAAAAATAAAAAACATCAGTGGTGGCCTACTTTTGTGATTGTTCCTTCCCGAGTTGTTTAACTGATGAGTGCTCTATTGGAGAGGAATTAAAATGAAGGGAATTGTTTTCTCTGTGAGTGATTAATTACCACGGAAATAATTACCCCACCAAAACAGAGCAATCTCAAAGTAATAAGAGACAATACCCTGTTGAGGTATGACTAAGGACTTTTAGTTGGATTATTCAATCTGCAGATACAGAGTCTTGTTATAGGTGAAAGCTAAAAGATAATATACAGTATATAACTGATGAAACATTGTAAAAAAAATCTATTTTCATATCATCATCATGGTTTTAGTATACTTTTGTTATATTATATAACAGTAGTTTTATTATGTGTCTCTCAAAAACAAAGCACCAGACTCATGTATTTGTATATTATATAGAATTTTTGGGTTTAATGATTAGCAGTGTGGTAACAATTCTTCAATAAAGTTGAGATACAAATATTTGTAGATTCATTTCAACAGGATATGTTAACGCAGGCATTAATTTGTTAACTCATGTTAAACAGTTACATATGAATTATTTTTACTGAATCCCTCAACTCTAGCTTATTGACAAGGCAAAGTTACTACATGTGAAAATGTGCTTTAATACACTGGCCTGGTTACTTGTAGAAATCTAGTGTCACTTAGCAGTCAAAGGCTGCAAATGCATTTCCCGCATAGGCGCATATGCTTACATATGAATGTATAATACAGAACATAAGATGAAATATGCAAATGAACTTTGAATGCACCTAATTACAGCAGTATCTCCTTTGTAATAGTAGATGAAGCCTACTGTTCTTCTAATCTTTAAATCCCCTTGGTTGCTATAAGATTAAAGAATCTTGCTATAAATTTAAACACAGTGTTCACTTGATGTAATTGCATATAGTAAGTACCAAGCAGAGAATACTTATTAACAAATGGGTATGGTGGTACTGTACACTATGTCCCAGTCTTGAGTACAGGCATCTGCTTGTTTTATTTACGAGGATGACTTCCCTACATCATTCCCCATTCCTCCAGTCTAGTGTGTACAAGGATGAGCTTCTATATGAAATATGAATGTAAATATTGAAATGGTCACCATGGGAGCCATAAAACAACAACATTAGTAAAGCAAACTCCACAACATCACAACAGTGTAAACAGAATGGTTCTGTGGTGTTAAATAATAATATAAAAGGAATCTTTATTTATTGCCATGCAGCTGATTGAATTCATGGCCACAACTTTAATGTGACATTGCCATAAGAAAGGGACGGTGAAATCTCTATAGGGACAGTCCCACCTTAAACAACCTGGGGTTAAGTGCCTTGCTCAGGGTCACATTTTTTATGGCTCCTGACCCAGTTCTGCAAGGATTTGTGAGGGATTGTTTTGCTAAAAAAACAAAACAAGCAAACAAAAAAAAAACAGTAGCTGGATTCCTGAAAACAGAAGTACAAATCACAATTCAAGGAAAGTCTTTAGTGGCTAATGACGGTACGGTTATAAAACGTTTTAAAAACCCATTAAAAACAAAAAGGTACTAAATTGGATAAATGGAGGGAGCATTTCCTGGGGTTCCTGAGAAGTGAAGCACACTGCACAACAACTGCTAAGTGATGTGTATTGGTATTGGTATAGATTTTTCTTTGTGTTTACTTAGACACCTTTCAAGTCATTCAGGTTGACTGGGTCTGGAGTCTTGCATCAGTCTACTACTAGCTGGTGCTTTGAGCCACGGGACTTTTCCCTCATAGCTTTTCAGGTGTTCAGTATTTGCATATGCATTCATTTTCACCATGTTTAACAGGAGTTTCCATATTAGTGAATAGCGATGTTCTTTTCTCTGGATTAACATTGTCCAACTGTAGTGTCCAACTGTATACATCTTTAGTGCATTTCGCAAAAGCATTGTCAACCAACTATGGTCCCACAAGACCCGCAGTTACCATCATAGTTCAACGATGGTTGATTTGGTATTTTTTGGTAACTATAATAATCTCAGATTAATTGCAATCTCAAAACAATGAATTAGTTTTAAAAAATAATAAATAAAATAAATAAATAAATAAATGCTAGTGTGGTGCTAGTTTGCTTGGTAGACCAGCACAGCCATTGTGTTCACCAGCAAAAATCTAGATAATTACTTACTAGGCAGGATAATAAAGCAGCACTTGGTTGTCAACTAATTTGGTATTAATTTAAAGAGGGCAGTTTATGTGGTTAAACATGGGAATAAACCAGCCTCAAAAACACAAGTTGGTGACCATTTTCAGTAGAGGCTCTTTATGAGTGAGTGAGTGAGTGAGTGAAACTATGGTGAACTCACCAGTCATTTGGCAACTGTACTAAAGTATACAGCTAGAGTTGTATAAGAGGTTGTTTGTAAAATTCAAGGCATTAATGTTTGCATACAAAACCACCACTGGCTCTCTCCCCTTTTACCTATTGTGCAATCCCAAAGAGGCACAAAATCACTTTCACAGACTTTCACATTTAATGTACCCTCCTGGTGGAATGACCTGCCCAACTCCCTCCGAACAGCGTCCTTACCCATCTTCAAGAATCGGCTAAAAGCACATCTTTTCCAACTTTATTTGGCTCTCTAACTCTAGCACCCTCTTTTCTAATTAATTTTTTAAATGCCCTTTTAGACTTATACTCTATTCATTTACTTACTGCTTGTCTTCTTTAAAAAAACAACAACAACAAAAACAAACAAGCAAACAAACAAACAAAAAAAGGTAAAAACAAAAAGAAGGCATCTATTGCTAACTTGCTTGTTCTTTTTTTTATTCTATTTTCTTTTTTATTTATTATATAATACAAAAAAAAAAAACTTGCTACGTGTACTGCGTTAGACTAAAATAAACTTGTCATAGCACTTGCATGTTATTGCTCTTTTGTTGAATTTGCTTGCTTCCATTGTCCTTTTTTGTAAGTCGCTTTGGATAAAAGCGTCTGCTAAATGTCTAAATGTAATTGTAATGTATGTGAACATGCATTTGCCAAGTATTGTTTAGTTTAAGATATTGTTGGGTCTGCAAATGGTTTCTTATGGTACTGCAGCCTTAACTCTGAACTGTTCTTTGGAGAAAAAATGCATTTATTCTTTTAGCCTCCGATTCTTTAGCACATTTCTAAATTCCCCAGTGCATTTTTAGGTTATAGAGTGTCAGCTATAAATATGCCACTGAGTTTTTCAGTAGCCAGGTGCTATCCATCTGCAAAAACCTTATGTTTCTCCGTAGCTCTCACATGTATCTTAGACTTTTTTTTTTTTTTTTTTTTTTTGTAGTTTTGCTGATCTGATAAAAATGTATGCGGTAAGTTGATTTGGATAAAACTGTCAAGTGTAAAACTGTATTCACAGTCAGTGGTATAGCCTATACAGTTGTTTTTACTGCATTTAGAATTGAAGGTTAGATAAGTGCAAAATGTGTATATATTAAAACTTAAGTTTGCAACTCTTTGCTTAAATACTGTCATTCATTCCAGGTTTTGCATGTACTCATAGTTCATGAAAGTTTAACCAGTCAAGGACCCAATACAAGCGTAGGTGAAGAACCAAGTGACTTGTGAATACCTTTAGGGAATATGAGTGGTGGCCTATTTTGAATGACAGCTGTCAGACAACAGCAACTTCTCAGCCTTCCAAAATCTTCTCCAGCCTGTTTAGAACAGTGCTGACCCACAAAGGACAGGTTTTAGTGACAGGCCAGTGTATTACACTAACAAGTACATTACGTTGTGTCAAACAACAAAATAGCTACAGGGATGTGCAACAGTTTTGTTGGTTAAGGTAAATGCACAGAAATCATATCTAGCAACACACTAGTATGCCAGAGAGGGCCTAAAGTAGTTTAAATGCAAATGTCCAGAGTTTTTTTTTACTTTCAGAAGATTGGGTAAATAGTTGAATAGTTGTTATCCGCTTTACATGTTTAATTGGCTGACCTTTACACTGTAATAAAATTGACTGGCTTTGTCAATCTCCTTGATGAAGAGTAATGTGGCACACACATCAATTTCATGTTAACGTAGAGGTGATCAGTTCAAATTTAGAGAGGCAAAAATGATAGTATCTTCTTAAAACCGGCATTTTCAAACTTTACTCTTAAATAAGTTTTAACAGATTTTTTAACAGATTAAATATGCGTCCAGCCATTTCATGTAGTTTTCACAAAACTCCAAAGTAAGAATTTGTTTCTTTGTTTCTTTTTTTTTTTTTTTCAACTCAATGTAACTGTTCTGACACTGTGTGTGTCTACACAAGCTAATTTGCAACAGGGAAGTAAAAGAATGTATTCTTGGAAGAATAGACATTAAAAGTTTAGCTGTTAAGGGCTGCTGATGAAAGTATTTTTTCATCTAGATCTAAAGGCCTCTTTGTAGGTATGTTGATATTTTTGAGAAAGTCTGTGTTATTTTCCCTGAAGGCGCATATGTTGTTGTCAGGACAGATCTGTCATAGCACAAAGCATTGTTGCTTCTGGTAGTTTAGAGTGGCGACGCAAACCGAGAATAGCAAACAATTCCCAATTTAATTTTGATAGGTATACGCAAAGTCGTCTCAGTACTCTAGGGGTAAAAATATATGTGGCATTGAATATCCCAAAGTGAAATGCTAGAATCTAGTCATTAAAACAGCTTGTAAAAGAACTGAAGTCATACAAGAACACTGACAACATCTCTGATTATGCAATAAACAACACCTGAACTGAAAGAACAGAGTGAAATATCCAACGCAGTTATTTCAGTCTCTGAATATTCAACAGACCTTTTTTTCACAGTTGACAGGCAGAAAAAAGTAAAGAAGCCACTGTGCCACATTTTCTCACACTACGTGCACTTCAATAATGTGTTGTTTTACATTATTAACTCTAGCTAAGAGCAATTGTAAAAAAAAAAAAAGTGCCATAATAAGACCACATCTCAAAGTAATAATATTACTGCTTCAGTAGATTTAAATATCACTAATTAATATTGTTGAATAAACAATGACTTTATCTTACTAATTATTTAAGCTGTCAGTGATCTGTTTAAAGCATAATAATTACTAGGGGAAAAAAAAGTTGGATACATTATTTTTATTAACATATATTGGCCAGCTGATGTCATGTATTGTTAACGTCGCTGTTGCACAGTTCAGACTGATA
This sequence comes from Cirrhinus molitorella, assembly GCA_033026305.1. Classification (NCBI taxonomy): domain Eukaryota; kingdom Metazoa; phylum Chordata; class Actinopteri; order Cypriniformes; family Cyprinidae; genus Cirrhinus; species Cirrhinus molitorella. The sequence continues at coordinate 13,727,320 of CM065135.1, forward strand.
AAGGTTTGTCTTGACATCCTTGCATGCTACTGGGAAAAAATAATAAAGTGAGGCAAAGCTTGATGGTAAACTCATCTTCCAAGACTCCCAAAGACTTTTGTCTTTTATCAATCTTTTGTCAAGTAAGTAAGTTTGGGGTACCAGTTGACAATTTAAAATAATGGTTTTCTATTGTAATATATTATAAAATACAATTTATTCCTGTTATGCAAAGATTAATTTTCAGCATCATGACTCCAGTAGTGTCACATGATCCTTTATTAATCATTCTAATTTGCAGATTTATTATCAGTGTTAGAAACAGCTGTGCTGCGTATTATTATTGTTAAACCTGTTATACTTTTTCAGAATAATATAAACATAATTTGTTTAAAATATAAATATTTTGTAACAATATAAACTACTGTTAAAATTTTTGGGTTAGAATGTGTTAAATTAATTAAAACAAAAAGTATAGTAAAGACTTATATTGTTAGAAAAAAAAAAAATTTAAACATCAAAGAATCCTGAAAAAAAACAACAAAAAAAAAGCAGGTCAACAGTTCCCCACATTAATAATAAATCAGAAAATAATTGTGATTTCTGAAGAATTAGGTTTGACACACTGGACTAATGACTGATGAAAATTCAGCTTTACATAATGTATTTTACAGTATAATATTTCACAATACTACTGTTTTGTTTTGTTTAGTTTTTTGGGTAACACTTTATTTTGATAGTCCACTTTAGATATTCTACTAACAGTAATTAACTTTGCAACAAAATGTCAACTAGCAGTTAGTAGAGTATTAATAGACTGTCTGCTTAATATCTTCTAACACTTTCTTTGTCAACTTATTCAACTAACCCTAAACCTACCCTAAACTAACCCTAAAGTCTACTCTGAGAGTTAGTGGACATGTAGTTGCAAATAATGAGATTTAGTTGATATGTAGTTAACAAGTAGTTGACATGTAGCTACAAAGTTACTTACACTTAGTAGAATGTCTAAAGTGGACTATCAAAATAAAGTGTAACCATTTTTTGTTTGTTTGTTTTGTTTATTTTTCTCCTCTGTATTTTTGATCAGTCACAGATATAGTTAGTCATAGTCATAGTTTATATATGATAACAAAATAGTTTTGTTACCACCACAAAGGGGAAGCAATTCTCCAACCTATTTTATTTTATTTTATTTTATTTTATTTTATTTTGTGTTACTTTACTTTTCTTTTCTTTTCTTTTCTTTATTTTATTTTTTCGAGTTACAATTAACTAATTACAGGGTCAACAAAGAGCTAGGCACCCAGCTTAAAGGGTTAGCTCACCCCCCAAAAAAAATCATTACTCACACTCATTTTGTTCAAAACCTGTAAGACCTTTGTTCATGTTTGGAACACATATTAAGACATTTTAATAAAATCCAAGAGCTCTCTGACCCTCCATAGATAGCACGTTCAAGGCCTAGAAAGGTAGTCAATGTGACATCAGTGGTTCAATCATGATTTTATGAAGCTACAAGAATATTTTGTGTGCAAAAAATAATAATAATAATAAATTCAAGATTCCCCTTCAGTTGTTTACTATGACGTTACATATGGGAACATGCTTGTGACCAGTCACCTCTGAGCTAAAGAGAAAAGGCCAATGAACATTGGCGAGTAGAATTTGCATGCAACGCCACTTTCCCGTACATATGAATATATAAGATGGTGGCGTGCATCAACTCATTCTGATTTCTGCTTCGGAGCCTCGTGTTGTGAGCTGAGAACGAAGAGAGAGAAAAAAGAAAAACAGATAGCTGTTGCTGCCGCCACTGCTGTCACCCGGTCTGCTGCTGCTGTTGCTGCCTGCTTGCCTGCTGATAGATCTCGGCCGCCGTCCTGTGTCCCGGTTTCCAGTGCTCGCACTCCAGTGAGCCGTGTACACGGCGGTGCCTTGGCCCTTCCTGGGTGAACCAGGACTAAAAGAGCGAATTTCTAACACGGTTGTGGAGAGTATTCCTCCGGGATGTCTTTCCAGCTGTGTGCTTCTGGGTGTGGTAGTTTCCTTATGTCTGTTGACGGTCACGATCGCTGCCTCTCATTTCTGGGCTGAGCGCACACTGAGGCAGCTTTTGTGGATGGTTTATGCATTCATTGCAAGCGTATGACCATGTCCATGCTTAGGGTCCAACTCTCATTCACGAGACAGCTGCTTTCGTCAAGGCAAAGGCACTAAAACAACTACACGAGGGTAGTTCTGACCAGGGTGCAACCGACTTTGCCCTCCGGGCGACAACGGTCTCGGCGTGATCCCTTAGTCAGATGATGTCCACTATGGTGGTCCAGGAACACCATCTCTGGCTGAACCTGGCGCAGATGGCTGATGTCGACAAGTACACTTTCTCGACGCACCTGTCTCCCAGGCCAGCCTTTTTGGCGACACTGTCGAGGACTTCACCCAGCAGTTCTCGGCAGTGCAGAGACAGACGGAGGCCATCAAACACATCTTGCGTCGAGCTGGCCACAGGAGAGCGGGGCCGCCCACTGCTCAGGAACCTGCAAAGAACACAGAAAGCATCCCTGATCCGGGCAACCCAGAGACGGCAGAGATTGCTTTTCGGGGACGCCAACATCTGCGCCCCCACCCTTTTGTATGTTCAGCTTCCACTGTCCTCCGTGTCAGTGGTACCCACCTACTCACAAATTGAGCAATTTCCTCTGTCTCTGGGTCCCTCGCCCCGAGCTCTGTTCCTGAGCGACGCTCTGCTTCCTCGGACTCAGAGCCTGGTTTCGCCAACGTGGAAACCTGGGAAGAAGGTAAGCGCTGCCCCGAGCAGCCAGACTTTACTTCAGAATGTTCTGCCTTCTGGGTTCAGTCCCCAGCCATCGACCTGAAGGATGCGTACTTTCATGTCTCGATTTTACCTCGACACAGACCTTTTCTTCGGTTTGCTTTTGAGGGTCAGACATATCAGTACAAAGTCCTCCCCTTTGGCAACTCACCCGCCATCTCCTCCTCTGGAGTCAGATGCGGCTCAAATCGCTGCGCTGTGTTGAGCCCGTGTCCTCCCATGTGTTAAGGTAACATCAGGTAATTTTCGGGAGGCCGGCTCAGTGTCGGCTTGCTGCGCCACTCTTTACGAATTTTGCGTGCTATTTTTCCCAGTTGTTTCCCCTTGAGTAACTCTGGGTCCTGCTTGCCCCGCAGCCCGGACTAGGACAGAGTAGTCCAGGACTGTGCTCCGGTCAGGGTCTCCTTCGCCCCCGCCGGTTGTGGCATCATGTCTCAGTATTTCACAGTCACGGCCATTTTCCCCTTGTATATCTATAGTCAGAATATGTACATTTTTTCTCCATTCCACATGACTAAACCTTTTCATTGTCTCCGCCCCCCTGGGCCTTGAACATGGAAGGGCCCTTGCTGTCTATATAGGGTCAGAAAGCTCTTGGATTCATCATCAAAAATCTTAATTTTATGTTTTTACAGGTTTGAAACAACATGAGGGTAAAGAATTAATGATATAATGTACATTTATGAGTTAACTAAACCTTTAAGGGCACCAAACCTCTTGAGCAATAATATGACCATAATATAATATACAAATTATCCAACTCATCTTCAAAGTCTCTATCCTAAATAAATGTACTGAACAATTTATATGCCTAACTAGCTAATATCACTTCACCTTTCTTCAGCAGTCAAAAAGTTGAAGCAGGTGTAAATTGGCTGATTTAAAGGGTGTGAATACATGAACACTTCCACATCAACAAGTGGCTCATTCTTACCTATATTGTGTTTTGTGCCATATGGTTCCTTCTCGCAGCCTTGATTTCAAACGCTCTCAGACGGCAGGCTTACACCTTAGTAAAAAAAAAAAAAAAAAAAAAACAACAAAAAAAACTATTTGTGTCTTTCAGCAATATGTTTGGATTTAACTATCATGCTATTTGAAAAAAAATGGTGATTTATTCTGCTTTGACATCCATTTTATTTCTACAACAGTGTGATGCCATTTCAATCTGCAGGAAGGCCATATACAGTTTATTTATGAAAATACATGACATTATTTTACAGCAGGGGTTTTACAGCAAAACTGCAGCTCTGTGGTCACATATATAGCATATTCCACACTGTCAGATGGCAGTCTATCAACACACAATGTGCTTCTACTATAATGGAACGTGACATGTTGGCAGTGAGTATGTGTTTGAAATCTCACAGCTTGTTTTTATTACAATTCTTTTTTTTTCTGTTCTTTTGTATGGGTGTGTGGACGCAGTGTAATGTGCCATAATCTTTGTTTCTCACTGGAGAGAGTCTCTTCACTTGTCATGGCTGGACAAACAAAAACACCCTCATTTCCAAGAAATGTTTATTTGAAACAGGGAGGATGTCATTCCAGATGATGAGACCAATAATAATAGAAAGCACCAGCAATATCCTGCTTCTGTGTATGAATTCTTATCTTTCTACCTCTCTCTACTCTTTCAAGTAATAACTTTTTTCTTTCTTTCTTTCTTTCTTTCTTTCTTTCTTTCTTTCTTTCATTTATTTTTATTTGACAAGTATCATTTTGTTACTAAATAATAGAGATTTTTTTATTTTTTATTTTTTTTTTTTATTTGTTTTTATATGCAAATACTGTCTTGACTTGTTTTCATATAATAAAGTGTGAATAAGGACTGGGGGCATTAACCTCCAAAACCTCCATAAACTTTTTTTTTGTATTATCTAATAACAGTAGCTTATTGTTAAAATCTTTGGTCAGTCAGCCTAAATGCAAGGAAACAAAAAAAAAAAAAAAAAAAAGAAGAAGAAGAAGAAGAAGAAGAAGAAGAAGAAGAAGAGAAAATGTATATGAAAACATATATAAAATCTAGTAAAAAAAAAAAAAAAGAAAACTATTTTGTTGCAGTATTGTCACTTAACACCAGGTGTTGATTTGCAGCGTACTGTACATACTGGCTAGCTTTACTATGATTTTTTCCATTATATAATATTCTGAATTTGACTGTCCTTCTAACAAAAAAAAAAAAAAAGAAAAAAAAAAGAAAGAAAGAAAGAAAGAAAGAAAGAAAGAAAGAAAGACATTTAAGCAATAACTGAAAATCTTTAAATTACTTTTACACAAGGTCTCCTCGACACATTCATGTGAAAACCATTGATGTCTGATTCATGAACAAAAATTTATTGAGTCAAAATGACTTGCCAGTTCATGAAGTTAGTTTAAATTATTTTCTCATGAATTTAACTGTTCAGGGTCTTAAGACTGGCACAAATGGCTCGATTAGTTCGGGTTTGAGGAAGGCCTGCCTTCCGAAAAACTAAGTGTGTTGTGACTGGTTAGCTTTCCCACTGCATTGTGATTGGCGAGCAGTTTAGGCGGTGTTTCAGTACTGTTACCACCCTTGCCAAAGCATCAAGCCCTAACTTGGTTATAGTCAGGGGTGGTTCTAGGGTGAGTGGATATCTGGGGCTTAGCCCAGATGTCCTTAAAATAAAATGTTATATGAGTTAAGGGGCCTTTTTTTTTTTGTTTTGTTTTGTTTTTTAAAGAACAAGTATAATTAAACACGCAGGGTTCTATAGCCTACACATAGGGGAGTGCGGAGCACAAACTAATGCGTGGTTAGTTGTAACACACGTGGTTAAAATATTTCCACACATGCTAGTAGAACCAAATTTATGGTATTTACAAAAATGTTAATCTCAGTTTTTAGTATTCATTAAAACAAGACAAATTTGCTATTATTTTAATCTCCAATCTGTCATTTATCAGTTTAGATCGTTTAATAATGCTTCGCAAACCAGCAGAAAACATTAACCAGTTTTAAGTACAGGTGTACAGATGGGGAAAGTTGTAACACTGCGTTATAACATCCGATATATTAAACAATGCTATTCTATGACATTAGCGATGTAATTTATGCTATTTACTTTTATGGATTTTAATGAGAAACCACAAGAAACAGGTGATTAAAGACTGACAATCGATGTTTAATGTTCAGAAATTGTTTCAAGAAATGTATTTTGTTCAGTCAGACAACATTTTAAGCTGTCATATGGTCATGTTACAACGTGCCCCTCATATGTTACCCCACATACGGGGCATGTTTTCACTCCCTTTACTTTGAGGTAAATAATGAAAAACTTATTTACTTCAATTATGAAACAAAGCAACATATTTGTACTAGACAAGTGTGAAATTAACATGGATATATATATATATATATACTCTGAACCCCACGTGGACTTACAAAAATTGAGAAATTCAAAAAGTGTTATGTTTTGCCCCAAACTCCCCTATTTTTTAAGGAGCTCCTACATGCATTTACACTGCATTTACAAATTGCAATAATAATATTATGCGATTAATGTTTTAAATATAAAATTTAGAACACTAAAATTGCCAGTAGGTGGCAGTAAGCCACTGTCTTAATGACTTAATGAGTCGCTGTCATTTATTCAATCGATTCAAAACAGCTGATTCATTCGAAAACAAAGTAAGAAACTGATTTTATGAATGGGTCAGTGAATTAAAAAGCACGTTCAAAAAATGCTAATTCATTCAGCAACGAAACATTGCAGTGTGCAGAGAGGCACAACATGGCTTTGCTTAGAACAAAAAGACAATATTTTATCTATGATTCAAATCACTTAATAAACGTATTTTTTTTATTGAATTGTTGCCCTGACACTTAAAAAGTACAATCTGCCACTGAACATGCGAAATGTTAACCACGCATATAATCGCATGAAAACTCTTGATGCACAAAATTCATGGTAACAAAACATTTGGGGCTTTGTTGAAAACATTTGGGGCTTCAGTCCCCTTAGCCCAGCCCTTACGGCTCTGATTCGGCAACCGGTTCCGATTGCGGCTACTCTAGTCAATGTTTGTGTTTATATCAACCTCGCCTTGGCATGTGTTTTGCCCCGTATACTGTACATGTCCGCAGCACGCGGCTCTGACCTGGCCAACAGAGGAGATCGTGATCTCTGTCGTCAATGCTTGAAGCATTGCGGGTCGTTAAAGCGGCCCAAAAGCGTTCCTCCATGCTGCATCGCAACCATTCGAATTTCAGTAGGTCAGGTTTATTTTAACATATTCTAATTGGCCATGTATGACAACATAACATCCGGAAAACAAAGCTTGTAGTCCAAATGAGCCGTTCGTTGTAGTTCTTGAAAAGGGATTAAAAAAAAAAAAAAAGATCTCCCTTTGGAGTGGACTTTGAGATTTATAACTTTGTAGATCTTTTTTATGCACAAACATACACACCACACACTGACTAAAATTCAAAAAGTAAAAAAGCATAATAGGACCCCTTTAATGTTCCACTTGCAATGATTATCAGTCAAATAGAGCGTAATATCAGATTATCAATGAACAATGCTTTCTTCACACAATGCATAACTCATGTATAGCTTTAGAAGACTGAATATAGCATAGAAAAAGAAAATTAGGAAAAAAAAGCCCTATGTGCAACATTTAAGATACTATTAATGTGTGTGTGAGTGTGTGTGTGTGTGTGTGTGTTTCATTCATGATATGGAAAAGAGTGACCGTGATTTTTTGTATCCATGTATTATGTGCCAAAAAAGAAAGTCATGCGAAAACAATATGAAGCAGTATGAGGGTGAGTAAATAATGATTAAAATGTAATTCTACCCAAACATCAGGGTTAGAATGTTTGTTTGTGATCCTAGTTTATCAAATAATTCCAGTGAGGATGTTGATAAGAGCAAAACACAACAATTTGGAAAGCAATTTCCACACTAATCCATTTGCATTTCTTTCTGCCTCAACAATTTCCATATGTTCAGTGTCGGATTAACAGCATGCTTGCTCAAAGTCTAGCTAGTGTTATTTTTTATTTCCTTCTCACCAGTTTACCGCATCACATGTCAAGCGTATTCCCTATTCAGCTTCAAGTCAGGGCAGTCATGCAGGCAACATCAGATGGGTTGGGTATTGACAGCTCTTGAAATAGAACTGATGTGTGTGTATTTGCACATTGTAATATGATGCAATTCCCTTTTTGGGAGAATAAAGAAAAACAATCAAAAATCAACCATCCAGCATTGTCAGAAACATATGTCTAAATCTCACAAGTCAATCTCAATGGCATGTGAAGTGACATAAAAGGGTTGACCTACACTGAAATGCTTTATGAAACACCAAAATAAACCATTAACAATTACTACAAAACAAAACAAATTTTAATGTAGGTGAATACCCACAATTAAATAAAACGGTACAAATTGCTGGCGAGATCTAAAAGCACCCGCATCTAATGGAGGGATTTGACCTTTTTAAAGAGACTTTAGAGATAAATGAGAAAAGACGCTGTAAAACGCTCACAGACAGACTCTGACATTTGCATTCAGAATAAACAAACACCTCTGTTTGGCTAAAAGAGGCTCTTGAGATGAGTACTCTGCTGCTGAGCCTCCAGAGAACAACTGTTGAAATATCATCAATTGACATTAGATTAAACTAAGAAAAAAAAAATAAAATAAATAATACTAATAATAATGAAAACGTTCCAGACTGTTCACACTTTAAGATGACAGATTTTCCATAACAGTGTGTTCCATATCATTACACTCCATCTGTTTTGCATGTCTTTGTGTTTTAAAGTCACAGTGAGAACATTCTTTGATGCATCTTCCCCTGATGGAATACTTGTCCATTACAAAAATACCAAGGTTTGCTAAAATAAATAAAATAAAATAAAATAAAATAAAATAAAATAAAATAAAATAAAATAAAATAAAATAAAATACTACTAATAACACTAATAATGAATTTAGTGGGTCACCCCTTATGCATGCCCATCCATGCAATGCAATTGCTATTAATTGTAATAGTTATAAAGTTATAAAGATTACTGGAAGTCACTTTACAAGTTAATGTTAAAATGTCACATTTATTTTAAAATGTTACTTGCTGTTTCTTTGTAAATATTTGTAAAATTAACAAGCAATTTCTAAGTGAAAGATTCTACACTTTTTTTTTTTTTCAGTGTAAAGCTTTCAAGTTATTGCGCTTTAAAATGCATTCACATATAAGTGCACCTAAACAGAACAAACAAACCAAGTTAAGTAACAACAATGGTAATATACTATACATACTATTGAAACAACCTAGTCTTAGCTTCAGATGTCTTGCATGGACCATTGGCTAAACATCTGATGCATATGGCACACAAAACAGGACAACACTTAAGGAGTTTGAAAGTCATCATTGAATTTCTAGAAGATGGGTCCACCTAGAAACAAAACTAACTGTGACTGGTTGCTTTACATGTCGGTCAGACGTTCTCTTGGGCAGTCCTTAGACAATGAAAGGAGTCCAGACCTTCTGGCGTCAGTCTGAAGGTCTGGCTACAGAAGAAATAACATAAGATTGGAGCCAACCTCATAGTGCAGAGTAATGGTATAATATGTGATCCCATAGAGACTCCAAACAGAATAAGTATGCGAAACAGAACAAACCAAAAGAAAAATAGCATAGTGAAAACAATGTTGAAAAAGATTTAAAACGAGTAGTTTCTTAAAATAAATGACCAAAAAGGCACACATGAGTAAGAATATTGAGAATGATGCAGCTGAAAGAACAGTCTGTTCCACACGGTCTGTAGACAGCCTCAATTTGCCTGCGTCAATATAGAGGCTTTATGAGGGTCAGTGCTTTCAGAGCAGGCTGCACACACAAATCCAAACACAAAATGGGAGTTGCTCAGCCACCTGACAAAAAAACAAGCCCACTCTTATTATAGAAGTAACCTGGGCTAACCTTCACGCCTCTGTTCAATAAGTTATACTGACTGAGCTAAGAAACATAGATGTTACTTTCCTCAACTCTGAAGGCATAAATAGTTTCATAGCATGGAACTTATATTAAGGTATTTGTGTGGTGAGCAGCACCGTTGCACAAATTAACTGTATTTTATCTAGAATCAAATGCTAAAAAAATCCCTATGAACTTTTAAAACTGTTTTCCAAAACAGTGCTATTGTAGTATATTTGATATATTGTTTATATTAATATTTTAAATTTGTTTTTATTTTGAATATTTTCTGTTTTCGTTTCTAGTATAAATTTTGGCAATTTTGTTGTGTTTTGTCATTATTATTATTTTGTAATTAATTTATTACATTTTGTTTGTTTAGTCATTTTAGTACTTCAACTCTCTGTAATATTATTTTATTTTCAGTTAATGTTTAAAAAAAAAAAAAGCTAATTTTCCAACTTCCCTAGAGTTAAGCTTAGCATAAACCATTGAATCTGATTAGACCGTTAGCCTCTCACTCAAAAAACGACCAAATGTTTTTGATATTTTTCCTATTTAAAACTAATTGTACTAAGACCGACTGAAAATAAAAAGTTGTGATTTTCTAGGATGATATGGATAGGAACTATACTTGCGTAATAATGAAGGAACTTTGCTGCCATACCATGGGTGCAGCAGGCGGAATGATATTAAGCAACGGCTGAAAATAGTCCCCAGCTAGGTAACTTCTAACGTGACCAGTACTAAGCCACTAAGCTAATGGTAAAATAGCTAGGAACTATTTTCAGGTGCTGTGTAATATCATTGTGCCTGCTGCACCCAAAGTATGGCAGCAAAGTTCCTTCATTATTATGCCAGAATGAGAGTATAGTTCCGATCCATATCAGCCTAGAAAATCACAACTTTTCATTTTCAGTCGGTCTTAGTACAAAATGTAACTACAGAAGTTTTAAGTTTTAAATAGGAAAAATATTGAAAATCTTTGGTCGTTTTTGGGCTGTATGGCTGTATGGTTTAAAAAAGTTGGAAAATGAGCCTTTTTTTTTTTTTTTTTTTTTTTTTGGAGTGTTCCTTTAGATCTTTTATAAACAAATAAATAAATCATGTATGCCTATATTGTAATTCATTGTTTTTAACCATTTTTTCTTTTTCTGTGTTGCTGGTTATGTAAGTCAGCAAGCCGCACAAACATCAAATGTGCACAGCACATGTTGTGACCCGGGTTATGTGAATTTGATATTACTATATCTGTCTACTATAACGGCAGACAGTAAATACAAATTGAACTTCCTAACATCAAACAAGATATCTTTGAAAATAATCAATCTCATGTAATGTATTGGTCCAGGCTATTACATTTTATGAAGTTTTATTCTGCTCATGACCTTGTGTTTGGTCTCAAGAATATTGATGGAAAGGTAGTTCAACAGCATGACAGCTTATATAGAGGAAGCTCCAAAGGGAAATAGATACAGACCTGCTAGCTCCCATGGACATGCATTCACAATATAATTTTTAACCACAGAGGTTGTTTTAATGTCTGATGTGTGATGACTGTGTAATAGCCTATTTATTACATAGTTAATACTTAGAATTACAGCTAACTTTTGCCCATGTCTCTCAGAAATTAATTATTACACCATTGTTCTTTACAAATTCTTATACAACTACACAATTTACTTCTCAATGCAATAACTCAGTACAAAAGCTATTGCGAGACATAGCCATAGTGTGAAAGGTCTGTGTTCAAAAGGCAAGTAAACTGTTTTTTTTTTTTTTTGTTTTGTTTTTTTTAACGACTACCTTACACTCTTGGTTCTCCTGTGGAGAGGTGTAATCACATTTTCCACTAGGTTTGGGACAAGTGCCCCTCAGATAAGGGCTTATCATATTCCTCCATGTTGTCATTATGTACCTATTGCTTGAGGCCCATGGGCATGTCCACTTATCTGGGTTCTGCAATTTGAGAGGGACCGCTGGGTTCAATGTGCTGTCTCTTTCCTTGCTATGAGCTGCATTTTGGAAAGAGATGTTACTTGGCATCAGCAAGGTTCCCTAGATAATAAAATAACCTAGAAATATAATGTTCTTCCTGTTAAAAAAAGGCCAACTTGAAAGTAATAAAAACTGGTTTACCTATTGCATTTTTTATTTAAATATTAAATTTTCTAAATGCAGCATTTCTTGCACATTGCGATGCTGGACTGCAAACAATATTTGTGAATATGAATATTATGTCAAAGAATAAATATTGGAGAGCTTAATGTAGTCAATACATAAAGATTTACTCTACAGATCCAGATTTATTGGGTCTGCCAGAAAATAATAAAGAGGCATAATTTTTATTTGTAGCTCAATATCAGTGACCCCTACCTGAAAAGACGAATATAAATCTCAGGGGTAGGGTAGCCTGACATGAAAGGTTCTAGATAAAACAATACATCTTTAGCATGATAAAATGAAGCCAAACTGAATTCTCATTTAACTTGGCACATGGCTTCTTTCTGGGTTATTTGTATTGATCAGATTGTAGTTATACTTAGGATGTAATAATTATGTTGTGTGTTTGTTTAATATGCTGCAAGGAAATACTACTACTAATACTGCTTGCAAGGCAACGACAGAATCGTCTGGCAAGCTTAAAACTGAGGTTCTGTGTAAAGCAATTGCTTGTCATTACACTATGCACTACTGTTGTCCTTTTGCATTATTGACACACTACTGTACTTTTAATACTGTAAAGTTGCTTTGACACAACCTGTATTGTTAAAAACGCTATATAAACAAAGGTGACTTGACTTGACCATGCATCTTGTTTTCTGTTGGTTGCCTTGCAAGAACTGTAATGTAACCAGCAGCTTTTATGTGCATGATGAGGTGATGAATACAATCACAGAAGATCTGGCTGGTTAGCATCGACAGTCAGCCCCCACTGTTTTCCAACTATGTGTGGGAAGCATTGGTCTATCCAGACTAGAATTATGAAATCTCACAAAGACAACAGCTGTTTTAAAGTCAGCAATAACCCATAATAAATTACATTAAACTGAAGGTGAACTAAGAGTGTAAAACATAACCATACCCTGATACTGAGAGTTCCTTGCCCTTGATCTCCTGTTTTAAAGCATTACGTATCCTGAGGCTCATGTTAGTCGAGACCACAATCAAGGAACTGATTTCTTTGTTTCTGATAGCAAATCTCAAAGTAATGCTGGTGCTGCAGGATTAGACCTGTTTTACATATCTTCTAAATAGGGCATGAGTGGCCCATATTCAGTTTAGCGCCCATACTAACAGATTACAGCCGTCACACTGAGAGCATGACCTGCAAGGTGCTACGTCCAAGACACAGCAATAAACGATTAGTTTAAACACGGAAAAAGACACGAAAGCAAATCTAAAACATCTGCCCATAAATTAAAATTCATACCATGGATACTATATTTGTCTTAAATGTGTTTGAGGCTCTAGCAATGGGGTAATCTGGTGTTGAAGCACATGTAATTATGTTTCATGTTTGTTTGCTGAAATAAATCAGCAATACGTAGTGAATTCAGTGTGTGCCCCCTGGCAACCAACACAAAAACAACTATTAAAGAAAAGCCAGTAAGGTGGGCTTTTGCTTTCACAGCATGCATGCAACATTAAGTTGACATTTAAGAAGGGAGCTTTTTTTTTGCAGAATATCCTCACAATACCTTTCAATTTATTTCCACTTGCAACCCGTCCCCCTTTCCCTCCCCCAGTTCTGTGTAAACTATTTAAAGCCTGAAGAATGACATGCAGTGTGAATAAGCTCAACCCAGTGTGTTGACGGGAAGATGTTTAGTGTTTTTTTTTTCTTTTTTTCTAAGCTCCTGATATTCAGCACTTTAATGCCTTTTCCTCAGTCTTCTGCTGAACCTTAACTTACCCACCCTTCAGACTGGGAAGCATTACACATGGAATTTAAAGCCCAACACTTCATCCCTTTTTCCTGTGGAGGTTTGAGAAAAGCTCCTCTCCGAGACTTATAAGTAGCTCATCTCATCACTCTAAGCATATTTGTAATACATCGTATAATCTCGCTTAACTTTCTGATAGCTCGTCTCGGTGGATTACAAGCAGCCAGCTGCCACTTTTTCTTGCCTGATGCTGTCTCCTCATTACAGTGATATGTAACTTTGATTTTTTTTTTTTTTTTTTTTTTGGGACTCTAATACTGGAGAGAAAAAAAAAAAAAAAACTTATATAGAACTACTGGGATTCTTCTTGTGGTTGACTTCTTGCTCCATGAGGTTCCCTTGAAAAAGTCACATGAATGATGGTTTCAGGAAGCATATGCAGGCTGGCTATAAACATGAATAAAAAATACTTTCATTCCAGGCTTGTGATGTGTTGCAGGCTTACTTCTCATGCACTTACAGTGTATACTCACCCAGTAAATTACTGAGTAATGTAAAGCAACTAGGGGTGTGCAATGGAGCAAGCATCTGTGTCTGTAGCAATCTCAAAATGATTTTTATTCAGATAATATCCAGAAATGGACAGGGCTTACAACAAACACTGGTGTCAAAAGTATTCACATTCATTACTCAGGTAGAAGTATAGATACTAGGGTTTAAAAAGACTTCTGTAGAAGTTGACGTATCAACTCAGACTTTTTACTCAAGTAAAAGTGCAAAAGTACTGGTTTCAAAACTACTTAAAGTATAAAAGTAAAAGTAATGTAAGAAAAAAAAAAATCTTTTTGCTTGAGTTCTCTTCTTGAGTCTCTGCCACGGACATCTTCATACTTAGCTACATACAGTGCGTCTGCTAAGTCCAGTGTTGGTGGTACCAAGTTACAAAGTTATTATAGCCTACTTATCACAACATTGTCAACCGCGTTGTCAATAGCAAATGCTAATTTATTCAATTATCTTCTGAACTACCTACTGTAGCTTAATTTGCAGAGGACGAAGATAAAGCACCCGTCTGATAAATGAGCAATAACAATTGTTATTGTTTATCACTCATCCCTAGTACAAGGTAGTACAGCATTTAAATAGACATATCAAGTAAAAGAAAATGTGTATGATTCAATATATTAGTTGATATCACTCCTGGCAAGCTCTAATTCAATTCACATTTTTATTATTACATAGTGATTTTAGAGGTTTATGTATAATGTTGCACTATTCCTAACAAACACGAGGAGTGACTGTGTCTGCCAGATATTTGCCTGTTATTCAGAAGAATTTGTTATTTATTTTAAAGCCATTATCTGTGCCTTTCCAAATAAGGTATTCGGCTTTGGGTACATCCCTAGTAATTACATGGGTTAATATTAGCTTTAATATTGCGTCCATTTGGGGAGAGTTTGCGTATGTGGCCTGAGAAATTAGATACATTCACATTGGCCAGATACATTTACACTTCGCCATTTTGTATGCAACTCAAACCCCATCTTGATTGCTGTCCAACTCAAATGTATCTCCACAGGCATTTACACTAGGTCTTTAGGTTCACTAGGCTCGGGTAGCTGCCCAGTCAGCAAAAAAGTGACCTAATGTAAATAGCCTTAAAAATGTCCAAGATTTGTTTGTATGTTCAGCCAATTGCTGCAAACCCAGAACCTTAAACAAATTCTGCCTGTATAAATCATCTTGTTTTATACAAACACTTGATGTTGTCATCTATGCCCTGCAAAAACAGGATCCTGCTCTTCAAGTGACACTTGAAAATGCAATTGTCCTGAAGATATGAGATGTTGCAGATTGAGTATGCTTGTGTGGGAGTTTGTGTGCAAGTGCGCTCGCCTGTTTGTGCGTGTTTATGAGAGAGAACGAGTCAAAGACCAAGACGGAGAAAGAGCGAGAGAGACTTACTGTGCAGTCTTAACAGTGGCATGTTTGTTCTTCTTTCAGTATGTGTGATGCCTTGAGACATCAGTGAGCTCACAGCTGCAATGCTTTGGACACCGGCGAATGAAATGTCAGACACCCGGGGACAAGACACAGATCTCAGCCTTAGCGTATCAGAATATCAACACAGCCCTCCAGCTAGATAAAGAAATGAACTGCTAAGAAATGTGTGTTTTCCCAAGATTCTAGTGAAATGGCCTCCCTTTTCATGCATAGCAATGTCCTTTGTGTTGAGAGAGATGGATGAGTTTAGTTCATAGACACTCTCTCGGTTCCAGTCCCATCACACGTCTCTCATCATCCTTGTCCAGCTCAATTTTATGCGTGTTGTCTCAGGTCACATATCAACCGGATCATCCACTATTTGTGTCTCTTTCTTTCAGTTTGGTATACAATCCAAACAAAGCACATCACTTCTAATTAAAGTTGACATTATCAACAAATTCTTGTCAATTACAATTACATTCTCACAGTGTAAGATAGAAGACAAAATGGCAATATATTTTTACATTTATAAAACCATATATTATAGTTTACTATATATATATATATATATATATATATATATATATATATATATATATTAAATAAAACTATGTATAATACCTGGCCCATATATATACATAGCTTGTATATGTATATATATGGGCCAGGTATCCTGGCTTTGTTTTACAATAAAAAAAGGTTAAAATGAACACTAGAGGTAATAAAACACTGACAACCTTTATTTATTTTCACATAAATTATGATTTACAGGGCCATTTACAGGGTTGATTAAGAAAACCTAATTTTCGCACAGGTCCTTGAACAATATTGTTATGACCTTAAAAAAAATGAATAATGAACAAATACAAGCTTCATACACATGGGTTTTCTAACTCAGTAGGTTTTCTTGGTGGCTCATGCGATACGGCATTGCACTTGTGAGGTGAAGTGGTCCAGGACAAATCCTGTAAAACAAAGGTTCGAAAAAAAAAAAAAAAAAAAAAAAACTGCATAAACTTTTATGTATGTATAAACAGCGTAATACAAATGCTGCAATACATGCCTACTAACGGAATAAAAATGTGACCATAGTCATGTACTGAATGCATGTACTGAATACCACTCACTGGACATTTCACTTTGAGACTCCCGCAAAGCATGCGATAAGGCACATAATATTGGTGTTGCAAAAACATCGCCACAAGCACTTATTTCCACTAAAGCTGCATTGAATTATAACATAGTACACTGCAAAACAGATTAAACCATAGGAAAGAAAAATAAAAAAGTGAGATCTCTTTAACGTCTCAAATATTTATCATAGACAGAAACAAGGTTACTTTAAGATTGAATTAAAACTTTGCTTAAGTCTACTTCTTAAACTTGTCTCCTGAGACAATCAAAGATAATACATGAATTGTCATATTTGAAGTTGTTTTATGTAGACAATGTTTTATTGCACAGTGATTTAACAGAGGAAACCATAACCTATATTTACATACATGGGATCCCATTCATTGGTCTCTGACGTGACGTCTTCATTCCCTCCTTCAGCGAACGAGGGTTATATGCATAACCGAGACTTTTTTTTCCGGAGAAAATTGGAAAGCTGTATTTTTCTTTTATAAATATAATAAAACTAAAGACTTTTTGGAGATATTAAGGATACATTACTACTCTATAGGTACTCAGGATTAACATGAGATTAGGTGAAACTGTGCATGTTATGTACCCTTTAAGATAACTAAGACTTGTTTTAGCACTTACATTTCATTGCTCTTTTGTTGATTTTGATTGTTTCCATTGTCCTAATGTAATGTAAATTGTAAGTGATGAAAAAAAAAAAAAAAAAAAAAACTCAAACTAGGCATAGAAACCATTATACTTAATTATACTTAAATTGTTTAATACTTTTTTCATGTTCTTCTGCAATGTTTGAGGCATATTGAAACAGCTGTACCTAAATACTTTTTATGCTTTTATGTTGGCCTAATTTCAGTTACATACATTTTAATTGTATTTTTTTTTTTTTTTCTTCTAGATTTTTATTGTATTAACAACTTAGCTGTATGTGGACACCTTTTGAGTAGCAATGCATATTGCAATTTTTAGTTGTTGTTGTTGCAAACAAAACTCCTATAGTCCATAACTGCTGTAGTTTTAACCTATTTTAATATATAAATTCAGCTAAATCATCAAAAATTTGTATGACTTGACAGTAACCTTGTTTGACCCAAGCTATGACTTGACTTGAATTGCTTGACATAAAGCAGTGACTTCACTTGACTTGCTTGCTTCTCACAAAAATTGACTTGGACTTGCTTGAGAATTGACTTGAGGCTTACTTGTGACTTGCACATGTGTGACTTACTCCCACCTCTGTCTCCTGAGGTTAGAAAGATCAACCACTGAGCAATAAAATATTTCTATAATGGAGTCTTGATAGAGATTGCAGCAAGACAATAAAGAGATATTCTATATTTCTTCCACCACATTCTCAGTTTTGAATCTCTTTTCTCAAATATTTCTCATGTCTCATTTGTGCCTACTCCTATTTTAGGATCTAAAATGCTGTTGATACTAAAGAGAGATGAGAATTCTCAGGAGAAGTCTCCTGAGCTTATGAAAACCATTTTTTTTTTAGTATATATAACCCAGACATTTCTTTATAGTTTTTCTGAGAATAATTCTAATGTTCTATTGATTTGAGACCCAGCTCTCTCTATCTCTTTCAAACCAGTTCAGAAAAGCTGTAGAAGAGAGCAGCTCTACGCAAAGGGACCTGTGACCAGAATACCAGATTTAACCGTTTAATTAATAAATTCAATGCACCAAATCAAATTCTGCCACAGCGCTGCTGCCCGCCATTGAGTAACCTATTCACGCCTCAGTCTATGTGACCATACTAACACTATTACCCTATGCCACGGAAGATATTTAATTATCAGTGTGAATTTTTATGAGAAAGACTATTTTCCTTGCTTGCAAAAGGCAAGAGAGTCACGCATGAGAGGCAGAATAAGAGCTTGTCAGGTCTCCAAACAACTCTGGCCTCGCATCAGAAAATCTCTGTTTCCAGCAAGTTATAACAACCATTATTTACACCAGCTTTTGCCTCAGTAAATGGAGGGTGCCTCTTTCTTGTGTTGTTCAAATAAAAGCTGCAATTTAGAGAAAGGAGAATTCAGAGAGGAAAAACTATACAGTTCAAACACTGGTTTAACAAAACCTCCTTTTGAAACTACTCTGATGCTTTTTAAAAGGTTGTGTTTTTAGATGAAGCCTGGGGCTATATTTGAAATCAAGCAGCATAGCAAATAATCCTGTGAGTCCTGTATATTACACATCACATCTTTATCTAAAATGACTAAGATGTCAGAGCTCTGACAGGAAATTAATGTGACAATATGCATTTGTATATTCATAAGTGTAACTCGATATGCGGGGTATGAAGCAGAATTAGACAAAGACAAATTTGTAAACCTGCGGCAGATCTTATGCCTAAAGTTGATGGGAAGTCGGGAGATTCACTGCAGACATCTTATAGCTCACTGGAGGCCATGAAAAGAGGCACTAGCATAAAACTGATGGATGTCTCTGCCCACATCAGGGAGTTCAGAAAATTGATAGAAGAACAGAGGAAAGATGCTCAAGATTTCTATCATGAACTACTTTGTAGTAATAAACTATGGTGTGAATGAAATATTAGCATGCTATAGAGACAGCCTGCCAAATTTCACCACTTAACATAATGTAAAACTGAATAATGTTCTCTTCATTTATAAGATAGAGGGAGGGGGGGGTGCTATATTTGAGCTAGCTGTTAGACCATGGCTCAGCGTAACTTTCAGAAAAACAAAAAAAAAAAACATATGTTGACAACTTACACACACTAATCTGTTATTACATGGTACATGCAGAATACTGAGCTAACAACAATTTTACATAAACAGCTACCAAAATTGAGTCGTCCAAAAGAAGTGTACGCTGGATGATTTTCATGCCATTCATATGCAAAAGTATTGTGCAGTGTATGCGGCACAGTATTCACCTAGTATTCCACTTCAAACACGGTCCATACCTTTATCCTATACATGAGTGAAAGCCTCTCAGCTCTACCTTAAAATCTCCTGTCTATACATGTTAGCAGCATCAGTCAACATGACTTTGACTTATATCAATGAGACTATTCAGCCATTAAGAGTTTAAGGTCTGTTCCTCCACGCCAACAAACTCTGAGCATAAGCCTATCAGTTCCCCTGCCAGCACTATTTAGTCTGACATCTCAATCTAGTCGATATGCCATGCCTCAAATTCTGCTGTTATCTTTGCTCAGAACATCCTGCAATCACAGCATCCCACAATCAATTTCCTCAGGGGTGTTATGGTCTTCTCTATCCATCACCTGCAATACCTTATCAGTTATATAAGCAAAAAAAGCTAACATAGACTAACTCAATGCCACGCTGGTTTTGTTTCCTCCGCCTCAGGGAAACAACATGTCTCATTGCTAAGTTATTTAAAAGGTAATTCAGCCTGGTTTTAAAACAAGGGGAGCTTGTGGGACAAGGCCTATGCCACCTACCTAGGAAAGAAACCGGTCATATCTGCTGACACGAGCCGTTATACAGATTTTTTTAAAAATCATATTGTCCATTGACAGCACAGCCAGTGGTGTAACTTCTAGCAACAATCCAATCAGTGAAGGGCTCTTTTAAGGGGATGAAAAACAGCTAGACTGCCTTAGTTGGCATGTTCTTATGTTTAACTGAAAAATGACTTTGGCTGAATTTTTTCCTTCCCCTAGAATTTTGCTGTGCAAAGCTTTTTTTAGAGTCCAGGGACTGTATCATGTTGGGCAGGCTTTTGATGGAAAAGATCTATGATACTTTATCATCTGCCCAATAATTGCATTCATAATTACATTCAGGACAGTTATTATCCTGAAAGAGCTGATCCTGAGTTGATGGCCTAAAGCAGTGGTTTTAAAAAGTGTGAGGTGGCAACCCCCCAAAAAACACAAAATAAAATAAAATAAAATAAAATAAAATAAAATAAAATAATTGTATTAAAAGTGAATAACACTTCCTCTATGGATGTGGTTCAGTGAGACAAACATGCTGATTATTCAATAATTCGAAACACGAAAATGAGTTCAAGCAGTCTTATTTTCTTACAGATAGCAGACAAAAATAATCAAATATACCAAAAGTTATAAGTAACATTATACAGGTTTCTGTAGCTGGGAAGCAAATTCAGTCTGATACTACTCACTAGTGTATACATCTCATTGCCAGTCTGTCAGACTGAACAGACATCAGTGTTCATTATGTGAGAACACTCATAGGTTCTTAATAATGCGTTATTAATGTTTTGAAAAAGAAACATCTAAAAGGAATATGATTGTTTCTGGTCATGATCAGTAATGTCAGGCATTGTCATGGAAGAGTGAATGAAAAACTTAAGACTAAATAAACTATAACACTTTCATAGTGGGACAATAAGCTCAAGCAAGCACATCCTACATGTGACCATGGACCACAAAACCAGTCATAAGTGTAAATTTTTCGAAATTGAGCTTTATACATCATTTGAAAGTTGAATAAATAAGTTTTCCACTGATGTATGGTTGTTAATATAAGATAATATTTGGCCGAGATACAGCTATTTGAACATCTGTTATCTGAGGGTGCAAAAAAATAAAAATATTGAAAATAGAAAATTGCTTTTAAAGCTATCCAAATTAAGTTCTTAGCAATGCATATTACTTATCGAAAATTAAGCTTTGATATATTTATGGTAGGAAATTTACAAAATATCTCCATGGAACATGATCTTTACTTAATATCCTAATAATTTTAATATAAAAGAAAAATCAATAATTGTACCCCATACAGTGTATTTTTGGCTATTGCCACAAATATACCCCAGCGACTTAAGACTGGTTTTGTGGTCCAGGGTCACATATGAGATTAATAAGATATATAGACAACATAAATGTAATTTTACAATGTAAATCTGTCTACACAAAATGTATGAATGCATATATGAGATTGACCTACGTTACATACTCCTTGCTAAAACACAGCTAGTTTACTAAGCACAAAAAAATCACAACTTTGTAATACAATGCTGTTTTCATTGTAATGTTAAAGGGTTACTCCACCCCAAAATGAAAATTTTGTCATTAATCACTTACCCCCATGTCGTTCCAAACCCGTAAAAGGTTTGATCTTCGTCTTTGGAAGACAATTTAAGATATTTTGAATGAAAACTGTCCAACTGTCAAAATAGTCCATCTGCCATCAGTCGTTCAACCATAATTTTACGAAGCTACGACAATAGGACAGTAACTCTTTAAGTATATAAATCTTGCCACTGCACATCTTTCATTTAACTGTATTTAATCTACTTTATCAAGTGATTGTAACTTTTGAAACCACAATGTGAAACGATTTTATTAGAGGTTGCTATAAGTTTAATTTAGTATTGTCATGAATATTTGTTTAAAAAACTTAAAAACAACCCCCAAGAACACTATTTCTTCCAATTAGCCTTTTTCACACTTCCGGGTTTTTGGTTTCCGGTGTGGCTGCACACAGGGTAATAGTTTTTCCGGTAACAGTGATAGCAGAGTCTAACAAGCACCCGCACGGGCATCAATGTCTTTGCAAGAATGCAATCTCGTGTAAATGTTTAAACTGTCTTGGTCATTTATTGGTGAGACTACAAAGTTTTATTTAAGAGCTAAATTTAAGAACTAATTAGAAGTGACAACACTTTTATTCGGTTATATTATTGTCCGTGTCTGTCATTTCGTTAAGTTAAGATAATCTACATATTAAAATATAGGCAATAGCATGTATTCACGCAGCGTTATATCTCACATTCAAGCATATTCTAACTAATGCTGACACGTTAAATGTGTTCCTGTGTGTAATGGTGCATATGTACTTGGAGTTCAGTTTTTACATAAATTACATATACGAATACATGCTTGTCATATATTAAAATGAGCAGTGGAATTGTTGCATATATATATATATATATATATATAGGACAGCTGGTAAAATAAAACTACCAGCCAGTAAATTTGAGCATGATCGGAGCGGCCATATAAGCTACAAATACATTTTGTTGTAGATTATAAAACAGCAACTTGGAAAACAGACAAAACAGAAAAGGTAAAAGGTGAAATTTGAGACAAGAGCATACAACGTAATGTCCTCAGACCGTTAGCGGAACTATCTTTACCCAGTGTCACGTGATTTCCAATTCTTGTGAAAAAGGCTTATGTTTATGTATTATGTTCTATTAGATCAAATTTCTGCCATTTTGTATAGAAAAGTTCATATCTATGTTTGCAATTTTTGTCAAAGAAAAAGCCCACTGTCTCAGACTTTGAAAACCCCATGGGGCCATATAGTGATGAATGCGAAGACATACTAAAGGGCTTTTATACACTCTATATTTTCAGAGGAATCGATAATACCAGCAATATTTGGTGTTCAAAACAGCCTTAGAACTGCTGTTCTGTGTTATTCCTTTGAAGTGTAGATGTGGGTTGTTAATGCAAGATCAGGTGTGCTGACCTGCTACTGAGTCCAGGGTCTCTGCTTTCACACTTTGCCAAACACTATTACCATATTCCTTTTTCAAGTGGTGACCACTAAGTAGGCGAGAAGGCAGCTAGGACTGAATGTAAAAAGGAAGACTATTCACTAACACCTACTCTGAAAGAAGCTGTCTTTACTTACAGTGCATTGAAAACAAAAAAAGTGGAAGCACTGTATCATTCTGTAAAGCTACTTACTTTTACTTGATTTGTGCTGCAAATCTATGTGTCTTAAGCCCTATGTCCAAAAGCCTCGTATAAAGAGGCTCTAAGTAAGGATTAGCTAATGAACATCTGCTACCTTAATTCAGGATGACAAGACAAGAACCACAGTGAATCTTTAAAATGAAGCCTGTTGTACATGAAGCTATCCTATGTAATCCATGTTCATGGGCTCTCATTTCTCATATTTTGAACCAATCACCACAGGAATCACATTCTAACTGGCTTGATTAGTTGGATTAGTTGATGGCTCCACATGAATGTGCACAGCCCTTCACTACTGACTATTCTGAAATGTTATGTCAAAGACAGCAGACAGGGAAGTCTATTTCACAGTTTTAAGAGTCCTCCAGGACAATCTGTCACAGGCAAAACATAACAATAAAATAGAGGTGTTTATATATATATATATATATATATATATATATATATATATATATATATATATATAGTGCTCACAAAAATGTTGCTAAATGTTGATAATAAAAAAATATGTGTTTTTTGAGGAAAACATTTCAGGATTTCTCTCCATATAATGGATATGTATGGTGCCCCTTCCAAAATGTAGTTTAAATCCAGCTTCATAGGGCTCTAAACAATCCCAGCCGATGAAAAAGGGTCTTATCTAGCGAAACCATTTTTAAACGGTTATTTATATTATATTGAAAAAAATTATGTAGGACGATTTTGAAGTTGAAGGCAAAAACGAGATGGGAGTTTTTCAACATACCCTAACTGTATTGACCCGGATCACAAAGGCTACGCAAGCGCACTGCAGAGACAAGACAAGCATTTGAGGTTAAAATAACCGAAAATAACAGCTTATAAATCGTTTCGTTAGATAAGACCCTTTTTCATCGGCTGGGATTGTTTAGAGCCCTTTGAAGCTGGATTTAAACTGCATTTTGGAAGTTCAAACTTGGGGGCACTATTGAAGTTCATTATATGGAGAGAAATCCTGAAATGTTTTCCTCAAAATCATAATTTCTTTACAGCTGAAGAAAGAAAGACATGAATATCTTGGATGACAAGGGGGTGAGTAAATTATCTGATTTTTTTTTTTTGTTCTGAAAGTGAACCAATCCTTTAAGGCCAGTTCTTTCATTGTTTTGAAAGTAAAGCAAAGAAAAGCAAAGCCAAGTCAAGCAAAGCAAAGCAGTCCTGAAATGAATTAATTTGCTTGATAAATCAATCAAATCACCAGTAAAAATCACCCTTGAAAAATCATAGTTGGTGCATCCCTAGTTGCGAGATATTCAGTAAGTAGCTTACTTAGTCCTGTAACTAACAATTTGAGCACTGGATATTACATACATACATATATAGCTACTGTGACAGAGCCATAGCCAATGACATGGAGACAGTGTAAGATCCAAGTGCAAGTAGATTATTAGTGCTCAGCAAACAAATCCAAATCACTATGCTGTGTCGTTGTAGATGAGTCATTCAGGCAAAGGGAAAAAAAAAAAAAACTAATTATGTACAGTGCAATCTGCGCAGTACTAAATACTGTAAATAAAATGTTACATTTGTGTGTGCTATGTATTTATGCATATAGGGTTTCCCAATAATTACAGAAAGCTGTCCATCCTGTGCATGACAAGTGAATGATTAACTTAGCAAGACTATATTGCACACTATATATATAAAACAGCACATTTAGAATCAAGTTGTAATTTAATCTCCTATGAGAAGTGTTGTTTGTATGCTGCTATTTGTGATTTGCTTCCTATGTATAGTATTACATCTAACACATTTTTTTTTTTAATGAAGGAACCTAGAAGGCAGTTGCCAGCTCTGTTTTGTCCAGACCAACATCTACCAATATCCATTATAGTGCTATACAAGCATTATTTTTAGATATTAAGGATATTTGTGTAGAGATTGGCACAAACTATTTTACCCAACACATGATGATGTGAATGTAAACATTCATCTTTTTCACCTCCACAAAAGACAGTGACTCTATAAGCACACAAGGACTATAACAAACCTCAATCTAAACTCAGTGTTAGGGTAACTTCAAAGTCTTTTATACTTTTGATTCCTTTAAGCCTGTGTCCATGTTCTGATACAAAGACATTACTCAGTTCTCTAACCAAGGCTAGAGTGACAGATATCTGCTCTGCCAAAGGCTTTTAACTTTCTTTATTCTAAACAAATCTTGACACATCCATCTGTCTGCACAGCTTACTAACAATGGCAGTGTAGAACATCTCAACACCAGTCATGAGTGAGTGACCGCATTGCAAATCAAAGTGACGTTGTCATACAATGTAATAAGGCTAGCAGTGGTTACCAGAGATGCCAAGCATAAAACAGTCTGAGGCGCTTCTCTATATCACTGTGATTACATTTGACTTTGAGATTTCAGGATTTTTGATTTACCAATCCACTGAGAATGGCAAGCTTTTTTTTTTATGCTTGTGTTGTTGTGCTCTCTTGTCACTCCAAACTACGAGATGGAATCAATCATAGTTTTGTTTCTGCCATGCACGCTATCTTAGCACTGGTGCTAAGTAAAATAGAGTTCAGTTGAATATGTAAAACAATTTACAAACAGCACATTGCCATCATGAATATGGAAAAAAAACACATTTTGTTGTCTAGTACAGAAACTATTTTGACTTGCAATAGAATGTTTCATATTGCTAGCTAAAAAAAAAAAAAAAAATTAAGGGAAAATGTATGTCTGGTTTATAATTTAAAAATATATATATATATATATATTTATTTATTTATTTATTATTACTATTATTTTATTTTATTTTATTTATTTTTTTGTGATAAAATTATTTTATCCAAAGCAGCAAATTCTTATTGTATTTGATATACAACATCCTATCCTATTTTTCATCTATAAGCTAAAAAATATCATAGCTGAGCAGATAGGGAGGGTTGAACAACAATTTCATATATGGACAATGTATAAGCCTACACAGAAGTAAGTAGTAGATTTTTAAAAACTATTATAATGTGTATCAGATTAATATAGGAATACTATAAGAAAGTTTAAGAGACAGACATAATGTGACAAAGGTTACTGCCTATGATATTATGAATGTAATGGTCAATTATAATCTCATGATTTTCAAAGCATCATATTAGTTTGACATTTTAAAATTGTTGTACACTCACTAACCATTTCATGCATCCACTCAGTGTTCAAAAAACAGATTAAATTTACAGAACCACAAATTCAATCTTACAATGCAAACACACCCCTCCACAATCACAAAGGAGCATATAAGGAATCTTACTGTGTGCCATTAAATCAAATGGACTGTGCATATGATATTGTGGGTGCAAACGAACTGATAGAGGACACGAGGATGCAGCATATGACTAGCCAGTATCTGACCAGGAGAAAAATGATAGAGAGCTTTCAGGTTGAGGCACAATGAACCCCTTTGAATTGAAAGAGCTGAAGTCTTCAAAGAAGCTGCTTTCCAGTGTCACCTTATGGTGTAGCGTCTGATCTCAAAGACAAAGCTTGGTGCTGTATATATTTAGGAAACATCAAAGTACAGGCCTTATAGAGGGCATATGTCTATTTTCCATATTAAATTATCATGGTGACAGAAGGGGGAACATTGTGAAGAGGAATTACTGAAAATGGCAAATTCAAGTTAAAACTACCTTAATGTAATAAAAGCTTAATAGTTTATTTTATCAGTGTGCACTTTTGGGATCTACCAGCAATGGTCATATGATGCAAAAAAAAAAAAAAATAGAAAACACCTATACCCTGGAAGACTTGGAAGCTATGTGAAGCACCTCAATCAACACCATAGGAATCTACAACATACAGATTGGGACTGCTGTGTATACTACTACACATAGTGATAAATGTTATCTCCAGTCTGTAAACAGCAGAAAGCTCAGGCTGTACCTCACCGCTGTTGCAGCCTGATTTAATGAGTGCAGGGTGGGTTACGTACTTGCCTCCCACTATGTTTGGAATTACACTCAACACTGTTGCATTAGCTGAATGTTGTCTGATGCATTATTCATTTGCCAATGATGGAAACATGTAGCCCAGAATAACAGAGTCTCAAACCCTCTAACATTTTCTATCTAATAATGATAATGGTGTTTTTGAGATTGGGACTATTACTGTAAACATCAATGACCGTCTCCTGATATTAAAACTTTTCAGTGCAGAAAGGTTGAGATGAAGTGAGAGTGAGACTGTACAGACATAGAGTACAGATATAAAATGGTTGTCCATTTATTATTTTGCTCAAGTTTGCCACTGCATTACATACTTACGTGAATATGTCATTGTTTAGAATGTGATGAATCTTTTTTGTCAGGAAGGTCAGAGAGCAAGTTGTATAAAGGTTGACATTTTTAAAGGCCAGCTCATTCAGTCTTGCCGTGGCCTATGTCACCTTTAGTTTCATTTGATTTCCAAAAGAAAAAAAAAAAAAAAAAAAAGAAAAAAACTAAACAACTTCTGCACAGATTAAAGGTTATGAAGACAAATATATGAAGTTATAACTTATTTTGTAAATGCTTTGTAAATAACTAGTTAGCAGGCATTGGATGTCTGATGAGAACATTCATAGCATATTCAAGCCCAGTTGAATGTCACAGATGTGGAACTTAGCATATCAGCATAAATGCAAAGTTCTGTCATGAAACACTAGGGCCTGGTTTCACAGACAGGGCTTAGACTAAGCCAGGATTATGCCATAGTTCAATTAGGACATTTAAGTATTTTTTATAAACATGCTTTACAAAAAAAATATTACTGGTGTCCATCTTGAGACAAAACAAAGGCACTGATATAGTCAAGTCAAGTTATTGCAAGTTTCTGTGAGCTGAAACAGCTCAGACTTACATTTTAGACTGGGACTAGTTTTAAGCCTTGTCTGTGAAACCCGGGGGTAGATGGCATAGGCTGATGGTTTGTTAATGCAAACTGATGATATTCAGAATGTTAAACTAGTTAGCTGACTGGTCTATGTTGCATAGGCAGCCAATACTTGCTGTGTTACATTTTAATGACTGGTTAACATTCACTAGAGCATTTGCAGCACACTTTCAGAGTTGAAACTCTGAAACCCTCCACCTGTAGGGGAGAGTGGGGTGATTTGTGCCAGGGGGGAAGTAGTTCCACCCCTTGTTTCTGGAAAACCATAAAAGAAATTGGTCATATGACCACATAATTTTGAAAAGCCATCCATTTTACTCATCCTCCAAATAAGAGAGACACATGGCATGAGAGGCAACACATTTTAGCTCAAAAAAAGTTTTTTTTTTTTCCCTTCAAAGTAAAATTTCTATGATTAAGGTTTTTTGATTGTAGTGTCTGAACAATTATAGACAGGTTTGAAAACATTTCACACATGTTTTAGTGCTTTAGCTTTAGTTTATGTTAGCTCTTAACTGATGGATCATGCTAGTTTTTCAAACTTGTGGGTCTGGGGTGATTTGTGCCAAAGGGCCTGGGTTAAGTTGTGCCAGTGGCACAACTCACCCCCACTTATGATTATTTTTAACATATTATTAATTTGTAATTGTACATTGTACTCTTACATTTTAGCACTTAAACTATGTTCTTAATTTTAGACTAAAACCAATCATGCCTACATACTCACAGGGGATAATCTGGAGAAGTGAGGAGATGGGCATGCCTCATCAGTGTTTGACTTAGGCCTACCTGCTATTTGTTTAATTTAGCTAACACTGATTTCAGTTTTGTGTTTGCACTGTTATTAAAGATAAGTTTTATTAAGTTTTTAAGTGGCCTAAGTCACAATAGGATGTTTAGAAATTAGCCTAGTCACTTTATTCTTATATGTTAGATAATTGACAGACAACATTCTATGTATGTCAACAAGCATCTATTGCCAAAGCCTTTTTGCATGAAATGATACACAAATATCATATATTGTGTACTTAAGTTTTTTGTGTTTTCCCAATAACTACAAAATATGACTTATTCCAACCGTTTAATAGGCTGACAACATCTAAATAAACCTTAAATGAGTAATTTTGTATTGAATTTGTCTTGCTTTCATATAGCATTACAGTTCATAACATTAAAATGTTCTGTTTTACTTCAGAAATCACTGGCACAATTTACCCCAACGTATTCCCCACAAAGGCACAACTTACCCCACACCAGGGGCAAGTTGTGCCATGAGACCACTTTTTTCCCAAAAGCTATATTTCTGAAACAATTTATTTCAGATCCAAAGTTATTGTTCTCAGGGATGTACCACATCCTGAAATATATGTACATCCATAAGTTGAAGGCATTACTGTCATGGCCTCACTTTAAAGTCACTTTGAGTAAAAACTGGCACAACTCACCCCACTTTCCCCTATAGATGTGTTATGGGATATTATACATGCTACTTGTGCTTCAGCAGTATGTCTTAAATATTCATAGCAGTGTGTCTGCGCATGTATTGGGTCTCAGCAGGCTAGGGAATGATCCAGTGGCAGTGCGGACGCACGGCAGATCTAAGAAGTTTCAGAGCAGGTGAATAGTTTGTTAGTTCATAGTAGTAAAATGTCTTTGGGTTTGATGTTTTATCAAAGTTGTGGTTAAATACGCATGACACAGACTTATTAACAACACCAATCAAAGAACAGGAAGAACTGAGGACTTGAATACACAAGAACATAATCAACAGAACTGGGATCAGGCGAACAACCATGGAACCAAACTAACAATCATCAATGTTGTAGTTATTTTACTAATGTTATATGCATGTTATTGCATGCCAGGCACAGCTTTTCTTTTTTTTTTTTTTTTTTTTCAAAGAAGCCTGAAAAAAGTAAATAATAATAATAATAATAATAATAATAATTGCCCTTGTATTCATTTAGTTACAGTAAAAAAAAAAAAAAAAACACCAACCACAAAATGCATAGTCAGTCCATGTAAGCATTCCTAATTTGAAGTAACATGCATGGGAAATTGGAGTAGTGCTGGTATTTGCCTTGGTTGTGTAATGCTTAGCTAACAGAGGATAAAAGCTTGAGGGACACTTGGCCTCCAACCAAACTGGCACAATTGTCCATCTCCACTGGTCTGGCTAGAGCTTAAAAAAAAATTGCCAAGTAGTTGGCAGATGTCCAAGTGGTTGCTAAAAAGGTGGGCCAATTCTAGTGGGGAACACATTTATTTATTTATTTATTTATTTATTTATTTATTTTGTTGTTGTTGTTGTTGCTGTTGTTGTTTGTTTCACCTGCCCTAAGGCAACAGGTATCCTGTAATGGCATCAGGGAAGCACTTCCCAACACCTACTCCCTTCCAGAATCATAGGGGGATCCCCCACTGCTGGAGGTTCTTCTAATGCTGAGCTTGGTGTAGCCACAGTACAGCAGTTATGATTGCTGATGTAACAAATTTGGAGGAATATTACCTAAGGTGCACGGGTGTAGCGGTCTTTTCAGAGGTAACCACTGAGCATTAAACAAGTCTTTTGTTTATTTTTTTTTCTTAATGATATCTTTACCATACATTTATTGTTAGGCATGGGTGTCCGATTGATTTTATGTTGAGGGATGGATTTAACAAAAATGGATTTAAAAAAAATCACCCAAGGGATGCAAAACTTCTAATTTGTTAAACCTGGATGAATATAGAATTTATTTGTTTTATATACCAGAAAGTAAGTTAACAAGTCTCCAGATAAAATGGCTAAACATCGTACAAGCATGAGGCAATTAAGTATAAATATCCGACAACAGATTTTGAATGGCATTCAAACGATTCTGGTTCAATTTCTGCCACCATTTTGCTAGTCATCCTGGTTTATTTTCACCTTACAGTTAAGACGCATAGTTCAAAAAATTCCTTGGCAAACACTGAATTATGAGTCATATTTTGTTTTACAAAATCACTCGATGGATGGTGTGCTGCACTGATAGGTGATGAGACAGGGAATATCCCACAGTGAGCCATTTCTTGTTATGACTGTGACCTCCTACTACACCAAAGCTGGCAAGAAACTAAAGAACATCTTGAATTTGCAGATGCAATGACTTCTGTGGGCTGAGAGAAAGACCACCAGTGTGCAAACGTCTTTTCAGACATTTAGACAATAGATAGGCATGCAAATGTTCCTCCGATATTCTTTTGTAGATGTCGGAGCCAGCAGTTTGACACCAGGGAACCTAATTGAAATGAAAGGAGCAGTTCTCTGAGGCAGTAGACTCAACTGCCTGCCACCCTTGTTTCTAATTATACCACCTTTTTAGACTATCAGGCAAAAGCCTTGACATAAATATGAGAACATTCTGCCACATAATGTTTAACGCAACCAGTCTTCTTCCTCCACCTTTGGCTCGCTTATTTTTTTTCTACCGAATGATTCATCAACCCACTTTTTTTCTTTTGTTTGTTTGACAAGGAGATTTGATTTTGTTTTAATTTGTTTGCTCCTATCATCTTTTTTTGAGCAGCTGTTCTGCTTGAATTCCATGACTTAATTTGCTGCCAAGTTGAGTGTGATTCGCTCTCTACCTCGCTTTCTCATCTGCACTTTCTCTGCTTATTCAGACAAGCACGCTTTTTAGTTTTTTATCCTGACTGCTCTCCACTCCAGGAAGAGCACTACTATCCAAGATAAACATGTTTGAAGTGGCAAAACTAACAGCCTGGGGTTAGATAACCCTCGACCTATACTGACGGACATGAACAACAACACACGAGGCATCAGCGGAGCATTTTATAAGAGACACTCCAGTGGGGAAGTGTTGATCTATTGCAATAAGCATAACAACATTTTTCAGTGGTCATCTAATACGGCAAGGAATTGACAATTATATTAAGATCACTGTGGCTTAGTGGGTAGTGCTTTTGCATATAGCAAGAAGGTATATAGTTTAAGTCCTGGTTGAGCCAGGGGGCCTTTCTTTGTGAAGTTTTTCTCTCTGTGTTGGTGTAGGTTTCTAGGTTCTCTAGTATCCCGCCTACAAACATGTGAGTCTGTGTTAGCCCTGTGATGGACTGGAAATCCATCCAGGTTGCCATTGGTCCAATATGCTGGGAAAGGCTCTATCTGAATTGGATGGATGGGTAGAAATTAGAACATTAATACAAAATGAATCAGGGTCATTCGATCTAGCAACACAATCATGACCCACATTTAATGTGGATGTAACAGACATATTTAGTTGTTAGTGATTCATATGCTACAAGCCATGGTTACATTTAGAGTATGTGTACATGAATAGGGTGATTATTGTCAGTGATGAGATTAAGAAATGTGGATTGAGATGTTTACAAAATATGGTAAAATCCTGTCTGCATGCTCATTTCCACTACTTTGAATTTAATTATGAATTATACTTGTTTTTAATGCCATTTTGTTGCTATTAAAACAAAATGTTCTATTCAAAATCAGTTTGCCTCAAATACAAAATGCAGTCCTCAGACAAATATGATACATTTTCAAATGATCAACTAATTGCGGTGATGGTAGTGATCTAGTTCATTTGCGGTATCTCTGATAAGATTACAGACGCTGGATGGGTTGTGGGGCTTAAAATAGACAGCTATTATGCCCTTCCTTTATACACAGATATGTTTGTCAGCTCTAGGGTACTCAGCCCCACTCTTTTTTTGTCAGAAAACAACTAAAAATGTCTCCATTGTCGTGTTTCTAACCATTAGTAAAGCACTTGACATCTAAAAATGAAGTCTTTGAAGGCTTCATCTGTTCAGCCATGTTTTTTTTTTTTTTTTTTTTTTTTTTTAAACCTTTAAGCTTAACACGTCATTCATCTGCAGTAGCAGGACATGCAGACATTTTCAGAGTGGATGCAATGAAACTGAAGTATATATATATATATATATATATATACAGGTCCTTCTCAAAAAATTAGCATATTGTGATAAAGTTCATTATTTTCTGTAATGTACTGATAAACATTAGACTTTCATATATTTTAGATTCATTACACACAACTCGAAGTAGTTCAAGCCTTTTATTGTTTTAATATTGATGATTTTGGCATACAGCTCATGAAAACCCAAAATTCCTATCTCAAAAAATTAGCATATCATGAAAAGGTTCTCTAAACGAGCTATTAACCTAATCATCTGAATCAACTAATTAACTCTAAACACCTGCAAAAGATTCCTGAGGCTTTTAAAAACTCCCAGCCTGGTTCATTACTCAAAACCGCAATCATGGGTAAGACTGCCGACCTGACTGCTGTCCAGAAGGCCATCACTGACACCCTCAAGCAAGAGGTCTGTGGGAAGGAAAAAGTGTGGCAGAAAACGCTGCACAACGAGAAGAGGTGACCGGACCCTGAGGAAGATTGTGGAGAAGGACCGATTCCAGACCTTGGGGGACCTGCGGAAGCAGTGGACTGAGTCTGGAGTAGAAACATCCAGAGCCACCGTGTACAGGCGTGTGCAGGAAATGGGCTACAGGTGCCGCGTTCCCCAGGTCAAGCCACTTTTGAACCAGAAACAGCGGCAGAAGCGCCTGACCTGGGCTACAGAGAAGCAGCACTGGACTGTTGCTCAGTGGTCCAAAGTACTTTTTTCGGATGAAAGCAAATTTTGCATGTCATTCGGAAATCAAGGTGCCAGAGTCTGGAGGAAGACTGGGGAGAGGGAAATGCCAAAATGCCTGAAGTCCAGTGTCAAGTACCCACAGTCAGTGATGGTCTGGGGTGCCATGTCAGCTGCTGGTGTTGGTCCACTGTGTTTTATCAAGGGCAGGGTCAATGCAGCTAGCTATCAGGAGATTTTGGAGCACTTCATGCTTCCATCTGCTGAAAAGCTTTATGGAGATGAAGATTTCATTTTTCAGCACGACCTGGCACCTGCTCACAGTGCCAAAACCACTGGTAAATGGCTTACTGACCATGGTATTACTGTGCTCAATTGGCCTGCCAACTCTCCTGACCTGAACCCCATAGAGAATCTGTGGGATATTGTGAAGAGAAAGTTGAGAGACGCAAGACCCAACACTCTGGATGAGCTTAAGGCCGCTATCGAAGCATCCTGGGCCTCCATAACACCTCAGCAGTGCCACAGGCTGATTGCCTCCATGCCACGCCGCATTGAAGCAGTCATTTCTGCAAAAGGATTCCCGACCAAGTATTGAGTGCATAACTGAACATAATTATTTGAAGGTTGACTTTTTTTGTATTAAAAACACTTTTCTTTTATTGGTCGGATGAAATATGCTAATTTTTTGAGATAGGAATTTTGGGTTTTCATGAGCTGTATGCCAAAATCATCAATATTAAAACAATAAAAGGCTTGAACTACTTCGAGTTGTGTGTAATGAATCTAAAATATATGAAAGTCTAATGTTTATCAGTACATTACAGAAAATAATGAACTTTATCACAATATGTTAATTTTTTGAGAAGGACCTGTATATATATATATATATTTTTTTTTTTTTTGATTACCTCAAAATTCTAAACTCTGACTAGCAACATTGTAAACCAATCAGAGGCAGGAAGCCCAATATAACCTTCTCGATTTTAAATTGCAACAAGCAGTGTACATTTTTGAACACTGACAACACAAATGCATGCTTCCATTGCTATTAGCAATTTTAGTTTATTCACCACTGAACTGCTCCAATTGCCATGGCAACTAATTTTTCAAAAAAATAAATAAAAATAAATAAATAAATAAATAAAAAAGTAATTCCCACGAACAGGACCACCACTAACCATATGTCATCATGGGCAACAAAGATGAGTTTCAAAACGAGCTGTCCTTGAGTCTTGTTTTTTGAAACTAGCATGCAATTATTGTGCATTTTTGTACTTTTGTCTCACTAAACTAAATAAATAAATAAATAAATATTGCCACAAATAGACTTACAGGACATACAGTATGTGACCCCGGACCGCAAAACCAGTCATAAGGGTCCATTTTTTTGACATTTTAGATGTATACATCATCTGAATAAATGAGCTTTCTATTGATGTTTGGTTTGTTAGGATATGACAATATTTGGCCAGAATATCACTATTTGAAAATCTGGAATCTGAGGGTGCAAAAAAATCTAAATTTTGAGAAAAGTTGTCCAAAGGAAGTTCTTAGCAATACATATTACTAATCAAAAAATAAGTTTAGATATATTTACAGAAGGACATTTACAAAATATAGGCTACATAATATGCACAGTTTCACCCAATCTTATGTTAATCCTGAGTACCTATAGAGTAGTAATGTATCCTTAATATCTCCAAGAAGTCTTTAGTTGTATTATATTTATAAAAAAAGAAAAATACAGCTTTCCAATTTTCTCTGGAAAAAGACGAACTTCTGGAGGCGCGCCGTGGGCGGAGCTAAGTTTGATGATCACTTGCGCTGGGATTGCCAATAAAACAGACATCTGATGTTGTTTCGCTTACCATCTGCAGTTCTGAATCATTACCGGGATCTTTTATAGCTGGGACCACTCCATCTTTCAGTATCAAACAATGTGCAAATCTAGCTTCGAACTGGTCCTCGTATATATGAAACATTCACTTGCTAAATTCCATTGCTGACCAAGGAAAAAGGAACTGCATCCACTGTTCACGTAACGCTGGGTTCTTTAGGAAGCTGAGCAAAGTTATCTTTGCTTTACAACCATAACCACCATAACTTCTTTAGAGATTTTCTTCCCGAATGAATCCCTTGCAGAGTGCAGCCGAATGAAGCACGCTGATGGCGCGCTCTTTCTCATGGTCTGGCCGACGTTATCACGGGCACCGTGGACATGCTTTTCTGGGAGAAATGCTCATATAAGGAGTTCCACCACTGATTACATCATTAATGCCACGATCGAAAAAAACAAAAACAGCTGAAACTTGTACCAACCCAGAAGTAAGATTTTCGGCAAAGAAATTCTTTGTCATTTGTCCAAATTATTATTTTAAACTTTGGCCATGTTTAGCATGAGAATCCAACTCTTTAACACTGTAAACAACTCTGAATATACGAAACACCATTGTACCCCCCCTTTAATGGAACATGGTGTTTACATATTATCATATTGATTTTCGAAAACTAAAATGTATCATTTTGACCCATACAATGTATTTTTGGCCTTTGCTACAAATATACCCATGCTACTTAAGACTGCTTTTACAGTCCAGGGTCACATATTAGTAAGAGGCATATGCAGGTGCCTGACCTCACAAGCTGACATGCTAAAATACAACAGTTCATCATTTGCTATGATGAACTGGAAATACATACATACATAAAACAAACAAATAAATAAATATCAAAAAGGGTATGATGTAGGTTCTTATACCCATCCATCTATTCTTCAAACCTCCTGTAACATTGTAGGGATGCTGGAGCCTATTCCAGTATCTTGGAAAGACTCTGTATCAAGGAAACTCTGGACAGTTGGCAAATTCATCACAGTGCTAAAATACACACAGACAAACACCCATTCACACTCTCATTCATGATACTTGTAGGCAATTTTGTGTCACCAATTCACCTGTTCTGCATGTAAAGGAAAAGGGGAGAACAAGTACCAAATAATCAATCAAAGTTTTTAAGGACTAGAAAAAATAATGAATTCCAAGACAGATATATAACAAGTCAACTCAACTTTCTAATGAACCTGCAATCAAAGAGGGCCAGCAATTCTTTATAATACTTCTCAAAGTATCAGAAATTATGCCTCCAGGTCAGTAGTTCTCATAAATATCCGGTAGTCTCTCTGTCCTCACTCACCAAGATAGTCTGGCCAGTCTATCTCACTAGACCAAACTGTTAGTCTGCAACTTGCAAGTCAAAGTTTACAAGCATTTTTACAAAGTTTACATCAAGAACCACCCACTGAGATAAGAAGGTGCCATTTGATGTGTTAAAACACAAATCACTCACTCATCTCACTTGGTTTTAAATTGCTTCAGGGGTTCTAATTTAGAGTCTGAAAAGGTCTGTAATTATTTCATAATACATTTCATATGTAAGTATCTATTATTTCGTAATATTTTAGATGCAACTTTAAACAGTGAAGTTAAGGTGTTCTCTGTAAGACATTCAAATATATTAGCTCTACTAAAATACTAAACTTGTATTGAGGCAACTGTAATAAGCTGTTGGTTCATAAATGAAATACCACATCAGATGTCATCTTTTTATTAAGCTAATTTTGAAAACCTTGTAAGCTTTCCATAAATGACTGATTTGGAACATTATACACTATCAACACTTTGGTAGTTCAGTTCAATACTCTGGCTCTTGCTAGCTCAAACCCTGGCTGTGATTTTAAGACAGAATTTATGATGTAATTCAGATACTGTGTTGTTGTTTTGGCTTTATTTCAAGGATAAGTCATTTTTATAATAAAAAGATAAAACAACATTTTTATAATCTTATCTTTTTACTTGGCATTATTTTAAAGCTCCAATAGAAAACTGAAAGATTGCTTGAAGCACTGCACACTTCCAAGGTAATCGTTTCAGACTAAAAGAATCAATGCAATTATTCTAAAAAAAATATGAAGAAAAAATATGAAAAATACTACTGACTGTATTTGGTTGTTTGTTTGTTTGTTTTTCAGTTCATGCATAGACAACTTTAACTACAGCAGACAACATCAACTGCTGTTAATTATGTAATTATTTCCCTAATTTTACAAACATATTAAAGTAAATATCTGATTCTGCTTACTATTTGATCTGTGTATCTACAGGGACTGTCCTTTTGCATGCAGTTGTGGATATTACAGTGTTAATCATTGACTCAAATGCCAAGTTCATACTGGGTTACACTTTATTTTGATAGTCCACTTTCATTCTACAAAATAAAAGTAACTTTGCAACTACATGTCAACTAATTCTCATTCATTTGCAACTACATGACTACTAACTCTCAGAGTGGACTGTTAGGTTAAGTTTGGGGTGAGTAGAATAAGTTGACATACACTTGCAAAGTGTCTTATAGTCAGTATGATGTATATTGTAGACCCATCAAAATAAAGTGCTATAAGACATTAAGCAGGTAGACTACTAATATTCGAATGACTGCTAGTTGACATTTAGTTGCAAAGTTACTTACTGTTAGTAGAATGTCTAAAGTGGACTATCAAAATAAACTGTTACCATCTGAAACTGTGTTGGGCATATTTGTTAAATGACTAAAGTGGAAAGATTTTTCCATGGACCAAATACAGCATGTACCTTATTGATGACCTATGGCGTTATACTGTCCAGGGTGTGATAAAACCATGCATTGAATAATGACATACATACATAATAACAGACAAATCACATTAAATGATTATGATATAACAGTTTTTATGATGTAAAAGTCTTAAAGAGGAGGTATTCTTCATTATTTCTGACAAACATCAAAACAGAATATGAATTAGTGTGTAAAGTGTTTTTTTTTTTTTTTTTTTAATTGCATTTTACAATGTTTATGAAGTGCTGACTTGTTTATTTTCATCAATATTTCATGTCATTACTCTCTATTTTGTGATTTTCTCATTTTGAGAAATTAAAAAAAGGAACATACCAAATTTTAAGCCAAAATGTAGAAATTAAAACATAAAAAGAAAGATTAATTTTACACACATAAATGTGGATTTGCAATTACTCTCAGGGAATTGCATCACTATGGCACATTAATATATCTGCTCAGTTGCAATAAGGTGTAATATCGTCTGTGTAGTTAAAATGCATGAATATGAATGTTTAACTTACTAAAACATGCTGATACAAACACAATGTGGAAAACTTACACATGAGGCAAAGGATAGAAATGGCAAAACCAAAGACACTCAAGGGAGTTTGCTACTTGCGTGAAAAGCTCAAGGACTCAGTACTGTATGTGGGCACACACATCACTCTTAGCACTCTAACTAAGCAGTTTTTCACACTCGTTTCTTGGAGTTTGCAGTGGAACTGTTGTCATTTGTGTGACAGGCGAGTACACTTAATCCCGTCTCAAGAGAGAGAGCAGTGCCAGATGGCCGAGTACAGCAGCAGAGACAGTGGTCAGGTGGTGGACAGACATCCACCCTCAGAGTACACTGACATACTGGCTGACTGTCAGCAGACAGCATGTGGCATGTAGGCAGTTTACTGGCAGGTCACCAGCTAATGGTTTACCTGAAGTGCTAAACATTTATACAGTCTGGAAAGCCAGTCTCCTGAGGGGCTTTGGCTAAGCTGACGGCTGACAATCAGCCATCGTTTCAGTGTACTTTACAGTCATATTTTAGCATGCCAAAAGCAATTGAAAAAGCACTTGGTACTGTATGGCGTTATTAATGTTAAAACATTGTTAATAATACTGCATTATCAAAACAGTTTGTAACTGTTGCAAAAACCAGCCACCACAACACTAATTGTTGATATTGTGTTATGAGCAGTTTTTAATATGTTGCTAAGCAGTCATTAGAGTGTTCTTGTTAGCTGCATATTAGCATGAACAAAACATAGATATTAATCAAAAAAATAGCACATTTTGAAAATACCACAACACAAAACTAGCATCTGACATTTTGAAACTGTCCAATCTCTCTGTGGTCCTGGCATTTTGATGAGCAAAATTACCAAAATCGAAGTGTTCTGATCAGGTTAAACATCTGTTATCTGAAAAATGAAGGTGTTTTCATGATTTTATATGTTGTTGGGATATTAATAAAATCATTGCAAAATTGTGTATGCAAACACACTCAGTGTAAGTTCCAGCCATTTTATCATCTAGTAGGTAAAAACCTCTCCCCAGCAAGTCACACAATCTGAGTTGTCTGTAGCAAAAACTGTGCATGACAACTTATGAGCTAATTTTCATACACTGACCAGTTAGCAAACACAAATATTTATATTATTTGGCTGCTGTAAAATAATAACGATTTTGTATTATTGCTGAACTAAATGCCTTCTTTTCTGTATACCTCTTATCTCTCATGTATGTGGATAAGCATTATTTTTAACAGCCTAGACCAGGGTGGGAAACTTTAGTCCTGGAAGGTCATTGTCCTGCAGAGTTTAGCTCCAAATCTAATCAAGCTAATCAATGTCTTCCAGATAAATAGAAAGCTACAGGCAGGTGTGTTTGATAGGGATGGAACTAAACTCTGCAGGACAGTGGCCCTCCAGGTCCGAAGTTGTCCATCCCTGGCCTAGACTGATTAGAAATATATGCCTCTATACTTACACAAAAAAGTGATGACTACAGTTGACTGGTTTTGTGAGGTTCCTTGCACAATACTATGACCTCAAAAACACCTTTACCTTTTATTTTTAAACTATTCATTTTTGACATTTACATCACATCACAACCAGCTCTATATGTATGTCTTTACCTATAAACTTACTCAGTGGGTCACCTGGTAGCATTACTATTGCAATGCAATGTGTTAACATTATCGGATAGGTTTAGGCTAGGATTGGTAGGTGGAATGTTATTTTTTAAAGGTGTGTGTTTGTGTGTGTGTGTGTGTGTGTGTGTGTGTGTGTGTTTTTTTTTTTATTTTTATTTTTTTTACTCACTGCTTCACATACTGAACTTTTTTTTTTTTTTTTTTTAACTGCTCCAATAAATTGAATAAAGGTAATAAAACGTTACCAGATTCAACTTAACATGCTTTTAGTCCAAATACAGTCACTGGACACTTTTCTTTGAAAGTGTTGTGAAACATGCAAGAAGCAATGTTATATCATTTTGCAGAAATGTCGCCACAGGCATGCATTTCCAATGAGCCTGGGTTGTTTTAAAATGTCCTGTGTGACACTACAGTATGTGTACAAATTAATGTTGTCTTGAAGGATTGGCCTTTTTATTTTGGAGGCTAGCCAACTCATTTCATGCGCAATAGGAGACAAACCTGTAAACATTAAAGCTTCAGAAATGTTGTGTTTGGTAATGCTTGATAAAGGTCATGAAATGGCTTTCCCAGCCCACACAATTAACCTGCTTTCTCTGTGAGGCAGCAATCTGTTGGGAGGCAATTAAAGCCCACTGCTTCCTGTTGTGAGTCGTCTTTATACTACAAAAACCTAGTTGCAATAACCACTGAAATTGTAAAATGTTTTATTAACCCCTTGCTGGACTTTCCAGGAAAGCAATACCTAATAAAATCTAGATTGGAATCTATCTGGAATTAGCTAGAAGTAACTGTTAAACAACAAATAATATAATCTAAAATATATTGTACACCACTATATCACTCTCTGTATGTGTTAACTGGGAAGGTATGTTTCATTTTTGTTTTAAAGATCTATTTGTGGTCATCCATATTGAAATGTGGATTGTGGATTGTGGATTGTGGAATGTGAATGCTGCAAGATACATCTTTTTAAAATTATAAAATAAATAATTAGTACATTGTGCATTTTTTTAATAAAACATGCGCTTAACACAATCTTGTTAGCCACTAAAAAATAAGTTTACTGGCACAAAGGCAGACATTTGAGGTAGGTTATAATGGTGTCCTGGTACATTACTAATGTCTGATTCTCAAGCACATTGCACGAGTCTGACCTTTTCAATAAATTACCTGAACTACTCACAAAATCTTAAAAAGTCAAGTAATGATTAGAGTATTAGTAGACTTCTTAATATTTGATAACACTTTAGTTTGATGTTCCCCTATCAAACATTTTACTGACTATGAGTTGACATGTATTGGCAAAGTAAATTAAACTATCAAAATAAAGTGTAACTACATTAGTTAAGGTTCATTTCATGCTTCATATTCTAATTGTTTAATCAAAGCATACAGCACTGTTCAGAGTGAAACCTGGTTAATTTAATATAACAATTAGGACTGCCCCCTAATAGTCGACTAACCGTTAGTCAACAAGAAGAGGCTTGGTCGACCAAAATGTCATTAGTCGCAGGAAAAAAAAAAAAATAAATCAACAGGAAGTGGTGAAGTCACACAGTCGTAATATAGTACATCAGGCAAGACATCCAAATGCTCACCAATAATTCTTTGACCTCAAATATGGCTTTTCATCTGAAAGATGTATGTAATAGCAACTTTACATGGCTGCTCAATCTAATGTTAACCTCGAAAGGTGCGCTATTAAGTGTCGAAGCTGAACAGTTGCACACATACTGCATGACAGATTGAGGCGCTGGTGCGGTCACTTGCTGTTAAAATACTCCATTATTCTTGGTCATACAGATATGAGTAATACATCTAAATCTGAAAAGATTCTACATTTATTTGTGTGCACTCACAATAACAGTGAAATGTGCTTTTGTAAAATAATGAAACCAAACAGTATGCTTTCTGCTGTCTCTGTGAACTTGAGTGTGAAACTCTGAAACTCTGAAAGTGTGTACTTTCCTTACAGACATGAACCAATTCAAATAG
Source organism: Cirrhinus molitorella (assembly GCA_033026305.1). Lineage (NCBI taxonomy): Eukaryota > Metazoa > Chordata > Actinopteri > Cypriniformes > Cyprinidae > Cirrhinus > Cirrhinus molitorella. The sequence goes on from CM065135.1 coordinate 13,770,088, forward strand.
AAAACAAACATTTTACCTAATTATGTAATCCGTAATTATGTAATCAGTATGAAATATGCATACAGATGCTTCCACTACTGGGGAGATGCGGGTCAGTGTCACTGACTTCATCTCTTAAGCCGAAAACAAAGAAAGCACTAGACTAGTTTATCAATAAATTATGAAAATGTTAATGCAGCCTCCTTACTGCTTTTCCCTGACACATTCATAATTATTGTTTCTGCCAGTGTGCTATGGAAAGCTTTATGCATGCGCTTGAGCGCTTATTAGGATTGATATGGTTTATTAATAAACTTGCGACTAATAGTCAACTAATGTCAACCACAAAAATCTTTAGTCGAGGGTAGCCCTAATGAAAATATTAAACCCGTCAGTAGATATGGCTATATGTTGTAACTGGCCAATTAGAATGAAGTACTCTAAAAAGCCTTGTAATAATCACATTTAATAGTCAAACATATTATATACAGTTTCAGTGATTGCTATTGCTAATGTGGTTTGCTGTGACCAATTTTACTGCATGTCTGTTTTCATTTTATTTTGTACAGTTTTGATTCACATAATAATAGATTTGTCTTTGATGGTAATTCTTTGCTGGGGGTATTCACAGTCTTTCATATATCCATCAAATAAATTGTACCTTAGTAGATAATAGCTGCCTTATCATTGGTGCTTGTGTGTTCAAAGCTGTAACCTGCTCAATAACATGTCACTGCATAGTTGGTATATTTTTGTCATTTATTTATGTATGTATGCGTGTATGTCTGTATGTATGTATGTATGTATGTATTTATTTATTTATTTTTAAACTTAAAACTTACTACAGCAAGACTATTTTTTTTTTATAATAATGCTGAACCTCTGACTCTCTCTCTCTCTCTCTCTCTCTCTCTCTCTAAATTGCAGCAGACCATCATGTTGTATACTGCAATTTAATTATTATTATTATTATTATTATTATTATTATTATAGTATTTTTAACATTTTGACATTAAACATATATTACTGCTGCTTAGATATCAAGGGTAAAAGAACATCAAATTGCACTGAAACTGCAACACAGTTTAAAAGGGTGTGCAAAAACTACAAACTTGCTAGCGATGTGTTTTGTCTCCAAATTGCATCATGTTTTGCCCGAAATGAGGAGTTACTCTTGAAGGGTAAAGAACAAAACCCAAACCTCTTTCATCCGACCTCAAGCTAAAAGTGACTAAAAAATATTGCAGTTCTCACTGCATTCACATTGTACCAGAACCAGAAGTCGTCTCAGTCTTCATTTGCACAATTACAAGCAAATATACAAATAAATGAACAAATAAACAAACAAATAATAATAAATAATAATAGTATTATTTTAGGTTTAATTTGTAAATTAGGCACTGTACAATGCCTAATAATAATGTTTAGAATAATATTAGTGTATAAATAAATAAATACAAATAGAGTGAATCTTACAATCATTGTCATGCATGCCACACCACAAACATCAAACTAATATAGATGTTTTGAGTCTGCTAAAAGCATTATATCATGATGACAGAACAGACTGCTACCTCTTCATTCATAAGCAGTGAATAATATGTAGAAGAATAGATGTAGTCATTAGTCAAATTATTATTCAACAGTTTGTTCCGAATAGTAAAAGTACATTTCAGACCTGCTCAAAGAAGCTGAAATCCAAATCTTAATCTGTATTCATTGACATTTCATGCCTGGCATTTTAAATGGCAGTGTTTACACTGACAGCAGTCACTTGCTGATACATCAAGCGGGGATCCAAACATTTCTTCCTGTGCTGACATGAGTTGAACATCAGGCAGAATGACACACTGCAGCAGAAGAAATGCAGTCTAGTTTGTTTACTGACCTTCCCGTCTCCCTACTGGCAACAAACAATCAGAGATGTCTGTCTCTCTCCCTGTGCTCTCGGAGAACTGGGGCAAGGTGACTTCTCTTCCAGCACTCCGCTAAAGTAGTATTCCACCTCATTGGGTCACTCGTTCACCTGCAAGACAGAGAAAATACATTTGTCTGAACATGTGCTTTGGTAGCTCAAAGTGTGTCACATTTTAAAAACTAGATTTTTACATTTTCAGAACAAAATGTGAGTTTGCACATGCAAAACCACTACGCTAAGGCATTCTGGGGTGGCTGCCCTGGCCCAAGTTATCAGACTGTTGCCAGGGGTCTCCAACACATGGCCTGCTTGGAGGTAGCTCGCCATGACGTACTTTTCATCCAATTAGAGTGAGCTAATATAGACAGGTGTTCCACCTCTGTCCATACAATATCTTAAATGTGAAATAATTTCAGTTTGTGTATCAGTACTTTTGAACATTTCTAAAAAATAAATAAATTTGTATATTATGGGTAGCTTTTAACCATTTTCATTTTTAAAAAGTAGCTCTCGAAAGAAATAAGGATGGACACCCTTGCTCTATGATATTTTGGTCCTTTGAAACACTACCAGGAAACACTTGAACACACTATACTAATACCGGCTTTATGGTATCCATTATCAAGTAAGATCCACTTTATGTGTGTAATATGAATCTGCCTCATTGTGCACAATGAAATTTAGATAACTACACTAAAATAAATAAATAAATAAAAAAGTTTAATTGCATACCCATGATTTTAAACAATAGTATAATGTTGTTATTATTATTATTATTATTATTATTATTATTAAATAAATTAATTATTATTTTGTATTATTATTATTATTAAATAATACAGGTATTATTTAATTGATCTAATGTAGAGCTGCTTTTCTGCTAAAATTAAATTTGTTTCATAATATATTATTTTTACATCTATAAATGTGACCTGACTTGTCTTAAAAGGACCACATTTTCCTTGGAGTCGTATGCTAATACAAAGGTACATAAATATGGTAATCACTCAATGTCATGTCATATGAATATGTTAATCATGCAGTGCCTTGGAATATATCATTTTGCCCTCTGACACCATCACTGTACCACGGTACCACCTCAGTCCTTTTTTGTAAGTGCAAGATCATGATTTAAAAAGTGCTGAACAGATATAAATAGATTTAATGACCAATATGGCGTATAATATTTTTTTTTCTATGGCACTGAACAGGGCCTTAGCTGGAGTTCGCGGGGCCCCGGTGCAGGTTGTACCCGTGGGCCCTGTTTGAAATGTTTTAATTTGTATGTTTATTCTATTTATTTATTGTGTTTTTTATACAATGATTAAGTTTTTCACGTTTGTAAATGTCCAGATACAGAAACAGTATAATCAAATGGAAAAATTGCACTGCATAGTCTTCACTGTATAAATTTAACATAGATTAATTATTGTTAAAACTACAAAGTAAGTCAGTCAAGAGCAGTCATTAATTTTATTTCATTCATTTTCTTGGATCAACATTAAGGACACTGACAGCATCCAGTAAATTAGGCGAGGTCACTTTAAGAGACAATGCATCCAATATAATAATACATGTCCAATTTCTTTCTCAGCTGTTTACTTTCACTTAAAACATAACCGATAATTTTTCCGAGGATACTCTCCAAGACAGGTATTTCAACATCATTTTGTATGTGTTTGTCAGTTCAAGAGCAAGAAGAGGCTAATTCGATGCTCAAGCGCTTTGAGATGCATCTCTCTGCGTGTGTCCTGTGTGCCACGCTTTCACATTTTTTTGTGTTTGTATGTTTAAATTGGCAATTTGTATTTGCTCATTTACGTGCAGGAGGACGCAAAGGAGAGCTTGGTTTGTGCGCTGTTCGTGAGACGCAGCTGTCATTGCACATCAAACACGGTATGCTTTTCCACATCTTGTGTTTGAATGCTTTAAACTGTTTTGAATGTTGAAACTGGCAGGTCTTAAAACACATGCAAATGATAAGCTTTTGTGACGACACACAGCAGTGGCCAGACAACTGTCCTGTGCATTTTTAAGCTGACCTCAGCCAGTCAGTTGAGATCGCTGAGCCCCCCCCCTCCACCCCACTAGTGACGGCCCTGGCACTGAACATTTATCAAACTACTCTATTTTTCATATTAGTTCAAGGTAACTCAGCATTCTGCCAATGTCTTTCTCTTCAGGGATTCAACACTATTATCCATCTAGAGATTCACACTTTTGTGATAATGTTTCTGCTATCAATGTCATTTTGACTGTCACATAGGCCTATCTGAAGCTGTAGTCTGTTCCATGCTGTCATGTGTTTCATTGACACAGTTTTTCTTGCTCACTGTAACTTATAACAAAAATGTCATGCAACACATTCTATTTTGGTATTAGCCATGACATGTTGATGTTCTGATTGCATGCCACTTCTACGATAAGCCAAGAAAATGACAAGATGTATTCCTCTTCTCTTTAAACACTGCTCTTAGTTGCACTTGGGTACATCTGTGTCATCTAAAATGTTGCTAAGATAGATTATAAAGCATTAAACAAAGAGAAATGTTCATACTGATGTGATGATTTTATCATATGAAACAATATAAGGCAACACTGAAATGCTTCATCCACATATGATACAGTATCAAGGACACACCTGCAGGCCAATATGATTTATGCTATAAGACAGTGAGCAATCTATCACTGGGATAAAAGTCAAGCACAATTACAGTATACTGCTGTTAGGTGAAGATTTGCCTTAGATATTGTAATACATTTTATCAGTATAATAATCAAAATTTTTATATTATCTCAAGAAAATGTGCGATGTGCATTGCTAATGTCAGGGTTATGTTTGGATTGTATGTTTTAGTTTTGGTTTTTGCTTGCCTAACTGCGTGCCTGTCTTTTATTGTTTGTTGCATTAGTTACTGATTCGAGTTGCACACCTGTTTGTAGTTGAGTTGCGTGTTATCTTGTTTCCTTCCTTAGTTCTCCAGTGTATATATAGTCCTCTGTTTGTATTCTTGGTTGTCTGTTCTTGTCTGTGTTTGGGTTGTTATGTTTGTATGTTAAGAGCTATTTTGATTCCTGAGAATACTGTTCATTTTGGGTTTGTTAATAAAAAGAAGCTTGCTGCATTTTAGATCCTGTCTCAACTCATCTTTTGCTGCAACCAAATATGATAGCTGAATTATTGTAGGTGGTTGCCAAGAGGTTGGAAGTTGTTTTTAGCTTTTATGGGTGTTTGATAGGTGCCCCAAGTCAAAACAATCCACCCTAATTACCCAAATTAAGAGTAAAATAAAGCATGTGGTAAACATAATTTAGTGATAATTTGACATTTTGTTTTACAGCGTTAACTGCACACACCCATACCGAAAATGTATTAGAAGCAGTTAAAACCCAATATGGGAGTGTGCAGTTTATGTAGAACAAAACGTCACAGTAACATTAAGTTAAGTGTACCACAGGCATTTTTTGCTCATATATGAATGTGTACAGCCAGCACTTAATCCACCAAGAACACTGCAAACAAGAAGAGACAATGACAACAAGGTTCATGTAATTTACTAACCACATAGGCATAAATAGGTTAAGATATGCTTTTTGGGAGGTGGTAAATGATGGTGCAAATAGCAGTACAAATCTAGACTAGTACAAATCTTAGTAAATCATGTTGCTTAATTCATTTAAATATTCTCCTCCCATACATTTTGCATTGGAAAGGGAAACTCTGACAAATGCCATATGCCATATGGTATAATGACATATACAATAAGGTCAGCCACCACAAAAATGACTGTGTGCGCATCTTTAGTAAATCATGACAGTAGTTTTTTGATGCTAAATAGGGTTTGTGCTGGTGCAAGCTGCAAATCTGGCCCAATTTCTAGACACCATGTCAACTGATACAGTATAATTTAGTGAAATCTAACTTAATTTGTGGGCACTTTTTTGTTTTCCTTGATGGCACATCTAAAAGCTTTACTTTTAGCAAATATGTAACAAATATTCAGTCACAAATTATGCGTATGACAAAAGTTTAACACACAATTTAGTCAATTTAGTTAATTTTATCCAGAAACAAAACATTAGCAATCACATTTTCTCAGAAGAAAAATACTGAATAAAACCAATTATTCATACAGTGCAGCTTCAATATGACAATTAACGGCCGATTAAACAGTGCACTAAACTTCAACTGTATTTAAAGTTGTTCTCTTGCTCTCTTGTGCAGCAATTATAGTGATACTAAAAACAGTCTCTTCTTTTTATTGTTTCACCATCATACATTTCTCTGAAGTCAAGAACAAGAGATAAGTTGAAGAATGAAACCTTCATCACAGCATTGACAGGACAAGACGATATCAATATAAGACAGAACATTTCATCAGTCACTTGAGAGCAGATACTCACAAAATACGTTTTGTCATCACCTTCACAACTTTTAGTTGAAAGCTGGATGCTGTGATAAAAAAGAACCAATCTTGCACATGTTCTTTGAAAAAAATAAAACTATGTTGAGTTGAGAGGGTCAAAAGAGCCTTATTGCAAAGCTAATGTATCTTTTTTTTTCACAGTGCAAACCATTGAAATATGAGTGAATAGAACCACATCTGCTAATTAGGTGACATACACAGATGCCAAACATAGAGAATTAATTATAGTAATTAGTAATGTTGCTGGCAAAGCTTTGCCCAGAGATGTGATACTACACAGCATCCACACCCGGGAATCATTTTAGATAACTGAGGCAGAGAAACAGCATAAATATTTATGATTTCTGAGGCATATCTTTACACAGTTGTAAAATAAAATTTTCAAACAGCCAACTTATGTCGGGAGTCTGAAATATTCATGAGTGATGATGGAGTAGTTTTTGGTCAGAGATCTAATTTTATGATACGATGCTTCACACTGTGATGACCTTCAAGACAGGCCAATTGCTGTACATATTTTATCATAGTGACCTACTGACTCATTCACATCAATAAAATACATTATTTAGGCACATATTTGAGATTGATCCATTGGATTTTTTAACAAAAGCTCTCCTAATATTTAAGATGATAAACTATTTTGTCATAATGATACTATTTTATCATCGTTTTGTTTGTTTGTTTGTTTGTTTGTTTGTTTTTTTCTTTTTTGTTGAAAACCTATTTACCGCAAACCATATTGCATATGCAGTGGGGCAGAGAGTAAGCTGATTAGCTATATTGTTGGATTAGTTCTAACAGATTTCATTTCTCAAATCTTGTCTGCATAATCTGTAATCTGATTGAAATTGTACCTCAACTGTGACATTTTATCTTAGATCCAGATTAAACTACAAAAGCATAGGTACGACTTAAGCTTGTGTGTGTTGACTTGGAAAATGACTAATCACAATAATTAATTCATTAACCTAATCACTCCAAAAAAAAAAAAAAAACAGTTGTGAAATGCACTGAGGGAAAGGGAAATTCTGCTTACATTACATGCTTCAGCAACACACCTTGTACATCTGCCACACTGTGCACCCTTTAGGGAATGTTTAATAAGCACCATTAAAATCTCACAGGATAAGGCAGACTGGCTGCATTTTTATGCACTCTGCAATCAAAAACCCTACAAAGCAAGTGTCAAGGCCCAATTTGTAAGTTGTCTCAGGGTTGAGGAATTCCTTGAGAATCCATAATTCAAACAATTCCCCAATGAATCTGTCGTTCAACATGATTGGCAAAACAGCTTTTTCTAGTCTCATTTGCTAGCCACCAGCTGAGATGATCTCCCTTGTCTTCAGAATTTTGCTGTTTGATATTCTTGCTTGAAGAAACCCAGATGTTCTATTATATGGAATGTGATTTCATTAGTATTCAAAGATATTTCTAAAGTACACTGTTGACACACTGACAGGAAGAACATAGAACCTTTTCATGTATGATCTGTAGATATTTACAGATGTCACAAATATATGGTTTTGTTTTAAAGAATATTTCACAAATTATGAAATATAAATTAAAATTTTAATAATCAACTAGTTAATAGTGAGAATTGGTCCCTAAAATAAAGTGTTACCCTGCTCACATACACATAAAAAAGGTACAAATACAAATAAAACCACCATGGCATGGCATTGCTTCACAGTCAGGCAGTATGATCCCCTCCAGTCTGTCTTGACCTCTTCGCCTATTCATCTAAAATCAATATGTATTATGTTGGGGAAGCCATGACAGTTCACCAAGGGCTCAGAAGAAACGACCAATGATCCCTCATTCTTACACGATGTAAATCATACTGAACAAATTTTATGTTCTCTATTTCTCTATTTTTTGTTTGTTTGTTTGTTTGTTTGTTTTTGTGGACTGTTGTTGTTGTTTTTCTCTGTATACATAAGTATGTGTTTGTTGACCATTTGACATTTGTATTTACACTGTTTAATTTGTCACATCAGTAACTTGTTGTCTTGTCATGTTGTAGGATGCATTGTTATCCTTGAAGTGTTTCGTGTAAGTGTTTCATATGTCCAACACAATAGCAATTTGTAACTATTATATTTCATGTACATATAATTTATCATAGAAACCATGGGTACATAGTATTAAATAATTTAATCATTGCAAATTAAGACAATTTTCATGTTTTCTTAGTTAATTAATCCATGAGTAATTGGCACAATGTTGTGAGAGTTTCAGTCAACTGAAAACCAGAAATGGATGATGTTTAGTCTATTCAGTCTCAAAAAGACAACCAATTTGTATTTATTTATTTAATCTACACTGTATGGATAAAAGTATTGGGGCACCTGATCATTACACTAACAGTGACTTTAATGACATTGCATTCTAACACATACACATTTATATGGAGCTTGCCCCTTTGCAGCTATAACAGCTTCCACTCTTCTTTGAATGCTTTCCACAAGATTTTGAAATGCTTCTGTGGGAATCATCCATTAGAGCATTTGTGAGGTCAGGCACTGATATTGGACGAGAATGCCTAGTTCACAATATGCTTTCCAGTTCATTCCAAAGGTGTTAGATGGGGCTGAGGTTAGGGCTCAGTCAAGATCTTTCACACCAAACTCATCCAACCATGTTTTTATGGACCTTGCTTTGTGCACTGGGGCACAGTCAAGATGAAATATAAAAATATATTCTTCAAACTCTTTCCACATAGTTGGAAGCATATCATTCTCCAAAATGTAGTGTTGCTGGTTTCTGAAACATTAAGATTTCACTTCACTACAAGTAAGGAACCAAACTCCTCAAAAACAACCCCATGCCACTATCCTTCTTCCACCAAACTTTACAGTTGGCACAATGCAGTCAGGCAGGTAATGTTCTCCAGATATTCTTCAAACCCAGACTCACCCATCAGACTTCCAAACAAAGAAGTGTGATTAATAATTTCACAGCTCCACTGCTCCAGAGTCCAGGGATAGTGTGCTTTACACAACTTCATTAGACACTTGGCATTGTACTTGGTGATACGAGGTTTGCATGTAGCTGCTTGGCCATGGAGATCCATTTTATGAAGTGCACACAACACAGTTGTTGTTGTTTTTGTGTGTGTGTGTGTGTGTGTGTGTGTGTGTGTGTGTGTGCTGATATTAATACCAGTGGAAGTTTGGAACTCTTCAGCTATAGAATCACCAAAGCATTGGAGATTTTTATGCACCATGTGACTCAGCACTTGATGACCCCACTCTGCATGGCTATTTGCTTGATTTTACACATGTTGCAAAGGGGCTGAATGAAGAACCTTCAATAATTTGGAGGTTTCCTAATATTTTTTGTCTATCATTCATTCATTCATTCATTCATTTACAAAGAATTTAGCATCAGCTCTTATTGACTTTCTTCAGAGTTTACAATTTGCCCCTTTCCCTCGGGTAAGGGAAATATACACCAAAACCACAATCAGTCTCCTGTTGATCCCATGAGCCAGTCGTCTCTAAATAAAAATCTTATCTGTGTTTTAATGTGTGCATACTTTGTATAAAAAAAAAGGCTAAAATTGGCTATTTGGCAATCTATTACACACAAACCTAGCATGAAAACTTAGACCAACGTGATTTTCTGTTGATGTGTTTCAGGCACATATTTTCAGATGTGCGTGTGAGTTTTTCTTTTGTTGTAGATCTGTGGGAAGCAAAAACAGGCACCACTTGAAATAAAAATTACATACATTTTCCAACCTGTTCTTTGTTTCATGGTTGTGATGTTGTGCATGGAAAAAAAAAGTTCCACAATGAACATCAACAGATAAAAATAAATTGTTAACTTGTAGAGAGTGTATCATTCCTATATTAGCAGCAATACTATCTGAGTGAAAGTATTTGTGTCCTTCATGTCACACCATTTTATCCAGTCTTCAGGCGTACATTTATATAAAACCTTGTGAATATGCTTGAAAACACATAAATAAGACATTGTTTTGTGAGCGTGTTGCTAATTGTTATTATGCATTTTGAATAATGAAATTTGCACTACAAGAAACATGTATAATTGATGTGAGTTTAACAAGATGTATCAGGATGTTTGAATTAGCTGAACAGAACAGTGAATGCAGTCTCTGCAGTTTTGTTTAAAACACTCTCATGCAATCTCTCATCTAATGTGACTCAGTTCACAGTGAGGTTGCATGATAATTACTTTTGGGGTGTTCAAAAGTATGACTAGAAGACAGAAACCCCTTTAACTATGGTAAAATCATTGTATTATACATTACAACATTATTAATACAATTACTACCGAACTCAACTGGTATAAAGTCAGAGGTGTGTGTGTATATCAGCTAACATGCAATGGCTTTGAAAGTCGAAAAAATGTTGAGTATTTATCGATCTAATCTAGACATGAGCGCAGATCTGAGCATACAAATAAACTTACAACGGAATTCAAGTGTAATTAATTAAAAAAAATAAATAAATAATAATAGTTGTTGCCTATCCCATCATACGAATGATACGTTGATAAATGTGGCGGCTGAAAACAATCGTCATTTGAATATCACGCCCCTGGAGTTTATGACATAAACAATCTCAGCCGATGAAGAAGGGTCTTATCTAGCGAAATGATTGGTTATTTTAAAAAAAAAAAAGACAATTTATATACTTTTTAACCTCAAACGCTCATCTTGTCTCGTCTCTGTGATGCGTATGATACAGTTGCAGTTACAGTTACAGTGAATACAGTTAGGGTATGTGGAAAAACTCCCATGTGGAAAGGACGTTTGATCTTCCTTATATGTTCACTTTGTAAACACTGGGTTGGTATTTCTGTAGCGATGTAGGACGGGGAAGTTGGGGAAGAAAACAAGATGGGAGTTCTTTGACATACCCTATTTTGACCCGGAACACACAGACTACGCATGTGCATCGCAGAGACGAGACAAGATGAGTATTTAAGGTTAAAAATATATATAAATTGTCAATTAGTTTCAAATATGACCAATTGTTTCACTAGATAAGACCCTTCTTCATCAAATGGGATTGTTTACAGCCCTTTGAAGCTGCATTTAAACTGCATTATGAAAGTTCAAACTTGGGGGCAGCATACAAATCCATTATATGGAGAGAAATCCTGAAATGTTTTCCTCAAAAAACATAATTTCTTTGCGACTGAAGAAAGAAAGACATGAACATCTTGGATGACAAGGGGGTGAGTATATTATCTGTAATTTTTTGTTCTGAAAGTGAACTAATCCTTTAATAAAATAAAGATATAAAGAAAATAAATAAATGCATCAAGCATCACAAAAATGAAAGTAACCTATACTTGTACTTGTTTTTTTTTTTTTTTTTTTTTTTTATCTGTTAATTATTTAAGAGAAGTATATTTTGTGTAGCTATGTAGCTCATTTCTTAAATGAGGGCCATTAAATCTATAATTCTCTCCATACACTTTACAAACATATTGTATATTGGAGTTTCTACCAGTATTTTATGGGGCTCTGGATTAGATCATGAAATGGGCTACAGAAGTATAAATATTATAATATGAATATCTTTGTGTCAGAAGTAATGATCTGCTCATTCATTATGGCCCATCCTGTGGTGCCCCCCAGACATGTCAGGGCCCTAGGTGGCTGCTTGTATGATGGGCCGTCCTTGTCTCTGCATTTCATATTAGTCAAAGAACCCTGGAGCATTGGTAAGCATAGAGAGACAGATCTAAGCCCTGCTTGGACACAGTCTGGCTTAAGCTTTGATGTTCACTTCATCCCTCACTGGCAGCAAGTCAAGACGAGCTTTACTTATAATCAGACAGCTTCCAGTCATCCGGACAGCCAAGGAGCAGATGGCAGACATTGCACACAGGTGAAAACGCACCAGCACACTAACACGTCACCTATGTGCACTCAAATTATACCCTGTTAGCCTCACATCAACACACTCTCACAAGGAAACACTCTGTTTTTATGTACACACCACCAAAATATTACCCTAGAAATATTTTCACTTTGATTTTGAGAATTCTGTTAAAGGAGAAGTTCACTTCCAGAAAAAAAAAAAAAAAAAAAAATGTACAGATAATTTATTCATCCCTTTGTCATCCAAGATGTTAATGTCTTTCTTTCTTCATTCATAAAGAAATAATGTTTTTTGAGGAAAACATTTCAAGACGTCTCTCCGTATTTCTATGGTGCCCACGAGTTTGAACTTCCAAAATGCAGTTTAAATTAAGCTTCAAAGGGTTCAAAACAATCCCAGCCGAGGAAGAAGAGTCTTAACTAGCAAAACTTATTTATTTTTTAACCCCATCAGTTACGGTATGTCGAAAAACTTTACATCGCTTTACATCGATATTTTACGTTTGATCTTCTTTGCATGTTCACTTTGTAAACACTGTAAACACAATTTTAAAGATGAAGAAGAAAATGAGATGGGAGTTTTTCGACCTACCCTAACTGTCTTAAACCAGAATACACATAGTACATGCAGAGCTAGACAAGATGAACATTTGAGGTTAAAAAGTATATAATTTTTTCTTCTTCCTGAGATCGTTTAGAACCCTTTGAAGCTGCATTTACACTGCATTTTGGAAGTTTAAACTCACGGGCACCACAGAAGTCCACTATATGGAGAAAACTCCTGACATGTTTTCCTCAAAAAACATTTATTTACGACTGAAGAAAGAAAGACTCTTGGATGACAAGGGGGTAAGTAGATTATCTGTAAATTTGTGTTGTGGGAGTGAACTTCTTTAAATTCCACCAGTTGTTTATGTTTGATGTTACTAGCACTATATGAATGGGACAAGTTTTATATGGCAAGGTAGGATAGAGTAGGGTAGGGTATTAGGGTAATAGGGTACTGTAATATTTACCAATGGTTATCTGTGATTTTTAACTCTTTGCCAAAAAAAATAGTGTCTTGATCAGATTTAGTGTGATGATCAAAACGTAGATAGAGTAGATTGCTTTTATTAACACCCTCAAAGCTTTCACAGTCCCATACCACTTCTTTGGTTGACATAATGTTAGGAAATTTTTATTTATATACTGCTTAATGTTTGATGATCATTTTACATTTGCATCCGCTTATATATGCTCCAGCTTGTTTCTGTTTCTTCTTCACCTGTGTTTTGATCCAAAGATTCTGAAATCTTTCGGAAAATATGAAAACATGGAAAGCTGGAAAATTCCATCATTGGAAAGGGAAAGAGTTGATCCTATCTCAGTTGGACATGACAGAATTTGTCAGTAAAGATTATAGCATCTATGTTGGTAAATATCCTGTGAATCTGTGATCACGGCAGGCTGTAGGCCAGCCATGTAACAACAATCATACATTGTATGTATGGATAATAGATAAAATAAAATATTTAAAATAAAACAATAACAAAAGAGGGACAACACTTTCAACCTTTCCTTTCCTTTCTTCTTTCTTTTTTTTTATTTTTTTATTTTGTATTATTTATTTGTTTTCTATTGTTTAATCTGTGTTTTTGTGTGGTAGATCAGAGCTTTTTTTTTTGGTTCAAAACTGTGTGGCATTTAAGTGCTACGACCTTGTCTAATAGAATTTATGTAAGAGTACTTGAACTAGATAAAGGATTTCAGATTCAAACTATTTATTACTGCATGACATTTATTAACTGTGTAAAAGAGAGAAACACTGTGAGACAGCACTGTGTTTTCCTAAAGTTAATTTGTGATTGGATAGGGAAAAGCTACAACATATGAATGCACTGCCTGTCTTTATATTGTGGAATGAAGGATTATAAGCTTGCTGATATCAACAGGACTGGGCTGATGTGTTTTGTCTGAAATCTATTTATTCTAATATGCTCATGTTTGATATGATAAATATTACAGCCATCGCAGTGACCACAATTACAAATGTGTCCTAAATCATTCCATTTGGACATTTCAGATGATTTTCATTCGAATGTTTCATTAAAAATTATGAGAAAGCATCACATATGTTGCTTTCACCATGCACAATTGTGTTGCATCAGTCAGTTTGTATGTTAGGGTGTTCAACACTATTAGCTACCAAGTATGATTAATTTCATTCACTGAATGAATTATATGGCATGAGATGCAATATTTCATGACTAGATGAAATTTAATGTGTCTTGTACACAGAAAACCCATAGTCTTGTAAAAAGAATCGCAAAGTCAGCACCTTACAAAACTCTAAACCCAAAACTGACCTGAATCAAAACTAATTCTCTGGTGTGTTGTAATGTTTGAATGCCACAATATGATTTGCCAGTGTCAGAAAGCAAACAGTATCTGTACAGTTACATATTGTACAAAAATACATTGACTGTCAAAGTGGAAATATTTGAAATAGTCTAATCTACCTCCTCTTTCTCTGCATAGCCAAAAAGTTGCAGTAAACCTTTTTATAAGGTATCTGCTCTTTTCAACCTTGCCATTAATGTGACATTTTTATCAAATTAAAAAAAAAAAAAAATCACCCACTAGCTGACGAGAAAGTGGGATGACAGAACGTGTACAAAAAAATCACTTACAAGAAGTGACACTGTCAAAACAAAGGCAATGCCAGAATTCTTTATCTCCTGGGCGACGCTTAGAGGTGAGAGGAAGCAAGACAGTCGAGACATAAGCCATACGAAACAAAACAAGAACAACAACATTGTACACAAGTGTTGCAGTTGTATGTCAGAGTAGATATAACAGGTGTTACTTTTCACATAATCTGTTTCCGACGGATGTGCTCAAAATTGTTTTGCGTGAATTTCAAGCTTTCATAAGTGGGTTTTCTGTATACAACTGTCAAACACTGACGTCAAAAGTAGTGTTACTGTTACTTTAGGGTTAGAAAAATTAACCAATTATACTACTGGCAGTTCAGACTTAACAACTGGGAGTGCTACTGACTATATTAACTAAATAGCCAACAAAAGGTTGTGTTTAAACATATAATTTTATCTTCTAGCATTGGTTAAATCACTTTTAAATAACATAAATAAACAACAAAGGTGTGTACTTAATTTATTTATTTGTTCTTCTTGATATATAGCCCACTGTAGCAAATAAATTGTTAAAATGTTACTACTATGGTGGCCGAGAGAGTTCAACATGCTGCAACTAAATACAAGCAAATAGAAAAAGCACCAGCAAATAAATAAAAAAAATAAATAAAAAATTCTTCATCAGTTCATCAGTAACAGTACACACCAAATATGAAAACATGATACAAAAACAGAAACATGCTTCACAGACTCGCCAACCAAATAGAAAACTGCACTGAACTAGAGACCTGCAGTACCGCGGGACCCGACACTACAGAGTGCGGCGCGGGACAAAACTTGATGGGCGGGGGCGGGGGCGGGGGCGGGTGCGGGTGCGGGTGCGGGCGGGTAGAGACTCATGTGTGCGGGATGCGGAAAAATAAAATAATTCGCGGGACTCCCGCAAAATAGAAATATCTAAACATTAAATATCTAAAAACAAATACATTTTTATTCATATTGCACAAAAGCAGCAAGAACAACTAATATAACATAAAAAAATGATTAGCAAGCACAAATATAGGCAGTTTTAAATAAGTTACTGTTTCATCTATTAAAATAGTTACATTTGGTATGCAGTGCAAAAGTGATTATATTTCGTTTTGTTATTTTCTTAAGTTAATTTAGAAAAACGTTTGGAGCATTTATTTTATTCGTTAAATATATAAATATATCGTTTAATATTTTTTTTCAGCAGAAACAATTTAAAATTATCCATAATTTTTGCTCACAAAGGTAAGAGTAATACATCATTCGAAAAAGTAAAGGGTCAACTTTTATTTGTGTGCAGTCATAATAGCAACAAAACGCTACTAACAGTAATTTTATAAAATAAAGAAAACAACCATGATGCCCTTTCTGTCGTTACTTAAATAGCAGCGATTCACAAAAATGAAACTCATCGCATATGCCTCACAAATATGATAATCATGTAAACAGAAAGCTTTAAAGTATAACTTAACGAAATAAAACAAATCGAGAAAAAAAAAACAAAAAAAAAAACCTTTCATTATGTAATTCGTAAAGATTTCTGGTGCGTCCAAAAAGGAGATTTCGAGTCAGGGTCTTTTCGACACTATATCAGAATGCACTAGTTTATTAATGAATCATTCAAATATCTCTTTACTCTTTCCCCAGACACATTCATTGTAATTACTTTTGCAGGTGCTTTGTGACAAAGTGTTGCGTCTTTCAGATGTGCGGTGTGGCCGATTTGCTCATATGCTGTTCCTATCGTTACATATGTTCTGCTTATAATGACATACACGCTTATTCTCTGATTAAAAGGTGGTGTGTATTCAAGCAGGTGTACGTTAGTCAATTATTATAGAATCTTGCGGGAGCGGGACTGAAAAATCCGTCCCGCGCAGGTCTCTACACTGAACCTGCTCACAACACCAAATATAGAAGCATGCTGCAAGTAGCACAGACCACAGCGGAACCCTTACGAAAAAATAACCATAGTTTTACTACAAAATAATTATTAATAATAATAATAATTATTATTATTATTCTCAAAGAGACAAATATATTAAAAAAAAAAAAAAAAAATCACATTTTAAACGTTGTTGTAGGAGGCCTCTTAATGCAGAAATAAAACTAATTTTACATTGTTCACATTTTAGTATGTCTTTAGGGTAATGTTGTAATATAAGACTGGTTGCCCACTGAAGCTAAACAGGGTTGAGACTGGTCAGTACCTAGATGGGAGACTACCTGGGAAAACTAGGTTGCTGTTGAAAGAGGTGTTAGTGAGGCCAGCAAGGGGTGCTCACCCTTTGGCCTATGTCCTAATGTCCCAGTATAGAGATGGGGACACTACTGTAAAAATGTACTGTCCTTCGAATGAGACGTTAAACTGAGGTCCTGACTCTTTGTGTTCATACAAATCCCATGGCACTTCTTGTAAAGAGTAGGGGTGTATCTCAGGTGTCCTGGCCAAATTTCCTCTACTGGCCCTTGTCAATCATGGCCTCCTAATAATCCCTATTTCATTTGAACAGGCTCTGTCACTCTCTCTCCTCTTCACCTGTAGCTGGTGTGTGTCTGGATCCAGTCTGGATCAAGAACACATAAGAAGAGATGATGCCAACCTCTCGGAGGACTTCAGATGATGCCAGCCATGAAACAACATACATCACTATCGAATTTTACTACAGTAGTTTGATTGCAGCATAAAATCATTACTGTTAATAGTGTTTGAATGTTTGATTACGTCATTAACTGATCATTACCATACATCTGTGCCATATGTACATCAACTTGACATAGTCACCACTATTAAAAAAATACAAAATATATTGTACAAACCTTAATTTGCTGTAAAGTTGCTTTGCATCGATACGTATCGTGAAAAGCTCTGTACAAATAAACTTGACTTGACGACTTGACTTGGTGAGTGCTTTGGGTGTATGGCAATACACAATGAAAAATGCCTCATTTATTAATTTATATTGCAACGTTGTGCTCTTGGATATCAGAATTTCAGTGATTGTACTCACTTTATGAACACATGTAGAGAACATCTAAAGGTTCATTTGTAGGGTGTAATTCTTCTGTAACCCCAGTGGCCTATATTAATATATAAACTAATAATCACACAATGATGATAAAATAAATATTATTTCATGAGCTACATGAAAACCTTAAAACTTTTATCATTTGATTTTAAAACTTCCATCACTTGTCTCAGAGTCCATCTCTGGCTTCATAGTCATAATCGAGGGGTCGAGGGTCTGTCCATATAAAACTTCCCTCATCAACTTCACAAAGTGGAACACACTTCAAAATGGCAGCAGGGAATTTCCCCAAGGAAATTTTGCAAATGCGTGCCAAAAAGTGGAGTTGAACTGAGCCTCTGTTACTGTTCCCATTTTGAACAACATCAGTGATATAATACACATATGATGAGATAGTATTTCCTGGATAGTGGCTAGTGGCTTAATTTGCAGCATGTTAGCCATATTACTGTATATATTACTGTATAATAAATATATAATTGCATTGCATTTGTTTTACATTTTTATGATTTGTATTTTGTTGTTGTTGCTGATTTATTTCCAAAATGACAGGGTAGAAAACATTATTGCAAATATTTTCAGAACTGTTACTTTGCCATGAAGACAGTCATTTGTTGTTTGCAGTGCCTGTCGCATTATCACAGCGATCAGCAATGCATCACTGCACTCGCCAAACAAATGCAGGTAATGTAGAGGATCCTTCTATACAGAGTTAACAATAAGCCCTCATTATGTATGGTTTAGCATGCTTTCCTCACCAGTACGGGGCAAAAAAAAATCACACTGCACATCCATTTGCAATGCCTTTCATTAAGGAGCAAACAGGAATCTATGTCGAATCGACAAATTGTGGAGAACAAGCTCTGGCATGGAGAGTGCTTTGAACATTAATCTTAATGCTTCATATTGTGCATACTAGTTGTGCAGACAGTGTATACTATAATGAGTTGAAATGAAGATTCAGTGTATGGATCTCTGAAACAAGCAACAACTAAATCAATCAATATTCAAAATATATTAGTTATGTGTTTAAACATTTAAATAGTGTAATGTAATGTAAATAAAATTGTTGTGACTGTTTAAATTGAAAAATCACACCCCAACATATATGCAATAATGGCAAAATTGTTACCCAATATTTAATTTAATCATGACATAATTTATTCATGCATATTGGTGCCAAAGGTTTCTTTTTTAAAGTAATGGAGGACCTGCACAGTGAAAATTGGCGCTAAAGTGGTACCCTGTGTGTCAGAAAGTGATGCCAAACTGCCCTGACAAAGTGGCAATATGTGATGAGTTAAGAGTGTGAATGTGTTGGTAAAGGAGGCCAGCTGGTAAAAGCTATGTAGGTAAACATCACTCCCCCCAAGAGATACACTAGTGACTGATGCTAGAGGCTGCGGCCTTTCTCATTCTAGAAATGCCGGTTCAAATCTTGCTTAGAGTGAGTGTGGTGAGTAGAACTGGAGGGAATGCTAGCAATGTGCTAAAACATGCAAGCAAAATTGTTGTTAAAACATATTTAAAACACTCTTTAGTAACTTTCCAACTTTTTAAAGTTATTTTGAACTTTCAGACAACGCTGTGTCAAGCCAACATCAAAGTCTGTCTTAAAACTTTACTCATATAATTATTATTATCTCATCTTTAAGGTTAAAGGGCAACAGATTACAAGCAATATTATTAATTAAATTCAACACATAAGAATTAACTAGATTTAATCAAATTAGATGCTTACAAATTATCCATTCAAAATGAGTAAAACCATACAAAAATAATTAAGTAAAATTTAAACAAAAACATTGGTTTCATTGGACAAACAAACCCACTATGCTACTGCATACTGTTATGCATGCCAAGCCAGTAGTTGGCGATCAAGAAACACCCTGCAAAAAACATAATAAGCATGCACATGATGTCACCATTTCACAAATTCACATTTGTTTGTTGTTTACTTGGCTTGGAGATAATACAGGCATCATACTTGTGTTTTCAGGCCCCTAATAAGTTGTTGAAGACACCTGATGTTAACAAACAGAACTAGTGAAGGAGAAAATCATTTTTGTTGGTTACCATTACAGTGGTCAGCGTTTACTTTAGTTGGGCTCTGAACACTTGTCATTTTAACATTTGATGTTGTTTGGCTGCAGTAGCTGAGTTATAACAGCTAGACAATCCAAGAGAACAGGTGATTGGTGTTGGTTGTTTTTTAACATAATCACCATTTGCATTCATTAAGAACCTGATCTCTGAGTTTGATTTAAACTGAATACAGCAGCCTTGCGGTTCTACAATGTAAGATTAGGGATGTTATGTATAAACAAAATCTAGCTGTTCATTAAAAAAATATTCTGATTAAAAATATAGTGAGAAAAAGTGTTCTTTCAGGCACACAGTGACATCAAGAACCAGCATATGAATCTCAACAATGGTGATAAACTGCATATACAGACAAAGAAATCAATGCCATTCATTATGGGAGCCATGTACAGCAACATACTTTTTGATGGTCACCATTGTTGAGGTTCTCACACTGATTCTTGATGTCTGTGTGCCTAATCCTAAACTTCCTTCTATATTTGATCAGAAGAGCTTTTAAAAATCACTGATTATCCTGAAAACGCCAGACTTAATAGTACACAACCACAGGATGCTGTAAATGGTACAGTAATAGAGACTCTTGTCAAAACATAACCAATTCAACCAGCGTTTCTCTGGGCTTATCTAGCTGTTATAGCAACCAAGCAATATCTAATGTTAGAAAGGCAAGTGTTCAGAGCCCAACTAAAGTAAACGCTGACCACTGTAATGGTAACCAACAAAAATGATTTTCTCCTTCACTAATTCTGTTTGTTAACATCAGGTGTCTTCAACAACTTACTGGGGGCAAGTGTTTGATATGATGCCTGTATCATCTCCAAGCCAAGAAAACAACAAACAAATGTGAATTTGTGAAATGGTGACATCATGTGCATGCTTATTATGTTTTTTTGCAGGGTGTTTCTTGATCGCCAACTACTGGCTTGGCATGCATAACAGTATGCATTAGCATAGTGGGTTTTTTGTCCAATGAAACCAATGTTTTTGTTTAAATTTTACTTAACTATTTTTGTATGGTTTTACTCATTTTGAATGGATAATTTGTAAGCATCTAATTTGATTAAATCTAGTTAATTCTTATGTGTTGAATTTAATTAATAATATTGCTTGTAATCTGTTGCCTCAATTTTATTGAGTAAATACAATGCATCACTTTTTACAGAGGATCAGAACAACATAGAGACTTAGAGATCAGCTTGTTTGAATTGGACCAGTATCAATCACCCAGAACATCTTAGCACCAGAAACGAACACACCAACACTGGTGTGATCACTCTAGGGTGGTCCCTGGAGCATATATGCACACTGGTGTGAATAGAATAATCAGTGTGTCACATGATCAACTGCTAAATTCAAATGTGCTTTCATGCTTTGGCTGGTTCTGATCCAGAGACAAACACACTCATAGCTTGTTGAATATCACAACTAAGCGGAGTTTTCAACCACATGATGTTTATATATGTTTTAGACGTTTATATACACAAGCACTAGCTAATAATGATCCTTTGAAATATAATTTGACAACATTTATTATTATTATTATTATTATTATTATTTATAGAAGATACACATTGTGTATGTAACTATAAAGTTTACTCTATTCTTCTCCCAGCCCGACTAACTTTCACATATTTCGGGTCGAGGGGATGAATTTAAATGTTGCAAATCTCACAGCTCCTATTTTCTGAATTGCAGCACAAACTAATATAGCGGCACTAGTCACCTGCTATAGATCAACAAACAAAATTATTATAAACGTGTTTAAACCACATATTTTAGAATCTTAATATCAGATGAAGTGAATATTAAAAAAAAAAAAAGGAATATTTAAATAAAAGTGATATATCACTCCTACAGAGTTGGCTGTGGTGTATCATGTGACAAGCATGAAAATAATTATAAGCCATAAAAATAATAAGACAATACATTCTAATTAACAGTGTCAAAAATAAATAAATAAATAAAATAAAAATATCACACTGGGGGCCCAGCTAGAATATTTCAACTTATGTGTGAAAGTGTTTAAACAATATCATATATGAATAAACAACCACAAATATAACCCAATGAATTCATCATTTTTTGTATTTGCAGGAAAGTGAAATTAAGTTTTGCAATGCCACAACAGCTTCCAGTCATCCCAACATGTGAGGCGCTAGTCATGTGTCTCAGTCTAATTAATCTGATTCTGAGCTTTGCCCCACTTTTCCCACCACAGCCTGGGTCATTATCAAATGACTCCAGCATATCTAACAAATCTACATTTGCCACGAAATCTAATTTAACCTGTCCTCCTAGTTCAAACAAAATCATATCTGTAGTGGTCTTGAGCAGCAATACCACAGTGCTAAGGGAGTCATCAGCATAGCCGCTAACGCCAGTGTGGCAGGAAATCTTTAATCCAGTCCTTCAACCTCACAGGTCGGCCGGCCCCTCCTTGCTCACAAGATAAAGTCTTTTTTCTAAATGCCCAAACATTCTATACCCTCTGTGGAATTCTCTCTTTTTTTCTGGTAGAAACCTTTCCAGTTTTTCCAAATTGAGAGCTGCATTGTCACTGCAGGGGAGGAGGCAATCTTTTTATGGAGTATGGAGTGGGCTCATAATGTTTCATTGAATTATCCCCTTTTGCCAATAGAAGTCAGTCAGCAAAGCCTCTTACACTGACTGCGAGACTTGCGATGAAGCCTGATGCAATCTGATATCTCCTCATGCCAATTCCAAAGCAGAAAGCAGTATGAGAAAAGGATTTCAAGCCTGTGCAATTTTCCTGTAAAACTGTAAATTGTGCATTTTTTGCTTGGTTTGCAGTCTTGCATGCTCTCTTAAACATTTGCAATAAGCATTTAAAAGCCTTTAAGACAGGTATTTGGTTTTGTTTTGGTCAGATTTATTTTTATTTATTTATTTATTTGTTTGTTTGTTTATTTGTTTATTTATTTTTTTTTTATTAGTAGTATTATTTTTTTATGTATTTATTTATTTTTTACAAGAACTTAAACTTTATGAACCATAGTGAAAATTGGAATGTTCCAATTCACCACAAAAATTTAGCCAAATTTCAAAATGTATTTAACAGATGTTGTTAGTCTTCATTAATATATGTTGTTGTTAGTCTTCATTAATGTATTTGCCAAAGGTTCGAGTGCTTGCAGCAAATTTGCAGCAAACAGTTTGACACAAAGATTATTTGCATGTGAAAATCTGCCGCAACGTTCACCCCAAGTTTGCCACAGGGGCTTGTCAGAACACTATATTTGAAAGGTTTGTGCATTCTACCCACGGTTTGTGTTAGTCGTGCATGGGCTCACAATAATGATACATTTGCAAGGAACTGAAGCTTTTAAGAGCCTTCAAGAGAAGCTTTAGCATTAGTCTGTAAAATTGGAATGGAATAAACATGAGCTCACTGCTCACTGCCATAGCCCTAAATGTCAACGACAAAATGATGTTTGTTTTTAACCACCACAAACATATTTTGAGACATTAATCCATCCTTTTTTTCCCCCCACATCATTTCTAGTGAAGTTTTATGCACAATTCGGATAGGGCAAGGCCTGAAATTACAGTGTGCTGCAGTGCCTCAAGGAACCTCAAAACTTTGCAGTTAAATTTCCAATTTACACAACAACAATGGCTGCATTTATCATTCAGTGAAAGAAAACACTCCTTCCCCTTTAAAAAGCGATGCCAATGCCATTTGAGTAGTACATTTATCTCCACCAAATATGCCAGTTCCCTTTTCATTGCATGCTTTGTAAATGTCATGGAAGTCATTGAGTGAGAAAATAAGGCTTTTGGTCTCTATTGTATTTATGTATGATTTTCTGTGAATTGGCCCTTTAGAAGCTGAGTGTGTGGAGTTTGTTTGATATGGTGGAACAGAGAACAAATCTAATGGAAATGTGGCTTCAGCACCATTATGTTTGAAGTTTTTTGTCTCCCTGAATGTGTGTGATATTTTTTTTTTGAATTGCACAATCTTACACAAGTATGAAACACATGGATCAGTAAACAGAGTTTATTACAGTTTATATAATCATGACTGTTCTGATTATTTCAGACATTGTTTCTAAGAAGCACAAAGAAAAAAAAAAGTTATCTATTTTAATGCTGTTTATGGGTGTTTGTTCTACTTTTCTCTGCAAATTCTTAGAAATTATCTGAAAGCACACCATATCAATTATTTGTCTGCTAGCAATGTTAAACAGTGGATCTTATGTGCATCACATAGAATTTAAATTTCCTAGTTAGCATTTTAAATCAATTAATCATATTTCCGCACTTAATTTGGCAAAATTACAGCTTAATTGAAAATGACACACAATCAAATTATTCTGGTCACGACTCATATTTCAGTTCACATATCTTCTTGAGCATTTGCTCAGTTAGATGACCCAGATGTGTCCTTTATAAACATTTATTGAGTAAATTATATAAATAATCATAAAAACAAAATGATAAAATTCTAAGAAATTTGAAATAGTTTATGATTATGGAAGGGTCATGTAAATAAGTGTATGCAATTGGTGGTTAACAGTTTTTTTTTGTTTTTTTTTTTCTTCTGCCAGATACAGCTGGAATGCAGGTGTCCATATTTCATATGGTTTTTCATATGGTTCTCAGCTTTATTTCTGAATTAATTAGCTATTCTCATGAATGCACTTAAATTTCTTAAATTCTCAACTGTCTAAAGAGTGCTATATTTACATAATACTTTTGTCTGGAGTAAACACACACAGAAGAGAGAGAGAGAGAGAGAGAGAGAGAGAGAGAGAGAGAGAGAGAGAGAGAGAGAGAGGAGAGAGAGAGAGAAGAGAGAGAGAGAGAGAGAGAGAGAGAGAGAGAGAGAGAGAGAGAGAGAGAGAGAGAGAGAGAGAGAGAGAGAGAGAGAGAGAGAGAGAGAAAGAAAGAGAGAGAGACATGGTCCTATCTCCCTCTAGATAGGCTTCATTAATTAATAATTCATTGGACATCAATTAACTATTTTCTTACAGTGTGGAAGCTCTTAAATGCTCCCCAATTAATATGCAAGTTAAGGCAACAAATTAATATTAGTCCCTACAGTACCCAATTCAAAGTAGATTCATTTGCAGCATTAAATATAGACTTTATTGAACCCCAAACAACAGACATGGCTAGAGAGGAGCAAATGGCAAATGTGTGATTTAAAGTTTTTTTTTTTTTTGACATATTGAAAGTACGATAAGTGATAAAGATTTAAGTCAAAACACAGTTTTGCTGTGCATATTTGACAATGGTCTAAATAACTGTTTGTTTGTTTGTTTGTTTGTTTGTTTTAAATCCACCAAATGTTAAATCTGAAAATCTGAAAATTACTCTAATATATATATATATAATAAATAAATAAAATCTTAGCAGCACCTTACACAGACACTTCTTATTGAGGACTAGGACTCAATTTAGCCTCTCTATAGCATTACACCATAGTTTCCACTGCGATCAAAATCATTCCTCCTGAAGTAATAGGCAATATGAAGCTAAGCTTTTAAAAAATAATCACAGGTTCTGAGCTTCAGTCTCATTAATATATACTGATCTGATCCTGGCAAAGAGCAGTCTCTGCACTCTCATTGTTTCAGACACATGTATTCCCAGGGCCACGGGTTGCTTTATTATTTATAGCTGTGATATCAATGCTGGAGGCAGCATTGGGGCAGTTCACTGCAAACCCAGCCAATGAAAGAGATACATGTCAAAATCCAGCTGGGTCTCTGCAATTTCCTGCAGTGCATTAACAAAGCTCTAATTCCACAAAGAATCACAGGTCATCTACCATCACACATGCACATATGAGTTTGTTTCTTTCAGGAAAGTAATTGCAATCAGTTAGCTCTTCCAGCATGCATAAATATAACTTGCCAACAAACAAAATAAGTTGCATGAACAGAATCTTATTTTTCCTTCTAGCGACTGATTTGTCTAAAGCTCCACAAAGTCTGATCAAGCAGGCATACAATATGAGTTAATGTAGGCACATTTACATTAACATAGTCTACTTCTAGATCAAATGATAAAGAAACCAGGTTCAGAAGTTGTGCTTATGAATAATTAACACATCACATGAATAAACAAAACCATTCAGTTGGCTAAATTTACTTTCACAGCCAAGAGCCATCCCTTGTGTCACTTTCCATATTACACTTCTCCCACAACACTGATCTAAATACACATAAAAAAGCCTTTAAAGTCTTTAAAAATCAATCAATCAATCAATCAATCAATCAATCAATCAATCAATCAAGAAGCATAAAATAGCTTGCTTCAAGAAAAGTTCAATCTCAGAAACATGCCATAATACACACAAAAAATAACTTGTAGGATTGTAGAGAAAAAACAAAAAAACAAAAACAAAACATTTTAAGTAAATGTCACTGCTACTGCTCTGTACAATCAACTTACTGTTGAATTTAACATTCATAAATTAAATAAATTAAATAAATATTACACAATTATACATAATTTCAAATATAGAATTAAGTAAACTTAACAACAACAACAAAAAAAAATAAGTAACTTCAGTTTGAACAGTTTTTTTTTTTTTTTTTTCTCTTTAAGTCAAGTCTTACTTGGCAATACTTTGATTTTACTTAATATATTTACTAATTAAACCATGCTTTGTGTATGCTACTTTGAAACATCTAAGTAAATCACAAAATAGATATCATGTAGATACCATATCTACATAATCAGTAAAGTAGCACTCGTTCAAACACAGAGACTTTATTACTTGGTGCAATACACAATGACAGTAACATTCTGTGGTTCATAATTTTTGAGTATGAATGTGTCATTTTGAATAGCAAATGAAATCTGATGTAACAAAGTTACAAGTTACTAGCTCTAGCAACAAAAACAATGATAAAAATACAGCTGGAAAACAAACAACCTTAAATTATTGCCTGAACTAACTTTTTTCATGTAGAAATTATGTGTTTTTCTGTAGTATTTACTACACCACATAATCATTTTTTATGAGTGTAAAGAAAAAAATATCTAAATAGCAGTTATTTATTATAATTTATTGTATTTTTCCATTATTGTTTTTATTCAATTTCATTGTGATGTTTTGTGTACATGATAGTATTCCCTGCTTAATTACAGATTATTTAAAGGGGCCATCGGATGCAAAATTCACTTTTACATGTTTGAACATAAACGTGTGTTGGCAGTGTCTGTACACATCCACCCTTTAATGGTAGCTTTCTTTTTCTTTTATAAATAAGCTTTCTTTTTCTTTTATAAATATGATAAAACTAAAGACTTTTTGGAGATAATAAGGATACAGCACTACTAAATAGGTACTCAGGATTAACATGAGATTAGGTGAAACTGTGTATGTTATTTATGAATCTTTGCAAATCGCCTTTCCTAATAATGTGCTAGTTAGCTAGTTTTGTGGCTAAATGTGGCTAAAGTTGTAAACATTTTTTGACATGTTAAAAAGTGTTGTTTTACACTACCATTGGGAAATTTTAACCAAATTATGTTATGGATGCCCCCTTCAAAATTAAAGTAAATAAGAACAAGGTGACAAACATTATCTTTTGAAACCACTAATGTAAATAATATGAAGAAATGTTTGTCAATGTAAAAAATATGTTATATTTCACTGTCTATGTAGTTATCCACAGAAGAATTAAATTAAGCATCCATATGTATTGGAGCTGTAGCTACACAAATTAGTCATTCTAATGATTCTTTCATTGTGGACATTTTGTCAACACACCAAAAAATGCTTCCAGTAAGAGTCTCCTCCAAAGGATTTATTTGTATGCCAAAGCACACACCAACCAAGGATGGGACTCAAAAACAGCCCAGAACTTATGATGGCCCATCACAACTCACTTTTGACTTATCATCACATAGACACAATTACCCACACACGGATGCACATACAGACAGTGAAAAATGATTTATGCTACTCACAAAACATAATTTATGAATTAATATGTCATATCTAGGCTATATAATCCATCCCAGTTTTTTATCTTTATAACAGGTCATTCCAAATCCCAATTTAAACATAATTGTAAAACTTCATATTTGGAGACTGCATTGAAAATTCAAAGCTCACAGTCAGCTG
Source organism: Cirrhinus molitorella (assembly GCA_033026305.1). Classification (NCBI taxonomy): domain Eukaryota; kingdom Metazoa; phylum Chordata; class Actinopteri; order Cypriniformes; family Cyprinidae; genus Cirrhinus; species Cirrhinus molitorella. The sequence continues at coordinate 13,798,177 of CM065135.1, forward strand.
CTTGGGACTGGGATTATCTACAGATGAGACCCATATGTTCTGCATTAGGTCTCCTCACATAAACATGAGATTAGAAAGGTGCTGCATTTTTTCAGTGTTTTAGTTTTTTCCTAGTGTGATTTGTTTTTTTTTATTATTATTATTATTATTATTATTATTATTAGTATTATTAGTATTATTAGTATTAGTATTATTATTTTTTTTTTATTTTATTTTTTTTTTATTATTTTTTTTTTTTTTTGAGGAGACATATTATGTTATTGAGTTGACGTGTAAAATATTGTAAACGTATATATGCTATTAAAGACACATGGGTAATTCCATGCAACTGTCAACCTTACCATGAAGTTTTTACCAAAGGTTTTTACTATACTGATAGCACAGATGTCAACATTTTTTATTTTTATTTATTATTATTATCTATTTATTTTTTTTAGTGCATTATTTGCCATTGTCTGGTAAGTGCTATTTTCAGGCTTGTCACATCCATAACAGTACATATTATGTATAAATAGACACATCAAAATGAAAATAAAGTAACAATTATATGTTCTGTGAAGAGCCATCACTTCTCTATTTGTTGGGTATTATTGTGTCTGGTTTGTGCATTTTAATCCGCAGAAATCCTACAAAGTATATAGTCTCTCAAAAACTGTTATTTTTTGTCACATCTATAATGCATGATTGTTTCCCTTTTTTAACATAGAAAACTTGTGCATAGACTGATATTTTTCTGAAGTTTAGACTTTGTCAGCAAGGATTTATTAAAAATAAACAGATGGTTCAGTATATTGGTAACACATTTTCTAAGCATTTATATGTCACATCCATGACACAAAATGTCCCATCCATAACGCTGGGTTTGCCCACATATATATGGATATAGCCAAATGTTTTCAAGAATCTTCATAAACCAGATAATGTTAAAGAAAAATAAAAAATCTGTTCTTTAGGCTGTTGATATTGGCACAGTATCGCATTATGCCAATAGTGTGTTGTGTTATACTCCTTAAACAGTAAATAAAATCTATGAACCTCTCAAAACAGCTGCAGCTTGAAAGGTGTCAAGGAGCTGTGGTTAAGGCACCATATGTTCCTGGAAGTCTTCTGGCAACCTCTCTGCTCCCTACCCATACCCCCTCTGTTGTGTCCCTGAGAAGCAGACTGCACCCACACACCTCATATTTCTCAGACACAATATATGCATACACAGGGCACTTTTCCATCCCATGAGACCACACAGAGCTTGGAAGCCATCAGAAAAAAAAATAGTAGAGCAGCTTTTTTCAAGTTTAAGGGTTATAAGTAGTCAGGTTAAAACTACACTGAAAAAAATGGTGTAAAAGAAATTTCACTTAGTGATCATGTAACCTAACTTGTCTTATTTGCTTAATTCAAAAAAATCAATTTTCAATCATGACTCATTGGTTCTGGTTTAGTATCAAAATGAATGTGCAGCAAGATATAACCACACAAAGGGCGCTAATGTGCTCTGTGACTTGATCTTGAAGATGCAAGAGGGATGCAGCAATACCCACAACAACAAATACAAGCCGGACCTCACAGGCTTAGACAATCATTGTACAAACCTCAACAATGGTGGCAAAACAAACTACTAAAATTTATGTCGCAGTGCATGCTGGGAGCCATGGATGAATTTTGATTGGTCCACCCATCATGCACTGCAGCAAGTTTTTTGTTATTGTTGTTGTTGATTGTCACCATTGTTGAGATTCATACTGTGATCCTTGATGTCTCTGTGTCTCATAATATAGAAGTTCATTTTTTCGTCTTTCCCAGCATGTTTTTCAAATGATAAGAATGCTATAATACTGTTTGATCAAACTACAAGATCAATAATTAAAAAAAAAAGTTTAGATATGTTGCAATCTAAAAATATGTTTTAGATGTGATAAGTGAATCAAACCACCTTGTGATGATTATATCATCAATAAGAAGTATGTATCATCTAATCTTGTGTCAAAGTATGTTTTCTATTACTCTGTTTTTAAAGCACATTTTAAAGTATCAGAAAAGAATAATGGAAATAGCACATTTTTAATAAAAAATTATTTCAATTGCAAAAAAAGTTTTTTGATGTGGCAGATGGAAACACATTTGCTGAATAAATTCCCCAATACGCATTAAAAAAAAAGTAATGTGACTGTGCTATGTTATGACAAAACCTCACTAACCAGCGGACAGATCTCATTCCACAGCATCTGATATGTTATGGTCATTCTGAAATGCCTGAGTAAAGTCTGTCATCAAAGTATTTCTGTATAATTACCTCCCAAAATTTTCTTAGAAGACTGCATTCCCAAACAGCAGGCATCCACCTCCGAAAGCAACGACTGAATTTATTGTTTCGTCTGCTCACTCTGAGTCACAATTAATTTATTATATATGAAAGCTATTATATTCAGTAGCTGCTTCTACTTTTCTTAGTGATATATATATATATATATATATATATATATATATATATATAGTGGCAGTTTATCAGGATTTTGTTCTCTTTAATTTGTTGTATGGAAACAATGTTTATTTGCAAACGTTTTAGAGCAATATTTTATTTTGTGCACAAGATCATTTGCATGTTTGGATAAAAACCCAGCTCTAGACTTCCTCTACCATCACAAAAGTTTTAAAAACAGTGTTAAAGCAGCCAGGAAGGAAGAGGAAAAAAAAAAAAAATAAAAAAAAAAAAATGGTAGCACAATAAAAGCCAACACTATTCACCAAAATGGGGATGTCAAGTAAACATTTTTAGATTTAATTTATTTGGAGTTGATATGTTTCAGTGGGGATGTTTCAAAAAACAAGTTTACCAAATAAGCCAGGCTTATTTCAGTTAGTCTGACTTATTGTCATTTGATTTGGTTCAAAATAAATCAGACTAACTGAAATAAGCCTGGCTTATTTGGTAAACTTGTTTTATGGAACACCCCCCAGATCACTTATTATTTGCTTAGTATTGTAAACCTAATAACGCAAGTTCACCTTACTTTCATAAAGTAAACTTTCACTGTAAACCCGGAAAAGTTGAATTTACTTTAAAAACATGAGGAAACTGGTTGCCCTAAAAAAATTAAGTAAAGTGAAATAGGAATAGTATGTTGTACTGACAAATGCTTAGTATAGTTAACTTACACAAGAGTTCTAGTAACTAAAAAGAACTGTAGGTGGTACTTGATTCTTTACTTTAGGTTTACTCTTAACTTAGTATAGCTACTCACTGACTCCCAGAGTGCATTGCGGCATGAATAAATTATGCAATTGTTTTGTTTTACTGTTGTTGTTGTTGTTGTTTTTATTTTCAATTTTTATTTGCTGTATTGTGTCAGTAGTAGCACAACAGAAAAAAAGTGAATGAAATGGTTATTGTTAAAGTTAATAAAAATAAATAAAATTGAGTAGTTACCATTATTGTGATTCACATGCTAAATTTTGAAGTGTAAAATTCAATTAAAAGCTTTTCAGGGTGTATATGAAAAGCTGTTAAATTGTAAAATACCATTAATCAACATGAAAAATATTCTAGCTAGAACATGGGTCATCTTTTAAAAAAACAATCTGTTTATTACGTCCTTTGAAATGAAGTAACTTTGATTTCATGTTGCATTGCTGCATCAGTCGGAGAAAAAAAAAAAAAAACTATGGTGATGAGTTCCAAGTGCCCAACCAAAAGGAACACTATTCACTATAATGGGGATTAAAAAAATAATAATAATATAAAAAACATTACAGGAAAATTAACATCAATGTATTAAGTCAGCATACTGTGTGTAATGTTCTCTCAAATATTTCAGTTGTATTGCAAATTCAACATTAAAGATTACTTTGGGAAAGGAGCGAATGCAACTAGTGAAAGAAAGATAATTGCAGACATGGAGGAAATGAGTGAAAAGACTATTAAGAATTGCCCCACCTCAAAAACTGTATTTTCTTCTTCTTCTGTTGTTATGTTGCACATTAGTAACATATTAGTGCACTGCTCCTCTCACTGGTTTATTAATGTCATTGGTTCCTTTGTGGATACTTAAATATTTTAAGTAAACATCACTCAAAGCAGTAAGTAAACTGTTTTATTTGCCTTGAAATTAGCTGTAACTTAATAAAACCTAGTAAGTATTGCAACTAAGTAAAAATAACTAATTATATCTAAGTAAGGTAAACTATTGGGTTTTACAGTGACTCAGTTAAATTGGATTAAGTTAGAACAGTAGGTATTTTCAGCTTCACAAATTTAAAGATGTAAAACCTGACAAGTATAGAATACTCAAAACATTTTCATAAAAACGTTTTGTGTGTGTGTGTGTGTTTTTTTTTTTTTTTCTCGGGTTTTGTGTCAAGTTGGGTGAGGCTCAGAGTCATGGCAGCCACCCACACTTCGAGCGAAGTTAACCTGTGGCAAATCCAACTGAATGGGTATGATTTGGAAAGGCACACACGTCTTAATAAAAGGTTTAATAGCTAAAAATGCATATCAGAGCAAAAACCAAGCACTGACGAAAAAAAAAAAAAACAAGAAAGAAAGGATTGCATCAGACCTGGGGAAGAGTTCAGGAAAAACTCTGCTGCATTGACAGGTCACAGAAGCATGTAATCGCCATTACCCTTAATGGAAGAAGTTTGTTACAACCATGACTCTTCTTAGAGCTGGCCTCCTGGCCAAACTGATGGAGTTAGCTAGATTAGTGACCAAGAACCTGATAATCACTCTAGTTAAGTTCCGTGTTCATATACACATTCTCAGTGAAGACACATAAAAAAAAAATAAATTAAAAAAAACATATAGTACATGTGTGTTTTAAGGTTTTGCTGTCCATCCTCAACCTAACCGCAGGCTCTACTCTTCACCACAATGGTAACACTACAAAACCAACATAACAGAAACCTCTGTAAATTCTAACATATAACGCAACATTAACTAATAATTTAATAATAATTTATATCTCCCTATGTTAATATTGTCCAAAAACACACAATATAATATTTAATTTCAACATGCAAAGCATGCTGGGAACTTCAGCCTACTACAATGCTATTTGATTTCTCAGAACTTATTTCAGTTAAGTCCAAAAAACATTCATTATAATTTGGGTTTGACTCATTTGATTGAATCACTGTTCGGGATTTATGGTGTAGTTATCAGTGTATTAGTGTGCAAATTGATCAACCAAATAATATAAATTTGAACATAAAACACTTTATTGTACATTACTAATAACAAAAATGAGAATTTATTTGTGTGTGTGATGAGAGTTTTTCACTGTTATTCAGTAATTCATAGTTTTTACTAGCCATAACCAATAATTTGACAGTAATTTACAGCAAAATGACATATCAGTTAATTGTAAACTACCTTTCCACCTTATATGGTAACTTAAGCCAGGCTCACACTGTGCGATTTTTAATAGTCCTTTACGATTGTTGCTTGTCAGACTGTACGAACATGATGATCATGTCACACTGTGGGATCTCAGTGTCATTAATGTCAGACTGTACGACAGTCAAGACGCGTTCAAAACGGGTGCGCGCAAGAAAACCTGTGCGGAGTTTTACCATACATGTTCAATGTATGGTAATTCAAACCATACATGTTCAATAACTATTCATTTCAATTGCTTGGGTGGCGCGAGGACGGTTTGTTGCTGCGTCGACCAAAGTAGACGCGCAGTGGAGCACGCAAGCCGCGCTTAAAATAGTTTAACTTTTGCCGCTGCGCTATGAAGGGCTGCGCTGAACCCCGTGGCCAGCGGAGTGCTTTCCGCGTTGCTGTGAAAGACGCTTTAAACGCAGGGCTGAAATGTTGGCTATCATTAAGTTTATGAATAGCGTAAGCGGCACTATAAACATGCAAATGGAAACAGCGACACAACTGGTGTCTATTTTAGCAAATGCAGCATATCATATGATTTCGGTGCACGGCTGATGGGAGTTTATACGGTTAGAAGAAATCTCTAGCAATAATTCTAATCATGGCTCGTCTTGAAAAACGGAGATCGTTTGACATTCGTCGTAGGAGAAGTCACACTGCAGGATTGTGCGCCAAATCTTCTGACACTGCCAGAATTTCGTCGGAGGTAAAATTTGATCGCAACAGCCATTAATCGGCTGTCGGTGAACATGTCAAACCAGCGATCAAAGACTACAGATTTTAGCCTAGGATTATAGGAATCTTTTAGGATTTTCAAAATTTGTCTCAGACGACCAAATCGTTGCCAAAATCGCACAGTGTGAGCCAGGCTTTAGAGTAAACCCATTAACAGGTTTTCACTTTAGCATTTTACATTGTGTGCAATGGTGGTCGAAGTACACAAATCAAGAACTTGAGAAAAAGTACAGATACGTATAATAAAATATTACTCTAGTAAAAGTAAAAATACTCCTTTTTCAATTTTACTCAAGTGAAAGTACAAAAGTACTCAATTTTATATGTACTTAAGTAAAAAAAGTACAGATATATGTATTTAGTAATTTTATATAAGCCACTTTTATTTTATATTAGCACATATTTTTATTTTTATTTTTTTTATAATCCTACTGCTTAAAATACCTGGGAATTTCCCAAAATAACCACTATATGGAGTCAAGATAAATGTTTGTTGTTGATATGGACTACATTGATGACAGTGATGTAGTAATGTTCACTGTGAAGCTTACACTGCCAGGTATCTGAGAGAAAACAGATTTGAACATCAAATTTTCACCAAAAAAAAAAAGTGTTTTAAAGCTTATTGTTTTGCAGAATGTCACAGTTATATGATATGAGAATGAGGCCTGAAGTTAGGAAGAACATTTTAAGAACATAATTATATTTTTAGAATGATAAAAACACCCCTGGCCAAATGACCTCAGAGGGCATCACTTCTTACTTTGATAATTACTGTAGTTACCATGTTCTGAACATCACATCCTTTTCTTCTCCCTCAGATGCAATCTATCTAGGTGGTTGAATAAAAATATTTGGACTTTATATCTAAAAATGACCTCTTAGCACCAGCAAGCTTGTTAGCTAGACAGTTAGCACCAGCTAACAATATTTACTTATTTTCAGTATGGTTATTATGAATAAACATATCTGTCTACTCATAGTTGATCCAAACAATAAATGTTGATAAACAATATAAAAACAGACGTCACCCAGGGCTAGGCTAAATGCATAGCATTTAAAAAAAAACTGGTAACGTTGCAGCAGTAGGAAAAAATGAACGTGCATGAGTTATTTTATTTAACGTTAATCTGTGTTATTTTAATGTTTTGTTTTTTGTCTGCATTTCAGTGGGATTAAATAGATCACCCTTTACAGCAGATTTAGTTCACAAACAAGTTGACGTTTTGACCTAAATATGCTTTGGAATGTAGTGAAGTAAAAGTAAAAGTTGCTGAAAATAAAACTACTCCAGTAAAGTACAGATACTTGAAAAATGTACTTAAGTACAGTAACGAATTACAACTACTTCGTTACTGACCACCACTGATTTTTAAGGGTTTATTCACATTTTATTATGTCATATACAATAGTCAGCTCTGCGTGCTATGCTTTGTGCTACCAAACTATTTTACTCTTACAAAAGATTTCAATATTGTAAGTCATTACTATTCTTTTACGTAGCAATTAATAACATTTAGCTACCATCATGGTATACTAACCTGAGAAAGGCGTGTGATGAGAAAGTTGGATGTTATTATTGTAGAATTTAGAAAAAAAACTGCATGCTAGTCACAATGGTGTGAAGATGATTATTAGTTAGCTTTGTAGCAGGAAGTTCTAGAGAGTTGTTTTTGCAACTAATTGGTTTTGCCGTAGGGGTGTGGCACCAAGCCAGAAGAATCACACTACTGAATACGGAGCATCCTTTTGAAAGAGACGCTAATGAGAAATAAATCACTTGACATCACACAAGGAGAGAACGTATCTCGCTCAGAGGGGAGCGTGAAAATCGGCACTCTGTATTTTCATCCCTTTGAAACTGATAACACGATTATTTCATAATTGATAATGCCAGTTGTGGGAGATGTTAAAAGATGCATTAGCCTGAATTAAAATCTCTTTGAATGTCAAGGATGATGACAACAACTGTACGACTTCATTTCATTTTATAGTCGACACCTCTGCTGTTGTGACAAAGTTAGACAACAAGCCACACTATTGGGACAAGTAATCCTTATAAACATTCCCATAAAAGCCCGCGAGGAGAAGGCTGTAAATTTGGGTGAAGGCGGCTTGAGTCGTTTACTGTTTTGCAGAGACAGCAAACAGCAAACTGACACAAACTGGTATTTATGTGTCTGGAGAAGTTTCAGCAACTCAACAAACCTCAAAACTTAAGATCAAACCTCAGTGAACATCATACAATAACAGAATTGAAAATCTCTCTCTTGGGTATTCTTCTGTATTTGTGGGAAAGCCATATAACAGTGTTGTCCAACTGAATCGATCAGTCGCACAGGGTCTGGTGTGTCAGCAATGATGGACTGTCAGCCATCACTGATCACTGGAGTGGGACTCAAGTCCTTGAGCTTGTTTGCCATCACTGTCGCATGACTGACATCTCAACAGGGCACATGCCATGTTCAGATGGGCGGCTATGGAGCATGCAGGCAAAAAATTGCAATTTTGAGATGAGACACATGCTAGATGGCAGTAGAATACAGAGAAGCCGACTTTTTCTGCCATATGTGTGCACTTGTGAGAGACTGTTTAAGCCTTTGTTGTTACATACTTGCCATGTTTGTGACTGACAGTGTCAATAATCGTTGTGGTTGTTGAGCCACATGGATTGTGTATGAGTCCATGTTTACAGATGCCAGCAGCGCTTAGCAACTGTTATTTGCTCAAAATCATTGCTTTTTTAATAGTCCTTGTGGTAATCAGCATGGACATGTGAACACAGCTCATGAAAAAAAAAACATGACATGAAGACTTACACTTGTACTTTGTGCTTGAAGAAAATGTATTTGCTTGCCTGCTGCATACAGCTCTAATAAATAAGATACTACCAATCATTCTTTGACAAATAATCCTTGTTAAGCTTTTATTTAAGTCAGTAACGCTGATTTATTAATCAGTGCTGTCTGCTTAAAGTGTACTATTTAACCATGACACTAAAGCTGCTTTTGGAAAGCAATTACGTTCCTATTAAAGAATACTATCTGTCAGGGGTGTGGCATGTAACATTTTTATTTTTTCAAGATATGTCTTGTCTACTCTGTCTACTCTAGTCCCCCTAACGATTGAAAGATTTTACTAAATATTTGCTAATTAATAATGTTTTCAACTCAAAAATAAATATGCACATAATGTAGTAATTTTAATATATTTGTAAACAAGGTGATCTGCAAGACGCTCCATTGTAGCAGTTGAGTGTTTTACATTTATGTCAGGAAAAGGACCATGTACATGCAAATGTAATTTAATGCACACCAAACAAAGCCTAGAAATAGATTTCAAAATATAAACTGCTTAATCTGCTATTTTCAGTCAGATTTAACATGACTAAATGTGTTTGTGTGCCTGCTTTTGTGCGTTTAAGTTGAATCATGCCCAACAGATGTCAAGAATATCAAATCAGAATACCAAAATTAAGCTTAAAGTCCTATTCTGATATGAAAGGTAGTAGAAAGGAAAAAAACAGGTAATAATAATTAGCCACATGCATTACTCACAACCTGAATGTGGCTCTTCACTGCGTATGTACCACAGATATAAGTGTGTATAATGTTCACTTTCAAAGAACCTCAGGTCATGAGACAATACATTTAGATTATAGCTAATTAACAATTTAGCTAAAATTATGATGGAAAAATAAAAACTAACTGTCATATTATCACAGTATGCAACAATAATTTTAGGTATAATGGTGTTCACAATGGCATTTAAACTGAAATACATCATTAAAATTCTTTATCTTTGTTTTCACACTGAAAGTCAAAAAACAAGGCACTGAAATTGCTTAGCTGACAAGCACACAGTTGTGACTACAATGTCTGATGGAGACAAATGAGCATCATAAGTATTGCTGAAAAGCTGCAGCAACATGCTCAGCAGGAGACACTGGTAAGAAATGATACAGACAAGAGGGTATGACCTGGGCATGTCAAGTTATTTATTTATTTTATTGTTTTTTTTTTTTTGTTTTGTTTTGTTTTGTTTTGTTTTTCCCAAAGGCAGTGAATTGGTATTCACAAAACTTAATTTACAGAATAGCTGAAGTACTAAACTCTCACCAACCCTTCTATGCTGTCACTGTTCACCTAAAACTCACCTCACTGACTGATTTAGACAATCAAATGTTGGACTTATTTTCTTCTTACTGTCATAAAACATGTCCCCAGTCTTACACTGTTTTGAAGAATTTTTTTTTCTCTCTGTTTAAGTTGACAAGAATTGCATTAGTCTTGTTGTCTACAGTATAAATCCCCAGAGGTGTTACCAAGATGGCCACTGAACTGACTTTAATGGAGTTCTAAGAGCTTCAATCACAACACAGCGTATATATGTTGCTAATGCTATGTAGGATTGGATTTATCCATTGGTTGTTGATTAGATTGTGAGAATGAGCTCTGTATGCTGAAATGAAAGCAGATCTGAATGTAAGTGGCTGAAGTGGCTGAAGTGGCCTTGCAAAAAATCAGAAACATTTTATTAGAAATTATGAGGTCAAAAAATTAATAACATAAACATGGATAAATTGTTCACAGCAAGTGACTTTAACTCATCCCACACTGTTTGTTCTACAGACATGAATGACACAGAAATTGTGTGACTTATTGAGGAGTGTGGAGTACTTATACACACGTCTCCTTGCCATGAAAAAAAAAAAAAAACATGACACTGAAATTAACAAATAAATTTCCCAGTCTTATTCATCAGTTTACATTATTCTAAAGAAAAAAAAAATCAATCATGGTAATGTACATAACAGTGTTAATGTGGTCTTTACTGAGACTTGCTACTGCCAACAGATCCACAAGATGCTGTTGTGAGCACATATAACATATATGAATTAACCACCATATATAACATACATGCAGCACCCAGTAGCAGATCTGTACAGGTGGAGCTGGGGAAGGTGGAGGGTTTATGAAGCATGCTGCAACTGCTACAGCAAGCACAAGTACAAGTATTTGAATGTTGATCAGCAAAATAATAATAACCCCCCAATAAAGCAGGATACTAGTGGCCTATGACTATGTGTGCCTGCACACTATGTGTAATGTTAAGGCAGCAGCTATTTGCACTAAGTGTAAATAGCGATAGAGGCTATTTACACTAAGTGAAAAGAGCAATAAGAAGCATACTTTATTAGTGATATATGCTATTTACACAATGAAAATAGCAATAGATTATATTTACAAGTGAAAATAGCAGTATTTTTTTTTTTTTTTTGCGATATGCTATTTACACTAAGAGCAAATAGCTATAGATTATATTTTCATTATGTTAAAATAGCAGGATTTGCTATGTATACTACTTATTCCAAATAGTGGCAATAATCTGCTCCTCAGTATTGTAGTACATTACAAAACAGCAATAATTATGTATTGAGTGTAGATTATAATTGTAAAGGGGACCCTGGGCATTAAGACTTTTATGGCTTAATATAATATAAATGATGTCTTTTACTGAAATATGTAGTAGAAAATGAAAAGATTCTGTCATTTAAAAAATCCACATCGCTCAAATATCATAATTTAAGTCATCTGATAACTGTCATAGAAATACTTAAATTCTCTTTTTGTATAGTAGTCATTAGGAGCAATAAAAGAGCATAACTCAGATGCTGCGTGCAGCTAAATCAACCATGCACTCTGCACAGCTAATGAAATCGTCAGCTTATAAATAAATTAATGTGGCATTGACACAGCTAATATATTGAACCCCCTGAAATCCATACAAACATGAATGCTTATTTTGTTTAACCTGTTCTACTGTTGGCGTACCCTGCTAGAACACGTTACTCCAACTGTATAAAACAGTATATAAAACCAAGTAAAACCACAAACTTGGCAACGCTGTTTACAGACACAACCAAGATTGCACAGGAAAAATTAACTATCCAATAATATAACAGCCTAACATGTTTCACTGGCTCCAGATCCAATCAAATTCTATATGATACAATTAACTAAATGCATTATTTTCCAATGAATAGTTTCAATCTAAAATGCCTCACATTATGCCAGTTAAAATTGTTTTTGTCGTCCTTAATAGACCTTCACAAGTAGCCTAGTAGACTCAACAGAAGCAATAACAACTGCAAATTACACTCTTGTCTGATCAATATATTTGTATGACTGTAACTGGACTCATTTCAGCGTTGCTCTCCTTTTCTTTCTCGATTAACAGTGCTGCTCTCCAACGCACAAGACACACCCTATGACTGAAATGTGGGTCACTATGACAGTAAACCAAAAACCTTAGCAAAGTTTCTTGAGGATATTGATCTTCTGGATTGTCTGTTCAGCTTCAGACAGAGAAGATCGATAATTCCTTTCAGCCTCACAATATAGAAATGGAATTAAATTACTGTAGAGCCTCAATAGTATTATACTGCATTCTTAAAGTACAACAGAATCCTGAAGAAAAAACAATTTCTGGTGTTCATGCATTCAGAATATTTATATGCCACAGGGGGTTTTGGCGCTTTGTTGGAAAGAGTCAAGTTACTGGTTCTGGTCCCAGGCAGGGTGCCTGGAGATTTCTAATGCTGTGCACGCCAACATTTCTGCCCTCCTCCGCCTGCCAGCAATGTATCCTTGAATGGTGCACATAACCCAAATTGTTCTACCAAAATACATTCAGATCAGGTTGTTCTTAAGGAGCTCTGGGCCCACTCTGGAGACTTTCAGACAGCTGTTTTACTAGCGGTGTTCTGGATTCCTCAAAAGCTACGCCCACCTGATCATACGGTATAAAGAGTTAATCAGTGTGCCCACTTACTCAACTCAGCTCTCCTCAAACTTGGAGGACGATGACAGACCCCGCTCTCCAGAGAGCTGGTTTGCTTTGCAGAGGCTCAGCATGCAGAATACAGCATCTCTGTGTTTTTCAGAGCAGACAACACCCAGAGGCTCTTGACATGAAAATAAATGGAGATGTTTCTGTCTGTGTCCTTGAGCAGAGAATCATCTTACTTCTCCCTATACACAACCCTCACGCCACTCCAGTGACCTTTTACCACATCCACACCAGCAGGATGTAAACCTTACAGCTAAAATTATATCTCTTTTCTAAGGTCTGTCATAAAAATAAATAATAATAATAATAATAATAATAATAATAAACTTGGTGTGGTTTATTGAGAAGGGTGTTTTATTTAATTAAGCTATTAGAAATTGTTAAAATGTTTTACCATGGCAGATGATAGATCATAAAACAAATATTGAAAGCACCATAAATAAATGGATTGGTGGATTGATTGATTGATTGAGAGAATGCACTGCAAACAAATAGGGGTGGGGGGGGGGGTAAATAAATAAAAAAAATCATCCAAAATGTGGACAAAGCTAGAGAAATATACTGTTTCAGAGGCTGATCTACCAGGGCAACTGACACCCTAAGAAAAAGGATTTGCTGGCCCAGCATTTGAAATCCCAGTATATAAAATATACATTTAAGCAGTTTTTCCTGTACCAAATTTTTAGCAGTGCCACTTCAGTGTGATGAGATAAAAAAGACTGCATACCTTGAAATAATGGCAGAAAAACAGGTATATCTATTAGCTGTCCTCATGGGCTACACACATGCAACATACTCAGTGTAGTCCGCTTCATATAAAAATTACCCTTGTGGTTATTTTGGGGGGAAGTCAAAATGACACAGTGCAACCAATGTAGAATAAATTTCCTGCAAATCGACTTGAAGGTCCTCTGAGAAATCAAATCCTGTCCGGATAGGATGTCTGTGGTTACAGTAAATTATTATTTTTCAGAACATTTCTTTTCATTTATTTTAACCTTCTTCTTCTATTAACTATTTTAGCAATGTTCTTGGTACCTTTCTAGGCCTTGAATGTGGGAGGACCCTTGCTGTCTATGGAACAGAAAGCTATCAGATTTAATCAAAATGATTTTAATTTGTGTTCCGAAGACGAACAAAGATCTTACAGTTTTGGAACGACATGAGGGTGAGTAATTAATAATAGATTAGAAAAGTTTTATTTTTCTCTTAAACTTGATGCCCTAAAACATGTGATATACACTGCATATCATCCAAGTATGTAAATATATTCATAACTTGCAGTGGAAAAAAAAAAAAAAAAAAAAAAAAAACATAACAAAAACAGAAACAAAATAGCTCTAGAGTAGACTTAACTATTCTCATAAAATTAGAACAATTATACAGTATAGCATTTTAGTCATAGTTAATTGTCATTACCCGTATAATAACCACTTTATTATAAACTCATGTTACTAGCTTAGCAACATGCTAACATTAAACGCTATTGGAACCATTAATAAGTCTAGTTATCCATGAGTTATAGCCTACTGAGCATTGCAATTCAGTCACCAAATGAGCTTCCTTTCCAATTATAATGCTGTCTTAGAATGACAGCAATGCAGCTCACTAGGTTTTGGACCAGAGCTTATGTGTGTGTATGTTGTTAGCTATGTTTCCCTCTCAGAGTGACTCATCCCTGGAGTTTTTTTTTTTTTTCTCACCAACACCAGGATGCAGACTGATAAGCCTTGGATCCTTTCTAAATTACAGCCTCACAGAGCCAATGTCCCCAGCTGAGCCTGAATGTTATCGCCTTGCCGCTCTACAAGTAGCTCTCCATTTTTGGTCCGTAGAGCGAAACTGTTTTAACAATTTCCTAAGGGCCTATACCCCCCCCACCCCCCCTCCTATAATCCTTCAGAACGTGAGACCAGAGAAAGGCAGTGTCCAAAAACATCTGATGTCTTTACTACGCATAAATATGTGGTGTATCCTGCTCACATATACAGTATCTCACAAAAGGGAGCACACCCCTCACATATCAGCAACCATTTAGTATATCTTCTCAAGGGACAATACTATAGAAATTAAACTTAGATATATATTTAGAATAGTCAATGTGCAGCTTGTATAGCAGTATAGATTTACTGTCCTCTGAAAATAACTCAACATACAGCCATTATTGTCAAAATAGCTGGCAACAAAAGTGAGTACACCCTAAGTGATAACATCAGTATGTTGCTTAACCATGTAAAGTCACATGTCCTATTTATCATGTGTATGGCTTGACAGGACAATACAAAATCTTGTATTAGAGTAGTTAAAAAAAAACAAAAAAAAATTGGTGCTTTAAGTATAATTCTCTCATACTGACCACTGGATGTTCAACATGGCACCTCATGGCAAAGAACTCTCTGAGGATTTGAGAATTAGAATTGTTGTTCTCCACAAAGATAGCCAAGGCTATTAGAGGTTCAGTAACACCCTGAAATTGAGTTACTCATACAATTTTGTACGATTTGGGTGGGGTTAGGTGAAGGGCATTTGTACGCATTCATACGAATTGGGAACTCTTAAAATACATATGATTTTGCCAAAAACGTATGAATTTGTACAAGTGAGGTCGTAAGAATTTGTACAAATTAGCCACCTTCTAAAATATGTACAAATTGCCGTGAGATCAGCCTGGATAAACTTGTTTGGCTCAGGTGGTGTCCAGCATGTGTGGTGATGCCCTGGTGAGGAGTACCAAGAAAATTGTCTTGCCTGCAGCCAAGCATGGTACTGGTAGCATCATGGTCTGGGACTGCATGAGTGCTGCTTTTACTGTGGAGCTGCAGTTCATTGAAGGAAACATGGATTTAATTATGTACTGTATAATCTCAAGCAAAACATGATGCCTTCCCTCCAGAAACAAGGCCGAATGGCAGTTTCCAACATGATAAGGACCCCACCCTTGTCAGGGCTAAAATTAGCTAGCCTATATAGCTTTTTTACGATCTGGAATTTTAGCTTAGCAATAGAATATAAAAACAACTAGAACAAAAGTTGGTAGGCAACTGAGACACAAATTTTCAGCTATGGGAAAAAGTCGCTAAAATTATACGATGTCTGTAATGCGAACGGTCAGTTTGACCGATTTGGCCATTCAAGGTAGAGATACTAAGAACCCTTTTGTGTTTTATAATTTTAATAAAATAACAATGTTAGTATGAAATATACACACATTTAAGAAAAGTCAGGGAATTATAGTTATGTGGGTTTTATTTCTAAAAAAATTAAAAACTGTCAATATGACTGCCTTGGTAGTTCTAGTGATAAGGCAGTGCTAGATAGCAATGGTGCTAACACAAAATACTGACACTTTGGACACAGTTTTGACCAGTTCACTTAGGGTTTATTCACTTGTTGCCAGCTATTATGGCAATAATGACTGTATGTTGAGTTATTTTCAGAGGACAATAAATATTTACTGCTATACAAGCTGCACACTGACTAATCTAAAATATATCCAAGTTTTATTTCTATAGTATTGTCGCCTTGAGAAGATATACTAAAATGGATGCTGAAATGTTGGGTGTACTCACTTTTGTTGGATACTGTACATCTAAATATTGATGTTAAATGTAGTTGGATTCAACTACCCAAGGCTTGATGATAAAACCACATATGATTCTCTGGCCTCCTGTCTAAACATTAAGTTTCTTTTTAGTGTGATCGTTTATGTGCTGTAAAACCCTGGTGGCATTGTATACACTGGTTTCGCTGGACATTATGAACTCAAGCATGAGTACACAAGGATCCCTCAGGGAATATAACAAAGGAATAGGACTTCCTATTACCACATGTAGAGGTTGGCAGCTGTACAGACTGTAACTATGTAAAAGCCTGCACTTTTTTTGTGTGTTTACTCCAGAACACACATGTATATTTACGGTTTTAGCAAAATAAGCTAATTTTATGATAGCACAGTCCACAGTTGCTACTTTCAAATGTTTATGTTATTGAAGTTTTGTGGTGTTTCCAAAATGGCCACGTTATGAACTGAATTACCATAAAGTCACCATGCAATCTAAATGGACATTACTTGTTTTAATCTTTAATCTAAATAATAATATAATAATAATACAAAACAAAACAAAACAAAACAAAAAAACACTCAGAATACCCTAGCAACAGCATAGCTATTCCCTGGAAGCATTTTTACTGCCACATTTCTTTCCCCTAAAAATGGCAAAAATCTAGTGCATGCATATTATTTGCATGCGATTGACACTAAATGCCCAGCACCAATTTTAATGACAGAACACTATTAATAATATTTACACTAAACAACTCACTATAGTACAATCTTAGCATTAGTTATGCAAATAGCACATGCCTGGGGGCCCTTCTATGTGGTGGAGAAATGGAGAAATTAAGTTATAAACCTGACTCCATTCCATTCCTGAACATGATCACAAAGGCCTCATCCCTTTAGGAGCTTCTGATCGTGGGTGGGAGTAATGATGTTCTTATATTTCACAGTGAGATGAGAACTGCTCCCCCGAGTCCCTGGGGGGGTCTCTAATTCAGTGTGTGGCTGCAGGGCATGGCCTAGCTCCTTTCCATTCACTGTCCCTGAGGTGCCATTGCTCCAGTTACTTTCTGCCTTTGTCAGAAATCAGCTCTTAAGAGCCGCTTCTTCATCATCGCCTTTATCATCAAATCTGACCCGAGATCAGTTCATTTCCCCAAAAGGAAAGTGATCACAATCTTTTTAATGGACAGAGAAAACCAGTAAATGGCTTATGCTGAGGGCCACCTTACTGAATCCAATATAGCATCAGGATCTAGATCAAAAGTTTAAGTTCATGTGATATCCTGAAGACACTTATTTCTGTGGCATAACCAACAGACAATGACCCTATCCTTGTTTCTAGATGCATATGCCATATACTTACATATATCAGGCCACACAATATTAGAATTCTCATAGTCAGCCTACACAGACAATTGTGATGATTAAAATAAGTTTTGTTTGGGCATAATAATAATTATAATAGGCTAGAGTTCTGGTAGCATTTATTATGCAGTGAATGCAGTCAGGCGGATGTTTTTGTTCTATGTAATTAAGGAATGTCTGGGAGCATTTTCAAACACCAATCAATGAGTCCATTAAGTTATTTATTGCTGATCTTCAAGAAAACAAGTACACTCACTCTAGCACATGCTTGTAAAATGCACATACTGTAAAAAATGGTGATATTTAATTTTACATGCTTTTTGCCCCCCACAATGCAGCTCTTTATATAAAGTCGAGCATAAGTATGTTTAGCTTTATCTATTTACCATCATAACTTTCTGTAAAGCTGCTTTGAAACAATGTGTATTGTGAAAAATGCTTTATAAATAAATTTGACAACTTGATGAAAAATGTTGATTTGACCATGCAGACATACATATACCTAGACTTGCACAAAAGCACTACACATTTATACACACACTGCCTTTTTCTCTGTCAAAATGGCTATAAAAAATGATTGTATCTTGCTCACTATCTGACCCTGTAAACTGTAGAACACAGAAAATATTATCAACTCTGATGGTCATGATATTTTGCCACCAAAGCAGTATTATTGGTCATGACACATCAGTTCTACAATAAGACACTGTATGATGACTACTAATTAACAGATTTGTTCTCACAATAATTATAATTATAAGATAAACATAAACATATTTTAAAGTGATGCAGTACTTATTTGTGTAACAACATCACTTAAAGTGTAACTGAATAAACAATGTTTATTGTATAAACATTATACACATATTTGACAATCTGTTGGACATTATGGTGGTATGTTGCAATATTAACAATCTGTTTTAAATTTAATACAGATTTTTATTATTATTATTATTATTATTATTATTATTATTATTATTATTGTTTCATATACAGGTCCTTCTCAAAAAATTAGCATATTGTGATAAAGTTCATTATTTTCTGTAATGTACTGATAAACATTAGACTTTCATATATTTTAGATTCATTACACACAACTCAAAGTAGTTCAAGCCTTTTATTGTTTTAATTTTGATGATTTTGGCATACAGCTCATGAAAACCCAAAATTCCTATCTCAAAAAATTAGCATATCATGAAAAGGTTCTCTAAACGAGCTATTAACCTAATCATCTGAATCAACTAATTAACTCTAAACACCTGCAAAAGATTCCTGAGGCTTTTAAAAACTCCCAGCCTGGTTCATTACTCAAAACCGCAATCATGGGTAAGACTGCCGACCTGACTGCTGTCCAGAAGGCCATCATTGACACCCTCAAGCAAGAGGTCTGTGGGAAGGAAAAAGTGTGGCAGAAAACGCTGCACAACGAGAAGAGGTGACCAGACCCTGAGGAAGATTGTGGACCTTGGGGGACCTGCGGAAGCAGTGGACTGAGTCTGGAGTAGAAACATCCAGAGCCACCGTGTACAGGCGTGTGCAGGAAATGGGCTACAGGTGCCGCATTCCCCAGGTCAAGCCACTTTTGAACCAGAAACAGCGGCAGAAGCGCCTGACCTGGGCTACAGAGAAGCAGCACTGGACTGTTGCTCAGTGGTCCAAAGTACTTTTTTCAGATGAAAGCAAATTTTGCATGTCATTCGGAAATCAAGGTGCCAGAGTCTGGAGGAAGACTGGGGAGAGGGAAATGCCAAAATGCCTGAAGTCCAGTGTCAAGTACCCACAGTCAGTGATGGTCTGGGGTGCCATGTCAGCTGCTGGTGTTGGTCCACTGTGTTTTATCAAGGGCAGGGTCAATGCAGCTAGCTATCAGGAGATTTTGGAGCACTTCATGCTTCCATCTGCTGAAAAGCTTTATGGAGATGAAGATTTCATTTTTCAGCACGACCTGGCACCTGCTCACAGTGCCAAAACCACTGGTAAATGGTTTACTGACCATGGTATTACTGTGCTCAATTGGCCTGCCAACTCTCCTGACCTGAACCCCATAGAGAATCTGTGGGATATTGTGAAGAGAAAGTTGAGAGACGCAAGATCCAACACTCTGGATGAGCTTAAGGCCGCTATTGAAGCATCCTGGGCCTCCATAACACCTCAGCAGTGCCACAGGCTGATTGCCTCCATGCCACGCCGCATTGAAGCAGTCATTTCTGCAAAAGGATTCCCGACCAAGTATTGAGTGCATAACTGAACATAATTATTTGAAGGTTGACTTTTTTTGTATTAAAAACACTTTTCTTTTATTGGTCGGATGAAATATGCTAATTTTTTGAGATAGGAATTTTGGGTTTTCATGAGCTGTATGCCAAAATCATCAATATTAAAACAATAAAAGGCTTGAACTACTTTGAGTTGTGTGTAATGAATCTAAAATATATGAAAGTCTAATGTTTATCAGTACATTACAGAAAATAATGAACTTTATCACAATATGCTAATTTTTTGAGAAGGACCTGTAAATAAAAATGTGAAAATAATATATGAAAATATGCTAAACATTTAAACATATATATTTTTTTTTTTTTATTTATTTATTTTATTTGATTATATATATATATATATATATATATATATATTTTTTTTTTTTTTTTTTTTCAATTTAGTCAATTCATTATGACATTATGGTGTTTTGTGGCAACACTACTCAGTGGTTTATTATGCTTTGATTACTGTTAAGATATGAAGGGGAAAAAAAAATTCTCTCTCTCTCTCTCTCTCTCTCTCTATATATATATATATATATATATCCATCAAATACTTTTACTTCAAACTCGCTAAAATCCCACCCTCAGCCCAATCAGAAGTATCAGTACTTACATAGAAACCTAAACATAGGAGCCTGATAAAAATGATGTCAGATGGATTTAGAGGCTTTTGCATCTGAACTCTTCATATATATATATATATATATATATATATATATATATATACTATTCATATATTACTTCAAATTAATTTAAACCCCAATACATATGGTAAGAAACTTTCTAAACAATTTCTCTTTGATATACAAATATGAACAGGCTTAATCTTTATATAACCTGCATGTAGGTGCTTGCCAGCCCCAAAACAACAAACAAATAACAAATAAGAATCCTGCAAAGATATCTTCCAGCACTGGCGTAATGCTCACTCCAGACTGATGCATTTATATGCAGGGTCCAGGGTGCTTCAAAGAGGTCTCTGTAAATTGGGTCCAGTGGGTGAGAGGCTTTAACTGTAAGTTCATTAGGGAAATTTCCCTAATCCCCTGTGGGCTAAGGCAGTGTAAGTATTTTACTGCCAGTCACAGAGATTAGGCTGGCAGCACTTCTAGCCTGTCGTTCCTCTGATTGAGTGGACGTCAGTTAAGAACCCAGAGGTCTCTGCAGCATTTTTATAGTAGACTTTAGTTGAATCTTAGTCTGGAGGGCCCTTTCAGAGTTTGCATAATCTCTGTTTTATGAGAATTCAAATTATAATTGCCCGACAGACAGAGATTACACAGTCTTAGTCTAGATAATGTCAGCTTCTTAAGATGAGCAGTACACCAAGGAGCAGATGAACTGAAATTTTCAATCAGACATAGTAACCTCATACAAATGTCCTCACATATTACTGAACTGCTGAAATGAAAACCACCATTCAATACACCACCTACATCACCTTCTATAAAATAGCTGCTAAACTGCATATATTAGATATAGGGAAGACAAATGAGGCTGAGCAGTTTTGAACACACTGGCATACAAATGATGGTGGCATCATGGGAAATTTGTGTCAACAGTCTTACACTGACGCCAGCTGAGGGGGGACAACAAGTACATGAGCCCTGCTATGCTCGGGCAGCCTATGAAAAGATGATAAACCATCTGTCCAGCCCACTGGAATTGTATGAGAGCCTTTTAAGTGGTTAAGTCTAAGCTAAGAAGGTGGATGTAAGGTTAATCAGAGGCCAATTGGAAGTAATTGTCTGAGAGGTGGAGTGGCTTTAAAAGTTGACCACTGGTTTGAACTCTCATCACTTTTCTGACCCTATGGTTTCCATTTGATGGTATAATCTTGAGCCAGTTCTTAAAGTTTGTGTGCATCAGAATATCTATGTCAGAAGTAAATTAGCATTTATTTAAATACTATGCTATACATTAGAATTATAGCTAGAGCACATCAATTAAGGACTCTAATGGCTTGATCTGCTGTTAGAATTCACTACTGCTGACAACTGCAGCCTTTGTTCTCAGTTATATTTGGAAAGGTTCGGAGCAGGTACACAAAGGGAGGGGACTTATTAGAGCTGCAGTGCACGTGAGTCCTAATCAAATTGGCTTTGTGCTAGAAGCTTGTTCATCTAATGAATCTGTTCCTCAGACATTGACACGCTGCATGAGCTGGCCCTCAAGGTGAATGCTCTTTGTGCCTTCCCAATCATCACTGACATCTGCCAGAGAGTCTCATTAAGGTCCCACAAAACAATTTTCTCATTTAAGTGGCATCTTTGTGATCTACTGGTAGATATCCCAGCAATGCAAATGGCAGCAAATAAAATGAGACTCAGGTGCTGTCCGTGGTACTGAAATTTCCCCCTGCCCAGTCTGTCCATTCCACTGTGCACTTGTGTGGTGTGTTTTTGCAAAGACTATAATCATATGAGCCAGTGTGAACTCGGGTGGTATTGTGCCACTTGATGGCCACCCTGTGCATGTCAATTATATGTTTTACAAGATTGTAATAGCATTATAGCAAGTGCAATAGACGAAGTATGCAGCCATGATTAGAAAGTCAACTACCACTCCCATGAACACAGGTGAGTACAAACGATATCAGTTTGCATAAGCTTACTGTGTATACAACCCGATGTCAATTATATATTGCCTGTTTGTGCATTGGAAATAACACAATGAGAAGCAGCAATTATTAATAAGCTTTCAGAATAAGGCAGATTTTACCTCTCGAACAACATAAATCACATCAAACATTTATACCAATGGAATTATAGGTGTGAAAGCTACCAGGTGGTCTGGAAATCATACAGAAGCAATGAAACCGTGAGTAATTTCAGCTGGGAATTATCTTGGGAAGCAAGATTCCCGAATTGTCATCTAACACTTACAAAGGACCAGTAATGGACACCTTGTATATTTTTAGTAAACTAGCACAAATATCTAAACATTTTTAGAAGTGCAAGAAACCCTTCTTCAGGATCGATAGTGATTTCTAGTTAAAGCCGGAACGCCAAACGCAGAGTTTCTGTACAACTGTAATCGACTGAACGCGTTAACTGATGTAAAAACACTAAAAGCCGTGTCGATGTGTTAGTAATGGTTTGGAAATTATTTTACAAATGACAGGTACTCGATAATCAGCGTGACAAGACCTTCACCTACCTTAAACATCTGAAACGTATCCATTCGCCTTGATTCCACTTAATTCTAAACGGAAGCGCTTTAAAGCCTTTGCGGTTTTAACACATCTTCTTGTCTTGTTTCATGTAAAGAAAAGCAGACAAACGGAGCAAGGTGCATTCTTTTGCACACCGACCTGCGCTGAAATCCGAGTCCTAACACACCATTCTTGTGTAGTTTCCACCAAGTTGAGCTGAAAACGGCCACACGCACTTCTAGATCAGACAATTATCCAATATCTCTCGTTAAATTGTGTATTCCTTTCCGAACGCCACCCGTTTATTCCAGTATTTCAGTTGCTGTCTGTTTCTCCATTGTTTAGCAGTGAATCCACTAACGCACCGGCAATCCCTTTTGCAACTAAAGCGATATCCAGATAGACCCCGAGGAAAGCGATTGAGCCTAGTTTTAAAACGAATGGGTTGCAATGAGCGTAGGTCAGTTGAAACATGTACCGAACCCGTGTAGACAGTGATCAAAAGCTCTCCAGAGCTGTGCAAATCTGTAGATGGCACAAACGAGTCAGAACGGACATGGTGCGTTGCAGGGACAACTCCGAAAAGCTTATCGGGATCACAGTAATGCACAGACGGACGTATGGCGCATGCCAAGGCGTCCGGATTTACGCATTATCTGTACGTTTACTGAAGCTATATAATTAGTCTTTGTAGGGAATGGTCGATCTGGGTTGACTGCGTTTAGACGCAGGATGTCCGATTGTGTCGGATCAACTTGAATTGAGAGTATACGGATTATCTTTGCCCTTACTTAACCTAGATGATTAGTCTTTGAGAGACTGAGCAGATTTGTCCCAATTAACTTACATTACATAGAAAGCATGTCATGTATTTTACACCTAGAAAATACATTAATGAATACGTTTTTGTAGCTATTCAATAAACTGCCATCCAACGGCGCCACTGTATCATTACTAGCTGCTAAATAGTGTGTTTATATATTGTTTGTACTGTATGTTTCATAATTGTAAATATTACAATTCTGATTGTACAACAGTCAGTTTCAGCTCTCGAATTTGATTGGTCATGCTATGTTTCAATTCTAATGATATTTAGATGCAATGCATTTATTACATATTAATCCAATTTGGCGCTAGGAGACAAGTTCAAGTGCATGTTATCTCACAGAACATGGTTTGAATGCAGCATATGTTACAGCCATGAATCATGATTTTCTTCTTGCTATTGCTATTCGGTGGCAGGTGGTATTGAGGGGAAATGGTCATTCTAGTGCATATTAGATTGGACAAGAACAAGCATCTGAGTGGAAGATGATTCGGAAAATATCTTCCGACTGTATTCCTGCTCGCTTTAAATGCTTATGTATGATAAACGTTTAGCAGGATATCAACATATATATATACCTCAAAGCTAATAAAAAAAAGTAAAACCAATCCATTGATTAGGAATGTTCCTGTTTTCTCAGTTTGTAAAACAAACAGAAAATGTGTTCCATTTACAATGATAGTCTATAGGGAAAGGAATTAAACGCAGAAATGTGCAGCTGGCAGTCTTGACATATGAGCTGTGAAGTTCTCAGTCATGGTAGTGGAATAAAAGCCTTTCTAAATGAATGAACTTTTCGTTATGTACTACCACTATGTAATTGAGTGGAATGTTCTTATAAACTCCCTTTCTGGTATCCTTGAACTTATTATACAAAAGACAGGAAGAGAAAAAACGGGTTCTATCAGTGCACAGGCAGACTAAGCATTAGCTATTTATCACATTAGTCTTACGGTAAAACATTTAATGTTTGCTATTGTCCATTTTAGCATTTATATCAATCAATTCCTTGTCTCACAGACTTCCATTGGAAGAGCTTTATACTGGAAAGAGCTTGGCTGCAACCAAATATACTTCTGTAGTACAGTAGTACATACATTATAAGTGTTTTTGTAAACTCTTTTGTTATTGTTCAAAGTTTCAACAATATTTCCAGAAACTTGTAAACAGCCTACAGTTATTGTTTGATAAATTAATTGTTTTATTATTTAACTATTTAACTAACACTTTCTAGGCCATGGTAAAATTGGTTGAACAGACAGTCTTTTCTAGCTTAATTAAAGGGTTTCACCTGGTTACATTTAAACTGCTATTAGGCCATTTTTCACCCCTAGAAAGATGATGAGATGGTGTATTCTCTTGACATGGAGTTATTCATTATTCATTTATTCATAACGATATTCATTTGATATGTCGATCCTAAGTGACACAACTGCAGAGATTTGTCTTATCCCTTTTCTGTCACTGATACAGAAGAAACATCCCTGCCACTCAAATGGCATAATGTCTGTGATCGATTAGGTGGTAAAGATATCTCTCGCTGACAGCAAAAACAAAAACTGTTTTCCTATTCATTTTTAACTCATCAATTGTTCCCAAGAGGTTCCTTTTTTAGTAAATTCAAGAATGGCCATTTTCCAATAATGAAAAGTGGAAAGTACAGAGAAAGAATATTAGGAATGAGAGTAGACTCATGTACATAACAAAGTAGAACCAACAAAGGAGGAACGCATAGACTGGAACGTAAATACATGGGGTAATCAGGGGAACACAGGTGAACAGAATGACTAAACGAGGACAGGAACGTGACCAAACAAGGGCACACAGAACCTAAACTAATTAAAAATAGACAGAAACGGGCGAAAACACAACAAAACAGGTCCATAATCCTGACAAAGAACTGACTTACCTGTTTTTGTTGATGATATTGTGAAAGCAGAATAGACTTGCAGTATGCAGAATCACCAGCTCAGACTCGAACACGTCTTAAAACTTGTTAAATGCCAAATCAAAAGGCAGTTGGACAATGACCTCCACAAACTGCTCAAGTGGCCAAAGAGCAGAATGATCACCACAGGACAATATAATCACTCTACTTCAGTTCGTTTAAGACTGAAAAAAAGGAAAAAGGTCCAAAAACAAATAGGAACTGTGAATGACTGCAGTACAGTCTTGACAGAGCATTACTCTTTGAGATAGGGGTCTTCAACACTTCAACAGGAGGTCCACAGATGTACTGCTGCAGTGTTCTTTTTTTTTTTTTTTTGTGGAGGAAAAAAAAAACATTAAACATAAATATTAAATATTAAACAATAGGCACAGAGATTAATGTTCTCTGTCGCTATGACAGATTTTCATCAGCTGAATTGCAGAAGGGCCATGTATGAGATTAGTGCAGATAAGGGGCAGAAACTGACAGGGGCTTGGCACAAAAATGCCACTAAAATGAAAAAAAAAATAAATAAAAAAAGCTTGGAAAAAATGTTAAAGATTTTCCAAAAAAAAAAAAAAAAAACCTTTAAGGATGAATGAATAAAGTCATTAATGTGTGTGATTAAAAATATTTCAGTTATATAACTGTTGAAATGATAAAAAAAAAAAAAAAAAAAAACCTTTCAAATATCAATGCTGCTTAGATAACTTTGAGCGATGGAGAATGGTAAGTTTCTGTTAGTGCTTGCTCGAGGTTAACCTAGGCATGAATGTGTTTTTTGGCAGACACTCTCGATGAACACCCCCTTTGATTGGGTTCACAGAGAGGGCTCCCACAGCCTCCCCTTTGAGAATGATCGATGTAGACCGCAGGAGACAGAATGAGGAGCCCCCTCTTTTCCCTCCTCTCAGCTGCACTGACAGCTGTGTCCGAGCTACATAAAGTACCAGAGCAACAGCTCACAAAAACAGCTTTAGGAGAATCTCCATTCAAGATTTCATTACTGAAGTTAGAGTTGATGTAGAAGATGGGAAGGATAATAGTGAGGAGATGAAGGGTATTTGTTGCAGCCATGTGTTTCTTTAAAAAGATAGCTCCCCGCCCTCCAAAAAAATAAACAAATACAAATAATAATACTCCTTAGTAAAAGGCACATGACAGCCCATCTGGAGCTTGCCAAAAGGCACCTGAAGGACTCTCAGACCATGAGAAACAAAATTCTCTGGTCTGATGAAACAAAGATTGAACTCTTTTGCCTGAATGCCAAGCATCATGTCTGAAGGAAACCAGGCACCACTGGAACTGGGAGACTAGTCAGGATCGAGGGAAAGATGAATACAGTAATGTACGGAGACATCATTGATGAAAACCTGCTTCAGAGCACTCTAGTCCACAGACTAGGGTGACGATTCATCTTTCAACAGGACAACGACCCTAAGCACACAGTCAAGATAACAAAGGAGTGTCTACGGGAACTGCATGTAGTATCATACTCAAAAAGACTTGAGGCTGTAACTGGTGCCAAAGGTCCTTCAACAAAGTATTGAGCAATAAATAATTATGTACATGTGATTTTTATTTATTTATTTGTTGTTATAATATATATACATTTGCAAAGATTTCAATAATTTGGCCAATAACTTATTTCACGTTGTCAGGGGTATTGTTTGTAGGATTTTGATTAATTTGAAAAATACTGTAACATAACAACAGTGCTGTAAATACTTTCTGGATGCACTATAGATAGATAGATAGATAAATAGATAGATAGATAGATAGATAGATAGATAGATAGATAGACAGATAGATAGATAGATAGAAAACATATATAAATAATAATGATAAACTTGTGGCATAGTTTTGACATCACATCTCTTTGTGACAACTCTTTAAAACTTTTGAAAAAAAGTTTAAAAAGTTTTGTGCACAAACATCAAGAGGAAATGATTGTTTAACTTTTACCTTGAAACTTTACCTGAATTGATGAAGGATGCTGGGTGATCAAAACATTACTCATGTGTCTTCATTATTTCTAGGTAAGCTTGCTGGTAGGGCATTGATCCGTAAGGAAAGATACTCGTGAAATGCAGCACCTTAAAAGATGCTAACACATATTGTGTGTAATTTCACATATTGTGTGACTCTTAATATATTGTGACTTTTAACAGATTTAAAGTTAAAGGTGATTTAATTAATTATCATGCAAGTACTGCAGATGACGCAACAGCTCTGACAGAGAAAAGAATAATACAAATAGGTGTGCTTACAAGGTAATCAAGCAAACATTTCAATGGTTATATAAGTTATATAATAACTTGATCACTGATTGTGTTCATCAAAGTGAAATATTTGGATTTTATTATGTGTTGGAACAAAGAGATTTAATGCATTTAAATGACTTTTACAAACAATGAAAATAATTTACACACAGGGTTAAGGTTAGAAATGTGGCTGCCAGATCACTACACTTCCACAAGCTGAGACAAATAATGGTATAAACACACACACACACACACACACACACACACGTAATCGTAACACACATGGCACTAAAATAATGTAATATTCATTATTTTAACAACTTATTATTTAACATAAAACCATAATGTTCATAATTTCTTTTTTACTTCCAAACAGCTTTTTAAGTCAAATGTCATTTGAATGTTCCTCCTAAACACTTTTTCCCAGTCACCCTCACATGGAGGGCACCTTTTGAAGTGTTCCAGAAATGGCTCTCTTAACCACATTTCTGAACATATCTTCTCAAGGGGGATTTTCTGCATCATCTTTGGTTAGTAAATTACATATTTTTATTCACGAATCAACATGATCTAACAGTTTTATTGTAAAATGAGAAAATATCAATGTTGCCATATGGCAACACTGTACCACTATGGAAAAATAGGTATGTTGCCATATGGCAACGCTGTACCACAGGAGAACTGTATTTCCTTGTTGGGATTTTTATAGTTAGTATAATCAATAATTTGATTGCAGTTATTTATTTATTTGAAGTGTTTATTGTAGTATAGTTGCATTTATTACATATATATATATATATATATATATATATATATATATATAAATTAATACAGCAATATTTCATGGAAAGAGCATAGCATAGGAAGAGTGCAGAGTTGGATCTTCCAAGTGATGACAATGAGGATGAGTTAGCCTTCAGTGACCGTAACAAAGAGTGTGTGTGTTCATCTGAAAATGTGTGTGTGGCAGATTTTGATGGAAATTAAGATTGGATGCATCAATTTCTAAAAGAAATGTGCATTTGAATTGAAAAGAAAATCATAATTTAATAGAAAATCAAATTTTTGGCCATTTTCCATTGTGGTACACTGTTGAAAACGTTTTCCTAAATACCCCCCGAAAAAAAAAAAAAAAAAAATAGATTTATATAACTGAAGCTATTTAGTGTAAGAAAATAAATAAATATTTCATGGTTAGAACATAATGCATACCGTAGAGGCTGAAAGTTGCAAAAAAAAAAAAAAAAAAAAAAGCTGAGTCACATTCAATTATATTTATTTTGGTTCAAATGTAAAATGTTTTGTAGGGTCTAAGTATAACCTCTATTAAAAATGCAGTATTCTGTTAGCTTGTATGCTCTACACCCAGAATTGTTGCTACATTGCCTTTTTCTCCTATCCTGGAAGACAAACGCCAACACAGGGGACATTGTGTCAAATGCACATTTCCTGATTATACGTGTGCAAGACACATACATGAAGGGCATGACAAGTTGTTTCAGTCAGGGTCATACATCAGCCCAGCCACATTCAAGGCGTTCAGGGCTCTTTGACCTAAATATGCTACAGACAAAATAGAAAAACATAGAAGTAAAAAATAATAATAATAATAATAATAATGAATAAAGTTCCTAAAATCAATAAATGCAGTATTGAGGAGAAAAAAAAAAAAACAATAAATAAACTTGACATTCTGATATTTCATTGTTTATATTTGAAGACATTTGAAAACATTCTCCAAGGTCACTGACAATGAGCTTCAACAATGTCCTAAAGAGGCTTCTTTACACTACAATTAACAGTTCAGTAAACATCTTGTTCATGGACTCCATTTCGCTGTGCCGCCAAGTGTTACTAGAGTAGCTATTTAGCCTCCGTTCAACACTGCTCACAGCATTTTTGACCTTGGCTAAGTGCTTCATAGCTCTGAATGATTTATTAAAAATAACTGCATCTGCCTGAAGACTCAGTGAGATATGCTGAAAGAGGATGAGTGTAGTGCTGAAGAATAAAAACCTTTGCAGATAACTGAGAATCATGCATAAACAGATTTCAATAAAAAGAAGATTTCAGCTTTTTTTATTTATTTATTTTTCTCTCTCTCTTTTTTAAGTCACATGTTGGAAATCTTTTTCCACGCCTTTATGATGTATTTTCTGTGATTTTTCAAATATGTTGGTAACACTTTACAGTAGTTAAATTGAACTAACAATTAACAGTACTAACAATATGTCTACAGCATCTATTAATCATATTGTTTTTTTGTTTTTTTTTTACTAACATTAATTAGCTTTGGCATTTTTCTATTATTTTATTTAGAGTATATATATATATATATATATATATATATATATATATATATATATATACAAATACAATATTTTTTCCCCCAGACTTAAACTATGAAATGTATTGTTTTATTGCATGTAAACAAAAACACTCAAGTTGCTGTGCTTTTTTATGCATTCATCAATATTCACTCAATTTCAAATGCCTCTTGCATCCATGTTCCCACATAATTAACCACACCTCTGAAGTTATTGATTGTGCAGTCAACACACTGATTAAATCTGTTTGACATAGTTATATTGCCTGTCTAAAACTGACTGTGCGTTCTGATATATTTGGATTTTACAGCATTCCCAATCCTTTTTTTATTTTTTTATAAATTAATTTGTTTATTTTATTATTTTATTTATTTATTTTGCCACTTTATTGGATAGACAGTGAAGATGAGACATAAAGTTATTAGACAGTGGTACAGATATGGGAATAGATCCAGGACAATGCATAGGTCAGACTCAAACCTGCATCACTTGCATGAGCAGAAAAATGCTGGTCTCAGGTAAGAAGTACTAGAACAATTTATATAAGTAGGAGTGGTGCTGTTCTGAATATCACTGTCCCTGTTATTTGGCAGCAGATAATCACAGCCACACTGATATTTAGCACAACAGGACAAGTTTTAAAAACAAGTAATTACTACTAACTTATGTTTTACACAAAAATTGGTAGCACTTTATTTTACAGTACGTGCACTTCCATGGTACATATATGGTAAATACATTGTACCTATAAGCAAAAGCGTGGTAACACACGGAAGCGTATGTACTTGGTAACTAATAAGAAACACAGATGTACTTAACAGTGGTACATACTCTGTCCCTATAAGTAAAAGCGTGGTAACACACGGTACTACCTAAAGTGTATGTACTTGGTAACTAATAAGAAACACAGATGTACTTAACAGTGGTTCATACACTGTCCCTATAAGTAAAAGAGTGGTAACACATGGTACTACCTAAAGGGTATGTACTCTTTAAATAATAAGAAACACCGATGTACTTAACAGTGGTACATACTCTGTCCCTATAAGTAAAAGTGTGGTAACACACGGTACTACCTAAAGTGTATGTACGTGGTAACTAATAAGAAACACAGATGTACTTAACAGTGGTACACATGGCAAGTACTTCCCATAGTGTGTAATAACAGGCACTTACTTGTCAGATTATGTAACTAATAAGATATTTTGCATATGGGGAATATATTTGGACTAACTAATAGTATGTACATGGCAATTAAGCAGTACTTGCGTCTGGGTAATAACAAGTACAAATGTACAGGGTAAGTTTATGGTTAATAATGTGAAACATTGCGTGCCTCCCAGAACTTTGAAATGTCTTCAAGGTATCTGAAGTTGGTTGGCAATACTGCAGTGACTGTGCAGCACTAGTGTAGACTTAGCTTGCAGGGCTACTTTAACCAGAGCTATTGACACAACACCTGCCAGTCAGACATCCGTCTGCCAACTACCGTACATGTCCAAAAAAAACCCTGTTCACACACACAATTATTAGTTATGTATATCATTAAAAACTGGTCAAGAGCGTTGTGAAGGATTAGGTAAGTTGAAATGTAATGGAACTTACCATCAAGTTCTCCGACCCGAGTACTGTGTTACTTACACATTAACTAACATGTACGTTTACTAGTACGTTCATAGTACGTACATGGAAATAGGACTGTAAAATAAAGTGAACCCTTTTACAGTTTTTACAATGGAAGTACCAGCTCTTTTCCTGTTCCTTACGTACATACTATGTACTTATTGTAGTAATTTCAATAACTTGGTAATAACAAGGTACTGACCCTGAACCTACACCCAACTGTGTAAGGACTATAAAATCTGATGCACTAATTAGGTAATAACTGACAAATAACAGCATTAATAGTTCAATACACCACAGTACATACATAGCGTACATTCACTGGTACGTTCATAGTAAGTACATGAAAATAGGACTGTAAAATAAAGTGAACCCTTTTACACAGTCCTTACAATGAAATGACCAACTCTTACCAGCAACATTAATGTCTACAGCAATTTAGCATTAACCGTCCTACCCAGAAAATTGTGGAAAACAATATAATTTTTTTTAGAAAAATTAGACAAAAACAGCCTGGTTCTCATTGTTTATACGTAGGTATTTATACGTAACGTTTAGACACAAAACGTACATTTTTTGTACGTTTTTATCGATGCAAAAGTACAGTTTAGACGTATTTCAACGTTTAAAATGTACAAATAGCTATGTATATTTATTTCATTGAGATATTCGTATAAATGCCTTTTTATCGATTATGTTAAGCCCCCTTAACCTACCCTAAACCTAAACCTACCAAATTTAGAATATTAGATATTAGAAAATATGTAAGAAAATTTTATTACTAGGCGATTTTGATTTTTAGCTCCCTAAACCTACCTCCAAACTTAAACCTACCCATTTTATAGCGAATATAAAAGGATATAAAACGTAACTGACCAAAATATGCAGGAAAATTACAAATTTAGTAACAAAAGAGCAAAAAAAATATATGTTTATAGTCGTTAATCCTACTCCTACCTCTAAACCTAACGTTAACCATCAGTACAGTACTAAAAACAACAAAGACAGAAAATGCAATCACAATCATTTATTTATTGCAAAAAATGTCAACAGCCATACCAAAAAGTAATCCAAATGAAGACGCGTTTGCAGCCGTAGTCCTCTGGGGGAATACAGTAGGTTTTTGCAGATCAGAAACGCTAAAATATTATCCAGATTATTATCCTGACCACTCCATGAAGGCGCCCGCGCATCATTCAAACCAGATTCAAACCATAGACTGTAAAAAAACATGGACGTAGTGTCAGTGACGTCACCCGTAGGTTTCTGAAGAGCGGTTTTGAAGCAAAAGTTGGGAGGGGTCTGCCGTTGCCATTTTAGAAGTGTGTCACTAAAGAGGCGGGACGCGGGTGGAGCTAAGATATCTGTTTTTTAAATTTATTAAAATAATCATGATAAAGTAACACCCTAACAAAAAACAAACGCAATAACACGGCTGAGATGCCAAGATCAACTGCTGGAACAAGCTGAGGGAATGTGACGGCTGCCTGACACCAGCTGTCACTCAAGTGGCCACGTCATTAATTATGCAGAATTTTAATGTTTAATATAATTTAAACGGGTGAGTTAGAAAAAAATTCACCCCCCTCGGAGTTGTCATGAAGGGCAAAACTAGCTGTAAAAACCAAAACCACTTTTTGCACCAGGCTGTAAACATGTTTTTATATGTTATAAAGTTGACCATTTTAACACGAGAGTCTATGGGGATTTGCTCCCTTTTGCAGCCAGCCTCAAGCGGCCAGCCGATGAACTGCAGCTTCAGTCACTTCCGTATTGTTTCAAGAGCGAGAGCAGGAGGTTGTCACTTGATTCAAACACATCTCACCAGAAACACGGCATGTCATAATCTGTGACGAATGCAGGCGAGAGCCAATGAGCGTTCGATTTTCCTGCCGTAAAACCTGTCGTTTCTAAAGGCGGCAATATTTGAATTTTAAAAATGCACTTCAGCAGCGCAGGTTTATGGCAGTGGACCCTTTTCACAAGACTGTGATGACGCGTTTAACGGTCATCAGCATCGTAAATCCTCGAAAGTTTTTAATATTTTTATTAAAAAATATATATATATATGTACATTTATAACACTATAATTTGTATTAAATTACCTTTTAATCAAAATACAAAACACTAGTTAATGCAAATATGAGGAAGCTTCTAATGCCGCATCTATGGGAGTGACAGTGAATTTGACACTGTTCTTTCTTCTGACTGCCGTTATCAGTCTCTCTCGATTTTTTCCCTTTTATTGAAAGTCATGAAAACACTTTCGTGGAGTTTCTCTTTTGCTATCTGAGCAAATCACAAAAAATATATTTGTGGTACTCTTCCATTCACTGCTCTAGAAGTTAACCCGTGAAAAAACAGTTTAAAGTGAAGTCTCATTTAACATTATGTAGACATATTCTTCCCAGAAATCACAGAACAGTATGAAATGTAATACTTTCATATTAAGTAAACGATTAAACTATTTAATAATGCAAGTGAAAACATAAGCTCATTAATATGACAACTGCAACAACAATAATAATGAAATTAATGCAACGGTTTCAGTATCCATGAGGATTAGGCCTATAGGTGTCATCGAAAACATCAGTATTGTAACGTTACGTTAAAATGCTAGAAATACGTAAGTATTTGTACGTTTAGATGCTGAATGCTTTAGTGTCTGGAAAAACGTAAGTAAATGTATGTTTTGTAGAACCACATTTTACGTAAAATACAAACAAATTATCATGAGATCACGTTGACAAATCAGACATCACACTTGGAAAACAGGAAAAGAGCTGGTACTTCCATTGTAAAGACTGTGTAAAAGGGTTCACTTTATGTTACAGTCCTATTTCCATGTACGTACTATGAACGTACTAGTAAATGTACATGTTAGTTAATGTGTAATTAACACAGTCTACACTAGTGCTGCACAGTCACTGCAGTATTGCCAACCAACTTCAGATACCATGAAGACATTTCAAAGTTTTTGGAGGCACGCAATGTTTCACATTATTAACCATAAACTTACCCTGTACATTTGTACTTGTTATTACACAGACGCAAGTACTGCTTAATTCCCATGTATATACCATTAGTTAGTCCAAATCTTATTACTCCCCATATGCAAAATATCTTATTAGTTACATAAACTGACAAGTAAGTGCTTGTTATTACACACTATGGGAAGTGCTTGCCATGTGTACCACTGTTAAGTACATCTGTGTTTCTTATTAGTTACCAAGTACATACACGTTAGGTAGTACCGTGTGTTACCACTCTTTTACTTATAGGGACAGTGTATGAACCACTGTTAAGTACATCTGTGTTTCTTATTAGTTACCAAGTACATACACGTTAGGTAGTACCGTGTGTTACCATGCTTTTGCTTATAGGGACAGAGCATGTACCACTGTTAAGTACATCTGTGTTTCTTATTATTTAAAGAGTACATACCCTTTAGGTAGTACCATGTGTTACCACTCTTTTACTTATAGGGACAGTGTATGAACCACTGTTAAGTACATCTGTGTTTCTTATTAGTTACCAAGTACATACACTTTAGGTAGTACCGTGTGTTACCACGCTTTTACTTATAGGGACAGCATATGTACCATGTATGTACCACTGTTAAGTACATCTGTGTTTCTTATTAGTTACCAAGTACATACGCTTCTGGTAAGTACCGTGTGTTACCACGCTTTTGCTTATAGGTACAATGTATTTACCATATACAGGTCCTTCTCAAAAAATTAGCATATTGTGATGAAGTTCATTATTTTCTGTAATGTACTGATAAGCATTAGACTTTCATATATGTTAGATTCATTACACACAACTCGAAGTAGTTCAAGCCTTTTATTGTTTTAATATTGATGATTTTGGCATACAGCTCATGAAAACCCAAAATTCCTATCTCAAAAAATTAGCATATCATGAAAAGGTTCTCTAAACGAGCTATTAACCTAATCATCTGAATCAACTAATTAACTCTAAACACCTGCAAAACATTCCTGAGGCTTTTAAAAACTCCCAGCCTGGTTCATTACTCAAAACCGCAATCATGGGTAAGACTGCCGACCTGACTGCTGTCCAGAAGGCCATCATTGACACCCTCAAGCAAGAGGTCTGTGGGAAGGAAAAAGTGTGGCAGAAAACGCTGCACAACGGAAGAGGTGACCGGACCCTGAGAAAGATTGTGGAGAAGGACCGATTCCAGACCTTGGGGGACCTGCGGAAGCAGTGGACTGAGTCTGGAGTAGAAACATCCAGAGCCACCGTGTACAGGCGTGTGCAGGAAATGGGCTACAGGTGCCGCATTCCCCAGGTCAAGCCACTTTTGAACCAGAAACAGCGGCAGAAGCGCCTGACCTGGGCTACAGAGAAGCAGCACTGGACTGTTGCTCAGTGGTCCAAAGTACTTTTTTCGGATGAAAGCAAATTTTGCATGTCATTCGTAAATCAAGGTGCCAGAGTCTGGAGGAAGACTCGGGAGAGGGAAATGCCAAAATGCCTGAAGTCCAGTGTCAAGTACCCACAGTCAGTGATGGTCTGGGGTGCCATGTCAGCTGCTGGTGTTGGTCAACTGTGTTTTATCAAGGGCAGGGTCAATGCAGCTAGCTATCAGGAGATTTTAAGCACTTCATGCTTCCATCTGCTGAAAAGCTTTATGGAGATGAAGATGCCACGACCTGGCACCTGCTCACAGTGCCAAAACCACTGGTAAATGGTTTACTGACCATGGTATTACTGTGCTCAATTGGCCTGCCAACTCTCCTGACCTGAACCCCATAGAGAATCTGTGGGATATTGTGAAGAGTAAGTTGAGAGACACAAGACCCAACACTCTGGATGAGCTTAAGGCCGCTATCGAAGCATCCTGGGCCTCCATAACACCTCAGCAGTGCCACAGGCTGATTGCCTCCATGCCACGCCGCATTGAAGCAGTCATTTCTGCAAAAGGATTCCCGACCAAGTATTGAGTGCATAACTGAACATAATTATTTGAAGGTTGACTTTTTTTGTATTAAAAACACTTTTCTTTTATTGGTCGGATGAAATATGCTAATTTTTTGAGATAGGAATTTTGGGTTTTCATGAGCTGTATGCCAAAATCATCAATATTAAAACAATAAAAGGCTTGAACTACTTCGAGTTGTGTGTAATGAATCTAAAATATATGAAAGTCTAATGTTTATCAGTACATTGCAGAAAATAATGAACTTTATCACAATATGCAAATTTTTTGAGAAGGACCTGTATGTACCATGGAAGTACACGTACTGTAAAATAAAGTGCTACCCAAAAATTGGGTCTCTCTGTAACAATTGCCCCCTGTTTCCGTAGCATTAAAACATCACTTACTGAATCTAGGTGAACAGTTACACATCTGTTTCAAGAGGATGGATTTTTATTTTTTTTTTGTACTTAAGAGGCAGGTAGTACATCAGAGATGAGGTCGATAAGCCAATTAGAATCCCAGAGGGAGTTGAAGATCATGTTGTCCCCGTTTGTGAGTAGATGAGTGATTGTGCCTTTGCCTGAAGCTGACCATTCCTATTCTCCTGGGACATGTAGTGTTGGCTGGTAGCCTAAGGCCGTGTTCAATACTGTGGCCTGCTTATGCCAGTAAACGAGAGCAGTAAAAGCTTCTTCCGTGTTTTACACATGGTATTAGTTCAGAGTGAGGTGAGTTAATTCAATTCCTTTCTGATTTATTTGTATAGCACTTTTAGCAATTGGAATTGTCACAAAGCAGATTACTAAAATTGTGGCCTAGAGCTAGACAGAACAAGCCCAATGTGACAGCACAAGGTAAAAGAGTTCAACTAAAAATTGTGCTTCTGCTTCTGCATTATTATTTTTTTGTTTGTTTGTTTGTTTGTTTGTTTGTTGTATATCTTGGTAAATTGAACAAATGTGCTGTGTGTAATTAATTACATCTTTCTGGAATATTTTATTCTGACTGGTCAGTTGCAGCCATCATCAGTCCAATAATTTTGACCACTATACTTTTATTTTTACCAATGGCAACAAAAGCTGCCACATCTTAAAACAGAAACTTAGATTACATCATATTACTATTTAAATGTACTGTAATATTGGTGCAAACAGTGTATATCATTATTTATACTGAATATTTTACTACAAGGTAATAATACTTTTATTTTCTTCTCAAATTAATATTTTATGTCCATGCATTTGTTATTGCAAATGTGTATTAAGCAGAAAAAAATATTGTAATATATTAGAAAACTATTAATAATACTAACAATGCATATATATATAATTATGGGTAGTAAACTGTTATAATCTGCATTGCATAATCAGAATACAAAAAATAAATACTTGAAATTGGGTCACCATTTAACATTTAGAACCATTTTGAACCATGAAGTCAGAGGGTAAGTGACAGCACAAGAGAACTGGAAAAGTGGTGACTGACCACAATGACAATTGACTCCTGGTCGCTTGCCAAGTAGTAAATGCTATGATGCATTGAAAGCAGTAGGGGGCAGACACATGCGATACGTCCCCCTACTGAGTTGAACTGCTTTAAAGTCTTTAATCCACTAATAGGCATCTGCTTCTGGTTGGTTGGCTGGCCTCTTGCCAAATGGGTGGTGTCCACTGCTGGGCAAATGTCACCCAAGTGTTGGGTCATTGCTGGTGACAGTAGGGTGGCTTCAACCATTCACTAAATCTGACAGCCAGCAAATTCTTCTTGTTGTTTTTGTTTTATTTTTGGATATTTGCCATTTTATTGGATAGAAACAACAAAGATGCTCTTACGCTTGCCACTGTTGTTGGATAGAAGCAATGATAATACTCTTCCTTTCACTGTTAGAAATGCTCCCACCTTATTCTGTTTTGAGTAATTGTTTTTTTGTTTTTTTGTTTTTTTTCTTAAGATGGCCGGTCCCACTTTATATTAAGTGACCTTACTATTACATTTAAATGAATAATTTGTTACAATGTGCTTATTGTGTACATACATGTTTTACATTGTACTTATATATAAAAAAAAATGGTAACGCTTTAAATTACAGCCCGCAAAGAACTATGTAAGTATGCTGAACTTACAGCGTACTTATAAAGAACGTACGTGTAGGTATAAGGGAACAATATGTTAAGTTCGGGTAATAAGGGGGTAATAAGACTGATAATTAACCTGCAAAGAACTATGTAAGTATAAAGAATTTACGGTGACTTACTGTGTAATTATAAAGAACGTACGTGTAGGTATAAGGGAACAATATGTTACGTTCGGGTAATAAGGGGGTAATAAAACTGACAATTAACCCGCAAAGACCTATGTAAGTAAACTGAAGTTACACCGTAACTCTGTTGTAATTACAGTATACCTATTTAATACATCCATGTAGGTATAAGGGAATAGCATGCGATATTTGGGAAATAACGGGGGTAATAACCTGTGAATTTTTTTTTTATTATGCTGTAGCCTATCATTTATAACTAGGCTATTTAAAACTAAGGGCTACTATAATTAGGCTACATCGTATGGTACAGTGTACTGTATATGGCCTAAAAAACAGTCTTATGTTGTGAATATGATTTAAAAAGACGATGTACTTTTCATAATTTTATATTAATGTTTTTTAAAGGCCTAGATAGACTATTTCTTATAGCGTAGCTACATATTTAATATTAAAGGATACATGATGGAGATTTCACAACAAAACTAGACATCCAGTGAAATGAGTTGAGTTTATAATTTATCATTCACGTCTCCTTACCTTATGAAAGCTTATTGATTACCCTCTTGTATCCTTTAATATTAAATATGTAGCTACGCTATAAGAAATAGTCTATCTAGGCCTGTAAAAAACATTAATATAAAATTATGAAAAGTACATCGTCTTTTTAAATCATATTCACAACATAAGACTGTTGTTTAGGCCATATACAGTACACTGTACCATACGATGTAGCCTAATTATAGTAGCCTTTAGTTTTAAATAGCCTAGTTATAAATGATATAATTGTCAGTCTTATTACCCCCTTATTACCCGAACTTAACATATTGTTCCCTTATACCTACACGTACGTTCTTTATAAGTACGCTGTAAGTTCAGCATACTTACATAGTTCTTTGCGGGCTGTAATTTAAAGCGTTACCAAAAAAATATATATAAAAAAAAATAAAAAATACCTGCATGTAATTGCATCTGTAATTAATTTCTGTATTTACATTTGTAATTACACTGTTGACCCATCCCTTACACCTTAACCCACCTAAACCTACCCATACCACCAAACCTGTCCCTAACCTTACCTGTATCCCACCTCAATAGCAGCAGAAGTGTTTAGCAATACAATATACACACAATAAGTACATTGCACTTGTTTTTTGATGTAAGTACATGCAATGCTTTGTATATGAGCCAAAAGCTCATTACAAATAAAATGTTTTAATGTTAAGTGGATACATCCCTAACCTGCTAGAAAATGTCTTTGAAGGCACTTCTCAATTTCACTTCCCATTCTTAGTTTTTGTCCAGCTACGGCAATTCTTTTTTTTTTTTAAAGATTTATTTTTGGCGTTTTTGCCTTTAATCAGATAGGATAGATCAAGTCTGACAGGAAGTGAAGCGGGAGAAAGAGAGGGGGTGGGATTGGGAAAGGTCTGCGAGCCGGGACTCGAACTCGCTACGCCCGAAGCACAAATGCACTGTATGTCGACGCACTGCCCACTAGGCTACCGGCGCCGACAGCTACGGCACATCTCTAAGCATAATATATGTAGCCAAAAAAAGTCAAAGCAACATACTGCATAATAGTTTTGTTTAAACCATTAGTGTTTCTCACTACCAACTACCATGGCCTAAAGCAAAACTCACTACTAAATGAATTTAATAACATAAACAGGAAAGATACATTAATTGTTGCCTGTGGTGTGTAAATAGCTTAATATTACACAGAAAGTGTTGCTGGAATATATTTAGATTATTACATGATGATCATTATGATATTTAACACAGCTTGTTACTACAATGAGACTTTGGAGAAAGAATGATTTGGAGTATTTTCAATATTGTGTGAATATATATTCACACACACACACACACACACACACACACACACACATTTTGTGTGCATTTAGAGGCCTCTCTCCTGCTTCAATTGCAAATGTATTGATCCCCAAAGCATTATCTCCTAAAATAATGCAGGTTTATTGTACATTATTCTCCATACCAGCTCTATGTTTTCATTTCTCAAATAGACACACTGTCCCCTAAGAGCTCCCATGAGCAGATCTGATTGTCATTGGTGTCATGTGCTGGAAGAGATATGTCAATACAGATTCAAATTATGGGGGCTGATTCTCTAATTTTCACAGGCCATTTTGTGCCACAAAAAAAAAATAAAAAAAATAAAAAATAAATAAATACTACTACTACTAATAATAATAATATTTATTATTATTATTATTATTATTATTATTATTATTATTATTATTATAAATATGCAAATAATATTTTCAGATTAAACAGTGCTAAAGAAAGAGAAAAAGAAACTAAAATAATGCAGGGAACATTTATATGCACCTATGCCAACACGGCCAGAAGCTAAATGCCAAGTTTAATGCCATAGTTTTTATTTTTGTGAAATAACTAAACATAACTACAAGGTAGTTATTGTTCTGCTATTGGCATTCAAATTAAGCTAATCATTAAATCAATCATTTTATCTCTATAGATGAAACAGAAAAAATAAAAATAAATAAAAATAAAAATAAAAAATACATACATTTGAGTTGGACAATTGTTGTTAGGAAACATTAGCAAACTAGCAACCAATACAAACATCCAATGCTGTCTGGTGTAGCCTTTCACCATTCTTAAACTAATGGTAAATAATCGTTTTGCTTCAACATTTATAATTTGTTTGTATATGTGTGTGTGTGTGTGTGTGTGTGTGTGTGTGTGTGTGTGTGTGTGTGTGATTACAATATTTGAAGCTCCACGTGGTGCTATGCTAATAGGAAATACAATGAAAAAAAAAAAAATGGACAAAAGCCAGCAGAATATAAAGATTAAAGAGTCAGCACTGCACAACCCTCTGTAACAGCATTTCCTTTATTAAAAGATGAACCTACAGAGACATTCACATTACCATTGCCCTGCAGCCTAGTAGCCACATATAGACAAATTAACAAGTCAGGTCAATTTTTATTTGTACAATATACATTGTTTCAATACAACTTTACAGAAATCCATGACATTGATGCTTATAATTAACACTATTAATGGTATAATTAACATTAATTTTATAGAAGCCAGTGTATCCAGCTTTTATGGTTCATGGCAGTCTCTTCTGGCCAGTATCACACTATTTTTTCCAAGTTCTAAACAAACAAAGATTATTGCAGATACAGACATACAAGAAAATACTACTTCTAGATGAAACAAGCCATTTAAAACAGGTGTTTGTAGAAAATTCTGCTACTAACAGAGACAAATTAAATAATTTGCAGCAATTCAGGCATACAGTATGTGCATGCCATAGAGACATTTGGCATTTTAACAATACATAAATCAACAAATGTTACATAATATAAAAAATAATAAAATAAAATAAAATATGATATCATGTGTAAGGTTGAGTGCATATAGGGCCACGTCCTCCCTCGTTGTTGGCAGAGTGGGAGGTGAGTAATGC
Source organism: Cirrhinus molitorella (assembly GCA_033026305.1). Classification (NCBI taxonomy): domain Eukaryota; kingdom Metazoa; phylum Chordata; class Actinopteri; order Cypriniformes; family Cyprinidae; genus Cirrhinus; species Cirrhinus molitorella. The sequence continues at coordinate 13,841,130 of CM065135.1, forward strand.
AGTCTTATCGGCCGTCCCAGCAGAGGCTGCATCTGCAGTAGCCAATCCTATTAGTATCACTGTGAAACTTAAAAGGCCACATACTGGCAAACACATTTAACACTATGTGACTACTTCATTACCTTACAGCATTCACAGGAAGAAAGATTTTTCCAAGCCTCATAAGGATTTTAAGCCTTATTCTGATGTACATATGGAATTACGAGATTTTTAGATGGCGAGAGAGAGCGGGACATAGAATAAAACATGGAGACACCACTGGCTTGCTTGCATGATTGGTATTCGAATAATCCTCCATTGTAAGAATAAATAAATAAATATTTACTTTATTTTTACAGGTTTCCATCAGTATTGCAAACCTGTCCCCTTCCTTTCTCTTTTCTCCTCCTTCATAGAAGGAAAATCTTTGCTGCTAATTAACTAGCCACTGAGGTTTGATCCCAACACACTCCGGTATCTGGCTGCAAGATGCTGATTAATCAATACTTTCACCCAAGAGGTGCCATTACCAAGTCTGCACAAATCCTGCTTTCTTCAGGCCTGCTTCCTCAATATCTACAAGGTGGAGGAAAGTGATGCCTCCTTACTCCAATTACCCAAACCCTATAATCAGACCAATGAGATTCCCAGGGGAACTAGGTAATGAAAACAAAATCAGAAAGGTCATCACTAGATTTCATCAAGGCTAGGAGGAAATCTGAAAAGCTGGAGGTGTAGGCAGTGGGGGTGCTGCCAAGTTGAGACATTCACTTCCTGCTCGCCCCCTTGACCACCCTCCATACCTGCCCCCGCATCGGCATGGATTACACACCCGGCCTTTGACAAATGCCGCAGCTTTCAATCAATATATAATTACCAGCCATTTAATTGCCCATTTTAAGTGCAGATTGGCTTCCCGTTAAGTAGTAATCGATAAGCTGCCTTTAGGTGCGTGTCGGCTTGAAAGGGCAATTTCAAAGCAAATTATAAGTGCATTAAATGTCATCAAGGATCTTATTCGTGGTGGGGGGAAATGAGTCTTTTGAAGCTGAATCATATGTCTCTAATTGCCAGGGATTATGGCATTACCCACAAATCAGCAATGATAGCTTTGGTAACCACATGTTCAGATGAAAAAAAAGTCCTCAACTGGGTTTTTAAGAATAACGTAACAGGAACTCAAAGTGGATGAATAGTCGTTGCAGAGCTGTTGGTCGGTTTAGAGAGAGAAAGAACTGTCAAAAGAAACAACTGTGACTACAAATGTTCAGCTGAGCCATATTGCCCTTGTGACACCCGCCACTTGTTGCAAATGCAAGACGGTCTTTTCTCATTTTTCCTTCTCTATCTGCTACTGTCTCCGTATTTTTGTGTGAGCAACTCGTGCTTTGTATTCTTTCATTCTGCATAAACTGGCAGAAGCGATTTGCCAGAAATCCTCCAAGAATTACATTCCTCAATATGTTTGACAAAGAGCCTGAGCAGCTCAGAGCAACAGTGTGCTGACGAGATTATGACTCTTTTTTTTTTTTTTTTGTAGATTGAGACGTGAGTGACATTTATTTTCCGACCTACCTGTCTTTCTATATCCAAAGGCCAGGGACTGCTATTTGAATAATTTTGGGCTGCTGGTATATTGTTGGATGTTTTCCAAAATGAGGCAAAATAAACTTTAAGCAATGAAAATGGTGTTGTAGCATTTTTTTTTTTCTTTCAACAGACAAAAAAAGCAAATGTCAGCACAGGAAAATAACAATCTTTAAAATAGGGCACAAAATATTCTAAACTGGGGAGTTACAGCAGTTCTGGTCTTAATACAAAGACATTGAGCCAGGAAGAAAGGGAATTCATGTAGGGGCTATAATCCTGTGAATATGTAAAATATATTGTGACAGACTGTTCAGCAGACTTTGATTTAATACTCAGCTTTCAGGCCAGAAGAAAACTGACACCAGACTGAGACTGGTTTTTCCTATGATTTTTAATCCATTTCTGTCACCTGGTAGAGTTTGATTTTCCTGCCAGTCACTTTTGGCTTGCTTAGTTGAGGTTAAAAAGATAATTAATATTATCGTCTGGACTGACACTATTGGATACAAAAAAAAACAAAAAAACTTTAACTTAATTGTGCTGGGTGATAACACTTGTTTTCTGTTTTCTGTAGAGCTGTATTATAGCTGAATCCATTATATATATATATATATATATATATATATATATATATATACATACAGGGGTTGGACAATGAAACTGAAACACTGGCCAATATAGTGTTGAAGGTTTCATGGCTATATTTGCGCAGCCTGGTTGCCAATCGTCACTTATTGCACATTCCACCAGTAAGAGCAAAGTGTGAAGGTTGACTATGCATGACATGTACGCCCAACACCGTACTAACTTCGGTCTAAAACCAAGTGTTTCAGTTTCATTGTCCAACCCCTGTATATATATATATATATATATAAATAATTGACAAATTTTTCACCATCAATGCTGTTATTGAACTGAACTGATTCAACACTGGACTGACTCAATCTGAATAACAACGCTATTGTCTTTTGTAGAGCTGCTTATGAATGAAGTAAACTTTCAACTGATGCATTTTATAGTTATTGAAAAATAATTGTTAGAGCTTTAAAGCTTCTTAAAAGCAGAATTTGAATTTGTCTCATATTTTATTGTTAGCATCATTAATTCTATCTTGTTTAATACTGTGAAGCTGCTTCTGATTTGAAATAGTCTGTATTGTATAAAGTGCTTTGTAAATATAGGTGATTTGACTTTCAGACTGTCATGACTGTATAAGATTATATATATATATATATATATATATATATATATATACATTGCACAATGCAAGGCTACATATTCAGTTAAGGTCACACTATAGCAGTATTCTCCAAATTCATAAATATGCAGTTTTATGTGCTTTCTTCTTCTTCTTCTTCTTCTTCTTCTTCTTCTTCTTCTTCTTCAGCACTTCAAAGACCCTATGCAGCAAAAGCACCCTACAGTGTATGTATCTCACACTTCAGCATTTGCTACTCATCAGTGATGTTGACCATTGGAACACTGACAAATCTCCCACAGCTTTTCTAATAAAACATTAGCCCAAGAAAGGAAGAACATGTGCTGCGTGGCCACCTGGGTTGAGCATCAGAGATTCCCCACAGACAACTATGTTGTTTACTTACTTTCTGACAAACTAGTGCTCTGTGACAACAGTTAACGTGTTTTTACAGTGCCCATTCAATCTCCTTTGTTGTAAAGCATGTTTGCAAACAAATTAAATGGATTTCCCCAGTTTCTTTATAGTGTTCTGAATACACAATGCCAGAGATGTCCTAATTCGAACTCACCTTGTTTGTTGAGGCTTGTCTGTTATCCATGCATAAAATGTAGTGGCCTAATGAGCTGTTGTCAGTAATAGTAGCAAAATTTTGTGATTCTCCATCTGAATACCAAAGCTTCTACAATAAGGGCCTTGCTCTGTTTCCCTGTGCATCCTGAACTGGCAACAGCATCATGGCTGCTTTTATCTATTTTTAACCTGTTGTGTTAATGTTAAAGACTGCACATTTTATAAGAATTTCTTCCAGCAGGAGGACTTCAAAACACAATTCCTGGAGGATTTTTACAAACCAACATTTTCCAGGGCCACCCTCTGCCTGACAAGATCATTAGCATAGTCCCATTAAAATGTCTTGAATGCATGTTTTACTTTGCTACAAAATACTTTTATCCATTTAATCTGCTGGCAAACAGTAGAAAAGATACAACTGCAAACAAGCTAGATAAGTGGGCACACTAAAATAATGATACGATGGACCACAAATACTGTCATTACAGTCAAATGTATTAGTTTTTTTTTTTTCTCAAATTATGATTATGGTTTAGTTCAGACTAAATTTAGAACATTTTAGAAAATTTAAAACAGCCGGTTTTGTTGTTGTTGTTTTTCTTGTTCCTAATCAAAATGGCAGAATAAATAATAAGGACTCTTTATTATATCACAGATTTTCTGAACTTTTTAAACAGGATGGAATGGGCATGCCCATTAGGAAGGCTGTTGAGCATTTATAAACCATTCTTTGAGATATTTAATATGCTTTATGCAGCATTTATTTTTTTTTTTTGGTGACACATTGTCGTTATTATTTCATCAACCTAAAAAATACCTCTGAAACATTACTCTGGGAAATAGACTCCCAAAATAACCCTGCAGCATCCCAGCAGGCTTCATAACAAGATGAGTTTCGACACTGCCTGCCTTTGAATGTTCTGAGATGTTCTGCACCATCATCTCCTAATGTTGAGTTTAAAGGGAAAGGAAACATCTGTTTCTTTAATGTTTGTGTGTGTGAACAGCTTGCAAACTCTTCAAAGAAGCAACGTAACATGCAGTGTCTTCTGTCAGATTAAACTAATGCATACTTGTTTGCTTTCTCTCTACCCTTGACAGCAACATCAAACTAGTGCACATTTTCTGACTGCAATATAACCAGGATGAAATGGCAGCTCAATTTTTCACCCCGGCATGTCACTTGTGACAAGTGCCACGGTTTGTATCTAAACTGCCTTGTAACACTGTAAATTCCAATTGGCCTACACTACATTAGGAACAGGCCTTTAGTGTCATTACAGACATTCAGTCTTTAAAGTAGTCTCAATTGTGCTGATTTCTTACTATAAAAAGTGACAAATCTAGACTGGAAAATTGTGAACAATGCTTGCCTGATCCTACAGCATTGCCATGCAGATGCTAAAGTGCTCTGAATGGTTGTTAGCACATTGCTGTGTTGTTCATAGAGTGTTTTGGTTGTTTCTATGCGATTGCTTACTGGCCCAAGTCAAGACCCCATCTGGATTACTAAATCTCTATGATACTCTGGGCTAGGGGTTTTCAACATTTGATATTTCTGGGATTCTGTCAATGACAATAATTAGCCAATATTTAGATAAGACTGTTTTTGTGCTGATACCTTGGCGTGACAGAAATTAACTATGCCAGACTCTTACATTAAAGGAATAGTTCCAGCTAGAAAAACAAGACACAATTATAGGAATAAATGAAGAGAAGCTGCATCTAACAGCGTTTAGATTTATTTAGATTGCAGTTACAATTACATACATAATGTAATTGTAATATACAGGGGTTGGACAATGAAACTGAAACACTTGGTTTTAGACCACAGTTAGTACAGTGTTGGGCATCCTTCTGTGGCCAATACAGCATCATTTTGTTTTGGGATTGACAAATACATGTCATGCATAGTAGCCAGAGGGATTTTGAGCCATTCCTTTTACAGAACAGTGGCCAGGTCACTATGTGATTCTGGTGTAGGAAAACGTTTCCTGACTCGCTCCTCCAAAACATCCCAAAGTGCCTCAATAATATTCAGATCTGGTGACTGTGCAGGCCATGGGAGATGTTCAACTTTACTTTCATGTTCATCAAACCTCTCTGTCACCAGTCTTGCTGTGTGTATTAGTGCATTATCAGCCTTATACATGGCACCACCTTTAGGGTACAATGTCTGAACCATTGGGTGCACATAGTCAACCTTCACACTTTGTTCTTACTGGTGGAATGTGCAATAAGTGAAGATTGACAACCAGGCTGCGCAAATATAGCCATGAAACCTTCAACACTATATTGGCCAGTGTTTCAGTTTCATTGTCCAACCCCTGTACATATATATATATATATATATAGCATTAAAAAATAGGCAAAAGGTAATTGTCTTAATGAGTGAGTCATTAATTCATTAATTTAATTGATTCACTCAAAGTGCTAATTTATTGAGGAAGGAAACTAGTGACTATTAATGGATCATTGAATCATTGACTCAACTGATTCATTCAGCAACAAAACACTCTGTGTGTTGCTCGGAGTTGCACAGCAGTTCTGTTGCAGCTTTGTTTGGAACTATTTTCACTAGCGCAATAGACATGCTGATGTGCATATATTTTAGAAAAAAATCTGATCATATTTGACCCCACATTTTACATTTTGGTGGAATTCCAACTGTACATAAACTGGGTACATCAAACTCTAAAGGTGTGTGTTTGTTGTTGATGTTTGTTTGTTTGTTAATTTTGACATTCTTAATAATGTCAGCTTCCACATTATTAAAACAACAATTATGATATTATCATCAGTGTTGGGGAGTAACTAGTTACATGTAACAATGTTGCATAATTTAATTACAAAATAAATGCTGTAATCAGTTACTGTTACTTACATTATTTTTCTTATTTTCAAGAGTGTATGCAAATATTAATAGGGAGTTACATCTGAATATCTCTTACATTAATAGTTACTTTTTTCTATAATTTTAACTATGTTGTGGCTGTGCTCAAGGGATGATGACATGAAAAAACAAATTTCCCTTGCTCTTTTGATATAGAAGAGGTCTTTGTATGATTAAAGCCTTCTACATACTGCACGATTTTAGCAATTATAAATAATAATAATAATAATAATAATAATAATGATGATGTCATCACCCCTTTAAAATAAAATAAAATCAAACTAAGAGTTTAGTACTACTGTAAGGTTAAAAGTTAAAAAAGATTTGTTAGAAATTAAAAAAAAAAATAATCAAAAGCAATCAAATGTTAATCAGTAGCATTACTTTAGTAATCAAAATAGTTATACTACATATTACATTTTAATAATAGTGTAATTTGTAATCTATAACCTATTACATTTCCAAAGTAACCTTCCCAACACTGATGATCATAGATTATCCACCTGGTAAATGTTTGATTATTAGGGAAGTAAAACACACTCTTCAACAAACCACACAATCTGATATATTATTAATCATATAATATCACTGATTATAAAGAAACCTGGTAATCTCTAGTAGTAAAGATTAGAATTATGACATTTACTGCCCTTGCACTCCTCTGTAGAAGTGGAGGAATGTGTCTTAACCCTGGCAGGAAGAATGAATCACCCAGGCTGAATGCACAAGGTGTGACATGAACCGGGGAAGCTGAATGCATTTGCATGCAGAATCACATCCATCAAGGGGCCACATTGGTGCGCTCCCTTTCATTCAGTCCCGGTCGCCTGGGTAATGGACAATAATTGTGTTGTGCCTTTTGTCACAATGCCATAAAGCTCTGCAGCCAGTCAGGCAGAGCAGCATAACTGAGGTCCTATCGGCACAGGAAACCTGACAGCTGGGGAAGCAATGTTGTAGTCAAACTCAGTGGTAGAAAATGCTAATGTAACCTGAGCCTTCTGTTTCTCTGTCTTTCACATTTCTTTTCTATTGTTTTACATAAAAAACTATCACAAACCCTTGGGCAATTTGAACATCAGTCATGTTCATTTAACCTTCTCTGATGAGGTAGTTCGCATTAATTAGAATTAATTGTATGTGGATCCACATACTGTCAAAGCATTATTTCCCTAATTGCCCCCTCTCATACTTAGCTCACCTGTGGGTATTCATTCGGAATGCCATCCTGACATTTTTCCTTAGAGGGCCAATAGTGTCCGGCGGTGGTAGTCTTTCTGAGCCTTCCGAAGATAAAGCTGTGTGCTCTGCCGTTGAAGAGAGCTGTCATTGTACCCAGCCACTGTACCATGAAATAGAACTTGTAGAGCAAAGAGAGAGCAACGAAATTCAAGTGCAGCCAGAATGGCCCTGCGGAGGTTCAAAATAGTTGGGTAGTAGATCGGTGTAACTTTACTTTACGAGTGGGATAACAACTGTGAAAGCTATCATTATTCCCCAAAGTATATCATGAGCCAGAAAACACACTCAGAATGTGGAATAACTAGTGGGATGCTGGGTTTTAAAATGTATTTCACACAATTTTTCATCGGTGACGAGGAAGTAGAACGACAGTGAACTGCGGTCAGATGAGATGTTGTCAGGCCATATGTCAGTTAAAACAAATTTACCTGTCCTGTCAGCCATTATACTGTGCTTGTAGCTGTATTTGGCTATATTAAAGCGCTGTATCATATTCAAACCCAAATGAAACTGCAAGTATGCAGTGTTGTCAGTTAAGACATGAATTTAGCGATTAACGCTGCCTTAAAACTGTGCATGTAGCCTAAGTAATTATTAAAAAAATTATAAAATGTAGTGTTTGATAACTTTATGCTATATTTTCTTGCTGAAGGGCACAGGTAGCTACCCAGCTAACAAAAAAGGTGCATGGTTACAGTGCATGGTTACAGTAGTTAATGTCTACAAATATAAAAGTATAAATACCTTTTCGACCGACGACAGCGAAAACGTAAGGCCTTCTGAGGAAATCACCAGAAGCAGTGTTGCCAGATCGGGTTGACAATTTCCAGCCCAAAAGCTCACTAAAACCCGCCCACTTCAACAAAAACCAGCCCAATATTTGAACTGCCAAAATAATATGATCGAATTTTATTGCCATGTCAATCATGGTTGATGAAGACCATTTTTATCTCTTTAAAAAAATAAAGATGACAAAATAAAATAAAGATAATCAATTTTTCGGGAATATGGATCAAAACAGGGCAAATACATTAAAGGGAGTCCGAAAATATACTGAAAATGTCCAGGAATCTTTTCAAAGTGGTAATCAAGAGTTTAACTGATGACCAACAGTAAAATGTCTACAGTAAAAATAAGCTTTTTTTTTTTTGTGCAAAAAGCACAAAAAGTGATCAGAAAGCAATGTAATTTAGCTGGCATTTACTCTTGTTCATGTATACATCACAACAGCCAGAAATGTTTTATTCATTGATACATATGATAATCGAACAGCAAAAATAAAATAATAATAATAACAATAACAATTAGCAATAATGCGCTTACCTTTTTCTTGTGTGTTATCGGACAGAAAAAAACAACAACACATATTTCACAAAGTGCACATTTTAGAACACAATGTAGAAATTTGCACAGCCAAAACTGTTCAAGTCCAGCAGCTGTCAATGCCAAGTATACCAGAGTCTGGACGATTTAAAAGATGTTCAGATGCAGCACAGCATTGTATACTAGTCCCATATTCAGTTTTGATTCTAATTAACTGTTCATTCAACTGTTCTCTTATTTCAGTTACAATTATATTTTGAAGCTTTCTATTCATCTCTCATCATGTGTAATCCACATTGTGAGATTTGAGTCACTTAGACTTTTTATTGTGTAATTTATATTTAGGCCACTTTGCCATCGCAATCACTTAAATAAAATTAATTAATTAATATATAGCTGCACATTCAAAATCTTGACCTTTCTAGCATCAAAACCCCATCACTCAATCACATCTCACCAACATAAAAGACTGTAAATTGATTGACAGGTCTCTGTTAAACTGAACCATGGGTTGAGTTAAGAAAAAAAAAAGAGTTGATGACTGCACTACACATTATTTTACTGGGATACTTTGAGCTCGGACATATTAAAATAACATGACCCGAATAAAAAAAGCAAAGAAAAAGCAGCTCATTGGGAATTATTTTTATTTTGTCTACCCACCCAACGCGTTATTCTCCAGTCCAAGACTATCTGCAACCCGCTCAATCTGGCAACACTGACTGGAAGGACCGTTAACGGTCACTCCGCAGCTAAGTGTTGCCATGGATACATGTGCCTACCCTAAAGTGATGTCACTCGATCACGTGCTCATTTGATCTGCACATGCTTGTAGCCTATCTCCCAATGTGGCTATATATATATATATATATATATATATTTTTTTTTTTTGGTCTGCACGTGGTATAGCAGTCTTAAGTGCAAAAATAATAATTTTCCTAAATAACTTTTCCTGTCGCTTACCAACAGTTCGATATGTAAATAAAGAAGAAGAAAAAAAAAAATAAAGAAGAAAAAAAAATATATATATATATATATATATATATACACATACATATACATATGTCTTACCTGTGTTATTTTCCACTTTCCATTCTTCATCTTAGCCTATGTTCAATTATATTATTGAAGGGCATCATGGTTTTGATGTTTAAATGACAGCCTAACTGCTAAAAACAGAATGATTTGAGTAATTTAATTAATCTTTAATTACAGAAGATACTATTTTCTTTTTCCAGAAATGAAAGTTATTATTTTTTAACATTAAATTCATTATACAATTAATTTAAATATTTTAAATTTACATTTAGTCATTTAGCAGATGCTATTTATCCAAAGCGACTTACAAATGAGGAGAATGGAAGCAATCAAAATCAACAAAAGAGCAATGATATGTTAATCATATAATGTTAATTATATAATAAATAGAAAGAAAAAATAAATATAATGCAAAAGGGAAAAAAAAATAGAGAAGCTAGTGTTAGTTAAAAAAAAAATAATAATAATAATAAAAAAACTTTTTTTTTTTTTTTTTTTTGCATTTTGCATTTTGCATTCCATTATCACAGTTAAATAAAAGGGATTTTGCTTTAAGGAATAACCATTTAAAATCAAATATGGGTTTTTATTTTAGCTTAATTTTGTCTTTTATTTAATGAACATTGTCTGAGTTGCAAGGTGCCAGATCTGATGATATGCATGGGAGACTGGATTTTCAAGTGTTGTTATGAAATGGCAGATGAGGGACGAAATAGTGATGTTCGCAAACTGGCTCGGACGAATGTCCTCCGAACGTTTACCAGTGAACGTTACAAAGCGGACGTAATGTGGACCTAAACAGACGTTCGCAACATCCAGGAATCGTCCCGTTTGCTGGATAGCTTATATGACTTTTATTATAATGGGTTTATGTTAAGATTGTTCCAAGTTAACTTAAAGGGTTACTCCACCCCAAAATGAAAATTTTGTCATTAATCACTCACCTCTATGTCGTTCTAAACTAAAAGTAAAAGCTTAATTCATCTTCGGGAACACAATTAAAGATATTTTGGATAAAAACCGGGAGCTTTGTGGCTGTCTCAGTGACTGCCAAGTAAATAACACTGTCAAGGCCCAAAAAAGTATGAAAGACGTCGTCAAAATAGTCAATCTGCTATCAGTGGTTCCGTAATTTAAACCATAATTTTATGAAGCTACAAGAATACTTTTTGTATGCAAAGAAAACAAAAATAGCCACTTTATTCACTTGACACTATTTCTTGTAGCAGTCAATGGGACAGGAGAGAAGAGAAGTTTCCTTTGGGCTGGTTTTCATCCAAAATATCTTAAATTGTGTTCTGAAGACGAACTAAGCTTTTACGAGTTTGAAAATAAAAATAACTTCCGCTTACAGCCTTTATAACTTTTCATTGTAAAAGTCTTTACCAAAGTCCTGTCTTTACTGCTGACTCACTCATTAAAAGCCATCTAACGGCAGAACAATGTAACTAAAAAGACCACCACGAACATGCACCATTTCTTAATACTAAGCTCTATTATTGAATATATTATTTTTATTAAAAAAAATTGTTTAAAAAAAGTTACATAAAAGTTTCACTTCAAGTTATACAGTTTCCTCATAGAGGGAGCTCTGGACTGGATTATGGTCTCAAAAACCTTAGTTGAGAGACTGGAAGCTATAAGCTGTACCCCCTCAGAGGCTAGACCCACAGTTTCCATAACTCTGGGCAAGAGTGATGGATGAAGCCACTCGCCTGAGAAAAGATCCCTTCTGATGGGAATCTCCTATGGGGAGCTGTCAAGAAGGGCCACCAGGTCCGAGAACCATACTCTGCCCGGCCAAAATGGGGCTACTAGGATGAGAGCAGATTGGGCCGAGAGATGGGGGAAAAGGCGTACAGATGAAGCCTTGGCCAATTCTGTACCATGGTGTCCAGTCCAAGTGAAGCTGGATAAGTGAGGGAGAACCAGAGCTGACAGTGTCTTTAGATGCAAAGAGATCCATTTCCGCCTTGCCGAGCAAATCCATTCCTTAAGCCTTGGCTCCTGCCTCAACATGATGCCTTCTTCCTGGTTGAGGTGCCCAGGGATGTGAACTACTCTCCGGGAGAGGAGTTTCCTTTGGGCTCACAGGAGGATCTGGAGGAAAGGGGGCATGACCATAAACCCCTCTGGTGGTTGATATAAGAAACTTTTTTCAAAGTCCTTAAAATAAATAAATTGTTTTTGGCTAGGACTCGGAGAGGGAAAAAATGGTTTGGACCACAGAACTAATCTTTTTGTCAAATTTAGGAGAGCTATCAAAAAACACATCCAAATTCTTCACTAATGGTTTGACAAATGGAGACAGCAGACCAAAATCTAAACAAGAGCAACTAAAGGCTTCTGAAGATTAAAAAAAATATATATATCTCAGTTTTGTTTTCATTGAGATTAAGAAAATGTACAGACAGCAAGACAACGTCAGCAAGACAAGCCAACAGAGTATCCATGCCCCTCTTATCAGATTCCAGGGGCAGATAAATCTGGGTATTGTCTGCATAACAATGAAATGTTGTATTTCTTAAAAATTCACCCCAGAGGAAGCATATACAATGAGAATAAAATTGGAGCAAGGGTAGAGCCTTGTGGAACACCGCAGGAAAGAGAAACTGCACCTGATGTAAATTCTCCAGCATTAACAGTGAAGCTTCTATTAGAAAGATAAGACTGAAACCATTTAAGAGCATTTCCCCGAAAGCCTGCACAATACTTCAGTCATGAAATGAGACCTGCATGGTCAACTGTGTCAAATGCTGCACTCAGATCTAACAGCACTAGCACCACAGATTTGTTAGCGTCAGCAGTTAATAAAATAGCATTCAAAACCTTTACCAGTGCTACTTCTGTAGAGTGGCATTTTCTAAAACCTGTCTGGAATGCTTCAAAAATTTTATTTCTATTCAGAGAGCTCTGCAGTTGATAAAATACCATTTTCTCCAGAATCTTAGGCATAAAAGAAGTGGTAGAAACTAGTCTAAAATTTGACAAAACTGTTGGGTCTAAATTGGGCTTTTTAAGAAGTGGATGAATAATGGCATGCTTCATCTCCTCTGATACAAACCCATTTACAAGGCAATTGTTTGTAATCATTTGAACGTTAGATCCAAACCTTAAAAAAATAAATAAATAAATAAATAAAAATTTAAATTAAAATAAATAAATAAATAAAAAAAAAGATTAAGATTAATTAATAAAAAAATAAAACAATAAATAAATTACATTAAATTTAAAAAAAAAAAACTGCGAGAACTCCAGGACGGACCTACAATATCTAAAAAATAAGGCAACGACACAGGTTCAACCTGTAAAACCTGTGACTCAAAATATCTGTGCAAATAGGATGGACAGAATGATCATAAAGAGAAAGCACAATATTCAATCTAATGTCCCTAATCTTGGAACTATAAGCAATGCACTGAATCTCCATGGCATCCACCACGCAAGACTCCATTGCTGAACAAAAAGCATGTTGAGGCTCGGTTAAAGTTTGCGAAACAGCATTTGGAGAAGCCTGTGGATTATCGGGAGACTATAGTATGGTCAGATGAAGGCAAAATTGAACTTTTTGGCAGTCATTCTACACACCATGTTTGGAGAAGAAATGGCACTGCCCACCACCACAAGAACACCATACCAACAGTTAAGTTTGGAGCATCATGGTTTGGGGCTGCTTTTCAGCAAGGGGTACTGGCAGACTTCATATTATTGAAGGCAGGATGAATGGAGAAATGTACCGGGACATTCTGGATAAAAATCTGCTGCCATCTACCAGAAAGCTGAATGATCCCAAACACAAAGCCAAGGAAACAATTAAGTGGTTTCAAAGAAAGAAAATCAAGTTGCTTGAATGGCCCAGTCAATCACCTGACCTAAATCCCATAGAAAATCTATGGAGAGAACTGAAGATCAAAGGACATAAAAGAGGCCCAAGGAACCTTCAAGATTTAAAGACCGTTTGTGTGGAAGAATGGGCCAGAATCACTCCTGAGCAATGCAGACGACTGGTCTCTCCATACAAGAGGCGTCTAGAAGCTGTAATCACCAACAAAGGCTTTTCTACAAAGTTTTAAATAAAGTGTGTTCAATACTTATTCCCTCTGTCATTTCACTTTATTTATTATGACTCAACTTGCATACTTAAATGTTCTGATTTCTTTGTATGAATTCAATATTTGGCTTGATGGCTACATCTGGTGGAAATTTTATGTCAATAGCCCACTTAGAAATCCCCTTACTGATAAAAATGCTGATGTGTCAAATACTTATTTTCCCGGCTGTAAATATAAATGATCATTATATTTTCAAGTCATCATCATTGATTAATACCATTTTGTAGCAAAAAATAAATAAAAAGTTGGTTTGTTCGACTTGACGGGGCTCTGCGCAGGACCGAGAGAGCTAGAGAGAGCAGACTGCTTTGTATGCTTTCGAATCGATCTGTGTGGTGCCGCTTCTAGTTGAACACACCTAGTGCTGCAGGCTTATTAGCTCACTGATGTTGATGAGATTAACCCCTTAGGTATCGAAGTTTGGTACCGAACGACAAGGCGTTTTCCGTTACTCGATGGTATCGAGGCAATTCGGTCGGTTCCTAAAAAGTATCGAACTCGATACCCAGCCCTACTCAAGACCGTGCCCTGTCAGTGCTGAGCTGCATAGAGGGTCTCAGACGCTGCTCAACGGTCCCCCTGAAACAGTTTCAGAGGCTCCTGGAACACATGGCATCCTCAGCCACAGTCACGCCACTGGGTCTGATGCACATCAGACCGTTGCAACACTGGCTTTATACCAGAGTCCCGAGATGGGCATGGTGCCAAAGTTCATACCATGTGAACATCACACCAGTATGTCTCAAAACCTTCAGTCCTTGGAAAGACATTTTGTTTCCGTGGGCAGTAGAACAAATGTCTAGACACTTACATTCTATTCTGGGCAAACTCAATCGGGTAGCCGATGCTCTCTCCCGACAGACTTCACTTCACACCTCCACCTGTGGTCCCTGGACACGACCAGGATGATTTCAGAGATCTCCCACTTGCAGTGGTAAACACACTCTTGCAGTCCAGAGCCCCCTCAGATGGCGTAAATTTAACTGATAAACGCAAACACAAATACGCACTGCTGGCGTGAGGTGGCTGCCATATACTTTCATTTTATTGTTAATGTACATTTTGTTATTAAAGTTACGTTTGCAGCTTCCCGCATCCCTCTCCCTGAGTGTTGAACTTTGTTACATACATATCATCCTGGTGGCCCATTTTTTAAGTCCCGCGACGCACCCAGGGTTTGCAAACCAATGCCTTAGAGGAAGATACTGATAACTCGACTGAACTGATGCTTGAAGAATGCCCTTTCAGTAGCCATGATTAACAGCAGTTGGCAAGTCATCTTGGTCACGACAGATGCATCCAAAACACCACCAGGGTGGTGTATGCTCCTTTCACATGTCACAACAACCTGCCATCTCTTACTCTGGAGTCAACACAGACTCAAGTCAAGCCGATGCTCTCTCCCGACAGACTTTACTTCACATCTCCACCTATGGTCCCTGGACACGACCAGGATGATTTCAGAGATCTCCCACTTGCAGTGGTAAACACATTCTTGCAGTCCAGTGCCCTCTCAGATGGCATAAATTTATGAATTGGTGTTCTTTCCACGGGGAGGACCCACAGAGATGTGGCATCAAGTCAGGTTGGTGGGGAAACAGCCATAGGCTGAATCCTATCAGGCCACACCTTATCCCCTCTTGGGATCTATCTGTGGTCCTCAGGGGCCTGCAGCTATATCCCTTTGAGCCCCTTCAGTCAGTCTTTTAGATCTCTCTAAAATACATCTGTAGAGCTGCAGGTTGGGCTACACCTATCACATTCGCCAGATTCTACAATCTGCGCATGGAACCAGTGTCTTCAGAAGTCCTGAACGCAAGCCCTGCAACTCCAGAAACTGGTATGGTAAAAGCTTGCTACAGCGTCTTCCCCCTCGGACATTGGCGCTCCTTGAGTTCAGTAAGTTTACTGGCATGAACCCTATACTACCTACTTTCATCACTCAAGCACATTACACGTAGCCGAGTTCGACGGAGGAACTGGCTATCAAAATCCAATATGAGGTAGGTTACCTCTTGTGAACTTTTGTATTGGGTTGGTGTTCCACATGTAGTGGCTTCTATTTGGCCCCATGTGTGTATTCCCACTTATATTCCTTGGAGATACAGTGTTTCCCTCAAGACAGACTCTGTCTCAGGTTTTGAATTTGACAGTCTCCCCTTACATGCAGCCCACCTCAGAATCATCCCTTCATAGCACTCCCCCAGTGTGAGTCCCTAGGTGTATTATTCACACGGTTACCAGTGGTGGAAAGAGTACTGAAAAACTATACTCAAGTAAAAGTACCATTACATTCCCAAAAATGTAGTGTGAGTAGAGTAAAAGTACTGATTCAAAAAACTACTTGAGTAAGAGTAAAAGAGTAGCCTATTTAAAAGTACTCATGAGTATTGAGTAGTGAGTACTGAGCTGTGGATTCTACCCCTTATAATAAATGCCATACACTGCAATTTAAACATTTAGCAAATGTTGTACATACTGATTCACATTATCTCGTTTGTCAGAAAGAATTAAGAATATCTATCATGCAGCAGTTTTAAAATACATCAAAACAACACAGAAAAACTATTAAAGTGATGAACAGATGAAAGTTATTCTCAGTAGCCTACAATCATCACCATTTAAATTATATAGTTTTAAATAGATTTAAAATCAAGTGTAAGACCACTGAGACATTCAGCATTCTGTTGTTGCACATGTTCAGAACAATACAAAGAATACAAACACAATTAGAAACTCATACCAGAGTTCAGCATATATACTGAACATATAAATAAAAACAGTATAAAAAAATAAATAATAAACAGCAGTTCTTTCTTAGTCATATTAAATGCAGCCATAATCAAAATAGGCTACATTCTCTCAATATTCAAAGTGCATATAGAGACCAAATTTATCAAGAATGATACAGAGAGACCTGTTATAAAGCCTAGATATGTTATATAGCCTAATTTCCACGCACTGGGGAGTTGCTCTCCAAACGCGGGGTATTAAAATTGCTTTTGAATGCGCATGTGTGTTTTACTTTTGGTTTTGTTTTAACAATCGCGTGAAACTCTCCAGGCGAGTCTACACGCTTTGTTATAATGAGAGGACTATTTAGCTTGCAGAACTCAGGACTGAACAAAAAGTCCAGCATTTTAAATGGTGAGTGGATTCTAACTGATAAACGCAAACACAAATACGCACTGCTGGCGTGAGGCGGCTGCCGCTTACTTTCATTTTATTGTTAATGTTTATTTTGTTATTAAAGTTACGTTTGCAGCTTCCCGCATCCCTCTCCCTGAGTGTTGAACTTTGTTACATACATATCATCCTGGTGACCCATTTTTTAAGTCACGCAACGCACCCAGGGTTTGCAAACCACTGCCTTAGAGGAAGATACTGATAACTCGACTGAATTGATGCTTGAAGAATGCCCTTTCAGTAGCCATGATTAACAGCAGTTGGCGCTTAAAAATTTCTATGCACAAGCTGATTTGACTAAAGTCACGAGACCGATTACTCGCTCTCTCTATCCAATCACATTGATGGATAAAAAAAATAATAATAAATTAAGCATGTAACGACCACAAACGGAAGGAAATTTGTGGAGTAAAAGTACAGATACATCACTTAAAATGTACTCAAGTAAAAGTAAAAGTAATTTTTAAGCTACTCAGAAAAGTACAATTACTGATAAAAACTACTTAATTACTGAAACGTGAGTATTTGTAATGCGTTACTTCACACCCCTGATGGTTACCTCCCCTCTGGGTAGGGTGTAATCTCTGTAGAGTCCGTTTACCCCTGTGGGGAACAGCCACTATCCCAATGTTCCTCCAAGATACTCAGCCAAAGTTGAGAAGGCTCTTTGGCATTGAAAGGTCACAAAGAGGTGAGTTGCACTTAACTAACACATGATCCTGTTATTATTTGCACTCCGTACACTCGCAACGCAGTCCGCAGTGTTGGCGTTTTACACTGGGACCCCTAGTGTCCTTCATTCAACACAACATGAAGATGAAAAGGGTCTTCCCCATGATCTAGACTCTTCGGTGTGCAGATTGGGAGACATGGGACCAGAACCACGGGGAACACTGACGAGGACACCCTTCTTTAAAGAGCACCCTCAGGGAGTGTGCGCAGTGAGAACTACTTGAAATAAGGGCTGATTGTGAGTCTGTCCCCCAGTACAGTCAGCTTCACACCCGGTCAAGCAATGAACAAACTGTGCATTTCCCCACCCGTAATAAAGCGCACAGCCTGAAATGATGCTTGACAGACTTTTGACTTGCCTTCGCCATAGTACATGTGACTATGTGACCCCGCCAATTGACGTGATTCAAAACATGGTCATGCAGAAGCGTTCCCAATATATTTTC